>CM051234.1:635477792-636732792 GCA_027917425.1 Gastrophryne carolinensis
TGCCAAAAATGATAAAAGCTGACCAACTGCCAAAAATGATAAAAGCTGACCAACAGCCAAAAATGATTAAAGCTGAACAACGGTCAATAATGATTAAAGCTGACCAACTGCCAACAATGATTAAAGCTGAACAACAGTCAAAATGATTAAAGCTGACCAACAGTCAAAATGATTAAAGCTGACCAACTGCCAACAATGATTAAAGCTGACCAACTGCCAACAATGATTAAAGCTGACCAACAGTCAAAAATGATTAAAGCTGATCAGCAGTCAAAAATGATTAAAGCTGATCAGCAGTCAAAAATGATTAAAGCTGACCAACTGCCAAAAATGACTTAAACCGGACCTTCAGCGTGATTTCATGAAAAGCCCAAACTCTTAAAAAACGATTCCCCAGCATCTAAAATTAATATATTTCACGTTTTTAGTCACTAACTTATTATTCTTCCCCCAACTGGGCTGCAACTCTGTTCAGGAATTTAGGATACGAGCGCCGCCATCTTGACTCAGAAACATCACATTTACTGAGGAGAGGAGAGTGGGATAAGGTACAGGGGGGCGGGTTATCGCTGTGCTTTGCTCAGACAGAGCAGAGCTGGGGTCAGGTAAAGGTCAGCAGTCCCAGAATGCAGAGCAGCACAGTCAGGAGGCACTTCCTGTTTGCAGGCTGCCTGATAAGATGGCGGCTTCCATAAGCCACCATCTTGGATGTTTAAAGGCTCATAACATGCAGTAGATGCAGGTAGGATGATTTTTAATGTGGGCAATCTGTATGTACAGGGTGTGGGAAACATATAAGATAGGCTCTTATTCAGGGTGAAGGTCTGGATTAATGTGGGCAATCTGTATGTACAGGGTGTGGGAAACATATAAGATAGGCTCTTATTCAGGGTGAAGGTCCGCTTTAAACTGGACCAAAGCTCAGGATTTTGACTATCCTGGGTTTTGCTCCTTTCCACCCCGATCGGGGGTGTCTCTCTGTGTGAAACCCCTTCCCAACTCACCTCCTTCTGGTCCTACGGCGCACGCGGGACTGAATGGAGAGGAATGAAGAAAAAAAAGAGAGTGGAGGTGAGAGGGAAAGTGAAAGCATTAAATAGGGCGTGAAAAAGACGGAAAAGGTAAAAAAAAAGAGAGAGAGAGAAAAAAGAAAGAAAACAGAGATGAAAAAGGAAGAAGAAAATTAAAGAAAGAAAGGGGGAGAAAGAGAGAATTAAAAAAAAAGCAAAAAAGAAAGATTGAGGAAAAGAGAGAGAGAAGAAGAAAAGGGAGAAAAAGAAAGGAAAAAAAGAAAGAAAGAAAACCGAGAGAAAATAATAAAAAGAAAGAAAGAGGGGGAAAGAGAAAAAGAAAGCAAGAGAGAAAGAGAGAGAGAAGAAAAGGGAGAAAAGAAAGAAAGAAACAGACAGAAAATAATAAGAAAAAAGAAAGAAAGAAAGCAAAAGAGAAAGAGTGGTTGGAAGAGAAAAGGGAGAGAAAGAAAAAAGAAAGAAAGAAAACAGAGAGGAAAAAAAGAAGAAATAGGGAGGGAGACAGGGAGAAAGAAATAGGGAAGGTAAGAGAGAGAAAGAAATAGGGAGGGAGAGAGAGAGAAAGAAATAGAGAGGGAGAGAGAGAGAAAGATAGAGGAAGGGAGAGAGAGAGAGAGAGATAAAAAGGGAGAGAGAGAAAGAAATAGGGAGGGAGAGAAAGAAATAGGGAGGGAGAGAAAGAATTAGGGAGGGAGAGAGAGAGAAAGAAATCGGGAGAGAGAGAAAGAAATAGGGAGGGAGATAGAGAAAGAAATAGGGAGGAAGAGAGAGAGAGAGAAAGAAATAGGGAGAGAGAGAGAGAAAGAAATAGGGAGAGAGAGAGAGAAAGAAATAGGGAGAGAGAGAGAGAAAGAAATAGGGAGAGAGAGAGAGAAAGAAATAGGGAGAGAGAGAGAGAAAGAAATAGGGAGAGAGAGAGAGAAAGAAATAGGGAGAGAGAGAGAGAAAGAAATAGGGAGAGAGAGAGAGGAAGAAATAGGGAGAGAGAGAGAGAGACAGAAAGAAATAGGGAGAGAGAGAGAGAGAGAAAGAAATAGGGAGAGAGAGAGAGAAAGAAATAGGGAGACAGAGAGAGAAAGAAATAGGGAGAGAGAGAGAGAAAGAAATAGGGAGACAGAGAGAGAAAGAAATAGGGAGACAGAGAGAGAGAAAGAGATAGGGAGATAGAGAAAGAAATAGGGAGGGAGAGAAAGAAATAGGGAGACAGAGAAAGAAATAGGGAGGGAGAGAAAGAAAGAGAGGGTTAGTATGGAGATGTGAGGAAGGTGACAATAAAAAGAGGGGGCAATAGACATGGAAAACGTTTAAAGAATAATAAATAGATGTAGAAAATAAAAGGGAGAGATGGAGATAGTCTGGGCCAGTTGGGAGTTTCTGGCGTCCTCTTACAGAGAGGCTGGGATGTGCAACCGCACACTATTCACACCCCAAAAGGCCGCCAATGACACACGTTGTTCACTCCTTGTCTCCTTGGATACAGAAAGTCTTTCATATTTCTATGTGCGGCCGCTGTCATGTGGTCAGCCATTATATTTGGGTTCTTCAGTGTGATGGTTCCTGTCCTGTCCTGCAGTCGCTACATCATTACATAATGTCACTGCTGGATGGCTAATGGATTGTGAGTCACCTCAGCCAATGGCAGCTCAGCTGTACTCCTATGTGGTTAGGTTATGGCCAACAGTTTGGTAGACCCGCAGTGTCACATTTTTTGACATTGCGGGTCTACCAAACTGTTGGCTATAACCTAACCACATAGGAGTACAGCTGAGCTGCCATTGGCTGAGGTGAGTAAGACTAGAGAAGGCTCTAGAAGCCAGCCTGAGGGAATCTATATAAGGAGGTTATGAGGAGAGTTACCTCAGAAGAAGTCCAGAGAGAAGTCTCCTCAGTATTGTAGTAACAGGGAGTGAGGAAGGTACCAGCAGGGTCACTGGTAGCAGTCAGCAGTCACTGGTGTAGGAGAGAGCAGAGGAGCCACATTCATACCTAACAAGTGACCACAGGAAAGGTGAGCCATTGCACCCGAGATGCTGATGGAGGAAGCTAAGGCCTCAATATTCTGCTATGGGACCAGGATGAGGGCCACCACCTGGATGTAATGCTGTGCTATGGAAACTGCTAATGGAACTGATGTGTATAAAGACTGTATGACCTGCTGCGAAGAGTCAAGCGTACCTAAAGTCCTGCTAATACAGTAAGTGCCCTCTTTATAAAGTCAGCCTCATTTGGAGTTATGGGGTGCAAGCCCACATCGGGAGGTCCCCCAACCCCAATAAAGCGGTCCTTCACTCTGATTAAAAGCCTTATATGTTTCCCACACCCTGTACATACAGATTGCACATATTAATCCGGACCTTTACTCTGAATAAGAGCCTATCTTATATGTTTCCCCCCTGTACATACAGATTGCCCACATTAATCCGGACCTTCACTCTGAATAAGAGCCTATCTTATATGTTTCCCACACCATGTACATACAGATTGCACACATTAAAAATCATCCTACCTGCACCTACTGCATGTTATGAGCCTTTAAACATCCAAGATGGCGGCCCATGTAACATCAGGCAGCCTGCAAACAGGAAGTGCCTTCTGACTGTGCTGCTCTGCCTTCTGGGACTGCTGACCTTTCCCTGACCCCAGCTCTGCTATGTCTGTGCAAAGCACAGCTATAACCCCGCCCCCCTGTCCCACTCTCCTCTCCTCAGTAAGTGTGATACTCCTGAGGCAAGATGGTGGAGCCCGTATCCTAGAGTTTTGAACAGAGTTGCAGCCCAGTGGGGGAAAGAATAATAAGTAAGTGACAAAAAACTTAAAATATATTAATGTTAGATGCTGGAGAATAGTTTTTTAAGGGTTTGGGCTTTTCATTGAATCATGGTGAAGGTCCTGTTTAAAGTGGACCAAAACCCAGGATTTTGACTATCCTGGGTTTTGGCCAACTCCCCCGGGACACCCCAGTCGGGGGGTGTCCCGCTATGTGAAACCCCTCAGATCGCTCGTATCAACTCACCTGACCGCCGTCCTACAGCGCATGCACGGACTGGGATTAGGGTAAGTGTAGCAGGTGGGGCATCCCGATTTTGGATGCCCCGCAGGGAGGGAATGGAACCCCCGGGTCGATCCAGCTCGGTTTTGGTCCACTTTAACAAAGAACCCACTCCCCACACTCCTGAGGAACCGCTCGTTCAACCCACTCCCCACACTCCTTAGGAACCGCTCATCCAATCAGCGCTCGGAGCCGCTGAGCTATGCGCATCTAAACCACGTCTTAGCTCAGCGGCTCCGCATCTCGCGCTTCCCTCTAACAGGGAGCGTGCCAGCGCCACAACCTGCTAGAGGGATGCGGTCTGCGCATACGCCATTGGACCGGGATTAAGGTAAGTGTAGCAGGCAACCTGGGGGCTTTCACAAAGCGAGGGAGCAGGGAGGAAATGGATTCACGGGCCAATCCAGCTCAGTTTTGGTCCACTTTAACAAAGAACCCACTCCCCACACTCCTGAGGAACTAAACCCCTCAGGGACCTGTGTGCTACATATGTATCGGGAGATCCCCTAAACTGACTTTCATGTAGACTATGCAGAATATGTGAGAATGTTGCGTAAAAGAAAATATTATTATATTGTTCTTATTATTATTATTGTTCTTCTTCTTCTTATTATTATTATAACATCATGGAGACGGTTAGCCAGGCGTTACTTGGGGGTGGAGCTATAATCTTTGCAGAATCTGGTGGGTGGAGCTATAATCTCTGGTGGGTGGAGCTTTTGTAAAGATCTGCGGAATCTGTAGTGAAAGTTCATCATGGACAGTGACTAGTTGGAGTTGTTCTTTGTAAATTTGCATAATAAGCGTTCAAGCTCTCCAGAATTTTGAACATAATTGGAGGGGGGTCATAGCAGCGTAAGCTCCTCAGGGGTGGAGATTAGAGCGTACACAATGATTTTACTTAGCTTAATGTAAAATAATACTAGTAATATTGATATTAAAATGACCAGAAGTAAAGTATCTATATCCTATAACACACACCTGCCTATAAGACGCACCTAGGATTTGGAGGAGGAAAATAAGAAAAAAAAATATTCTATACCAAATGTTGTGCAAAACACTCCATTACAGGGAGTGTGGCATCCCCACCCACCCCATTCCCCATGGGCAGTATGACATTGCTCCCCATCTCATTCTCATAGTCAGTGTGGCATTTCCCCCTCCCCATATTCAGTATGGTATTGTCCCCTCCTATTCCCCATAGGCAGTGTGTCATTCCCCTCTCCCATTCCCATAGTCAGTGTGCCCCCCCCCTCTCATTCCCCATAGGCAGTGTGGCATCCCCCCTCCCATTTCCCATAGTCAGTGTGGCCCCCCCTCTCATTCCCCATAGGCAGTGTGGCATCCCCCCATCCTATTCCCTTATAGGCAGTGTGGCATTCCCCCATCCCATTCCTATAGGCAGTGTGGCATTCCCCCTCCCATTCCTATAGGCGGTGTGGCATTCCCCCATCCCATTCCTATAGGCAGTGTGGCATTCCACCATCCCATTTCCCACAGGCAGTGTGGCATTCCCCCTCCCATTTCAGATAAGCAGTGTGGCATTCCTCCCATCCTATTCCCATAGGCAGTGTGGCATTCCCCCACCCCATTCTCATAGGCAGTGTGGCATTTCCCCTCCCATTTCCCATAGGCAGTGTGGCACACCCCCTCCCATTCCCCATAGGCAGTGTGGCATCCCCCCATCCTACTCCCTTTATAGGCAGTGGCATTCCCCCTCCCGTTTCCCATAGGCAATGTGGCATTTCCCCATCCCATTCCCCATAGCAAGGGGGCATTCCCCCTCCCATTTCCCATAGGCAGTGTGACATTCCCCCTATCCCATTCCCATAGGCAGTGTGACATCCCCCCTCCCATTTCCCATAGGGAGTGTGGCTTTCCCTCTCCCATTCTCTATAGGCAGTGTGGCATCCCCCCATCCTATTCCCATAGGCAGTTTGGCATCCCCCCTCCCATTTCCCATAAGCAGTGTGGCATTCCCCCCAACCCCTTATTCAGTGCGGTATCCCCCCCCCATTCCCATAAGATATGTGGCAGAATCACCCCAACCCCCCAGAAAAAAAAGGTATACTTACATGAACGCTGTCTCTGCTCTGCCTTCTGGTGACACAAACACTCAGACCACGCGCTGGCCCGACAGGTGGTGACGGCGCCGGAAGCCAGAGCGGGGACAATGGACAGTCATCATTTACCCTGCCTGTCCACTCACTGCTTGGCTGGACTCCTGGTGGTTGCAGCGCGAGGCTCATGTAAATATACTTTTTTCAATTTGTTTTTTTTTTTTACATTCACCCAATAAGACGCACTGACATTTTCTATAAATTATCATTATTGCACAACTCCCAACTCGTTTTAGAAACCTCCGCACACAACTGATGTCATGTAAGGTCACTATTGACAAAGCTCTTCTTTAATTTATTAGCCGTCATTGTGATCGGCTGCCTCGATCGATCCATCGGTGCACCTGATTAAAGCTCCGCCATCTTGCTTGTGAAGGACGAGCGCGCAAGCGATGAGCCGCGAACGCCTTCACGTCGGTGGCTCTTTGCAGTCTGGAGTGCGTTCAATGATCGCGGATGTTCCCTGGTCAATGCAGTGAGAAGCAAATTAATGCGCAGTTAATGATGCAGCTACTTTTTGTTGCAGCAGTGGTGACACCAAGCTCGGTTTAAATACACGTTATTAAGCCACGGTTAGATGGGGAGCTCTCTTAATTCACCTACCTGTGGACCGTGCCACGTACATACGGACTGCGCGGGCGATCGGATGATCGTATATAACTGTGATGATGCAGTTATTGTAATTACTGTCTATAATTATTTGCTGTGGAAGGAGAAATATGGTCAATGGCTCTCACCCAGATACATTACCATTGGGTAAATTTAGCCTTACTTCCTGTTTGGTCAGGAAGTTAAATTTACTCTATGAGAGAAAAAAAGAAAGAAGGAAAACAGAGAGGAAAAAGGAAGAAGCAAATTGAAGAAAGATTGAAAAAGAGATAATTAAAGAAAGCAGAAAATGATGATGATGATGATGACATCATTTTCACACACAGGCAATGAATGGAGGAGGCGGAGCTTTAAAGCTAAAACAGGCGCCATTATTTGGGATTAGAGTGATGCGGGAGCACTAAAATTTGGTAAAAATTGCTCTTCATGGGGGGAGCAATTCAGGGGATGCTAGAGGAAATCATTTTTCAGGTCCATCAGAGGAAATCATTTTTCGGGTCCATCACAGGAAATCATTTTTGGGGCCCACCAGAGGAAATCATTCTTAGGGCCCACAAGACAAAATCATTCTTGGGCACCATCCATGAAAACCATTCTTTTGAGCCACTTATATGAAATTATTTTAGGGCCCTTCAGATGAAATCATTCTTGGGGCCCATCCAAGGAAAGCATTCATGGTGCCTTTAAAGTGGACCAAAACCCCCCAAATTTTGACTATCCTGGTCCTTGGTCCCGGAGCACCAAGGCCCCGCTGTGTGAAACCCCCCAGGCCGCCTGATTGCACTCACCCTTCCTCGGTCCTATAGCGCATGCGCAGCCTCTCGTCCAATGAGTGCACTCAAATCTGCTCACATCAGCTCATCTAAGCCATTGTCTAAGGCGAGCGGATCTAAGTGCGTTGGTGGGCGCATCCCCCCTACCCTCCAACAGGTGTGAGTGCACTGGCCATTCACAAATGCCTGGCGCGAAACACCCTGCTAGAGGCATAGCAATGCAGCCGCTGCTCACGCATGCTCCGTTGGGCCGGGAACGAAGGTGAGTTTATAGGTGACCTGGGGGGTTTCACACAGCCAAAAGTTGGATGCCCCGGGGGTGGGAATCAATTGGCCCAAGAATTGTATAGATTCCTTGGCTGTTGTCAGTGGGTTTTGGTCCACTTTAATCATAATATATGCTCAGCTCTCCTTAACCTATCCCTTCAAATGATCCCTGTTAATCGTCTTATATTTCATCCCAGTGATTAAATGAAAGATGGCTGAAATAAGGAAAAGTCCCCGCTAATGGGATCCTCATCCATTATTGAAGGGACCCTCTATCTGAATGTAAAAATATGGAGGCAATAAAGCGACGAGTCAGTATAGCAGAGACCCAGAGAAAGACAGGGAGCGACGCCTTTCCATTCCACTTAATATATAAAAGCAATGGTGGGCCGGGAGCCAGATTAATAACGGGAGCCGGCAGAAAATACCAATATTTCTCTTAGCTACATCTGATGCTGTTTGATTCATAAGCAGTTGTACCATCGGGCTTTATTAAATAAAAATAAATACCGCGGTGTTCCATTGGAAGTACATGGAAATAAAACAATGAGCCCGGGCGAGGGGAGGAAATAGATTCCCCGTCTCATCAGGGATTCTTCTGTTTGAAGAAGCAATGCGGGAAAAATACTGTTTACTCATTTTTAACTATACTTATAGATGTAATCGGCTCTCTTAAAGCGGCGGTCCCTGGCATGCCGGATATGAAAAAAAGAGAGTATCAGAAGCAATATTCTTTAATAGATTGGATGGATTCATTGCTTTGAAGAAGGGGGAGGGGCGTTGACTGCCCGAAACGCCGGCTGTATTTGATGTATCCTGTTTGAAACACCTTAGAAACACTTTGGAATATAGTTCTTTTTGACTTAACTTTCGATGTGCTGGCTCATTTTTGGATTTACTAGATTGGAGGGAGGGTCACATGGATCCTTGGTCTTCGGTCTTTCCAATTTTTGATACACATTGTATATCTTCTTACTCATAAAGTGGACCAAAACCCAGGATTTTGACTATCCTGGGTTTTGGTCCTTTTCCCCTGGGCACCCTGATTGGGGGTTCCCCGCTGTGTGAAACCTCCCAGATCGTTGAGAGAACCTCACCTCTTCCTAGTCCTTCGGCGCATGCGCGGCCGCTCGTCCAGTCAGCACGCTCAGAGCCGCTGACATCATGTTGCCTAAGCCTTCGTCTAAGGCCAGTGGCTCTGAGTGCGCTGGCGGCCGCATCCCCTGTTTCCCTCTAACAAGGAGTGTGCCCGCACCGGCCATTCACAAAGGCCTGGTGCAGGCATGCACCCTGCTAGAAGGATAGTGGGGATGCAGCCACAGCTCGCGCATGCGCCATTGGACCAGGAAGCAAAGTAAGTGAACGGGGGCGACCTGGGGGCTTTCACACAGCGGATGCCCCGGGGGGAGGGAATCGATCGCCCCGGGAATCTTATAGATTCCCGGGACGATCGCGCTGGGTTTTGGTCTACTTTAACTCTCGATATGCCGTCTCATATTTGGATTTACTAGATTGGAGGGAGGGCCACATGGATCCTGTGATATTTACCTTGCCACTCTGCTTTTCCTCCAGGGCAGCTCCGCAGCTTCCATTCACTTTATGCTTGTGAGTGACTGCAGTGAATGGCACTCCAGTGGCCATGCCGATGCCAGTTTGGCTTGCAGTGCAAGGAGTGACACTCCAGCCGCACTCCACAGAGTGGTATTGAGAGCTGTAGGGGGGAGGACAGGAGAGGAGAGTGGAGGAGAGCAAAGGGGGGGGGGCACTGGAACATGTACACCCATGCAAAGGGGGCCTCTCCAACCTTTGGGTTATGGTCTGATCCAGGAGGCTTTTCATTCTTTGGCCTGACAGGCCGCAGGGCTGGCAACAAAGCCACCACAGGGCAGGATGGAGAGTCTAGAGCTGCAAAGCTGCAAAGGAAAAAAATACTGTATCTGGGGCCTCCAGAAGATTTTGTGCCCAAGGGCCTCCATCACACTTAATCCGACCCTGCGTAAGGAGACCATATACTTTTTATTTTTGGATCCGTTCCCATTACTAGGTCATAGTTGTTAAAAACCATCCACTACAGTAGCGTGTCCCCCACTGTCGCAGGAATTTGTGTCCCCGATACATTTGCCTCTTTGGGACGTGCTCATTGCATCAAGGAATGTGAATGCAACTGTTCTTGTCTTGATGTGTCAATTGTAGAGTTTGCAGTCATCTTTTAGTGCTCACCCTTCCTCATCCGCCAGGCATTAAAAGTTCACTGACACCACGCCAGGAATCTTCTCCACCCGCTCATAAAGCGGAGCCAGGATGCCTGATACGGCCGGTGCGTCCCCTTCGGTAACATTAGACCCAGGGCAGCGCTCCGGCTTTCACTCATTAAGCTCGAACATCTTCCAAATTGACTTTATGGAGATTTCCTGCTCATCCTGGACATAAATATACCTGCTTACATGCAAAACTGCCTTCCTGTTTATTAAAAATAGCAGTGATAGCGCTACTCAAGGACACAATGGAAATTGATCTGTTTCAAACCTCTGCATGTGAATATCCTCACCCGGGCGGTTCAATAAAAACATATTAAAATATAAAGATAAAGTAAAAATTATTTGAGAATTTGTTGAAATTTTTTTTTTTTTAACTAGTTTACAGAACGTCCACATCTAAAACCTGAACTGGATGCAAGGAATGAAAAAAAAAAAAAAAAAAGTTGCTTTAAAGTTTTGTCAATAGTGTTGACTTCAGATCTGAGTCCAGACTAGATTTGACCCAGAACTTGACAGGGGGTGTTGCATGTAGAGAGATGTCAAAGATAATCCCCACCATGTCCTTCCCCTTTGGTGATGTCATTAGCAGGGCAGATTTCCCGGGTTATCCCCACCATGACATAATGGAGACCTTTATA
Organism: Gastrophryne carolinensis; assembly: GCA_027917425.1. NCBI lineage: Eukaryota > Metazoa > Chordata > Amphibia > Anura > Microhylidae > Gastrophryne > Gastrophryne carolinensis. Next base: position 635,488,538 of record CM051234.1, read on the forward strand.
TATGTGAAAGGATTCAGTAAGGTTCAGGAGGGAAGTGTTTTTAAGAAGAAACTTAATGATAGAACAAGGGGCCCAACCTGAAGCTAGTTGGGAGGGAAGATCAGGAGTAATGTTAGAAAATATTATTTTACAGAAAGAGTAGTATATGCTTGGAACTAAACTTCCAGCAGAGGTAGTTTAGATGGAAAATCGACAGTCAGTGAATGAGCACATGTCTGGGATAAGCCTCCATCTATCATAAGATAAAGAGAACATACAGTATATACATAAGGGGGGACTAGATGGAGCGTATGGTCTCCTTCTGCCGCCACCCTTCTATGTTTCTTTGTTTCTATGTCAAGACCATATCTGAAGCCCATTGTTAATTATAAGGCCTGGCTGGGGGGGGGGGGGCATATTCCGCATTATTAGAAGCACCTCTGTGATTAGTAAGCTCACTGTTGCTTATTGGTTAATGAGTGCATGTTGCTGGCTGCCTCAGAATAATCAGGGCCCTGATTGGATAATGACTCCAATTTGTTAATCAATCTTGTGGAAAACATTGTTTTGCGCCGACTGAACTTCAGCCATTGCTCTAATTATTCTTCGTATAATTAATGACATCACATTGGCACAAACACATTGGTGACAATTTGAAGTTTTAACTTGACATCTCCCACCCTAGAAAAGTAAAGAGGAAAAAAAAAGAAAATGCTCAGATGGTTTTCAGCAGAAAGGCTAAGGAGTCAAGTACCAGTTAGAATAAATTAAATGTGTTTAAGAATAAATTATGTGCGCTAATTTAGTGCCGAGCTGCACCGATTTTCACACTCGTCACACGTCAAACAAACCATGAACACAAGCCGTTAAAGAGAATCCTTTATCACTTTTCTCTAACTGTCCCGGGGATTGTAAGTGTTATTAGGAAATATCCCATGGAAATATTTGTCAGGGATTGGCTACATTATTAGCACTGGCATTTACATTGTTATTGCTTTCATTATTTTGGTGTACTTTTATAGCCCCTGAATAAGTTTATTGGCCACTACTTTTATATGTGTGGCTGCTATCTGCCTTTGGTATAGCTGTATAGTGGACTCGGGCCAAAACAAAGTCCTGGAACTTACTTGCCCCTGCCATGACCAGTTGTTGACCTGCTGAGCTACCCTCAGAGTTTCAAGTCGGTCAATTGATTTAAACAGCTTAGGCTATAGCACTGCAGGAGCAGATCATGGCTCAGACTGGGCCACAGGAAATCCTACCAAATCCCTTACCTACCAACTTTTCATGGTGGGAAAGAGGGACATTTGCTAATTTAGGCCACACCCCCTTATTGAGGGATGGATAGCAGAGAGGTTGTAACAGTTAAAACAATATAAACACTTTAAATAGGCAAATGAATCATTTATTGATGCATATCTGCATGTTACACCTCAAAGAGGGACAAATGAGGACAACAAGGGACAGGGGGACATGGACTCAAAAGAGGGACAGTCCCTCCAAATCAGGGACACTTGGGAGGCATGGAATCCCCTGATGAACCCCTTGTTCCAGAGCCCCCTTTGAGGGTCTTCATCACCAAAACCTAAACTATATATACTGTAGCTTATTTGTGGCATCCCACATGCACACTAAGAGACAATACAGTTTGGCATAATGTTTCTGTGCAAAGGCCCTACATGTATGCTGGTAATACTTGCATCTAAAAATGGGGTGGGCCCCCAGAGTCAGTTCTGCTGGCAGGTACCCCAGTCTGATACTGGTACAAATGGCCACTTTTAAAGAGGACCAAAACGCACCCTGGAGTCTTTGATGCCAGGGCAGGCATACTCGCTTTCCCTCTAATCAGGGGTGCCCAGCTGTGTGAAGACCCGCAGGTCACCCAAAAACTCACCTTCGTTCCTGGTCCAACGGTGCATATGCGAGCAGCAGCCTTATCCCCGCTATCCTTTTAGCAGGGCGCGTGCCTGCACCAGGGGTAACGGGGATGCGAGCAGCGACGTGCTGGGCTGGAGCCAAGTCTCGGATGATTCTTAGACGAGTGGGTGGGAGCGGATCTGAGCACGCTTATTGGACTAGAGGCCGCGCATACTCCCTAGGACTGGGAAAAGGTGAATTAGGTGGTGCATGCGTGAGCGGCGCCACTGCCTTCTATACATTTAGCAGGGCACATGCCCACACCAGACACTTAAGAATGGCCGGCACAGGCACGCTCCCTTTTAGAGGGTAGGGGGGATGCGGCCGCCACTCCCTTCTATATCTTTAGCAGGGCACATGCCCGCACCAGGCATTTAGGAATAGCTTGCCGCGGGCACGCTCCCTTTTAGAGGGTAGGGGGTATGTGGCCTCCAGCTCGCTGGGCTCTGCTCGGCTAGACTAGACAAGACACGGCTGGAGCCAAGTCTTAGACGATTCTTAGATGAGTGGGCAGGAGCGGATCTGAGCACGGTTAGAGGGGCTGCATATGCCCTAAGATCGTGAAAAGGTGAGTTAGATGGTGCATGCGTGAGACGCACCACTGCCTTCTATACCTCTAGCAGGGCATTTAAAGAGCACCTTTTGCCAATTTTCACTGCTCCTGCTTCCCTCTAATCCCAGATAATGGCACCTGTTTTGCTCCGCCATTCAATTTTACTGTTGTGTGTGGCAATTATGTCATTGTCACACCTTTGCAATGACTGATCTCCTGACATCTTACAGAGAGGATCAGCAAAATATAAAGTGTTCCAGGGCAATTTGAAATGCCAAATTATCAATTTCTAGTTCTACACCCTAAGTAGAGAGTATTGGCAGGCCTTTTAGCCAATTGTATTTTACAAATTCAGTGGGTTTTGGTCTGCTTTAAGAATAGCCGGCGCAGGAACTCTCCCTTTTATAGGGTAGCGGGGATACGGCAGCCGGCACACTGGGCTCTGTTTGGCTAGACTCTGCTGGAGCCAAGTCTTAGACGATTCTTAGGGCCTTATTTATCAAGGGATAGAGCCAGGTAGTGTCTCACTAGCGCCAGGTAGCGCCAGCTATCGGCGGCTACCGACTCCAGAACGCCAGGCTGCGAACACAATCACGCATTTATCACGCTAAATGAGGCTAGCGCCGGCGAGAGCGTCAGCTAGCGCGGGATTCATCATGTTGCAGACTTCAGCGAACAGCGCCGCTGCTAATCCCATCACAACGCCAGGTATGACCTCCCGCTACCTGGCGCTCTCCAATGCATTTCAATGGAGAAATCTTTAAATATTCATAATTAATTGATATTAATGTTTTTTTTTTTTTTTTTTTTTAAATGTCAAATATTCTGTGACCACTTCTGCAATGTTAGTTTTTTTTTTTTAAGGTAATAAAATTAAAAAAAAATAATTTGTGCAGAATTGATATTACAGGTCTGATATTAATGTATTCATATAACAAAATGTTTATAAAAACATGTTTTTTTTTTTTCACAAAAATATGGTTGTTTGGGGGTTAAAAAACTACTTTTAACCTATCGCCGCCAGCGCTCTGGGGTTTAAACAAGCATTTCACAGCGCGAGAATTTTTTGAGCGTGATTTGTTAATGAATATGCTGGGAGCCGTTCGCTATGGCCATTCGCTGTCATGCGCTCCCATACAGCGCGGAACCAGTCAAACAGCGACTCCTAACCCTGTATTCAACATTACCGCACACCGACTGAGTCGCTGTCAACAGCCGAACAACGGGCAAGCACAGCGAATACTAGCGGGCGCTGTGAAAATCACACTACTGTCGCTCATCTGTCGCTACTAATAAATCGGCCTCCCCGACGAGGAGTGGATCCGAGCATGCTTATTGGACGAGATGCCGCGCATGCGCACTAGGACCGGGAAAAGGTGAGTTAGATGGTGCATATGTGAGCAGAGCCACTGCCTTCTATACCTTTAGCATTGCATCTGCCCACACCAGGCACTTAAGCATAGCTGGGGCAGGCACGCTCCCTTTTAGAAGGGATGCGGGCGACGGCATGCTGGGCTCTGCTCGGCTATACTCAGCAAGACTCGACTGGAGTGGGTGGGAGCATATCCGAGCCCTCTTATTGGACAAGAGGTCACAAATAAACCCTAGGACAGAGAAAAGGTGAGTTAGATTGGGCGACCTGGGGGGTTTCACACAGCAGGGCATCCTGGATGGGCAAGGACCAAAACCCAGGTTAGTCAAAATCATGGGTTTTGGTCCACGTTAAGAAGTTATTAAATATGTACTCTTCTGACAGAGGATTCTTTTTTTTTCCCTGACACATCATGTAGTACATCTCTAAAGCGCTCCCTTATTGTCGCGTGGAGTACTTATTGGCCCGCGCTTCACTCAAATAGAATGATTTCTCCTCAAGTGAAAATTGCAAGTGCACATTTTTATCGTCACATAAAGATGAGTGATATCGTCATTGCCTTCAATCTTTCTCATCCTTTCTGCTACTTGTTAGTTTTACCTCTCCGGATAAAGTGCTTTTTTTCCCTTTTCTCTCTCCCGTTTTTTTGTGCCTCCCTTACCCAGAATGCTTTGCCGTGTGACCATACGTTGTGCAGAGAAAGTGCATTTTCTCACAGTAGCAATTCACATCCAAGCGATTACAAAGCCAACCCAAGGCTTCACATAAGAGAGACGTTTATGGGCCATTTTGGCTGAAAATGGCTTTTCTTAATTTGGAGTTGTTCTTTCTTTTGAAGAAATAACAATTCACTGAAGTGTAATTAGTTTAATATTCGCCAAGATTCTCAGCTCTTTGGGTTGGAATAAAGAAAATTGCAGAAGCCCTGAAAATTGTTGGGTGGGCGTCAGTGTCTTTTTATTTTCCAGCGCCAATTTGTAGATGATTTTGTTATCAGTTATTATATATGATTCATTAACAATGAGACAGATACATACAAAGGTCCCAAGCAGAGGTAGACTGGCCATAGGGAGCACAGGGATAATTCACAGTGAGCATCGCCGGTTTAAGGATGACTGTCAATGAGGGGGAACATACCACACCTTCCATGGTATACGCCCCTTCAATACTAACACACAGGACCCCCATCTGGAATTTTCAGGTCCCATACAGCATGTCTGGGCCCAATAACCATAACCAATGTGTGATGGATTGGCCCCCTAGTTGAAACTGAGCCTCTGGCCTTGAGGCAACCAGGCTTATCTCAAAATCCAGACCATATAGCAAACAAAGACTGGAGGGGCTAGGGGACCAGCTATTACATTATAAAGTATGTCATGGGGGGCCCAGACACAATATAGCTGTATAGAGACTGGGTCCCTTTATAACCTATATGTGTTGGTTGGGGCTTGGACCTCTGTCCCCAAGGCAAGCCAGGCTTACAATATTATTCAGGCCATAAAAGAAACTGAAAATCAGATGAGGGGCCCAAACATTACATTATAGGTTATGCGGGGTCTAGACACAATAAAATCTCTATAGAGTTTATATAGAGTCTAGACACAATATAAGCTCTATAGGCCTGCCCCTAGTATGAATTGGGCCCCAAGGCAAACCAGCCTGGGGGCGGGGGCAGACACCCTCATTTATCATCAACCACCAGCATCAATAGTGTGACAACCTGCAGATCTCAAGTCAGGGTGGCCTTGTTAAGGGGCGCTCAGCTCTGCAGAATGCACATTAGAAGCGGCTGCATCTTACTGCTAATATAAAAAATGGCTTTGATTCAGGCCCCCTGACACACGTTTGCATGTGCCCTCAAAAATGATAAGCCTGCCCCTGAATATATGGTGGGACATAATGGGCCCATAGGCACCTAAGGCTAAGGCTCGTCAAAGCTCCTTTAACCCTGTACCAGAAAATTATTTTAAATAGCCTTTTTTGGAAGAAGTATTTTATCATACCATGGGGTGGTATAATTTATGAAGAGTGACTTAGAAGCAACCTGTCCATTTGGGAAAGTATGTCTCTCATCCTGTCACTGATGTGATTTTTTCCCCATCCACATCCCGCAGAGTGTCATGTTCTTTTCATGCTCTCTGGCCAAAAGATCAAAGGGAAAAATCTCAGACAGAATCTGAATTCCGATGCATTTTTTTACGCCGTGTGTTTTATGTGAAAGGTGACAGCCGTTTGATGTACAATAACTCACTCCGGCTCTGTTCCTTCACGTCAATCGAATGGCTTTTTCTTCTGAAACATTCCCCCCTCTCATCTTCGGAAATAAAATACACTCTATTTTTATTTTATCACACTTACTTTGTGCCGGATAACAAGGCGGATTCTGATCTTAGGTTGTTGTTTTATACAGCCTGTAGCACTAAGATTTGTAATGCGGACTGTAAATAAGGGAGAGGGTGGGGGCCGGGGAGTTCCTGGTTCTTTCACAATATAAAAAAAAGCCATCCAATTTTTTTATTTTGTTTTAAGCATTTTTATCCAGTTCATTCTTGCATTTTTGTACTAGATTAAAGGCGCCTAGTCATGAAGAACTCTGGAACTACTCAAGGCCTTCAACCTGGTGCTTGCCAAATACAGTAACCTACGGATTTGAACTTATAGTGGCTGACTGTGATACGTTTCATCATTTTAAAGGTCTAGATCTTGGTCCATAATGGCATAATGGCTAACTGTGATGGGTTTCATACTTTCAAGGTGTAGTTCTGGGTATATAATTACTAATTGGGTTTCATACTGTCAATGTGTAGATGTGGATCCATAATTACTGTCTATAATGGCTAACAGTGCTGGGTTTCATACTCTCAAGGTATAGATATGGGTCTATAATGGCTAACGGTGATAGGTTTCGAACTTCCAAGGTGGAGATCTGGTTATATAATCGCTAACGGTTTTGGGTTTCATACTGTTAAGGTGTAGATGTGGGTCCATAATTACTGGTAGTGATGCGTTCATACTATTAAGGTATAGATATGGGTCTATAATGGCTAACAGTGCTAGGTTTCATATGGTTAAGGTGGAGATCAGGGTATTTAATTGCTAATGGTTTTGGGTTTCATACTGTTAAGGTGTAGATGTGGGTCCATAATTACTGGTAGTGATGTGTTCATACTCGCAAGGTATAGATATGGGTCTATAATGGCTACCAGTGCTGGGTTTCATACTTCCAATGTGTAGATCTGGGTATATAATCGCTAACGGTTTGGGGTTTTCATACTGTTAAGGTGTAGATGTTGGTCCCTAATTACTGGTAGTGATGTGTTCATGCTCTCAAGGTATAGATATGGCTCTATAATGGCTAACAGTGCTGGGTTTCATGCTCTGAAGGTATAGATATGGCTCTATAATGGCTAACAGTGCTGGGTTTCATACTTCCAAGGTGGAGATCTGTATATAACCGTTAACGGTTTGTGGTTTCATACTGTTAAGGTGTAGATGTGGGTCAACACTATAGCCTCGATTCAAAGACACATTCGTCCGGACTTCCGTAGCTGTCTGTGAAAGTTTGGGTGGGTATAAGTCTTTTTTTTGCTTTTTTTCGTTCATTTTTCATTCGTACGAACGTTCGGGAAAATGTGTATATGCGCTTTCGATGAACGGAAGCAAATCGGATCATTTCCGTTAGTTCGGATCATTTTCCAAACAAAATCTGATATTTTTTGTTCGTTCAGATAACTTACGTTGTTGGGATGGGCTTACGTCTGATTCAGAGAGCTGATTTCCGATGGACCACCACCCTATAAATCCGTTTCATTTCCGATCCACTTACGGGACCTTTGAGGGCTCGGGTTGCTATTGTTGAACATGTTTTGCGGCTATGTGGAGGAGTCTGCGCGCCTTTAGCACCAAGGCATTGCATGTATCAGCATGGCCGAGGCCATAAATTGTATAGCAATGCATACCTAAATCAATACATTTCATGTATGCCTTATAGAAGCATTTTAATGCTGACCTTAATTAGTCCTTAGCATGTAAAACATTATTTTCCCACACATCCATATAATTGCTATATTTTTTAGACTTATGTCCTTTGTGAATTATATTTGGATTGTTGAACTTGAATCTTAATTTGTTGTAGGAGTTATTGTTTTAGTCGGTTACCTTTGCTTTGTGTAATTATTTTATATTTGGTTGCAGGAACCGCAAGATGTGCCACTCACACAACATAAAAGCAGTGTTTGGTCCAGCTATGCGATTCCTCAGTGTTCTTGCAGGGCATCCAGGGTCGTCCCATGATGCTTATATATTGCAGAGCTCCGGCTTATTTCGTCAGGTTGAGTCAGGAGAATTATCTGGTGGATGGCTCCAGGGTAAGTTAGCTCACATTCCATCAATCCATTTTCACTGTCATGGCAATGAATATAGTTGATGACTCATGTCTTAACCTATGGCTGTTTGTAGCCCTTGATGACATGTTAAACAATATTGTAGCTTAGAATGTGTATTTTATGTTAGTATTTTAAATTCTTTCAGGGGATTCTGGATATCCACTCCTGCCCTTGCTCCTGATGCCCGTTCTTTGCCTGCAGAATGCGGGCCAGGGGTTCTCTAATCGGGCACTATGCAAAACCCGGGTCGTGGTGACGAGGGCCCTCTGGCTTTTGAAGTTCAAATTTAGGTGTTTGTACCATACGGGGGGGGGGGGGGGGGGGGCACTGCAGTATGACCCCAACAAGGTTATACCAATATTTTAATTTACGTTTTTTAACAGGGACCACACGTGCCAGAGTGGCACAACTGATTGTCAGGGTCCTTCAGTTGGTGGACGAGATGCAGGAGCTGCTGAACTTGTTGGGGACCACAGATGAAAAATAATGTTCTGTGGCCTGCCATTGCTATGTATTTTGTTTTTTATAGTTGTAAAAATGTGAATTTTTCAAAATTTTTATATTTTATGATGGAATAAAAAAAAAATGTTACAGTGTCATTTCATTTACAAAATACATTAACACAAAACTAATGGGCCCAGAAATATTTAAGATGAATATTCACATGACCGAGAAGTGATTTGGGTAAGTTTTAGTGGGCTAAAATGGAAGAAGAACCTAACCGCGAAGTGGTTTGGGTGAGCTTTAAGGGTCCAAAAGGGAAGATGGAGGATAGTGCTAAGTGATTTAGCTAAACATTGTAGTAGAAGTGAGGGTGGCAAATATGTAGGCGAGCACTTTAATGAGTTAAGTTTGTAGTGCGCAGGCGCTAGATCGCAAGGATTTCTGTCTGGACGAATATTTATCGAAAAAGGGAAACAGAATCTAATGGGAAACGTAAAGGATTCGTGGGAGGATACGATGGGAAATGGGCAAAAACGAAAGCCTACGTTGTAACATGTGAAAATGAAACGGAAAAGTCACGCTGGAAAATGACATCCTTGTATTCGTGATCTGCCGCACGAACGGACGGAAACTTTACAGAAGGATTGCAATGCATGCATAAAATCACTCGTACACTCATACGAGAGCGGAAACATTTCACAAAAAAAAACAGATCGGCACTAAAACTGAAGTTTTTTTTTGTCTCTCTGAATCAAGCCTTATATGTGAACAACACTATAGTGGTGGTGTCTACTGTGGGACACAGGGCCACAAATGGTAAATGCAGCCTCGTTTTGCCAATGGCTGGTGGGTATGTTTAGTAACCTAGCTGAACCTGGGTAATGAATGTGATTTAAAGCCCATGATCAGAAGGGTACTTAATTAATTTACACAATAGATATCTGTTTCAAAAAGGATGAAAGACAAGTGCCTACCTACCTAACCCAATAGTGGTGGCATCTACCATTGAGCCTAATCCCCTAAATGTCCCTAAACCCCTAAATCCAATGGTAAATCGTGCAAATGGTGAATTGCAAATGGTGAATCTCATGGAATGTTATAATGTTTTAGTTTAATTTTTGTGACAATTTGTCACAACAATCTAGTCTAGGGGTCCCCAACCAGTGGTTGGCCTGATCTTATCAGGTAGTAATCAGTAAGGCCAACATAACCTGTTGTCATCTATACCCAAGCCTGATTCGCAAACAACTATTTATGGACATAGTTGTGCATTTCAAAATGGCTGTTTTGTGCATCCTACTTTTGGTGGGAATGTACCTCTTTGAGGCATTTGTCCCACTGCCCCTACAAGAACTCTGGAGATACCTAAATGTCACACTTTTTCGATAGTATGGAGAAGATTGTCCAACCTTGTCCCACCGAATCTGGGACATTCAGTTGTTTGAGCCAGTGGCTGAAAGGCTGTAGTGGAATATATGCATTGACTGAGGTTAGGTCATCAATCAACAGCATTTATGGACTGGAGGTCCCTGATTTACACCCACAGAAGTACCACTGGTAGTATTCAAGTTCCTATTGGGTGGTACTCAGCAAGGCTGCAGACTGATCAGTATCCCAACTCATTTTGCTGGTATCTGTACAAGAAAAACTGCTTCAACGGTTGATGGAAATTCTTCTTGTGTGTATTTTTATGGAATGCATGTCCTTTAAAAGGTTGTTTTGTGTGTTTTTGATATGGTTTAAACTGGCTAGCAGACCACCCAGGTGGTATTAGAGATCCTTAAAAAACAGTAATGGTACGTTGGGAACCCCTGGCCTAGAGCGTGTGACTTGGGTGGTGCTACTCCTACATAGAATGCTGCGGACCCCAGCAACACCCCAAAACCACACCCCTGCACTCTCATCAAACTGTTCTGTGTTCCACTTTGAGGACCCAAAAAATGATCAAATTTCATGCGAGTGAATAACCCCCTTGATCACTGTTAAGTCTACAACCTGAATGGTTGTTTTTCATTTGGTGGTGATGTGTCTGCCTGAAATTAAAGTGTAATATCATCTTGAAAAATAAACTCTAGCCAACTGCAACAAAGTGAGTCAAAATGTTTATTATCTGAACCGCTTAAATGAGTTATCACAACCCCACCTCCGCAAATTAACTCGCAGCAACGCTTAATTTATTATTGTTGATTGGGATAAAATTGCAAAAATGATGGAGGTGCTAATAATTAAAGTGTCCAGCTCGGAAATGCTGATGCACCATTCAAATTAAGCTGTTTTTCATTAGATCTGTCATTTAGCGTTGGTTCTGCTCCAGTAACCGCCTTATGTAATGTAAAAGGTCAAGTAATAGCAAGCCTGCAGATGAGAATAAGGGATGATACAGTGGTTGTTTTTGCTTTGGGTAGGCCTTGGCACAAAGCTCCGTCTTTTAGTTTTTTTTTTTTCAAAGACATAGAGAGAGAGATGAGAAGCAGCTACACTAATGGATGCACAAGCCTCTATCTTATCCTAAGATTGCATCTACCATCTTGAATCACTTGGTCTAAAGTTCTCGGCCCACCTCTTTCCCGTTTTAGAAAATAACCTTGAGAAAAAGAAAAAAAAAAAGCATTAGAAACCACAATGATTATTGGACTAAATAGAGTCCCAGACCTAGAAGTAATTTTGGACTTGAGTCTGCACAATTCACTTGTAATTTCTTAAGCATCTGTCAAGCAGGCCGCAACCTTTTTTTATCCCCCTCCCCATTAATTTGCCGAGGCAGCATTTGCTTTAAAGAGAGGGGGGAAAAGTACAACTTCTGCAAAAAAAAATAATGCAAGGAAGTGTAGGTTTATTGAACAGATGATTTGCCCGTGCTGCGGAAAGTTAGATTGTAGAAAGTGATAAAGCCGGGAGGTGGGAGAGGTCAAGGGATAGCCACCAATAAAGCAAGTGGAAAGACTGGAGAGTGAGCATGAAAAAAAAATCAATAGTAGTAAAGAAAATACAGAGAGAGGGTAGGTTTACAAAGTTAAGTCTGTAAATAAAATACAATATAAAATAATAAAAAAATAAAGTTTGCTACTGTATGGATTTGGCAGTTTGAAAAAGCTTTCAGCAGAAGGACGGTGTAGAGGAAATATTATGTCATTTTGTAGCTAAATTGATGTCTGAATCTTGAAGAAAGTGGTGTGACGTGTCATAAAAACACCTACATACGCTCAGCCGGACATTTTAGCCATCTTTAAAAATGGTTCAGATGAAAGACAAGCTTTCACTGACAGTAGTATGGCTTCTAAAAATACCATTTTGTGAATACTCACCTGTAAAATGGGTATTATAAGTATGTCACACACCCCGCTTCAGATTACACTTGGGTTATACCGACCTGTAGAGGGCGATCTTGCAGAGATGTCATGAAAAAAAGGGAGCCCCTCCCGGTCCATAAATACCTGGTACCTCCCACTCATTCCCCAGTATTTTAGACAGCAGTAAAGGAACCAGGAAGAGCCAAAATAACCAGTAACAGTAAAAAAGGTTTACTATCCATAGAAAGGATCCAGAATACCAAAGGGCGGGGTGAAGCGGGGTGTGTGACATACTTATAATACCCATTTTACAGGTGAGTATTCACAAAATGGTATTATTCTAAGTATGTCACACACCCCGCTTCAGATAGTCATTACACTTGGGACATCCAATAGCAGTGTCCATAAAGGGCGGGGATCCAAAACAAGGCAACAATGCACAAACTTAAACCACTGCAGCTTGCAGAACTTTGCGGCTAAAAACAGCATCCGCTGAGGCCCGCACATCAACCTTGTAAAACTTGGAAAAAGTGTGAATGGAAGACCAAGTAGCCGCCTTACAAACTTGCTCAACAGAGGCCTGATGCTGGAAAGCCCAGGACGCCCCAACAGCACGAGTAGAATGAGCAGTAACCCGAAAAGGGGGAACCTTGGCAGAATAGGCCCCAACAATGGCCTGGCAAATCCATTTACTAATGGAAGACTTGGCGGGAGCCAAACCTTTCCTAGGCCCGGAGGGCACCACAAAAAGGGCGTCAGTCCTACGATAAGAGGAAGTAGCCACCAAATAGTACTTCACACAGCGAACCACATCCAGGGAATGCAAAACCCTCTCCTTGTCATTGCTGGGCTTAGGACACAAGGAGGGTAGAACAATGTCCTGATTAAGATGAAAGGCAGAGACCACCTTAGGAAGGAAATCTGGCTTGAAGCGGAAAGCAACCTTGTCCTGATGCCTCTCAAAATAAGGAGTCTTAATGGACAAAGCCGCCAACTCCGATACACGCCGAACGGAAGTGATGGCAACCAAAAACGCAACCTTCTGAGTAAGCGTAGAAAGAGCAATATCCTAAAAAGGTTCAAAAGGAGGACCCTGAAAGGCAGAGAGAACCAAATTCAAATCCGAAACTGGGAGCAAAGGCTTCCTAGGAGGCCGCACATGCGTAACCCCCAGGAAAGAGGTCTTAACCAGAGGATGAAGAGCAAAAGACCTTTGAAAGAAAACAACCAGGGCAGAAACATGCCCTTTCAGCGTACTAAGCTGCAAACCTAGGTCCAGACCATGTTGCAGAAATTCCAAAACCATAGGGATAGAAAACGCCCTGCAAGGCAAGGCCCGGACCTCACACCAATCAATATAAGACCTCCAAATCCTATAATAGATGGCAGAGGAAGACTTCTTTCTAGCCCTAACCAGAGTCTGAATGACAGCATCAGAAAGACCTTCCTCCCTCAAGATGGAGGTTTCAGCAGCCACGCCGTCAAAGCCAGCGTTGGTAAATTGGGGTAGAGCAGAGGACCCTGAGTGAGCAGATCCGGCAGAAGGGGCAGATCTAACTGATCCTCTGCCAACCTTACCACGTCTGCGAACCAAACCTGTCTTGGCCATCTTCGAGCCACCAGAATTGCTGATGCGCCCTCTAGGGCCAGCTTGCGCACCACTTTGCCCACCATGGGAAACGGAGGGAACAGGTATAGAAAACCCAGATCCCTCCAGTTCAGAGACATGGCATCCGCTGCCAGAGCCAGCGGATCCCGCGAGAGAGACACAAATGCCGGAAGCTTGTGATTGTGACGAGAGGCAAAGAGGTCCACCTCCGGAGTCCACCACCGGTGGCAAATCGACCGAAACACCTTGGTGCTGAGCGACCATTCCCCCCGGCGAGATGAGCACCTGCTCAGGGAGTCCGCCTCCGTGTTCTCCACTCCCGGGAATGTAAACCGCCAAGATGCACGGGACATTGCTCTCTGTCCAAGCCAGGATCAAAGACACTTCCCTGAGGGCACGCCTGCTGCGAGTCCCTCCCTGGTGATTGATGTAGGCGACCGCCGTCCGATGTCCGACCGAACTTGAACCGGTAGGCGCCTCAACTAATGAGTCAAGCGAGCCAGAACCAACCTGATAGCTCTCAGCTCCAGAACATTGATGGGATCGTGAGCCTCTTGAGGCCCCCACAGTCCCTGAAACTGAAGATCCTTCCAAAATCCCCCCCAACCTGACAGGCTGGCATCCGTGGTGACCGTCTCCCAACGAGGGGTCAGAAAGGATCTGCCCCTCATCAGATTGCTCGGTTCCAGCCACCACCGAAGGGAATGCCGAACCCGGGGGGACATCAGAAAAGACTGATCCAATGACAACGGGGACCCGTCCCAGGCCGCCAATAGATGGAGCTGGAGCGTCCTTGTGTGAAACTCGGCAAAGAGAACCACCTCGAACGATCCCACCATCAATCCCACCAGTCGCATCCCCAGCCGGATGGACGGGCGAGGGATGGATAGAAGACGCTGAGTCAATTCCTGAATCAAAAGAACCTTGGGCCGGGGGAGGAACACCCTGGACTGAGAAGTATCCAGACATTCCCAGGAACGCCACCACCCTGGACGGAGAGAGGCAGGACTTGGGATAGTTGATCACCCAGCCGAATCTCTCCAGGGTGGCTACCACAGTCCTGGTGTCTAGCTCCGCCTGGCCGAGAGAGGATGCCATAATAAGAAGATCGTCCAGATAAGGCACGATGCGGATACCCTGGGCTCTGAGGAGGGCCATCACCCCTGCTAGCACCTTGGTGAAGACTCTTGGAGCCGAGGTAAGGCCAAACGGAAGGGCCATAAACTGAAAATGCAGATCTTCCACCACAAACCTGAGAAATCTCTGATGCGCCGGGAAGATTGGAACATGCAGATAAGCATCCTTGATGTCTATAGACGTCATGAAGTCCTCCTGCCGAAGTGAGTTTATGGCAGAGCGCAGAGTTTCCATGTGGAACTTCCTGGGACGGATAAACCTGTTGAGAAACTTCAGATCCAGGATGGAACGAACGGAGCCATGCTTCTTGGGCACCATGAACAGATTGGAATAGAATCCCAGGCCCCGGTCCGAGGGAGGCACCGGGCAGATGACTGCCATGCCCTGGAGATCTTTTACTGCCGCCCGGAGCCCTGCGCGGCCACAGGATCCAAAGGCACGCGAGACCTGAAGAATCTGGGAGGAGGCCGGATCTCGAACTCCAGCTTGTAACCGGAAGACACCACTTCGCGAATCCATCTGTCCGAGGCCTCCTGGTCCCAGACCTGGGAGAAGTGTTGCAGCCGTCCCCCCACCCGCGAGGGTGAGGGCGCCCCCTCATTGCTGAGCCGGCTTAGCCGCGGCTTTGGGCTTGGAGCCCCAGCTGTGACCTGGACGGGCAAGTCCTCTTCCCCTGTGCCAGGAATCACCTCTGGAGGGTAAAACAGCCGATCCCCTTCCAGCTCTGGCCCCACGAAAGGAAGGGGTAAATGCAGCCGCCCCCCGACGACGTTGCTTCTTTCGCTGAGGTAACCTACCTCCTTTGGCAACCGAATCCAATTTTTCTCCAAAGAGCCGCAAGCCCAGAAAGGGAAGAGCTGTAAGAGACTTTTTGGACACAAAATCAGCCGCCCACTGGCGCAACCAAACCGACCGCCGAATTGCCACCAGCAAGGCCAAAGTTCTACTACACATCACCAATGTGTCGTCCAGGGCGGCTAACACAAAAGACAAAAATAATTCACACCGCTTAAGGGTGGTGAACTCATCGCTAGCCGGGTCAAGGCTGGAGGTAGACAACAGGTCCCTGACAACCAACCTAGAAGCCACTATAAGAAGCGCTGAAGCACAAACAGGCCGCAAGGCCGACCCGACGCTGGCAAAACCACGACAAGCAATCTGGTCAATGCGTTTGTCCTCACCGTCCTTGAGAGTAGAACAGTCAGGAGAATGCAAGACAGAGGTGCTAGACAACCCCAACACAGGGGCGTCTACCTTGGGAGGGGACGACCAGCGCGTCACCGGAAAGGGATATTTCTTATCCCAACCCGGAGGGACACCCGGAAGCCGAGTAGGCCTCTCCCATTCCTTGAGGATAATGCAGTTGAAATGCCTTTGATTCAGGAATTCTAAGTGCGGCTTAGCCTCCTCAAAGAACTCCCCCTTCTGCGGAAGCGTCAATTCGGGAGGAGAGATTGCCAGAACCTCAAACATATGAGCCAGGACCTCAGGGGTATCCCAAGAATCCCCCTGACCCCGCTCGGCATCAGTGCCAACAACCTGCTGATCGTCAGAACCCTCAGACTCTTCAAAAAGCTCCCCCTTCCACTAGCGGGGGGTAATTAGACCAGTCCAGCGAATCAAACTCCTCAAAATCAGAAGCCTGCATGGCTGGGGACAAGTGTTTTCTCTTAGCCGGGACCTTTCTAGCCACAGCGCTAGAAAATTTTTTTTCAAGATTGGACAATCTGGCACACACCTCAGATTGCGACTCCCCACTCGTGACAACATCACACGGGGTACGGGTCAGGCGAGGAGGGGTAGGAGAAGGGACCGGCAGCGCAGAACCAGACGCAAGGGATCCGGACTGCCGCGTAATAGTCTGCTGCGCACATGGTATGCAAAGGAAAATATCATCCCCTGTAAGGGATGCCCCACACCCCAAACACTGCCAGGGTTGCCCCGAGGGGAGCCCGGTATCTTGGGAAGCCTCCATATGGTGATTTTATAGGTACTCTCAATACCCCAGGGAATTACGCGATATAAGCGACCCGGGATGCCCCTTCTGTGTCCCGAGTGGGAGGATTTTATGGGGAGTTCTAAGCTTAAACCAGGGACCGGGAGGACCCTTTAGGCTCCGACAAGGGTCCACCTGGAAGACAGAATTGTATATATACATGTGCAGGTCAAGCAATGGCTGTTCATATAATAACAAAACGCTAAGGTATAATGCAGAGTTAGCAGGCAGTGCCTGAAATAATGAGGCCGCAGGGGCCACTCACGCGATCAGCCTTGGAGACCTGAGAAGCAGAGGGAGAGAAGGGCGGGCCGGCACGGTACGCGCGACGCCCGGCCCCGCCCCCCTCCCCTGACGACAACGCCGCTCCCAGCCAGTGGCCGGGCTCTGCAGCGGCGGGGGGCGGGCCGTCGGCGAGCACGCAGAGCGCCTGACCCCGCCCCCTGCATGAACCGTACCTGAGACCTGAGGGGAAGAAGCTCCCCGCCGAATGTCACAACGGCCGGTGCTGCGGCACAGCTGATACTGTTCAAAGAAAAAAAGCACCCACACACGCACAGCTGAGACAAAAACGCGTTAGTTTAAACGGACACACACGTTAAGAGAGAAGGGGACCCTACGCTGCCCCCCCCCTCTAAGGAGCAAGGGCCATCCGGGTGAGGGGGAATCCACTCTGGAAGGTGGAAGGGCAAGGGACGGGGCATCCCTAACCGGGATCACCAGCCCGGCAAAACCACCTACCCCTTAGTATGGGGTTTCACGGTGGAGCGTAGCTCCTAAGCACCCTTAGGTGCTGTCTACCCTTGCCCGGACCAGCAGCCTAGGCTGGGAGGCAAGGTGAATACTAAGACAAAGGGTCCAGGCAGAAATAGACTAACACGCGGGCCGGGAGTTACCCCGGCTACCTGCAAGGAGGAGACATCATCTTCTGACTTGCTCGCCGTCTGCAGAGATGAAAGACTGGGGAATGAGTGGGAGGTACCAGGTATTTATGGACCGGGAGGGGCTCCCTTTTTTTCATGACATCTCTGCAAGATCGCCCTCTACAGGTCGGTATAACCCAAGTGTAATGACTATCTGAAGCGGGCTGTGTGACATACTTAGAATATGTCCTAATGTTCTCTCATCGTCGGGTTATTCTCTGGTGGTTCAGGTCTGGTGGTAGCCCATGACCTATAAATATCAACAAATAGTCTGGGACATTTATTAAAGAGGACCATCAGTCAACTGCCCCCCACCAGAGTGGGCTCATCGCGATTTGGTTTGCACTGCTAAACATCCCCTTCCTGCAAGCCTGAGACTGGTTAGCTCTTTCCTACCACTTCAGGGGTCGCTCATAGATGTCTGCCACACCTCATGATCACAATGACTAATTTGGTTCACCAGAAAGGCACATAATCTAGGACATCTATTATTAAAGGCCAAAAGTCAACACCCCCACACTGCGCAACATGGGGGAATCCTAATTTTGAATGCTCCGCTGAACATCCCCTTCCTGCAAGCCTGAGACTGCGTAGCTCTTATTTTGCATTTCAGGGTTCTGTTATAGATGTCTGCCGTACCCCATGATCACAGGTGACCAATTAGGTTCACCAGAAAATCCGACAGCTTGGAAAATCTATTAAATAGGACCAACATTCAACCCCCCCCCTTCCGTAGCATGAAGGCCCCTACTGAACATCCCCTTCCAGCAAGCCTGATAATAGGTAGATCTTACCTAGCACTTCACATGAATGTCCATCACTGATAAGCAGGTCACCCACAGGTACACCGGAGGCTGCCAAGGGAAGGAGTCACTGTTTCAACCACAATCGTGAGGACATTCTAGCCACCACACTTGATTTATTGATATGTGAGTTTGTCTCTGCAAGACTGGAGGAAGAGGAAGCAAATACTCTATGTCAATGCCTAAAGTAGGGTTAGTTTCAGCAGGTCAAGACTTCTGCTAAAATTACCATAGGGTCTAGAGGGGCCATATGGAGGAATACTATTGAAACAGTACAGCCTATTTGTTTCTTAAATGGCTCCCGATTTGTCCCCCTGTCCATGTCCCCTGGTTCGTGTCTGTATTGATGGGTGTGCAGAACAGCATATAAAAGGAATAAAATACCATTCTTCCTGGAAATAGAAGCACATAAAATAGAGGCTCCCACTTACTTAGGTTTCGGCTGTAAGGAGATTCCAGAACTTCTAAATGGTTGTCTTGGCCATACGGCCCTCCTAAAAAGCCAATAAAAAAGGAATATAATAGGGATTAAGTAGTCACATAGAGGCCTAAAGACAAGAGGACTGTGCACCATGGGCCCTTCATGGGTAAAATGTTGCTCATTTTTATGTCCACTGCATTTTTGAATAACTTACCAGATAAAATGTGTATTATACATAAATAATAGTCTATGTACAGCTGTGCCGAATAAATAACCTACAACTAAAAAAAAAAAAAAAATCAGACAGGCAAAATAATGCACATAAATTGCCAGTTTTCCGTATTTCATGAATGTAATAGATGTCCCCTGATGTCTTGTTTGGACTATCTGGGCATTCCAAATGGAAATTCATGGCACCCGCTTATCATTCTCGCTATTAAAATGTTATTTGAATGTAAACATAATTGAAACAGAGCTTCATACCAACGGCGGCTTTGATGCGGTCTTGAGCTCCTGGCTTTCTAAAAACAAAACATACCCCAAACAGCGTATACATATTTCATATGTCAAATCCTCAGATAATTTTGGCAGAAAAACAATCAAATGCTAAAACGCTCATAAGGCAAAACCCAGGGTGAAAAAGCATAATAGGTCTTTATACCATCTCCACAAAGCACAAAACACACATAGATTTATAGAACAGAAAATGTGTGGGTCAGCTCTAAAAATAGTTTTTTTTACTGTATTTTAGATTAGTTTAGACAGATCATTTGGGCATCTGATGGATAATTCAGCTTTTTTTTTAATCTATAAAATCCAAGGTATGTGTCAAGTCATCCTAAGACCCATTCTACCAAATGTCCCCTTGTCAATAGCCATCTGCTAGCATAAGTGACAGTTATCACAAAGGCTGCTCTCAGGATGCATGCAAGCCTAGCACCCCAGAGGGGCCCAGCTTCAGAAGACCATAATTGTCTCATTTCACACTTCTATTCTGATAAGAACCCACAGAGTCTAGGCCAGAGGTAGTCCCATGGCTGGCGCTTTGCCTAGCACAGGCGCTTGAAAGATATTAGTGCCAACACAAAACTGGTAATATCTGGGCCACTATCTGTCCTAGTACCAAGCCAGGCACAGCATCAGAACTGCCCCGGAAAGACACATCCGTGCATACTCTGTCCATCTCTATACTTAGGAAACAGAGATCTCTGGTTCTGACCCATCTAGGAACTGCATCTTTGGATTCTCCAGGTGCCTCACAACTAGCCCACTAATTTGGCACTAGAACCAGAATGGTTTAAAAGTTATGCTCAAAATAGCATTTGTAAGTTGTAAGATGGCTCCCAACCAGAGTAGGAGCTGGACACTCAGCCCAAGGGGGCGTCTGAGTATTCAAATGGGGATTAAATCCCAGACCCCAATCTAGGGGGAAGCTGTTCCATTTTCCCTGGGGTTACCGGCACCCCGGGGAAAATGAAAATGGTTCCAGGGTCTATCTCTGTTTGTTATACATTTTACCTGTACCCCACTTCTCAGACCAGTATTTGTATTATTTCCATCATAGTAAAATGCTTCTAATAGCTGCCTAGTGCACCGATCACATTAAACTATATGTTTAACTAGAGCTGTCTTTTGCCTTAACCAAAAGTGTGTCCATGGCTAGAATTGTAGGCATTTGGTCTGGTTAACGGACCAGGAGTAGGGAAGCTTGATGCATGATCCTATATGTCGTGTTGTTAGTATGATCACGTGATATGCGTTTCCTCACAGCATGTTATAGAGTTCTTTGGTTTGAGGGGCTTTGAGTTTCAGTTGCTTTTTTGCTTTCTTTACGCTTTCCTAAGGGGTTGTTTAAACAATATGAGAAGGTGGCAGAGAAATATAGAAGGTTCCTTGGATCCTCTATATAGATGCTCTAGGAAGGTTTAGGCAGGCCCCAGAATAATTGGATGGTATGTAACACCTTGAAATGTTATTGAGAACCAAAATGGTATAGGAGCAGGGGTTCTCTATTGCTGCATTTATGGTCTACCACCACTCCGGTGCCTTCGCTCTTCATTAGCGGCACAAACTCCTCAATGGTCGAATGTGATGTTGTCTGCCTACTAGTTCCTGGCCAGATTTCAGCTTCCATTGCATCCTATCAGCACACATAGCAGGAATAGAAAGTGTATCAGCTTCTTGTCTTCTGACCTGGACCTCCTGGTTGGTACCAGCAAGTACAACTCATCTTGCCTGTCTAGCCAGACTTCAGGGCTCTTCAGGATGCTTTTCTGGCATCCTCTTCAAGGACCAGTAACCAACAAAATGGTTACTGGTACTTGAAAGAAACAACCTTTCAGGCCTGGCCAGGAACCCCAGTCCAGTTGAGGGACATTTCCACCATCTTGTATGAACAGCTGTAAAATAGCATGAGTGTAAGTAATAGTAGTAGTGTAGTAGTAGTGTAAGTAGTGTATCCACCCTGTTTGAATGTTTGCAGTGTCAAGCACCACCCCTCTTCTTCATTAGGGTACAGGGAAGACCACCTACAAATAGGTGGAAGAACTTATCTCCTTCCAGATCCCCTTTAGACCTGAACACAGAAAATCAGGAGACCAATCACCTTCCTTTTCTAAAAGGGGGTGTTACACTCCACAACCCTTCAATATGGCTGTGACATCTGCAATGTATGCTCTTCCATTTCTTTAAAGGCCAGTGGCTCGGGTTATACTTTAGTTTCTTACCAGAGACTCACTTCCTCTAGGGATTCAGAATATACACACTCATATGTCATTATATATATTATTATTGTTATTCTGTTTTAAATATATAGACCAAAAATATATTTCTAAAGCAGCTAAATTAATGGCACACTGCAAGCTCCCCGCTGCATATTTATACCTTTATTTCCATGCGGTGTATTATTAGCATAACAAATGCATAAAATGATAAATGCGGACATATTTTTGAAATTTATATTTATAACACTATAGTGATAATGCATATTTTAATTAATAATGAGGTCATCAATAACATGATTTCATTTAAATAGTACATCATTAACATAAAAAAGCATGCGCAGTCTCGTGAAATATTTATAGCTTTTTTTCCTAAATATCCAGTGCTGTTCCTTTGTCGTTTTTTGTCGGTTTTGACTTTTTCAAAAATCTAACAGGGTGTTTACAAGCGGAAAAAAAAACTTGGATTTTGACTATCCCATTTTTGCCGTGCCCTGTATGGGTCCCCCAGAGCGCCTCCTCCCGGGGCCAACGGCGCATGCACAGACTCTAGTCCAATAAGAGTCATTTGCCATGTTTGTGTCATTTGGCAAATGGCTCTGATAGTCTTCAATGGAGAACTCAAGTGCCCGCATCCCCAGTAGCACTACCCCCACCCCCCGTCTCGGCCTATCTGAATTTGCAGAATGACATAGGCACGAAAAACAGCTCTCAACGCGAAATTGGATCGGGAAAAGGAAAGCTTTTACTGGTGATTTGGTGATTGGTGGGGGGCTCACACAGCAGCACATCCCAATTCAGAATGAAAATCTTTTAGACCCCAGGTCCGGCCACCCTGGGTTTTGTTCCGCTTTTATGACCACCGCGCAGCTTGTGATTGGCCGTGCTGGCCTATTAAACTGTTAGTACCATTGTCCCTCTTGTTGATACTGCATTGTCCTAAGGAAGGGAGCATATTGGACCCCGAAACATTGACTTATAGGCAAACTTGGAATGTATTGGATTCTTGATTTAATACTTTGATGTGAAATATCATCTTTGGAGTACTGGTTCTTTACGAATACTTGGACTTTCGTAATCTCTGCGAACCGGGGCACTCACACCTTATGATTGGGGATACGTGTAAGACTGCGTACCACATTCATGGGTAGATAATCTCCAAAACGGTTGATAGGTCTACTTTGGGTTAATCTCCTGAGTTTAGGAATTGCTAAATCTAATTTGGATCACTTAACTCTCACAGTAGTCATAAATCAAACTAAGTTAAAGACAGGTTAGTCTCAATTCAGGCTTAAATAACCAATTGGAAAGATTGAAAAAGAGCTTGTTTTTCAACTATCTTTGTTGAACTTGATGTCCATTTCTTTCAGAAAAGATCCTGTACCAGAACTGTTGTTGTGTCATGAGGCTTCCCTGCTTACCTGCAGCCGCTCCCACAGACTCTACTTCTCACCTCAGGGTCCAACTCACAGTTCTGGCTTTCATACTCAATATGGTCATGTGCCGAGTACAACCCCCCAGTCTTATTCTTTATGCACCTGGGTCTGGTCTTGTAATATATACACATCTGGCAAGACCAAAGATGGAAGGCCTGTAGAGTTCACTGGGATTACAGGTCCTGAGGAGAGTGGTAGCTACATGTAAGCAAGGGAGTGGAACTGGTCTAGGGCACTAGTTCTCAACCTGTGATACTCAGGGAATACATGGCAGTGTTCAGGGGCACACCAACAGGGAGCATTTGACTGATATTATTACAGTTGAACAGTATCCCTTCATGCTTTAAAAGAGCTACAAGGCCTGTGACCTACTTAAAGGAGCATCTGCAAATTGTGTAATATTAAAAATCCATATAAACATTTTATGTTTCTACACATTTATTCTCTCATGCTAGGAAGAAAATCCAGGGGTGACAGGTTTTGTCTATTGTTTTTTTTATTTTAATGAAACGAAGAGGAAATGAGGGGTGACAGGCTCTGTCACCCCTCATTTCCTCTTCCTTTCATTAAAATTAAAAAAACAAGCCTTGCTAGATATTTATTGGTTAGAACTTTTTGTCACTAGGGGGTACTTAGCTTAAAAAGGTTGAGAACTTCTGGTCAGGGGTATGTTGCAAAGGTCCACTAAAGTGATAAAGACTTTTTAACAAAATTATTTGTGTATCTGTAAAAAGAAAGGAGTTGTTTATAAAACTTATCCTGTTAACTGCAATTCATCTTTAAAACAATGGTTATATCTAAACCTTAGAGACTGTAAGCAACTGATTATTGCTTGTAGTTGAAAAAATACCTTTATAAATTTCAACGGCAGTTATTATTACATAAGTCGAGGTGATTGCTTTTTAGTTGGTCTTTTAATGTTTGGCAATTCCTTAAAAACTGCAATCTGGGCAAAAATGTTGTCCGAGCATGACAAAGTGCCCCCAACTGCCTCCTTTTCACATCCGGTGGCTTAACTTATTAGAATGAGGCCACAATTCTCCATAAGCGCTGCTGCACCTTTTCTGCCCCTTGCAAATCATTTACTTTGTTGGGCCATTAGAGAAGATGCTAATTTTTTGCCAGGGCTATCATTAGATCATGAGATCAGGGCCACGTTGAGGTCGTTAAAAGCTTCCTTTGCTCTGAATGGCCATTGTGCCCCTATCAGGTACCATAATGTTGGGTTTGCTTATTGTGCAGATTGCTTAAGTTGAAAATCGCACATTAGCCAGTTTAAACACCTGGCATTTCCATTCATTAGAAAGCCAAGCCCGGCTACACGGGGTCCCACAAGGACAATGCAATTGGTCGGAGCCAAACATTTATGGTATACGCTTATTATGAGTGAAGAAGGATGGAGGGAAACAAAATATAGACAAAGAGGAAAGCTCCGAACAGCAGTTTTTAATTTGATGTGGATTCTTCAGTTTAAAATATCCAGAGCAGATGACCATCAAATGTTTCTGCACTATTAGGCACACACAGGCATATGACACAGAAAGAGTTACACATTTTTAAAGAACAATACCCATTTCGCCAAGAATTCTTCTCTCCTAAAAGCTTGGAACTCCAACTGAGACATTACAATTAAAGCTTCTAATCAATGGCAGATGTGCCCCATGGTCCCGCTATAAAATGAATAAATATACAGTAGCGGTTATGCTGTGAGGTCTAGTCCTCCCCTTTTTTTGCTTCACAGGTCTCAAGCATTTGCCCCCTTCATCAGGTTATAAAGTCGGCGATTACCCAAATAAAAAAAGGCAAGACCCCACAGCTCA
Source organism: Gastrophryne carolinensis (assembly GCA_027917425.1). Taxonomy (NCBI): domain Eukaryota; kingdom Metazoa; phylum Chordata; class Amphibia; order Anura; family Microhylidae; genus Gastrophryne; species Gastrophryne carolinensis. Next base: position 635,513,343 of record CM051234.1, read on the forward strand.
ACTAACTGATATTGTATACAGTTTTCATTTTATACTCGGAATTGTAAGGCTATGTTCAGACCTGTGCGGCCTTCATTTTGTGGCAGGAATTCCTTTCTGCATTCATGTTTTTGAATCCACATCTATACTTGCGTTTGCGTTATATATACCTGTTTCAAGGGGTGCGTTTGCAACCAGGACGTAGCAGGCAGGCCTTTTTATGCGGATGCATTTTTCCCTTCTCTGCTGCACAGAGAGATGTGAAATGGGCCATAGAAGTGCCATTGATGGATATTTTTAGCGGTACCCCTGCAAACACAGAAATGCATGCGCTACTGGACAGGTGTGAACGAGGGCCTAAAGAAAGTTGTTTCACTGATACCAGTTAAGAAATACCTCTTCACTGACCAGTTATCCTGTTACACCATTATCCCCTTGCTACCAGAACTGCACAATTCCAGTGTGGTCTTCCATCTCTAAAATGGTCACCTTTGTATCTAAAAGCATATTTTTAAAATTTTGGTAGCAAAACAGTTCTCCAGTCACTTTTTACTGCAGTGGTTCTAAAGTGTGTTTAATCCCCCTACCCTGGGCATAACAATTTGGGATTTCCATCTGCTTGACTCCCTCTGAGAAAGCCCAAAAAGGAATCAGAAATACTGACCCAATCTATGTGAGTACTGGTTGGCAATATGATTCGCCATGGGACCTGCCAGACAGGGAGGCTTTTATTCCACAGAGGAGTAGGAGCAGGAGGGAACCACCGACCCTGCAAAATTATGCTTCGCAGGTATGCCAGATAATTTGACCCAAATCTTGGTGGTATGGGGTGAACTGGAGTGAACCATCAAGATTCAGGAGAGTTTTGAAGCCCATCAATAGTAATTAATGAACCTGGTACCCTTTAACAGCTTTAAAGTCAGATACTACAGTGCTTATAGCTTTAACCAAAAAGAGTTTGCAAAACTTGATATCACTATATTGTTTACTAAACCAAACATTTTGTTTGGTTTTCTAGAAATGTTTTTACACAGTGAATTTAGAGAACTTTGTAGTTGTATAAGAGTCTCGGGCTCTATTAATTGCTAAGCTAGTTTGCCTTTTTCTCCAAATCAATTCAGGTCCAACATGAATCTCAGTTTTCAAAGGAACCTTTGAAGATTTGCCCCTAGCCAATGTTCTTTTCGAATTATATTTTTGGATCACCAAAAAATAATACTTTGCAAATGTTAGTTACATTTTCATTGGCTGGACATTGTCATTAAAATAATCTATTTACCAGTTCAGGGATAGGTTCCACCAATAAACCAGACAACTGACTTTAAACATTTGTCTGCCATCAATTTCTTTTTACAGTAGGTAGGTAGAGTATAGAGAGATAACAGTAATGGTCGCTCAATCTACTCCACTGGCTCTGGTCTAGTATTAACAGTAAGTAGATTATAGAGAGATAACAGTAATGGTTGCTCAAGCTGCTCCCCGGCCCTTTTCTAGCATTTAAATTAGTCCGAGTATAGAATGATAACAGTAATGGTCGCTCAAGCAGCTCCACTGGCTCCGGTCTAGCATTAACAGTAGATAGACTATATAGAGAGATAATAGTAATGGTCACTCAAGCTGCTACATTGGCTTCAGCTCAACATTTACAGCAGGTAGAGTATAGAGAGATAACAGTATTGGTCTCTCAAGCTGCTTCACTGGCTCTAGTCTAGTATTAACGTAGGTAGATTATAGAGAGATAACAGTAATGGTTGCTCAATCTACTCCACTGGCTCCGGTCTAGTATTAACAGTAAGTAGATTATAGAAAGATAACAGTAATGGTTGCTCAAGCTGCTCCTATGGCCCTTTGCTAGCATTTAGATTAGTCAGAGTATAGAAAGATAACAGTAATGGTTGCTCAAGTTGCTCCACTGGCTCCGGTCTAGCATTTACAGTAGATAGACTATATAGAAAGATAACAGTAATGGTTGCTCAAGCTGCTGCATTGGCTTTAGCCCAACATTTACAGTAGGTAGAGTATAGAGCGATAACAGTATTGGTCTCTCAAGCTGCTTCACTGGCTCCAGTCTAGTATTAACAGTAGGTAGAGTATAGAGAGATAACAGTAATGGTTGCTCACACTGCTCATTTGGCCCTTTTCTAGGATTTACAGTAGGTAGAGTATAGAGAGATAACAGTAATGGTCGCTCAAGTTTCTCCACTGGCTCCGGTCTAGTATTAACAGTAGGTAGAGTATAGAGAAATAACAGCAATGGTTGCTCACGCTGCTCATCTGGCCCTTTTCTAGGATTTTCAGTAGGTAGAGTATAGAGAGATAACAGTAATGGTCGCTCAAGTTTCTCCACTGGCTCCGCTCTAGTATTAACAGTAGGTAGAGTATAGAGAGATAACAGTAATGGTCGCTCAAGTTTCTCCACTGGCTCCGCTCTAGTATTAACAGTAGGTAGAGTATAGAGAGATAACAGTAATGGTTGCTCATGCTGCTCATCTGGCCGTTTCTAGCATTTACAGTAGGTAGTTTATAGAGAGATAACAGTAATGGTCACTCAGGCTGCTCCACTACCTCTGGTCCAGTATTAACAGTAGGTAGATCATAGAGAGATAACAGTAATGGTTGCTCAAGCTGCTCATCTGGACCTTTTTTAGCATTTACAGTAGTTAGATTATAGAGTTATAACAGTAATGGTCTCTCAAACTGCTCCACTGGCTCCGGCCTAGCATTGTCATAGTCCTCTAATGAAAAGCATGTTTTTTAGAGACAAAACTGTGGACTTGTATGTTGCCTGCAAATCATGGAAGGCCTGCTGTAATGGCAAGCTTGCATTAGTTGAATAAGTGGGTGAGTAGGGAAATTCTTTATTGATAATAGCAGCCACTGGCGGCTATTCTGTGATTTTTTATGTCGGCTATCGATGCCTCATTGCAAGGCTCGGGGGGAAATGGCTTGGAAGCAGATAATTACTTGATAGATCAAAAGCTTAATTCTAAGTGAGATCGATACTTCTGATGTGGAATCTGTTCTTCTGTGGGTACTTCCCACAGCTGCAAAGGTACTTTCTATATGGGCTGCCCCATATAATGAGCCATAATTTGCCATGCCCTATACAGCTTCAATTTAAGCCCCCCAGCCAGTCTATATAATGTCTGGGCCCCTCTATCTATAAAATGTAATGGCTGGGCACCAAAGCAGGCATGCTGAGATCATGTTTCAAGGGATTGTCCAGGAACTCCCTAGAAAAAGTCTATTCTGTACCTTTTCTTCTTTGTTGTAAAACATACCCCAACATATGCCAGAGAACGAGCAGTCTTCCCCTCCTCAAAAATGGAACCACACCCCTTCACATGCCCACTCTATTTATTGAAATGAAGCAAGTCTTGGCAAGGCCCCACCACGACACACTCCTTCCATTGCAATTAGAGATGAGCGGCTGGTTCATCAGAACCCAAGTTCGTTCCGAAACCGAATTTTTGGGGGTTAACGCTGACTGATTTTCCCTGAAATTCACCGGGAAGTGGGTAAAAAACTAAAAAAAACTCACCAACATCATCGTTCCAGCGCCAGGCTTGGATCCAGTTTGCACGACGGAAGCCGACTTGCTTAGCTGACAGTGCAGCAGGCTCCCCACTCCTCCCCGCCACGGGGAGGGTGGGGAGTCAGCTGAACTGTCAGCTGTGCAAGTTGGCTTCCGTCGGCCGGCCTTCCCCACTCCCACCGTGCTGTGTGCCATGCTGGTTACCTTGTCGTTCTGGCTGCGGACGCAAACTGGCTTGCAAGTATGTAAGCGTCTGTGCGATACACACAGCACAGTGGGAGCGGGGAAGGCCAGTCGCACTGTCAGCGCACGGCAGAAGCCAACAATGCCAGCAATGCAATCATCCCAAGATGATCCACTTTGCTGACACGGCCACCTGTCACATCCACTTTAAACCCTCATGTAACTTGAGTACCACCAAAGGGAAACATGAGTACCACCAGTGGTACTAATACCACTGGTTGGGAACCCTTGGTCTAAAGGTAAACTTTTTCTCCACAGCCACAGTAGTGACATATCTAAAGAGCTGCACATTTTAGTTTGCACCTGTAACCCTCCTATACTGCTAGTACCTATCCAGCACCCATCTGAATGCATCCAGGCCACCAATAATGGGTCCCTCAGGGCTACATCTTGGGCATCACCCCTCCAAAACCTGTGGCATGTGGTTTGGTAGACATCAGACATTCATAGGTTACCCAACAGAAGATATGTTTCATATCTGCTGCCCCAGCTTGTCTCATATTTAGCATCTACTGGGAGACATGATTAACCTGCCCAGCCACCTACCCAGAACTAAACAGGTTAAGGATGTCTTCTAATGGCCAATAGACAAATCCAATTGGAACTGTAATATTTAACAACATAGAAGCATACCAACAGGCGTCTAAGCAAAAGGGGCAATCCAAACTTGTAGTCATTTATGTTGCTCAAGGTAAAGAATTAGTAGGCAGACAGAGGGGCAGTATGCAAATTACGCTGGGCACATTTTTTTGATCACTGGCCAATCTTGGATCATAGTGGGCAGGGCAATACTGGTGGCACAGTGCCGCTGACAGTGTGAACATGACCTTGCCTGAAGCAACATGGATTCATGAGTTGCATCTAGGAGCAGGGTGCCATGCTGTGGACTTGCTGGTTGGCTCTGTGAGACTCTGAGGCTGGCTGAGGACACCACAAACACACCAAGGGAACAGATGAATGCCAATTTTGTGATTCTGCACTTTTATTTTTTTTTTACCATGAAAAAAATGTAACACCTTAGTCAACAAGCAGTGTGAGTGAAAGACAGGGAGGGTAAGCTGCAGGGCCTGTTAGCTACTGCATCTCCCTTTAGATTTGACAATCACACCACGTAAATCAAGGCTTATGCCCACACGCCTAGATTCCCGTCCCTACCAACAAGCCGCGGTTGGGAGCGTAGCCTCTAACGAAGGGATTCTAAAGACATTTGTGTTTCTAATGAAAAGTTACTGTGCGAGAGACAGACACAAAATCAATAGCAGCCAATTCAAGCCTGGCCAACTTGCACACAAAAAATGCAGTGTAATTCTTTGAGGCCGCCACGCGCTCCCCCCCACCTTCCCCGCCGCACTGGATGCTTGTTAATGAATCCAACGCTTCTGAAATATCACCGGAGTCTTTTGTGGAGCAGTGAGGCCTGTATTAAAATCGGCTGTTATTAGCCCTTTGGTCTTTTGTTATTATTTTGCTTTCGGTACCTTCATTTCCTCTATAGCGGTCCTAAATAAAGGGATTTCTTTTGAAGTGTGACTGTGCCTGTCACACCCAGCAAAAAAAAGAAAAGGTCATTAGTGCAGATTATCACTAGATCTGGATTACCGGCATTAAGTCACGTTGTGAGAGGCTCTTTGCCACTGCTAAACTCATTAATCTGATTAAAGTCTCAAGCAACAAAATGCAGGCCGCTCTGAATCCACGGCAATCACTGTGCTGTCCTGAAATGACACATAGGATCCAAAGGGGAACCAAATGTGGCCACAAAGTTCATGGTGGTGTGTACTGGATTCTTAACCTTACAGCATTAAAGGAGGATTAAAGTCATATTACAGGCGACTAAATAAACAAAATAATCAGACTGTCCTAAAGCTCATAATGTTCATTTTTTTTTACATTTTTTAAAACAGAGTACCCACTGCTGAGAAAGCTAACTTTTACTTTTGCTGTATTTCACAAAATCCTGCGAAGTGGGTGTGGCCAAATGCTGAGGACTATAGTGCATAAATCAGCATAAATATCCTAACGCATGCTAATAAGGAAAGATTAACTGTTTAAAGTGGACCAAAACCCAGGATTTTGACTATCCGATCAGGGGTGCCCCACTGTGTGAAACCCCCCAGATCGCAGAGCGCAACTCGCTTCTTCCCGGAACTACAGCACATGGGCGTGCGCTCATCCAATCAGCGCGCTCGGAGCTGCTGATGTCACGTCGTCTAAGCCAGCGTCTAAGGCCAGCGGCTCTGAGCATGCTGGCAGCTACATCCCCCACTTCCCTCTAACAGGGAGCGTGCCCGCACCAACCATTCACAAATGCCTGACGTAGGCACGCACCCTGCTAGAGGGATATTAGGGATGCGCCCGTGGGTCACACATGCACCGCTGGACAGGGAAGCAAGGTAACGGGGCGACCTGAGGGGTTTCACACAGCGGGGCATCCCGATTTTGGATGCCCCGGGGGGAGGGAACCTACTTGCCCAGGAATTTTATAGATTCCCGGGCCGATCGTGCTGGGTTTTGGTCCACTTTAAGGGGAATTTTACTTACTATATGGGTGATTTTGTTTAATGAATGGGAAGGCTGCATGTTCCTGACACTCTATGAGTCAGCTCTGAGACCAACAGGGGGCAGAAAAATCAGTACAGAGGAGACAATCCTTAGAGAGTCTTTCCCAGTGCATGCAGGAGGAAAGCTGGGTGTGCAGAGTTCCAGTGCGTGCAGAATGCAGGAACGGGGACCAAGGGTGTAGTAGAAATGATGACCATCTGCAGGCATCTTCAAGTGCCTCAAGCCTCCTTTTATAGGCCACTAGCAGCAGGAAGTGCTTTCTGCACATGCTCAGTATCGCAAGTACGTGCAGGACCAGATTGGCCTCCGTGACAGTGTGTTTCTTACAGTCTAAGCAGGAGGGAGAGATAGCCCATCCAAGGTTTTACCTTCCACCCATTATATGGCTCTCTGAACATTGTCACCTCTGTAGAAGGAAGGGGGAGAAAAGGTTCAGAGAATGTTGAGCAGTATATTGTTACATTGGTGGACAGACTCTACTGAGGCAGGGGAAAGACATCGTTTTCTGCAGCCAGAAAACATGCCCAGAACGAAGCCTGAAAACAAAGAAACTGCTGCTTTACATCAACCACCAGATAAGATACAGGCCGGGACAAAAACTGTTTGGGAAGACTATTCCTAAGTACAGGAGTTTTTTGGTGCTTGACAAATAGGAACAGGGGCTGTATTTGGTATTTATGCTGTACGTGGTATTTTGAGTGCTTGTGCCTCCTTTCTGCTATAGCAGTTACACCAGTGCCCCCTGCAGGTGGCTTTCCTAGACACAGCCTTGTCTGGGAACCCCAATTTTACCTGCCTTGTCATATCTACTAACACATTTCTGGCTGTCCGATTGCTTAACCATGCTACAGCCATAAGTCTATGTTCGAGTTTGACATTTGACCAGAATACTGAAAATACTGAAAAATACTGAAAAGTTGGTTGATGGCCTGCTAAGCAGCCCATCAACCCAGCTTAATATGCAGAATGTGCCGCAGGAAGCAGCTTTAACTTACCTGAGCCCCAGTCCCTGGTTGGCAGTCTGTGTCATGGTTGTCAAACTGGTTACTGATGGTGCTACAGAAAGGAAACTGGCAGCTGGCACTAGAAGTGCTGGCACCAGGAGTGTCTTCACTCATGGGAGCAGTGGCCATCTTTCTGTGTCCGGTATGCCGACCGCCGACCAGGGACCGGAGCGTGGGGCTAGGTATATTACAGTAGCTTCCTGCTGCACACTCTGCTTATACACTAACAAATTACCGCAATCCTCCTGTATTGCCAGCGTGTTTGGCTTTCAGCCCGAACACTGAAAAGCTGGTTGATGGGCTACTAAAAAACCTATGCGGAATGTGCAGAAAGAAGCAGCTTAAAATTATATGAGCCCCGCGATCCGGTCCCTGGTTGGTGGATGTCATTACAGTTGTCAAATAGGTTACGGACGGGGCTACAGAAAGTTGGCCGTTGCTCCCATGAGTGAGAACACTGGCAGCTGGCACTAGAAGTGCTGGAACCAGGAGTGTCTTCACTCATGGGAGCGGTGGTCATCTTTCTGTGTCCGGAATGCTGACCGCTGACCAGGGACCGGGTCGCGGGGCACAGGTTCCTGCTGCACACTCTGCTTATCCACTAACACAATTATTGCAATCCTCCTGTATTGCCAATGGGGGGGGGCTTTGAAGGCTTTGAGCTGGGTATTTAACTGACAAGTAAGTCAGCCAATCCCTGGAAAAGGGGGAATTAGGTGACTGGCCTGTCACTCAAGTGCAACTGTCAGTAAAGTCCATGACATGCCGTGCAGAGCCAAGGAAGATCTCAATAATAGGGAAAGTTTTTTTTTACGCCCAAATCTGGCTTAGTATGGGGGAAGGGAATTGTTAAAGTACGGTCCATCCTTTTTAAAAGGATTCCTCCTTTTTATTTCTAATAGTTATTAAAAGTCACGCTGTCAGCTAATTTCCCACCGCCTGACCATAAGGTGTTTTTTATAATCTTTCATTGAGCCCCTTTGTGTCCCATCTCTCGCCCCTCCCACCTACAACTGAGAAGAGACAATGAGGGGGGGGGTGATGCTAACCGGTGCACATGTTGGTGTAAGCAGCCCAGCAGCCCGCGGTTTCTTTTTTGTGGTGTTAAAGCAGTAAAAGCTGTAGGACGCTGGGAAGGTCCCTTGTATCCGAACAGCATGTGGACGTTAGATATTCTCCATTTTATTATTCACTACCTGCCAAGGGATTCCTCAGACATCAAACAGGAAGGAATAATCCAATTACCAATGAATACATTATACATACTGAGAAATATTATTAAAATGATGCCGGGTGTCAGGGGGGCAGTTGGCGGGGAGGGAGAAAGACACGGTTCAGGGATATGCAGATCAGCAGGGGGGGTGGAGAGGCGTTGACAAAGGATCGGCGGTAAAGCCTAAGCTCACTTGCTTATTCTCTACAGATTTAATGTTCAATAAAGGAACATTCTGTAACAGTGTCGGAGGACGGAAAATCAGTTGGTTTGAATTTTTCCATTGGCTTTTCTTTATTATTTCACTGGAAGGCTCATTAAGTTATTGTCTTTGCCTGTTAGTGAGGGCCAAAACATTTACCTGATTGCCTGAAAGGAGCGTTTAGCAAAGACATGGTCAAGGCCTAATTTAACCCATAGTCTCCAGGAATCCTGATTTGGGATTCATCTCAAACTAATGATCACTAGAAAGCCCAAAAGTAGGCCGAATAAATTATCCTGTTTGCGTTCTTGGGCCACACTTGACTGCTGCCAGCCAATGGGACTCATCAGGCCATACCCCACTTGGCATGTACACATCTGCCTGTCAAATCTGGTCCACAGTGGGGGGAAAGGGACAAAAGCCAAGGGCTGTAGAAGTAATAAATCCTGATTTGGGCTTCCATGGGATTGTTGGGTAGTGAGGAATCACAAATCGGGATCAGAGTTGTTTCTAGGAGAGGGTGAGTGGGGGCACCAAGGCCATTGGAGGGTGCCTTTATTCCTGCCATCCTGTTTTTTACAGATGAATCAGGGATCCCAATTAGTGGTGCAGGGCATAACAAAGGCCCCTCATTTCCCCATATTGGGCTCAGACATGGGGAAGGAGCACTGTCTGCTTCTAAAGTAGAGGCACAGCATGGCATATATCTGTATGGGACAGCAGCACCACCAGCAAAGGATGGGTGAGAAGGGGGCAGAAGGTATTTTGCCTGGAAACTGATTGGGATGATTGGGATGGGAGGTTGAATCAGGCCTTTAGACATTTTTTTTACAAATGATACTTCCAGCAGTCACTATGGCTCCAAATATCCAAAACACAATGACATGTATTACCATTGGATTTCAATACCGGTCTGTGCTATAAGTATTATTCAGTGTTTTCCAACAAGCAGTACAAATGCCACCATAGTTAACTAAAATGTACTTACTGTATGCCAGCTTACAAAGCTTTGGCTTCCCCAAGAACATGCTGGTCCTAATGTATAATTCTGACATTGCGTCAGTCATGTTCTACTCCCTCTCCTCTTGGCTTTGGACATCTTGCTAAACCTGAATTTCACAACTCAATTAAGTCTTTTGCCATTTGGGACTGTAATAAAATGTTATTCTTTTGATACGTAACACTCATGGCTATGCTAGACTCACTTGGGTTTCTAGCTTGCATTCTTTTTGGTTGGAATTTTCCTCCAGACTCCAGACCAGCACTGCTGAGGCTCCCCTGTTTACTGGCATCTAGTGTGCAACTGGAGAGGGGCCGGCACCAGCCGATGGCAAACTTGCTCACCTGCTGGAGCCCGGGGCCAGGTGGGATTGCCTTGGTCTGTGATCGCAAGCTCATGGAACCAGTGTTTACCATCATCTACCATGCATCCGGAGAGGGGCCGGTGCCAGCCGTTGGCAGACTTGGTCACCTGCTGGAGCCCTGGGGCATTGCCGGCTTAACAGCAGGAGAAAGAGTGGCATGGTCCCACCAGCAGAGTGACCAACATCCGGGGGCCTCAACTGAATCGGTGGAGTCAGGGCCCGCACAGCGACACCAGGTCCAAGAACAGTGCTTCCAGATGCAAGTAGGGCCACTCCAGGAATACACACTCAGGTGCATGTGCCAGGTGCAAGACATGGTGTCTGAGATTGGCTGCCTTATCCTCTTCTATACATGCTGCACTTCTGTGCCCACGCTGCTGTCACCTCTTTCCCTCTCTTTGCCTCTCTTTCTGTATCTGTCTTTTTCCGTCTCTCTCTATCTCTCTCTCTCTCTGTCTCTTTTCTTCTCTCTCTCTCTCTCTCTCTCTTTCATTCTCTCCATTCTTTCCTTTCTCTTGGCTTCTCTTCCTTCTTCTTTATTTGCTTCTTTCTCTCTTCCTGCCTTGCTCTCTCTCTCCCAAACTATATTCTATCTCTTTCTCAACTTTCCTTCTCTCTTCTTTATTGCCCCCCTTCCCTTTCTCTTTTCCCTATCTTCCTCCTTCCCTCTCAACTTTGTTCCTCCATTTCTACTTCCTATCTTGTTTTATCCGCCCCCATGGGAGGCGGAGAGCACAAAATACACCATGGGAGTGGCTGCACGTAAGCAGAGTTACCCCGACTGGGGCTCTAGTTGGGGACATCAACCAATTCAACCAATGTACTTTCCTTAAAGCTTCTGAAACTTTAAGTATCTCCAAAGTACTGTACAACAAGGGGTCAATTCATGTTGTCTGTGTTTGTGTATATATATATATATATATATATATATATATATATATATATATATATATACAGACAGATATATACAGGAATTATTAAGGCAGTGACAAAGTGTCTACTACTGTAAAATGTAAAATGAGTTAACATTTTAAAGAAATGATTGTCATGTGAATGGATGACTGTGGTTGTAATTATGGAAATACATTCTTCCTCAAAACATAAGAGAGCCCTAGCCATGCTGATACCCTTTACATGGCTCATCTGGACTCCCAGCAGCAATGCAGCTCTCTCTGTGACTGGATGCAGCAGTCCCGGTGTTCGGGGGTTAATTACCGCAGTGACACAGCTTCCCGAGTCCGCTCGCTGCCAGGCAGCCGTCTCCCTACATGTGCCCGGCTAATCTGATTTGTTCAGCTCACTGGCTAAACAAACAAGCCAAAACCCTCAGCTTAGACATACGTGTGGCTGGAGGCGCATGGGCGGATGGCTGCGCCCATGTTACAAGCGCCTACCGCCATGTTAGGATGGCAGTCCAGTGTCTAGTGCAGCTTCTGATCAATCAAAGTTTGCATTGCTGTACGATACAGTTTGCATCCAAAATCATAACTTAGTGTGAATCTGCTGGGTTTTCCCCATACAGAGGATGCAGGGAGTTGGCTGTTGTGCCCCTTTTCCTCTGCTGCCTGCCATGCTTCTGGGTAAATACAGGTGATGTAATCTCACTCAATATGCAGAGACACACCCCGGATCCACCAGTACCACTGAAGGTAGGAGAAATCTGCATGGTGTGCTTGGGTCATGGTTCTCAGGATTTTTGTAAATAATGCGGTTTGTAGTGAAAGCCTGAGAATCCTTGTAGAACGCCAGACAAGGACTGCTTGTAGAAGTAGTAAGATATGGTCAATAAGAGGTCTGTTGGTTTCATTAATAAGATATGGTATGTAGGAGGTCAGTTGGTTGCAGTAGTAATATATGGCCAATAAGAGGTCATTTGGTTGCAGTAGTAAGATATGGTTGATAAGATGTCAGTTGGTTGCATTGGTAAGATATGGTCCATAAGGGGCCTGTTGGTTGCAGTAGTAAGATATGGTTGATAAGAGGTCAGTTGGTTGCAGTAATAAGATATGATTAGTAAGAGGTCTGGTGGTTGCAAGTAGTAAGTAACTGTATGGCCAATATGTGGTCATTTGGTTAAGTAGTAAGATATGGTTGATAAGAGGGTAGTTGGTTGCAGTAGTAAGATATGGCCAATAAAGGGTCAGTTGGTTGCATTAGTAAGATATGGTTGATAAGCGTTCATTTGGTTGCAGTTGTAAGATATGATCAGTAAGAGGACAGTCGGTTGCATGTAGTAAGTAACTGTATGTCCAATAAGAGGTCAGTTGGTTACAGTAGTAAGATATGGACAATAAGAGGTCAGTTGGTTGCAGTAATAAGATATGGCCAAAAAGAGGTCAGTTTGTTGCTGTAGTAAGATATGGTCAATAAGAGGTCTAATGGTTGCTTTAGTAAGACATGGCCAATAAGAAGTCAGTTGTTTGCAGATTAAATAGATTAGATTGGTGGTGGTCAGGGACGCCTGGTGACAGTAAAAAGAAACTGGTCACAAAGGACTTCTGGTAGAAGTAGTAAGATATGGTCAACAAGAACTGCTGACAACAGTAGTAAGTTGTAGTCAAAAAGGATTGTTGGTAGACATAGTAAGACATGCTCAACAAGTACTGTAGGTAGCATGTGTAATGCTGGGTTTACACGAGCAGATAAATTAACTGTTCGTGTGGCGTGCAACCAGCCATACAAATCTTCTGCAATTGAGTGACTGCATTCGAACATCGAAGATTTGTTGGTCAATCGGTCTCTAGTGCGATCGATAATGCAAACGCGCATGTGCTCGTTCTCATAGCAAACCTCATTTTTTGTGGGTGATTTCTGTTTCCACATTTCAGCGATCAATCGATGAACCAGACATTTTTAGTAATCCACAATGATACAACAGGCGACTGATGAACCAAAATATCCCTTTGATGTCCAGACTTGTCCACCCAGTTTCGCTAACCTGAAACTTGTGAAAACCGGCTTTGCAGAGAAACCTTGGGCTTTTCCCAGACCCTCAAACTTGGTCTTGCCTAAAAACTGCCTGCAGTTCCCGGATATTTCCAGAGTCTGCCCACAAATTCTAACCTGTTTTTATTAGGGTGAGGAAAGGAATGTGGACTGACGAGCTTCTGGGCATCTTACCCGACCTGACTTATGTATGACTGGACAAATGACTGCTCAAATGCAACTAATTATATATATATATAGAAAGATACAGAAATACACATATACATAATATTTTAACAATATTAATTTTCCATAAAGGTCCATTGTTTACAGTAAGCAAGCAGTAAACAGGCTCGAAAAGGACTGCTGGTAAGAGTTGTAAGTTGTAGACAAGAAGGATTGCTGGTAGATATAGCAGGATGTAGTCAATGAGGATTGCTAGTAGCAGTCTAAGACATGTTCAACAAGTACTGGCAGGAGCAGTAGTAACACGTGTTTAACATTGACTGCTAGTAGCAACATTAAGACAAGATCAACAAGAACTGCTGTTATCAGTAGTACTTTACAGTTAAGAAGAACTGCTGGTAGACGCAGTAAGATGTGGTCAATTAGGACCGCTGGTAGCAGTAGTAAGACTTGCTCAAATAGAACTGCTGGTAGCAATAGTAAAATGTGGTCAACAAAAACAGTTGCTAACTTTAGTTAAGTTGTAATCAAGAAGGACTGCTGGCAATAGAAGATTGCAGTTAACAGTAGTAAGAATTGATCAACAGGGACTGTTGGTGACATTAGTAAGATGGTACAAAAGTGCTTCCTCTGCTGTTCAGTCCTAGCAGCAGCCACGGTTTCGACTTTAAGGCCGAAATTGTGGCTATTTATTTGTTGTTAGCAACTGTCATAGACGTTTTAAAGACGTTAATGCCACCATTAGAGTTGGCGAACGGCTAACTTATTATATCAACGAATATAAGCTGCTTCCCTTTTTTTTCTATTAGAACAAAATTCTTCTTTAAAAAGCGAGAATCTCATTCCGTCTTCACAGCTGGTGTCAGAGCCATTCAATTGAATCTTTAGGACTTTTCTAGTAAGCCCTGGGGCACAGTTACCGCCTGGTCACTTGACCCAAGTCTTTTTATTACACTGTCTGTGACTCAGCTCTGCTCTGAGCCTCTTCTATAGCATCTAATATATAATGTAAATAATTAACATAAAAGCCGAGCGCAATTAAATGTAATCAACAAACTCTATTAATAGCCATATGTAAATCGTTGGCTCGTTTGAGATAAGAGCGTGGCCAAAGAAACACGTCGTCTTGCTTGGTTAGGCACTTTCTACAGTTTGTGCGGAAGACACTTGTAGAAGACAATTAATATAGATGTTGAATAAATATGCCCTGCCTATTTATGTGTATATATAAATATATATATATATATATATATATATATATATATATATTCTAAGCAGACAGCACGTCCTGCTCCAGGTATAGTCCTTACATGTGGGTATACCTCCGCCTTCAGCGCCGTGCACTGCAGAACATGAAGAAAACAAGCTCCTCCTTTCAGACCACGGATTTCGGCGGCTTCTCCCGGCCCGGCTTAGCATCCGGTCCAGTCTATTTTAATCAATTCACTCCCACTTCCCAGCGGGTGTTTGGGGCATCCAGGGTTGCTTTACAGCGTCAATCCCTACTGGCATATTAAATATAATAATCACCATATGGAGGCATCTCAGGATATTGTGAACGGGGTTCCTTTGGGACAAGCCCGTCTGTACGTAGCTTGTGGGGTCTTACCTAGCAGTGGTGACAATGCACGGGTCTGCGTCCCTTGTGCCCAGCAGGCGCTAGCTGGCCTTCCCACCTCTTCCGAGGCTGGGCCCGCACCTCGCCTTGCTTCTCCTACTCCCCCAAGCCTGAGCCTAACCCCCAATACCAGTGGGGACTCTCATGCTGATATTGCCACTAGACTGGCTAGCGTACAAAATGTAATTGCTGGCTCCTTGGCGCGCAAGGCTACTGCCAAGAAGCGCCATTTGAATCCTGAAGCTACTATTCTTCCTGTAGAATCTGACGACTTACATCTGTCTTATGCACATTCCCCCTCAGAGGAAGGGGAACTGTTTTCTGACTCAGGGTCCTATGACGATGAGTCCAGGAGTCAGGATGAATCTGGTTCTGATCTTTGGTCCCAGGATGACGTTGACAGATTACTGGCCCAGATCTTTGATGTGTTATACCTCTCTCCCCCGCCTGCGGCTCCTCAGCAAAGAGGTGACCTGTTCCATACCGCTATGGTGCGATTGGAGTTTCCGGAACAAACTCATTTTAATAATCTCGTCCTAAAGGAGTGGGAACATCCCAGCAATCTCCAGGGAGTCCCTAAAGCTGTGGATAAGAAGTATCCATTCCCTGCTGACCTGATCAAGTGTTGGACTTCGCCGCCTGAAGTCGATGCACCGATCCTTGGTCTGTCCAATACCTCTATTATGCACTCCCCTGACACTACTACTCTGCGGGATCTGGAGGATCGGCGGGTTGACCAACTGGCTTGTCATGCATTTGCATTTGGGGGAGCATCGCTCCACCCGGTTTGCACCTTAGCCATCACGGCGGTGGCGCTCAGGACTGTGGTTAAGACTGCTCTTAAAGGGGCGGACGACTTGCCATCTGATGCCACTAATGCCTTGGTTACCTGTGAGACTTTTATCAATTATATCTTATCTGCATCGGACGATGCTATTAAGCTGAGTGCTAGATCCTCTGCTCTGGTGGTAGCCATACGCCGTGCGGTCTGGTTACGCCAGTGGGCCACTGACAATGTTGCCAAGAAGGCTCTTACGGGGCTTGCTTTCAAAGAACTGCGCCTGTTTGGAGAAAGGTTAGATATCTTTGCTAAAGGGGGCAAGCTGCCCCAGCGCAAGCGTCAGATTCGGCCCTTTCGTGGCCCAAGCTCCCATTCGACCCCCTATCGTGGGGCTAAACAGTGAAGAGGGGTGTCTTTCACCGGAGTTCGCACAGATTCCTGGAACAAAAACAGAGGACGCCGCCCCATATCTTCCTGGGGGCCAAAGCCCAAAGCCCCTCCCAAGACCCCCCAGGCATGAAGGGGCGTCCTCGCCCGTCCGGGTGGGGGGACGTCTACAGCATTTTCAGCATGTCTGGAGACGCCTCGTCCCAGACCGGTGGATTCAGGAGGTAGTGTCCTCCGGTTACAAGATAGAGTTTGCTGTACTGCCCCCTCTCAGGTTCGTCGGGTCCCAAATCCCACAGGATCCTGCCTCAGCTCAAGTCTTGATGCTAGCGGTGCAGGACCTTCTAGACCTCGGGGTCATTTGCAAGGTCCCCTAAAAAGACAGGGTGGGGTTTTATTCAAACCTGTTCACGGTGCCCAAAAAGGACAGGTCAGTCAGACCCATTCTGGATTTAAAAATCTTAAACAGATTTGTGAGAAACAGACATTTTCATATGGAAACTCTGCGCTCGGCCATCGCCTCGCTGCGCCCAGGGGACTTCATGACATTTGTGGACATCAAGGACGCTTACCTGCACGTTCCGGTGTTCCCAGGGCATCAAAGGTTTCTCAGATTTGCGCTGCTGGATCAGCATTACCAGTTTGTGGCTCTGCCATTCGGACTTACATCGGCACCCAGGGTATTCACCAAGGTGCTGGCAGGAGTAATGTGTCTGTTGAGACTAAAAGGCATACGAGTGTTGCCCTACCTGGACGATACTCATCTCATCTCGGTCTCTGCAGCAGGCAGAGCTGGACACGCGGTCCGTGGTGACCACCCTGGAGTCCTTCGGCTGGGTGATCAATTACCCAAAGTCCTCTCTGTCCCCCTCCTCAGTAACCCTGTTTCTGGGGATGATTCTGGATTCAGTTCAGTCAAGGATATTCCTTCCTCCACAGAAGGTGGAATCTCTGACAACGCAGGTGAGGTCCCTGCTCTCGAGCCCTCATCCCTCCATCAGGCAGGGAATGCAGTTGGTGGGCTCGATGGTGGCAAGCTTCGAGGCGGTGCCCTTTGCACAATTCCATTTGAGAACTCTGCAGCTTCACCTGCTGTCAGTTTGGAACAAGGACCCAGCGTCCTTGGACGAGATCTGGGTGCTTCCCCCCTTGGTCAGACAATCCCTGGCGTGGTGGCTGGACCACGGGAACTTGACAAGGGGCAGATCCTTCCTGGCTCCCTCCTGGGAGACGGTCACAACGGATGCCAGTCTCTCGGGCTGGGGGGGATTCTGGAAGTCCCTGCGTTTCCAGGGGAGGTGGGGCCCTCAGGAGGCCCATCTACCCATCCATGTCCTGGAACTCAGGGCGGTCAGGTTGGTGCTGGAACAATTGACCCAGCACCTGAAGGGTCTGGCGATTCAGGTACGCTCAGACAACAGGACGGCGGTAGCCTACATCAATCATCAGGGAGGAACCCGGAGCAAGGGTGCTCTCCAGGAGGTGTCTCTGATTCTAGCATGGGCAGAGACCAATGCTCAATGCATCTCGGCTGTTTACATTCCGGGGGCGGAAAATCTGCTAGCAGATGCCCTGAGCAGGGGGTCGTCCCGTCAGGGGGAGTGGTCCCTCTCCAACTCGGTATTTCAGTCCCTGTGTCACCGTTGGGGTGTCCCAGACGTGGATCTGTTTGCGTCCCGTCACAATCACAAGCTCCCGAGCTTTGTATCCCTGTCTCAGGATCCTCTGGCTCTGGCCTCGGATGCTCTGTCAATGTCTTGGAGGGAGTTTCGGCTCCTATATGCGTTTCCACCAATTCCTCTTGGAAGGAGTACCCACAATTCTGGTGGCCCCAAGGTGGGGACCTTACCCTGAGGAAACTCCCAGTGGGCAGTGAAACGTACGTCGGTGACGACCCCCGACCCCCGACCACGCCCTCCAACTTCCTGTAACTGTCTTACTCTGATGACACCGCGTTGAGATCACGTGAGCGGCCAGGTGGTGTCACACGCTGGGAGGCTGTTTGCTGTTTTTGCCGGGAGCATGTGTGACACAGGACCCGTGACGCGCGGGATTGGCGGCGACGGCGGCGGTGTTTTGAACCCAATGCGCGGATGCGCCTGAGTGGTGAAATGAACTTCTAAACACTATTGACTGCCACATACAGCTGCGGGACACGTGAGTGCCTGCGGGCAAATATCTGTGCAGTGCTTCATAACCGGCTTCTATTCCTTACCACAATAGTGTGGATATGAAAATTATTTGGCGTACAGCCCCCATTTAAGCAACAGTGTGGATATGCATTAAGGATTTTAAAACCTGCTTCCCCTGCAACTAGTTGCCACCTGGCTTTCTCTTTAATTTGGTAGAGTTGATCCCCGCATTGATAAGCTGGCCAGCTGAGTGTTTGTTGAGTGTGTGGAGGAGGTGTGGTACTCCAGGATACTCCTGGCGGGGCCCCTATATGTGTGTTTGTGATTTAGCAATTGCTATTTTATGTGTACTCATTTTATTTTGTATTTTTGTAGAATATATGTCATGTGCCATACATCTTTGACTAATTAAATTTTGTATTTTTGGCAATAGTGTCTGGTGAGTTTTAAGTGCCAGCCTTGTAGAACAACCAGTTGTCTTATTTGTGTGTTCTTTCTATGATGTTCCCTAGGTTGAACAGGGCGCCTATCTGATAAAGGGCAGTGCACTAGCTGCTTTTCTGAATTTTCAAGGCCATTCCCTGGTTTTTAGCTAATAACTTTTTGGCCCCAAGGTGGCCAAGAAGAGTGTGGTTCGCAGACGTGGTTCAAATGGCAGTAGATCAGTACGATCTACCAGGGACCTCCTGACTCAGGGGTCTCTACGCCATCCCAATTTACTAACGCTGGCTTTGACGGCCTGGCTATAGAGACCACCATTTTAAAGGAAAGGGGTTTGTCCGCTTCTGTAGTGGCTACCATGGTCCAAGACAGGAAGAAGACCTCTTCTGCTATATATTATAGGGTATGGCGTGCCTACATTGACTGGTGTGAATCCAGGTCTCTTCCCTGCCGGGAATTTTTAGTCTCCAGGGTGCTGGAGTTTTTACAACATGGTCTAGACTTAGGTCTGAAGCTTAGTACTTTGAAGGGCCAGGTTTCGGCCCTGTCTATTTTCTTTCAGAAGACCTTTGCCCAGCACTCTCTTATCAAGACTTTCTTTCAGGGGTCACTCATGTGCGTCCCCCTCGGAAACCTATGGTTCCTGTCTGGGATCTGAATTTGGTCTTGTTGGCCTTGCAGGGTCCTCCCTTTGAACCTATTCATGAAGCAGCTCTTGCTGTTCTCACGCTCAAGGTGGTCTTTTTGGTAGCCATTACCTCGGTTAGACGTGTGTCTGAGTTGGCTGCCTTGTCTATTCAGCCTCCCTACTTTGAGAGACACCGGGATAAGGTGGTGTTTCGCTTCAAGCCAGACTTTCTGCCTAAGGTTGTTTCTGCATTTCATTTGAATCAAGATATTGTACTTCCTTCCTTGTGCCCTAATCCTAGTAACCCTATGGAGAGGGTTTTGCATTCCCTGGATGTGGTTAGGTGTGTCAAGTCTTACCTGGTTACCACTCAGGCCTTTAGGAAGACGGATGCTCTCTTCGTTGTGCCTCAGGGGCCTAGGAAAGGTTTGGCTCCTGCCAAGTCTACCATCAGTAAATGGATTCGTCAGGCTGTGGTTCAAGCCTATACTACTAAGGGGAAGACTCCCCCCTTTCGTCTTACTGCTCACTCTACTAGAGCTGTTGGGGCTTCTTGGGCTTTTCAGCACCAGGCCTCTGTGGAGCAAGTTTGCAAGGCCGCTACTTGGTCTTTGGTTCACACCTTTACAAAGTTTTACAAGGTTGATGTTAAGGCCTCAGCTGACGCTGCGTTTGGCCGCAAGGTTTTGCAGGCCGTAGTAGTTTAAATGGCATGCTGTTGCCTTCTGTTGGGGATCCCACCCTTCTTTACGGACACTGCTATTGGATGTCCCACATGTAAGGACTATGTCTGGAGCAGGACGTGCTGTCTGCTTAGAATAATACAACTCTGTGAAGTACTCACCTGTAGAGTTGGTATTATATGCAGACGTCCTGCTCCACCCCACCCTGGTCTCACTTTGTTCTGGATCCCCTGTTTGGCGATTGTTATACTTGATATTTGTTTGCCAGTTTTGGGTGGTTGTTTCTCCTGGCCTCTCTTCTCACTGCTTTTCAATGCTGGGGATTTGTGGGAGGTCCTCCGGTATATGTAGGGCCGGGAGGAGCTTGTTTTCTTCATGTTCTGCAGTGCACGGCGCTGAAGGCGGAGGTATACCCACATGTAAGGACTATGTCTGGAGCAGGACGTGCTGTCTGCATATAATACCAACTCTACAGGTGAGTACTTCACAGTTGTAATATATATATATATATATATATATATATATATATATATATATATATACACTCTAAATTGGTAGCCAATTTAGAGTGCATCGTGCCAGAATGTTAAATAGCAAATCTTTATGGTCTGGCTAGCTAAGATGATTTACAAGTTCTCTAAAAGGAGAAAGTCCAGGGGTAGCCCTGTATGTAAATGTGGAGGCTGATTCATTACTAACGCCAGGTATTGGCAACTGAGCGTCTGTATAGGGGCACTTAGAGCGACCGCTAGTAGACGCTGTAAGCAGGTATCGGGCGCTGCAACAGTGCGTCTCATTCGCTGTAGTAACCTGGCTTGTATTGATGAATGTGATGTAAGAGCGACAGTGAGCGAAAGGTAATACCTGGCGCTCTGGAAGCTAGAGCGCTGGCGCTATATGCTGAGCTGCCTGTAATAATACATGTGACACTACATGACATTGTTAGAGTCGCTCACCGGATTTGCTTTCATAAATGTGGTTTTGCGTACAGCGCCCGGCATTCACCAGACGCTGCCTGCTGCTACGCGGCACTATCTGGCACTATCCCTTCTTGAATAACCCCCATAGTGTTTAAAAAAACTGCTGTATATAGAACATGGCTCTAAGGAATGTGTAATTTAACACATAATGAATGACCCCCTCCCAGGGGGTACGAACAGTGCATCTGGATATCCATGCATTAAATCCATAATGTTGCAATGTTTATTTTATTAAGGATTTATACTTTGTTGTTCCTTTAGCATCTTTACAAACATTTTCTCTAAACAGATGCAAGGCTGGCCCCAAGAATTTAAAATAAAGGATATATAAATAATGTATGCCGTTTCTGTTTCATTTTTCTTTGGGGATTAAGGGGGAATTTGGTTTCGGCAAAACTTTGAGAAGATGAAAAACAGAGCATCCTATTCATAAGATAGTCCCAGAGCGCTTTATAAAATGCTAAGTGCATATTATAATATTACGCTTTCATATTGCGGCCACGCTTTATTTATATCAGATTATGTTTACATTCATCAGAAAGATGAGAGCGGAAAAGTTTGGAGAGAGAGAGAAAAAGTGGAGAGCTTTAGAAAATGCAGAATTTACATTATTTTACTTAAACATTCCAACGCTACATATGATTGATGTCTTTGGTAATCAATAATAAATTTTGTATTAGGATTTAGAATTACTATTGAAATGTTTCAAGTCTAACAAAATATGTCATTCATCATTAACAAAATAAATAATAATAAATTGTACTAAATAATAATAATTATAATAATATATAATTTGTTCCCCACACTGATATATATATATATTTTCTTTATTGCATGGCACAACCCGCTTCGATAATCATAACAGTTGGGTTATTCCGCCACAAGGTGGCGCTGTGTACTGCAGAAAAGCTGTGGCTTGTCCCGGCTCCCTATAAAAATTGGCTTAACCATAGAGTTCCCCAGTGTTTCCTCTGCAGTGGACTGCGAAGTTAGCAGATGGCTCTCTCTCTTGCGCAGGTGAGCGGGGCAACCAAGCCTGCGCCCTGCAAGTCTATTTCCATCCGTTTCTGGACCCTCACTGCCTCCCAGCCTTGGCTGACAGATCGGATGAAGGTAGAAGAGCACTAGGGTCAAGTGCTCCTGGAGCGCAGCTCCAAGCCACAGACCCTGCAATACAAAGGGTAGTCGGTCATAGGCTTTATGGTGAGCCGCTGCCTTCTTGTCTCTCTCTCTTCCCCCCCCCCTCTAACATGGTTGGGGGGGGGGAAAGGGAGGTGGTAGCGGCGAGTAGTCATATCTGTGGTGTTTTTTACGTTTTTTGGTGTGTTTCTGGTGTTTTTAGCTGCTGCGCCTCTATAACCTGAGGTAATTTTGCTTTGTCATGGTGCCGGCCGGGTCACGTGAGAGCGGGACCGGGTGATGACGCGTATTGCGTCGTTCACCTCGCGGCCTGCCCCTCGAGGTACCTCTGCCGGCGCCATTTTGGACGAGCTGCACGTCTGGATTTCTACCTTCCTGGCTGCATCGCAGCTTTCTCCGGCGGGTCGCCTTATTCATCGGTCTGTGCCTGTGTGTCTCCGCGGTGTCTTTGGTCCGTGAGTCCCCCTTGGGGGGGGGTTTTAATTGATTGGGGTTTTTTGCTGCGGGATGCTTATGTGTGATTTTACTTATGTCTTTCAGGCGGGATACCATTGGGTTGTGGTTTCTCCCGGCTCCACTCCTTTTCTCCCCCTCATCCCCCCTTTATTACCTTCTGGGGGCATCCCGGGTGGCTTCTGTATTAACCCTGTACCCACTGCTGGCCTATTGCGCCTGTGCTAATCACCATATGGAGGCTTCTGGGGATAGCGTGCTCGGGAGCCCTTCGGGGCAAGCACGCCTGTGTTCCATGTGTGGGGTATCGCCTGTGAGTAACAGTGTCACGGTGTGCGTGCCGTGTGCTGAAAGTGTCCTTGCACTTCAAGCAGGTTTGCCTGCTTCGCTTCCCAGCTCTTTGGCTTCACCTACTCCCCTGCTCCTGCAATTGGGCCCCAGTGAGGGGAATGTTGGCAGCGAGTCACATTCTGATTTGGCTCTGCGGGTGGCTAACATTGAAAAGCAGCTTGCCAGGAATGTTCCTAGGAAGGCTTCTGGCAAGAAGAGACACCTGGACCCCAGGCCTGCTCCCTTTACTGAGATGTATGTGGGGATTGATGAGCTTGGTGACTGTCACCCCCTTGAGATGGGGGAGCTCTCCCAGGATTCTGACTCCTCTGGGAACCAGCAGGAGGGTTGCGATAGTGACCCTGGGTCTGCGTCCGGAGAGGACACTGATAATATGCTGTCACATATTTTTGAAATTTTGCACATTGCTGCCCCTGAGGTAGCTAAAGGAAAGCAGGGGGAGCTTTTTTGCCATGGTAAACAGCGTCTAGAGTTCCCTGAGCAGGAACATTGGTGCTTAAAGAATGGGAACATCCTAACAAGTTGCATTACCAGTTTGTGGCTCTACCCTTCGGTATCACCTTGGCACCTTGGCTGTTCACCAAGGTGCTGGCGGGAGTGATGGCTCTGCTAAGAAACCAGGGCATCCGCATCATTTCTTACCTGGACGACATCCTGATTGTGGCCGAGTCTTTTCCTCAGGCTGACAACCACTATGGAGTCTTTCGGCTGGGTGATCATCTATCCCAAGTCTTCTCTGTCCCCGTCATTGGTGAGGACCTTCCTAGGCATGACTCTGGATACCTCTCAGTTCAAGGTGTTCCTTCCTCAGCAGAAAGTGGAGGGTCTTCAGCTGCAGGCTCGGGCTCTGCTGTCGTGTTCTCATCTCTCCATCCGTCAGGGGATGCAGTTGGTGGGCCTGATGGTGTCCTGCTTCGAGGCAGTCCCCTTTGCTCAGTTTCACATGAGACCTCTTCAGTTGCACCTCTTGTCAGTTTGGGGTCGGGACCCTGTGTCCCTGGATCAGGAATTTGTTCTCTGTCTCCCCTGGCCAGACAGTCTCTCTCGTGGTGGCTGGACTCCCGTGCTGGGAGACGGTCAGCACGGATGCCAGTCTGACCGGCTGGGGAGGCTTCTGGAAGTCCCTGAGGTTCCAGGGTCGTTGGGGCCCACAAGAGGCCCATGCTTTCATCAATGTCCTGGAATTGAGGGCGATCAGGTTGGTTCTTTCTCGCCTATCCACTCACCTCCTGGGTCTGGCTGTTCAGATTCGCTCTGACAACCAGACAGCGGTTGCCTACATCAACCATCAGGGAGGGACTCGGAGCAAGCGAGCCTTCAAGGAAGTGTCCCTGATTCTGTCTTGGACGGAACAGCATGTTCCCTGCATCTCAGCGGTCCACATTCCAGGGGATAAGAACCAGGTGGCGAACTCCCTGAGCAGGGGGTTGTCTCGTCTGGGGGAGTGGTCTCTCAACAACCAGGTGTTTCTCTCCCTCTGTCACCGCTGGGGTCAGCCGGATGTGGACATGTTTGCGTCCCGTCACAATCACAAACTTCCCAGATTTGTCTCTCTGTCTCAGGATCCTCTGGCCTTCGCCACGGATTATTGCCTTGGCAATACCTTGGACGGAGTTTCAGCTTCTCTATGTGTTCCCTCCATTTCCTCTCCTGGGCAGGGTCATGCGCAAGATAGCCCAGGAGCGGGTACCAGCCATACTGGTGGCCCCTTGTTGGCCAAGAAGAGTTTGGTTCGCAGACGTTGTGCGGTTGGCAGTAGACCGACACGTCCTGCCCAGGGATCCAGATCTTCTCACCCAGGGGCAGCTACGCTATCCCAATTTACAAACTCTGGCTTTAACGGCTCGGCTGCTGAAACCTCCATATTGATGGAAAAGGGGTTGCCTGCTTCTGTTGTTGATACCATGATTCGGGCCAGGAAGAAGTCCTTATCCTTTACCTATTACAGGGTCTGGCATGCTTACATTGCCTGGTGTGAGTCCAAGTCTCTTCCCTTTCGGGTGTTTTCTATTCCCAGGATTCTGGAATTCTTGCAACATGTTTTGGATCAGAGCCTTCAACTTAGTACCCTAAAAGGCCATGTTTCAGCTATGGCTTTTTTTCCAAAGATCTTTTGCCAATCACCGGTTGGTTAAAACCTTTTTTTCAGGGTGTTTCTCATGTGTGTCCACCCCATAAGCCTTTGCTACCAGTCTGGGATTTGAATCTGGTGTTGTCTGCTCTGCAAGGGCCTCCCTTTGAGCCTATATGTAAAGCTGCCTTGTCTATTCTGACTCTTAAGGTAGCCTTTCTGGTGGCTATCACTTCTGTAAGGCGAGTTTCTGAGCTAGCGGCACTTTCCTTTAAACCTCCTTATTTTGAGAGACATCAGGATAAGGTGGTGTTCCGGCTCAAGCCGGACTTACTGCCAAAGGTCGTGTCTGCCTTTCATCTTAATCAGGACATTGTTCTACCCTCATTGTGTCCTAATTTTGCTAATTCCAAGGAGCGGACTCTGCATTCCCTGGATGTGGTCAGGGCTCTGAAGTTTTATTTGGTCGCCACTGAGCCTTTCAGGAAGTCTGATGCTCTTTTTGTTCTCACTTCTGGACCTAGAAAGGGTTTGCCTCCGGCTAAATCCACTATCGGCAATTGGATCCGTCAGGCGGTGGTTCAAGTCTATTCTGCTAAGGGAAAGGAACCTCCCTTTAGGATTACTGCTCATTCCACTCGTGCTATTGCTGCCTCTTGGGCTTTTCAGCACCAAGCTTCTGTTGAACAAGTTTGCAAGGCCGCTACTTGGTCTTCTGTTCATAAGTTTTACAAGGTTGATGTTAAGGCCTTGGCGGATTCTGCTTTTGGCCGCAAGGTGCTTCAGGCGGTAGTGACTTGAACTGCCTGCTGTTGCTTATTGAGTATCCCACCCTACTTTTGGACACTGCTTTTGGATGTCCCAACTGTTATGAATACCGAAGTGGGCCGTGCCATGCAATAAAGAAAAAAGCGAGTACTCACCTGTAGAATTGTTTTTGTTCTTGCATGGCACGGCCCGCTTCGCCCCACCCTTGTTATCGTTATTCTTGGTTGCCTCTTTATGGTGATTGTTCCAGTTCCAAGTCAATTGGGGTTTTTTACCTTTTTCACATTTTTTACTTATTCTCTCTCGGCTTCTTGTCTCACTGCTAGTGTACGCTGGGGAACTCTATGGTTAAGCCCATTTTTATAGGGAGCCAGGACAAGCCACAGCTTTTCTGCAGTACCACTGCGCCACCTTGTGGCGGAATAACCCAACTGTTATGAATACCGAAGCGGGCCGTGCCATGCAAGAACAAAAACAATTCTACAGGTGAGTACTCACAGAATTGCTTTATATATATATACATAAGACGCACCTAGGATTTGGAGGAGGAAAATAAGTTAAATAAATATTCTGAAAAGACGCAGAATCCCCCCATTACAGGCAGGATGGCATTCTCCCCCCATTCCCCGTGGCCAGTGTGGCATTTCCCCCTCCCATTCATATAGGCAGTGTGGCATCCCCTCTCCCTTTCCCCATATAGGCAGTGTGGCATCCCCCCTCCCATTACCATAGGTGGTTTGGCATTCCCCCCTCCCATTACCATAGGCAGTGTGACATTCCCCCCTTCCATTCCCATGTGGCATTTTCCCTTCCCATTCCCATAGGCAGTGTGACATTCTTCCCATCCCATTCCTATAGGCAGTGTGTCATTTCCCCCTCCCATTCCCATAGGAAGTGTGACATCCCGCCTTCCATACCCCATATAGGCAGTGTGTCATTCCCTCCTTCCATTCCCCATATAGGCAATGTGGCATTTCCCCTTTCCCAGTTTCCATTTTTCCTTTTTTTTCACATTTGCCCGATAAGACACCCCAACTTTTGGGTAGAAGTAAGTGCATCTTATAGGAGGAAAATGATCTTGAGATCATTGATCATTCACTGCAATAAAACACTCCTTGAATCACCCGAGTTTCACTTTTGGAGAGATTTTTATAAGAGAATTTTTCACATTTGAGAAAGTTTCCCACATGAGAGAACAAAAAAATGGAGAAAATCTCTCTTGTGTGCAAAAAACCTGCACAAAAAGTGCTGAATAGGGAGAGAGGAAGATTTTTTTTGTCAAAAAAACATGAGAGAATGCTGACTGATTCATGTAAGAGCACGAATAAGACAAGTGCTTCTAATGTCTCCATGGTGGTCCGCCCATTGCTCTGCCCCTGAGGGAAGCTGGTGGTGTCCCATATAAATCCATTGCCGTTGCAGCCTTTACCAGCTCCCTACTGTTGTGAGTAGATCACCTGAAATTCATCCTGCCGTCATTATTTTTTCCCTCTGTGTTTCAGGACGAGTCCAAGTAGAGTGCGACTCTTTGTATATAACTTACTCTAATTGCATGTACAGCATTTCCTTTATTTTAATTAAATGTTAAAAAATGCCTTCCTCTGGGTACTGGGAGATCACTATAAATAGATATTAAATTACGATTCTGACTTAGGTGCTCTCAGGACCACAGAGGTTTCAGTTGGAGATCTAGGCCGCGTTAGCGTGCTGTGGTACAGGTCTATGTATTTCTTTGGGAATTAGCAGCCAGACCCGTGCTGTGTGAGGAGAAGCACATACATATGGATAAGGTGCTGGGAGTTGACTGTGTAACATATATATGGTGTTTATGGATGCAAGGGGGGAAGGATGCAAATAACTCATGCAGAATTAATGCAGCAGCAAAGGCAGAGGGAGCAGACACATATTATGCAGCTAAAAGAGAAGTCTAAATAATTTCTGGAACAAATCTGACCTAGTGCTGTTTGCATAAATGCAGAGGAGCTGTCTATGCGTTCTCAGAATGAGAGTTGGAATTTACAGTAAGAAGTTTGGGATTTGAGTTATGGTCTTGGGTGGGCTGTAGTTTTGATTAAGCAGGCTGCAGGTTGAGTTTAGCTTGGTATCAGGGCTTGTTGAGGAGTGACAGAATCCTGAGGTCATGTTAAAGGTTGAATCCGTGGTAAAAAATGGTCTTTATAAAGTCCATGAAATGCACCTAAAACTGTGCATAAATAATCTGTATAACCATTTGGATCCTTTTTCTACAGGCCTGGGTATAGTATAGATGGCTGCAGATATGGTCGGGGCACATGTCAGTCTGCAGCCTTGTCAAGTACCAGTGGTAGGTTCTTGAGTACCTTCAATGGTACCAGTACCACAAATTAGGATCCCCACTCTAGAATACTTACTTAATATCACTGGTGCTGGTGGAAGGTAACAAGGCCACCAAGAAGTGAAGGTGGGAGTGCTCTGTTGCAGCATCTTGGGAGGCCTGTATTGCTGGCGGAAGAACTAATGGGAAGGGTATAATACATACAGTACTGGTCCTATTTGGGAGTTGAGTTATGGGCTTGGTTGGGCTTTAGTTTTGATTAAGCAGGCTGCAGGTTGAGTTTATTTTGGTGTCAGGGCTTGTCGAGGAGTGACAGAATCTTGAGGTTATGTTAAAATTCTAATCCATGGTAAACACTGACATTCAAAGTGCATTAAACACATATTAAAAATGCACATAAATAGCCTGTATCACCATTTGAATCATTTTTATACATGAGGGGAAATCCAGGTTTGGGGAATGTATAGGTGTTAACAGATTGGGCTGGGCCACAGGTCATCTACAGCCTCATGAGATCTTGAGTCCCAAACGTGGTACCACCAGTTGGGAACTAATACCAATAGTTGGGAACCCTCAATCTAGTATACTAGTACCACTGGTTGTGCTTTATCCTCCCTCAAGGTACCCAAGGCCATCAAGTGGGGAAAGGGGGGGCACTGTAGGGTTGTAGACAAATTGCTGCATTGGGGAGGCTAGAAGGGGACCTTCTGTCCTGGGAATTATAGATCTACTGTGAGCCTAGCTTTCCTATATTGGTTTGCATATATTCTTTTAGGAGGATGTATAAGACACTTGGCTTGGTTGCACTGTACTAGTACCATTGTTTGGAAACTTCCTCTCTAGGATATTTACACCACTGGTGGTGCTTGAGCCTCCCTCAAGGCTCTCAAGGTACCCAAGGCCATCAAGGGATGAAAGGGACGGGCACTGTAGGGTTGTAGACAAATTGCTGTGAGCCTAGCTTTCCCATGGCAGTTTGCAGATATTTTTTTAGGAGGACTTATAGGAAGGCTGATCCTGGATATGGCAGATGGCCAAACCAAAAAGCAGTAGGCGATGCCTCCATTGCTGGCATAAAAACTCAGACTGTTGAGCGTATATAGTATATAAAGTATAGATGGTTTTAAAAGTAGACCTACATGCTCCTAAGGATGTCTGTATTGGGTGGTAATTGTGATTATTGGAAAATGGGTGGT
The DNA here is from genome assembly GCA_027917425.1 of Gastrophryne carolinensis. Lineage (NCBI taxonomy): Eukaryota > Metazoa > Chordata > Amphibia > Anura > Microhylidae > Gastrophryne > Gastrophryne carolinensis. The sequence goes on from CM051234.1 coordinate 635,542,499, forward strand.
GAAACTCCATGAAAAACATAGAAACAAAGAGGCCTGGCAGCAGAAGAAGACCACATGGTCCATCTAGTTTGCCTTTATGTGTATATTACTCTCTTAACCTTTGGATAGATGTATGTTTATTCCTGGCATGTTTAAATTTACTTACTGTTGAGTTTCCAACTATCTCTTCTAAAAGTTTGTTCCAAGTAAGTCTGGAAAAGCCTGTTCTAGAAGAAGTATAACAGGAAAGAGTTAATACATATGACTGTGCTGCAGTGTTAATTTTAATGATATTATTATTATTATGCTCTCTGACTTTTATACTTATTAGTTCTTTAACCTTGAGAACAGCAAAAGAAAAAAAAGTTGACGTGCTCGGGAGGTGTTAATCCAGAGTGTTGGCTGCCTTTGTTCATTGTCCACCCTACAGAAGCTATAAAAAAATTGCAGACTGAGGCAAGAGGGGCGCTCTATCCGCGCAGAGCTGACAGATGGTAAAACCAAGATAAAAACTGTTTGTTTCCCTGTCTGGACAAAGGCATTTAAGGATAGAGGATAAATCAATGGCATTCAATAATGTCGGAGTGCTGACCTTTCTCAGTCTGGTATCTAGTTATGAGAAGCAAATATTGTTTCTCTGACAATGTACATGTCGGGTGAGCCACTGTTAACCAGGGCTCTGTTGGAATTTGGGGTTTAGGTGTTAAATTTGACCAATTTTTTTTCAATTGGGTTCAGTTCACCTAGACTCGAACATCAGGGCCGGTGTTTGGGGACAGCAAACTGGCTGTGTGGGGGATATCATCAGGAGGATGTTGCCAGGTAGGGGGCTGGATGAATGCAGGCTCATTTAAATAATGTTGCTAGATAGGGTATGCTATAGTTGTGGGTATGGAAGCATCATGGTGTCAGTCATGTCAGTAGACGTGAAAAGGAGTTTATGGCCCAGTTTTAAAGTTTGCCCAAGGCAAGTGCATTGAGCACTTGGTGTACACAGCAGTGCCCAAATTATTCAGTTTCAGATTTGGGTCCTGATCAAATTTGACCCAAATTCTGTCACTTTGTTCAGTTAGTTTAGACCCAAATAGAAGGAGAGAGAAAACCTTGCAACTGGAAACTGACTGTTTGAGAGATATTGTTACTTTGTTGCTTTGTTACTTTGTTGCAGAGGCTGGATGAATAGAGGCTAATTCAAATAAAGTTTCTGGACAGGGCATGCCGTTTATGCGGGTATGGATTTTCCATTGTGCCAGTCACCTCAGTTGATGGGAAGGAAATATAGGGCCCCAATCTTAATTTTGCACAAGACACTTGACGTTTGCCTTGGGCACTTGACTTACAAAGCGGTTTTCCAAACATTCCAATTGTGTTGAGTTTTAGATTTGGGTCATGACCCAAATTTTGCAAATTTGTTTTAGTTCGGTTAGACCAGAATAGCAGAGCTGGTGTTTGGCCATGGCAAACTGGGCAATTAGACAATGTCTGTACAGTATAATTGATGTGCATGGGTAAGGGGCTCATTAAATGCGGGAACATTCAAATAATGCTACCAGATACGGGATGCTGTGGATGCTGGTGTAGATCTTTTTTCATTTTAGGACCCTAATTTTATTTTGCCCTGGGCCACACTTTATCTAAAATGGGACCTATTGAATAAAATCTAAATTAACGTCACATTCGGAATTCTCATTTTTTATACTTTTTCATTTTTTATTGGTCCTCCCCTCTCCAGGCTACCAGGTGGGGCTCCAGGCATAGGTGTTACTAACCCCAGTGCTCTAAGGGTGACCATGGAGGCAGTGGCGTAACTTTTAAGACTCATTTACCTCATTTGGATGCAGCTAGACAACTCAAGACTGAAACATCAAAGAGAAATGATGCTTCCTTTACATGATGCCAAGGGAGCACAAATAAGAAAAAGAGCAACAATGATGGGGCCCCCTGACCTCCTCCGCTCCATCATGTCTCCTATGGCCTTCAGCACAGGTCCAATGCTCTGGAAAAACTGACTCATTCAAGAAGGGGCTATAATTAACTGGACAGGGGTATTGCTGGAGTAAGTGGCTTGCCACTCTCTACCTATTGAACTGGCATAGTGGCAGTTTAATAGTAAGCACACAAATACCCACCTTCCTCACTTATTTAATAAATAAAAAAAATCCTGAGTCTTCATAATTCCTGCACTCACAATGCCTTGAATCAAGCTTTTAGGTCTTTAGGCTTGTTTGAAGCATGCCGGTCCTCCAACTTTCAGTCTTCAGAACAACCCTTATAACCAAGACCAGTTTTAGACCAGCGAAAATTTCAGGCCCCAAATTTAAAAAATGGTAAATTAAATACATAATTCAATATATTTTTTTAATTTCTCTGTGCCCAGGCCCTGCTATTCTCCCCATACATGATCACATCTGGTACTAGGTCTTTTTGCCAACCAGTGCCACGTCTGATCAAATTTAACACCAAGTCCTTTTGCCAACCCATGCCACACTTGACAAGACCGGTCACCAAACCCTCTGCCATCCCCCTCTCTATGCTCGGCCCTTGCCATTCAGCCCCTGACTGCCCTGTCCCTGCCAGATCATATAACCCTGTAAGCCATACACCACCCTGTGCCTAGTCCCTGCCATTCTTACTGTGTAAGTGATAAATATTTGAATCAGGCACTAGAGAAAGAGAGAACTGCAATGGCTGGCAGAACTGGAATTTGCCCACTTTAACCCCAATACTGGGCCCTACTCATAACTCAGTAGGGTAACAGTAATTGTAAAGAGTAATCCGACCTAGTAGACTTTCCATAAGTCCATAAGTGTCTTTCCTCTTTCCTGTTTTTTTTATTTTGTTTAAACGTTCTTTGTGTTATGACAATGTAATCATGCGATGGCATGGTCATCCTATTTTTTCCCATGTATCCTCTTTGCTTTTCAGATTCTAAGTGGTCACCTTTAATCTGAAATTGAACATTTTGCATGCATGTTGGTTGTCCCAGCATTGCTACAAACTCCCTATGGAGCTGCAATGACAAATGCTGTTGCTTCATCCCCTTGTTGGCTTCAATCAGGATGTGTCCACACAACAAACAAAGGAGAGAGGCATCCACTCGGGAATAGCACAGTGAAAAGGTCACCTCACATTCACCGTCAAGTATGACTGACGTCTCATCCTCACCCATATGCGATTATTGAAGCAGAAGGATAAGCAAACATCAAGCTTCTGTCTTCATCGTTTTATTTCTCTGTGGAAAATGCCTGTCAGATTTGCATTGACTGATGTGGTGTGGTTGGGTTAAATTTGACCCAAATAGCGGCGATATACAGTACTGTATTTCACTGCTGTCAAGGAGCCCAATAATAATGTCATTCTGGGAAAGAGTCAAATAAATAAATATGTGAAATTTGTCAATAGTTGCCTGCTAAATCCCAAGAAGTTGAGCAGAACTGAACTCAAGCAATACTATCCCGTGGTGCATGGTTTGATTAAATTTGACCCAAATATTTCTGATATACTGTTTCTTTTTTTTACTTATGAGGACCCAAAAAAAGTGGGGAAGGAATTAATAAATAAATATGTGAAATCTTTGCCAATTTGCCTGCTAAAGCCCAAGAACGTTAACAGAACTGCTCTCTTACCGAGCAGGAGCTGAACTCAAGCAACATTATCTAGTGGTATATTTTGGGTTAAACTTGACCCCGATATTGGTGATATACTGTATTTTACTGCTCTCGAGGACCCCAAAATAATGTGATTGTGGGGAAGAGACAAATAAATATGCAAAATGTTTGTCAATGGTTGGCTTCTAAAGCTCAAAAACTTCAGGAGAATAACCGAACTTGATCTGCACTAGTGGTGCAATTTTGGATTAAATTTGACCCAAATATAGATGATATATTCTCTTAAAAACCCCAAAAAATTAATGTTGCTGTGGGGGACGGACAAAAAATAAACATGTGAAATGTTTGGCAATGGTTACCCGCTTATTCCCAAGAATTTCACCAGAACTGTTCTCTAGCCAAGCAGAGCCAAACTCAAGCAATATGATCAAATGGTGCATTGCTGAGTTAAATTTGCCCCAAATAAGCGGTGATATACTGTATTTTAATGTTCTAAAAAACACCAAAAAACAATGTCACTGTGGGGAAGGGACACAAAATAAATATTTGAAATGTTTGGCAATGGTTGCGTGCTAAATCTCAAGAGCGTCATAAGAACTGCTCTCTAGCTAAGCAGAATTAAACTCAAGGAACACTATCTAGTTTTGTATGGTTAGGTTCAAGTTGACCCAATTATCGGTGATACCCTGTATTTTATTGCTCTAGAGGATTGCCAAAAATAATGTCACTTTGGGGAAGAGACAAAAATAAATATATATGTGAAATATATGGCAATGGTTGCCTACTTATCCCAAAGAAATTCAGCAGAACTTCTCTTCAAGCAGAGCTGAACTCTAGCTGTCTAGTTTTGCATCATGGGTTTAAGTTGACCCAATTATTGGCGATATAATGTATTTTACTGCTCCAAAAATAATGAGATTGTGGGGAAAAGACAAAGATAAATAAATAAATATGCACAATGTTTGGCAATGGTTCTTCTAACGCTCAAGAACTTCAGAAGAATTGCTACATAGCCGAACTTGATCTACACTAGTGATGAATTGTTGGGTTACATTTGACCCAAATATCGATGATGTTTTTTTTATATATAATTTTCTTATTGCATAGCACGGCCTGCTTTAGTATTCATAACAGTTGGGCTATTCCGCCACAAGGTGGCGCAGTGTACTGCAGAAGAGCTGTGGCATCTCTTGGCCCCCTATAAAAACGGGATTAACCATAGAGTTCCCAGTGTTTCCTCGGCAGTGAAACTGCGAAGATAGAAGATGGCTCTCTCTCTATGCACAGGTGAGCGGGGCAACCAAGCCTGCGGCCCTGCAAGTCTATTTCCACCCGTTTCTGGACCCTTTCTGCCTCCCAGCCTTGGCTGACAGATCAGGTGAGGGTAGAAGAGCACTAGGGTCAAGTGCTCCAGGAGCGCTGCTCCAAGCAGCAGACCCTGTTTCACAAAGGGTAGACGGCCATAGGCTTTATGGTGAGCCTACTAGGGATGCGTAGTTCCTGTCCTGGCTTCTGAGGGGGTGAGTTTTGGGGGACTGTCTTTTTCTTTTCCTTCAGGGGGTCCCTCCATGCCCACCCCCCTCCCCCCTGGCCTGGATACTCGCCGCTGTCTTTCGCCTCTCTTCCTCCCCCCCTCTCTGACTTATGTTCTGGGGGGGGGGGCGGGTCTTAGCGGCGAGTGGTGTTGTGGTGTATTTTGCTGTGTACAGTGGTTTTTTGGTGTTTTTCAGCTGCAGCGCCGCTTTGTACTGCGCTCCGCGACGGGTGGCGCTATAACCTGTGGCGTTTTTGCTTAGTCATGGCGCCACCAGGGTCACGTGGGTGCAGTTGTTGCGCTCTTCAGAGGGGGTGGTGCCGGGGTATGACGCGTATCGTGTCGTCCCCCCCCCACCTTCCGTGGCCCGCCCCTCGAGGTACTTCTGCCACCGCCATTTTGGATTAGCTGCGCGTCTGGTTTTCTCCCCTTCTGGCTGTGGTGCTGTATCCTCCTGTGTGTCGCTTCATCCAGCAGTCTGAGGCTTGGTGATCCTGCGATTTCCTTGGTCCGTGAGTCCCCCTTGGGGTTTTTTTTATTAGTCTTGTGGTGAATGTGCTGCGGGATGCTCATGTGTCGTTTTTACTTATGTCTTTCAGGCGGGATACCAGTGGGTTGTGGTTTTCTCCCGGCTCTACTCCTTCCTCCCCCTAATCCCCTCCTTTACTGACTTCTGGGGGCATCCCGTTGGAGGGCATCCCGGGTGGCTTTTGTAGTGGCCTTTGCCCAGTGCTGGACTATTGCGCCTGTGTTAATAACCATATGGAGGCTTCTGGGGATAGCATGCTTGGGGGTCCTTCGGGGCAATTCCGGCTGTGTGCCATGTGTGGGGTATCCCCTGTAAGTGACAGTGTCAGGGTGTGTGTGCCATGCGCCCAAAGTGTCCTTGCACTCCAAGCTGGTTTGCCTGCATCGCTTCCCAGCTCTGCGCCCCCTTCGGAGTCGCCTACCCCCCCACTCCTGCAATTGGCCCCCAGTGAGGGGGATAATAGCAGGAGGTCACAGTCTGATCTGGCACTTCGTGTGGCCAACATTGAGAGGCAGCTTGCCGGGCCTATTCCTAGGAAGGCCTCTGGCAAGAAGCGGCACCTGACTTCCACTCTCTCACGCTCCACAGAGGAGTATGAGGAGTTTGATGCCACTGGTGGACGTTATTCCTTAGAGGAAGGGGAACTGTTCCAGCACTCTGACTCCTCTGGGGACCAGCAGGAGTTTTGTGATAGTGACCCTGCGTCTGCGTCCGGGGAGGAATCATGGTACCCTGAGGACACTGATAATCTGCTGTCTCACATTTTTGAAATTTTGCACATTGCTCCCCCTGAGGTGGCTAAGAAGAAGCAGGGTGAGCTCTTTTGCCCTGATAAACAGCGTCTTGAGTTCCCTGAGCAGGGCCATTTCACTTCTATGGTGCTTAGGGAGTGGAAACGTCCTAACAGGCTGCCCGCTGTGCCCAAGGGATTGGATAAGAGGTATCCCTTTCCTGCTGATCTAGTAAAGCGTTGGTCATGTCCCCCTGAGGTGGACGCTCCCGTGCTAGGTGTGTCCAATACCTCGGTCATGCCTTCCCCTGACACTACCACTCTGAGGGACAGCGAGGACCAGCGCATGGATCAGCTGGCCTGCCATGCTTTTACTTGTGTGGGGGCTGGGCTGCGCCCGGCCTGTGCTGCTGCCATTACAGCTATTGCCCTTAAGAAACTGCTCAAGCGTCTATGTGATGGTGCTATGGCTGGTAGGAGGAGGGAGGATTATAGGGCCCTCTGGCTTTGCTCTGATTTTGTTGCATTTATCCTTACTGCCATGGATGATGCTGTGAGGCTGGGTGGTAGGGCCTCTGCATTTTTAGTGGCTATGCGCCGCTCTGTTTGGTTGCGTCAGTGAGCAGCTGACGATGCTGCTAAGAAGGCTCTAACTGGGCTCCCCTTTGCGGGGTTGCGGCTCTTCAGTGAGCGTCGTGATGTTTTAGCCAAGGATGGCAGCCTGCCTCAGCGTAGGAGGCAGCCCCGGCCTTTTCGGGGGCCCTCCGCCTCCTTCCCCTGCCTTCGTACTCCCAGAGGAGGTCGTGGCTCCCTCTTCTCAGGTACCCGCAGAGATACTTGGGGCCGTGGCAGATCCCGTGGTCGTCCCGGTCTCTCCTGGGGTTCCAAGCCCAAACCCCCTCAGGCATGAGGGGGCGCCCTCACCCATCCGGGTGGGGGGACGACTTCGGCTCTTTGCTCACGTCTGGAGGCTCCATGTCTCAGACCGGTGGATTCAGGAGGTGGTGGCCTCTGGTTACAAGATAGAGTTTGCAGGCTGGCCGCCCCCAAGATTCATCAGATCCCAGATATCTTTAAACCCCCTCCTCAAGGGTTGCTTTCGGCGGTTCAATGCCTGCTGGAGTCAGGGGTCATTTGTTCGGTGCCCCCTCAAGGACAGGGTCAAGGGTACTATTCCAATCTTTTCACAGTCCCTAAAAAGGACGGCTCTCTGAGGCCCATCCTGGACTTGAAGGGCCTCAACAAGTTTGTCAGATTCAAGCATTTTCGCATGGAGACGCTACGCTCGACTGTCAGTACCCTTCGCCCGGGCGACTTCATGACCACCGTGGACATTAAGGATGCTTATCTTCCCAGGTCATCAGAGATTTCTGAGGTTCGCACTGGAGGATCAGCATTACCAGTTTGTAGCTTTACCCTTTGGTATCACCTCGGCGCCTCGGGTGTTCACCAAGGTGCTGGCGGGGGTGATGGCTCTGCTACGGAACCAGGGCATTCGCGACCTTCCTTACCTGGACATCCTTATTGTGGCCCAGTCCTTTCATCAGCCGAGCAGGACACCCGGGTGGTGACCTCCACTCGGGAGTCCTTCGGCTGGGTGATCAACTTTCCCAAGTCTACACTGTCCCCGTCCTTGGTGAGGTCCTTTCTGGGCATGACACTGGATACCTCTCAGGTCAAGGTGTTCCTTCCTCAGCAGAAGGTGGAGGGCCTTCAGAAGCAGGCACAGGCTCTGCTCTTGTGTCCTCTTCCTTCCATCCATCTGGGGATGCAGTTGGTGGGCCTGATGGTGTCCTGCTTCGAGGCCGTCCCCTTTGCTCAGTTTCACATGAAATCTCTTCAGTTGCACCTCTTTTCAGTCTGGGATCGGGACCCTGTGTCCCTGGATCAGAAATTTGCTCTGTCTCCTCTGGCCAGACAGTCTCTCTCGTGGTGGCTGGACTCAAGGAACCTTCTGGTGGGCAGGACTTTCCTGCCCCCGTGCTGGGAGACGGTCACCACAAATGCCAGTCTGACAGGCTGGGGGGGCTTTTGGAAGTCTCTGAAGTTCCAGGGTCGGTGGGGCCCCCAGAATGCTCATGCTCCCATCAATGTACTGGAACTGAGGGCGATCAGGTTGGTTCTTTCTCGCCTAACCACTCACCTCCTGGGTCGGGCTGTTCAGATTTGCTCAGACAACCAGACGGCGGTTGCCTACATCAACCATCAGGGAGGGACTCGGAGCAAGCGAGCCTTCAAGGAAGTGTCCCTGATACTGTCTTGGGCGGAACAGAATGTTCCCTGCATCTCAGCGGTATACATTCCGGGGGTGGAGAACCAGGTGGCGGACTCCCTGAGCAGGGGGATGTCTCGTCTGGGGGAATGGTCCCTCAACAACCAGGTGTATCTCTCCCTGTGTCACTGCTGGGGTCAGCCAGATGTGGACCTGTTTGCGTCCCATCACAATCACAAACTTCCCAAGTTTGTCTCCCTGTCACAGGATCCTCTGGCCTACACCACGGATGCGCTGGCAATGCCTTGGACGGAGTTTTGGCGTTTCGGAGTTAGTCTATGTGTTCCCTCCGCTCCCTCTACTGGGGAGGGTCATGCGCAAGATAGCCCAGGAGGGGGTGCCAGCCATCCTTGTGGCCCCCTTTTAGCCAAGAAGGGTGTGGTTCGCAGACGTTGTGCAGTTGGCAGTAGATTGGTACGTCTTGCCCAAGGATCCAGATCTTCTCACTCAGGGGCAGCTACGCCATCCCAATTTTCAAACGCTGGCTTTAACGGCTTGGCTGCTGAAACCTCCATCTTGATGGAAAAGGGGTTGCTTGCCTCTGTTGTGGATACCATGATTCGGGCCAGGAAGAAGTCCTCGTCCTTTATCTATTACAGGGTCTGGCATGCTTACATTGCCTGGTGTGAGTCCAAGTCTCTTCCCTGTCGGGTTTTTTCCATCCCCAGGATTCTGGAATTTTTGCAACATGGTTTGGATTCCGGCCTTCAACTGAGTACCCTCAAGGGCCATGTTTCAGCTCTGGCAATTTTTTTCCTAAAGATCCTTTGCCAATCACCGGTTGGTTAAAACCTTTTTCCAGGGTGTTACTCATGTGCGTCCACCTCGTAAGCCTATGCTACCAGTCTGGGACTTGAATCTGGTGGTGTCTGCTCTGCAGGGTCCTCCCTTTAAACCAATTTGTGGGGCTGCCTTGCCCATTCTGACTCTTAAGGTAGCCTTTTTGGTGGCTATCACTTCTGTCAGGCGAGTTTCTGAACTGGCGGCACTTTTTCATCAAACCTCCTTATTTTGAAAGGCATCAGGATAAGGTGGTGTTTCGGCTTAAGCCGGATTTCTTGCCTAAGGTCGTGTCTGCCTTTCATCTCAATCAGGACATTGTTTTGCCGTCATTGTGTCCTAATCCTGCTAGTTCCAAGGAGCAGACACTGCATTCTTTGGATGTGGTCAGGGCTCTGAAGTTTTATTTGGTCGCTACTGAGCCTTTCAGGAAATCTGATGCTCTTTTTGTTCTCACTTCTGGACCTAGGAAGGGTTTTCCTCCGGCTAAATCCACTATCAGCAAGTGGATCCGTCAGGTGGTGGTACAAGCCTATTCTGCTAAGGGGAAGGAACCTCCCTTTAGGTTTACTGCTCATTCCACTCATGCTATTGGTGCCTCTTGGGCTTTTCAGTACCAATCTTCTCTTGAACAAGTTTGCAAGGCAGCTATTTGGTCTTCTGTTGATGTTGAGGCCTCAGCGGATGCTGCTTTTGGCCGCAAGGTTACTTCGGGCGGTAGTGACTTGAACTGCCGGCCGTTACTCATTGGGGATCCCACCCTACTTTTGGACACTGCTTTTGGATGTTCCAACTGTTATGAATACTGAAGCAGGCTGTGCCATGCAATAAGAAAAAGACAATTCTGTGAGTACTCACCAGTAGAATTGTTTTTGTTCTTGCATGGCACGGCCTGCTTCACCCCACCCTTGTTATCGTTTTTCTTGGTTGCCTCTTTATGGTGATTGTTCCAAGTTATTTGGAGTTTTTTACCTTTTTTACATTTTTTACCTTTATTCCCTCCTGGCTTCTTGTCTCACTGCTTGTCTACCCTGGGAACTCTATAGTTAATCCCGTTTCTATAGGGGGCTGGGAGATGCCACAGCTCTTCTGCAGTACACTGCGCCACCTTGTGGCGGAATAACCCAACTGTTATGAATACTGAAGCAGGCCGTGCCATGCAAGAACAAAAACAATTCTACAGGTGAGTACTAACAGAATTGTCTTTTTAATGCTCTCTTGAAAACTTAAAAAATGTTCTCAAGAACCCCAAAAAAGAATGCCACTGTGGGAAGGGACTTTAATAAACACGTGAAATGTTTGGCAATGGTTACCTGCTTAATCCCGAAAAATTCAGCAGAACTCTCTTGCTGAGCAGAGCTGAACTTGAGCTGTCTAATTTAGCATCATTAGTTCAAGTTGACCCAATTATTGGCAATACACTGTATTTGATTGCTCTTAAGGGCCAAAAAATATATAATGTCATCGTGGGGAATGCTCAAAAAACAAAATACACATGTGAACTTGAGCAATACCATTGATGTGCCATTAACCCCCTCCCTGCGTTTATCTGTCAATGCATCACTTTGTTCCAAGTCCATAAGGAGGGAGTACAGGCGCGTAATTATGTGTGCCGAAAACAATCTCTCCCAAACAAGAAAGCTTCCTGATTACCATTAATATTATACGGAGGCCAGACAAATCACATGTCAATTTGCAGTGTCATTTCAAAGGCAAAGTATATCAAGGGAATGATAATTATATTCAAAGAAATCGAGGAATCAAGAGATGGCATGGGAAGGAGGGGGAGCTTAGGAGCGAATTTATTGCTGAGCGCTTACATTTCTATCAAAATATTTCCTTGAGGAATTGGCTTTAACCAATAAACTGCTGGGGGGTAAATTGCTCTGCTAGCTTATTGCTGACTCTGCATTTAGACGTCAGTCTGCTATCAAAGCTTTCGTACTCAAAAAGGACTGTTGTCTAAATCCTATCATTGTAAAGGGGGGATTATGCAGCGTGCCATCCTATAAACAATAAAACCTGCTAAAAGTAGACTTGTGTTCCTGATGAGCTTATTTATTATCAAGTTATATCCTGCCTCCGATACTAAGTGGTGCAATAAGGTGGACATTTACCCTAATGCATGCTGTTGTAAAAAAGTGCATGGCTAAACTGACCATTGCTTGGGGGTTACAATCCCCTCGATTCAAAGAGCAAAAGTTAATTGATTTCGGATCGAGAATCGTAAGTTTGGGTGGGTGTTAGTCATTTTTTCCTGTTTTTTTGGCCATTTACGACTCGCACGAGCCTACGTTCGAATGTGTATATGCTCTTACGATCATCGCAAGTTCGTTCCTAAATTTTAGGATGAAAACGTAAAACTTAGGATCAAATCCTAAAACTTAGGATGAAAACGTAAAACTTAGGATAATTGGATGTGTTTCGGTGTGATTCAGAGAACAGTTTTCAAACCTCTAAATACGTTTTAAAAGAAAGCCACTGCCGACACCTTTTAGCAGTCGTATTGCTGTTCTTGAACAGGTTTTTTGGCTATGTGGAGGAGTCTGCGCGTCTTGAGCTCCAATGAACTGCATGTATCAGCATGGCCGAGGCCATAAATTGTATGGCAATGCATACCTGATTCATGTATGCCTTATAAAAGCATTTTAATGTGGACCTTAATTAGTCCTTTGCATGTAAACCTTTATTTTGCAATATATTTGCGTTAATTAAAGAAACTTATGTCCTTTGTTATTTATTTTTAAATTGATGTACTAGAATAATATTTTTAGATTGCATTTATTGGTGTAGTTGTTTACCTTTGCTTTGTTTAATTATTTAAGCACATCTTTGGTCAGATGCATCACACTTACTGAGGAGAGGAGAGCGGGATAAAGTGCAGGATGTGGGTTACTGCTGTATTTTGCACAGACACAGCAGAGCTGGGGGCACGGAAAGGTCAGAAATCAAAGAATCCAGAGCAACACAGTCACAAGGCCCTTTCTGTTTGCAGGCTGCCCGATAATACCTGAGCCGCCATCTTGGCTGTTTCTAGGCTCATAACATGCAGAAGTTGCTGGGTGTTTTTTAATATTTGAGAGCAATCTGTATGTAGAGGGTGTGGGTAACCACACTAAAAATTTAAAGTTGTACCATTTGAAGCATAAATATTAAAATTAAATCCACAAATAAAAATGCAAGTTAACTAAAAATTAAACAAAGTAAGATTTACTTATGCAAATGCATTCATTAATGGTTGGTTACTACAAAATGAATGAAATAAAGAAAAATAAAAGACCAAATATTTAGAATGCACTTTAATGAGGTAAGTTTGTAGTGCGGAGCCGCAAGATCAGAAGGATTTACGTCCAGACAAAAAAGGAAAAAGGGCAAAACCAATGTTGCAACCTGAGAAATGAAACGGAAAATTCAGGATGGAAACTGACATAGGTCTGATTCCCGAACTGCCATACGAACGGACCTAAATTTTAGGATAGAAACGTATTTGCTTATAGAATCACTCGCAAGTTCATACGAACGCACGAGCGGACGGGAAAAATAGGATGATCGGCACCAAAATCCAAGCTGTTACATGTTTCTTTGAATCAACCTAAATGTCTGGGACTGCTTACACCAGTTTGTGGGTGATGAGCAATGTGAGGGTGTGGATTAGGGGTGTGGCCTTTTCACAGCATTTGAGGAACAAATATCCACAGCATACTATTGTACGCACATGTAGTAATAGTAGCCGCAGTCCCTGGTCACATGCTCCAGGGATCTTCTGTCCATAAAAGATGTTGGTGATTGAGCCAATGCTAAGCCAATCTGTGACTACTGCCATTCAGTCAAAGAGTCACAGCAGTTGTAAACCACCCAGGGATCCTGCTTTCAGAGGGACAGTCGTTGTCCCCAGCATTCATTTTCTGGAGGACAGTGGCACAGAATGCCTCAAAGTGCAATAATCTGGTCAGTTTGTTCATGGCATGACATTTTGCACTGGTAAACTAGATTTCATGTGGTAGAGGAAATGGAGTCTCACTTCCTCCAAAGCTTATGGATGAAAGGAATGATATGAAGACCCAGAGGCGTAACAACAGGGAGCGCATATAGCGAGGTCATGCCTACATCAGGCCCATGAGGTCAGGGGCTCCACCATTTTTGCTCCTTGATGTTATTTATCCGATTGCTGCACAATGTTTCTCAGCCATCTTTTGTAGTCTCATTGCATCTTTTTAAGTTAAAATAATAGAAAAAAGATTCATGTATGAAGCATAAAGGCTCCAAGGGCTTAATGTCAAAATTGAGACATTAAACAATCTGGGTTTTGGTGATATTCTGAAATTTCACACCTTAACCTTTTGGGATATGGAGCTCTTTTGCTTGCTGCATTGGACTGGTAGTTCCAGGAGAAGGACCCTGGGTCATTTCCTTTAAAGATTTGCTTCAAATATGGTCTGATCCAATTAAGGTTTGCAACTGATTCATCCCTATGACTTGATTTAGTATAAATATGTTTCACAATCCTTAGATTTTTTTTACTGCCCCAAAGTAAAAGCTTTAGGTGATAATAACAATGTATGTGCCCTTTAAAGTTTAGTTTTTAAACTCATGTAAAGTTCTTACTTATTTGAATTACACCTTATTATATCTCAAGCCTTATTCTAAAATAAAGGGCGAAACTGACCTTATTTTCAGGAGATATTTTAAGAAAAGTTTCCTAAATCAAGGCTTTAATCTTTAGTCAGCTTGAAGAGGAAGTAAGGTTGGACACAACTGTCCTGCCTTCAAGGCGGCAAAGTTTTTTGAACTTTTCAAAGCATTTGAAGTGTACACTCAACCAGATCATGTCATCAAAACTAAGTATCAGTAGTTCAACTTGCTCTCTTTACAAATATAGTTATCTATTCAAATTAAGCTTATTTCAAAATGTTGTGCCTAATTAATACATCAATGTGCCATGAAAACAGCAGAAATGTCAGATAATTAGCTCGCCTGCTTCAGCATCAATAGATTTTCTGTACGTTAGCAGAGATGACAAAGCAAAGTATGTAAGATGCTCACACGACGTTGCGGAAAAATGAAGGATGAGCGTTAAATCTCCTCCGTACCTTTGTTCATCACTTTATACAGTCAGGGGATGTTTTATAGCATTTGAAGCTGAGGTGGTAAGTGAAAACAAAATAAAAGGTTTGTCACTAGGAGGCTAATACAATATTCTAAATCAATTCAAAAAATTAATGGTTGAAAGATAAACTGATATGAAGGTTTACACCAACTGAGGCCAATGACATCTCAATACTATGCTTAGGATTCCATGGAAAAAACTGTACCTAAGATCCCATGTAAACTTCATGGCAGTGTTTCCCAACTATTTTTTTCATAGGGTACAACTAATACAGATTTCCTTGGAAGGGTGGAAGTCTGGCCCAACAAGCTCTTCAGCCAGCAATGCAGTCATTCCAATATGCTCTTCTGCACCTTGTTAACTTGGCCACCTGGCACATCCTATTGGAGCAGTAGCTTCATCTCCCCCCTCACTTTTACCTCGAGTGGACTTCAGGACCACCAGTGGTACTAGTACCACTGCTTAGTAACACCTGTTTAGTGGCTTTCTTTACTAGTTCATTACCACCAGGTCTTTGCCTAAAACACATTCTTATTCTGTACTCTTCATTTCATCACCAACAAATGTTTGCCTTGCTCAACCAGTCCTGGACAGCAACACAGGTTTTAAGCAGTGTCAAGGTGTCAAGGTGCCCGTCCGATGAACCAAGAAGTGTGCACAATGGAAACATTTCAGTGTAGGTTTTAAGTTGTCAAAGACTGTGACCGAGGGCACAAATTAAATGTTCTAGTGCAGGAGTTCCCAGCCAGTGGCACTAGTACCAATATTGGTACTCTAGATCCTGCAGTGTGGTACTCGACAAGGCTGCTTTCCTGTCCTGTACCCAACCCAATCTGATGCCGATACCAAGGGTTCCCAACCAGTGGCACTATAGATCCTGTCAGGTGGTACTCAATGCCCTGTACAGCATCCCAATCTGCTTCCATATTTATTTTACCCAAGCCTGATTTGCTGCATCCAAGCAGAGAACTATGGCAAAAGGGGATAATGATGTTTTATGTGATTGACAAGCCACATGCGCCAACACTTAGGTGGTACTTGACATGAGTGGAAAATAGTAAGTGGTACTTGATTAAAAAGGTAGGGAGCCCCTGTTTTGTTGTATTTTGGAGACTGTTGAGAACACAATAAAAAATGTTTTTTAAGGTGTCAAAGAATTTGAAGGACAAGACAAAAGAATTGTTAAGCCAAAGCTTGTAGGTTTAGGGGTAATGTATTAAAGCTTAGAAAGACTAACATAACACTAAATAGATTTAATAAAACATGATGCACCTAAGGTGGTATTAAGATGGAGGAAGTTCTCCAAGTAAGGAGAGATTTTCCATAAACGTTTTTCAAGTTCAAAGATCTGTATATTATTTAGGTCATTGTTTCTCAATCCTCGGCTCAAGAGCCACCAATAGGATAGGCTTTGTGGATCACAGACACACAGGTGTATTAATTAGTACAAAACATGACCTTTTAATTTAGATTAATATAGGTTAGGCCTTCTAGTATGTTGGCAACAAAAATTATGATTCATGCGCCCGGTCACACTAAGTTATCTTATTGCCGACTATCTCCAAAACTCTACAATCTTCACAGCTTTCACATGCTTTCACTTTGTACGACTTTGCAAAGTTTAATGAATTGCTCTTATCACTGGTGAATGGGACATCGAGAAGCAGACGTGATTGAAAGCCTGACAAGCTAAAGGATCGGGCTAAAGGTCGTTATCAGGGGATTAGGCTGGAGGCGCTTAGTGGATGTCCTCCTCGGGTGATGAAGCGCACAGACACCGCAGGTGAAAGATCCAATAGTTTTCGAGCTGCTAATTTAACTCATCTGTTACTGAGCTGCAGCCTGATAGGTGTCCTCTGGGCTTCACGGACTTCGGCTTAGCTCGCCGCAATGGATGTTATATTGGCATGCTGGGACCAGAGAAAAACCTTTAAATGTGATATTTGCTGTCTGTATAGTTATATTTTTACTTTTTCTCGCTTTGTGTTTAGTTATTTTTCAATAAAAACTCCAGTAAACATATGTCCATGCCTTCTACCGCTTGGAACATTGTTTTTCTATAGAGGAAGGAAATCAGCTGGATGGTGCTCTAGGATAGAAATACATATGAGAGGATAGTAATAGGACCAGGAGTAAAGCTAACCTCCCTTCTGTCTGTACTATAGATAGGTGTCCACCCCCCCCCCCCCTGTCCTTCTACAAAGTAAACTACCTGTATATCAAATATAATTAGTGGCTAAGTGGCCTTCTTCCTATCCCCCACAGTAAGATGGCACAGCTCCCTTAGACCTTCAGCATCATTTAATGAAAAGCCCAAGACCTTCCCTAAAATTAATATATTTTAGGTTTTCTGTAACTCTGAACTTTGTTCAGGAATCCAGGATACAGGCGTCACCATCTTGCCTCAGAAGCATCGCTTATTGAAGAGATGAGAGGGGGGGAAATATGCAGGAAGGTGGGGTAATAGCTGTGATTTGCACAGACAAAAATACATTAATCCCAGAATGCAGAGCAGCATAGTCAGAAGATACTTCCTGTTTGCAGGCAGCCTGGGCTGCCATCTTGGATATTTAAATGCTCATAAAATGGAGTAGATGCAGGTAGGATGATTTTTAATGTGGGCAATCTGTATGTACAGGGAGGGAAACATATAAGATAGGCACTTATTCAGGGTGAAGGTCCAGATTAATGTGGGCAATCTGTATGTACAGGGTGTGGAAAACATATAAGATAGGCTCTTATTCAGGGTGAAGGTCCAGTTTAATAAGAAGACTAAACTGAAAAGTTTTAGGAGCCACATATATTACAGTCCCACTTGAGATTTCCAAATAAGTGATCTGTGCTTCTCTTTGGGAAGACATACAGTAGATCCTCCCCAAAAACTCCAGGCCCATGTCAACTCCTATGTACCCCCTGTGTCTGGTGGAGCACCAGTCATTGAGTGGTGGATAATGGTAACACCCTATGCATGGTGGACATTCCCAGCAGACCACAGACCAGGACCACTGAGGCTCCAGTGCTTACCTACAGCTGCTCTTGCAGCCTTTGGTGTGCTCCTGCTGGCCTGGCATCTCCATTATTGACTGACACATTTTTGGGGGCCCCAAAGTGGCAAACCTTGCTACACATACTCGTGTATTACAGTCCCACTTCAGATTCTTAAATAAGTGGCCTGTACTGCTGTATAGTAGTTTGTCTCCTCTTCTAAAGACACGGATCCTTCCCGAAAACTCTGACTCCTTTCTGACTTTCCATCTGTACAATTGTCTGCAGGAACAGAAGACATTGATTGCTCCACTGATGAATGTATATGAGCAGCCGCACTGAAATTCCTCATCGGAACAGAAAAAAAATGAGAAAATATATTGCGTTTCGCACAGAAAAATAAACAGCGTCCCTATTTTAATAACTCCGCCACAGACGATCCTTCTTTCTCATGCCACGCTTGTTTTAAATGATTTTATTTCTCTCTCTTTTTTTTTTTTTATTTTGCCGGAGAAGCGTAAAATTGTGGCGCGATCCGGGAGAATGGTAATAGAAAGCCGTTAGAAGCCTATAACATTACCGACTCACCTTTATGATGCCTGCAAAGGAAACTTGCTATTGTTTCTGACGGTAAATAATAAGATACATTACCCCACTCCATTACTCACCCGGGCCCCGGCGATGTGCGCGCACGTAAACCTTTGAATTGTGCATAATTATGATGCTTTATAATGTCAGCCTGGGGTTAGCCGACTGTAAATTTCATGAACAGTGATTTAACCCTCCACTGGCGGGGAAAATCTAGAGTGCTACTCTTTATGGCATTACTTTTTTAAAAGAAACTTGTATTTTTAAAGCGGGCCTATGCCCCTCAGTGGAAGCCTGTCCCACGCTTGGTAATAAAAACACTCACTACCTAACCACTTGCCCCCACTTTTCTCCAAGTGTCCAGTCCTCCATGAGATGGGAGAACATAGCTCAGGATCGGGTAAGAAAGGGGAAAGGGGAAGAGTGAAGAGCAATGGGTGGAGGTTAGTTTTTACTGTAGAGTGTATTTTTAAAATGGGCCTATGCCCTTGAGTGGAAGCCTGCCCACACTTGGTAATAAAAACCCTCACTACCTTTAACCCCTTACCCCCACTTTTCTCCATGAGATGGGAGAACATAGCCCAGGATCAGGTAAGACTGTTGAAAGGGGAAGGGTAAAGAGATTAATTTTTACTGTAGGCTGTGAGTCTGTTTCTCTGATAGGCTGCAGTTGTAAATCGTCTTCTGGTTATCTAGCTATAAGGAGATTCCACACTTGTTCCAGTAAGTCTAGAAAAGTACAACTCGGGTGGTGGGTCAGGACCTAAGACTACCAAAAAAACAAAAAAAAAAACAAGCCAATATGTGATTTATACATTGTCAGTCGAGTCTTGAAGGGTTAAAGCTGGATCAGAACAGTAAACAGAGGAGGGTGGTTTAAAATCATTCAACACCCTTTTTTGGAAAATAGGTATTGACCACCATACCGCCACCACCACCAATGGTGGTCACGATAATACCACTTCCTCATTTATTGTACGACTGCCAGTTTATGTGATGGCCAATGACTAGTTGGGTTTGGCTTGAAGTTCAAACCTGCCAACGGTCACATGGCTGGCCTCCATTTGCTGCCATAATAGCGAATGAGTAGTAGTAGTGACATTACTTTACCTGTACCTCTTTAAAGCCCCATCGTTTATTTGAATGTTTGGGTATGGAAGGATGAACCAACTTCAATATTCGTTTCCCCTTTTGTGGTGCCAAGGAGAAGCTATCAACTATTAGGTTGTGGGTTGGCTTTGATCCCATAAGGTCCTGCAGGATCCCATCCTTGTGTTTCTAGGTTTGGAGATTTTACCATGATGCAATGCTTTAGGGCAGATATTTATAGTGGTTAATGCTGCTGCTTCCCATAGGCTAACTCAGGAGAGGGGTATTAAAATGGAACAGATTACCCCTGTAAAATACAACTGTGATTTACAGATACAGATGCTTTACTTCTCCAAGTAAGTACAGGGTACATACAAGAAATGCTTTTTGGCAAGGTGATACAACATAAAAGGATAAAAAACAGATAAAATTAGTTTTTATTTCTACCTGCAGAAGAAAACTATAAGCTTGGTGGTATTATTTTCAGTTGGGGTATATAAGTGACTCCTTCCCTTACTATCCAGCATTACAGGAAGGGAACAGAGGGTCAGTGCTAGTAGATTATGGTAAGACATGGGAAGTGTAAAAGAGGAGAGGTTAGATACAGAGCAGAGGTTGATGTAGATAAAGACGTATGACCGTCTTTGTAGCCGTCATTGTTTGAGTCTGAAGGAGGAGGTTAGTGGGGGTAATCTGGTGGTGGCAGGGTTGTTAGTATCAACAGGTTTGTTGAAGTCACCCATAATAACTGTGGGGATGTCTGTGGACAGAACCTGAAGATGCCAGGTAGAAACGTCTAGGAAGAGGTTAGTAGAAATCCTCTATTAAAGAGTGACCACTGTCTCTGCAAGACAGAGAGACTATGAATATGCAGCAAACTGTGTTAATCGTGACAACCAGTGAACAACACACACACATCAAATAGGCTGCTGTACATATATATATATATATATATGGGGAGTCAGAGTGCATACATACAAGATATAGGTTCAGGTTCAGAGGTCCAAAGACAGAGTCCAGGTAGACAGTTCAGAAGACAGATTTAATGCTGATCCACTGAGGCCATGTGTGGATCAGCCTATATAGGCCAGGTAATGTCACAGGTGCAAGCTGATTTCCAGGAACTCTTCAGAACAGCACCATCTGCTGGTTGGGGTTAGCAGACCTCTGCAATAGTATGTTAAAGTTGCACGACCAAACCCTGAGGTGCCTCTGAGTAGGTGCAGTCCTAACTCTATGAGAGCCCCCATTAGGACATAAATTGGGAGCAGCTTACCTAAGGTTGCACTACAACCTCAAGTGCGGCACATGAGGAGGAAGGGACGAAAGTTTTTCCCATACAGCATGAGACCCCCCACCCCATGTGCTTGAGCTTTGAAAGATCAGAAGGATGGGAAGGGAAACACAGAGATTGGTTAAAGTACCAGTGTTCAGATAGAAGGATTCCACAACCCACCCTGTTTGTTGCTGGGTCATGGGTGTGGCTGAGTTGTAATCCTGTTGTAATCAGAGCAGCGGGTGAGGCTGATAGAGTAAGCCATGCCTTTGTGAATCCCATAAAAGTGAAAGAGTTAGTGATAAACAAGACATGGATATAGGTTTGTTGCACACTGTGCTTGCTGGTTTGACGCAGTTGCAACTGTTAGGCTTTGATGAAAAAAGTCATGTCGGAGGAGAGAGATAAGTAGGATTGCCCAGGGTTAGGTGAGAGGTCACCAGCGGCAAGTACTGTAGAAGTAAATAGAGAAATAAAAGGGAGCTATAGATTTTGAAGGTCTTTGTCTTGTGTCTGGATGTAGAGGGGAGTGATTTTAGCCATTGAAAAAGATAAGGAAGGATACATCTGTATATAGATTTAGATATTCAGTAAAGAGCCTCTGTGTTACAAATGCAGAAAACACAGATACAATGAATATATTACAATTTATCAGTCGGCATATTAACACACACCAGCCCTCCTCTCGTTGTGCCTGAAAAAACCCTCGACCATCGCTGGCATGCAGCAGGGAGTAGGGCAGTGCTGATAAGGGCGGCTGGCTTGGCGTCTAGACAAGAGGGTCTCCAGCCACCTCCCAACGCCTTTGTCTTTCAAAGGACATCTCCAGAGATACGGGATAATACCTGCATGTTGGCAGCGCCTGCGCTTCCCTCACATCGCTGGCAATTATTATCGAGGGACGGCATGGCAGCGTGCCCGCAGCCTGGCATCTTGTGTCATGCTCGGGGAAACAATACTGGTGGAATACAATGGATTTGTTTCTCCAGAACTGGGCTGCCATGCATATTGTGTGCCAGACAGGATGATAACGTGTTATTTAATTATCTGGGGGAGCTGGGCCCTGGACATACCACTTTATCCCATTGACCCGTGGGAAGAGAGGAAGGCGACCCTGCTGCATTCTATATAGGTCATTGTGTGTTTGTGTGTGTCTGTACACACTACAGTATATGAACAACACTGACGAGGACACTGATGTAGTGTCTGGTCAGTAAGCACGTATTAACAAAAGCAACGTTACAACATATCCGTGTAACACAGACACACAAATCAATATTATGTGCAACTTGTGGCTAAGGTGTGATTAAGCCATAGTGAACAATCTGTCTGCTATGTAAAGCAGACCAAAACCCACCAGTAATGCAAATCAGTAAATGATTTTGAACTTTGAATGAATCGTTAATTAATCGGAAGCAATACCTTACCAATAACTTAAACCCGACCAGCAGCCTCACACACTTGCCCCATCTGCATGCATGATACTGAACCATTGTCTTCACCTGCATTTGCTCCTCACTGATTTTCTCATCTTAGAGGCTGCTTCCTTATCCAATGGCCAGGGGCGGACTGGCCATTGGGAGACCCGGGGCAATGCCCAGTGGGCCGCACTGCTTTGGGGCCCGTTGGGCTGCCGCTTTGCACTCACATTCAATCCCTGCTCCCTTAGTCTCCCTCTCAGTCACTTGTACCCAGTCCCACTCTACCCACAAACCAAGAAACCCCAGCCCCCAATGCTATAGCCCCGGCATCATGGTTGGGGGGTCACAGCAGGGATGTCTCAGGCCAGCCAGGGGCTGGTAATATCCAATGCTGTTTTTTGGTCCCAATCCACCACTGCCAACAGCACTTCTTCTTTGCAGGCCACCAACAGATCCATAGGACACAATTGGTGGGGGAGATCAACCACAGCAGAAGTTGCAAAAAGGTTAATCTTTTTTGTGCAGCAGTCAATTGCCTTGGGGAGGGATGCATATAAGTGCAGTTACTTGTAAGGGTGTAGGTCCGGTTTAAAAGGCAATTAATAAAAGGGTTGAGACTAACCACATAAATGCTGAACGTGCTTTACTTCTGGGTTACGTTTTTAATCTCTCTCTCTCTCTAATATATATATATATATATATATATATATATATATATATATTGGTAAAATATTTCTCAGTGTTTCCCTTTAAATACTAAGCTTTTTTGAGCTGATATTTGGCTCCATGCCATAATTGATATTCAGTTCTATCACACCTCAGCGCGCTCTGTGTGTGGCTGTATGTAAATGACGTGAAACACGCGTGATTTATTCCAATCTCACAGCCCCCCCCCCGGAGGTCTTAATTAACCTTGCTGCTATCTCAGAAGACCAGCCTTAACGCTATACAATCTCCCTCAGCGCCTGCGGCAAGGCTTGGGGAGGGGGGTCTACTTGTACATGTTTGTGCCTCTGAAGCTGGTGTGAGATATCTTTTACATTTTTCGGATGAATGTCTTCACACTGAGGGGGGGGGCAGTAGTTTTTATGGCCCACAAAGAATTGCTGAAACTAGCCTGTCGAAAAAAGGGACATACTGTACCTCCCACTGCAGGGAAGGTGAGTTTTAGAGGTGAATTTGTTTTTTGTTTAAAGGGACAGTTGGGGTAGGGAAAAAAACAGATATGGATATTCACCTTTTGTCGCCTGCAGCTGATGCGTCCTAACATAGTTGTTAAAACTTACCAGATCACGAGTTTGAGCCCTCCAGCGGGCCACTCTGCTGTTCCGCTGACCGGCGACCATATTGTTGAATAGCCGCCCCTCGCAATGTTCCTCTGACAGTGTTGAATAGCAGCCCCTTGCTGCTAGTGAGGAGTCTGTGATCTCTTTCGGGCATCAGACCTAAAAATCCCTAACAGCTGGTTAACACACTGAGATGCACTTCCAGCGCATTTCACCTTTGGACTTTCTCAGGGAAGTTCTCCTTTCAGCTATTATAGAGGAAAGCTAGTATTATTAAACTATTCTTTTATATTATATTATGTATTTGTGACCTTTGTGTTTTTTCACCTTTGGTTTTTATAGAATGCTTTATCAAATACAACAGCCCTCTGTCTGGCCGAGTCCTCAGTGGACCTGAGTTCGTCAGGGTGTGCTACATACCAACTAGGGAAGCTGCCCCATACAGCCAGGAAAAAGCCATGGAGCTGGCACATATCGCCTAAGTCCATCTAGAGCATCCTAATGAACACAGGTCCATTGAGGACTGAACCAGGCATGGTCCGCTATATCTGGCACAGCATTCTAGCAAAAGCAAAGGTGGCACAAAAAATGGAGGCGTATCCTAGTGGGTTAACCAGCCGCTTTATACTTTTTAGGTCTAGGGTGTATCCGAGGAGATGTTTTATGTATATGTGTAGAATATTGTATAAAATGTATTGTATATATAATGCAATTTGAAGTGCAAACAACATTGATGAATCAGTTGAGCGTAAAAGCATATGATTTTTTTTAGACAATAGTCAATGTTAACACTTAAAGGAGCACTATCACGAAATTGTGTAATATTAAAAATCCAAATAGACACCTTGGCTAATCAGGGGATGGGTCACTTATACAACGGAACTGAATAAAACTCCCACCAAGCTTGTAGTTTTCTTCTCCTGGTAAGAATAAAATCCAGAGGTGATAGGTTTAGTCTATGAGGAGCCTGTCACCCGTGATTTCCTTTTTCTTCCATTAAATTAAAAAAACAAGCCTGGCTGGATATTTCCTGATGCTGGGTGTATAACTGACCACCTCGAACCGCCATCCAGCATATTTATATGGATTTTTATTATTGGGCCATTTTTCGCGATTGCTCTGAGTTAAGGTCAGTTGGGAAGTGAGCGTTTCCTTTACTTTTTGTTTTTTGGTTAATAGTGTACACATACTAACCTACAGCGCCTCCCTTACTTAGAAACTTGGCCAAGCAGGATACTAGCGGTAGAGGAGCGTATTCAGAAGTAAAAGTTACTTTTTATGAATTACAATAATTTTTTGAACATTTTTCCAAACTTTTTGCACAACTATTCACGCCCCATTTCCTGGCCTTCTGCCACCGGATGTCAAGAACGGCCTCTCGTCTGAACAAATCGAGGAGGAAACCCACGGTGTAAAAACTAAAACAAATTTTAAATTACTGAAAAGGTATAGAATACAAATAGTCTGAATATTCATTACACCAAACGATTAAACTCTTCGAGCATGACATGAGTTGCAATCATCCAAAATAAAAGTGTGAAATTGCCTGTGAATGGTTCTGCTCAACATTTGGTGACAGGTCCACTCCCGGCAAAACAGAAACGTTTCCAAAAACAGCTCCCTCCTTGGAAGGCGCCGTTCCTCCATCTGTAATTATAGCGTAATTGCTGACAGTTGTAGGCGGCCTGACGGCTCGCGGAGCAGGTGAGACTTGGCGCAGGAAGGGGTTACACGGGAAATGTCAGGCTGCCGGTGGAGGTGAGGCGCTCGTGTTGTGGTGAGATGTCTCGGTGGCTCTCGGCCCGTATCACCCATGGGAAATGCAGGTGCATTAAATACACTTATAATTGCTTTCCTGCACACGGAAGGTTTGCTGCGCTATTTCTGAACTCTGCATCATGGGAGTTCTTCTAATTAGACAGGATGTCTTTTCTGGGCCCGTGACACAGAGCCGGTGCTGCTCGCCGCCAGCTGAATTAGAGATCACACAGTGTTTTCTGCGAAAACACCATCGGATCAGTCAGGGTTGCTGGAAAGCATGCTATTAAAGGAGAACTAAGCCAGAATAATGTACAGCCAATAGGCCTGTAGGTAGTTAGGGGAGTTGTAGGAGCTCTAGAACCCATCAATTTTTTTCTGTCACCTGCCATAACCCAGCTAAAGCACACTCTGCTATCATGAGTTTGTTTTGTTTTGGAAGTGTGTTAATGCTAATTTGCTGTTTACACGCACTGTTGTACTGCACACTGAACACTAGAGGGGGCACTGACCTTCAACTAACAAGGCAGAAATTCATAGCACAGTGTACACTGGACATAGGAAGCATGGGTAGAATTCCTAGTGGGACGCACTGCTTTTTTCCCCCTTCTTTTCTCATCTCATCTACAGCTCCCTGCATCCCATGTGTGCCCCTACCCCTCCTTGTGTATTTACCCCACAGCTAAAACACCCCAGCACATGTTTTGCCGGTAGAATGCTATAGCCTAAGCATAATCCCTATGGAAGAGTCCTGCCTATTCCTGCCACAATATGTACCCCTATAATACTAAAGCTTCAGCCCTATCACTTTAAAGTAGAACAAAACCCAGGATTTATACTCATCCTGGAACTGCATGCACAAGCTCCCCTCTAATTAGGAATAAGCCAGGCATATCCCAGTTGCTGAATGTTTTTGAATTCAAGTAACGAACACCTATTTTACATATATACCACAAGACACATCGAACTGGTTTCATTGGTTGGAGCCATTGGAATACAGAAGGGGTGAGTTTTTGGGGGCTTTCTGGGGGGTTTCACAGAGCAGAGCATGCCTAATCGGGATGCTACCGGGCAACAGAACAAGAACCCGGAAAGTCAGATTCCTTTAAAGTGGACGCAATCAGCCTGGGAATCTATAAGATTCTTGTGCTGATCGATTCCCTCCCCCTGAGGCAAAATCGTTATACCCTGCTGTGTGAAACCCCCCTGGTACACTTACCAAGGTTCCCGGTCCAATAGTGAATGTGCGAGCCGCAGCTGCAACCCGCTACCCCTCTAGCAGGGCGTGTGCCCACGCCAGCCATTTGTGAATGGCTGGTGCGGGCATGCTCCCTGTTAAAGTGAAGTGGGGGATGGGGCCGCCAGCGCGCTTGGAGCTGCTGGCCTTAGACGCTGACTTAGACGGCGTGTCTGGGGGGGTTTCACACAGCGGGACACCCCCTGATTGGGGTGCCCGTGGGGAAAGGACCAAAACCCAGGATAGTCAAAATACTGGGTTTTGGTCCACTTTAAATAGTGAAAACTTAAATGAAAAAAAAAAAATATATATATATATATATATATATATATATATATATTATTTTTGTAAAGTCTCTATAACCTTACGGTCTATGTCGTACAGTAACATACTCTTGCTGAGATTTCCACTCAACTATCACAGTCAGAGGGATTGTGCTGGATTGTGTTTTCACGCTGGTTATATGATCACCATTGGGCTTAGGAGACTTGACCCAGGGTTCTATAGTGGAGACTCAGAGAGCAGTTTTGCAAAGAGTAATTAAAATGAAGTGAAGCTCCTAGTAGACATCAGCAGCAGCTCCCCTAAAACTGGAATAGTGAAGTCTTGGAACA
Organism: Gastrophryne carolinensis; assembly: GCA_027917425.1. NCBI lineage: Eukaryota > Metazoa > Chordata > Amphibia > Anura > Microhylidae > Gastrophryne > Gastrophryne carolinensis. The sequence goes on from CM051234.1 coordinate 635,569,292, forward strand.
GAACGGAGGTAATAAAACAATGGGCAAGGTTAGGACACAAGCAAGCCTAGATTAATTGGAAAAGCTTCTCGGGGCATGACATGATCTGTCGCTTCCCCGTCAGCCAGACACCTCCAGCTGCTCTGGGCTTCCTTTCTGAATCTAAATCAATCTCCACCGCCACGCCATTGGTGGGACGCGTCAAAGCTGAACTCTCATCCCGAGCGCTGCTGCAGTTTGATAGCATTGTTTTCTTTTTGGGAAATAGGAAATTTGCCATCTGCTATAAATATTGGCTCCCAAAGAGCAATTTATCGATTAAAAAAAACAAGTGTAAATCAGTATAATTTTATCAAGACAACTGAATTTGCTGTACTTAGCTTGAATATTATTTTGTCATACAAATTACTATCTTAATTCATTCTAATACATCTTTAAGGGAAGTTCAGCTGCAATGTATTACTTAAAGCGGGCCAAAACCCACCGAGCTTGTGAAATATATCAGGCCAAAGCCCCTGCCAATATTCCTTGGATGTAGAGCTAGAAATGGATATTTTCACTTTCTGAATCGTCCTGGAACACTTTTTTTTGCTGTCCCTCTCTGTAAGATGGCAGGAGATCAGTCATTGCATAGGTGTGGCAATGACATCATTGTCACACACAGCAGTAGCAATAAATGGAGGAGGCGGAGCTTTACAGCAAAAACAGGCGCCATTATCTGGGATTAGAGGGAAGTAGGGGCAATGAAAATTGTCAAAAGGTGCTCTTTATGGGGAGAGCAATTCAGTAGATGCTAGTTAGAAAATGCGGGTTTTGGTCCGCTTTAATATATATTTTAACCAGGAAAACATCCACACAACCTTTGATCCTCCACATGGAACCTGGATCTGGATCAGGGGCGTACATACCATAGTGGCAGTGCAGGTACGTGCCCCTGGGCCTGTGGGACAAAGGAGCCTGACCCACGCTGCTTCCACTACCTCTGTGATATGTACCTGCATGCTTACCTAGCCATGCCCCCTCCTTCCCTCTGGGACATAGGCCGTGCTGCTGCAGTAGCGCCGAGCACAGGCCCTGCTTCTACATAGGCGCTGCACATGGGTCCCACCTGTGTTGTGTTGCATGCACGCCCTGCTTCTCCGATGGTGGCACGCGTGCCCCGCTTCTCCGATGCATTAACCTCCCCCCCACAGTGGACACTCACCCAGGTGGGGGGTTGATGGATTGCTGCTGCTGCTGATGATGGGGGTCTGTGGTGGGGCCCTGCTATATCTGGATATTCCAAAGTCACCCAACCAGGTCCAGGTCCTAGCATGGATATGTGCGGGCCTTGCAGTCTTGTACAGAGAGAGAGCATCAAGGCTGGAATGCAGGGCTGGCTTCAGGTGTGTGCTGACCCTTGTGCTAGAGAGACTTGGACCCCCTTTGAGGTGTGTCTTGCGGTGTGCCTTATTACATCATGTTAGCCTTCAGCTCCCCCTGCCAACAAAAGTCCTTTTCAGCTACTGATCTTCCTCACCTCCTTCTTCACTGCCACCAATCTTCTCAAGTCCTTGCCACCTTTTCTGTTGCCCAATCATGCTCTGGTCCATGTCACCTTTTCCATTGTCATCAGTCATCTTTCATTGCTTACTGCTTTCTGCATTGCTGCCAATCATCATAAAGTCGATGCTGCCTTCTCTGCTGCTGCTGCAGGGTCCACTATTGTGGCCAACCATCCTCTGGTACTTGCTGCCTCCACTCACACTAAAGGGTCCACCACTGCTGCTAGCAGTCCTCAACACCATCTGTGCTATTCCTCGCCAGCTTCTCTAGTGCCGCTAATTATCCTCGGGTCCTAAGGCCAGCTGTGAGCAGCTCTGCAAACAGGACCCCCTGGCCGAATGCTCCAGTTGCTAGGGGCCACCATGGCTAAGTCCAAGCCTAAGTGGGCTCATGAAGATGACAGGGGCCCCACTGCCTAGGTATGCCCAGTTCTGGTGCCAGCCCAGTCATACTGATCTCTCTCTGTGCCCTTCCTTCACTGTGAGGTTGAAAGGGGTAGAGTTTTATTCACCTAGTAGACTTCCACTGGAAGACCACCAAGCATGGATCAAGATCATTGTAGGGGGTCTAAATGGTGAGCAAAGAAGATCCAGTCTGGGTATGATCTGTTATGGGGATCAAATGCTATTACAGTTATTTGAGTTGCCTATGCAGGTCCACAAAGTAATCTCCCACTCGGTGTTTGGGCATCATTTTACCTAAGCCATGCCCTACCTCAACATATAAACATGACTCTCTACCTCCTAACTGATTTACAATGCAAATTTAGACATAGTTTAGACAGCTCTGCATATAGCCAATAATGTAAATGTGAAACAATTCACATTCATATTATTTATTGGCTCTTTAACTGCACGGAAGTAAATATAACTCTCTCTTTACAGCCATGTGTCTGGAGAAATAGGCTTGCTGCATTCTGGTTCTGATGGAGCCAAGTTTCTTATTTAACTAGACAGAAGTAATGTATGGTGGCAGGGCCGGAATATGAGGGGGATGCAGGGGGCGCGTGCCCCGAGGCCTCCACCAGTTGCCCTGGGTTATGGTCTGGTTCAGGAGGCTTTTCAGCCTTTAGTCTGATGGGCCGCGGGGCCAGCAACAAAGCGAAAGAGGAGGCCCCGTGCCTGGGCAAACCTTTTTTGTTTTTGAAAACCTGCAGACACCACAGGGCAGATGTAGAGTCTAGAGCAGCAAAGCCTCACTGCACATAAGCCACCAACTCGATCTGCTGTTCCAGTAAGTAGGTGGACCACTAATCAGTTACCTGGCTAGACTATTATTTTAAATTAAAAAAAAAGTGTATCTGGGGCCTCCACCAGAATTTGTGCCCATGGGCCTCCACTACGCTTTGTCTGGCCCTATATGGTGGAGGCATCTACTATGGATTAGAACTAGTCAAGGAAAACATTTTTACATAAATATTGCATAAATGATCTAAGATGTTACAGATTGTGAGGTCCAATCTCTAGCAGACCCTTCCTTCCCTTTGGGTCTTCTTCATTTTGGAGTTGAAACCCTCCGCTCCCTCCCGATCCTCCGTATCCCGCAGATCTCGTGCATGCGCCGTGTCATTGAATTGCTGCAATGACAATGGGCGCAGATGCATGCGAGATTTGAGGTGCAGCATGTAGGTTTCAAACAGCGGTCAGCAAAGAGGTGAGTATGCTCCATCATTCAATGACGGCTAAGGGACGGAGGGGGGGTGGAGTTGATGTGTAAACAGATATCAGCTTTTACGATAACGTTGACATCCAAAACGCAGTGCGGGAGGGGTTATCTGAGAGGAACATCAGAAAAGGTCTGATGTTCCTCTTTAACAATGCAGGAAAACAAGAAAAAATCTCAGACCAGGTCCCATACATTTGGGTCCTCTTTAACCATTATGTACCCCTATGCCTTTTTTCTTACTGTGTAAGCTACAACGTGAAATAATATGTGTAAGCATTTAGTACGTCACTAAACAAACTCTGTAGTATAAGTACAAAATTAAATCTTGCAACAGACAACATGCATACCAGCCTCCAAATGAAGCAAGACTCTGCATTCCCCTCTGCTTACATGCCGGGATCAGCACCCCAGCAGCCCATGTTAACAAAACCCTGTTTTGCAGGCTAGGGCGGATGACAGCTCCCCAGAGATAATTAACAGATAACGATGTTTTGTTTTGCTGCTGTTGACTCTTATTAAACCGACGCTGGCGACCGGTGAGCATCCACTCTGAAACAGCAGGTGAATTATCATAGGAAGATGCATCAACTCATCCATGACTGTCTGCCCCTCCTACCACGTCCTGACCTTTGTTACTTATTTATTCACTTGAGCAGCCCTCGTGACTCATTTATTGATAGTGGGGGTCCCATGGCTGCTAATTATTACACCTGTGTTATGCTCTAAAGCTCTTTAGTATTCTCTCTGAGAAAACGCTACACCGAGAATGAGTCAGACCTGCATATTGCCATGGAATTTGCTGGCAACCGAGCTTAAAGTGAAACTCATTTGAGTCTTTTTTTATTTCTATTTTATAAAATGTTGGAAAGAAGTTATCTTCTTTGAGGTCTTTATTAGCAATGAGTGATTCGATTGAGGTTGAATCACATTTAGTTCAAAACGCAGGTCTTAAATAACGCCAAAATTTCCTGGATTTGTCTCAGATGAATTTGAATCATTTTTTTAGCCTACTCTAAGTCGTCGAAATCATTTTAGCCCGAAAACAGAATTTTTGATGAATCTCCTATTCAGACAAATCTGATTTTTTTTTTTTACTGTTTAAGTCAGACAGATTGTAAAAATCAATCCAAATCCAAAACCAATTTCACATTCAAATTTGGGTAAAACGGCACAAGGCGGATTTTATGAAAATGACTTGTCTTTAGTTCATAAGTTGTTATGTTTGACTTTTTTATTTTAATATTATACCTAGTTTAAACTTGCATGCCTCACCACAGATGCAGACTCACAGTGTCATAGCGTACTCCTCCCTCCTATAGTCACCAAACCAAATTTTACAAATCAATTCAAATACAAAACCAATTTCACAGTCGAATTTGGGCAGATGTCAGAAAAATTACTAATCTTTTATCAGTTTATTAGTTGCTATTTTACCTTTTTATTTTAATATTATACCTAGTTTAAACTTGCATGCCTAAGGTTCCTCTACTAGACCCTCCCTCTAGGCCAGTTTAACATAAAAAAATGACATGAGCGAATAAATTAACGCAAAATCATATTTATAATGAATTTCCTAAGAACGCAGTTCCCAAAATAAATATAACATTCTATACATTTGCTTCAGATTAAACTGATTCATATTTTTAAACTAAGTTGTCCAGATCATTTTAGCCCCAAAACAAATTCTTGAATTAGATCAGCCAATTTGTATAAACCAATTAAAATCCAAAATCAATCTCACAGTCAAGTTTGGGTGAAACAGCACAAGTCATTTTGTTAAATTCACTCATCTTTAGTTCATTATTTGAAATGCTGTTGTGGCTTAACTGGCATGCTTCAGGTTACATTACTAGACACTCCCTCCAGGACAGTATAAATTGGGGCATGGACTGAGCTGTGATCCAAAGTGGCTTTTTAAATTGTCTACTCCTGTATCTGCTGTTTGACCTACTACGTAGTTGAGTGGCAGCTACTTATTTACTTATTTTAAGTTTTCCATGATTATTACTCCATGAAGCTATCCAGGCAAGCAAGGCCACAAAGTTATAATGCTAAGCATCTGACCATCAACCTTATCAATTAACAACTCCAATTATGTTCTTGCATAGCACCACTAGAAAAAAAGTTGCTTCAAAACATTTACAAAGTAGTGAAAACTTCAGTTTTTTATCCCAAGTGTGATCTTAAATTGTGTTTAATTGATCTAGTCCATACTATGCTCTACAGACATGCTATACATAGTCCTTTCTGGCACACAGGGCAATTGCACTAGATACTGCCCTGTCCAAAGGGACAATGTTTTCCATCAAATGAAATGAGCGCCCTGGAGGCACATGTCTTTGGGAAAGACCTGTTCAGGTGGTCTTCAACTCCAATGGCTAACAATGTTTAACCTCATCTATAGTTGGTGGGCACTGCTTTATTTATTGTTTAGGACCCCCAGGAATCTAAATTTGGGCCAGTCATGAAGGTTGAATCCAACAAGCAAAATCCTTTTTCAAGATATATTACATTGTTTCTTCAAAATATCAGCAGTGGACATAGTCAGCATACGTGTGTTATTGGATCATTGGCCAAGCAATGGCATTTGTCATGGAGTATGTTTTAATGATATACAATTGTATATACTGTACATCCAGTGCCAGCTGTCAGCAGAAACATATCTTCAATATCTGTTCACTATCTGACCCCAAGCATTTGCTCTTGACGTTAAATATCCTTGGCTTGGCTGTAAATAACAACATTTGACAAAGCGCTCCATAAAATGCCTAAAATGCTATAAATCAGCATGAAGGAAACACAGTAACCGTGGCTGATGTGAACCTATACAAGCATCTATGGCCCACCTAGTATCATTATTCATGTGTCGCGTGAGCTCATGCCGCATATCATGTCAGGTAGAAGTCAAGGATCCGAACGCCACATCAACTTACAGAATCACACCCATGAATTACTGATGGGATTGAAAAGCATGGGACTCTTTCCAGGAAACGCCGACGCAAGCAAGTGACGCTCGAGGTCGATACGAGCCAATCTGAAAAAGAATCACGCGCTGTAAAGTAAATATAGTCTCTGGTTTGTTATTATTTTCAACTTCAGACTGGATGAAAATCTCTCTACTTAAAGCAGATCGAAACACTTCCAATGGTCCTAGTCTGTGGCACCATAACCCACCCTTTCCACTGGTAAGCCTGGCAATAAACGCTTTTTATTCTAAGTATACAGCACGTCCTGTTCCAGAATAATCCTTACTTATGGGTAATACATCCTCAAGATGGCACTGGACTGCAGAGACAGAAAAGTGGCTCCTCCCGGCCCCATATATACCAGGGACCTCCCACAAATTCCCCAGTTCTTCTCTGCAGTCTGGGCTGCGATGACTAGAAGATGGCTGTTTCTACTGGCAGGTGAGCGGGGCTTCTTAGCCTGCAGCCCTGTAGGACTATTCCCAACCGTTCCTTTTCACTGCCTCCCAGCTTAGTCTGCGCTGGTCGGGTAATGGTAGGCAGCACCGCTGTCAGGTGCTAAGGAGTGCTGCTCCTACTGCAGTCCCCCACCAAAGGGTAGGTGGTACAGGCCCGTGGTGAGCCTTATGGGATGTCCCTCCCGCGGCCGTTTGCCCTTCGCCCAATGTCCCCTCAGTTAGGCTCCTCTTAGGTCGTCCGCTGCTTCCCCTTCGCTCTCCCTGGGTAGATCTCGGGGGGGGGGGGGTGTATGTATTTACTATATATATCACGCTTTGCCTTTGGTTGCACTGGTTTTGATTATCGCCGCGCGCTTGTACTTCGCTCCGCGGACGGCGGCGACATCGCATCAAGCGCTGCTGCGCCGTCATTGGCTGGCCTTGTCACGCGGCCCGCCCCTCGAGGTATATGTGGGCGCCATTTTGGAGCTTCTGTGCTGCGTGTCTGGCGTCTCTCTATCGCGGTCAGTAAGTGCCCCTGCGGGCTGGCTTTTCTTTGTATTTCATTGTATTATGCTTACGGGTTCTTTGCTTTATGTCTTACTGGCGGGTCAAACTTTTTTGTGGTTTCTCCCGGTCCTATCCCCTCTATTTAGCGTTAACTCCTTATTGGAGGGCTATTGTATTTGTATATCTCCCACGTCCCTAGCAGGCTATTGGGACATCCCGGGTAGCCTTATTGGCGTCAATCCCAATTGGCCTATTGTGCCACAATAATCACCATATGGAGGCTTCTCAGGATAATGTGCTTGGGGTTCCTTCGGGACAAGCCCAGCTGTGTATTGCGTGTGGGTATCCCCTATAAGTGATGATGTCAGGGTGTGTGTACCCTGCGCCCAGCAGACGCTTGCGCTGCAGCCTGGGTTACCTGTGGCTGGGCCTGCGCCCCCTCTTGCTTCGCCTACCCCCCAACGCTTACATCTGACTCCTAGTGAGGTGCATACCAGTGGGGAGTCTCAACCTGATTTGGCTGCACGGGTGGCCAGTATTGAGAGACATATTGCTGGGTCTGGCCCACGTAAGGCTTCTGCTAAGAAGTGGCATTTATCACCTGGTGTTACTCTTTTCCCTATGGAGGCTGAGGAGTTTTTTGATGTTACCGCTTATACCCCCCTGGAAAAGGGGGGAATTATTTTCTGATTCAGAATCATCTGAGGAACAATCTAGGGAGTAAGGTGCCGATTCTGGGTCTGACCCATGGGCTTCAGATGATACTGACAGGCTTTTAGCTCACATTTTTGAAGTACTCTGTATGGCTCCGTAGCTCCGTGGCAGCAGGGGGAGCTGTTAAACCACGCTTGGAGTTTCCTGAACAAACTCACTTTAATAATCTGGTGCTCAAAGTGTGGAAACTGCCTAGCCGGCTTCCCGGGGTACCAAAGAGTTGGGATAAGAGTTATCTCTTTCCCGCTGAGATGGTTAAACGTTGGTCATGTCCTCCCGAGGTGGATGCACCAGTTCTGGGGTTGTCCAACACATCCATCATGCATTCCCCTGACACTACTACCCTGAGGGATGGGGAGGACAGGCGCATAGATCAGCTGGCTTGTCATGCCTTTGCCTGTGTGGGGACCGCGCTGCGTCCGGTCTGTGCCTCTGCCATTACGGCTGTTGCTATTAAAAGCCTGCTCAGGAGTCTCTTAGATGGGGCCCCTGATGATGCTGGTAGTGAAGAGTATAGAGCTCTTCTGCGTTGTGAGGAATTTGTTGCATATGTTCTCTCTGCCTTGGATGATACCATTAGAATGTGTGGCAGGGCATCTGCCTTGTTGGTGGCGATACGGAGCTCGGTCTGGCTGCGCCAGTGGGCAGCTGACAACGCTGCTAAGAAGGCTCTCACTGGTTTGGACTTGTTTGCTAAAGGAGGCAAGTTACCTCAGCGTAGATGGCAGCCCCGGTCCTTTCGGGGTTCCAGTGCCTTTCTTCCTTTGCTGGAGCCCGCTGAGATTTTTGGGGCAGGGGCAGAGGACGTGGCTGCCCTGGTCCCTCCTGGGGTCCCAAGCCTAAGTCCTCCCCCAAGCCCCCTCAGGCATGAAGGGGCGCCCTCACCCATCCGGGTGGGTGGACGGCTTCGGCTCTTTGCTCACGTCTGGAGGCGTCATGTCTCAGACCGGTGGATTCAGGAGGTAGTGTCCTCTGGTTACAAGATAGAGTTTGCAGCCTGGCCTCCCCCAAGATTCATCAAATCCCGGATGGCTGAAAACCCCCTGTCAGCTCAGGGTCTGTCCCTTGCTGTCCAAGGCCTTCTGGAATTGGGAGTCATCTGCCGGGTGCCCTTGTGGGAAAGGGGCAAAGGTTACTATTTCAATCTTTTCACTGTTACCAAGAAAGACGGGTCCATCAGACCCATCCTGGATTTAAAGCGCCTCAACAAATTTGTTAGATTCAGACACTTTTGCATGGAGACTCTGCGCTACGCTGTGAATTCTCTACGCCCAGGGGACTTCATGACCTCTGTAGACATCAAGGATGCTTACCTTCACATACCAATCTTTCCAGGTCATCAGAGATTCCTCAGGTTTGCTCTGGAGGATCAGCACTACCAGTTTGTGGCCTTGCCCTTCGGTCTCACCTCGGCTCCCAGGGCATGCACCAAGGTGCTGGCAGGAGTGATGGCTCTGCTGAGATTTCAGGGCATTTGCATTCTTCCCTACTTGGACGACATGCTTATCACTTCTCAGTCTTTCCAACAGGCAGAGCTGGATACCCAGCGGGTGGTGTCCACACTGGAGTCATTCGACTGGGTGATCAACCACCCCAAATCTTCCCTGTCTCCTTCCATGGTGAAGTTCTTTCTGGGCATGATTCTGGATTCATCTCAGGTCAAGATCTTTCTTCCTCAGCAGAAGGTGGAGAGTCTTCAAGAGCAAGCACAGCTCCTTCTGTCTTGTCCTCATCTGTCCATCAGGCAGGGAATGCAGCTGGCGGGCCTGATGGTGTCCTGCTTCGAGGCGGTTCCATATGCTTAGTTTCAAATGAGACCTCTTCAGATTCACCTCTTGTCAGTATGGGATCGGGACCCCGTGTCCTTGGATCAGGTGTTTGTTCTGTCCCCTCTGGCCAGGCGGTCGCTATCGTGATGGCTGGACTCAAGGAACCTGCTGGGGGGCATATCCTTTCTGGCCCCTTGCTGGGAGACTGTCACCACGGATGCCAGTCTGACAGGTTGGGGGGGCTTTTGGAAATCCCTGAAATTCCAGGGTCAGTGGGGCCCTCAGGAGGCCCACACCCCTATCAACATTCTGGAGTTGAGGGCGATCAGGTTGGTTCTCGCCCACTTGACCCCACACCTTCCAGATCGGGCTGTTCAGGTCCGCTCGGACAACCAGATGGCGGTTGCCTACATCAATCATCAGGGAGGGACCCGGAGCAGGAGGGCCCTCAGGGAAGTGTCTCTGATTCTGTCCCTGCATCTTGGCTGTGTACATTTCGGGGGTGGAGGCAGACTCTCTGAGCAGGGGGACCTCTCGTCTGGGAGAATGGTCCCTCAGCAGCAGGGTGTTTCGCTCCCTGTGCCACCGCTGGGGTCAGCCGGATGTGGATCTGTTTGCGTCCCATCACAATCACAAGCTTCCAGTCTTTGTATCTCTGTCTCAGGATCCTCTGGCCTTAGCCATGGATGCCTTAGCAATGTCTTGGATGCCTTAGCAATGTCTTGGATGAGTTTTCAACTCCTGTATGTGTTTCCCCCGTTTCCCCTGCTGGGCATGGTGCTGCGCAAGATAGCTCAGGAAGGGGTGCCAGCCATTCTGGTGGCCCCCTGTTCTCAGGAAGGGGTGCCAGCCATTCTGGTGGCCCCCTGTTGGCTAAGAAGAGTGTGGTTCGCAGACATCGTGCAGCTGGCAGTAGATCAGTACGCCTGCCACGGGTTCCAGATCTGCTCACTCAGGAGCACCTACGCCACCCCAATTTACAAACGCTGGCTTTGACGGCCTGGCTGCTCCTCTTGATGGAAAAGGGGCTGCCTGCCTCGGTTGTTAATACCATGATCAGGGCTAGGAAAAGGTCCTCTTCTTCCATCTACTATAGGGTTTGGCGTACCTACATTGACTGGTGCGAGTCTAAATCGCTTCCCTGTCGTGTGTTTTCTATTCCTAGGATTCTGGAGTTTCTGCAACATGGTTTGGATGTGGGTCTTCAGCTCAGTACTCTGAAAGGTCAGGTTTCTGCTTTGGCCATTTTCTTCCAAAGATCTTTTGCTCAGCATCCCCTGGTCAATACCTTCTTCCAGGGGGTTACTCACATGCGTCCCCCACGTAAGCCTATGTTACCAGTCTGGGACTTAAACTTGGTCTTATCTGCCCTACAGGGGTCTCCCTTCGAGCCCTTGCAGGGGGCCCCTTTGTCCATTCTTACGCTTAAGGTAGTCTTTTTGGTGGCTATTACTTCTGTTAGGCGTGTTTCTGAGTTGGCGGCGCTTTCCATCAAGCCCCCTTACTTTGAGAGACACCAGGACAAGGTGGTGTTTCGTTTTAAGCCAGATTTTCTGCCTAAGGTTGTTTCTGCTTTTCATCTCACTCAGGACATAGTTTTGCCTTCTCTGTGTCCAAATCCTAGTAACTCTAAGGAAAGGGTTTTACACTCTTTGGATGTGGTCAGGATTCTGAAGTTCTATTTGGTGGCTACTGAATCCTTCAGGAAGACTGATGCTCTTTTTGTGCTCCCGTCTGGATCTAAGAAGGGTCTGGCTCCAGCTAAGTCCACTATCAGCAAGTGGATCCATCAGGCTGTGATACAGGCCTACTCTGCTAAGGGGAAGGAGCCTCCCTTCCACCTTACTGCTCATTCTACTCGTGCTATTGGTGCCTCTTGGGCTTTTCAGCATCAAGCTTCTGTTGAACAAGTTTACAAGGCCGCCACTTGGTCTTCTGTTCATACTTTTTCTAAGTTTTACAAGGCTGATGTTAAGGCCTCAGCTGATGCTACCTTTGGTCGCAAAGTTCTGCAGGCGGCAGTGGTTTAAACTGTCTGCTGTTACTTTTGGGGATCCCACCCTACCTTACGGACACTGCTATTGGATGTCCCATGAGTAAGGATTATTCTGGAACAGGACGTGCTGTATACTTTGTTTTTGGTTACCTCTTTATGGTGATTGTTCTTATGTTTAATATTGATAAGGGTTATAGTTCTCCCGGCTTCATTTTAACTGCTTTTCAATACTGGGGAATTTGTGGGAGGTCCCTGGTATAAATGGGGCCGGGAGGAGCCACTTTTCTGTCTCTGCAGTCCAGCGCCATCTTGAGGATGTATTACCCATGAGTAAGGATTATTCTGGAACAGGACGTGCTATATACGTATAATACCAATTCTACAGGTGAGTAATCACAGAATTGTATTTTTTACTCATGGAGCTTCATCCAGTGTAAAGTACAAAAGTCTTTCAGACTCTACCCTGCATTTAGGTGGAAACAGGGGGACCCTGCTCGGTTACTGAGACTCTGCAACCTCCATACTAATACCAGGAATATACAAAAGTGTAGCCAGCAGTCATAGAAAAATTCATAAAAACAAAATTGTTTTTGTAATGACTTTCATTGCATTTATTAATACATTTAGAGGTTTTTTTTGCCCGCTGGCTACACTTTTGGACTCATAGCTTTGTCCCATGGGTGACTCCAGGAATGGCTGCACACTGCCGCACCACATACCTCATATTGGTGATGATTCAAATAATCCATTTGTGTGCATCCAATTCTGGGTTCCTTGTGGATAAGAGCTTTGGGGATAACTGATAAGTATTTTCATATTGCAAGGCATGCCGGCAGCAGGAGGACATAGCTTGCTTTGCTTGAGGTCTCTGTGGGCCAGGATCCTAACTGTCACATTTTTGCCAGATAGGGTAATCTGAGGTCATTTGAACTTCACTGAACTGATCACCTGACCTTGAATTTGCTTATAGGGACTCTCTGGACTCCAAGGGCACCGTGAGTGCCAGACAAACCAATGCATCCCTATTTCCTGATGCAGTCTTGAAACACTGGAAAATCTTATGTATAGTCTGGCTGCATCATGGGACATAGTGGGGTGGTGAGATTAAAGTGGGTAGGAGCAATAGGACCATGCTGATCAGGCATACAAGAGTGGCTAGCTTAAGACTTTATGTCTGCAAGGTGGAAATAGTTGTTACAATTTACAGGGCAGCTATGAACCAGAAATCTCCGGAAATCTTTCACTGATATTTTCCTAATTGTACATGTATCATCTTTGGATAATGATGGAAAGGTTCCCTAGGTGCAGAAGGACAAAACACTCCTGCTTCAATAGAGCCCACACCCCTAAAAAATAAAGCTGACAGTAGTAAGTAGGTGTTGTCCCTCTTGCCTTTGGGACAAAACATACTGTCTGCTCTCCAATGAACCCCACTTAACCTCTAAAAAGGCAATCTGTGTGTCAACATCTCTGCCAAGCATTAGTCACTGTTCTCTTCAGAAACAGCCACACCCAGCCACCTTTTTTCAATGACATAGACCCCAGAAAGTATATTCTTCCAAAAGTCCTATCATGTACCATTCATGGTTGAAAGAGTGTCCTACCAATGGAACATCGAGTATTGCTGAGGAAACAACAAGATTCTATATGATTTGTTAAAGGAATAGGCCTTTTCGTCCCAATTCCAGTATCGATTACAGTGGATATATCCCCACTTCTTGCACCATAGCGACAGCTATTCTTTCTTACTAGCATGACTTTGGAAATGATTGTTATGGCATGTGGTCTAATGTTTTTCAATTTGTATTGTCATGGTAGCTTTCCCAGAGGCTAAGTGGTGTATTATCTGTGTGGATAGGAGGAATTAGCAGGCTTGCTAAGATTGACTGGCAGAATATCCCATACTTATTGCACTCTATAGCCATTATCATTTTATTTTACCATGGGCTTTGGATTGGCCAGGTCACCGCACCCATAGACTTTCAGGTCAATGTAATTCCATTGTCTAAGGAAGGTTAAGAGTCTTGTATGCGGACCTTTGTTTCAACCTACAGTAGACGGTCACGGTAGCTTTCCCAAAATCTAGGTATTGTGATATTAGTACAAATGTTTCCAATGTTAACATTCTTCATGTTATATATTCAAGATAGTATCCTAAAGCTGTAAGGAAATCTTTGAATGCCTTCACTGCATTATCAGCACCACCACTCCCACTAGACCTTTAGCAGCAGCTTGGGTCTGTAAGTGATGGTGCTGGAAATGTTATTTTTGTTTGCATAATGTTTTGGGGATTTGCAGCACCTCTTCCTTGCACTTACTGCTGGCTTCTCATAAACACAATACAGAAAAGACTAGCTAACATCTCGTAATATAGGCAATAACAAAAAAACATTGTTCTCACAGCACATCAAGTCATGGGGAAAGCTAAGGGAAAAAAGTGTTGGAAACATAGAAACAGCTGCAGATAACTAATTACTGATTTAATATTTATTTTTGCAATATGGAGATGATAAGAATTGTTGTTGAGTCGTCTTGGATGCGACCACACAGCTTGCACACCCCAAAGGTTGGCCATGTGGGTAAGGTATGTAGTTGACCATATACATGTAAATTTAAGACAGATTTCCAAAATGCTTTATTTTAGAATAGTTGGTTCAGCTAAGCCTATTAGACAAGTACACCCATGCTGGTTGCACTTTTTATCCATTCTCAGAGACCGCAAATGGCCAAGAACTTACAGACCATTGCGTGGATCTCACTAGGGTGTTTAATAAACCCAATGTTAATCAGCAATGGATACTGTTTGTTGGGTTTGGTGCACGAGATATATTGGGTGCTGCCTGACGTTTTTGTTCCATATTTCTTTTTACATAATCATCTAATCCTAATTTTTGGAATTTATGACTCCTCTGTCATCAAATCTTGATATCTTTGTTCTCCTAATGGACAAGGCTCCTACTATGGGAATATTATCTCTATGAAAGCATTGACGGCGTTAAAGAATAAACTGTGCCAAGCCATAGAAAGATGAAAGCCTCCTGGGACTATTAAAGAGTTGGCATTTAGTGTATCTTCTCACGTCTTGCCATAGCCTCACAGCTTTTCTGACAGCTGACAAAGTATAAAGCAAAGGATGACTCCTCCGTTTTTTTGCCCGGTTCCCCTCTGCTCTATTCAATTAACATTGATCAAACAAGGTCAGAGTTCCTCTGTGTTCCTCCGCTTACCAAGAGCTTTCATCATGACTAATGAAAGCCCACATAGTACAAAACTCTTCACGCATAGCTGTGTTTGTATTTCAGGCTAGCAGTGCTATCATCAATAGAGGTGCTCAGCTATTAGCTACAATTTTGTGAAAAAATTGCCGTAATGGGCGACTCAGCTTGAAGAAGTCAATAGATAGCCTAAAACACTTATCAGAAAACAAAAAGTCTGTAGATATATATTGCGTTTCAAAAATATGTATTGAGATACCAAAAGAAGACACAGAAAAGCAATTTTGAGGAAGAAAAACTAAATCCCCATAGGTGGTCAGCGAGATAATGGAAGGGAAGAAGCATTGGGAACCTAAGACGGGAGGATAGAATTGTCCGGTGAATTGAGTCTTAGAAGATCTCTGAAGGATTACATAGGTTGGATATTATATTTTAGTTATTATAAAGAATGGAATTCCAAAAAAGACACAATGCCATTTCATGTGTGAGGAGGTGGCTCCTGGACCTTGGTGCTGAAGGATCTAAAAGAGAGTGGAAGAAGTTGAATTGGTAATGCTGAATGATCCAGGAAACTGCAGATATATTATTCATAATGGGTGTGGGTCTGTTTTAAACCAGACCTTCAGCATCATTTAATGAAAAGCCCAAACCCTCAAAAAAACTATTCCACAAGATCTAAAATTAATATATTTTAAGTTTTTAGTTGCTTACTTATTATTCCTCCACTGGGCTTCAACTCTGTTCAGGACCCTAGGATAGAGGTGCCACCATCTTGCCTCAGAAGCATCAAGTATTCAGGAGGGGTGAAAGGTGCAGTGGGCGTGTTATAGCTGTGCTTTGCACAGACGGAGCAGAGCTGGGGTCAGGAAAAGGACACCCCTGCATCCCAGAGACACTTCCTGTCTGTAGGCAGTCTAAGACTCCACGGGCCACCATCTTGGATGTTTAAAGGTTAAAAAAATGCAATAGGTGCAGGTAGAATGATTTATAATGTGGGCAATCTGTAGGTATGGGGCGGGGGATAGGCTCTTACTCAGGGTGAAGATCCGCTTTAAGTCAGCTCAGGTTCTTCAGCAGATAAAGATATTCCCAAGATAGAACTTCATTTGGCCCTCAGTTCGCTCACCCATAGAGTTTGCATAGAAACTTTTAAAACCTTGCCAGAGGCTTAAAACTCCCATTCTCTCTCCTAGAATTCTAATTTAATTTCCTTAGCTTTGCAAGAAAAGCTAAAAGAAAAAGAAATCAGACTTTGTACAAGGCACCGAACGCTTTATGTTACTTTTCTGCAGACTTCCCGAAGACCCGAAGATGTTAGTTTATTCTCTACGGCTCAATAAAATAAAAATGAAAGGGGAAAAATAAGAAAATGCAGATTACTTAACATTAGGAAACCAAAAACTTCAATGTTGTGGAATAAAAAAAAAATAAAAAAAAAATAGAGAGAGAGCAATTCCCTTGTTCTCCATCTGAAGACACATTCATGCAATTAGATTGTGCTATGGAAAGGCTCCAACTTTCTGCTGTTTGATGGCATTCTATAACTCCAATACTTTATGGCCTCGCGTTAGCGCTTTCAAAGTCATTAAGCAGGCTTCTGCCTGGGCTTTTTTTCCATTGGTGTTGTAAATAAATAGATGTAGCCATCAGCGACAAGAGGGTATAACGCAGTTTTCGCCATTTAAGAAGCACCTAGGATTTGGAGGAGGAAAATAAGAAAAAAAATATTCTAAACCAAATGTTGTGCTAAGACACTCCATTACAGGCAGTGTGCCATTCCCCCATCCCATTCCCCATGGACAATGTGGCATTCCCCCCTCCCATTCCCCATATAGGCAGTGTGGAATTCCCCCATCCCCTTTTTTAGTGTGGCATTCCCCCCTCCCATTCTCCCTATAGGCAGTTAGCCATTCCTCCCTCCCAATCCCCATAGGCAGTGTGCCATTCCCCCTATAGGCAGTGTGGCCTTCTCCCCCATCCCCTTATTCAGTGTAGCATTTCCCCCCTCCCATTTCCCATAGGCAGTGTGGCACCCCCATCCCACTATTCAGCGTGGCATTTACCATCCCATTCCCATAGGCAGTGTGGCACCCCCATCCCATTATTCAGTGTGGCATTTCCCATCCGATTCCCAAAGGCAGTGTGGCATCCCCCTCCCATTCCCCATAGGCAGTGTGGAAATCTCCCATTCCCATAGGCAGTGTGGCATCACCCATTCCAGTGTGGAATTCCCCCATCCCCTTATTTGGTGTGGCATTCACCCAACCCCCCAGAAAAAAAAGGTATACTTACATGAACGTTGTTCCCACTCTGGTTTCTGGCGCCACCACTGCAACGCAGACCGTCACGCTCTGACACACGAAAGGCAATGGCGGCATCGGAAGGCAGAGCAGCGGCGCTGCCTGCTTCCGATTTGGCTTCCGACGCCATCATTGCCTCTTGGGTGAATGGTGGCGCTGGAAGCCAGAGCGGGGACAGCGAGCACAAGACTCGTGTACACTTTTTTTTTTTACATACGCCCAATAAGACGCACTGACATCCCCCCCCACCCACACTTTTGTGGTAAAAATAGGGCGAAAAATGCGGTAGTTGCCCAAGTGCTTTTTTTTTACAAATAATACACCTTCTTGTGCATAAAATAAAAAGTCTCATAAGCAATTTTGGTTGGGGCCGTGTTTGTCAGATCAAAATGTAGGAGACAAGCGCATGATGGCAAAAACAAAGGATCACCCGTATCGAAGAGTTTCCAGCCTCCCCTCCTGGGCCATTTATCATTAATATTAATTCCCTTAAAAAAAAAAAAAGACAAATGCTTTGAGGCTTTCAAGCAAGACCGTTGGGCAGAATCGCATACTGTAAAGAAGAAAAATGAGCGTCCGCTCAGTGGCTTGAGGTGGACTGCACCGCAACGAGTGCCGATAGTATTGATCCGCCAGGGTTCGGGATGCCGAAATATTGCAAGGTTAAAAATGACAGTGTCGCTCCCTATTCTTGTCTCTCATTAATCGAAATAAAGTCTGGATCGCTCTCTCCTTGAGTTAGACAGCAGCTAGGTCAAGCCGTTTTCACAAAGAGTTTTTTTTTTTTTCTTGAGAAGTAAAGGAGGATACAGGAGGATTAAAGGACAACTATCATGTTAGGCTATAGAAAAAAAAAATATTTGACTAGTGTATTAAAATAAATCTCCCAGCAGCCAAGGAAATTGTTAATGCCCCACCACTAAATGGCTAGGTGCTCGACCCTGGGTAGTCTCAAGCCCATATAAGTCCTGAAGATGTAGGTGGACTTAAAGTGGACCAAAACCCACATTTTTAAGTAGCATTCCCAGAACTGCTCCCCCTTTTGCCACCTTTTGCCAATTTTCAATGATCCTGCATCACTCTAATCACAGATATCCTGCCTGTTTCAGCTGTAAAGCTCCACCTCCTCCATTCATTGCCACCGATGTGTGTGGCAATGATGTCATTGTGCCACCTATGCAATGACTAATTACTTGACATCTCACACCAAGGGACAACAAGAAAAAACATTATTCCAGTCAAAAAGTGAAAATATCCATTTTTAGTTCTACACCTTAAGAAGGGAGTATCGGCAGGGGCTTTGGCCAAATATATTTCAAAAGTTCAGTAGATTTTGGTCCGCTTTAAATGGTATTTGGATTTAGGTGTCTGCTAAAAAAAAATTAGCATAATGTATCAAAATGTATTTTCAACCATATTCAAGTTAAATCCAAACCTTTAGATCATATTTCAACTATTCAGGGTTTTTTTATTAATACAAATATTGATACTTTTTGAATTTTCTGGAGACAATTGTAGCATTTTTTATTTTAAATTAATTAATTTAGACCAAAACAAACAATACGACCAGGAACGGACTTTCCATAGGGAGAACATTCCTAGTATGCCGTACTGCTTTAGGGCCAACTGGGACAGCACCATCTAGAGGAATTCACTCAATCCTCTTCTTCCCTGAATCTCAAGTGGGGGGGTTATTTTCTTTAAGAACAGTGAGTCTATGGAATTCTCTCAGAGAGGAAGTAGTGATAAGAAATACACTTCTAGAGTGCCTTCCTTGCTTTTATAGATTTAATACCCCACAAGCATGGCCATATCCAGTCACCGATGACCGGCTCATTGACCACCAGAGATCTTATTTTATACTGAGGTATTTTTCCATCCATACTTATATTATTAGTAACAGCTACCCCAGCTCATGTTTTGTCCTTGCAATGCCTAGAGCAGTAGTCCTCAAACTTCCTCCTCAAGGGCCAAGACAGGCCAGGTTTTGCAGCTCTCTATGCTGATGCACAGATGTAATAATTAGGGCTATAGCTCTGTCTGAGCACCAGTTAATTCACCTGTGGAGTAGCGTGGAGAGCTGCAAAACCTGGCCTGTCTCGGCCCTTGAGGAGGAAGTTTGAGGACTACTGGCCTAGAGCCTAAACACCATGGCTGTGGGGACCATTCCAACCCTCTCTCAGTATCTACCCCTACAATGAAAAAGATTAAGTACCATCACAAGGGCCAAGACCTGTCCAATGATCAGCTGATGAACTCCTGGGCAGCCCCCCCCCGGAGGCGGGCGCAGCAGCTCATGGGCATGCCAGGGCCTGTTAAATCCCTGGTCAATTTTCTCAGTCCACCCCTGAATTTGATGGAATCTCCAGGGCTTTTATTTATAACTGATCCCAGCATTGCCTTGTGTGAGGTCAAAGCCTTCCCCAAACCCTGCCCTTGGTTGAACTTAATGGACATATGTCTTTTTTTAAGAAGATTAAGAAGAGGAGTAGCTAGGGTTTCTGGCACCCGGGGCAAAGATCTGAAATGGTGCCCTCCTAACTGTTCTCAGCTGGATCTAATTTTGGAGGATTCACTCACAGGAACATAGGAGACCTCCCCAAAACTTTGTTTTTTTGCAGGAAAGACAGGCAAGCAGGTCTCCATGTGTGGAAAAGAAAAAGAGTATCTTTGTTGGTATCTACACTTAATATTGTATATTACATTTTTATTGTCACCCTTAAGTTCTGCTTAAAGTGTTTTTAGATCCACCAAGAGCATTCTGGAGGGGTTAAAATCTGTGCGGTTAGAATTCATTTTCCATTAAAGTAGCAAACATTGTCGAGCATAACAACAGACAAGAGCAGGAATTTGTCCTAGCCCTGTTACATCCAGGCATTAGGTTTTCTGACTGTCGATCCAGTGTCCCCTAATGACTCTGAGCCATCTGGTATCCAGACTCCAGAGTTTAATTTAATGTCTTCAAACAATGCAGTGAAAGTTGGAATTAACTCTAAATAAATGATCTCATGCATGCTATTATATCTTCAATTATCATCAGCTTCGCATTGTCTTCCCTCTCCCCTTCCTGATGTCATTTTTGGTCATTTTATCGGGAAGTTGAATTTTTCATTAAAGGAAACCTCAAAGGATTGGAGGGCCGGTGAGAGAAGGTCCTGCTTTGAGGCGCAGGAAGCTCAATCAATGCAGCGTGTGGTCTTTTATACTTCCATTGCGCCTACAAAGGAGAAAATACTTTATTTTTGTTGTTCCAGGATTGCTAAGAGTACGTAAGCCCGATGTTGCTGGGGATAAGTGCCGTTCTCTTTATTAGTGTTTATTATCATAACTGCTTATTGTATTGGCCATTATGTTAATGAATTAGAACAACAGAGCAAAATGTTTGTTGTTACACAAAGCTCATTAGTCTCCAAGAGGGGCTCGGTGGAAGATGAAGGTTGCAGAATTTCGAGGCAGAAATACAACCAATTAAGCCCTATGTGAACACCCAATTAGGTAGCGAGATATGCTTGACTTACCCTGTTTTATTGCTAAGTAGGACTGCATATAATACGTTAGAGCTTCAGTCTCTTGGTGTCTCTGAAGTAGAGCACCAGATGGCTTCAAACCTTCAAACCGTCCTATCATCAAGATGAGATCTCCAGAGCTTTCAATCTCAATGGATTCCAGCTTTGCCTTATTTGAGGTCAAAGCTAAGTTTCCATCCTCCATCTAGGAAAAGCTTACTGTGTTCTTGGATAGTAATTTTTCAATAATAGTAAACAGAAGTGTCTTCTGACAAATGCACTTGTGGTTTTTTCATGTCTGTTTTCAAATTTAGATAAAATCTCAGCCAATCCCTGCATTGCTTTACATAAGGTCAACGAAACAGCTTTCAGTCCTGAAGTTGACTCTCATTAAAGAGGAGCAAGTATCAGACTAGAGTCTATGAGACTCAAGGGCCAGTGGTCTTCCTCTTTGTGGGATATCCTGATTTGGGATGCGCTGATGTGTGAAATCCCCAGAATCTCTATAATGAAGGTTTCAGAATTTTCAATGCAGGAATACGACCAATTAGCTCCTATGTGAACACCCAATTAGGTAGCGAGACATGCTTGACTTACCCTGTTTTATTGCTAAGCAGAACTGAATATAATACATTAGAGCTTCAGTCTCTTGGTGTCTCTGAGGTAAAGCACCAGATGGCTTCAAACCTTCAAACCGTCCTATCATCAAGATGAGATCTCTAGGGCTCTCAGTCACAATGGATCCCAGCTTTGCCTTTTTTGAGGTCAAAGCTAACTTTTCATTCTGCCTAAGAAAAGCTCACTGTGTTCTTAGAGAGTAATTTTCAGTAACAATAAGCAATAGTGTCTTCTGTCAAAGGCACCAGTGGCTTTTTCATATCTGTTTTCAAATTCAAATAAAATCTTAACCAAATCCTGAATTACTTTACATAAGGTACGTGATACAGCTTTCAGTCTTGAAGTTGACTCCCTTTAAAGAGGAGCAGCCATTGGCCTAAAGTCTCTTGATTTGGGATAACCTGATGTGTGAAATCCCCAGAATCTCTATAATGAAGGTTTCAGAATTTTGATGCAGGAATATAACCGATAAATTGCTATGTGAACACCCAATTAGGTAGCGAGATATGCTTGACTTACCCTGTTTTATTTCTAAGCAAGACTGAATATAATACATTAGAGCTTCAGTCTCTTGGTTTCTCTGAAGTAGAGCACCGGATGGCTTCAAACATTCAAACCTTCATCCTATCATCAAGATGAGATCTCCAGGGCTTTCAATCTCAATGGATTCCAGCTTTGCCTTATTTGAGGTCAACGTTTCTGTCTACCTAAGAAAAGTTCACTGTGTTCTTAGATATTCATTTTCAATAAACAGAAGTGTCTTCTGACAAAGGCACTTGTTGCTATTTAATGTCTATTTTCAAATTAAAATACAATCTCAACTGCATTTCTTTACATAAGATCGATGATGCAGCTTTCAGTCTTTGAAGTTGAACCTCTTTAAAGAAGAGGAACCTTCGGATTAGAATCTTAGAGGATCTAGGGTCAGTGGTTTCCCTCTTTGTGGGGTACCCTTATTTAGGTTGCCCTGATGTGTGAAATCCCTAGAATAATGAAGGTTTCAGAATTTCAATGCAGGAAAACAACCAAGTAAGTCATGTGAACACCCAATTAGGTAGTGAAATATGCTTGACTTACGATGTTTTATTTCTAAGCAGGATTGAAAATAATACATTAGAGCTTCAGTCTCTTGGTGTCTCTGAAATAAAGTATCATGTGTATTCCAACCTTCAAACCATCCTATCATCAAGATGAGATCTAAAGGGCTTTCGGTCCTAATGAATCTTCGGGGTTTACAATAGGTCTCAACAGGTCCCAGTATTGCTGTAGATAAGATTAATGATAATTTACGCCTTGTATCTAAAATGATCCAAAATGATCCAAATGTGATTAAATATTGTTAATATTAGATCACATTAAGCTGAGGTCCACAGATCTGCCTTTACTTCTTTGTCACCAGACCATCCAAAATGATCCAAAAGTGATTCAATATTGTCAATATTAGATTATATTAATCTGAGGTCCAGACATCTGCATTAACTAACACCAATCATGATACTTTATTAAGTATTGATTTTGGTACTATGCAATTATTTTGGATCCATGCTCTGCTGCTTTGTCACCAGACCATCATCAAGATGAAACCTTCTTGGCTCGAGAAGTGACATGCACAAGGTTGATGGCAATGTCTTTACATCCTTTTAGTGTGTTTACTATCATTTTTAAATTTTCAGATGACATTATATTTAAAAGGCCTATTTGGAGGCCAAGGCCTTTGGCATGAACTGTCTATAATGGTCTGGAATCTAGTGTATATAATGGGATACAATCCCGAGGGCTTTCAATCTCAGTGGTTTCCAACACTGCCTTAACTAAGGTCCATGCTAAGTCATCCATCCAGAAACTTAATGTTGGATAGAATTTCTTAGTGACATTAAACAGAAATGTTTTCAGACCAGGGAATTTGTGGCTTATTCATGTCAGCTTTCAAGCTGTGATCTTTAAGGTTTAAGTCTCAACTGACCTCAGTGTTGCTTTACATATGGCTAATGATTCATTCCTCTTTATGCCTTTCATCTAAATCCCAATCCCATCTAAATTCATGATTGAGAGTTTCAGATTACATGACACAGAGACATTGCTAGATCCAGGTATTTGGCATGATCTGTTAAATTATGGAATCAACTTCAATAGATCCCAACACTGTACTTCATAAGGTCTATGCCTTTCTCTAAATTCCTACATCCAAGAGCTTATTGCTATTTTTTCCCATCATTTAGGATAGATTTTTTGTCAATAAGCTAAATTGCATATCTGATATGTAATTTATGTCCTTTTTTTCTAGACTAGGTACTCTACCTACGCTACCTACCGTAAGTCCTATAGATCTTGTGCCACAAGAATATTTAGAAGGTTAACAGCTTACTTTGCCTTAATAATGGTATTTGATACTTTTATTGTCATTGTGATTCCTCACATTGACTATAACTGATACAAACAACCAAATTCATGATAGCATGATAAAAAAAAAGTATTTTTGGACTATCATTTAATATCATTTCCTAATGATATTAGCAGAATTGCTAGACCCGCTGGCATCATGAACCATTTACATTTCTATGACATTTAATCTTGTTCTACACAAGACCAATGCTAAATTCTTTTTTACTTGAGTTTACATGAGTTACTTAGACGGTGGCTAATGGACCCATGGGTCTTTCCTATAACTTCTCAGACAAATGCTTCAATAAGATTTAGTTATGTTGACTATACTGTTGGTAAACCCGTTCATGGAATAGTTAATATAGGGGGTAACATCTTTGCATTATAAACATGCAACCATGAAAGTACTGTCTTAGGTTTTGAAGATAACTAATTTAGAGCTGTTAAACTGACATTAGATGCCAACCGGAATATCATTTCAATTTAGAAACTGCTCCATAATGCCTTCCAGACAATATAAAACTGGGGCCCATATGTGTCCAAAATTGCTTTGTAAACTACATGTCCCAGTAGCTTACATGCCCCTACATGTTTTCATTGACTCCACTGATATATCCAGAATTAAAGAACCCCTGGGTGTCTAATTTCATTGCTTTTGTCTAGACCTAGAACTTTGTGACTCTTTGCAACTTTTTATTTTATTTTAGAACAATATATGCTTTGAGTTCAGTAAACAGTGATTTCCCCTCTGTGGAAATAGAACAGTTTCTCTGCAAGATCCCTAAGTGGCATCTCACTGAAAGCAACACGTACAAGGACATATTGTATACAGAACCATCTCACCCTACAGTACAAGACATCAACTAAAACAGGACATTTGGGAAATGCTTTTTTACTATCTTCTTTCCTGCAGAAGGCCATGTGCTGAGTGATCATAAGCATTTTATTAGGAAATCTTTGGCGGCATATCCCAGGGGCCTGACCAAAAATTCAACCACTAGAAATGTTTTAAATTGCATAGACGACTAAAATTATCCAGACTGGGCGCGCATTATACCATAAATACTTAGGAGGGAAAAAGTAAATTCTTGTTTTACTTGATTGATCAGCTTTCAGTCAAAACGTTTTTTTAGCGTCACAAGCAGGCTAAAGAATAGACCATGAGGGTCCGGTATTTCTTTTTGTATTTTGGCTATGTTTTCTGTATCTTATTAAACTGATTCAAGTATTAGACGGCGCTTCAAGATCAAATGAATTCCTTTGAATTGAATGTAATCCAGCTGACCTGAAACAGTGCATCCATCAGGGCAGCAGGGCAAGTTGTGAAGAGTGGGCCACCATAACCTTAGATTCGCAGGCTGCCAGGCTGCTGGTGTGGTGATAAATGAGTCTGCCTTCCTCTCCTAGGCTGGTTTGCCTTGGGGCCAAACTAAAACTAGGGGCCAAATCCTATATAGGTTAGAGAGGAGGTCAGACTCTATAGGGCTTATATTTTGTCTGGGCCCCACATAACCGACAATACTATGGCTGGACCCCTAGTCTGATTTTTCAGTTTCCTTTATGGCCTGGCTTCTATTGGGGCAGAGGTCAAACTAAGGCCTTAACCATCACATATAGAGGGGACCAGTCTCTATACAGCCCATTGTGTCTAAGCCCCCCAAAACATTGAGGGGGTTATTTAAGAAACGCTAACGCCAAGTAGTGCCACGTAGCGTCGGGTGAACGTCGGGCGCTGTATGTGTAAACAATATTTAAGAAAGTCAATCTGGTGAGCGCCTCTAACAGCACCATGTAGCATCACTTGTATCACTAGTGGCGGCTCAGTGTAAATTGCTGGCGCTCTAGGTTCAGCAGCACCATGTAGTACCTTTCGCTCAGTGTCGCTCTTCTATACATTTCAATGGTGTTTTATTTGGTTGTGTATAAATAGCGTTTTGCTAAGGTATTTTTTTACATTTTTGGTTGAAGTCATTGTGTGGTCTCTCCTGCCCGGCAACCAAATGCGTTTATTTTGATTTATTTATTTATTTCTGCAGAATTGTATGTGCAGATCTGACATTGTAGTGTCATTGTCACAGTGTGACACCATCCCATGTGTTTTTGCTCTGGTGCTGGTAGATGTGTGTTTAGGAACAGGCTTTTATCACATTGCTTCAGGCGCTCGACGCTAGAGCGCGCAGTTTTAGAGTGCCGACGCTGGTTGTAGTTTTTTCTTAAATATGGGCTTCAGCGCAGAGTGCCAGGCGCTCTTAACTGGCACTACCTATCGCTCGCTGCAGCATTTTTCTATAGTTAGTTGACCTCGGGACACCATCGCTTCTCCAGGCATCACATTTATCACTGCTGGACAGGATACTACAGCGTCACTTGTCCGCATGCTAAGCTAGGTCACAGCGTCCAACACCCGCTTACAGCGTCTACTAGCGGTCGCTCTAAGTGCCACTACACAGACTCACACATGGCAATATGTGGCGCTAGTCTTAAATTAGCCTCCACATGTGATGGCTGGACGCATAGCCACTTGAGTTTTTGTTTTCTATATGGTCTGGATTTTGAGGTAAGCCTGGTTGGCTTGGGACCAGAGGCTCAGTGTACACATTAGTTATGAGGGAGGCAGAGACATTGCTGCTATATGGGGCCCGATAATTCGATATGACGGCCCTGGCCTGAAATGTCATGCAGGACCCTCTAAGTGCTCCTATGACTGTACCCAATCCTAGTTACATTCCAAAAGTGATCAATGCTGAGCTCATTGGTGGCAGGAAGAGGTGATCTAAGGTTCCCACAAATCAGAACTACGCCAGATCCCTGGCATAAAATGCAAAGCATGTTCTAATATACAAAAATAGGATGACAGCTAGCTAACAAAATTCTTACTTCTTTTTTCATTTTAAATGTATAATTATCAGAAAGTAAGGCTGGCATTCATCTAAGGATAGATATTTTTGTAACTTGATGCAGAGAATGCTGGGAGAAGCAAATGTGGACATCTGTTGTTGAATCCAGTGGTCACGAATAAGTAAATAAGCAGCTTGCCTGCTAATTAAGATACCGTTTTCATAAAGGTGTTATTTTGTGAAAGTATTTCAGATCTTTCTTTGTGAGTAAAGAGATGATAGAATGTTTTAAATTAAATTAAGTGTCCTTTTTTTATGATTCATGATTAAAAGGAGAAATATTTGAAAAATGTGTGGGGCATGCTTCAAGTACACCTGACACCAAAACTGTCTCTTTAAAAGCAAAAACTGAGCCTCTAAAAGTAAAGAAAAGACTATAGTTCTCCTGACAAATGCACATTGGAGCATCCAGATTTGGAATTACCTAGACCAAATGTTCCCAAAATTGGGCGAGATTATTAATGCTCCAGCTCTCACCTGACCGATGGGGTGGCTAAGGTCAATGTAGGCTCATGTACATCGATGGCTAACACATTTTACCAACATTTGCATGTTTAATTGATATTGAGTAAGAGCTATAGAACACAGACGCTCAACCTGCGGCCTGGGGGCCACATGTGGCTCTCACAGCCATCTGGTTGATTGCATGGAGAGTGATATAGGAGGGGCGCACTGGCAAATAGAGGTGATAGCGTTCGTTTAGAGGAACACGGTGACATTAATTGAATAACACAACTACTGGATAAAATCTTTGGCAGAAAAACTTGGGAAATAGTTTTTCTGTAATGATTGTATGCTTAGCATTGGTGGGCGCTTAGACAGGTTAAGTATTGGGAACAAAGGGGGGTGGGAGCAGCTCAATCACTATTTATACAAAACTATCAACATTATTATTCAGGGCCTGGGAACTAATTTACCGCCCAGTTTAACCCTCTCATCAACTAAATATCAAGCAACAAACATGTCTAGCTATGTGGAAAGACAGAGATTTGGTTGCATATATCTGCAGATACATGTGAAAGCCACACTGCCCCGGCAAGGCACTCTGTGTTTAGTGTGGTCCCTACTCTTAATTCTGAGTCCCCAAAGTTGGGCCATGCAATGCAGACAAATATCTGAGAGCTACTCACCTGGGAAGCAGCCAGCCTCCCTTTAGAACACTTCACAGGGAGAAATCCATATTAGCTGAATTCCTCCCTGCTTGTGCTCATGGCAATTCAAATGAACAAAGGGGGGTGGGAGCAGCTCAATCACTATTTATACAAAACTATCAACATTATTATTCAGGGCCTGGGAACTAATTTACCGCCCAGTTTAACCCTCTCATCAACTAAATATCAAGCAACAAACATGTCTAGCTATGTGGAAAGACAGAGATTTGGTTGCACATATCTGCAGATACATGTGGAAGCCACACTGCCCCGGCAAGGCACTCTGTGTTTAGTGTGGTCCCTACTCTTAATTCTGAGTCCCCAAAGTTGGGCCATGCAATGCAGACAAATATCTGAGAGCTACTCACCTGGGAAGCAGCCAGCCTCCCTTTAGAACACTTCACAGGGAGAAATCCATATTAGCTGAATTCCTCCCTGCTTGTGCTCATGGCAATTCAAATGAACAAAGGGGGGTGGGAGCAGCTCAATCACTATTTATACAAAACTATCAACATTATTATTCAGGGCCTGGGAACTAATTTACCGCCCAGTTTAACCCTCTCATCAACTAAATATCAAGCAACAAACATGTCTAGCTATGTGGAAAGACAGAGATTTGGTTGCATATATCTGCAGATACATGTGGAAGCCACACTGCCCCGGCAAGGCACTCTGTGTTTAGTGTGGTCCCTACTCTTAATTCTGAGTCCCCAAAGTTGGGCCATGCAATGCAGACAAATGTCTGAGAGCTACTCACCTGGGAAGCAGCCAGCCTCCCTTTAGAACACTTCACAGGGAGAAATCCATATTTTTTTTTTTTTTTTTTAAGTATTGGGAACATGGTTAAAGAGGAACATCGGACCAAAAATAATTCCCCCCCCCCATCGGCCCCTACTTATCTTTTGGATGTTGCCGCTGCCTGCTGCGGCAACATGCAACGTCTTCAGGGCCCGATCCTCTTCCTCCTCCGCCGGCTTAGCCGCCCGTATGTAAAAGCAAGCCTTTAGCAGGGCTCTTCAAATTCCTTATACTGTTCAGCGAAGTCTCGCAGGATTTTAGGCGGCTCCATTGCATGCTGTTCATGGGCGATGTGCAGGCGCGAGATCGGGGGCAGCGCAAAGTGTCTGATGGAATGCAAGATGGTTCCGGCTGTCGAAAGGTCGCCCTGAATCCGAGGGACCCAGAAGATGGATTCCCCAGAAAGGTAAGTAAACATTGCCCAATGGGAAACCCAGAGGGGAGACATTTGGGTGAGGTTTGGGGGAGGTTTAAACTTCCTCTTTAACATGTGGGACTTATCGGGGAGGGCTATAAATATGGGACCTATATATTTAGAGAGGTAAGCCAATGGGCATGTATAGCATGTAGGGATAGGTACATATAAATGTACGGGTGTGGTGGAAGGACATACGAGTGGAGTTTGTGGAGACAGTGGGTATCCCGATTGCTTTAGAAAACCTTTATTATGCAATCAGTTTAGTTCAGTTCACCCATCAATATATTTTGGCCCATCCATATGATCAATAAAACTCTTTAGAAAGCTTTATTATGCTATTCTAAATTAAAAAGTTCTGAACCTATTTGTTGTGGCCCGCAAACAGGTTTCAAATCATTTAAGAGTCTCACACTCTTCAAAAGGTTGAGCACCCCGGCCATAGAAGTTGTATCAGTATAGTTCACCCATCAATATATTTTGGCCCATCCATATGATCAATAATACTCTAATAAGCTAACAAAAGTTTGAGAAGTTTGGCAACCGCTTTTTTTTTTTTTTTACAATGCAATTACGGGAATGACACAATGCGCTGCCTCTTGCAGAAGATAACTCTTTCCCCAAGGGCTGGCAGCTCTATGATTTAGCTCCATTTCAAGCCATCACAGACTTTCCAGCTGCCTCTTATTTTAATACGCAGTTCTGGCATATCTGCTAAGTAACAAAAGGCAGAAGACATAAGAGAAAAAGCACGAGATATTGAAAAACAAAGCAGCCTCTGCAAGAGAGAGAGGAAGAGAGAGAGAGCAAGAGACGGGACTTAAAAGCTCAAGTCTCCATGTTTGTGGGTATAGGGGGATCATTAATGGGCAGTCAGAATGCGAGGAGGGAGGACGGATGTTATTGTTGTGCAAAATATTCTCAGAACTGGCTTTTTCAGAAGATTGTGTAGAGAATTGTCTCCTCTGTGTCTGTCTTGTAATGATCTCCTGAGAGCGCAATAAATCCTCTTGAGCAGAAACCACTTGCATTCTGGTGCAAATGAAAGAATCTGTTTAACCTTTTGGGCTGAGTGTTGCGCTTCATAGCGGAAAAAAAAAACGGTGAGAATAATCCCGTTGGGAAGAGAATGGTAGCATGCTTGGTTGGGTGTACGCTGCTCAAAGCGGTATGTGAATCTCCAACAATGTATTGGCAACTAAAGAAACTTTTAAGTAGGTTGGGGAAAAGGTACATTTTTGGGTGCACCGCCCCTTTGAGTTACTTCAAAAATGTTTATAGTCAGGGCCAGTTTTAGATAAAGTGGGGCTCTGGGCAAAATTAAAAGTAGGGGCCCCAAATTATGAGAAAGGAAAAGATTACCAACAACAAAGTCAGCTTAGAGCAGGGTGGCAATTAGGGATTTCCCCTGGGAAAAGACAGCTTTTAGAATCTTCTAGATTCCGGGTTGAATTCTTAGTAGCAGATGCGCTCTTACCTTAAATTATCTAATCGGGCGCTGTGGCTAGCGGTGGCGCCGCGTATCCAGGAAAAAACGAAAAAGCCAGCACTCCAAGTCACTTCTATTGTGATAACATCAACAACAGTTCATATATTAATATTGCGCCTACATTTGTCCATATAGTCGTCCAACGTTTCGGGGCTCCCACACCCCTTCATCAGGATCTAACAAAGCTGCATTGTTAGTTCCTGATGAAACAATGGGCAGTTACATGGACACATTTATTATTATTATTATTATTGTTTATTTATATAGCGCCATCATCTTCCGTAGCGCTTTACAAGGTAGTAATTACAGACAGGGTAGAAACATATGGTACATATACTACTTCAAATGCAGTTTTACAGATTTGACAGTAGATATTCTGAGTACAAGATACAATAGGGGAGAGAGCCCTGCCCTTGCGAGCTTTCAGTCTAAAGGAAGAGGGGTGAAGATGAGGGGGAAGGATCATAAACAGTCAATATTGAGCTTTGTGGCATATGCCCTTTGGAAGATTGGTTAGGCCAGATTATATACTTGTCTGAATAAGTGAGTTTTAAGGGTGCCTTTGAAGGTTTTGAGTGTTGTGGAGTGGCGGATTGGGTGCGGGAGGGCATTCCAGAAGATTGGAGTTGCACGTGAGAAGTCCTAGAGGCGGGCGTGAGAGGAGGTGACCAGGGTGGAGGACAGCAGAAGGTCAGCAGCAGAGCGGAGGCTGCGTCTGGGTTGATACTGTTGGATTAGAGATGAGATGTAGGGAGGGGCCTGGTTGGAGAGAGCTTTGTAGGCGAGAGTTAGAGTTTTGAACAGGATTCGCTGTGGGACTGGCAGCCAGTGTAGGGATTGGCAGAGAGAAGCAGAACTGGAGGAGCGAGAGGAGAGATGGATGAGGCGAGCAGCAGAGTTCAGGATAGATTGGAGGGGTGAGAGTTTGTTAGTTGGTAAGCCACAAAGAGGAAATGTTGCAGTAATCCAGTCGGGATATGACCAGAGCATGCACTAGCATTTTAGTGGTGTCAGGTGAGAGGAAAGGACGGATGCGGGAGATGTTTTTAAGTTGGAGGCGACAGGAGGTGGCCAGGGAGTGAATATATGGTTTAAAAGAGAGGCCAGAGTCCAGAGTGACTCCCAAGCACCGAGCTTGGGGAGTTGCTGTTATTGTGTAATTGTTGACAGAAATAGACATGTTAGAGAGGGGAGGGGAGTTAGATGGTGGGAAAATGACCAGTTCTGTCTTGTCCATGTTTAGCTTGAGGTAGCGAGATGACATGAATGAAGAAATAGCTGAGAGGCAGTTGGGGAGGCGAGATAGGAGAGAGGAGAGATTGGGGCCTGAGAGATATATTTGAGTGTCATCCGCATAGAAGTGGTATTGGAAGCCTAGTGAAGTTATAAGTTTGCCGAGGCCATGGATGTAGAATGAGAAAAGTAGGGGGCCTAGGACAGAACCTTGTGGCACACCAACAGAAAGAGAACGGGAGGAAGAAACTGTGTTAGAATAGGATACACTGAATGATCTGTCAGAGAGGTAAGAGGTGAGCCAAGAGAGTGCAAGACCCTGAACCCCGAGAGAGGAGAGAATATCAATAAGCAGAGAGTGGTCGACAGTGTCAAAGGCTGAGGAGAGGTCAAGAAGGATGAGGATGGAGTAGTGACCTTTGCTTTTGGCAGTGAGCAGATCATTTGGTGACTTTGGTGAGGGCAGTTTCAGTGGAGTGGTTACGGCAGAATCCTGATTGTAAGGGGTCAAATAAGTTGTTAGTGGATAAGTATTGTGACAGTTCTGAGTGGACATGTTGTTCAAGAAGTTTGGAGGAGAAAGGGAGTAGTGAGATAGGGCGGTAGCTGGAGAGGGCAGAGGGGTCGAGAGAGGGTTTCTTGATTATCGGAGTAATAACAGCATGTTTGTAAGAAGAAGGAAAGGTGCCAGTGGAGAGAGAAAGGTTGAATATGGAGGTTAAGGCTGGAGTGAGGGATGGAGACAGTTGAGGAATAAGGTGGGATGGAATAGGATCGAGGGAGCAGGTAGTCAGGTGGGCCCTGGAAATGAGAGAGGTTAGTCCAAGCTCAGTTATTGGAGTGAAGAAAGTAAGGGAGTAAGGTGGGGGGATTGTTTGAAGTGCTGAGGGATTCTGAGGGGCAAAGCCAAGTCAAATGTTGTCAATTTTTTCTTTGAAGAATGTAGAAAATTCTTCTGCTGTTATTTGGGAGGTTGGAGGAGGAGGTGGTGGGCGGAGTAAGGAACTGAAAGTGTCGAAGAGTTGTTTGGGACTCCGGCTTGTGCAGAAATCAGTGAAGAGAAATAAGCTTGCTTAGCAGATGAAAGGGCCGTCCTGAGTTCCTGAAGGGCTTGTTTGTAGAATAGAAAGTCATGATTGGCTTTGGTTTTCCTCCATCGCCGTTCAGCAGCTCGAGACAGCTGTTTCAATCTGGTTGTGCTTGCATTTAGCCAGGGTTGTGGGTTTCTGGTGAGGGGACGGCTATAGGTGAGGGGGGCGGCAGAGTCTAAAGCTGAGGAGAGAGTATTATGGTAGTGTGATGATGCAGCGTCTATGTCCGTGAATGAGGTCAAGGTCTGAAGAGGTTGAAGTGAGGCAGAAAAGGACTGAAGATCTAGGTTTCTTAAGTTCCTGCGTTGAGTTGTGGGTTTATGTGGAGGGGGGTTTGCAGGCATTGGGGAGAGAGCGTCATAGTCAGCAGATTATGGTCAGAGAGGGGGAGCAATGAGGATGAGAGGTTTGATACAGAGCAGAGGTTAGAGAAGAGGAGGCCAATTGTGTGGCCATCTTTGTGGGTGGGTGCAGTAGACCATTGCTTGAGGCTGAAAGATGAGGTTAGTGACAGTAGCCTGGTGGCAGCAGCGTTGCTAGTGTCAACAGATATGTTGAAGTCACCCATAATGATTGCAGGGATGTCTGCGGACAGAAACTGAAGGAGCCAGGTAGAAAAGTGGTCGAAGAAAAGAATAGTAGCTCCAGAAGGGCGGTAGATGACTGCGATTTTCAGGTTACAGGGAGAATATAAGCGGACACGCTGAACTTCAAAAGTGAGAAGGATAGAGATGGCAAGGCAGGGAGTGGGTTAAAGGAGCAGAGTTCGGATAGAAAGATGCCGACACCCCCACCCTGTTTGTTGTTGGATCTGGGGGTGTGGCTGAGATGTAGTCCCCCATGTGAGAGGGCAGCGGGTGAAGCTGTGTCTGATGGGGTCAGCCATGTTTCTGTGAACCCCATGAAGGTAAAAGAGTTAGAGAGAAACAGGTCATGAATATAGGTGAGTTTATTGCGCACTGAGCGTGCATCCCACAGTGCGCAGGTGACAGTGGCGAGAAGGGATGGAGAGTAAGCTGTATCAGATTAGATAGGTTGCGTGTGTATCCCGGTTTTACACGGTTGTAGACTTTTGGCTTTGATGAAAAATGAATAGTTATGGAGGAGGGGGGGGGAGCGTGGGCCTGGATTAGGACTGATGTCACCAGTGGCAAGTAAGAGTAAAAGGAGAGAGAAGAGATGGTTGTGGCTTTTGAGAGTGGAATAATATGTCTTGTGCTTGGATATAGAGGTGGTGTGTGATTTTGCTAAAGAAAGGAATTCGTGAGCAGAGAGGTAGGGGGAGGAGAGCAGAGAGGGGGAGATATATAGGGACTTACCAGGAGCAGGGGATACTGTGAGCCTAGGATTCTGAGGGTAAGAGGAAGCAGTGTGATGAGGTAGAAGGTAATCATTTTAGCTAATGCTGGGCTATTCAGACAAGCAGAATCCGGTGCAGATTTCCTTCCGTTTCAATTCAGGTTAAATTCGCTGCAGACTTAGAAGGAGTCAGACTTGGAAAGGAGTCTGAATTGCAGCCACTGCCACTCAATATGAACAGTCTCTAAGTGCCTTTGATTAGTACATGCACAACATTTGGGCCTAAAGGGTGGGGCTAGGTCAATTCTAACAAATTTAGGCGCAATATCGATATATATGAACTGTTCTTGATGCTATCACAATAGAAGTGACTTTGTTGTTGTAACATTGTGACATTAATACTTTAATGCCAGACCTGTAATGACAATTCTGCATAAAAATATAAAAAATGAAAAATGGTTTCAAAAATGACTCTTTCTAGGCCAGGAGAGGTCACACAATGATTTGAGAGAAAAAAAAAAAAAATTAAAAACAAATAACCCTGTTTAAACAGAAGCAAATAAACGTCCATTGAAATGTATGGGAGAGCGACAGGTAATACTTGGGCGCCGGCGATATACGCTGACCTACCTGTAATGATGAATCGGACGCTACATGGCGCTGTTAGAGTCGCTCATCAGAATCGCTTTCATAAGTGTGGTATTGTGTACAGCGCCCGGCGTTCACCAGACGCTGCCTGCCGCTATGAAGCACTACCTGGTGCTATGCCTTGATGAATAAACCCCAAAGCTGCTGATCACATCTGCAGAACTATTGATTTGTATTATATTCAAGACTAATTTCAATGTACATATAACTTGTGTTACATTGGTTAAAAAGAATCTGATCTCAGCTGGAATTTCCCTTTTGAAAGTCTCTCCCCGAAGGCGAAGCACAGGGTCCCCGGCCTCTTGTTTGCTGGAATTTGAACGCTGTATAAATAAAATAAATGAAAGGTCTGAACAGAATTAATGACTCGCTGCTTCGCCCCTGGGCCTGTTTTGGTGATGGCTTACAAAACCCGAGTAACACATTCCTTAAGTGCAAATGATATCTCCCAGAAAAAGATCCACTACCTCACCATTTAATTAACAGCTTTTTTTGTCACGTAGAGGTAGAGAGCGGCGCGAGGTGGTGTTAAGAAAACTGCAGTTTTGTCCTCTGCCTAGAAACAGAGAGTCTTTGGAAGGCGATATTCTATTCTTATTTATGAAAAGTTCATACCTCCCAAGAGTCCCTGATTTGGAGGGATTGTCCCTCTTTGGATTTCATGTCCCCCTGTCCCTCGTTGTTCTCATTTGTCCCTCTTTGAGGTGTAACATGCAGATCTGCAGCAATAAATGATTCATTCGCCTATTCAAAGTGTTTCTATTGTTTTAACTGTTACATCCTATCTTCTATCTATCCCTCTATAAAAGGGCGTGGCCTAATTTACATATTGTCTAGCTTTGAGGTGTAACATGCAGATCTACAGCAGTAAATGATTCATTTGCCTATTCAAAGTGTTTCTATTGTTTTAGCTGTTACACCTTATCTCCTATCCATCCCTCAATGAGGGGGCGTGCTCTAATTTAACAAATGTCCCTCTTTCCCACCATGAAAAGTTGGTAGGTATGAAACATATCTGTCTGTACAGTTTAAATTTGCACGTATGAATATGTGGAATCAATGTCATGAGCCTGGTTAGGGAGAGACTCAGGCGCTATAGGGGGGTGAAGGCATCTAAAAACTCTCTATTAAAGTTCACCAAAACCCACAGAGATCGGTCCAGGATAAGATTCCCGGGCCGATAGATTCCCTCCCCCTGGGGCATCCAAAAACGGGATGTTCCGTTGTGTGAAACCCCCCGGGTTGCCCATACACTCACCTTCTTTTCCAGTCCAACAACGCATGTGTGAGCCCGCGGCCGCATCCCCGCTATCCCTTTTGGCAAGGCGCGTGCCCACACCAGACGTTAGTGAATGGCTGGAGCGGGCACGTTCCCTGTTAGAGGGTAATGGGGGATGCGGCCACCAGTGCCCTTGGATTCGCTCGTGTTAGACCAGCTCATGGACGTAGAGACTCGAGCGCTGATTGGACGAGCGGCCGCGCATGCGTCGCAGGACCGGGAAGAGGTGAGTTTGTTTGGGCAACCTGGGGGGGGGTTTTGACATCTGATCGGGGCGCCACGGGGGCAAGGACCAAAACCCAGGATAGTCAAAATCCTGGGCTTTGGTCCACTTTAGGTACAAACAAAGCAATGTATTAACACACCCTTTCAGATCGAGCCTCTCTGAGAACTCGAGTCCCGTGATTGGTTGCCGCGATCACTTTTTTTCTCCGGCACTGGGATACACAGTGAAGACTGCTGGCTACCATGTGACTGAGGCGGCCAATCACAGGGCTCGATTTGTCCGGGGCTTGACCTGAAAGGTAAGATTCCTTTAATTTTAAAAGGTTTATTTACTGTCAAATGCTGAAAGGCAAATTGTGGGGGGGGGGGATTGGACACAAGATTAAACAGAAGAGATAAGGAGAAAGAAAGAGGGATCACATGAAAGAAGACTGGGGCAGGGTAAGTCAAGAAGAGGGGCTCCGCGCACCCCTGCAGCGGCACGCTACAGAATACAGGTCCCTACGTGCGCCGCGGCCCTCTGTATCTCCGAATAGCTGAGGCACCTTAAAAGATATTATATTAATGTGCAAATTAGCGCAACCTGACTGCTTCCAGCGCGCCACCGCGCATTTGCATATTAATAAATGTTTTTGTGACAGCGTTTAGCAGATCAAGAAGGTCACGTATTAAACCTGTCAACAAGATTTTACATTTTTTGGCTTGTGTTTACTGTCTCTTTTTTTTTTTTATCCCGGGCATCTCATTGCGCAGAGCCAGATGGATGCCATTAACTCTTCCTGACGCAAGCTGTTAATACAGCCCAGGGCCTCCTGGGAGAATAGGGACGTTTATGTCATCTGGATTTACAGTATATGCCACTTAAAGGGTAAGTCCACTTTCGATGGAAGCCAATACGCTCAAGGAGCTGAGCTGGTCTGGTATTTTTAATTTTTTTGTTTTCAAATGTTTGTTTTATGGAAGCAGTTTTCACTATTTGCAATTGGTGGCTATTGGCAACTGTACACCAAGAAGAAAGAAGAGTCATGTACACATAGAACACTGCTGCTATGGCCACTGCTAAACAGTGTTATGTGCAACTATCTGCAATTTGTTGCTATTGGAAACGTACTCCAAATCTGCACTTGGTATTACGTTATCAATAGCAGCAGATGAAACCTGCTTCCATAGAACACACATTTGCTAACATTAGAAAACATTTAAAAAATGCCGGATCAGCTCGGCACCTTTAAACCAAACCTTCGGCATCATTTAAATGAAAAGCCCAAATCGTTAAAAAAACGATTCCCCAGCATCTAAAATTAATATATTTTACTTTTTTAGTCACTTATTATTCTTTCCCCCACTGGGCTGCAACTCTGTTCAGAACTCTAGGATACAGGGCGCCGCCATTTTGCCTCAGACACATCACATACTGAGGAGTGGAGAGGGGGCAAAAGTGCAGGGGGCGGGGTTATAGTTGTGCTTTGCACAGACAGAGCAGAGCTGGGGTCCGGAAAAGGAAAGCAATCCCAGATTGCCAAGCGGCACAGTCAGAAGACACTATCTGTTTGCAGGCAGCCTGAGACTTCATGGGCTGCCGTCTTGGATATTTAAAGACTCAGAAAATGCAGTAGATGCAGGTAGGATGATCTTTAATGTGAGCAATCTGTATGTACAGGGTGGGGGAAACATATAAGATAGGCTCTTATTCAGGGTGAGGGTCCGGATTAATGTGGGCAATCTGTATGTACTGGGGGGGGGGAACATATAAGATAGACTCTTATTCAGGGTGAAGGTCCGGATTAATGTGAGCAATCTGTATGTACAGGGTGGGGGAAACATATAAGATAGACTCTTATTCAGGGTGAGGGTCCGGATTAATGTGGGCAATCTGTATGTACAGGGTGTGGGAAACATATAAGATAGACTCTTATTCAGGGTGAAGGTCCAGATTAAGACATCATTTTGCCACACCAAAACCATACCATACACTTTCAAAAATTCAATGAAATAGATAGATATCGGATGGATGGATGGATAGATAGATATCACATAGATAGATAGATAGATAGATAGATAGATAGATAGATATGAGATAGATAGATATATAGATAGATATATAGATAGATAGATATGAGATAGATAGATAGATAGATATGAGATAGATAGATAGATAGATAGATAGATAGATAGATATGAGATAGATAGATATATAGATAGATATATAGATAGATAGATATGAGATAGATAGATAGATAGATATGAGATAGATAGATAGATAGATAGATAGATAGATAGATAGATATGAGATAGATAGATATATAGATAGATATATAGATAGATAGATATGAGATAGATAGATAGATAGATATGAGATAGATAGATAGATAGATAGATAGATAGATAGATATGAGATAGATAGATAGATAGATAGATAGATAGATAGATAGATATGAGATAGATAGATAGATAGGTAGATAGATAGATAGATAGATAGATAGATAGATAGATAGATATGAGATAGATCGATAAGTAGATAGATAGATAGATAGATATGAGATAGATAGATAGATAGATAGATAGATAGATAGATATGAGATAGATAGATAGGAGGTAGATAGATAGATAGATAGATAGATAGATAGATAGATATGAGATAGATAGATAGATAGATAGATAGATAGATAGATAGATTAGATGGATGTAGAGACAGATTTAGCAGTGGATTTTCGGGAGAGAAAAAAGCCCCTAATTCCAGACAAAGCAAAGCTCCAGAGAATGGGGGGGGGGGGGGGCTTAGTGCCATGAGCGGGGAAGGATCCAGACACAGCACATTATACATGCAGACACGCGGCCTCCTGGGAGAGTATCAGGGTTTTAATGTTTTTTTAGGACAGGACTTTAAAGAGCAACTGTGAAATTGGAAGTAAAATGAAAGATCACAACCACAGCTGAAAACATCTCTTGTGTTTGTGGGATTTATAAAACTCCATCTATACAAAAAAAAAAAAAAACTATGGCACTAAAGTGATAAAAGAAAAAAAAGAAAGAATGAGAATGGAGAGCAGGTCTTAATGTACAGCCAGGTCTTTCCTTTCATGTTATAAGGTGTGTAGCATGGCTAGGTTTCCGTTGTTCAAACTGAGAGGTCGCATAGAGCAATTGCACATGGCCGGCCTTTGAGATGTGCGTGGTGTGCGGGGGAGCAATATGGCCGACTGCATGCAGTTCGTGTTGTTATGGATATTGGGCAAAGTCTGAGGTAAAAAAAAAGAAACACAGGCCTGTGCCACAAAACATCCTGTGTTATCTTTACCTCAGCTCTTGCCCAGTATTCATAGCAACACCAGGAAAAAACATCAGGAAGTAGTAGTAGTAGTAGTAGGCAGCCATATGCTACTTAATTCAGTTACAACCCCTGTCACCTAATGGCAGTTAGGTTGACGAGCTCCTCATTTCTGAGCAGTGTGCTTCTCAGCCACGGAGCAATATGGCCGACTGCATCCAGTTCGTGTTGTTATGGATATTGGGCAAAGGTCTGTGGTGTGCAGTGTCACAGGGCGCCATCCCCACCTCTCTGTAAGACTAAATAGAAAAGTTGTAACATTTAGCGGCCATTTTCCTTAATGCCAGAGAAGGATCAGATGGGAAAATATTGGAAAGTGTCTAAATATAGATCCTCTGGAGCTTGTTGGATGTGAATTATTTTACCTGGAGTTATCGACCAGTTTCATATTCTATTTAACCTAAATAAGACCTTTTTTTTTCGAGAGCTATTCTGGGCCTGCGCTGAAGCGCGGAACGGGAACTCCTGCTTTGCGCTCATTTATTGAAATTCAATAGGCTTCTCTCATTTTCTTTATTAACTTCTCTTGTGCCACAGGGAAATTCTGGCACCTTTTTAAACGTCAATGTGGGCTACGGGGCCTTTTGACTTCTGTCATATTTTTCTCCACTTAGCTGCCGATATAATAGAGTCTGCTCTGCATCACCGGCTCGGTATGATAATACCGCCGGGTTCTGTGCGCTAAAGGGAAACTGCGGCCTATGGGGGTTATTTAAGAATGGATAGCGCCAGGTAGCGCTTCGTAGCGGCAGGCAGCGTCTGGTGAAGGCCGGGTGCTGTACGCAAAACCACATTTATGAAAGCGAATCTGGTGAGCGCCTCTAACAGCGCCATGTAGCGTCACATGTATTATTACAGGCGGCTCAGCGCATAGCACCGATGCTCTAGCTTCCAGGGTGTCAGGTATTACCTTTGGGAGAGTGTCGCTCTCCCATACATCTCAATGGCCGTTCATTTGCTTGTGTTTAAACAGCGTGTTTGACTTTTTTTTTTTGCTCCTCGCTGCAAACAAACACTTTTATAATATTTTTTTTTTAATATATTTTTATGCAGAATTGTCATTACAGGTCTGGCACTAAAGTGTTATTGTCACAGTGATAAAACAATGTCATTCCGTGTGTTTTCGCTTTGTTACTGGTGGATATGTGATCAAAAACAGACTTTAAAGTGAACCAACACCCAGGATTTTGACTATCGGGGGTGCCCCGCTGTGTGAAACCCCCCAGAAAGCCCCAAAAAACGTACCTTACCGCCGACGGACAAGCTGATTGACAGCGACGGACAAGCAGCTTGCCTGTCGGCGCCTCCCGCGCGTCACTCTTGACGTGTGCGCGCCCGCGCCGGCCATTCAGAGACAGCCGGCGCGGGCGCGCGCACGTCTAGAGGAGCGCGAGTAAGGCGGCGGCGGCAGAAGCAGCGGCTGGAGAGGTAAGGTTTTTCGGGGGTTTTGGGGGGTTTACACCCCGCGGGACATCCCGATCTCGGATGTCCCGCGGTGTGTGAGGTGATCGGCCCGGGAATCTTATAGATTCCCAGGCCGATCACCTCAGGGTGTTGGTCCACTTTAATCACACAGCGTCTGGCGCTCTATGCTATAGTGACCAGATTTAGAGCGCGAACGCTGTGTGTGTGTGTGTCCTTTTTTAGTATGGTGTGGAGCACCGAGTGCCGCGCTACCTCTCGCTCCCTGCAGCGCTGTACTGGTGTTAGAGCGCCCAACACACATCACATTCATCAATGCGGGCCAGGTTACTACAGCGACTGAGGCACTCTGTTACAGCGGCCGATACCCGCTTACAGCGCCTACTAGTAGTCGCTGTAAGCGCCGCTATACAGACGCTCATCTGCCGATACCTGGCGTTAGTAATGAATCAGCCTCCATGTTTTAGCAAGTGCTCCTTTCACTTTCCAATTAAATTTAAAACTGTCCATTGTCCTGTGCCAAAATTATGTCCTGAAGGTGCTGAGCTTACCTGTATTTTTTTTTCTCTTTTCTATCTGTTTGCAACACAGTGTTATAAAATATATAGGGTCAATTCTTGGTCATGTGAATATGAATTAATTTGCATATGTTTTTTGTTGCACTCATGCTTCCGCATGATTCATGATCA
This sequence comes from Gastrophryne carolinensis, assembly GCA_027917425.1. Lineage (NCBI taxonomy): Eukaryota > Metazoa > Chordata > Amphibia > Anura > Microhylidae > Gastrophryne > Gastrophryne carolinensis. The sequence continues at coordinate 635,610,858 of CM051234.1, forward strand.
ATATGATCATGATATTTGATTCAATATCAAAATCGAACGAGCATTTGTTTTTTCAGCAATTTGAGCACTAGCGTTCCCCAATGCGTCTATTCGCGCCTGAAATTCTCAGCTAGCTCCATTTTGGCGCACCAAACTGTCTCCGGCACCTGATTTATGGTATGTTTAGAGGGCAGAAAAGCGGGCACAAATGGCAATTTGAAGAGTCAATTTCTTCCAGCAAATAGGTTGAGGAAACTGCTGATTCCAATGACTTATTTCATCCCGAAAACACATGCCGGCAGCGTCCGGCGTGTTTTTGAACAATGAATTCTTTTTAGGGCTTGTACCCTTTCTTGGTGTAAAAAATTGTCAAAAATCACAAAAATTAAGGTCCAAACATCAAAAATGTGGATATTAGGCCCCAAAGTTTAGCAAAAAAAACCCAAAAAATAATATTTAAATTAATAATCATTAATATGCAAACCAAACAGGGGAGGGAGGGTTAAAAAGAACACCTGTGACAAAACATTGGACAAAAAAAACATTAAGGGTTCACTCTCATTGAGAGCACCAAGGGATGAGGTGGCTGTAGGACCACTCTTTTTACATGGTCCCAGGGGAATAAAAATTTAAAAAGGGCACACTTTTGAGCCCTGCAACGTCTTCTACCAGGAAATTGAGGCGGGGTACGTGGGACAGGCATCAGATGAGCTGCTTGCTGGTTAATTATCTAATTATTGCCGTCGGGTATACAGTCCCTTAAAGTAGACCAAAACCCACCAAAAGCCATTCCTGCTCCCCTTGGGACCCCGATCAGTGTTGCCCCTCTGTGTGAAACCCCCCAGGTCGCCTGAAAATTCACATTCGTTCCTGGTCCAACAGCGCATACGCAAGCAGTGGACGCTTCCCCGCTATCAGTTTAGCAGGGCGCATGCCCGTCCCAGGCATTTGTTAATGGCCACTGAGGGAACGCTCCCTAGTAATGGAGGCCTGTGGAAAAGCTAGTGAAGGCATGCAAATCCCATTTGGCTAATAGGTCTCGAAATGAATGGCTGCAACTATGTTGTTGCAAATAGAAGCCGGAGCTATTACACCTCGTCCATTGCTCCGGTAAGCTATTCCTCAGGTCCACTTTAAAATATCAGATGAATCTAAAAGGAGCGCATTAATCAAACAGGTGATAATATCGCGGGAGAGGAAATATGACTTCTTGTTATATTACTCAGGGGGCGATTCATCAAGCCAAGAGTTATTGCCGACGCGTTAATGAATCAGTCCTCTGCCACAAGTACAGTAGCAGGAGATATTATAACGCATTAGATAACATCAACTCACCATGATTAATATAACATCTCCCACTCGCTGGCCTCGCCACCCATCCCCTCTATTCTCTCCAGCTTAGGATGCCGCTGGAGAACATCTATTGGCTAATAGAGGCGCCATCGCGGCCAACTCATCGCCGCACTTGTTCCTTTGTTGAAGCTCAGGAGGGAGCAGTTTAGAGGAAGCGCGACTCACAAGTAGGCTAAACACATAACTGATTGTCATTACGGCCCTAGATTGATTTATCAATGTTTGATTTACTGAATTATACGTGTAAATGCTACGCTTTCGCAACAAAACGTATTTTCTTTTATAATAACTGCAATGTAAAAAATGGCGCAATGATGGCGGAAGGAGGGGTCAGTTACACATCCCCATCCATCCCTGTCCCCTCAGCTCTGCCCTATCCATCCCTGTCCCCACAGCTCTGACCCGTCCATCCCTTCCCCCTCAGCTCTGCCCCATCCATTCCTGTCCCCTCAGATCTGGCCCATCCATCCCTTCCCCCTCAGCTCTGCCCTATCCATTCCTGTCCCCTCAGCTCTGCCCTATCCATTCCTGTCCCCTCAGATCTGGCCCATCCATCCCTTCCCCCTCAGCTCTGCCCTATCCATTGCTGTCCCCTCAGATCTGGCCCATCCATCCCTTCCCCCTCAGCTCTGCCCTATCCATTGCTGTCCCCTCAGATCTGGCCCATCCATCCCTTCCCCCTCAGCTCTGCCCTATCCATTGCTGTCCCCTCAGATCTGGCCCATCCATCCCAGTTCCTTCACTCTCGGGTGGGTTTTGGTCCTCTATAATCCGGTCCTGATTCGGGCACATACTTATCTATTAATTCTGCTTGAAACCTCACAAGCTTGGCTAAGAGCATCTAACGGTGGCAACCTGCTTAGCTGTTACTGCCCCTGTCGGTTGCTCCCTATAGAGGAGTAGGGGCTAGGCTAGTCAGAGGAGTAGCTAGGCTTTCTGGCACCCAGGGCAAAACTTCGAAATGGCGCCCCCTCACCTGTTCTCTGTCCCCCCTTTGCTGCCCCCCCTGACCTGCTGCACCAGGGCCAGTACCCCCTCCCTGCTCCCCCCTAGCTATGCCCCTGAGGCTAGCTACCACCCTGGAATTGCTATGCTAAACTATTGGGAGTTTCCTACCTTCTGTTCCTAACAGATACTCTACTCACCCAGTGCTCAACTGTCACCACATCCTATCCATCACATAAATGAAAACCTGCGTGCAGTTTTTTTCCTTCTCAAGCAAAACCTCTTTCTTTTCCCAGCAAAACACTCTTCTTCCTGAATTTATGCAACCTGTCCGCTATAAAAAGACGGAGGTCTTCAACCATTTACCAACAGCGATATGAGCCGGGGAAGTTTGCGATGTAACTTTGCCGGCTGGACAGGTCATTATGCATCACGTGGGTCTATCAATTCCGTGGGGGAACATGACAATAATGTCTACGGCACGCACATTATCATAGAAATAGGTTGCCCTGCAGCTGCTCCACTTCAGATATATTAACTGCTCTGGGATTCCAAGAATTTCTAGAGCTGCACAATAAAAAAAAAAAAAAAAAGAAAAAGAAAGCAAAAAGGTGCTGCCGCTACTTCCTGTAGCTCCCTTTATTAATAACACTATCACTTAGGAAGGTTCTGCTCGCCCCTCGCTTGCTGGAGGCCAGTGAAGAATTGTGAGTTCGGCCAACATAGACCTTAAAGAAAAGTATAGTAGGGATGGATTGATTTATCTTTTATTTATCCCTAATTGGTTGCCGAGTCTGCCACTTGCCATATTGCTGCTCTACCTGTGCACCCTGAAGAATATTTATGAACATTACATCAATTTTTAAAGCAAATTTTTATTTAATTATTTAGGTTTCTAGGAACTATGCAAAAAAGCATGCAATAAAAAATGAATAAATATAAATATAATAATAGTAATATGCTAAGTACCAAGGTTATTATAAGCATCAGTCCAGTATAGGCCCCAGGCACAATCCCAACATAAAACCAAAAGGCTAGCAATTGATGCATAGATTTTATCTCAATAGTTTTTATTGAAAGAATAATCATTACACATCGTAAACTGACATTCAGTACTTTTCATTAAAGCGGACCAACAGTCAAAAATGGCTTAAACCGGATCAACACAACTAACAGTGCTCATCTGCATCCCTCTCCAGGGCAATTCAGATTGCTGCACATAAAAAATAGTTTACCTTTTTCTAACGCCTGCTGAGGTAAATTTTAAAAACAAGATGGCCGCTCATGGGCTTGCAGGACTTCCTGTTACTGTGCATTTCAGTTATGTCAGTTGGGAGAGGAAGCTCCAAAATGGCCGCTGCCTTTCTTTTTCAACTGTGCCAGGCTGCCGGTCCGGTTTAAGTTAGGCTTAAACCGGACCAACACCTGTTTTTACTTAAACTGTTTTACCCACTGCTGGTGATCGCAAAAGGCTCAGGGGGAGGTATCCAGAATGCTGGAGCCCACCTCGCAGCTAACAGCACATTAAGCTTGTAATACTCACATTTATTAGGAGCCCGCAGCGAGAACGGAGTCCTTCGATTTGTTGCCGGTGGCTGACGCAGAGGACGCAGTCCACGTGACCGCTTGGTGGCCAATCGTGGGACTCCGCTCTCGCCGTGGGCTTGTTATAAATGTGAGTATTACAAGCTTAATGTTCTGTTAGCTGCGACGGGGGATCCAGCATTCTGGATGCCCCCCCAAGCTTTTTGCGATCACCAAACAGCAGGACCAACACCCGTTAAAGTAAAAACGGGTGTTGGTCCAGTTTAAACATCAAGGTAAACAAAGTATGCTGAAGATACCTCTGCGGCCCAACCGTTATATAAGCCCCTTATATCCTCCCCCCCCCCTCCCCGGCCCCAGAGACATTGCTCCATGGCCTGGAGAGGGGGAGAAAGGAGGAGTTCTCAGTGAGTCTAGTGTTACTGAGAGGCGAGGGAGCGAGACTGTGGAACAGAGGGTAGGACAGAGAAAGAAAGATAGGAAAGACGAAAAGGAGAGAAAAGGAAAGACAAGAGAAGGAGAAAGGAGAATGGGTTCCTGGCCTCCACCACTCCACTTAGAGGCGGTTAGCACCCTAAATCAACAGAAGCTCCCGGGCAAAATGTCTTGGCTGGAAGGGTGATATCCAGCCCTCCCAGGTGGCTAAAAAGGGAGCAAAGCCCCCCTTCTCGAAGAACTGAACCTCATTCATATGTGAAATCAGGCTCCCGAGGGGGATGCCCGGCTTCTTCCAGGAATGTGATGCATTGATTTTAGCCATGATTGTGACTGTCAAGGTTTTCCAAAAATCATGTGGTGTTGCATCTTCTGTCTTGGAGGCACATCTTGTGGTTGTCTATGGATGGCTTTTTGAGGTTAAGGAAAAAGAGATGGACTACAGTGTGCGACTAAATTGATTCGAATAGCTGATATTATAGGAGGTCCCAAATGCCAATGCCTGAGTGATTAAAGAGACTAAAGGATTAAAAGGCTCACGGTCTTGATTGCTAAAAGCTGGAATCAGGCTAGATAATAGAGTATAAAGTCCTTGGAATGTAAAGGTGGAACTAAGCGGCCAACAGAAGGAGGTCCATGGCTGTCAAAAAGATTTTCTAATGTTTTCTTGGGGAGAAAATATTACTTGGTAGGTGTAGGGATCTGGAAAACTGGAATCAATGGGGAATGGGTTCGGGTTCATGTCCCTGAACTGAACTTTTATTTAAGGCTCGGACAAACTTGCCAAACTCGAACCTTGGGAGGATTCGCTCAACACTAGTAATAACATAAAATCTGATGTTCATTGACCAAATAACAAATGTAACTTACTGTAAAAATTACAAACTCAAGGAACAATTTAGGCAGGCAAGAAACGCTGTTTTAGTTCTGGATTTCTTGAACTGCCCTGATGGTGGCCATGGGTTAGTGCCTTTGGCCCATGGAAATATCCTCTAGTGCTCTGGTTGGCCAGTGCGACACTTACCATCTCAAAACCAAATCATGTGTGGGCAAGTGAAAAGAAAAACAATGTGTTAAGGTGGAGTGCTCTTCCAGACTTTTTTCAAAACCATCCTGCTGAGGTCTCCCAAATGATCTCTCCCACGTGAGCTCTCTTCATTTTAATAAAAAATACCCTAAGTTTGCTCCTTAACTGTGTGCAGCAGTAAGCGTGCTGCTCTAACTCACTTCAGCCTGATCCTCTTCCTCAGCAGTGGTGGCGGCAGCCACGTTTGATCAACATTGGCCCCAGCCAGGGCTACAAAGAGCTGCAGTGCTGGCACTAGAATTGTCCTGACTCATAAAGGGCTTTTTGTAGCACCGGCTGGGGTAAAATTCAAACAAACGCCGCTCCACAGCCACCGCTAATTACTAGATAAATAATACCCTAAGTTTGCTCCTTAAACCTGACCAATACCCTTTTATTCTTTAACAGGTGTTGGTCCCACTGTCTGCTGATGAGAAAAACCTCAGGGAGGCATCCATAATGCTGGAGCCCCCTCGCACCTAACCACACACAATGCTCGTAATACTCATATTCATTACGAGCCAGCGCCAAGAAAAGAGTCCCACAGAGAATGCGGCCAATTGTGGGAATCCTTTCCTGATGCTGGCTCGTAATGAAGGTGAGTATTACAAGCATTGTGTGCGGTTAGGTGCGAGGGGGCTCCGGCATTCTGGATGACCCCCCCCCCCCCCCGAGCTTCTCCTTTTCAGCAGACGGCGGGACCAACAGCGGTTAGAATAAAAACGGGTGTTGGTCTGGTTTAACTGATGTGCTCGTAAAGTACGCTTTCTTGTCCAACTTTTTTTTATCTTGCATACAGAACGTCGGCCGGTCTCCCAAGGGCCGTTGTAAATCTTCGAATGAATTAGCACAGAGCATCTCCTGGGACCAGCCCTGCTCTGATGAGTCAGGGAAGAGGTGATAAATGTTAACTGAACACTTTCCCAAACTGCTGATCTACAGTTTGCAAAACGTCTCTACACCTGCACAAAACCTGCCGAGCCAAGGGGCTTTCCTGCTCACACACACTTTTTTTTTTCTTCTTTGTTTCCCGGGTCTGTGCCAAAAACACACTTCCAGAGGGAGATGGATGGTAAAGAGGAGGCTGGAAAAACACACATGTCTTAACTCCTTCTAGTCTACAACAAACAAGATCAGAGGTGTCCAACTCATTTTCGCCCAGGGCCACATCAGACTTCTTCAAAGGGCCACAAAAAATAACTCAAAACAAAATGCAAACAACAACTATTCAAATACATTGTTACAGATGTGGAATTATTTTGCCCTCCAGATGCTGATGCAGAATTATTTTGCCCAGGACAGAAGCAGAGGCAGAATTATGCTGCCTAGGTCGGATGCAGATTCAGAATTATTTTGCCCAGGACAGAAGCAGAGGCAGAATTATGCTGCCTAGGTGGGATGCAGATTCTGAATTATTTTGACCAGGACAGAAGCAGAGGCATAATTATGTTGCCTAGGTTGGATGCAGATGCGGAATTATTTTGATGGAATAAAAAAAAAGAATCCTTTTTTCCACCCCAACTGGCAATAGCTAGCAATAACCCCATGCATCAGCTGTAGCACCCTCTGCTGTGGCAGGAAGCTGGGTGGGTTAGGTGGGCTCCCCTTGTGTTTAGAGAGCTAGTTGCACAGACACAGAACACTTATAGACACTACGGAGTGCGGAATTACATTACCATGGAACTTGCAGGATAATAGTCAAATTACATAATAGGCATGCAGCAATAGCAGGTGAGCAAGTAAGGCCTGAGTTCCTATAGCTTGTTCAGCAGTGGGGCATACCAAAATCAGGATGGTTCATCCAGGAGGGTTCAGGTCTGAATTAAAGTGGACCAATCATGCCAAAGCTGCCCCTGGAGTCTGAAAAACTCCAGGACTGACCAATTAGATACCTCTGATGCATGCTGATTCAGCATGCCCCACTGTGTGAGCCCCACCAGATCGCTTGCAATCCCCCTTACCTTTCCCCGTGCCTCGCCTTGGCAGCTATGCAGCTGTCGCTCTCCCACGCCAGGCCATTCAGGTAGGCTCGGCAGGTGGGGACGCACACTCCACAGCGAAGCCTGGGATGTGGCTGCAGGCAAACCCTATGCTACCGCATCAGGCCATGCGCCCTGTTAAAGGAATAGCAAGGACTGATGCTGTTGGACTTATTGTGAGTTTTCGGACTACCTGGGCGGTTTCACACAACAGGGAACACACAATCCGTATCCCCCAGGCTGAACGAGTAGGCCTGCCCTGGAGTCTCATAGACCCCAGAGTGGGTTTTGGTCCTCTTTAAGGGAAAGGCTGGGGGATGGTGGAAAGTCTACGCCACAAAAAACACTGAGGTCCAAAAATTTCACTTGGAGGGTGCAGAGCTGCTGTAAGACAAGATAAAGATGGGGGGAGGCCTATGAAGGGTTTCCTCCCTCTCACGGGAGACATTTTTTTTGTCTCATATTAAAGAGCTCTCTGCCTCACATCTTCACGTTTTAATAAATAACTTATCAAATTTGCAGCAAACTGTCAGAAGAGGCAATAATTAATTAGAAAGCTAATCTCACGACACCTTGGCTCCTCGGGGCCTCCTCTCCACAGAGACGTACAAAACCAGCGATTGCTTTAGCAAACAAGATGGCCGCCCTGTTGCCTAGAAACAGGTGCACTTGTAGGCTTTCCTCGGCGAGGAGAGAGAGAGAGACAGCAAAAACAAGAATGTATAGCATAGTGACAAGCGAGGCAATGTTTAATTAGGAAGCTAATCTCGTGACATCATGGCTCCCGGGCCCCTTCCTCCATTAATGGAGCTGAAAGTAGGCCACTCACTGCGGGGAGATACGATGGCTCCCCTCCCGGGGCTCGGCTATATTTGGCTGGAGACGCCGCTGTGAAAAGTGCAGCCTCATTCTCCGTAGTCAGGTAACTTAATCACCCCGCGCCTCGCTACACGTGGGACGTCTGAATTGCAGCGTTAACTCCTGGCGGTCCAGGGAACAGGAATTCTTGGGAAATCAATGAACTTTTAGATTTAGACGCCCATGCACCTGATTGTAGCGACACAAGGCAACCACAATGCTGATTCAGCTAGGAGATGCCATGGCCCTGGTGTACAAGATGGGGGCGCTGAGGAGAGCTTGACAATATACTGGCTTAGGGGTTGGGCTACAGGAAACCAAAGCCAGGGCCTTAGACAGAAGTTCATTCCTCCCTGTGGAAAGAGACCATGGCTAAGGTCACAGGTAACAAGGGGACTGTAGACATGCAACAGGACATGTCTAGACTGGACTAAGAGCACAAGCATGGACTTGTCTGTGTTGATTCAGAGCCAGGTGAGAATTCTCACTTCTTTGGCATTTTTCTCTCCTAAAAAAGAAGTGAGAAGACCAAGCCCTAAGCCAGAAGTTCATTCCTACTGGGGAAAGAGCTATGGTCACAGGTAACACGGGGGCTGCAGACAGGTAACAGGACTTGTCTAGACTGAACTAAGAGCACACGCATGGTCTTGTCTGATACGATTCAGACCCGGGTGAGAATTCTTACTGCTTTGGCAGTTTTCTCTCCTAAAAAAGAAGTGAGAAGGCCAAGCCCTTAGCCAGATGTTCATTCATCCCTGTGGAAAGAGGCCATGGCTATGGTCACAGGTAACACAGGGACTGCAGACAAGCAACAGGACTTGTCTAGACTGGACTATGAGCACAAGTATGGACTTGTCTGTGTCAATTCAGAGCCAGGTGAGAATTCTCACTTCTTTGGCAGTTTTTCTCTCTTAAAAAAGAAGTGAGAATTATCACCTAGTGCTGAATCCAGTGAACGCAGATAAACAAAGATAGCGATCACCTGTGCACCTAAAATTGCACTGCACAATTTTTAATGTGTTGCGGTGATTGCATGTGTACATTGCAATTATATGCACTTTTCCCAACTGGAATCGAAAAGGGAACACCTAAGAAGACCTAAACCCAACACAAATAAAAGTAGGCCTAGGGTCCAATGTAGGAGATGTAAGGACTAGGCCCCAAAGTGGGCCCAATACAGGAGATGTAAGGACTAGGGCCCAATGTAGGAGATGTAAGAACTAGGGCCCAACGTAAGAGATGTAAGGACTAGGCCCCAAGGTAGGAGATGTAAGGACTAGGGCCCAATGTAGGAGTTGTAAGGACTAAGCCCTAAGGTAGGAGATGTAAGGACTAGAGCCCAATGCAGGAGATGTAAGGACTTGGGCCCAATACAGAAGACGTAAGACCTAGAACCCTATACAGAAGATGGAAGGCCTAAGGCCCACTGCAGATAACAGTAAGTCTTAGGCTCACTACCAGGACAAAGACTGGATGTGCGGCAGCAGAGAGCACTAACAAAAAATGATCCAGCAGGGTTACACAAAAGCCAAAATAGCCAAGAAGGTAGATAATGCTACAACAAAAAGACAAAGCCAGATTATCACAAAGACCAGACACGTACACATGCAGAGAGATCTCTCCATCGCACACATCTCAGTCAGTGGTAAGCTGATTATAGTGTAACAGCAGGCTCATGTCTGACATACAATGTATCACAGACGGGTGCTGCCTTTGTTGCAATGCAAAGCAGCCAGAATCCTGGCTGATTACAATGTAACACACAGCAGGAAAATGGTTGGCTTTTTACAGTGTAAGCGTACGACACCTCCCACTTGTTACATTGTACAGTGTGAGGGAGGCAGCAATGCAAGTTTTAAAACTCTCATTCTAAGTTTCATTACTCCTTTGTGCATAACAGCAGGTGTATGTAAAAAACAAAACAGTGGACAAAGACAGACAGTATGTTGCCGTTTAAAACACGGGCGATGGCAGCCTTCAGAGAGACCCGTGTATTATTACCCTTACTAAAGTTTTCGGTAAACTGCAATGTACAGCGCTGTAAAACTTTCCTGTGGAACTCCCACATCTCCTCATCAGTCACATCATTTTTAAAGATAATCTCCTCGTTGGCGACTAATAGATTTTCTTTGTATGAAACTGGTATCCAGGCAACGCTTTTTTTCTGTGTATTACCTTGTCTATATGGCTCATTGCTTAGCACTCTGTGCAATTCCCAGGAGATCAATAATCAGCGGTGTCTAAACAGCAAAGAGCTGCTTTTACCACCGAGGAAAACAGACAATTTCTCTCACAAAGGTAAAAAAATAATGTTTTGCTGTCTCTGGGTTTATTATGACCAAGCAACACACTATACAAAACTTCTTTCCCCACAAAGGCTCACTAGGCATTTGCCCCATCACCTCAGCCTGACCCCTGATTGGATACATACTGTATCTATTCTTTGTTTGGGTGGAGTTTTAACTTTCGTTTAGTTAGCTTAATCTTGGCACGTTTTGGTCATTTTCCCCCAATTGGGGGGGGGTCCCGCTGTGTGAAATACCCCAGATCACTGAGCGCAACTGACCTCTTCTCAGTCCCATGGCACATGCGCGCTCGCTCGTCCAATCAGCGCGCTCAGAGCCACTGACGTCACGCAGTCTAAGCCTTTGTCTAAGGCCAGCAGCTCGGAGTGCGCTGGCGCTTGCTTCCCCCGCATCCTTTTAACAGGGGGAATGTGTGCCTGCGCCGGCCATTTACAAATGCCTGGCACGGGCACGCGCCCTGCTAGAGGAAAAGTGGGGATGTGGCCGCAGTTCGTGCATGCGCTGTTGGTCCGAGAAGCAAGGTAAGTGTATGGGGCAACCTGGGGGGTTTCACACAGCGATGCCCTGGGGGAGGGAATTGATTGCGCTGATTTTGATCCACTTTAGCAACCCTTTGACCACTTGTTTGCTCCTTTTTACAGCGCTACCACACTTTGAACTTTTTTGACCCAAAGCTTTGTGGGCTGAAGTTTTTTTTAACGACCCGGCCAGCCTTTAACCTATTGTTCATGTGGACCTTGAGTTTGTTTTTTTTTCCCACAGATGGTATACTTTGCTCACTAAGGTCTTGGAGGCACCCAAGCAACAAGAAGGTGCCTAGACTTAGTGGTCGATTCAGAGCCAGGTGAGAATTCTCACTCCTTTTCTACGCTGATTCAGAGCCAGGTAAAATTTGACACACTGTAGACAATTCTCTCTCCTAAAAAAGAAGTGAGAATTCTCACCTGGCTCTGAATTGACCCCTTAGTGTGGGCTTAGGCCCTTATTTATCAAGGGATAGCGCCAGGTAGTGTCTCACTAGCGCCAGGTAGCACCAGCTATCGGCGGCTACCGACTCCAGAACGCCAGGCTGCGAACACAATCACGCATTTATCACGCTAAATGAGGCTAGCGCCGGCGAGAGCGTCGGCTAGCGCGTGATTCATCATGTTGCAGAGCGCTGCTAATCCCATCACAGCGCCAGGTATGACCTCTCGCTACCTGGCGCTCTCCAATGCATTTCAATGGAGCAATCTTTAAATATTCATAATTAATTGATATTAATGTTTTTTGTTTTTTTTTTAAATGTCAAAAATTCGGTGAACACTTCTGCAATGTTATATCTTTTTTTTAAGGTCAAAAAAAAAAAAAATTTGTGCAGAATTGATATTACAGGTCTGATATTAATGTATTCATATTACAAAATGTTTATAAAAACTTGTTTATTATTTTTTTCCAAAAATAAGGTTGTTTGGGGGTTAAAAAACTACTTTTAACACATCGCCGCCAGCGCTCTGGGGTTAAAACATGCATTTTACAGCGCGAGAATTTTTTGAGCGTGATTTGTTAATGAATATGCTGGGAGCCGGTCGCTATGGCCATTCGTTGTCATGCGCTCCCATACAGCGCGGAACCTGTCAAACAGCGACTCCTAACCCCGTATTCAACATTACCGCACACCGACTGAGTCGCTGTCAACAACCGAACAACGGCCAAGCACAGCGAATACTAGCCGGCGCTGTGAAAACCACGCTACTGTCGCTCATCTGTCGCTACCTGGCGCTATTAATAAATCGGCCTCCCCGATTTGGCTATATGTAACCCACCTACTGCCGATTCAGAGCCAGGTGAGAAAACTCACTCCTTTTTTAGGAGAGAAAACTGCCATTCACTTTCACACACACTTTGGGGCATGTTTTATATATACAGTACAGTAATAAAATAAGGCACCTGTAGTTTTTGCTAGTTATCGGATTGGCTTTCTTTAAATTCAGAATGGATTGAGAAAGCCAGTTGGATGGCCACGCCTTCATGAAAAGAAAATCCAGCTCCCAGAAATCATTACTGTAGATAATAATAATTGAAAATATTCTTCTAAAACCAAGTGGGAGTCTGAAGCTGGTAAATTAAAGCTTCGGTAATTGGTCATCTGTTCAACCAGATAGTGGGGGGGGGGGGCTTGACTGAAGTTTAAAGACTAGTGTTAATGGAGTTAATGGAAATATGTTATAGTAGGGAGCAGGGCCGGATTAAGTGTGGTGCTGACCTGAGCTCTTCACCCAACACCCCAGCTGCCGACCTAAACCCCTCACCAAACCCTGCAAAAACCTTTACCTAGCCCCCCACGAAGCTGCTCAACTAAACCCCTTACCTAACCCCCATTACCAGCTGCTCACGTAAACCCCCTACCTAACCCACCCAGCCGCTGACCCTCACCCAACCCCCACCCTCTGCAGACACTCTACTAAATCCCCTTCCTATCTACTCACCTAAGCCCTGGGCCCTGACCTAACCCACCCTTCCCAGAAGCTCAGCTAATCCCCCTCAGCTGCTGACCCACAACCCTCAGCTAACCTGCCGCATTAGCCACTGATTCAGCATCAGGTTAAACTGCTGTGTTGGCACTTTGCGATAAATATGTGTGTTTTGGATTGAAGTTTGGGCTTTAAAAGGTCACTGGCCTATGTAGTTGCCTGGACAATCCATTTAACAGTAGGGGTACCTCATTTTGGGAGGCGGTGGTAAAAGAGGCAGGACTTCTTTTTTTAGAGGCCTGTTTTAGCCTTTCTCACATTCCCAGACACAATGACACAGCAGTATTCGCTATCTTGCCCCATCGATAGCAGCCATTGACAGGCCCTCTTTCACTGTTCTTGGTACGTCCAGTACAGAGCGGTCAGATACACAGGAGTTCCAGGAATGAGTAGATGTGAATAGCCGCATGCCTCTCCCCGGAGCTCGCTCTTGCCGCTCTTATCCGGTGATTATGACTAAGCATCTTCCCTTAATTATGAGCTCATCTGAGTTACGCAAGGTGTTCCTGGCTGCTGACTGCGCACAGCGGCTGCGCTTTCCATCAGACACAAGAGCGACTCCGCTGGTGCCATCGCTCTCTGCTAGTCATCCACTGTGCGTGAATTTTAAAGGAATACTGTACGCAGAGTAAAGAGAACCTGTCATGAGGCAAATACAACTCATGTTGCCCTTGCTCAGGTTTTAAACACCGATGTTGGGTAAAGTAAGAACCCTACAGTTCTGTATTTGTATTTCTCAGCTTAGCTTTTTCCAATGATCTCAGTTATTGTTCCACCTAGTGAATGAAATTAGAACATAACTTACAGCTCTGTGCTACGTAACCTAGACTTCTAACTGGCTAGTGTTAAGAGCTCCACCCTTCCAATTCACTTACACTTAGGATGGTTGGTTCACCTGTCCTTCTCATTAGGTGTTTTGACCAAAATTGGGATTGTAATGGGCTGATTTGAAGTCTAGTCTTTAACTGACCATTACCATAAGATGGAAATTTGCCAATCAGACTTTAGTGGCTGGGATAGAAAAGGATATATTGTCGATAAGAATCTCCGAGAATTATTTTCTCCTGTGGGTTGCAAGAATAATTTCCACAGATATGTCCAATGACGATTCCCTTTTGTGGGCTCAAGAATGATTTTCTCTGGTAGGCCTCATGAACGATTTCCTCTGGTGAGCACCAAGAATGATTTCCTTCAGTGGGCTCCATGATTTATTTGCTCTAGTGGGCTCCAAGAATGATTTCCTCTGGGGGGCTCTAAGAATGATTTCCTCTGCAGGGCTCAAGAATGATTTCCTCTGGTGACCCCAAGAATGATTTCATCTGGTGGGCTCCAAGAATCATTTCCTCTGGTAGGCTCCCAGAATGATTTCCTCTGGTGGCTCCAAGAATGATTTCATCTAGTGGGCTCCAAGAATGATTTCCTCTGGTGGCTCCAAGAATGATTTCCTCTGGGGGGCTCTAAGAATGATTTCCTCTGCAGGGCTCAAGAATGATTTCCTCTGGTGGCTCCATAAATGATTTCCTCTGGTGGCTCCATAAATGATTTCCTCTGGTGGCTCCAAAAATGATTTCCTCTGGTGACCCCAAGAATGATTTCCTCTGGTGACCCCAAGAATGATTTCCTCTGGTGACCCCAAGAATGATTTCCTCTGGTGGCTCCATAAATGATTTCCTCTGGTGGCTCCATAAATGATTTCCTCTGGTGGCTCCAAAAATGATTTCCTCTGGTGACCCCAAGAATGATTTCCTCTGGTGACCCCAAGAATGATTTCCTCTGGTGACCCCAAGAATGATTTCCTCTGGTGGCTCCAAGAATGATTTCATCTAGTGGGCTCCAAGAATGATTTCCTCTGGTAGGCCTTAAAAGCGATTTCCACTAGTGAACTCCACAAATGATTTCTTCTTGTGGGCTCCAATAATTATTTCATCTGGTTGGGCTCAAGAATGATTTCCTCTGGTGGGACCCAAGAATAATTTCCTCTGGTGGCCTCAAGAATTATTTCCTCTGATACGCTCCAAGAATAGTTTCCTCTAGTGGGCTCCATGATTGATTTCCTCTGGTGGCTCCATGATTGATTTCCTCTAGTGGCCTCCAAGAATGATTTCCTCTTGTGGGCTCCAAGAATGATTTCCTCTAGTTGGACCCAAGAATGAATTCTCCTGGTGGGACCCAAAAATGATTTGCCTTCATAGACCTTTGTTTGTTGTCCTGGTAATGCATATTTAGAATGCCCCGTTGTATGAAAGCCCTCGCTATACTTACCTCTCCAGCAACCCCTAGGCACATATGACGGCTCTCCTCATCGTTCTATGTGATGCATATTAAAGGAAAACTATTATTTGAAACTTTACGTTCTTATATTATAGGCCTTAAAAAAACATTTCACCAATATACTTTACTTTAAAATAATCTTTACTTCTGCATTTTTTTCTCACAAAACTTGAGTCAGCAGAAATCACTATAAATGTCATGCACATAATCTGGCAGTTATGACGGGTGAGGGATTGTGATGTGTGTGTCTGCTTGAAATCTTTGTGAGCAGACACCCCCATGCTGTTTCTGTAAGGCATGACAGGCCCGACACTTTTTTTAATTTTAATCTTCAGACACACACATCACAATGCCTCACTCGATAGTTGTCCTTTAATGAGCAGAATACAATGTCCCGCATAGCAGCATTGGCCCGGGTCTCCCTGTGGCTAGTCCGCCCCTGCTAATAAGTCACCTGACAGGGTGATCCTCTTCACATTAGCCAAGTGGAACAAACTTTTCATTTCTATTTGACAATAGAATTATGGAATTCAGACATTTACTGAAGCCCCTAATGGGCGATCGGTATTGGTGATTAAAATTATTTCTTCCCTAAAACCTGATTCGCTGCAACATTTATCACTACTTATTCCTACTCTATCTATGACGTTATTTAAAAAAAAAAATGCCTATTATGCGTTCCGTTTACCGAACCCAGGTTTAATTGCGTCCCTGAGGAATATATTTAACACGCTGGTCAAGGCACATTTTAAATAGGAAAAGTCGAAGCGGAGCTTACAATAGAACTGGCTAAGGTCAGGCAGAGGTAGTTGAGTATTTATATCGATCTGATCAGCTTTCCAGCTCTGTACATGAAAGACTAGAATTAATCCATTACATTTCCCCGGGCTTGTTTTCAGAAACTCGCGCCAGCTTTCAGAATTCTAAGAAAAACTTTTGCCCAATCGACTTGACCATCAAATCAAAGGACAGACTTGCTTTTTTTGTCGTTTTTAGTGGCTGCTTTTCACTACGTGAAGTAGATTAGGGATCAGCATTCATAACAAAATCCACCACCCCCCAGAACCAGTGGAGACTGACAATGTCTCTTTCTGGTACATGTTTAACCTCTTAAGACATTTTAAAACAGACCAAATTTTGGATTTTCTGGATTTTGACATTCCCTGATTTTGGTCCTTGCTCCCAGGGATCCTTGGTTTGGGATGCCCCGCTTTGTGAAACCCTCCAGATCATCCATGCAAACTCACCTTTCTCTGGTTCTACGGCGCATGTGTGGGCTCTTGGCCAGTCAGAGCTGTTTTTCGTGCATATGTAATGTTCGGCAAATGGGTCTGTTTGTGGCAATCGGGAGTAAAAACTGCCACATTCCCGTCCCCATTCCCTCCCATTCCCACTCCCGTTCTCCTAACCCTAACCCTAACCCTAACCCTAACCCAAAGATGATGGGCATGCAGCTGGCAATATTTACATCGGCAAGGAAGCCAAAAAGCAGGTGAGATTTGCAGCAGCCCGGGGGGTTCACACAGTGGGGCATCCTGATCTGGGAAGTCCCAGGGAAAGGCCAACGGCCAGCCCCAGAATCTTTTGGAAACCAGGTCCGGCCTTACAGGATTTTGTTCCACTTTAAGCCGTGCTACCAAACTACTGTAAAGTAAGAACCTTTAGTCAGCCACAATTATACATTTTTTAATTGGTTTGACTATGTCTATGTGAAGGCTGAATCGCCCAGGGTATCCAGTATAGACATGGATACCAATAGGCCCAATCATAATCAGCCTGGCTAGGCAAAATTCATCTTACAGTATATGTATTGGACGTGAATCTAACCCTGTGATTAATTTTGGATCAGCAGACTACTTGGTCTGTTTAATTCTCTCATCCCTCACCCTACAGGCAGTACTATTTGATGGTTTTGCCGACCTGTCTTCTCAAGTTTTCTCAGAAATAGATCCCGAAATGTATCTGAAGTCCTATATGTGGGGAGGGGGTCAGTGTATAGCAGGACTAGCGATTGCCAGACTGCATCATGACCCAGCACCCAGGATTTGAACATACTGTCGCTTAGATCTTACAGCAACTGGTCCTCCCTTATTAAGTATGGCCGCCCACCAGGGCTGCAAAATAATTGTGTAGGCAGTGGTGGCCTGGGGCCAAAAATCTGCCCTGGATTTTACCTGCCCCTGGCCGGCCTGAGACATCCCTGGTTTCCCCCCCCCCCCCAACCATAATACAGGTGCTATAGCATGCCTTGGTTTGTGGGGCTGGATACAGGGGCTGATAGGGAGACTAAGAGGACAGGGGTTGAATGTGGGTGTTACAAGCAGCAGCCCAACTGGCACTAAATCAATGCGGCCCACCGAGCATTGTCCCAGGTCTCTCTATGGCCAGTCCACCCCTGAGTGTAGGAACCATGTATTAACATGCCAAAATCAAAGTCAGGGATTCCCAACCAATGATAATAGTACCACTGGTGGTACTTGCGGTCTTACCAGATAGTACTTAACAAGGAGCCCAACTGACCTGTACTCCCAACTGATCTTCCGTCACATACAGTACTTTGGCCACACCGGATTTGTTTCATTTTCTACATAATGGGTGTGGCACCACATTTAGACAGGCACCGCAGATTGGGGTTGAGGTAAGGGTTGCAGGGGGCTATCACCATGCGGTTTCATACCCATTATGTATAAAATGGGTGTGGGACCACTTTCAGTACGAAACTCTTCCAAAAGCTATTAAAAACTATGGCGTCGATTTAATAAGAGTTGAAAAAAGTTCTCATGGTAGTAAAAAATTCACTTTATGAGAAAAAAGCCTGAGGATTTCCCTGTTGTTGAATCAACAGATAGAAAGACAGTGAAAGTCAATGGTCAAAAGTTTTCTACTTTTCTTAGGAGTAAAAAAGTGCCATTGCTATTCATTGTCTTGTTAGCTGGTGATTCAGCAACAGTGAAATTCTCCGGATGGTACGTGATATAATTAGAAAATGGGAAGTGGTACCTGATTGGGATTCCCTGGTGTAACAGGTGATAGGCTTAACCCATTCTGCTGAAATTCAACCTTTGGAATGTGTTCTAGCAGCAAAAGGGTTAATGGCCGGGTTCTCAGCTAGAGAGGTCATTAGGCTGCTTAGACTTAGCCTAAGCTGCTAAAGAATTTGCCTGTTAGCCTTTACTCAAGACTATGAAAACCACTCCCACTGTAACAAAACAGAGTCCCAGGAATATGAGAATAATGGAGGCAGCATGCTGGTAAGTAAATCACAGGTCTGGGGGCACAATCCTAACACAAATGATGATCTAACATTCTGAAAGAGAAAAAGCAATAAGGCAAAACACCAAAAACATACCAAAAAGGGAGCTTTCAATTTAAAGCTCCTTGTCAGTCCTTTAAATAGGAGCAACCACCTCCCTAGAGCCTATAAGAGTCTAGGGGGGCGGTTTCCCTCTTTATGGGACATCCCAAATTGGGCACGAGGCTACATCTGTCTTAAAGGAGCCACAGCACTCAACCCTGTTAGCTTGCAGGCCAGCCTATAATCTGTCTCTAAACTTGGTTAAAAACAGAGAACTCGGTCACACACATCTGCAGAAGTATGCTTAAGCTGCACCACTACGCCAAAGTGCCTCTGTGGGGTGCAGTCCTAACTCTAATCTCTGAGAGCCCATCTGGGACATACAGTGCAATAGATAAATTGGGAGCAGGCTTACCTGAGGTTGCCCTAAACCTCTCAAGTGCAAGCCATGGGGTGGAAGGGTCAAAGACCTTGCAATACAGCCTAGACCCCACACACCATGTGCTTGCACAAATTCAAAAGAAACAAAGGGGGGGTGGCAGCCGCTCAGGACCATTTTATAACTAACCTGGGAGGTGCACGTTAGCAGGGCAATTAGTATACAAAAGTCTTAAAGGAGCCACAGCACTCAACCCTGTTAGCTTGCAGGCCCAGCCTATAATCTGTCTCTAAACTTGGTTAAAAACAGAGGACTCGGTCACACACATCTGCAGAAGTAGCTTAAGCTGCACCACTACGAGGCTACATCTGTAAGTCTTTTTTCCTATCAAGATCATGAAATTTACTCCCATAGTGCAGAATAGTGGGCAGATTTCTACTACACTTTGCCTTGATGACTTTTAAGGTCACGTTCATCCTACCATATAGAGTATGAGTGTGCACAATTAACCCTTGTGTTTTTTTTTAATTATCTTGTCCTTTGATACGGAAATTGGATAAACCTATGCATATAGCGTAAAAACCCTTTACGTTTCTAATTAAGAAATATTGACGCTCCATCTGTAGGATGTCACTAATGGCTTTTCATTCTGCTTAGTTTATGCAGCCAAAGTCAAGGCCTTGGACATCCATCATCTCAGAGCAAAGAGGCAGAAATAGAGAAGCAGGCAGCGCAGGCAGCCCTTGTAATGGATGGCTCTGTAGCCTCATCTCAATGCTTGGTAACAGCACAATATATGCACTGCCTCTGGGTAATGGGGAGGCAAACTGCCTGCTGGAGGTTAAAGCACCAACGCAGCTTAGCCGTATATCTCTTCTCTGCAGCCAAGCAAAGGCTCTTAGTCATGTAAGGCTGCCCGACAGCCTTGTCTTAGTGGCTTCATTACTCAGTTAGGGAGTCGTCCGTAGCACCTGCAGGATAATGTCAAACATTAGACGTCATGCTCTTTTTAGAGTCGTTGGACAATGACCCCAATATTCTGAAATGCTGCCAGTGGGTTTTAGAAACGTCTGCCGGATGTCTGCTTGAAAAAAGAAAAAAACTTTTGAAAGTTCTTCTAATTGGACGGAAATGTCATTGTATTATCTAGGCCATGAATTGGAAGTTGTTAAAGGAAAACTCCTTTTTTTGTCAGGTTTTTGTTGTTCTGCCTTATTTGTTTTCCCCTTCGAATGTAAAATAAACATTTATGATAGGATTGTGCACCATACCTGTGATTTACTTTCAGTTCCAGGTTTTGTATATTCTTGAGGCTTTTTGTTGCTCAATTGGGAGAGGTTTTCCTCGCATTGCATAAACCTACTGACTACAGGTCCCAAAATCCTTCCAGTGTAACAGGTGAGCTCATACACAGCTTTGGCTAAATCAAGCAGCAGTCAACCCGCTGGTGAGAACGCTGCCTGTAACGCTTGCTACGGGTACAGAAGATTTTGAAGCATCGCCTCTGTCTCAGCCAATCAGATAGTTAGCATGGCAGAGTCAGGAAGTTTCTGCCATGATCCAAGATTCGGTATGTAATATTTGTTTGGTCCGAATCGACACGTTTTGTATCAAAAGTGCTCCATTTGGCCTGAAAGTCTTAAAGCGGACCTTCACTCTAAATAAGAGTCTATCTTATATGTTTCCCACACCCTGTACATACAGATTGCTCACATTAAAAATCATCCTACCTGCATCTACTGCATTTTATAAGCCTTTAAACATCCAAGATGGCGGCTTATGGAAGCTGCCATTTTTGCAGGCAGCCTGCAAACAGGAAGTGCCTGCAAACAGGAAGTGACTGTGCTGCTCTGCATTCTGGGACTGCTGACCTTTCCCTGACCCCAGCTCTGCTCTGTCTGAGCAAAGCACAGCTGTAACCCGCCCCCCTGTACCTTATCCCACTCTCCTCTCCTCAGTAAGTGTGATGCTTCTGAGTCAAGATGGCGGCGCCCGTATCCTAAATTCCCGAACAGAGCTGCAGCCCAGTGGGGGAAAGTATAATAAATTAGTGACTAAACATGTAAAATATATTAATTTTAGATGCTGAGGAATTGTTTTTTAAGAGTTTGGGCTTTTCATTAAATCATGGTGAAGGTCCGGTTTAATATATATATATATATATATATATATATATATATATATATATGCAACAAAGCTCAGCTAGGCTATCTCTCCCTCTTGCTGTGGCTGTAACAAACAATATTAATCATTCTGAAAAGCCTGCCAGCTCCCTGCTGAGAGGTCCATTGCATTATTTAAGACAAATCTTAATTGTTTCTATTGCAATCAGCCTGTAATGGGCCTTTTACTGGAATGTAGATAACCTACAGGGCAATATGATGTGTGCATCATACTGTTGGATGGGAAAGACTCCCTAAAGATTGTCTCCTCTGTATTTATTAGAAAATATATAAACCATAAATGAATAAACAGATACTGTACCTAAAGTTTCAGATTATTTCCAGTCCAAAATTGCTTGAAAGTTGTATCTAATTTTATTTGTGATAAATCAATTCACTCATATCAAGTTACCAAGATAAAGGACGAAATGGGAAAACGACAAGTCACTGACACACACACACACACACACCGGCAGTAGGTTTGCTTTTTAGTTACGGTAGTTAAAAACGACCTAAATTTTGCTCAGTTGAAACTGAATTTTGGCAAAATTGGGCGCTAGCGCAATAGAGAGGTATTTGAGCAACATCAAGATCACAAAGAAAACAGCTCATATCATTTATGTTATTTATGCTGCAGTGTTTTTTGGCTCAGCACAGATATACCCCACCCACCCCCGTCCTTCTGGTGGTAAATAATGCCTGTTTGTTGGTGTTGGAATGTGAAGTGCTGATGCAGGGATTGAAGGCCATGTCATTTATCTTCCTCTGCTTTGTAAATATTGTGTCATTTAAAGTTGCATTGTTTGCCGAATCCCAGCAAAGCTGCGTATTGGAAAACCATTAGCAAGGAAACTCAACACCAGTGTGTAGATGGAGGCAGCGTGTCTTTAGTATGTACAAAAAAGGGGAAAATGTTGGAATTCCAACACCGAAAAAGATAACCTTATAGCTGACTCTGGCGGTACATTAACTCATATCATATGTGTGGCCTGGCTTTATGTTAAGTACTGTAAAGACCTGACTGGTCAAATATATTTTTATTATTCCTACGCATCTCAATATTCATTATATTCACTTCGTGATACTTCCTGTATGTATTTTGCCTACTGCAAGGATCATGGGTGGACCCTCTTTTTCTTGGAGGCCAATTTATCACTAGCACCTCTTAGCACTACTTAAGCATCTGCGGAGAAGCTCTATTAGTGCCTCAGCTGCACTGCTGGCCACAGACAGACAGCTCTGTTAGTGTTGGTGCTGTAGGCTAACCATGGCGCTGTGTCTTTTTTTTCAATGGAGCTAGCATCAAGTAGCTCCGGTTGAGAGGGCCAGAAATCATTTGTATTTAATATGTAAATAAACAGCATCAGCGCGGGCGCTGTGAAACCAAGACACTAGAGCCATCTAGAGCCTTGTGCAATACAAATAAAGGTTTTAACTGGGGATGGCAGCACAGTGACCAAGCAAAAACAAACGGAATGACATTGGGGACATACAAATGACATGACACGTGAGTGGCAGGCATGAAAACCTAAGTTAGCAGCAGGTAACTTAAAGTGGACCATCACCCTCGGGTGATCGGCCCGGGAATCTATAAGATTCCTGGGCCGATCACCTCCCTCCCCGCGGGACATCCGAGATCGGGATGTCCCGCGGGGTGAAACCCCCCCAAAACCCCCAAACCCCCTTACCTTAGCTTCCCTCTAGGCGTGCGCGTGCCCGCGCTGGCCATCTGTGAATGTACAATAATGATCGCAAACAAACATTCAGAACAGGCCTGTAGTCCCATGTCACTTGACTGAGCAAAAAAATTAAAATACGTTACCCAGAAGTCACCCAAAAATCCAGGACTAGATAATTAAAGTCTATGGGAGAACGACACGTCTGATGTGATGTGGCAATGTAGGGAGCACAGCGTTGGCGATAACAAAGCACCCATTGCTATTAATACATGGAATGTTACATGGTGCTAGGAGAGGCGCTAACCATTTTTTGCATCATAAATATGACTTGCTGGTGGCGCTCAATTAAAAAATAAATAAACCCCTTGGTCTCTCTATACGCCACGTAAGAACTCGTTTGCCTTGTACCCATAAATAAAAGTTTTGAGTTTCTTTTAGCTACTATAGTACATTACATGGGTCTCTCTCCGAGGTGTAGGTGTGTTATTCCACTCTCAAAAAATATTAAAGCAAAACCAAATTAGCCAATCTTTTGATGATAGTCCTCTGCCTGGGAGTAGAAAAAATAACTACTAGATTCGCACACCCTGACATATTGTAAACCCCATTTTAGGTGTTCTGTTCCCAGGCTCGCACATTATCCGATCACGGTCCTGAAGGCAGGCACTTACATTACACATACATTATAGAAGAGGACTCAATACTGGATGCAATCACCTCTAGACTTGTACCGATGAAAGCCACTACCGTGAAGCTTGTGTCAAAAAGTTGGATGTGTAAATATTAGAAGATAGAAATTCTTAAAGAGGAACAACACTCACAAAGGAATTTCACTTCCCCCGTGTGCTGTTCCTCTCAGATGGGGCATTCTGAATTGGGATGCACCATGGTGTGTATCCTCAGGGATCATGCAGGAAACTCGCTTTCCTGCTGTTCCTGCGGCGCAGGTGCAGCCGAAGCGGAGCTGCTGATTGGCTGAGCGGCCTGTTCAGCCAATCAGCATGCTCCGCTTTGCTCAGCTACATTTGACTACCTTAGCCGTTTAGCAGCTGAGGAGCTAAATGAAGCCTAACACGCCGCCAGCTGTATTCCCCCTCACGTCTCGCTGTGAGTGTGCCCTCACTTGCCATTCAGAAAGGCCTGGGGTGGGTACGCACACATCTAGAGGCAAGCTGGGATGCAGCTGTGGCGCCAAGGCATAGTAAGGGCTCTGGGAGCGGTTGAGTGAAATGGGCAATCTGAAGCAGTGGGGTATCCCAATTTGTAATGCCCTAGGGAGTGGGACCCCGGAAGTTCCTCTTTGCCAAAGCTTAATGTAGATTATTGAGTTATCACAAAGATTTTAAGATAGCATAATGTGCAAAGGACTCTTGCTAAGAAAAGGTTACTATGTCTCGAATGAAGGGCTCACTGGTGGCATGAGGTGATAGGTTAGGTTAGTTTAGTGTCACCAGGACCCTCCCTGATACAGAGCTGCAAGTGAGGGTTTTGGTCCCCTTTAATAAAAATACATCAGAAAAAACGGGCTTGTTCGAGTTAGCAGTGATCTCGTGAAAAAGTTTTCATGGCAGCAGCGGAGGCCACCTTTAACTCTTGCTTCCCCTCTTATTTCATGGCAGAAACGACACAGCGCCGGCGTCTCTTCTCGCCTTGCCCCGGCCCTCTGTCAGCTCGCTGTCTAATGGCAGCTCTATAATCCTCCCGGGTATTTGCTCACACTGAAAGTACAAAGGAGGAAGAAAAGCCCTTTCATATGTCTCTTATCAAGCGTGGCGGTCCCGTGCCGCGCATGTAAATGGGACGCTCCCCTCCCCCCAGCGCAAATCAAATTGTCCTACATTTTAACATTAAAGAAAATGGTTTCTGCTAATGATCCTCTCTGCATACAGGTGCTGGCTGGCGGGTCTCACCAAACGGGGACTTGATAATATCCTATCCCTCTTTTTATTTTTATTCATTATGGGGAATAGGAACTAGAAGTGAGATTTGGCGGCTTTTGGGGATTGATGGAAGTGCTATTAATAAACAGGTAGCACGGGGTCAGATTTCTAAACTCGCCATTACTTTTATCACACTTTTATATTCATATATTATTAAATGACCAGATGCCCCACTTTGAGTGGGACATTCCCACTTTGATGCCCTTTGTCCCACTGTTTCACTGTCGAATCCAGGATGCTCGGTCGTTTTAAAACTGGGGCCCTGCTCCGTCTCATTGGCTGAACAGCAATAGTGGAAAGTGTGGACTGGCTAGTGTTAGGTCAATCACCAACATTCTTTAAAGTGGACCAAAACCCGGGATTTTGACTATCTTGGGTCTTGGTCCTTGCCCCCGGGGGACAATGGGCGTTTGGGCGCTAGCACAGGGCTTGTATAGGCCTATGCACTCAGCATCTGCTACAATACACTTTTTTATTTTAGGATAATGGCACAACAACAAAAAATGGAATTGCATTGGGGACACTTGAAAGACACAGCACAGGATTTGCATGGGCCAAATCATAAAAAATGGGAACAGCCAGGGCTTCAAAAACATGAGTGAGACAGCACTTACAATGTAAAGTGTTCGCACTTATGGGTGGCAGCCATCTTTCTAAAGCCCAGGCCATGGACAATTTGTCAGAGGAAGTAACCAACCAGGTGCCAGGGCTCAGCTTAAAGCTTCCTGCTGCTACACACTCTGCATGGGGCAATTGTTGGCTCCCAGTGTTCGGTTCCCCATTGATTTCAATGGGGACTGGGTCCAAATTCAGGTCAAGTTCAGCACCGAAACCAAACTTCTGTACAAAGTTTGGCCGAATTTGCTGAACCGGAACCCAACACTAGTAATGAGGGTGAGGGTCAGGTGGTCACCACATTCACCTTGTTAATGAAATAGGGGTAGTTGATCAAATGGCCGGTGAGGGAGAGGGTCAGCAGATAAAATGGGGGTATTTCATCATCAACCTCTGATCCTCCCCTCCCCCAATTTGATCAACTGTTGATGTTTTTGTTACACATGCATTTTTAGTGAGTGTCAAGCTAATGGGGGAGCAGCGGGACGCACACCGGAGGCCGCCATAGGCAGCCAATGAGCGCACTCAGCTCCATTCAGCTAACATCAGGCAATGGTTATAGCTACATACTAATACATATAAAATAATATAAAGACGTGATATAATATAAGAACATAGGGTAGAGTAAATAAAAAGATTGTGTGGCCACCATCACCGCTAGATGTTCTCCTATTTCCTTTATTTTTAAGAGGAAAAAGAACAGAGCGCTGTGCCGGGCTCCGTATTGTGTGTTGCAGCGTATCCCTTGAAACCGCTGCTATGGATTTAGTTATGAAGCTCGCAGACGCCCATCTTTGATGTGTTTTAAAGGAAATTAGTTTTCTGCTGCAAAAAGATCAATATTCAGATATGCAGCACGGGAACCCGGCGGAGGCCGATAGCGGGAGGGGGTTAACCCCTGCAGCTCCCCTACCACCAGGACAGGACGTGTACAGGGGCGACCGGGGAGGCAGAGGTTTGCGACCGCCTTGGGGCACCTGAGGTCATGGAGCCCGACCTTCTTTGCCCCCGCACCTTCTTTTATCTGATTTGCACTCACATACAGAAAGAAAGTACCGCATGTTTTTGCTGTTTCTCCAGTCATCTAAATGTATGTAAATTATAAGATTCAAGTGGCTGTATATGACAGGACCAATCAGCACCGGCGATGGGATAAGTGCGGGCGCTGAGTTCCCTACAGTCCAAGATAAGTCCAGTCGCTCACCCTGCACTGTGTGGCCTTATCCTATACATTTCAATGGGCTGGGATGGTTGTAATTTTTTGGCTACTTTTGTTTCTTTTTTGGGGGGGGCTGGTGCATGTGCACTGGGATCTTTGGGCTGTTTGCAAATAATTTCGTATACATTTTTTAAACTTTTGTGTTGCAAACTTGGGCCATGCAAAACCTGTGTCTTTGTGCCCCTGATGCAATTCCCAGTGTTTTTTTTTTTTTCTGTGGCCTGCCATCCCCCTCAAAAATAAAAAATGGGGATTGCATCAGGCGTTGTGTGCTTTGAATCCCCGTTTTACAGCACCCCTACAGGTGATGTGTGCTTTCATTCATACATTTAGAAGAATTGCATTGCTCCCAGCCGGCGCTAGGGCATAGGCCTTATACAAGTCCTGCTCTGCGGCCAGCAGGGCCTTATTTATGATGTGCACCATTTAGCATATTTCTGGTGGCTTTCGGAGTTTCGGAGCACCTGCATATTTGTCTTTTCTGGCGCTGCCCTGTGGACTACAATGGCACTAGCAGTCGCTGCGCTGGATGCTAAATAATTAGCTTTGATTATTGCAAGTATTGGCCGGCCTGCATCAGCACCTGTTGGACCAACTGCTGATTATCCCAGCGCCAGTGGGCGCCAGTTTGTGCCGCCACTTTTTCAGTGCTGCACAGTGTATTTAGGAATTTTCTCCTCCTTGTAAAGATTGGCGCTGTATTTTTCCGCCGCTGGTCAGCGTTTCATCATTACAGTTACAAAGGGAGAGGGGACACAGTGTATTTACAGTGTGTTTAGGCTGCAGTTTAGTTGTTGTTCTTCACATTACACATTTGTAACCAAAAGAAGCCACAAAAAAATATTTTTATTTGAAAAAAAAATAATGTAATTTGGTGACATCTAGGTCCTGTGTTTCCATTATTGACAAGTCCCAATGTAAGTTCTGTACAAAAAAATATGTGTAATATTAATATTAATTTAAAAATATTAATATTAACCAAAGTACCCAAAGCTGCAACCTTTTGCCTGTTAATGTCTGTGTTAAATTAGACAATCTAGCGGGCGCATTGGCACAGCCTGTTTTTTTTTATTCCTAAATAGTAGGCTGACTACTAATCAATCAAACTATTCTATATTTATCTACTGTCTTATTATCTATCTATCTATCTATCTATCTATCTATCTTTCTCCTTCTTTCCATAAATAAGGGGGTCTTACACTCAGTAATAGTTAGACTCGCAGAA
Organism: Gastrophryne carolinensis; assembly: GCA_027917425.1. Lineage (NCBI taxonomy): Eukaryota > Metazoa > Chordata > Amphibia > Anura > Microhylidae > Gastrophryne > Gastrophryne carolinensis. The sequence goes on from CM051234.1 coordinate 635,638,622, forward strand.
AGATAATGCAACAGAGAAAATTGTTAACAATCTAATGGGATAAATATTGAGGTTCAATAGCAACACTAGGAAACATTGTAACGTTATTGGCTGTACAGTGGTACGCTGAGGAAGTGTGAGGCTTAATTTTTTTACCATTGAGCTAATACAAACAGATAATCAATACCCCCCCCCCCCCCCCCCCCACACACACACACACACACACACACACACACTCTTTTTGGTCCAATAGAAGGCGCCTCGGCTGCTCTGATTGTAGATTCATCAATGTCTATCTATCTTTTCATCTCTCTGTGGCTTTACCCGTCTCACCGATACATAGCACAAAGCTTAGAAAATGTAAAACAAACTTCTGAATAATGTGAAGTTCCTTCCTCCAACTTCTTTTATTGAATATTCAGCTAATATTTGATTTTCGAATCCCCCAGCACACCGGAGACTTTTGTTGTCTTTTTATTGATGTACCGCCAACTGGAAAGTTTGTCATTTTAATAGAATTCTGTGCGCTGAGTTTTTGTTAAGCCCCCGTTGGAGACCGTCAGAACGCCCGACGGAGTGCACCATGGGTAATCCCCTTTTGTTATCACATAATTAAAGGCTCTGTAAACAAAGAGCTCCAGCCTTGATACCACCGAAAGAGTAGAATTGTGTCGACTCGGGGACCAGATTGTTAACTAACTACTTGTAACTTGTGTTGGAGAGTGTTGATATTCCTGCGGGAAATACTTCCCAAGCGAAAGTCGTAATAACTTTTAATTAAAATTTTTCTTTTCCCTTTTTGAGATGCCTTGAAGAAATGTAGAAAGGGGGTTGGATGGTGCTCCTTTTGGTGGGCCTGAGGAAGATACTGTAGGTGGATAAGGGATAATGGCACTAGAAGTGCTGCCAGCTGCTGCCAGTGTCCTCACTCATGGAAGTGGTGGCCACCTTTCAGAGGCCATAGCCTTTTCAAAAGCGTAAAGAACGCTGTCCGCCGAGGGGATGGCATGGCTCAGGAAAGTGTACAGCTGCTTCCTGCTGCACCCTTTGCAGTTTAAAGCAACCCCCCTTGCCCACATCCGAAACTAATTTCTTTTCCTTTTTAAAAAGTTCAAGTCCCCCTGGAGACAGAATCGCCCACCAAACTTTGGGTCCCTATTGATTTCAATGGGGGCCGGGTACCCAAACCCACTTTGAGGCATTTTGTCCCATTATCCACCCAAAATCTTTGGGGATGCCCAAATGTTCCACTTTTCTGACATTACTTGGAAGACTTGCCCACCAAATCCAGGATGTCTGGTCAATTTACAACTGGAGCCCTGGTCTAGCTTATTTATAGTAAATTAAATGGATTAGCTGAGCTCTTTGTCAATCGCCAACTTGCAGGAGTAACTAGGTTTTTTGGTACCCGGGGCAAAGATTTGAAATGGCGCCCCCACCTGTTCTCAGACCCCCCTCTTGCGCCTCCTGACCTACTGAACCCCGGGGGAAGTGCCCCTCTGCTCTCCCCCAATCACGCCTCTGCTTTACAGACCAGTGATTCACTCCTATTCAGATACAAAACTATCTTTGCAGTCAAACATGGATGCTGGACGATGGGGCCTGTCCTTTGGTGTTATATGGGGGTTCATGTCTGAGCTCTGTACCCACACGCTTTGATGTAAGATCCTGCAGATCCCCTCCATCTAGCCAGCTTCAGTGCCATCAGCCATCAGGCATATAGCTCCTACGGTTAGTTTGAGTTGCAATCTGAGCCAGATCTTGGTATGTGGTTGGGGCGCATACGTATCCAGGGGTCACATCCATGTCCCTGCAGCCAATGAACCACAGGGACAACATTATGATGCTGCTGATGATAATAATGCCATAACCTTTGGTTTTATTGGGTACTATTTGATCACTCTGGGCTAGGTGACCGAGTAGTAAATTTACTGGTCCTTGCATGGTCCTTGCTACTGACCACTGTATCTGTGATATCATTTAGTAGCTCTGGGTGCATTGTTACTTGTTCTAGGAACCTGCATTGCTGACCCTTGCGTGGCCTGCACTACCTGGATCTTGACCATTTCTAACAACAAGATGCCAAGGGTCCCATCCTCTGACCTTCCTCTACCTCCCCACATTATGCCTTTGCTCCACCCTTTTGGTTTGGCTCGGCAAGGACTGACTATTCTTTTTGGCCCTGGTTGTACATTGTTCTACGCAGCCTCAAGTATCATTGCATGTGTGTTTAGGTCCCGGGGAAACTGCATTTGGGTAAGTCTCCAGGCAAATAGAGGCTTAGCTATAGGAAAACAAGTGGAGTTGGAATGGGAGTTGACATCTAAATGAGGGACTGATTTTCCAGAATGTGCAGGGCCGGATTAAGTGTGGTGGAGGCCCATGGGCACAAAATTAGATGGAGGCACCAGATACAGTATTTTTTTTCCTTTGAAATAATAGTCCAGCCAAGTAACTGACTGGTGGTTGTCTGGCACCCGCCTACTTACTGGAACGTCAGATTGTGTCCCTTGTGCCACCTTTGTGTGGGTGCGTGCTGCTCGGGAACTCCTGCTTTGCTATTCTGGGTGGGGGGTAGTGTAGTCGCCCCGCTGGTTCAGCAGAAAACCGTTCCCTGCATTGAGCTGCCAGCAGCTGTGCTTGGTTTCTTATGTGCAGTGACAGCTCTGCACGCACCCATCACTGTGGCGTTGCTGACGGCGACTTTGCGACTCTTGGCAACTTTCCGTCCTGCCCTGTGTGATGGCTTTGGCTGCAGGTTTGCAAAAACAAAAAACGCTTTCCCAGGCACGGGGGACCCCCACTGCCACCAACAGCTTTGTTGCTCGCCCCGCGGCCTGTCAGACCAGAGACTAAAAAGCCTCCTGGACCATAACCCAAAGGTTGGCAGAGGCTCCCCCTCATAATTTGGCCCTGAGGATGCGCCTTGTGCTGATGCCCCCTGAAAAACAGAATTTGGACACAGAAGAAGGTGGTTACATTAACAAATAAATGGGACAGGGTACTACTAGCTAGTCCTAAATTTCATTTGCCACAATGCGTGTTGGAGGCTTCAAGCTACCCCCACAGATACAAGCCCTACAGAGTGTTCAGAATCACTAAGCACAGGCAACAATAACTAAAAACTATAAGCAATTTCATATTGGCACATACTGTAGATAAATAAAAGGATTGATCCACCAATAAACAGGTAGACTCACACACAAAAAAAGTTGCTGCCGACCTATCTATTATTAAACACTACACGTGCTTCTATATTTTCTCCTGGATAAGCTCACAACATGGTAACAGGTCGGGCCTGCTGCTTATTTTCCTCCACTTCAGATCTTTAGGCTGAGGAAAGAAGATTCAGTCAGGTGGATGCGATTAGAGCCCATCGAGGTCAGATCCTGACAGGCGGGGTCATGGGAAGCGTTTCACTGAGGTTCCTCAGGGGCCTTATTTTCAACCGTACAAGCGCAAAACCTCTGGACATCTCCTTAACTCGGCGCTCCAATGCAGCGAGAAGAAGCCTTGTCTGCAGACTTCTCCATATGCAAATTCCCCTGAGCGAGAAAGTTATGGACGTCTGAAAAAGACACGGCTGATGGCCGAGCTCATTTACAGAGTACTTGTTAACTCAGAGATCGGCTAAGGTCATATTTGGAGGTGCACTTCGTTCGAAGTGGAGCATTTATCTACAAAATATATACTGTACAGTTAGCGTCGCTATTCAGATTCTGGCTACAGTTCAGTTAATTTTGTGGATTCAGTTAGAAGTTTAGCAAAAGTCAGATAGCATTTGACCAATTCAGTTTTTAATTGAGAAATCCCTGTCCAGACTGGCCTGAAAAAAATCCCTTTTTCACCCTTTACAGACCTCCAATGTCTGAAACCAGTCATGAGTAAGGACCAGGTGGTCTGAAACGCGTTGACAGAGGATTACACCCCACATTGTCTTGTGTAACTGCCTGCTATTTGGATGGCTTTTAATCGATTGGAATAAAGTTTTTGGATTTTTTATTGTTGTACGCTGGCTGGCTTTCTCATATTGGACTTTCTGCAACACAAGGTGAGCGCTTGCAGCCGCAGACTCTGGCTTGGATAATTACAGGTAGAGCTGACTACCCTTTCTTACTAGATGTCTGAAACCCCCCAGGTCGCCCGAACAAGCTCACTTCTTCTTGGTCCTACGACGCATTCGTGGCCGCTCCTCCAATGAGCGCACTCGGATCCGCTCCCACCCCTTCATCTAGGAGCTTGTCCAATGTGAGCAGATCCGAGCACACTGGCTGCCACATTCCCCGCTACCTTCTAACAGGGAGCGTGTTTGTGCCTGCCATTCATAAATGGCCGGCCCGGGCATGCGCCGCTGGACCGGGAAAGAAGGTGAGTTTCCAGGAAACCTGGGGGGTTTCACACAGCGGGACATCCCGATTCTGGAAGCCCTGGGGGGAGGGAATCCAGCGGCCCTGGGCTTTGGTCCTCTTTAAGATTGCGCTCCCTGGCATCCACAGGCACCTCACACAAAGAAGGTGCATGGTAGCCCCTCCATTTCAGTGATAGGGGCAGTGAAGAGACATAATGGGGGAGGGCTTCCATCTTACTATTGACTTATAAATAGAAGACCCCATCTCAGCATCAACTGATCAGCTGGGTGGGAGGAAAAAGGAAAGTAATCCTTTCTTTTCAACCTGGCCTTTACTGTCTCTTTAAAGGAAAAGTCCAATTCTGTAGCGTAACTAAGAGATCTGCTTAACTAACCTCCGCATCCGCGCCCCCTACCGGTTTCCCACAACCCTGTTTTGTCAAGTCAGGAGCTGTGTTTGCTGGTTACATAGTTACATAGTTAATACAGTTTATTTGTTTTTTTAATAACCTTTGTATGCACGGCTCCCATTGAAAACAATGGGCATCTCCATTGTTCCTTGATGTGATATTCCTTGGAATTATTTGCGAGGTTATTTCTTATCCAAGTGGATTCCTACTTGGTCCTGCCATTGTTCTCCCATGGTTATGGAATAGTCATGGCTGTGCCTTTTGGCTTTAGAAACCAAACTTTGTCTCAAGGGCAACAAGAAGTTGTGGTAAACAAGCCTTGGCTCCAAATGCTCATCTGGGATTTAACCAGTGTAGAAACTGGGGCAAACCTCCTCAATCCTAAGATCACCCTAGGACAATACTCAAGGCCACCAATGGTAAAATGTGGGGGTACGTGGATCACTGCAGACCAACAACTGTTCTGTTAGGAGTGGCCAAGTACGCAGTACGCATGATACATCTTGGGATAAATAGTAAAATATCTTTTACCATTGAAGCTCGTAGAGTACTTACAGCTCCCCTTTTAAATGTATTCTTCATAAAGTTGCATTGGTGGTGGTTAGGTGCAAACTTACTTTATCCGAGCCCCAGCAAATAAACTGTACTGAAATAACTGATCTTAAAGTTTATTTCACATGGACGATGTCTCCTCACCGACTTACATTAGCCATTGGCCAGTAAACCATTTTTATTATTATTTTTTTCTCCTGCTGTGCCCCTTGGCCAAAAGAAGAGCAGAGAGAGACCGTCGGTAAAACATTCATATGGAAAAGATGGAGTGCCTCTGGCTGGCTCTGTGAAACGGTGGCTGCGCTCACTCTGTACCGTGTCATCCCGGCTCCCCCGGTATTAATATCGCCATTTATAATTGTAAATAATTAATGAAGCCAGCCAAGGTAGGAATAATAGAGCTATTCATCAAATCAATCAAGAGCTTGCCAAAACGTCCCTACTCAATGTGGCTTGTATAACACAAGCAGCAGATATGGACATTATGTCATATAAAGATACACCACCTATTTCAAAACCACGATACGGATATGGATTATAGACTAAGAAAGTAATAAAAAAAACAGCACTTCTGTATCAAAGATAAAGAAGAAAAGTGTTTCCCGGTCGCTGCTCGCGCATGCCATGGACTGGGAAACAAGGTGAGTTTATGGGCGACCTGGGGGGTTTTATACAGCTGGGCATCCTGATTCTAGATGCCTCAGGGGGGGGAATCAATCGGCCCAGGAATCTATTCCTTTGCCAATCTCCGTGAGTTTTGGTCCACTTTAAGTTCTGTTTACCGGAAGAAATGAGAATACATTTTCTTTTAAAAACCTATAGACCTATTGTACACCCTTCATGGACTTGAGGGTTGGACTGCTGGGAGCAAAGAGCAGTTCCCCAACCCCAGCTATAATGGGGCCCCTTTATGACTCATACACTAATCTTTTTTCCTGTCATTTTAACTTACTAGAACTAGACAACAAAAGACTGAAACAGCTCAGAAAATAGCCATGTGAGTACAAGTCTGATAAATATGGTTGAGGAGCCACCTAATGAGCCTCTTAGTGGTACCCATTCACCCGCTGTAGTTATGCCCAGAGGAGTAACTAGGCTTTCAGGCACCTGGGGCAAACATTAGAAATGGGGCCCCTCACCTGTGCTCAGGCACCCCGTGACCTGCTGCACCCATGGCATGTGCCCCCCTACTCTCCCCTAGCTACGCCCCTGGTTACGCTTTGGTCTAAAGCTATTTTATACTTTACATAATGGTATTGGACCCTAACCCATTTGGCAGGTGCACCCCAGGCCCAGTGCCTTCCACGCATAAGAATCACACCATCTGCCATAAGGCATGTAATTTTCACATAGGAAGAATGGGAGGCAGCTTCATGTTTTCATTTAGTGGAACATGTTCGCTCCTTATCCCATCACTTCATGGCTGCACCTGATCCAGTCATTTTTGTTTCGTTCCTTCTTCAATCGCAGATTGGAATTTTAAAGGTCAGAGAGAAAAGGCCAGGCTCGCTCAGAAGAGCCAGTGTCTCAACATCCTGTTTAATTATATCCAAATTTACTGTAGCATGTCAAAAGGTCGGTGCATGCAAAGGTCACAGTCCCCGCGCGCTCGCCCTAAATTGCATAAGAAGTGGAGAAGGAGGGCTCTTGACCTGTGGTAATCAGTGTCTGGATGGAGCCAGCGCCTGGCCTTGCTTTCTGGCAACCGTACAAAAGTTGCTTTCGTAACCTTATGAATGTTCGCCTGGAGTAATTGCTTCGGGGCCTTACTGTAGAATCTTGCTGTCTTTGTTCTGGTCCAAAAATATCCAAATATCCCAAAATAAATGTCCGATATTTTGGGAAATTCAATCACTGCTCCACTGGAGTATTTCATTTGTCTACAGTTAACTGTAAGGAAAGGGATTAAACCGCCAATGTGCCTTTAGTCTTGATTCTACCACCTGCTGTGCTTGAGTGCAGTAACCCCAACACTACACTTTTTCTTATTGCATGGCACGGCCCGCTTCTGTATTCATAACAGTTGGGTTATTCCGCTACAAGGTGGCGCAGTGGTACTGCAGAAAAGCTGTGGCCTGTCCCACCTCCCTATAAAAACGGGCTTAACCATAGAGTTCCCCAGTGTTTCCTCTGCAGTGGAACTGCGAAGTTAGAAGATGGCTCTCTCTCTTGTGCAGGTGAGCTGGGCAACCATGCCTGCAGCCCTGCAAGTCTATTTCCAACCGTTTACGGACCCTCACTGCCTCCCAGCCTCGGCTGACAGATCAGGTGAAGGTAGAAGAGCACTAGGGTCAAGTGCTCCTGGAGCGCAGCTCCAAGCCACAGACCCTGTAACACAAAGGGTAGCCGGCCATAGTTTTTATGGTGAGCCTAATAGGGATGCGGAGTTTCTGTCCTTGCTTCTGAGAGGGTAAGTAGTTTGGGGACTGTGTCCCTTTATTATCCTCGGGTCCCCCCCGCTCCCCCCCCACCACCTTAAAGAATGGGAACGTCCTAACAAGTTGCCTGCTGTGCCCAAGGGTTTGGATAAAAGGTATCCCTTTCCTGTTGATCTTGTTAAGAGGCGGACATTTCCCCCTGAAGTGGACACTCCCGTGCTAGGCTTGTCCAATACTTCGGTCATGCCTTCCCCTGACACTACCACTCTGAGGGACGGTGAGGACCGGCGCATGGATCAAGTGGCCTGCCATGCTTTTACCTGTGTGGGGGCTGGCTTGTGCCCCGTATGTGCTGCCGCCATTACTGCTATTCCCTTAAGAAGCTACTCAAGCGTCTCATCGTTGGCACAACAGCTAGTAGTGTGGGGGAGGAATATAGGACTCTTACTTTGCTCTGATTTTGTGGCCTTTATCCTTACTGCTATGAATGATGCTGTGCGGCTGTGTGGAAGGACCTCTGCGCTCTTGGTGGCTATGCGCCACTCTGTCTGGTTGCGCCAGTGGGCAGCTGATGCTGCGGCTAAGAAAGCTCTCACTGGCCTCCCCTTCGTGGGGCTGCGGCTATTTGGGGAACGTCTTGATGTTCTAGCCAAGGATGGGAGGCTGCCTCAGCGTAGGAAGCAGTCTCAGACCTTTCGATGGTCCTCTGCCCCCCTCCTTTCCTTTCGCATTCCCAGAGGGGCCGTGGCTCCCTCCTTTCCAGTGGTGGCAGAGATTCTTGGGGCCATGGCAAAACCCGTGGCCGTCCCGGTCTCTCCTGGAATCCTAAGCCCAAACCCTCTCCCAAGCCCCCTCAGGCATGAAGGGATGCCCTCACCCATCTGGGTGGTGGGACGGCTTCAGCTCTTTGCTCACGTCTGGAAGCTTCATGTCTCAGACCGGTGGATTCAGGAGGTAGTGTCCTCCGGTTACAAGATAGAGTTTGCAGCCTGGCCCCCCCCAAGATTCGTCAGATCCCGGATGTCTTTAAACCCTCTGTCCACTCAGGGGTTTCTGGCGGTTCACTGCCTGTTAGAGTCCAGAGTCATTTGTTTGGTGCCTCATCAAGAAAGAGGTCAGGGGTACTATTCCAATCTTTTCACGGACCCCAAAAAAGACGGCTCTCTGAGGCCCATTCTGGATCTGAAGGGCCTCAACAAATTTGTCAGATTCAAGCATTTTCGCATGGAGACGCTGCGCTCTGCTGTCAGTACCCTTCGCCCGGGCGACTTCATGACCACCGTGGATATCAAGGATGCTTATCTTCATGTGCTTATCTTTCCAGGTCATCAGAGATTTCTAAGGTTCGAGCTGCAGGATCAGCATTACCAGTTTGTGGCTCTACCCTTCGGTATCACCTCGGCACCTCGGGTGTTCACCAAGGTGCTGGCGGGAGTGATGGCTCTGCTAAGGAACCAGGGCATCCGCATCATTCCTTACCTGGACAACATCCTGATTGTGGCGGAGTCTTTTCCTCGGGCCGAGCGGGAAACTCAAATGGTGACATCCACTCTGGAGTCTTTCGGCTGGGTGATCAACTATCCCAAGTCTTCTCTGTCCCCGTCCTTGGTGAGGTCCTTTCTGGGCATGACTCTGGCTACCTCTCAGGTCAAGGTGTTCCTTCCTCAGCAGAGGGTGGAGGGTCTTCAGCTGCAGGCTCGGGCTCTGCTGTTGTGTCCTCATCCCTCCATCCATCAGGGGATGCAGTTGGTGTGCCTGATGGTGTCCTGCTTCGAGGCAGTTTCACATGAGAACTCTTCAGTTGCACCTCTTGTCAGTTTGGGATCGGGACCCTGTGTCCCTGGATCAGGAATTTGTTCTGTCTCCCCTGGCCAGTCTCTCTCGTGGTGGCTGGACTCAAGGAACCTTCTGGGGGGCAGGTCCTTCCTGCCCCCGTGCTGGGAAACGGTCACCACAGATGCCAGTCTGACCGACTGGGGAGGCTTCTGGAAGTCCCTGAGGTTCCAGGGTCGGTGGGGGCCGCAAGAGGCCCATGCTTCCATCAACTTCCTGGAACTGAGGGCGATCAGGTTGGTTCTTTCTCGCCTATCCACTCACCTTTGGGGTCGGGCTGTTCAGATCCGCTCAGACAACCAGACGGCGGTGGCCTACCTCAATCATCAGGGAGGGACTCGAAGCAAGCGAGCCTTCAAGGAAGTGTCCCTGATTCTGTCTTGAGCGGAACAGCATGTTCCCTGCAACTCAGTGGTCTAGATCCCAGGGGTGGAGAACCAGGTGGCGGACTCCCTGAGCAGGGGAACGTCTCGTCTGGGGGAGTGGTCTCTCAACAACCAGGTGTTTCTCTCCCTCTGTCACTGCTGGGGTCAGCCGGATGTGGACCTGTTTGCGTCCCATCACAATCACAAACTTCCCAGATTTGTCTCTCTGTCTCAGGATCCTCTGGCCTTCGCCACGGATTATTGCCTTGGCAATACCTTGGACGGAGTTTCAGCTTCTCTAAGTGTTCCCTCCGTTTCCTCTCCTGGGCAGGGTCATGCCCAGGAGCGGGTACCAGCCATACTGGTGGCCCCTTGTTGGCCAAGAAGAGTTTGCTTCACAGACGTTGTGCGGTTGGCAATAGACCGGCACGTCTTGCCCAAGGATCCAGATCTTCTCACCCAGGGGCAGCTGCGCCATCCCAATTTACAAACTCTGGCTTTAACGGCTTGGCTGCTGAAACCTCCATATTGATGGAAAAGGGGTTGCCTGCCTCTGTTGTTGATACCATGATTCAGGCTAGGAAGAAGTCCTTGTCCTTTATCTAATACAGGGTTTGGCATGCTTCCATTGCCTGGTGTGAGTCCAAGTCTCTTCCCTGTCTGGTGTTTTCTATTCCCAGGATTCTGGAATTCTTACAACATGGTTTGGATCAGGGCCTTCAACTTGGTACCCTAAAAGGCCATGTTGTAGCTCTGACAATTTTTTTCCAAAGATTTTTTGCCAATCACCGGTTGGTTAAAGCCTTTTTTCAGGGTGTTTCTCATGTGCGTCCACCCCGTAAGCCTTTGCTACCAGTCTGGGATTTGAAACTGGTGTTGTCTGCTCTGCAAGGGCCTCCCTTTGAGCCTATCCGTGAAGCTGCCTTGTCTATTTTGACTCTTAAGGTAGCCTTTCTGGTGGCTATCACTTCTGTAAGGCGAGTTTCTGAGCTAGCGGCACTTTCCATGAAACCTTATTTTAAGAGACATCAGGATAAGGGGGTGTTCCGGCTTAAGCCGGATTTCCTGCCAAAGGTTGTATCTGCCTTTCATCTTAATCAGGACATTGTCTTGCCTTCATTGTGTCCTAATCCTACTAATTCCAAGGAGCGGACTCTGCATTCTCTGGATGTGGTCAGGGCTCTGAAGTTTTATTTGGTCGCCACTGAGACTTTCAGGAAGTCTGATGCTCTTTTTGTTCTCACTTCTGGACCTAGGAAGGGTTTGCCTCCGGCTAAATCCACTATCAGCAAGTGGATCCGTCAGGCGGTGGTTCAAGCCTATTCTAGGCTTAGGGAAAGGAACCTCCCTTTAGGATTACTGCTCATTCCACTCGTGCTATTGGTGCCTCTTGGCCTTTTCAGCACCAAGCTTCTGTTGAACAAGTTTGCAAGGCCGCTACTTGGTCTTCTGTTCATACTTTTTCAAAGTTTTACAAGGTTGATGTTAAGGCCTCAGCAGATGCTGCTTTTAGCCGCAAGGTGCTTCAGGCGGTAGTGACTTGAACTGCCGGCCGTTACTCTTTGGGGATCCCACCCTACTCTGGACACTGCTTTTGGATGTCCCAACTGTTATGAATACCGAAGCGGGCCGTGCCATGCAATAAGAAAAAAGCAATTCTGTGAGTACTCACCTGTAGAATTGTTTTTGTTCTTGCATGGCACGGCCCGCTTCGCCCCACCCTTGTTATCGTTATTCTTGGTTGCCTCTTTATGGTGATTGTTCCAAGTTAATTGGGGTTTTTTACCTTTTTCACATTTTTTACTTATTCTCTCCCGGCTTCTTGTCTCACTGCTTGTCTACGCTGGGGAACTCTATGGTTAAGCCCGTTTTTATAGGGAGCCGGGACAAGCCACAGCTTTTCTGCAGTACCACTGCGCCACCTTGTGGTGGAATAACCCAACTGTTATGAATACCGAAGCGGGCCGCGCCATGCAAGAACAAAAACAATTCTACAGGTGAGTACTCACAGAATTGCTTTTTTTGAACCCCTACTCAAGAATATGTAGGAGATGGCTCCTGGTTGATTTCCTTCTGTCCCTTATCTTTATAAGTCTTTGGAACTGTAATCCGCGTCCCCAGTAGGGGGCCGGAAACACTCCACCACTGCACAGCAATACAAATTGTCGCTTTTGGATTTTGTAGTTTTTTGCCAACTGCAGATAACTTTATTTCAGCAGCTCAACATAAGGGTTAAGTTTGCAGCATTTGACAAACAGTTCAATAGTCCATTACTCGCTCTCTCCTGGGGCTGGGCCCCTGGCCTCAGGTGCCGGTCTCCCGGGGTGCCGGCAAGGCACGGGTTTGGATCCCCCCTGCTGACAGTAGCTTAGACAGCAGCTAGGTCCCACTTTTCTCACAAGTTCGAGAGGTGCCAGACAAGCACAAGCCACTCGAGAGCAAAGTCATTTCACTTGGGTTTCCCTTGGTTAGTCCAATCGGCCGCCCGGGCAGTAGGCCTCAGAATCCACCTCACGGCAGCAGCTTGCTTCCAGTAAAATGATGTCGGTCACACCCTCCAGGCCGGAGCAAGCATCTCAGTACGGCCTCTCTCTCCACACTGCTAGGAGACAGGTCACCTCAGGATCCCTGGGTTGGCCATGGAGGACCTCCTCAGGGGCACGCTGTTATCAGGGTGCACTGGGGCTTATTCTCTCATGGGCCCGGTTATCTGCCTCCCACCCTATATCTGCTCCAGCGTGGGCTATCTCCTAACAGCAGCTCTCCAAACCAGGAAGTCTCACTCGAGCACCTAGTGGCATTTTGTATGTTACAATTGTCTTTCTATATATTACAGAACCACAACTCCCTATATGGGCTTTTAATATTTCATGGTAAACCTCCTTTATCAGATGGCCCATGCACAGAAGCTTATGTCTGTCACCCTGAACCCATTTCATCACAGGCCTACTTTAAAGTGGACCAAAACCCAGGATTTTGACTATCCTGGGTTTTGGTCCTTTCCCCAGGGGCACCCTAATCGGGGGGTGCTCCGTTGTGTGACCCCCCCCCCCCCCAGATCGCCGCAGCCAGCTCACCTTATCTAAGAGCAGCGGCTCTGACGGTCACATCCTCTGCTTCCCTCTAGCAGTGCGCGTGCCCAGTCCAGGCATTTGTGAATGATGTTCTCTGTTCGAGGGAGACGGAGGATGCGGCCTTCAGAACCGCTGCTCTTAGATGCGCCATGGGACCGGGGAGTGGTGAGCTGGCTGCGGCGATCTGGGGGGTTTCACCCCTATTGGGGTGCCCCCGAGGAAAGAAACAAAAACCAGGATAGTCAAAACTTTTGACTATTCTGGGTTTTAGTCCACTTTAGAGAGCTACAGTGGCCTAAATGTCCTCATTCAAAGGAAGGATTTTCTCACACTGACAGACCATTCAGAGACGCAGACTCCTTGACCTTAAGGTGCTGGGCGATTGGCACCCCCTTCCCTGTGTCTGACTCAATTAACATTTAAATGCCATTTGGTGGGAATATGAGCAGTGCCTCTGAAGCAAACAAATTGCTGATGTCTGGTTACAAAGTCAACGAGATCAAGATTCAACCTGATGATTAAAACTGGACGCGTCGTGCTCAGATGTCAGGTGAAGGACTTGCTCTAGGTGGGAGCCTTCATCTAGCTAAAAACCTTCAGGTCATAACAATGGGCAGCTCTCTATACAGTACAGACCAGAGAGATTCTATGATACTCTCAATGTCTTTCTCGTCTACATGGGTATGATTTCTACTACATACCCACAACCTTTTCCTACTGACTTCCTGCCTATGAACCCTTGCGGCCTGCCCAGGACCTTTTGCTACAGACTTCGACTATGACCTTTGACTTATGTCTGGGCCTGTCTCTGCCTTTCAACTGCTGCCAGTTTATCAATTCCAGGTAATTATTGCTTGCCTGCCAAAACCCTTGATTTACCAGGGTAACAATATGGGCCTCCCTACACAGCCCCAGCCTATCCGCCTTGAAGGGGTCTTTAGTTAAACCGAACCATCAGCATGATTTAATGAAAAGCCCAAACTCTTAAAAAACTATTCCCCAACATCTAAAATGAATATATTTTAAGTTTTTAGTCACTTACTCACTTATTCTTGCCCCCACCGGGCTGCAACTCTGTTCAGGACTCTAAGATCGGTCGCCGGCCATCTTGACTTGGAAGCATCACATACTGAGGAGAGGAGAGCGGGATAAAGTGCAGGGGGTGGGGCTATAGCTGTGCTTTGCACAGACAACCTGAAAAAGCCCCAAATCGTTACATCTGAAAATCGAGATTCTGGGCAGACAAACAGTGATTCCCCAAAGTGAGACACGCCTTCGGAGGGGGATTTCTCCATCAGGTCATCGGCAGGACCAGCCCTCTATTAAGCAGATGTATGTTATATTTTAGTTGTTACTATCCTGGTTTTGGTTTACCCCGGGGCACCCCGATTGGCGCGCTCAGAGCTGCTGACATCACGCCATCCAAGACGGCGTCTAAAGCCAGCGGCTCAGAGCAAATGGCTGGCGCAGGCACGCTCCCTGTTAGAGGGATAGCGGGGATGCGGCCCGCACATGCGCCGTTGGACCGGGAGGAAAGGTAAGTGAATGGGGCAGTCTGGGGGGTTTCACGCAGATTTTGGATGCCCCGAGGGGAGGGAATTGATCGGCCCGAGAATCTTATAGATTCCCGGGCGATGGAGCTGGGTTTTGGTCCACTTTAAAGGGGTCTCTAGTGAAGACTAGAGATGCCCTGAGATTCCAGACCACAGAGTCGAGTCTGAAATCTCAGGAGGCTTGTTGGTTGGTTCTGTGTAGTATTATTTATCACCCGCCTTGCTCACAGGGTGTGACCCTAGTGCTCTACAGTCAGAACCTGATGCCAAAAAGGTGGAGGACAGTCATAGGTCTAACCACACTGACCCCCCTACCCTTTAGGCAAGTCAAACTAGCCTCTTTCTTGACCTCTATTAGCCACCTACCCAAGGTATTAAAGCTTGTCCATAAAATGTTAGAGAAAATCTTTAGTCGAGTCATATCTCGTGCCCCTCCTTTGTCCTCTAGACATTGACTCATTGAGTCAAACACATGCATCAGTCTCCCCTCCCTCCTCAGTGCCGAGCAATTTAAAATTAGTTTCAATAGAAAGTAAATTAAACATATATATTCATGTATACAGTGCTCAGGAAATGTATATATTCTTGTCTATTGTTACTCTTAAAATGAGCTTTTTAAAAAAAAAAAATGCATTAAAGCAAAAATAAAAAGCAAGCTACGGTCCAAGGGACCAATACATTAGTGTATAGTTTCTATAGACTATATTTGTAATGGCTTTTACACTGATTAAGGGAGGCAGCGGCGGAACACAATGGCGCTGACGTTCTGGTAAGCATGAGTAATGAAAGAGAAATATATTTTACTGTAAAACGAGCACTTTTTAAGAAAAAAAAATGTTCTTTTAAGAACAGACCATGTACCAACGGGTAAAAGAGAACCTGTCAATCTCCTGCTTTATACAGCATTATACAAACATTTTAGTATTATTGTAACTTTGGTCCTGAATCAAAAAGAAAAAAAAAATATGCAAAAACCGCGTAAAGGATCGTATGCGCAAAATGAGGGGATGGCCGGCGGCGGTTGAAAGTGACACCGGCACATTGTGCAATTATTTTTGGAGGAATAAATGACCCGTACCTGTAGGGCACTGGGTTGTTCCACACTCCCGATGCACAGGAGAGGGTGCAGGAAATCAGGTGGGGGGGGGGGGTTACTTACCAGTTCACATGTGGTAAAATAAATAAATATACCACAAATGTTTTCTATTAAAGGGGACCAAACCCCACGCCGATCAGAATCTATAAGATTCCTGGGCCGGTCAATTCCCTCCCCCCAGGGCATCCAAAATTGGGACGCCCCGCTGTGTGAAACCCCCAGGTCGCCCCACTTACCTTGTTTCCGGGTCCAACGGCCTATGCGCGAACCACGGTAGAAGGAGACCATACAGTCCATCTAGTCTGCCCTTATGTATATACTGTATGTTCTCTTTATCTTAGGATAGATGAAGGCTTATCCCAGACAGTTTTAAATTCAGTGACTGTAGATTTTCCAACTACCTCTGCTGGAAGTTTGTTCCAAGCATCTACTACTCTTTCTGTAAAATAATATTTTCTAACGTTGCTCCTGATCTTCCCTCCGACCAGCTTGAGGTTGGGCCCCTTTGTTCTATCACGGGGAGGCCGATTCATTAATAGCGGCAGGTAGCGACAGTTGAGCGACTGTAGCTGCATTTTCAGAGCGCCCGCTAGTAGTCGCTGTGCTTGGCCGTTGTTCGGTAGTTGATAGCGACTCAGTCGGTTTGCCGTAATGTTGAATATTGGGTGAGTAGTCGCTATTTGACAGGTTCCGCGCTGTATGGGAGCGCATGATAGTGACTGGCCCTAGCGACCGGCTCGCACCATATTCATTAACAAATCACGCTCAAAAAATTCTCGCGCTGTAAAATGCATGTTTAAACCCCAGAGCGCTGGCGGCGATGTGTTAAAAGTAGTTTTTTAACCCCCAACCATATTTTTGGAAACCAAAAAAAACAAGTTTTTAAAATAATTTTGTAATATGAATACATTAATATCAGACCTGTAATATCAATTCTGTACATTTTTTTTTTTTTTTTACCTTAAATTAAAAATTATTTAAAATGGCAGAAGTGGTCACAGAATTTTTCACATTTAAAAAAAAAAAAAAAAAAAAAAACATTAATAACAATTAATTATGAATATTTAAAGATTGTTCCATTGAAATGCATTGGAGCGCGCCAGGTAGCGAGAGGTCATACCTGTCGCTGTTCAAGGTCGGACGCTGGCGCTGTGGGCTGAGGCTGGAATAATGATGAATGATTCGCTATCTGGCGCTATCTCAGTCGCTAAGCAGGATCGGCTTGATAAATGTGTGATTGTGGTGGGGAGACGGCGTTCTCGTGGCGGGGCCCGTTATTACCGGCCGCTCACCAGTCGCTACCTGTCGCTATCCCTTGTTAAATAAGGGCCTAAGTTTCTTATTAAATATACTTCCCTCCTGAATCTTATTCAATCCTTTCACATGTATAAAGGTCTCCATCGTGTCCCCTCTCTCCCTTCTTTCCTCCAGACTGTACAAATTAAGTTTTTTAAGTCTTTCCTGAAAAGTTTTTAAGTCCTTCCACCATTTTTGTTGCCGGCCTTTGGACACGTTCTATCTGAATAATGTCTTTTTGCAGGTGACTTCTCCATAACTACACATAGCAGCCATTGTGTGCTTATGCACATGAAATTTTACTTAATTGACGCATTTTTCCCATCCTTGGATTTGTGAACAACACACTAATATGAACACACTGGTGAATAAACAATATATTAGTAACTGCACACAGTGGACAAATACCATATCAGTGACTACACAAAGGTGAATAACACTAAGGGACAGTAAAGTGCACATATGCCCGGATCGGTGGTCTGCCCTAAACTTGGAAACAATTGGGGGTTAGATATCTTAGATGCTACAATCATGTCCAGGAATAAAACCTTCCACCCTCTGGTTACAAGTCAATTCAATACTTGTGTAGCAGACGGTGGCAGAGGCGGAGGAGGTGTGGAGGCACAGACACAGGTGAGGGGAGCCACCTGCTTGGGACTATGTCATGCCCAGTTGATCCCAGATAACTTTGTCCCACTGAGAATTTTCCCTTTGCCACAATTATACTGTAAAATGATAGGGTGCATTTATGTTCTTTTATATCGTATGGTGAATTCCACACTTGTCTTACCATATCCTGAGAATATAAACCTTCCATGAAACGCGTCACCGCACAAATCCTGTCCAGTGTCCTGAATGTCATGGAGAGCATTTGAAAGTTATTTTCAGTGGCGTCATTAGCATGTAGCATCAGGAGTGAATACACCTCCGTTGCAGCAACCTTTCACGTCAGTCATCGAGCCTCGGTGACAGATCCGATCAATAGAGCTGGACATTAGCCGGGATAACTCCATGTTCGCCGTCATTCCCTTTTTCCTATTTCCTTCCTGCCTGTGACATGGTGTGAAATGTACATTGACTTGCTTGTGCGTGTCTCTATACAGTGATTAGCCTGCTTCACATTACACATATAGGCAGGTACTGCCAGGTAGGTACACAGACCAAACACAAAGCAAGTCACACTATGGGTTCTATTCATAGAGGTCGGCGTAATCAAGGTGTTTTACTTTATCAATAGGAGTAAAAGCTTGCCACGTTTTGTCTGCATCAAAATACCTGGCCGACATTGGCTTTCCAGCAGTTAAGGCTATGTACTAAGTTACATCTGCTTTGCAGCAAGTTCTGGAGGTTTTCTGTAGATGGCATGTCTTAAAGTTGACCAAAACCCAGTACAATCGGCCTAGGAATCTATAAGATTCCAGGGCCGCTTGATTCGCTCCCCCAGGGGGTATTCAAAATTGGGATGCCCCGCTGTGTGAAACCCCCCAGGTTGCCCGTCCACTTACCTTGGTTCCCGGTCCAACGGTGCATGCGCGAGCCGCTGCCACATCCCTGTTATCCCTCTAGCAGGGTGCGTGCCCCTGACTGGAATTTGTGAATGGCCGGCTCAGGCACGCACCCTGTTAGAGGGAAGCGGGGGATACGGCGCCAGCGCGCTCGGACCCACTGGCCTTAGACCCTGTGACAGCTTAGACGTCATGACGTCAGATGGCTGATTGGACCAACACCCAGGATAGTCAAAATCCTAGGTTTTGGTCTACTTTAATGGAGAATTGCCATTATCAATATATGTTGGTTGAAAAGACTTAAAGTGGACCAAAACCCAGGATTTGAACTACCCTAGGTTTTGGTCCTAGCCCCCGGGGCACCCGGATCGGGGTTGCCCCGCTGTGTGAAACTCCCCAGGTCGGCTGAATGAACTCACCTCTTCCCGGTCCTAAGGCGCATGCACGGCGCTTCCGCACCTCTATGACTAAGGACCCATCAATTGCGTCCGAAACGCGTTAGAAAACGTGGCATGCTTTGACTTGCCGGGGTTCTTTACTGGTTTTCTCCTATGGAGATGCTGGTTTTACTCTGCATATGAATAAACTTCAAGATTTTAAGGAGTGCGGATCTTCTCTTCGCTTTTCTGATTCATGTGGGGCAGGGACAGCCCCAGGTCTTGCACCCATTAGCCAGAGTGCGTTTGCTCCTCGTTTCTGAATCCGCTTCCGCACCAGTGCCTGCATCCCCCACTTCCCTTTAACAGGCAGTATGCCAGGGAGGCGTTTAGGCCCTGGTCGCTTGATTAAGGGGTCTACATCCCAAAAACTGTGCATTGAAATAAATACGTTAATGCTGACTTAGCAATACTCTGGAGTCCCAAAATGTGTCCTTGTATGATCTAACACAGGGTTTCCTACTCCCAATATGGTCTATAGATTTTGGTTTTTGATACCTGGGAATTTCCTCATACCTGTCAGTTCATCAGAATATAAAACCCAAGATAAGTAGAAATTATAACCATAGAAATGACAAATCACGTGACCTTTAACAGATGTAACTAAGCATTACTATCAAGGAAAACAATGCCCTAGACATGTCTCCTCCCTTGGGGGTCTCTTTGATGGAGAGTTTTCGGTATGCATTTTCTTAAACTGCAGCTAATTAATAAAGCATTGTAAGCCAAGTTTCAAAGCAGAAAATCAATGCTCTATGGATTCTCTTTTAGAACCCTCACGAGCGCCGTTCCATATGCAAAGTGACAGTAAGATAGTTCAGGATCGGAAATCTGTTTATTTGCATTTGTGTCTGTAATAATGCTCGGTGATGACCCGAATAATAATAAAGCATGACTGGCTCCATTGAGATGTTGCCATCGGTTAACATAAACTTATAGGGAGCAATTTCAGGAAGATGGAGGGACTCTAATCTGACCTGTGTATTGAGTTTCTGAAGCCTTTACAACACAACACACAATTTACTGCAAAAAGATTTAAAAAATAGTCCTATAATTATGGTGCTAAATTTTACAAGGGGTTGTGGCGGAACTCCGGACCTTACATTTACCAGTTTGTAGTGACGAGATGAACATGCCTCTATTCGGATCGGAAGCCGTTTTGTCAGATTCGCCCAACTGTTTGGCGTTTGAGTTTTCCCGAAGCCAAATCCTAATTAAATCGATGTAGAGCAAAATTCCCCACACAATGACCTGCTGACCACGGCTCATCCACGGCTAATTACTTGATCCAACTGACTAAAACACTGTGTAACCCAGCCTAGTGTTCCAGCATTTCACTCCCTGGGGTTATAACAAGGACCTTCCATGCAGTCCAGCCTGTCCCGCCATGTTGGGTGCTTCAGCGAGGACAGGGGGGGTCTTAGAGTCCTTGTTTCCCCGTTGAGTTTCCAGTTGGTTCTGACCAGTAATCTGGCTTTACAGCTACCTGTGTTCACAGGGGGATTTCTCAGTACTTGCCCTGCCTGTATTTGCATTTGGCATGCCTGTTGTTAAGCATACGCAGTAAACTCTGTCCCTTTTACTACACACTTCTTTGAATCATTCTTTCCATTTTCCGCATCCAGCTCCTCATGACAGAGAAGGGCATCAGATTGCAGAGCCAGTCATGTGACCAGCATTGTAAGGCGTTGAAGAGAAATGTATCTCTCTCATCTCAGCTACATGATCTGATTGACTCGCCCAGTGCTATATTGATCGCTAGCACCTCCGTGGTAACATCCTATTAACAAGAGCAGAAAGGTGGACTGACGACATTTACACCCCCATCTTGTCCTGTCCTGTACTGATGAAAAATGAACCAGGATATATTGGCTTTGCTGTTTCTTCTCTTAGTTCAAAATGCATGGGCCAATATTTGTATGTACAGTATCTGTAAAAATCGATAGAACTTAAAGCTATACAAAGCAGGCAAGAGACTTAGATCATGTAAAATATATGTTACATGTTCAGCAATTCCACTGGAACAAATATATAGCTTCAAAATCCTTCTTGAAACAGAAATTCATTGCTTCACTGCTTGGTAGTCAAAGGCTTATTACCCAAAAGCATTTTCTCTCTATGTTAAAGTTATACTAAAGGCGAGTGCCCGTTTGTTGTCGCATTGTCCTGGGCTACACGTTGGATTTTCCTAAACTTCAATCTTTTTTTAAAAAAGACCCTGTAGTTTCTAAGCATTAGAGCATTGGAGATTGATAGAAAAAGTGAAGAGAAATAGTGGCTGTGGCAACAGCAATGTGATGTAAGCACACTGATGAGTGTGAAAGGAGGGCGGGGTTTTAGAGCTGCAGAGAGAGGCAACCAATCAGGATGTCTGGGCAGGGAATGGGGAGTGTTTCCGTTCTTGGTTCACTGAAGGTTGTTTGGTAGACCAGGTCCAAAAGCTGAACGAGGAAGTGATTTTCTTCACTTAGGATGTAAGGGGGGCCAATGCATGCTGCTTGGGAACTCCTGCTTTGTGGTGGGTGGTGTGTAGGTGTGTAGTCCTCAAAATCTGGCCCTGACCACCACCCAAACCTTACTATGTAACGAGGGTGAGAGGCTTGACTGACAGATGCACTGGAGACCACAGGGCCGTCGTGTAGGGTATGTGGCACTGATGAATCCCTTTACCACACCATTGGGTGCTTTGCTGGGTTGATATGTGGTGAGCATCTAATCAGTTATGATCTTCTAGATTGAGGTGATGAGCAGAACAATGCAAATACCTTGTTAACCAGGAATAGCAACAGAAATATGTGTGGTCCACAATGGGACCTGGAGTCCTGAGGAGCAATTAACAGTAAAGTCCTCAACATCTTGGTCTTCAAGCATGTTGTAGGCCACTGTTCCCCAACCCTCTCCTTGAGAGCCACCAACAGCTAACATTTTTGGGTCTCTACGTAGTAGCACTGTCTAAGCACGAATGCTTAGACAGCGTGAAGATCTGCAAAACCTAGCATGTTGATTGTTGGCTCTTAAGGAGAGGACTGGGGTTGTTGTAGCCCATATTGCTCCTAATGAGCCACAATTCAAAGTCAACATTTGTATTTGTTTTTACTGGTGGTACAAAAAAATAAGCAAAATGTAAACAGTGACCATTCCAACTAGGCTATGGCTGGAGTTCTCCTTTAGGTTGAAAATGATACTTATCCAGCTAATGCAGAACATGAAAGAAGAACTGTTCATTTATCTTTGTCTGTCATCTTCAATAATTTCTTCAAAGCAGATGGTTGGAAAAAAACTGTAACGCACAGCTGGCTCCAGTTCCGTATCGATCGGGAGAGATACGTACTGACATATAACAGGCGGCCATTATGTTCATTTATACCCCGAGCTGCGGGGAGATTGATGGAGCTTTTTTGGAGAAAGGTACAATAATGTGAAAAAAGTAGGATGTTGAGTTGAAAAAATAAAGTTTGAAAAGTCTATTCTTCAAGTTTTTATATATTTTTTTAGGTTCTAATATATAGAGAGAAAAAATGTAAACATACTTTTCAAAAAAAAGTTTTGTAAAAAAAGTCCCTGTAATAAGCACACAAGAAAATTAAAGCACACCAAAACCCACATTTTTAACTAGCATCCCCTTAATTGGTCCCCCATGAAGAGCACCTTTTGCCAATTTTTACTGTCCCTGCTTCATTCTAATCCCAGATAATGGAGCCTGTTTTAGCTGTAAAGTCCCGCCTCCTACATTCATTGCCTCTATTCATTGATGTCATTGCCACGACTATGCAATGACTGATCCCCTGCCATCTTACACTGAGGGCCTTATTTATCAAGGGCTAGCGCCAGGTAGTGTCTGACGAGCGCCAGGTACCGCCAGCTAACGGCGGCTACCGACTCAAGTACGCCCGGCGGCGGTCACAATGACGCATTTATCGCGCTAAATGAGGCTAGCGCCGGCGAGAGCGACAGCTAGCGCGGGATTCATCATGTAGCCGACTGCAACGAACAGCGCCGCTGCTAATCCCATCACAGCGCCAGGTATGACCTGTCGCTCCCTGGCGATGTCCAATGCATTTCAATGGAGCAATCTTTAATTAATCATAATTAATTGCTATTAATTTTTTTTTTTTTTTTTTTAATGTCAAAAATTCTGTGACCACTTCTGCAATGTTAGGATTTTTTTTAAGGTAAAAAAAATCAAAAAAAAAAATTGTGCAGAATTGATATTACAGGTCTGATATTAATGTATTCATATTACAAAATGTTTATAAAAACTTGTATAATTTTACTATCAAAAAATATGGTTGTTTGGGGGTTAAAAACTATTTTACATCCATCGCCGCCAGCGCTCTGGGGTTTAAACAAGGAATTCTCAGCGCGAAAAAATTCGGAGCGTGATTTGTTAATGAATCTGCAGCAAGCCGTTCGCTCTGGCCATTCGCTGTCAGGCGCACCCATACAAGCGGAACCTGTGAAACAGCGACCCCTAACCCCGTATTCAACATTACCGCACACCGACTGAGTCGCTGTCAACAAGCAAACCCCGGCCAAGCACAGCGAATACTAGCTGGCGCTGTGAAAATCACGCTACTAGCGCTCATCTGTCGCTACCTGGCGCTATTAATGAATCGGCCTCCCCGAGACAGCAAGATAATCAGTTTTCCAGGACAATTTGAAAAGTTAAAATATCCAAGGGAGTATTGGCAGGTGCTTTGGCCAAATGTATTTCATGATTTCAGTGGGTTTTGGTTCTCTTTAATGCTAGTATATAATGATGTGTTCCTATCATTGTTTTAGGTTAGCCAACAGCATCAGAAGCGAAAAGTATACATTTTACACAGTTTGCTTTGATAATTAGCTTGTGGGCTTACAAAAATTATTTCCCATGAATGGAATTTTGCTTTAGTCAATCACCTTATTCCTGAAAGTGTTGCGTTCCTCCTAAACCCCAGAAGTGCCGACCTATTGCGGCAACAGATCAAATTTTAATACTTCATGTACATGTGTCTACTGTTACTTTTCATCAAAATCCCTATGTTTGTACCCTTCTGCTGTGCAAGAGATAGGCGCTTCTCGCTTCCCCAGCAGAAGCGTTTATTCAAGCACCTGAAAGGGAGGGTTTTTCCATCTCCGTGTGTCACCCTAATATTATGTAAGCACTTTCCTGGTTGCATTTTGTGTACAGTATATTGTATACTTGTGACTAAGGCAGCCATTATCTAACAGTTTTCTATGCATGTGCTAGGCATTGTTACTTTACTATTGTATCCTATAGCAATGTCTTGGATCTACAAGAGGTCCATTTAGTGGCCCATATTAAATCTGTCTTGCAAGGTTCATTTAGTGGCCCATATTGAATCTGTCTTGAAAGGTCCATTTAGTGACTGTAGCGATAACCCTTATCGCCGGAGGGCTTCACCGCCCGAGACGTCCTTTTCCCAATCGTAAGAGGTGCTGCTGGAATTCCAGAGTCGTCCGTGAAGAAACAGGAACAGCCCTTACAAGGGTTAGTGAATCGTAATATAGCGTTTCCCCCAATAAGAGACAGAACTTCAGTATTGAGGGTGAAGGTGAAGTAGACTTTATTAGTGCCACACTGGGCCTTATATGCAAGCCTCCATGCAAGGGGACCTCCCCCATGGACCTGATGGAGGACTGCATGACAAATACACAGACCAATGGGAGCAGGGCACACAATCCCTCAACTCTGCCGGTGACGCAATCAGCAACACAATAGACGTCTGTAATACAATCAGTATAACAATAGCAGTCTGTAATACAATCAATCAGAACAATGAATAACGTAATCAATCAACACAATGGCAGTCTGTAACATGCTTAAGAAAAGGAAAGTAATGAACCTGTGTAAAGTCCAAAGGGCAGAGAATCTGTCACAGTGACCCATATTGAATTTGTCATGAAACTGACTGTAACCTAGCCCATCCATGTTGCAAATCTTTTTATACTATGTGTATTGCTAGAATTATGCAAGGTCTTGAATTTTGTAAGCCATTTCATTGATATTTATTGTTACCATTTTGTATAATCCACATGAATTATCTACAAATACTCATGAGTAATATAATCCACATGAAATAACTACAATGTTGGTGTCTCTGCCATCTTTACATTTTTGATACGGTCTCTAAACGTCACTTTAGGTAGAGGAATGAGAGATAAGCT
Organism: Gastrophryne carolinensis; assembly: GCA_027917425.1. NCBI lineage: Eukaryota > Metazoa > Chordata > Amphibia > Anura > Microhylidae > Gastrophryne > Gastrophryne carolinensis. The sequence continues at coordinate 635,663,616 of CM051234.1, forward strand.
TGAACAACTCTTTGTTATATACGCTGGTTATTAACTGATTAATTACTTAGATGTGCATTGGTCTAACCAGTAGATTTTTGTTGTCCCTTTAGGAAAGCCTGAAAAATGTCGCTATATCCATGACAGAGCCCCATTTAATTTTCATGCCAGGTCCAGGTCGCATTTAGTTACACAACCACAATACAGAGATATATCCTGATATGTTACCAAACTTTTGACAGTTTGCAGTTGACATCATATCCCCTGGTTTCTTATGTAAAGACTTGTATAACATATCCTTGATTCAGCACCAGGTGAAAAGAGTGCACTTTAGGTGAAAAATACAACAGAAGTGCTTGCTTTACATTTTTCTTCAAAAACAGGGTAGTACATTTTCGAGTTTTTTCTGGAGTAAATAGTTTCTTCATAGGGTTTGTCCAGCCAAAAATATACAACCTGCACTACTCATCTTTTTTCCAGCGCAGTTCAAACACCTGGACCAGCCCAGCTCCAAGATGGAGATTGTGCACCTCGGAGTTCCTCTATGGTTCAAGATGGCAGGCATGGACCTCAGCATGCCCCTTTCATTCATTGCAATGGAGGAGCAGTGTGGAGGTGGGGTCATGAGTGTAAGCCCCCTTTATTGCAAACGGAAGACTTTTTGCACCTAAGCTTGTGGTTTCTTCTCCTTGTAGGAATAAAATCCAGGGGTAACAGGATTAAAGCGGACCTTTACTCTGAATAAGAGTCTATCTTATATGTTTCCCACACCCTGTACATACAGATTGCCCACATTAAAAATCATCCTACCTGCATCTACTGCATGTTATGAGCCTTTAAACATCCAAGATGGCGGCTTATGGAAGCCGCCATCTTATCAGGCAGCCTGCAAACAGGAAGTGCCTCCTGACTGTGCTGCTCTGCATTCTGGGACTGCTGACCTTTACCTGACCCCAGCTCTGCTCTGTCTGAGCAAAGCACAGCTATAACCTGCCCCCCTGTACCTTATCCCACTCGCCTCTCCTCAGTAAGTGTGATGCTTCTGAGTCAAGATGGCGGCGCCCATATCCTAAATTCCTGAACAGAGTTGCAGCCCAGTGGGGGAAAGAATAATAAGTTAGTGACTAAAACGTAAAATATATTAATTTTAGATGCTGGGGAACCGTTTTTTAAGAGTTTGGGCTTTTCATTAAATCACGGTGAAGGTCCAGTTTAAGTGAATCATGGAAAGGCTGGCTGGATATTTCTTGATGCTGGGTGTATAAGTGACCCCTCCTTCCGCCATCCAGTATATTTAGATGGATCTTTTTTAACATTGGGCCATTTTTTTGTGATAGTCAACCGTCGACGACCTTCGTAGTTTTATATCCAATAAGCCATTTTCCTCTGATGGAGTCAGTTTAGCGCTTGCACCATGTCACAGTTAATGTCCTCCGGCCAATGTCTGCTCGGCAGCAGTACACAACAGAGCAAGCACCAAGAGACTGAGCACTTTTAGCAAAGCCCAGCGAGGGTGCCAAAAGTGTACGGGAGTCAGGCGGCAAGATGTAATCGTCTGCTATCTGATGAATGGCATCACTAAACATGTTATTGCAATGCTTTCTGATGCTATAATAATTACACAAGCTGACTTCCAGCGATATATCTTCCCAGACAGGAGCAGCGATGGGCTGAGTAGGCAGTCGGGAACTGTGGAGCAGAAATAAGCACAAGCTTTAGTAATGCTTTGCAAAACGTTGAGGCGTCCATGTCCTAGGAATTAGCGTTCCCCAATTTAGATGTTTAATTTTTCTCTGTGCCACTTTTTATGATGACTATGAAAAAGTGCCTGACTTTGTTTTCTCTAAACCTTCTGGTATGTATCTTGGTTTATCAATCACAATCTCTTTGAACGCTTGCATTGTAAAGTATAACACCAACGAATCAACGCATCTGGTCTGAATGGTGGTGTAGCCAGCGATTTCAGCGTGTTCAGCAATTATCTTTGTGGTTCTTCAGTGTGGTAGTTCATATCTGTCCTGCAGTTGCGCTACATCACCACAAGATGGCGCTGTTGGGTAGCTAATGGATTGTGACACTGCAGTTCTACCAAATCGATTTTGAAATCTCTCAGGCCGAATAGTCCTCTGGCCACCACCATGTGTGAACTATGACAGGGGTCCCTTGGACCTCTTGGCAGTTCACTAACCGTTAAAAAAAAAACAGTTTTAAAATAAAAACTACATTTCGGCATTGCTGCATCTTTCTCCATCTGTCCCCCCTGTCAGGTGCCGCCCTCTCTGCAGGTCTGCCGGGTCGGGGTATACCTCCTGGTCCAGTGGGCTGTGATCATCTTGATGCCGGGGAGACGCTATTGCAAACCCAGTGGGGGCATCTGTAGTGAGGTGCCCCCCTCTTCTTTCCTTGGTGTCCCAACAAGCTAATACCGGGCCACTGGGGCAGGAAGGCTTTTATACCACAGAGGAAAAGCCTCTAATGAATAATGATGTCACTGGAGGGGAGGGGCATGGAGGGGGATTTCCCAGGGAATCTCTCTCCATGTCCCCTCCCTCCATGTCAAATCTAGCTTTAGGCCCAATCCAAATCCCATCACTAGTGAGTTCAGCTCAGGATTCCAGATGAACAAGACTTCGAAGAAGCAGCTTAAACCGGACCTTCAGCATGATTTATTGAAAAGCCCAACCCTTAAAAAACGATTCCCCAGCATCTAAAGTTAATATATTTTAAGTTTTTAGTCACTTTATTCTTTATTCTATCCCCCACTGGGCTGCAACTCTGTTCATGACTTTAGGATACGGGCACCGCCATCTTGACTCAGAAGCATCACATTTACTGAGGAGAGGAGAGCGGGATAAAGTACAGGGGGTGGGTCATAGCTGTGCTTTGCTCAGACAGAGCAGAGCTGGGGTCAGGAAAAGGTCAGCAATCCCAGAATGCAGAGCAGCACAGTCAGAAGGCACTTCCTGTTTGCAGGCTGCCTGATGTTCCATGAGCCGCCATCTTGGATGTTTAACATGCAGTAGATGCAGGTGGGTTGATTTTTAATGTGGGCAATCTGTAAGTACAGGGTGTGGGAAACATATAAGATAGACTCTTATTCAGAGTGAAGGACCGCTTTAATGCTTCCCTCCTGTCTTTATGTTATTTGTGATGAACACCAATCATGCTTTTAAAGTGGAACAAAACCAGGGAATTTGACTTTCCCGGGTTTTGTTCAGTGCCCCCGGGGCATCCCGAATTGGGGTAGGTACCCCGAAGGGTACCTTACTGTTCTAGTGTAGTATATTAACACTGAAACATTTCCCTTCCTGCTTTAAAAGGCCTGTGGCCTGCTTATTTTTGGTAATATTTATAATTGACCACTTTTTGGGGGGTAGTTGGTTGAAACTGCTTGTTGCTATGGGGTACTTGGTGTAAAAAGGTCGAGCACCACTCCTGGCACAGGTTTTACCCTAGTATAAAAACCAGGCTACTAAAAAGTCGTTGGTTTGCCTAATATGAACTTCTCCCAATTTGGCATGACCCACCTCTTACTGAATGCTAGGAAACTTTAAAACACACCCTTGCAAGTTTCTTATTTAATGCAGGTTCTTTTTTGCCTTTAATTAGCATATTTGTTCTACTTCTTTATTTGTTTATATCTTTTACCACTAGAAAACCTTTCCTATAGCCAATCACCCATCATATTACTTTCTTTTGCAATCGCCAAGCCAATAAAAAGTAATTTTATTAGATAAGTGCTTGCAAGTGGAATCTCGGTTGGGCGGCAGAAGCTATTTTCTGTGGGCTGCGACAATTGGGCACAACAGAACAATCACAGATTGAGCAGCAGGACAAGCCTTTGGCATCCACACAACACAACATACTGCCGGTCGTAAAAGAATCGGTAACTGCCCTCATTTTCGAGGTCTTGCACAGAAGAGAGGCCAGGAGAGGTGTGGGGAAATTAGCAAGTAAAAACCCTTGGAATCCGCGTGCATTCCTCTGCGTTCCAGATGATAATGCCAAGACATGGAAAATGTCAGGCACGTCTACAGCGAGAACCAAAATCTTGATTAAAGAATTGACGAGGCCAAGCTCATTTCCCATACGGAAATTTCGCTCATATGCCAGCACCTGACCTTACCTCTGCCACCGCCGCCGCTGAGCCTGCTAAGGATTCTCGATATTGCTATGCTAATTGGCCGGTGCCGGGCGGCTCACCTTCTTCCCAAGTTTTCAAAATATTCTGTGAATAAATGAAAAGTAAAAAAATGGGATAGAAGAGAAGAGGTCGAGGCTTGGCAGATAATTTTATAATGCAAAAGAAGGGGCCTTTTTAAAGGTTGAATATGGAACACATAAAGAACTTAGACCTCTAAAATATATTTTTTGAGTTTATAAATTGATGCTTCTCTGAATGCTGGTGCTCCTTTGGGCATCCTGGTTTTGTAATGATAGGAGCCTCTGAAGCTAAAGGAGGTAGAAAGCCTACATTAATGGTAAAAACCTCGGAAGCAAGAAGAAGTAGTAAGCCAACAGTAGTGTCAGGAGACTTTTAAGCAAGATGAAGTAGAAAGCCAATAGTAGTGTAAGTAGCCTCTAAAGCAAGAGGAGACAGAGAACCAGCAGTAGTGGCAGGAGCCTCTAAAGCAAGAGGAGATAGAAAGCCAACAGTAGTGTCAGGAGAATTTTAAGCAAGAAGAAGTAGAAAGCCAACAGTAGTGTCAGGAGCCTCTAAAGCAAGAGGAGATAGAAAACCAACAGTAGTGTCAAGAGCCTCTAAAGCAAGAGGAGATAGAGAACCAACATCAGTGTCAGGAGCCTCTAAAGCAAGAGGAGATAGAAAGCCAACAGTAGTGTCAGGAGAATTTTAAGCAAGAAGAAGTAGAAAGCCAACAGTAGTGTCAGGAGCCTCTAAAGCAAGAGGAGATAGAAAACCAACAGTAGTGTCAAGAGCCTCTAAAGCAAGAGGAGATAGAGAACCAACATCAGTGTCAGGAGCCTCTAAAGCAAGAGGAGATAGAAAACCAACAGTAGTGTCAAGAGCCTCTAAAGCAAGAGGAGATAGAGAACCAACAGCAGTGTCAGGAGCCTCTAAAGCAAGAGGAGATAGAAAACCAACAGTAGTGTCAAGAGCCTCTAAAGCAAGATGAGATAGAGAACCAACAGCAGTGTCAGGAGCCTCTAAAGCAAGAGGAGATAGATAGCCAACAGCAGTGTCAGGAACATCTAAAGCAAGAGGAGATAGAAAACCAACAGTAGTGTCAAGAGCCTCTAAAGCAAGATGAGATAGAAAACCAACAGTAGTGTCAAGAGCCTCTAAAGCAAGAGGAGATAGAAAACCAACAGTAGTGCCAGGAGCATCTAAAGCAAGAGGAGATAGATAGCCAACAGCAGTGTCAGGAGCCTCTAAAGCAAGAAGAGATAGAAAACCAACACTTTCCAGGCGAATCCCCTCCATTCCCTGTCTTCCAGTGATACACATACTCTGAGCATATAAGAGCTAACACTGGGACACTAGGCTATTTTCCTCCATCAATGGCATAGGAGCTGGTAATGCAACAGAGCTGGGGGCTGGCCACTGGGCCCCTTGGCTCGGGGCTTACCAGCTTCTATGCTTGGTATATTGGACTGATTAGTGCCTTGGATTTTTTTTTCAATTATTTTTTTCCATTAAAAAAAGATTTACACAAAATAAGAAAAACACTCCACTCTCAGTAGCCAAAAGGGGTCCCAAAGCAGGCCCCTATTTCTTATAGCTACCAATTTACAGCAATTTACATTTACACCACCAAGTTCAGGTCTCTATTGACTTCTGTGGAGTTCAGTTTCAGGATCAAGTTTGAGTCCCAAACCAAACTTTTCACTAAAGTTTGGCTGTACCAGGCAAACCCTTAACTTCCATGGGTTTGCTCACTCCTACTCAAGACACATTATAAAACAGTCCATGTGGCATCTGGGCAGCTACATGGCAAATATTTTATGATTGTTCTGCCCATTACTTATAAATGTGGGTTGTCACAATCCCATGAAAAGCAAAAATTAAACTGAAGTAAAGGAAGAGGTGAGCAATGGAAGCCAGAGCAATGTAGCAATGTTTATTTCAGACTAAGATTTATAGCAGCTTGTAAAGCAACCAAATGAGCCTCTTAGGTGTATTCCAGGTCACTGGTCACAGGCACGTAAGAGGTTAAACCTTTCTTCTATATTAATACTCTGTCCTCACTGCAATCATGGCCCCATGTTTAATCACGTCTAAAGTTGCATGGCACAGTCTGTACCAGCCACGGGAGACGGGAGTGCCTCCGCCTCAGATCACTGCCTCTTGTCCCAGTTTCATTGGCAATTTTGCCACTGGGCACCAAGGCGCTAAATGAGCTGAGCAGAGGAAGTCAAAGAGCGCACAAAAGGCTCCCGCCATGACTCAGAGCCCACGCGACAGATAAAACAATGTATCAATGCCTTTGTGTGACCCCCAGATTCCAGCTCACAGCAAAATGTCTTGCCGAAGCTCACGTAATTATCTTTGTTTTATTTTTTTTTTTGCAGTAGCAATTGAATTTATGGATTTTCTGAGAACTTTCTTTATTTCTGTTCCGATGCGCTGTTCTCTTGACGCTTTTAGGTGAAGGCAATGTCGTCAGTTTTACGATCAAAACTATTACCGTTCTCTTGTTAAACGAAGAGAATCCCTGTTTGCACTTTGCTAATTGCAGTTTCAGTCTGGTATAGATACCAGTAAAAAATTCCAATCTACAGGCTATGTAATTACTACCGTGGCCGTTCCTGCACGCAGAGGACGGAAGTGAAGTCCGCATGTGTGAGTATATATTTAGGTTTACTTAGCCATATCCCCAGCCTTCGTTAAAGTTGCGTCTGCAACGAAACGCGTCAGGCGGGATATGGCACTACTGTAAGGAAGCTATCCATCAGTTTTTATTACTGTGGATCATCATTAGCCTTTTTTGATAACTGATTCTGAGAGAAGCAATTCCTCCAGGCAGTCAGATATTTTGGATTCTGAATAACGCTGTTGTTTGAAGTTGGTTTGTAAGTGCAATATTTTTTAATCATTAAAACGTTTAAGCCTGTCGCACAGAGTTGCACTAGGTCTATGTTTCTGTTTCCTTCCCTCTTCCCATGTTGATCTATTTCCTGAGGGTTAAGTGATTTATGCTGCTCGGCATTTAAAGAGCCTTTACTCCAAGAAAAGGAATTTGGAGCAAGGAAGAGTTTGGAAAGTATAGAGGATTGGAGATTCCTTTGAGGCTTTTTTAACCTGCTTTGTCTGGTAAGCATCCCGTTTGGATGGTGGAGGATATTAGAGCACAATTAATGTCAAGTGCATGCACCGTGGGACTTCCATTCTGATTTAGCCAAAAATACTTGTTTTAAACTGTATTTTGCTCTGCGTTATTTTTATATTTATTGTACTACTTTGCTGGTGGATTTGGACTGCTTGTCTACACGTGAGAGCAAAATTGCGTCATACGATATTTGGTTTAGCGCTGTGCCTTACTGTTTTATATGTAATTATTGGCCCTTGCCCTTAACCACCTAACTCTTAGTGCTTGCCCTCCTTTTTGGTTGAGCAGCAAACATCCCTCCAATCTATTCTAAACATTGCTGTGCGCTCCTGCGCCCAACTATTCAAATAGGCTTGGGGTGGGAGTGCACCCCAATTTAACGGGCACGGGGGATTCTGCCGCTCCTTCTCCCAATTGCTAAAGTCTGGTCTAAACAGAGCTGTATTGCTGATTGGATGAGAGTCCATGCATAGGTCTGGGGAAAGTTACGTTTCTCTGGGCGATCTGGGGGGTTTCATGCAGCGGGGCATCCCAAATAGTTGGCACCTAATCAGCTGGCCCTGGAGTCTTTCAGACAATTTGAGTGTCCCATTCCCTGTACCTCTAGCTCTGGCTTACTCTTTTTTCTCAACCTCTTTCATTTACCTCTCTGCTTGAATTTGGACCTCTCCATGTGGCACCTTGGAATAAAAATGGCTTCCTGAGTAGGGAGCTATTAGTCCCCTCTTCTTTCAACTCTCACCTCTGTTTCTGTACCCCTAACTTCTCCTAGTCCCCCTCCACGTGGTGCCTGGATGGAATGTCTTTCTTGGCTTGGAGGCCTAAACACAGGGAGTTTTTCTTTCCATTGCTTGCATTCCCTACCTTCTTTTTCTCTTGCCAACCAGGAGTCCCTCCACGTGGTGCCTTGAAATTGATTGCCTGCATATTGTGACTCTTGGGACTGAGATGGTCCTTCCCTGATCATCAATTTATTTAATTCTGTGGTCCTTCTGCTAATGTTGGGGTTGTATTACTAATATAGATAAACCAAAATGTTCGGGCCTGTGTTGAACTACGCGGGTTGGGTCCCAGAACCAGAACACAGACCTCATGTTCAGCACTCGGATTTGGCATTAGCCCATAGAAGTGGCGGTGAGTGAGGGGTGCCCTTTAACATTTTGCAGAGAGTGCAGCGGATAGGAAGCGACCGTAAACTTACCGGAGACAGCGATCAGGTGCCTGTATCCTCACTGTATTAATGTACTATTGCACTCACTGTACTATTGTAGGCAGGCCATCGACATTCTGTGAGATGAAAAAACACAGACTATAATCATCGTCTCAGGTAAGTGTACAGTCGCTTCCTATCTACTGCACACTCTGTATTATGTTAAAGTGGACCAAAACCCAGGATTTGAAACTCCCCCAGATCGCCGAGCGCAACTCACCTCTTCCCGGTCCTATGGCACATGCACGGCCGCTTGTCCAATCATCGTGCTCAGAGCCACTGACGGCACGTCGTCTAAGCCTTTGTTTAAGGCCAGCAGCTCTGAGCGCGCTGGCGGCCACATCCCCCACTTCCCTCTAACAGTGAAATTCCTGGCGCAGGCACACACCCTGCTAGAAGGATAGCGGGGATGCGGTCGCACATGCGCCGTTGGATCGGGAAGCAAGGTAAGTGAATGGGGCAACCTGGGAGGATGCCCCGGGGGGGAGGGAATCGATTGATCCGGAAATCGTGCTGGGTTTTGGTTCACTTTAAAGAGCACCCCTTACTCACCACCACCACCACCCATCACCAGTTTTTGTTTCTAACAGTCCCGGTCTGATTCTACCTCTGGGTACCTATTGACAGGTGGGTGCCTTCCCACCTTCCCATTGATTTCAATGTAGTTTGGGTCATGTTCACCTACCCAAACTCAACTTTTGTTCAAAGTTTAACCAAACTTTCCAAACCCGAACTTCTAAGGGTTCACCCAATACTAACTGCTAATTGTTTTTCCTTCAATCCACTACCCCATGTAATAAGCTTCCCTGCCACAACAAATTTCTAGTATGAATGCAACTTATGTACCTGGAGAAATAAACCTGATTCTGAAATAAACGTACTGCTTTCACTGCACAGTAAGACGAGGGTTTGGATATTCCTAATCCCTATCATGCTAGTGGTCCTTACAAAGAAAAACCTGCTGTATTCTGGGCTCTTTCTATAATGAGAGAGAGAGAGAAATGAAGGCCGAGTTTAGATTCTAGAGATTGGTTATCGCTCTTGATTTCAGATCGGATATTGCTTTTTTTTTCAGTGCTGGGACGCCGAGGCAGTTGCGAGTTTGTTTGCTCAAGCTGTTTTCAGCTGAACATATTGATTTTTATATATTTTTAACAAAGTGCTTAGCACTATCTTGTAGCACAACCTATCCATATTTATTAGGCTGGACCAGGCGAAAACAGTTTTAGCCAACAGAGGTGGCATATTGTTGGATGAAAAATTAAAAAAAACAAAAAAAAAAACAATATTTTTATTTAAGAAAATTCATGTAATAACTAAGGACTGCCACTTTACGACCTGCATTCATTTTCATCCCATTGCGAATAAAAAGGGATAGCGCCTTTATAGCCAATTCCGAGAGAGTGAGGATGTTTCTTATGGGGCTCCGGGGAGCAATTGAGTATTAAAGACCACCAAGCTATTCGCATAGCCTGCTTGTGCCTCTAAGGAAGAATTCTTGATGATTATAAGGTATATTTTGATCTAGGAAGGGACGTCACAGAATAGGGAATGATAATCCTGCTGAAATGGATTTGTCTCCAGGAAAATATGTGCTATGTGAAACCGATCAATGTCTTATTAATGATAGCGTGACATTATATTCACATAAAAAGCGTGGCATCTGTATTTTTCCGCAATATAATCGCAATGCAAACTGTCGGCGTTTCTCTCCTTTCCCTACCTTCCTACTCTCCTGTATAATGCCGCTATTTACAAATCGAATAGATGGATATTAGAGATAATGCACTGTTTCAGAATGGCATTAGATGGACAAGAGGGTTTCTAGTGCATAGAATGGATACTAGGGGTGCAGGATGGGGGCACTGGATAGATACCAATGTCTTTAGATAGGTCAGTCTAGGCCTAGTTGTTAAGGAAGTGTTGCCTGGAAGGTGGCAGGTTCAATTCCTGAACAGGTCATGGCTGAAGTGCCATTGAGCAAGGCACCTAACCGCCAACTGCTCGCTAGGGTTACTGGATATATTAAGAAAAGCAGCAGGTGAAGCAGGATGAATTCAGATAAAAATTACACCGAATATATTGAAAAGGACACACGAAAGATACAGGAAAGGGTCACGGTGGTGCTAGGTAGATAAAATGGATACGGGATAGATTCAGTGGGCTGCTGCTAGAATAATAAGTGTAGGGAATAGATTTAGATGTGCCTTTGAATAATACTAAAGGTACAGGATAGAGTCAGAGGGGTGTATGAGGGATAGAATGGGGCACCGGATGGACTCAGAGAGACATTTGATGGATTTATAGGATGTTATAGGATGTAGTCAAATGGACACTAAAGTACCGCATTGATTCAGAGGGACTGGATGGATACTATGGCTACAGAATGAATCCTGAGGAATGTTAGATGGTTACTAGAGGTGCAGGGTGGATTTAGAGAGGAGAAAGTTGGATGCTATGGTTAAATGATTTTGGATCTGGATGGATACTAGGGGTACAGGATGGAGTCAGAAGGAAACCAAAAAGCTACTAGGGGTAGAGGATAGACTTAGAAGAGTGGCTGGCTGGATAGACACTAGGGGTACAGGATTCTTTTGGATGTTAGATTGATAGATGGATAGGGGTACAAGATGGTTTTAGAGAGACACTGGATGGATGCTAGGGAGGTAGGACATCTATGAGGGCTACAACAGTGGAGCTGGATGGATATTAGGGGCAAAGGATGTATTTTGGTTGAAGTGGGATGATATTAGAGGTTGGACAGGTGGACACTGGATGGATACTAGGGAGGCATGATGTCTACGAGGGTTACAGCATTGATCTAGGGTGGAGCTGGATGGAAAATAGGAGCAATAGATGAATTTTGGTTGGAGCGGGATGATACTAGAGGTACAAAATCGAGTCAGGTGGACACTGGATGGATACTAGTGATACATGATGGATTTACCGGGGACACTGAATGAACATTAGGGGTAGAGGTTGGAGTCAGAAGGGACCTGGATGGATAGTAGGGATACAAGATGGAGTCATATTGACACTGGATACATACATACATACAAGATGGGATGGAGTCAGAAGTGAGCTGGATGGACAATGGTGTAAAGCAGTGGTCCTCAACCCTGTCCTCAAGGCCCACCAACATGTCATGTTTTTTGGATCTCCAAATAGCCAGCTCTATTGCTCTGCAGCTGCACTAATTACTCCACCTGTGCATCTTTGTGGAGATCTGCAAAACCTGGCCTGTTGGTGGGCCTTGAGGACAGGGTTGGGGACTACTGGTGTAAAGGATGAATTTCGAGAGATGCAGAGTGGATACTTGGGGTACAGGATGGATTTAGATGGACACTGGATGGACACTAGCAGTACAAGGTGGAGTCAGAAGGGAGCTGGATGGATAGTAGGGATACAAGATGGAGTCATATTGACACTGGATGGACACTAGCAGTACAAGATGGAGTCAGAAGGGAGCTGAATGGATACCGGTGTAAAGAATGAATGTTCGAGAGATGCAGGGTGGATACTATGGGTACAGGATGGATTTAGATGGACGTTGGATGGACACTATCAGTACAAGATGGAGTCAGAAGGGAGCAGGATGGTTAATGGGGTAAAGAATACATTTCGAGAGGTCCAGGGTGGATACTAGGACTACAAGATTCAGAGTCAGATGGACACTGGATGGTTACTAGGGCTAAAGTATTGATTTAAAGAGGCGCTGGATGAATAATGGGGTAAAGAATGAATTTTGAGAGGTGCAGGATGGAGACTAGGAGTACAGTATAGAGTCAGATGGATACGGGATACACAGGACTAAAATATTTCTAGGAAGTAGACCACTGGAGCTAATTATATATTTTGCAACCCTATAGGGATTTTAGAAGCAGCACTAGAGAACCACTGTACAGCAGAATCTGACCACAAATTCCTTATAGAGTGAACTAAAAGGGGTTAAGAATTTAACATGTTTGTAGGTAGTACACCTTTAAATAATTCCCAAACTAGCGGCGGAATGATTACAAGCTTCCGCCAGATCAATGCCGCCCTCCCCTCTCCTGCTGGTCAATGCTCTTTTAACTGCTGTAAAATCACTTTATGATCGGCGCGAGGAGGCAAATCCATTAGTGTCCCATAGGGGTGAGTTAAACAACTCGGCCCGTAATTACCCTGCTGTCACTGCGCTTGTAGTACTGCGCGCTCCCTCAACAAAGGCGATGCTAAATTGTTTTTTTTACTGAATGTAAAAATAAAAATTCCAGTACCCTTTCAACCTTGGATTTGTCATTTATCTGGGCCCCACCGAACCACCTTAGAAATGATTGTTGCTGCCTGTAGATGATCCTCCAACAACCCCCCCCTCCCCCTCCGCCATGTTGCCCTGGGGGTATTCCTTCTCATGAATCTGATTAAATTATACCACTCTTCCTATTCCTTCCTTCCTTTAATATTGCTCTTTAATATATTTATGGCAGCTGCGGCAATCGCTGACAATCTTTTTAAGCTACGCAGAAGCTGTTCGGGGGTGAGCTATGGAACCCTTATAAAATAAAGCCGATGCCAACTGCCTCTTTCCCGATGCTAATGACCGCCAAGCCACGGCGCACGGCGCACTTTAAACACCATCGTGTGCTGAAATGGATTGAGATTGTTCAGCTGTTGCGGAATGTTAAAAATATGGAGCCACTCCGAAATATTGCATGACCGGCATAAATAATTATAATCCATTCTGAATATAGGGAGACGGGGGATGCTGAGAGGGCTGACTGCATGAGAATCGAGGACAGTGACCAGGGGTGCACCTGTAATGAGGCCATTAGAGGCATCTGCCCGACAGAGGAGGGGAGCGTCAATTGCTGGACTTGTTTTGTAATTATTTTCTTACTATCTCATTAGTGGTTTTGCGGAAATTGTGCTGCTCCACTGCACACTGTCATGTTTTTACAGTCAATCATTAGTAGCTTGGCGGCCGAAGCCAGGTGGAGCTGCACATCCTTGGGTGGGGGGGGCGCCATTTTATAGTTTGCTTCAGGCAGCAGTGGGGCTAGGTTACCCCTGACAGAGACTATAGGGGGATGTTGATAGGACCCAAATATAAGAATTGGGGACTGGCTATAGGGAAATGGGGGATACTAGACAGAACGAATTATGAGAATGGTGGGCTGCGACTATAGGGGAATGAGGAAACTAAGAGGACTATTTGTATGACAATTTGGGACTTCAGGGAAAGTCATCCATAACGGCGTGCGTTCCAGCTGACTAGCGCTGCTGCAGACGGTAGCGCGACTTCTCTGCAGCTAAAGACATTGGAAATATGTATTTTCCGATGGCTTTAGGCGACCCCTGTGTTTTAGTCATTCAACCCCCGCCGGGGTCCCGACCCACAGGATGAGAACCGCTGGTCTATATGATAATGGAGGACTGACTCAAGGGAAACGGGGTACTAAGAAAATTGACTGTATGAGAATTCGGACCTGCGACTATAGGGAAACAAGGGGGGTACTAAGAGCACTGACTTTATGAGAATGGGGGACTGTGACTACAGGGAAACCGGGATACTAGAAGGACGGACTATAGGGTTGATTCAGAGCCTCTTTCTCACCTTTTTTTTACGTGAAAATTTCCATTCTCGTTCATTTTTTCCCCTCGTCTGATTCAGCAGAGCTTTTTTTCTGAGAGAACTTTAGTGTGAAATAATTTCATTTTGCATGATTTTTCGTTTGGTAGCAAGACCTCCATAAAAATGATGAGAAAGGGGCTCTGAATCAACCCTTATATACGTATTGAGGATGACTATATGAGAATGAGGGACTGACTGTAAGGAAACTAAGCAGACTGAATGAATGGTGAATGGGGTGACTGCTACTATAGAGAAATAGAGGATACTAAGAGGACTGACTGCATGAGAATGGGGGACTGTGACTATAGGGAAAATGGCGAGAGTAAGAGGACTGACTATATGAGAATGTGGGATTGACTATACTAAGGATACTAAAAGGGCTGACTTTATGAGGACAGGAGATTAACTATAGGAAAATAGGGGAGGGAGAACTGGGGGAGGGGAGACTGTATGAGAATCGGGGACTGTGACTGTGCTACTAAGAGGATGGGCTATATAAGAATAGACGACTGACTCAAGGGAAACAGGGGACACTAAGTGGACTAACTATACTGTATGAGAATAGGGGGACTGACTATATGGAAACAGGGGATACTAAGAAGAATTCATTTATGAGAACTGGGGGGACTGTGCCTATAGGAAAACAGGGGGTACTAAGAGAACTGATTGTATGAGAATGGGGGACTATAGGGGAATAAGGGCTACTAAAAGGACTTACTGTATGGCGATAGGAGATTAAATATAGGAGAATCGGGGGGGGGGGGGGGGTACTAAGAGAACTCACTTTCAGGGAATATAGGGAAACAGGGGGTACTAATGGGACTGACTGCATGAGAATGGGAAGCTATGAGTACAGATGGAAAGGGGGGTACTAAGAGGACTGACTATATGACAATGGGGGATTGACTATAGGTTAACAAGGGGTACTAAAAGGACTGACTGCATGAAGATAGGAGAGTAACTATATAAAAAATTGGGGGGGGGGGGGGTACTAAGAGTACTCACTTTCAGGGACTGCGACTATAAAGAAACAGGGCGTACTAAGAGGATTGACTGCATGAGAATGAGAGGCTGTGAGTACAGGGAGAAAGGGGGATGTAAGAGGACTGACTATATGAGAATGGGGGACTGTAGACTATGACTATAGTAAATACTATGGATACTAAAAGGGCTGACTGTATGAAGATATTAACTATTTCCTGTTAACTAGGAAATTAACTATACCGGGGTGTACTAAGAGGACTGACTGCATGAGAATTGGGGACTGTGATAGGGGAAACAGGGGATACTAAGAGGATGGACTTTATATGAATGAAGGACTGACTCAAGGGAAACAGGGGACACTAAGTGGACTTACTATACTTTATGAGAATAGGGAGACTGACTATATGGAAACAGAGGGTACTAAGAGAACTGACTGCATGAGAATGGGAGGCTGAGTACAGGGGGAAAGAGGGTACTAAGAGGACTGACTATGTGAAAATGGGGGATTGAATATAGGGGAACAAGGGGTACTTAAAGGACTGACTGTATAAAGATATTAACTATTTCCTATTAAGTAAGAAATTAACTATAGGAAATTTGGGGTGTACTAAGGGGACTCAGTGTCAGGGATTGTGACTATATGGAAACAAGGGGTACAAAGAGGACTGACTGCATGAGAATAGAAGGCTGTATTTACAGGGAGAAAGGGGGTACTAAGAGGACTCACTGTCATGGACAATAACTATACGGAAACAGGGGATACTAAGATGACTGATTATATGAGAATGGGGGATTGACTGTAGGGATACAGGAGGTGCTAAGAGAATTGACTATATGATGGGGGAGTGTGACTATAGAGATACAGGGGATACCAAGGGGACAGATTATAAGGCATCAGGACAAGTGGCGAGTATGACATTAAAGTCTCTACAGCCCAGACTAAGCAATGGGCAAAAGCATAGGATCTACTTCTTCCATTTAAGCTCCCCTTGGCTGCTCCTTTAAGTTTGAAGACAAAGGATAATGCAGCGTTCAAACAGTTCCTGTGTGATGTTAGTTAGCTCAGTATTTTCCACAGATAGGTGCCACGGCGATAATTTATGGAGTGTTCTGAAGAAGATTTCGGGAACCCTTTGCAACACAGGAACAAAGTGAAACACGAGTGAGAATTTGACTAAAGCTTAAAAGAAAGTGTAAGGAAAGCTTAGCGGCGCCCTTTACATCTACAGGGAAAAACTTTCCCAGCTTAAACATTTGTTCAGAAACGTTTGTCACCGATGATCATCGTTTAAGGAGGCTTGCAGAATATTTGAGTATATGTAGGCCACAACCATTGCCAGCTTTGTGAGGGGGGAGGGTCAGCTGCACCGGGCCCCATTAGAAAAGACTTGAGCCAGAGCAACAGAGGATGAAACATGCTTTATAAATTTAGGGCCGCAAGTGAACTGATGGCCGTAACAAGGTCTGTACTCGATAGGGTGGTTGGGGAGGGAGGCAAGGTGGGCAGTTTGAGTGTTTAGGTCCACTTTAATCAGACACAGGGTTCTCACAGGAACACAGTTTTGGTCTTTAAAGTTCAGAACCATGTTAGTCATTGTTTTGGTTGGTGACACTTCCTCTTTGAGAAAAAATCTTCCCGCTCCCATTCCCATAGGCAGCGTGGCATTCCCCCCTCCCATTCTCCATAGGCAGCGTGGCATTCCCTCATCCCATTCCCATAGGCAGTGTGGCATTCCCCCCTCCCATTCCCATAGGCAGTGTGGCATTCCCTCATCCCATTCCCATAGGCAGCGTGGCATTCCCCCCTCCCATTCTCAATAGGCAGCGTGGCATTCCCTCATCCCATTCCCATAGGCAGTGTGGCATCCCCCCTCCCATTCCCATAGGCAGTGTGGCATTCCCTCATCCCATTCCCATAGGCAGCGTGGCATTCCCTCATCCCATTCCCATAGGCAGTGTGGCATCCCCCCTCCCATTCCCATAGGCAGTGTGGCATTCCCCCCTCCCATTCCCATAGGCAGCGTGGCATTCCCCCTTCCATTCCCCATAGGCAGTGTGGCATTCCCCCCTTCCATTCCCCATAGGCAGTGTGGCATTCCCTCATCCCATTCCCATAGGCAGCGTGGCATTCCCCCTCCCATTCCCCATAGGCAGCGTGGCATTCCCCCTCCCATTCCCCATAGGCAGCGTGGCATTCCCCCCTCCCATTCCCCATAGGCAGTGTGGCATTCCCCCCTCCCATTCCCCATAGGCAGCGTGGCATTCCCCCCTCCCATTCCCCATAGGCAGTGTGGCATTCCCTCATCCCATTCCCATAGGCAGTGTGGCATCCCCCCTCCCATTCCCATAAGCAGTGTGTTATTCCCACTCCCATTCCCCTAGGCAGTGTGGCATTCCCTCATCCCATTCCCATAGGCAGTGTGGCATCCCCCCTCCCATTCCCATAAGCAGTGTGTTATTCTCACTCCCATTCCCCTAGGCAGCGTGGCATTCCCCCTCCCATTCTCATAGGCAGTGTGCCATTCCCCCTCCCATTCTCATAGGCAGCGTGGCATTCCCCCCTCCCATTCTCCATAGGCAGCGTGGCATTCCCTCATCCCATTCCCATAGGCAGTGTGGCATTCCCCCCTCCCATTCCCATAGGCAGTGTGGCATTCCCTCATCCCATTCCCATAGGCAGCGTGGCATTCCCCCCTCCCATTCTCCATAGGCAGCGTGGCATTCCCTCATCCCATTCCCATAGGCAGTGTGGCATCCCCCCTCCCATTCCCATAGGCAGTGTGGCATTCCCTCATCCCATTCCCATAGGCAGCGTGGCATTCCCTCATCCCATTCCCATAGGCAGTGTGGCATCCCCCCTCCCATTCCCATAGGCAGCGTGGCATTCCCCCTTCCATTCCCCATAGGCAGTGTGGCATTCCCCCCTTCCATTCCCCATAGGCAGTGTGGCATTCCCTCATCCCATTCCCATAGGCAGCGTGGCATTCCCCCTCCCATTCCCCATAGGCAGCGTGGCATTCCCCCTCCCATTCCCCATAGGCAGCGTGGCATTCCCCCCTCCCATTCCCCATAGGCAGTGTGGCATTCCCCCCTCCCATTCCCCATAGGCAGCGTGGCATTCCCCCCTCCCATTCCCCATAGGCAGTGTGGCATTCCCTCATCCCATTCCCATAGGCAGTGTGGCATCCCCCCTCCCATTCCCATAAGCAGTGTGTTATTCCCACTCCCATTCCCCTAGGCAGTGTGGCATTCCCTCATCCCATTCCCATAGGCAGTGTGGCATCCCCCCTCCCATTCCCATAAGCAGTGTGTTATTCTCACTCCCATTCCCCTAGGCAGCGTGGCATTCCCCCTCCCATTCTCATAGGCAGTGTGCCATTCCCCCTCCCATTCTCATAGGCAGCGTGGCATTCCCCCCTCCCATTCCCCACAGGCAAAAGAAAAAAAAAAGTAAATTCACCTTTTCATCGTACCCACGCTGCTGGCCAGGCCGCGACAGCCAGAAGATGGAGGAGGGGCAGGTGACGGGCAGGCAGGGCAACCAATCCCTGCCCGCTGCCTCCACCACTGCCCCCGCCGTCCTCGCTGCATCTGCCGCCACTACTTCTTCTTAGCAGTGCCTGCATACACAGTGAACCCCTCTGGACTCCTGTTTCTATGACAGCCTGGCCAGCAGCGCGGAAGCGATGAAATGGTGAATTTCCTTTTTTTTCTTTTGCCTGTGGGGAATGGGAGGGGGCATACCATGCTGCCTATGGGAATGGGAGCGGGAAGATTTTTTTCTCAAAGAGGAAGCATTCTCCCCCCTCCCACTGACTATGAGAATTCGGTTCTGTGTCTAGAGGATCTAGGGCCGCAAGTGCACCGATGGCCGTAAAAAAAGGTCTGTACTTGATGGGGTGGTTGGGGGGGGGGGGGGGAGCTGGGCAGTTTGAGTGTTTAGGTCCACTTTAATCTGACACAGGGTTCCTGCAGCAACACAGTTTTGGTCTTTAAAGCTCAGCACCATGTTCATCATTTGTGTTGGTTGGTGAGATTTCCTCAAAAAAATCTGCTCCGACTCTTTTTACTCATTTTCCAGTTTTCTTGAGCAATATTTTTCTGACCTCTTCTATAAAATGGCAGAACATAAAGATAAAGGTCAGCGGCAAAGCCGCGTCGGCTGTAAAGCGGTTATTGCTGCCGCTCCTGGATGTGTTTTAAAGCGGAAGGCCAGAGATTCCCAGTTATCGCGTAAAGAAGGCGAAACTGCTCAGGAAATGTCATGCGTCTCGTGTCTTAGTGATCACAGTAAAGCGCAGCAGGTGAGTCTACAAAACACTCTCCAGAAGGACGGATGGCCATCATTATTCATGATTCTAGGTTCAAGAGATTATTTTTAAAAAGTGCAGCAGGAGCTTTCCTTTAAATGGATCCAAACACACGTTAATCGGCCCAGGAATCTAGATTCCCAGGCTGATCTTTTCCCACCCCCTGGGGCATCCAAAAGCTGCGGCCGCATCCCTGCTATCCCTCAAGCAGAGTGCGTTTCTGCATCAGGCATTTGTGAATGGCCGATAGGGTAGCAATTCCGACTATTCTGGGTTCTGGTCCTTGCCCCTGGGGCACCCCAATCAAGGGTCACTCTGGGGCTTCTTGACAGGCAGCCCCCCCCCCCACGACCAGGTGGGTGTGGAGTGGGGGGGGGCTGAGGGGCCCCCAGAGGCAGAATCATCCCCCAAAGTTCGGGCCCCCATGGGTTTCAAAGGAGACTGTGTTCGGATTAGGGTCCCCGAACAGTTATTCAGCATTCAGCTGAACTTGCCGAACCCGAACCTTCGGGGGGTTTGCCCATCATGACTCAACTCATAAATAGAAGAATTAAATTATTTAAAGTGGACCAAACCCCGGGATTTTGACTATCCTGGGTTTTTCCCCAGGGGCACCCCAATCCGCTATGTAAAACCCCCGAGGTCACCCGAACAAACTCATCTCTTCCAGGTCCTATGACGCATGCGCAGCCGCTCCTCCAATCAGATCCACTCAAGGCCCTTCGTCCAGGAGCTTGTCTAAGGCAAGCGGATCCGAGCGCGCTGGTGACCACATCCCCCGCTACCCTCTAACAGGCAGCGTGCCAGCACCGGCCATTCGCAATTGCCTGACGCGGGTACGCGCCCTGTTAAAGGGATTGAGGAGATGCGGCCGCTGCTCGCACTTGCACCGTTGGACCGGGAACGAAGATGAGTTTTCCAGCTCCCTGGGGGGGCAAGTATGCCTGCACTGGAGTCTTATAGGCTCCAGGGTGGGTTTTGGTCCTTTTTAAATAAAACATTATTGCAAAAATAAAAAAAAAAGTTGAACTTTTTTTTAGACCCATTTTTCCTATAAAAAATATAAAAAGTAAATGATATAAATTAAAAATTATAACAAATATGTAATAATTTCATCAACAATTTGTTAAACTCTTTAGAAACTGAAAGAAAAAGTTTGCGAGCGCTCTCGCAGGAATTACCCCCACCATCAACCATCAAGTGAAAGTTTCGGGCGGAGGGCGACCGCTCAGGAATAAATTTCCGGAGCGGGCGTTTGGCGTCTTGTTTTTTTTTTTTTTCTCGCAGCAAATAAGACTTCGCGGCCCCCCTCCTTTGGGGACCTCTTCTCCTTGCCACATGCAGTTGAGAGATTTGCTAAGCGAGCCGCCTCATCCATATTCATGGCGCTTCCAGGATATCGAGACAGATCAGAGGGATGTCAGAGAGATGTCACCGCTTGAATTCGCTCACACATGCCAATAAGCAATCGCCAAAAAAAAAGAGCTGATATCAATATATTCCACGAAGGCGCCGCTGCCAGTGGGAATGGGGAGTGCGCTAATTATAGGGAAGTGTTTGGGGTGGGGGGGTTGATTGGAGAAAGCAGTATAGGACACGGGAAGTGGTGGACATGTCCCTGGAAAGGATGGTGATGCCTATACTGACTCAGCATTCCTTTTTCTTATTATTTGTTGACTGTGCCCTGAGGAAGCAGCTGTGGGTCTGTGGTATGTATGCCCTATACAGAGGAGATATTTACAGTCATACGTTGTAGATATACTGTATTTTCGCACCATAAGACGCACCAAAGATTTGGAGGAGGAGAATAAGAAAATTAATATACAGAACCAAACAGGATATGGCAGAATCACCCCCCAATCACCACATAGCAGGTAGTGTGGTAGATTCTCCCATCCTCAAAAACAAGCAGCATGCAGAATACCCCTATAACAGGGTAGTCTGGCAGATCCCCCCTATCCCCAAAAATAAGCAGCATGCAGAATCCCCCTCCCCATATAACAGGAAGCTTGCAGAACACCCCCATAACAGGGCAGTGTGGCATATCCCCCCATCCCCAAAAATAAGCAGCATGCAGAATCCCCCTCCCCATATAATAGACAGCTTGCAGAATATCCCCAAAACAAGGTAGTGTGGCCGATCCCCCCTATCCCCAAAAACAAGCAGCAGCAGGTCGAGCCCCCCCCTCCTAATATAATATAAAGCGTGCAAAATATTCCCTTAACAATCCCCAAAAACAAGCAGCGTGAAGATTCCCCCCCTCCCCATATAATAGACAGCGTGCAGAATATCCCCAAAACAAGGTAGTGTGGCAGATCCCCACCCCCAAAAACAAGCAGCATGCAGAATCCCCCTTCCCATATAATAGACGGCATGCAGAATACCGCCATAACATGGCAGTGTGGCAAATCCCCCCCATCCCCAAAAACAAGCAGCGCGCAGAATCCCCCTTCCCATATAATAGACGGCATGCAGAATACCCCCATAACAGGGTAGTGTGGCAATTCTCCCCTATACCCAAAAACAAGCAGCAGGCCGACTCCCCCTGCCTCATATAATAGACAGCATGCAGAATACCCCCATAACAGGGTAGTGTGGCAGATCCCCCAATTTCCCACCACCGCTGAATCAATTTAGTGTATGAATAAGGGATTTGCCTGACCTGGGAGCCTTTTAGTTTACAGTAGACCTATCACCAGGATTCTCACCATCCTAGTGATAGATCCTTGTCTCTGGTGCACCCCCACACTGTGTGAAACCCCCCAGATAGCTCACACAACTCACCTCTCCACCGTTCCCACGATTCATGCGCAAGCTGTCATCCAATCAGAGCTTTATGGTATATAGGTTGGTTTTGAAATGAGGTAACAGGAGTGGCAGCAATCACCGGGTCCCTGCGTTTTTCTCCCGCACCCAGCTTATCTGAATGGCTGACACGGGAGCAAGCCTCAGCCGCAGGAATGCCGGAATATGAGGTTGCGGCTGGCCCGCCAAAAAGGTGAGTGATTGTGGGCCTGTGTGGGGTTTTCACACAGTGGGGAACCCCATATTGGGATACTTCAGGGGCATTTTTTTGGACTGCAGGCCTTGAAGGTTATAGGTACACTTTAAAGCAGAACAAAACCCTGTCTGACTTGCTCTGTCATCTAAAAAGCCCAAACTGGCTGCTGGCCTTTCCCTTGGGGCATCCCTGGTGTGTGAAGCCCCCTGGGTTGATGCAAAACTCACCTTTGCCATGGCTCCAATGGTGAGGTAAACAATGCTGGTCACATCCCCAGCATCTCTGGGCTGAGGCACACTCCCACACCCAACCATTCAGATAAGCGGGGGATCTCCAGTCTAAAGGGAAACTGGGGATGCAGCACGCCCTATTGCTGGGCTCTGTGACTAAACTGATCATTAATATGCACAGTACACAGAGCTGATTGGATGAGAGCCATGTGACCGAGGAAAGGTTAAGGGGGTTACAGCTCCCAAATCGGGATGCCCGCGGGGGCAAGAATCAAAACCCGGGACAGTGAAAATCCTGGGATTTGTTCCGCTTTCGATGAGAATAAAATAAAGTGATGACCCTCATTACCACGCCGCCGTGCAAACCATTACAATCACCCAGGAAATAAATGCGCCGGTCTTGCGCCGGCTCGCCGCTGTTTAAACAGACCTGTCAGCTCTACTCCATCATCGAGACTGCCGGCGCCTATCTGCGTCCCAGAAGAAGAGAGATACACCTGGCGCTTATAAACCTATATGTGATCATTAGCCAATCCAGGCGTGCGCCACTGGCCCGCGGAGATAAATGACATTAATCAGCGGCGGGGCTCCGCACCTCGTGGCTACTCATTTGTTATGCTAATTGGCCCACTTAAAGGAAACCATCAATGTAGGGAGATGCTTTGTGGTCCGCGCCGGCCCTCTCGATAATTACCTGCAAGACAGCAGCGGCATCAGCACCCCCTCCCGATATATTAGTACAGCCGCCAAAAACAACCCCCCAAAAACAGGAGACCTTATAATAACTATTGAGGAGAGGGGTACATTTTTTTTAAAACAATGTAATTTTTTACTTATTTTTTATAATCGATAGCATAAGGGCCGGCTCCAGGTTTATGTGGGCCCCATTGTCGTGTCACATCCCCGAGGGACATCCCAAATCTTGATGCCCCCTAAGTATCATGCTAAAAAACTAGTTTTGGTCTACTTTGAAGCGCACCAAACCCCTTTAAACCTGACCTCTAGGTTTAAACGAATCTAGATTCTCCTGATTTTGGATGCCCCTGTGTATGACCCTCCCCCTCTTTGTTCATTACTTTCCTGGAACTGGTGAATGCACTGTGGGATCGGCAGTTAATGGCCAAACCAGGGGGGTTCTTTCACAAAGAGGGGCACCCCAAATTGAGATGCCCCTGTAAAGCGAACCAAAACCAGGGGTGGAATTGCTTGTATGACAGCGATCCCAGGGGGTGTCACATAGTAGGGTATCACAGATTGGGATGCTCCAGGGATAGGAAATCAGCTGGGGTGGGCAACTTAAAAGCAGAACAAAATCCAGAACTTCCTCCCCTGGAATCTAAATCAAGATGCCCTGTTGTGTGGAACCCCGCCATTCGAGGAGATGTGTGCCCCAGCTGTGGCGGTGCCCTCCCAGTACGCTCCCGGTCAAGCACCGCCACACACCCCAAAGGCCGGCCCTGTCAGTGGGCCCCCCCCCCCGGAGGGTGCGGGCCCCCGGAAGCTGCCCCGCCTTGCCAGGTGCTGATGCCGGCCCTACCTGGCATCCCCAGCATCCCTTCTACCGAGAGTTTTAAACAACTGCCGGACCTTTAAAAAAAGAAAAAAAAATCGAATTAGATGTTGAGGTCCAAAACATTATTGTCATTTGACAAAGGGCTTTTATTGTTTTCAATAGAGAGTCCGTGTATCAGATAGGCTGGAACAGGAGCGTGCACGCCGCCGGGGATGCAGAGGATGCTGCAGTTGAATTCAAATAGAGCCCATTTGTCGACTGATGTAAACATGTCAGAGAGCTCTCATTAGATGATTAGACTACTGGAGCGAGCAAAGGTGAGTATTAGTGGGCGAACTGGGGCTTCACACAGTGGGGCATCCCAAATCTGGATGCCCCAGGGGGCACGGAATAAAACCTCGGATAACCAAATTTTCAGTTTTTTTTTCTGCCTTTAAGTGGCCCGAAAGCCAGGATTTTGACTATCCTGGGTCTTGGTCCTTGCCGCCAGGGCACCACAATTGGGGATTCTGTGTGAAACCCCCAGGTAATCCAAGCTCACCTCTTCCAGGTCCTATGGTGCATGCGCGGCCTCTCGTCCAATCAGCGCACTGGGATCTGCTCCCCCTCCTTCGTCTAAGGTGCATCCCCCGCTACCCTCTAACAAGGAGCGTTCCTGCGCCAGGCCATTCACTGATGCCCTGCTAGAGGGATAGCGGGGATGCGGGCGCTGGACCGGGAAAGAAGGTGAGTTTATGGGTGATTCTGGATGCCCCGGGGGGAAGGAAATCAATGAGCCGGGGAATCTTATAAATTCCTGTGCCGATCTCTGTGGGTTTTGGGGCAAATGAGATACTCTAGCGCTCCCCCTGCTGGCCAATCGTTTATAATAAAGTAACTTTTTGGTGAAGCTTTCCCTTTTAGCAGTGACCATCATTCAGATACTATCGGAGGGAGGAGCTAAAAAATATAATAAAAGCATACAAATTAAAAAAAAAACAAAAAAAACAGAGCGGGCACTTCCTTCTACACCGTTCTTCACCGCAGACATTGAAGTGTAACGAAATACATTACACGTGGGTGACCCCCATTTCTGAGAATAATTGTGGGGTCACCGGTGGAGAATCGGGTCCTTCTGCTTGGTAGGAGAGGGCGCGCCGTCACGTCTCAGAGAAATCAGCTAAAACGCCTTCTGAAGTCTCCTATAGAGAAAGCAAAGGAGCCGGCCCTGGCCATCCGCACCTCATTAATCATCTATTAGCCGGGCGCCGGCGCTCCTGTCAGCCGTCACTTAGCCGTGTATGTAAATCAGTCCAACAGTAGCCATGGCGTGCGCCGGACCATCACCCGCCCCGCTAATCACACCGAGGATCGCAAAATTACCCCGATCCCATTGACACCTCGCCATCGCATGTGTACTGCGCCATGAAACATGTTGGCGCTATATAACAAATATTTATGACCCAACCTCATACATTACTTATATGTATTTCAGTTAGTGTAGATATTAGTGTAGATAGTGTATATATTAGATATTCCCAGGCTTCTATCAAGAGCAACCTGTACATTCCTATAAAGTGCTCCCTCTAGTGTTCAGTATGACAACTGGTGTAATACAATGCAACTAACACTAGAAGGAGCTGCATACCATCACAAGCACCTTCTGCTTATGTTTGCAATGGGATGGTGCTCCCTCTAGTGTTCAGTATGGCAACCGGTGTAATACAATGCACCTAACACTAGAAGGAGCTGCATACCATCACAAGCACCTTCTGCTTATGTCTGCAATGGGATGGTGCTCCCTCTAGTGTTCAGTATGGCAACCGGTGTAATGCAATGCACCTAACACTAGAAGGAGCTGCATACCATCACAAGCACCTTCTGCTTATGTTTGCAATGGGATGGTGCTCCCTCTAGTGTTCAGTATGGCAACCGGTGTAATGCAATGCACCTAACACTAGAAGGAGCTGCATACCATCACAAGCACCTTCTGCTTATGTTTGCAATGGGATGGTGCTCCCTCTAGTGTTTAGTATGGCAACCGGTGTAATACAATGCAACTAACACTAGAAGGAGCTGCATACCATCACAAGCACCTTCTGCTTATGTTTGCAATAAGAAGAGTGCTCCCTCTAGTGTTCAGTATGCTAATGTGTAAAACAACAAACTTAACACTAGAGGGAGCTGCATTGTGTTACTATTATGAGTGCCCTCTGTTTAATTTGTACTCTCTGAAGTATGATAAAGGGCTTAATACCATCAACTTAACACTAGATGGTACTGCATTGCGATACTATATTAGGTGCCCTTTGCTTATAGAGGAACTTTGGAGGCCCTGTCTAGTCTAAAAGACTCCTGAGCCATCCGAGTTCCTGTCCTTAGGGGTTTCCGAATTGGGATGCCCCCCAGATGCCCTGATCTACTCACCTGGTCCTGAGCCCTTGCTCCGCATCCCTGCTCACCTCTAGTCGTGAGTGCATTGGCGCCCAGACATTCTGAATGAGCATTGCGGGCACGCCACGGCTGGGGGATGCGGCTGGTGGTGCACTCGACTCCCTTTGACACAGCAGCACCAAAGAGAGCAGAGTGAAAGCAAGCCTGCTGATTGGCTCTCACTCAGAAAGGATATTGTAAGGGGGACCTGGGGCAATACACATAGGCCCTTATTTATGAAGGAATAGCGACAGGTAGCGACTGGTGAGCGGCCGGTAATGACGGGCCCCGCCACGAGAACGTCGGCTCCACCACAATCACGCATTTATCAAGCTAATCCTGCTTAGCGACTGAGATAGCGCCAGATAGCGACTCATTCATCATTATTCCAGCCTCAGCCCACAGCGCCAGCGTCCGACCTTGAACAGCGACAGGTATGACCTCTCGCTACCTGGCGCTCTCCAATGCATTTCAATGGAAAAATCTTTAAATGTTAATAATTAATTGTTATTAATTTTTTTTTTTTTTTTTTTTTTTAAATGTGAAAAATTCTGTGATCACTTCTGCAATTGTAGATAATTTTTTTAAGGGAAAACAAATTAAAAAAAAAATTGTACAGAATTGATATTACAGGTCTGATATTAATGTATTCATATTACTAAATTATTTAAAAAACTAGTTTTTTTTGGTTTCCAAAAATATGGTGGTTTGGGCGTTAAAAAACTACTTTTAACCCATCGCCACCAGCGCTCTGGGGTTTAAACATGCATTTTACAGCGCGAGAATTTTTGGAGCGTGATTTTTTAATGAATATGGTGGGAGCCGGTCGCTAGGGCCAGTCGCTATCATGCGCTCCCATACAGCGCGGAACCTGTCAAATAGCGACTCCTCACCCAATATTCAACATTACAGCAAACCGACTGAGTCGCTATCAACTACCGAACAACGGCCAAGCACAGCGACTACTAGCGGGCGCTCTGAAAATGCCGCTACAGTCGCTCAACTGTCGCTACCTGCCGCTATTAATGAATCGGCCTCATAGTGGGGCATCCCAGTTCTGGATGCTGCCGCATGGAGGAACAACACACGGGAAAGTGAAATTTCTATGTGTGGTGTTCCGGTTTAATTTGTGGTGTACTAGGGTAAAGTATGCTAAAGGATGTAATACCATTGACTTAACACTAGAGGAAGCTGCACTGGGATACTATAATGAGTTTCCTCTTCTTTGTTTGTAGCTCCCTCCAGTGTAAAATATGGTAAAGGGCTTAATACTATCAATTTAACACTAGTGTGTTACTGTTACTATCATCTGTACTATCTGCTTAGTCTGTTCTTCTTCTAGTGTAACATATGGTAAATGGCGTAATACTATCAACTTAACACTAGAGGGAGCATTGTGTTACTATCATGTATACCCTCTGCCCGTCTGTCTTCTCCCTCTAGTGCAGACCTGGGCATTGTAAGGCCCCAGGGCCACATATGGCCCTTTGATTGGCTCTGACCGACCCACGACCAGTGTTCCCTGTAAAGTGCGCGGCCGACGCTGCCGACGCTGCCGACGCCCCTGCCACTCAGTCCTGCCCTTAGTAGCAACTTGACAAATGGTGGACTCCCCCTTAAAGTGGAAATGAACCCAGAGCGGCCACTGGTCTTCCACCTGGGCATCCCAGATCGGGGCTTTGTTCCGCTTTAAGGGAAGGAGTCTGTCATTTTTCATGTTGCTACTGTGAGCAGCGCTGTGTTACTTTAATAATAATGTAAAGAAGGGGGGTTATTCCATCCTAACCTGATTTGGTCATGATGTTTTAAAGCAGACCAAAACCCATGTAACCCAGCCCTTTGGAGTGTAAAGGAATCCAGGGCTGGGTTACAGACATCATGCCTCTGGGGCATCCCAATTTGTGATGCCCTGCTGTGTGAGACCTCGCTGGACACACAAAATGTGGTTTATTTAATAAATTACATTTTTTGTAAGGCAACCTCACTTTTTCATTGTTTAACTATAACATCTGTAGCTTGTCACAACAATGCTATTTACTGCTTTTTTAAAGAAATACTATTATTATTATGCAGAATTGAGTTCAGCCTTTTGGCCCGGTCCTCCACAATATTTTTAGTTTAGTTTGTGGCCCCATGGAAAAAATAATTGCCCGCCCCTGCTCTAGTGTAACATATGTTAAATGGCATTATCAACTTAACACTAGAGGGAGCTGCATTGTGTTACTTTCATGTATACCCTCTGTTTAGTTTTTAGTGCTCTTTATTGTAAAGTATAGTAGAGCGCATAATACTGTACCATCACTTGAACACTAGAGGAAGTAGTGTTGTGTTACTATCATGAATCCCTCTGCTTAGTTTGTAGTTTGCTAAAGTATGGTAAAGTACGTGATATCAACTTTCACTAGAGGGAGCTGTATTGAGTTACTATCATGAATGCCCTTTGCAATAGTTTGTAGTGCACTCCCTCTAGTGTAACATACGGTAAATGGCATAATACTAGCAACTTAACACTAGACGTAGCTGCATTGTGTTACACTTGTAAAAATAATAACAATAATACGAATAATGATATTATTAATAATATGTGTTAAGATACTGGCCTTTTTTTAACAACAACATAAAAGCACAGTTACATAATCTGTTAATATTATTATTATTATTATTATTATTATTATTATTATTATTATTATTATATTGTCAGTAAAAATAATAACAATTATAATACCATACTAGTATATAATAATATAATAACAATAATATAATACATACTAATAACAATTAAAATAACAAAAATAATAGTATTATATGGTAAAAATAGTTTACTATGTTTTTTTTATTGTTGGCGAAGTAACAGGTCTTTTATAACAAAAACAAAACAAAAAACACAATTTCACTATTTTTATCTTAGTTTTGTTCTATTTTATTATTTTTTCTATTTTTTGCCTTTGGACTGTTAGTGTGCTCTATTCAGTATAAGCATTTTACTAATAACAACAATAATAATAACAACCTCAATAATAATACAATTAATAATAATTGGAAAGATAAAACTGTGTTAAATATATACATGTGTATATGTTTTTTATTATTTTTTGCCTATGGACTGTTACTGTCCTCTATGCAGTATAAGCATTTTAATAACAACAACAACAATAATAATAATAATAATAATAATTGTAAAGATCAAACTGTGTTAAATAAATATGTATGTATATGTTTTTTTCTCAAATCAGTAATAATAATACAAAAAAAAAGAATCACTATTTCACAATTTTTATCTTAGTTTTGTTGCTTTCTACCTATTTTTGTCTTGTCTGTGCGCATCCCTGGAATCCGGCCAATCAGACCACCGGGATCAGCATATGGCCTGTAAATGTGCTCTATGCAGTAGTGGAGCATAATCGACCCAATTCCATATGTCCATCGCAGGCCTCGGATTGGCTGCCGGGCGGCCACATGTCAGAGCTCCGCGCCATCGGGGTCGCCTGCCGCTTCGATGGAGCCTTTAGGCAGTTGCCAGGTTAGAAGTTGGAGGGGAGATTTATGGTTATGACGCAGGCCGTGCAGTTTGCCTTCTGTGCCGGGTGAGGAAAGCCAAAACGTTGATGGCGGGCGATCGCTCAGCCAGGCCTGTTTTTTTTTTTTTTTTTATGACACTATTCTTTTTTTCCACAGTTTTAAAAGTTTTATATCAGGAGGTAGTGCGATAGAAGTGGGGGGTTGGGATGTTGGTCAAGGTTCATTTTTTGCGACACTCTCTCCCCATTGGTCTGATTGTCTTTCCCACCTGGAATTCTATAATGCGAGAGCTTCACATGGAGAAATGGACTCATCACCTCGCCAGCCCTGCTCTGTATCTGGCCCACGACGCAGCCAAAGCCACGTTCCTGCCAGCCACCGAGTGCTGTTTGCAATGCTGCGAGCAACTTTAACAGCTTGTTATTGCATTTGTAGAACAGAAAAAAATCGCCATAAAAGAATTAGATTTAAGTGATGTGACAGAATGCGGAGAGAGAGCGGCGGCATGGGATAATGGAGAGCAGTGCGGATCGCGCACATGTGACCTCACGCGTCATGGCCGCTGCCGATGGGGGGTGGAATTTTATGGAGACGACCGCAGTTGAAGTTAGTGTGGTGGCTATTTCTGAAAAAAAGGAATTAAAATAAAATATAGGAAAGATTATATATATATATATATATATATATATATATATATATATTTGGTAGTAGCAACAATAGTGCAGACAGCCCGTGTTTGTGATGAAGTGAAAAAAGACTCCAAGGATGAGTGTTTCTTCAGTTTCTGGCTCTTTAAGGGGCAGCTAGAGAAGCACGCCATCGGGCCCTGGAGATTTGCCAGTATGCAAAGCTGGGTGGGTCCTGCTGGCCAGTCTCTCCAATCCAGGACTTCATCCAGAAGGACTATAAAGGGGCTGATGGTCACCTGACAGGTGCTGCTTTGAATCTTGTGAGCCGCCAAGGTGCAGGTGACACCAGGAGCAGGGCCGGCTAGAGGCCTGCAGCCAAACTACGTAAGAGGTATATCAGGGCAGAAGGGCCCAAGCAATCCTTGTGTGGATTTTGATAAAGCCTGGATGCATTGGCGTGATTAACGCAAACCAAGCAAATTCTTGGAGCCCCCGCCTGCTAGGGGGACCCTCAGAGGCAGGGTCAGATCAGTACCAACTTTTAGTTTAAAAAAAAAAAAAATAAATAAATAATGGCACTAGGTGGGTTGCGGCAATTGAGGGGTGCCGTGTAACACAATGCATACCTACCAACTTTTCAGGGTGGGAAAGAGGGACATTTGTTAAATTAGGCCACGTCCCCTCATTGAGGGATAGATGGGTGGTTCTAACAGTTAAAACAATAGAAACACTTGAGAACAATGGGGGACGGGGGGACATGGACTCAAAAGAGGGACAGTCCCTCCAAATCAGGGACACTTAGGAGGTATGCACAATACACAATGTGTGCAGCAGATAGGAAGCCATTGTACACTTCCTTGAGCCGGCTGCAGAATCAGTGCACTCAAATCTATTCAGTTATACAAGATGTTGTGAGATCACAGAAGCTACCGAGCTGAATGGAGTGGGCGACTGGTTGCATCCCCGCTCACCTCTAGCTGGGGCGTACCCCGGCCAATCACAAATGGCTGCGCGGGTATGCGTCTAGCTAAAGGCAGGCAGCAAGCAGGCTTTGGCTACATCCCCGAAAAAGTGCATTAATATTGTATTTCGCTAATCAAAATTTGTCCTTGATTAGGGCCCCCAAACACTACTTTGCATGGACCCCTCCCCCAGCAACACCCCCTGGAGTGAGTATTCCCTTCAACCACCCGCACTAGGCTGGTAACAAGCATCAGCAGGTCATGTTAATTGGAGCAATTAAAATAGAGAGGCATCCCGGCATTGTCCATCCATAGCATAGGAAATTGTCCATATGGCTGTCCAATTTCTACTTCCTGTGGCATCCCAAACTAGGATGCCCTACTGTGTGAAGCCGAGAGTGGCCACTAGGGGAGCACTAGACGAGAAAGCTAAAAAAATAACTAAGAAATGGGGGGGGAAATGATTATTGAGCTAAAATGTGGAGTTGGAGGGTTTCTTTTAATTTTTTGTCTACAACCATCCTTGGATTCCGAGCCTCTCCTGTTTCTCTTCGGGAAGCTGCGGCGATTTGTAGACTAATCTCCGGACTTTTGAAACGGGAGAACACCGTCAACGTTTCAAATCCCCGGGCAAACACGACACTTATTAAAAACAATGATTTCCTCGCCTCACTCGAGCCCCCGGGGGTCAGACGAGGACCCCCTGACATTCACACAAATGATTCTTTTTTTCTTTAAGTGTTTGCTCAAGAAAAGCTAGAGCGTCTCCGGGAAAGGTGAGAGAGGCGCGCGCTTAATCTTCGGCGGGAAGACAGAGAGAGCCTATCAGCCGCCTTCTTTAATATGCATAGTCTTTAGCGCGCCGGTGGAGCGACCAGCCTGTCAGTCCAGGCAAATGGGCTTTTTTTCTTGCTGAGCCCGAGCTACTGTACACTTATCAGTGTGTTACCGGAGACATGTCAGCGAAGGATTACCAAATTAAAATGCACACATCCGCTCACTGTCTTTATTTCACACCAAGCTCATCTCTAACAGCGCCACCACCAGTTAGCTTCTTTTTTTCCACTTCTTTAAAGTGCACCTGTCACGAATGAGCGTCTGTAATATTGATTCTACACTTCTTGGCATTGGAAGCGCTGGGAGTATCCCTGGTGGGCCTCACTGCTTTAGAGCTACATGGGCTAGTCTCCAGCATGTAGCACATCTCACTCAGAGCCTACACAATACTTCTTTTAACACCTCCTACACTCCATGCTTCCCAATAACCCTCTACAACCCCTCTCCCCATCATACCTGCCTGCATTGTACACCCCCAAGCCAACACACTCAAGCCCCTGTGACGCTTTTTTCCTTGCCCACCCCTGTCCCCGTATTTGCCCCCCACCCCAATACTAAAGTTTCTGACATCTATGCCCACGGTCTGCTCCTAAAGGGCTATAGCATCAGCTTATAACCACACTAACAAGCTAGTGCTGGGAATGATTTTTGGCCCCAATGTGTCAGCGAATTCAGGTACTAAAACTTTAAGTGGAACAAAAGTGAGAAAATAACTATTTGAAGTGTACCAAAACCCACAATTTTGACTATCCTGGCTTATGGTCCTTGCCACTGGGGCACCCCAGGTAGCACAAAACTCACCTCTTTCCGGTCCTACGATGCATGCATGGCCGCTTGTCCAATCAGCACACTAGAACCCCTTCGTCCTCTCAATCCAAGTTAACTATGAATGCCTGGTGCGGGCACACACCCTGCTAATAGTAACGCAGGGATGCGGCCGCTGCTTGTGCATGCGCTGTTGGACCAGGAAAGAAGGTGGGTTTTCAGACGACTTGGGGGTTTCAAACAGCAGGGCACCCCTAATCAGGGTGCCCCAAGGGGAGCGAGTATGTCTGCCCTGGAGTCTCACAGACTCCAGGGTGGGTTTTGGTCCTCTTTAACAACAGCACCTCTACTTAAAGATGAGATGTTCTCCAGTAGACTGATAATGTATTTAGTTGAATTACTGGGGTATCTTATGGATTGGTAATGGTATTCATTTCATACTGGTCCTCCAGTAGATTGATGTATTACTTTGAATTGTTAGGTTCTCTTATTGATTGATGGTTGTGGATCTGTTCATTTGGCTTGAGAGGTTCTCCAGTGGATTTTGGAAGTATTCAATTGGCTTGAGAGGTTCTCCAGTGGATTTTGGAGGTATCCATGTGGCTTGAGAGGTTTGCTAGTGGATCGTGGAGATATTCATTTGCCTTTAAAGGTTCTTAAGTGGATCAGGGATTGTTATCATTTGGCTTGAGTTCTTCACTAGAGTGGCTCTCCACTGTATTATGGGTGTATTCATTTGGCTTGGGAGGTTCTCCATTTGGCTTCAGAAGTTTTTCAGACGATTGAGTGGGTAAATAGTTGGCTTAACAGGTCCTCCAGTTTATTGGGGGGTGTATATATTTGGCTTGAGGGTTTTAGTATCATGATTAGTATTCATTCGGCTTGCAAGGTTCTTTAGTGGATTGAGGAAATATCCATTCAGCTTGAGAGGTCCTCACCTGGATTAAGGGGGTATTCATTTGGCTTGGACAGTTTGCCATATGGCTTGAGAGATTCTCTAGTAGATCGAGGGGGTATTTATTTGGCTTGAGAGGTTCTCCAGTGCATTAGGGAGATATTCATTTGTCTTGTCTTGATCGGATTCATGATGGGTCTCTTATACATTGGTGTGGGTATTCATGTGGCTTGAAGGGTTCTCGCAAGAATTTAGAAAGTATTATCCATCCTATGGATTGAATGTGCATGCGTTTAGCTTCAGAGGTTCTCCAACGTATCTAGTGGGCAATTATTTGTAGTGAGAGAGTTTTTTTTATGGATTAAGAAGGTATACATTAGTATTTGGTGGCATTTCAGTAGATTGATGATGTAAAGATGTTCTCCTATGCATTGAGAGGGTATTCAGTTGACTAAAGATATTCTCCTATGTATTGAGAGGGTATTCAGTTGACTAAAGGTGTTCTCCTATGTATTGAGAGGGTATTCAGTTGACTAAAGATGTTCTCCTATGTATTGAGAGGGTATTCAGTTGACTAAAGATGTTCTCCTATGTATTGAGAGGGTATTCAGTTGACTAAAGATGTTCTCCTATGCTTTGAGAGGGTATTCATTTCACTAAAGATGTTCTCCTATGCATTGAGAGGGTATTCAGTTGACTAAAGATGTTCTCCTATGCATTGAGAGGGTATTCAGTTGACTAAAAATGTTCTCCTATGCATTGAGAGGGTATTCAAAGATGTTCTCCTCTGCATTGAGAGGGTATTCAGTTGAATAAAGATGTTCTCCTCTGCATTGAGAGGGTATTCAGTTGAATAAAGATGTTCTCCTATGCATTGAGAGGGTATTCAAAGATGTTCTCCTATGCATTGAGAGGGTATTCAGTTGAATAAAGATGTTCTCCTATGCATTGAGAAGGTATTCATTTGACTAATGTTGTTCTCCTATATATTAATAGGGTTATCATTTGTATTGAAAGGCTTATGCATAGGGGCATATTCATTTGACTTTTTTCTAATGGATCTAAAGTACAGTATATTCATTTAGCTTCAGAGGTCCTACTATGCATTCAATTGACTTGAGATGCTCGCCTATAGATTAAAGGGTATTCATTTGGTTCGAGAGGTTCTTCTATAGATTGAACAAATGTATATTCATTTAGCTTCAGAGGCTCTCCTGTGGATTGGGGAAGTATAGTATTCAATCCTAGCCCAGAGGGTAGGTGGGTACAGACAGACAAACCTAAAGCAGGCAAGTACATTTAGTGACCCTTTTCCAGTCCAGAGGTCTGTTTTTTTTTTTTATCTGAAATACAAACTCGGACCAATTTTCATAAAAAAAAAAAAAAAAAAAAAAAACTATTCCGTGTGTTATTATTGCGAGTAGGAAATGTTAGCAGGGCGGCCCCACTTATCCCCGCATAGAGCACAAATGCTAATAGCATCCTGATGTCATTACGAAGCAAAACAAATGTAATCAGCTCCAATTTAATTTTAGAGCTTTCCTTTTCGTTACTTCCCAATCTTTTTTCTTTTGCTCTAACTCAGCAGGGAGCGCCGCATTGTTGATCATTAGAAAATATGAGACTGATGGGAAAACGCCACTTAAAATCATATTAATATTTCCCATTTCCATACCATGTATTGTCCTTTAGAAAAGAAACGCTACAGCTGGTCTCCATTTAAAGAGGGAAAAAAAAACAGATTTCCAATTGCCCTTGTTTTGTTTCATATCCTAGAGGCATGCTTGGTTGTTTCACACAGCGGGGCATCCCAAGTCAAGATAATATGGGATATGACCAGGAACGCCCCCTCTCTACTTCTTCAGCGATCCCACAGAGCATGTGCAGACTCTCCTCCAATCAGCATTCTATGTCATGCATATTAAAGCAGAAGTCCAGTCTGGAAATGCCACCCCATGTCTCCCTCTCCTAGTGCTAAGGCAAGCCAGGGTGGGTTCTACCAAGGCTGAGATATAGTACCATCCTGGCGCAGATGCAGCAGCCGCACAGATTGAAGAGCTGCCTCCCTCACTCTGTGTATGCTCCCGTCCGTGTAGTGGAGGATGCCACTCGGCAAGATGGCTGTGGCATCCTGATTTGGGATTCCCTGATGTGTAAGTCCCAAGATCACCATATAACTTACTGTGTGGGACGTGGAGGCATCCAAGGGTGTGTACCTGCACCATCCAGTCAGGCCTGGCACAAGAGTGCACAGCTTGAGTTGCGATGCTGCCGCAGCCCTGGGATCGCTGGTAAGGTTATTTTCAGGCTTATCCCCAATCAGGATGCTACACAAAGAGGGATTTGTATAGTTTCTACTTTCAAATTTGATGTCCATTTCACTTTCCCACAGTTGTCCTCAGCAGCTACCCTTTCCCCTTCCTCCAGAATTCTGATTTGAAATGCATGTACACCAAAAACCCTTTAAAAAGGTAGAATCTTAAATGGGGGGTTTCTACTGACTCGGTCCACATTTATGCACCCCTCTTAGGTCTCAATGAGTTTTCTGGCTACAGTCATCCGTTGTCCAGCACCTGTTTATGGCGCCATCACTATTCCTGCCCCAGTCATGGTGCCTATGTAAGCAGCTGGTACTTTATAACTTTCTGGGGAGAATAGTAGTGTCTGCAACTGTTCTGTGATCAAAAATTTAATGTGTGGCTGTCCTGGGCCAAAAAATCTGGATTAATACATTTTTAATTACTGTATATAGTTAAATGGTGGTGCTTGTATTTTGTTTTAGGTTTGTTAGTGTGACCCTTGGTGTCGCATGTGCTAGGACATTATACCAACATGCATGTGCAGAAGATATGATAAATATGCAAAACACAGCATGTCTTGCCCTTTTGGGCTGCGCTGCAAACTTGCAATTTGGGCCATGCAAAACTTGTGTCATGTCATTCAATTGTCCCCTATGAAAATGTGCTGCCATCCTCCCAAGAAACAAAAATCAGGGATTGCAACATGCGATGTATGCCTGTTTTCCCCTTTCTACAATGCCGCCCAGGAGCGCTCGAGCGCAGAGCACCAGCTTTTTTTAACTTTCAAAGTTTTTTTTTTGAGTTTTAAAACTTGCGCTGCACAATGTAACATTACAGGAATCCTGTTACATTTTAGGTTGCCAGCGCGTCGCCAGCTGTGCTACATTGTATAGCAGCCAGACGCCATGCTGTTTTAATGTCACACCTGCCTGTGATGCGTGAGTCATCTGTTATGGAAAGATCACTCCCAAAAAGCTGTACCTGTCTAACCTTTCTAAAACTATCTTATATGTTTCCCACACCCTGGACATACAGATTGTCCACATTAATCCGGACCTTCACTCTGAATAAGAGTCTATCTTATATGTTTCCCACACCCTGGACATACAGATTGTCCACATTAATCCGGACCTTCACTCTGAATAAGAGTCTATCTTATATGTTTCCCACACCCTGGACATGCAGATTGTCCACATTAAAAATCATCCTACCTGCATTTAATGCATGTTATGAGCCTTTAAACATCCAAGATGGCGGCTTATGGAAGCCGCCATCTTATCAGGCAGCCTGCAAACAGGAAGTGCCTCCTGACTGTGCTGCTCTGCATTCTGGGACTGCTGACCTTTACCTGACCCCAGCTCTGCTCTGTCTGAGCAAAGCACAGCTATAACCCGCCCCCCTTGACCTTATCCCACTCTCCTCTCCTCAGTAAGTGTGATGCTTCTGAGTCAAGATGGCGGCGCCCGTATCCTAAATTCCTGAACAGAGTTGCAGCCCAGTGGGGGAAAGAATAATAAGTTAGTGACTAAAAACGTAAAATATATTAATTGTAGATGCTGGGGAACCGTTTCTTAAGAGTTTGGGCTTTTCATTAAATCACGCTGAAGGTCCGGTTTAAGTACTTGAAAGCATCAGATTGGACCTTCCAGTGTGCAAGTGGATCCCTCTGCCTCATAAAATACCTCCCCAAAGCAAGGGGCTACACCATCCTCAATGAGGTCAAAGAGGGAGGAGCAGTAGGAGGGAGGGCCCAGCAATTCTGTCCCGCTCTGCTGAGCTGATTGGGGGGACGCATGAAAAAGAGAATGTCATTGGCTGAACCTGTAAACCCCAATGTCTTGGTCATTTCTGCTTCAATTTTAAAAATGGAAAACAGTTTAGGACAGCGCCAAACATAGCCTGACGAAATTGTAAAAATGACCTTTGCCTGCAGTAACCTGACATTCTTATATCACAATGGGGGAGGTTACAAACAAATAATAGTAAGCACAGTTCTAATTAAACACAAAACAAGCATTCAGTACCTCTCAGTGTGCAGGTTTTTACATATATCCCTTCTTGGATGCTTTTCTCTATAGATTTGTGCATTCCCTAGCCAGCCGTCGGCTTTTTCCCCCCCATTTTTTTTTTTTCGTTCTTATTTTCTATTGACCTTCTGAGGAAATGGACTGAGTGATCAATGCTCCTATGATGAGATTTTAAAGTTTACCTATTTACTTTTCATTCAGTCCAAATGTCACTGATACAGATCCATGAACAGGGAATCCTGAATAAAACCTCCGTGAGAAGGGTACGGTGTGAACTTACCTTTTCCTTTTTTTCTTTCTTTCTAAATGATTTGGGAGGTCCAGAAATTTGTAAAATTTTCAAATAAATCAACATTTTGAATAAAAGTGATTTTAGGTTGTTTTTTATTAACATTTAACATTTGTTTTAACCTGATTGACTTCAATGGTGGTGGCTATCTATTTTAAACAATGTTAAATTGTTATGGTCAAAACAAGTGTCCATATGACAGAAGAAAAGAAAATATCAGGCCGCACCTCTCTGACTGTAAGTACTATGCAGACTCTCAGCAGTAAGTAGGAGATAAGGGACTTTTGCACATCAAACACCCAGGCATTCCCTTGAGAAAGCGATTACAGGATTGCGCATTGTGTGGAATGAACATCCCACATTCAGGTAGACAAGTGTGATATGCAGTTATTTCCAGGTGGTTATAGTGTTTCATGGATGTTGTCATATAACGGTGTTTATTGTTCGATGCATCCCATGTAGTATATGAAAATACACTGCTTATATGGGGAATGGGGGGGGGGGGGATGCCATACTGCCTATATGGGGAATGGGAGAATGCTACACTGCCTATATGGGGAATGGGAGAATGTCACACTGCCTATATGGGGAATGGGAGGGGGGATGCCATACTGCCTATGTGGAGAATGGGAGGAGGGTGCCACACTGCCCATATGGAGAATGGGAGGGGGAAATACCACACTGCCTGTGGGGAATGAAAGGGGGGGATGCCACACTGCCTATATGAGAGGGGCGGAATGCCACACTGCCTATATGGGGAATGGGAGGGGGAATGTCACACTGCCTATATGGGGAATGGGAGGGGGGAATGTCACACTGCCTATATGGGGAATGGGAGGGGGGATGCCACACTGCCTATATGAGAGGGGCGGAATGCCACACTGCCTATATGAGAGGGGCGGAATGCCACACTGCCTATATGGGGAATGGGAGGGGGGGAATGCCACACTGCCTATATGGGGAATGGGAGGGGGGATGCCACACTGCCTATATGGGGAATGGGGGGGGATGCCATACTGCCTATATGGGGAATGGGAGAATGCTACACTGCCTATATGGAGAATGGGAAGGGGGGTGCCACACTGCCTATATGGAGAATGGGAAGGGGGGTGCCACATTGCCTATATGGGGAATGGGAGGGGGGATGACACACTGCCTATATGGGGAATGGGGGGGGGGGTGTCACACTGCCTATATGGGGAATGGGAGAATGCTACACTGCCTATATGGAGAATGGGAAGGGGGGTGCCACACTGCCTATATGGAGAATGGGAAGGGGGGTGCCACATTGCCTATATGGGGAATGGGAGGGGGGATGACACACTGCCTATATGGGGAATGGGAGGGGGAATGCCACACTGCCTATATGGGGAATGGGAGGGGGAATGCCACACTGCCTATATGAGATGGGCCATCTCTACCTCCTGCTGAGACCATAAACTCACCTTCCTTCCCAGTCCAATGGCGCAAGCGAGCAGCGGCCGCATCCCCGCTATCCCTCTAGCAGGACGTGTGTCCATGCCAGGCGTTTGTGAATGGCCGGTGTGGGCACGCTCCCTGTTAGAGGGAAGCGGGGGATGCGGCCACCAAGGGCGCTCGGATGCACTCTTCTTTAGATGAGCTCCAGTACGCAGGGGCTCAAGCTGATCCGAGTGCGCTGATTGGATGAGCGGCCTGTGCATAAGCGGTCGGACCGGGAAGAGGTGAGTTTGTACTTGGCAATTTGGGACGCCCCAGGGCAAGGAACAAAGCCTGGGATAGTGAAAATCCCAGGTCTTGTTTCACTTTAAAGACAAGAAAGAAATGCCCCAAAAAATCAGATTTCTGCCTTAAGTTGCCTGTGTGGCGCTTTATAGGTTAAGGTCATAAATGGCGCAGCGAGCAGGACGCGGCGTGATCATCAAACGCTCCTGTAAGTGTCTAACCTGGGCCGTCTCTGAGACGCGCTGCAGTCAGTTGGGCTGGTGTCTCCCTGACAGGGCAGACAGACGTGAGCCATATGGAGCGGCCATTAGTGAAGAGCCGAGCGATCTGTTACGTTTCTCCGTCCTTTTGGCCGGAGCTGCCAACTGGGTATCGTTTAGCTTCAATCATCCTTCATGCCATCCTTCCCCGGCTCCGCTCCTCAGCGCCACTCCGCACACATCCGAAGACATATAACGCGGCTCACACGCGTCTATGAGAGACAGGGCCGGCGTACCTGGGCAATTGCCAGGGCCTCTGTATCTTGGGAGGGCCCCTCTCATTCCCTCTACCCTGGGCAGCACCTATACAGGACACAGGGCCGGGCAGTAACCAGGACTAAGGACTGTCAGCCAGGAGCAGAGTGCCTTTCTTTCTGTCTGTAAATCTTTCTATCCTTTGTTTTCTTTCCTTCTATTCTTTTTTTTTTTCCTTTCATTCTTTCTTTCCACCTATTCTTTGTTTCTCCTTCTTCTTTTTCTGTCAGTCCTTCCAATCTATTCTTTTTTTTCCTTTCATTCTTTCTTTCCACCTATTCTATGTTTCTCCTTCTTCTTTTTCTGTCAGTCCTTCCAATCTATTCTTTTTTTTCCTTTCATTCTTTCTTTCCACCTATTCTATGTTTCTCCTTCTTCTTTTTCTGTCAGTCCTTCCAATCTATTCTTTTTTTTTTTCCTTTCATTCTTTCTTTCCACCTATTCTATGTTTCTCCTTCTTCTTTTTCTGTCAGTCCTTCCAATCTTTGTTTCTTTCTTTCTTTCTTTCTTCCCTTCCTTCTTCCCTCTCTCTCTTTCTTTCCTTTGATTCTTTTCTGCCATTCCATCTCTACAAATCTTGGTTTTTATTCTGTCATTGCTTTTATTCTTTCGTTGTTTCTGACATTTGTTCTATGCATTTGTTTTTTCTTTCTTACTTACTTTCTATATTTCATTTCTTACTTTCTTTCTTCCATTGCTTCCTTCTTTCTTTCTTCCACTGTGTCTTTCTTTCTTTCTCTCTTTTCCCCATTGTTTCTTTCTCTCTTGTCCCCATTGTTTCTTTCTTTCTTTTATTGCTTCTTACTTTCATTTTTCGATTGCTTCCCTCCCTCTTCCATTGTGTCTATTTTCTTTCTTTCTTTCTTTCTTTCTTTCTTTCTTTCTTTCTTTCTTTCTTTCTTTCTTTCTTTCTTTCTTTTTCTCTTTCTTTCTTTCTTTCTTTTTCTCTTTCTTTCTTTTTCTTTCTTTCTGTCTTTCTTTCTTTCTCTCTCTCTTTCTTTCTTTCTTTCTCTTTCTTTCTTTCTTTCTTTCTTTTTCTCTTTCTTTCTTTCTTTCTTTCTTTCTTTCTTTTTCTTTCTCTTTCTTTCTTTCTTTCTTTCTTTCTTTCCCTCTGTTTCTTATTTCTTCTATACTTTCTTTCTCTCATTCCTATTGATTTTTTTTCTCTCTCTATTCTTTGCCATCATTCACCATACATGCAGCTTTATCACCATGTCATACCGTATGGAGTCATACCATACTGCAAACAGGCCCATTGAGACCCTATCGCCCAGGGGCCCGCATAATTCCGGAGCCGGCCCTAATGGGAGACGCTCTTTCGTGCCAAAGGATTGGAAAGTGCTGCACGTGCTTTTGATGTCCTGTCCACATCTGGGTGTCCAATATGGCTGCATGGGGGGAGAAGAGAGGCCTGTGATTTTTAGTATGGGCCCGTTATTTACTGGGTCGCTGTGCACCCTGGCGTTTTGTATTTACCTACCCGATGCCTCGCCGCTGGCCAGGGGATCAAAAATCAACCCTGGAATTTATTGGTCCCGTCAAGCCCATGACCAGCCCACGAACCGCTGAGCCCCGCCCCCAGGGGGCCACTGTGAGCAAGTCAATGAGTATGTTCCTCAGCTGAGGCGCTAACACTGCAGGGGCAGATCATAGGCAGGGGTGGAAATCATACCTCCCTGTGTCCCTGATTTGGAGGGACTGTCCTGCTTTTGAGTCCATGTCCCCCTGTCCCTCGTTGTTCTAATTTGTCCCTCTTTGAGG
This sequence comes from Gastrophryne carolinensis, assembly GCA_027917425.1. NCBI lineage: Eukaryota > Metazoa > Chordata > Amphibia > Anura > Microhylidae > Gastrophryne > Gastrophryne carolinensis. Next base: position 635,706,361 of record CM051234.1, read on the forward strand.
TGTAACATGCAGATCTGCAGCAATTAATGATTCATTTAAAGTGTTTGTATTGTTGTTAACTGTTACATTCTATCTCCCATCCATCAATCAATGAGGGGGCGTGGCCTAATTTAACTTATGTCCCTCTTTCCCACCCTGAAAAGTTGGTAGGTATGGATCTGTGAGTGGCTGGTGTGGGCACGCACCCTGTTAGAGGGTAGCGGGGACTCATCCGTCGGCAGTCTCAGGCCCTTATTCATGAAGGGATAGCGTCAGGAAGCACCTTGTAAATGACAGATAGCAACAGGTGAACGCCGGACACGGCGCGCAATTACACATTTATCAAGCAGAATCTGTTGAGCAACTGGGATAGCGCCATGTAGCGTCCGATTCATCATTATCCTAGCCTCAGCGAACAGCACCGCCATTCAGACTTGCAGAGCGCCAGGTATTACCTCTCGCTACCTGTCGCTCTCCCATACATTTTAATGGACGTTCTTCTATTTCTCTTTAAACAGGGTTTTTGTTTTATTTATTTAGTTTTTTTTTTTTTATTCTCAAATAATGTTGGGATCTTTCCTGGCCCTGAAAAAGTAATTTTTTCATATATTTTTTAAATGTTATATATTTATGCAGAATTGATATTACAGGTCTGGCATTAATATGTTCATGTTACAATGTTATTACAATGTAATTCCATATGTTTTCGCTTTGTTACTGGTGGATACATGTTAAAAAACAGCCTTTAATCACACAGCCTCCAGCGCTCTGGGCTTCAAGGAAGTTTTTTTGAGCTCCGGTGGTGTGTGAGGCTGCACAGCGACTGAGTCGCTCTGAACTAGCGAACCACGGCCGAGCACAGCGACTACTAGCGGGCGCTCTGAAATGCATTCTACAGGCGCTTATCTGTCGCTACCTGCTGCTAGTAATGAATCAGCCTGTTAGACAATTTGACGTCAGCGTAGTCGAGCGTGCTGATTGGACGAGAGGCCACCCCGTCCCCGTAGGACTGGGGAAAGGGGAGTCTTGGTGGGCGGCCTGGGGGGCTTCACACGTGTCACATTGAGGTGTCCTAGGGCATGGACCAAAATCTGGGATAGTTAAAGCGGACCTTCACCCTGAATAAGAGCCTATCTTATATGTTTCCCCCCCTGTACATACAGATTGCTCACATTAATCCGGACCCTCACCCTGAATAAGAGCCTATCTTATATGTTTCCCACACCCTGCACATACAGATTGCTCACATTAATCCGGACCCTCACCCTGAATAAGAGCCTATCTTATATGTTTCCCCCCTGTACATACTTGTCCACATTAATCCGGACCTTCACCCTGAATAAGAGCCTATCTTATATGTTTTCCCCCTGTACATACTTGTCCACATTAATCCGAACCTTCACCCTGAATAAGAGCAAATCAAATATGTTTCCCACACCCTGTACATACAGATTGCCCACATTAATCCGGACCCTCACCCTGAATAAGAGCCTATCTTATATGTTTCCCACACCCTGTACATACAGATTGCCCACATTAATCCGGACCCTCACCCTGAATAAGAGCATATCTTATATGTTTCCCCCACCCTGTACATACAGATTGCTCACATTAATCCAGACCTTCACCCTGAATAAGAGTCTATCTTATATGTTACCCACACTGTACATACAGATTGCCCACATTAATCCGGACCTTCACCCTGAATAAGAGCATATCTTATATGTTTCCCCCACCCTGTACATACAGATTGCTCACATTAATCCAGACCTTCACCCTGAATAAGAGTCTATCTTATATGTTACCCACACTGTACATACAGATTGCCCACATTAATCCGGACCCTCACCCTGAATAAGAGCCTATCTTATATGTTTCCCCCCTGTACATACTTGTCCACATTAATCCGGACCTTCACCCTAAATTAGAGCCTATCTTATATGTTTCCCCCACCCTGTACATACAGATTGCCCACATTAATCCGGACCTTCACCCTGAATAAGAGCATATCTTATATGTTACCCACACTGTACATACAGATTGCTCAAATTAATCCGTACCATCACCTTGAATAAGAGCCTATCTTATATGTTACCCACACTGTACATACAGATTGCTCACATTAATCCGGACCTTCACCCTGAATAAGAGCCTATCTTATAAGTTTCCCCCCTGTACATACAGATTGCCCACATTAAAAATCATCCTACCTGCATCTACTGCATGTTATGAGCCTTTAAACATCCAAGATGGCGGCTCATGGGGCATCAGGCAGCCTGCAGACAGGAAGTGTCTTCTGACTGTGTCACTCTGCATTTTGGGATTGCTGTCCTTTCCCTGACCCCAGCTCTGCTCTGTCTGTGCAACACAGCTATAACCCCGCCCCCTGCACTTTATCCAGCTCTCCTCTCCTCAGCATTTTTGATGCTTCTGAGGCAAGATGGCGGCGCCCGTATCCTAGAGTCCTGAACAGAGTTGCAGCCCAGTGAGGGAAAGAATAATAAGTGACTAAAAACGTAAAATATATTATTATTATATATTAGTTTTAGATGCTGGGGAATAGTTATTTAAGGGTTTGGGCTTTTCATTAAATCATGCTGAAGGTCCAGTTTAAAGTTCCAGGTTTTGGTCCACTTTAAAGAGATGATGAAGAAATAACTTTCATATTGTAGGAGCAGATACAGGATCAGGAGCGGATGTGGGTGTGACCCCCAACAGCCATGATACTGGGGCAATAAGCATTGTGGGGCAAAACAAGGGCTGCAATGTATTGGCTCAGGGGACCAATGGATTGGAAGAGACAATGGCACACCTACCAACTTTTCAGGGTGGAAAATGTTAGGCCACACCCCTTCATTGATGGATAGGAGATAGGGTGTAACAGTTACAACAATAGAAACACTTAAAAATAGGCAAAGGAATCATTTATTGCTGCAGATCTGCATGTTACACCTCAAAGAGGGACAAATGAGAACAACCAGGGACAGGGGGACATGGACTCAAAAGAGGGACAGTCCCTCCTAATCAGGGACACTTGGGAGGTATGGTGTACAGTATGGGGGAGGCACTCACAATCTCACAATATTTAATGGTGACAGTGAGCAGCTTTATTTGTTGCGTTTTGCTTCCAGCCGCACACACCGCACGGCTGCCGGGTGACCTAGTTTAATGAGTGACACCGCGTTTGGCCGCCTCTCCCTCTAGTATTCCCTCATCCGACCAGCTCACAAATTCTCCTCGCAGAGGATTCTCTCTTTTTTTCACATTCTGCCTTTTTTGAAAAGGTAATTTCTATAATAGCGCTGACATACGCCGTAGTGCTGCACAGAGCGATGCAGCGTTTCTGTTTGTCTCCCCTCTTTGGAGTCTGTGTCCCCCTGTCCCTTGTTGTTCTCCTTTGCCTCCCTTTGAAGTTTAACATGCAGATCTGCAGCAGTGAATGATTTATTTGCCTATTTAAAGTGTTTATATTGTTTTATCTGTTATATCTTCTATCCATCCCTCAAAGTGGGGGTGTGGCCTAATTTAACAAATGTCCCTCTTTCTCACCCTGAAAAGTTGGTAGGTATGCTGTACACCCCCTTCCCTGATAAAAAAAGAGACGTCTTTCCAAATCTTAACAATTCCCCTCTGTTTATAGACACCATGCTCTCCTATGTCCTTATATGGTCAGTGATGTCACAGAGAGGCGGAATGCCCAGCAAACTCCCACCCCTACCCTTTATCTGATTGGTCACTGCAGACAGGTAGTGAGGGCAAAATCTTCCCCACACACATACACAGACCAACAAGCACACAAAAAGGTTTAATGACTGTGTTAAAGAGGAACATCGGACCGAAAATAAAAATAGGGCGATTACCTCCCCATCAGCCCTACTTACCTTTTGGATGTTGCCACTGCCTGCTGCGGTGACATCCGGCTACTTCAGGGTCTGGTCCTTTGCCCCCGCCAGCTTAACCGTCTCTAATTGACAGCACAACTTATGCCATGCTCTTTAAGGTCTCGGGACGCTCAGTGAAGTCTCATGGGGTTTTGGGCAGCTCCATTGCATCCCATTCATGGGCATAGTGCAGGTGCAATATTGGGGGCCGCGCGCAGTGCTTGATGGGATGCAAGATGACGACGTCTGTTGGGAGGTCGCTGGAATCCGGGGACCCAAAAGAGTAAAAATTGGCTGAAGGTAAAACCGAAGGGAGGGGGGGCAGCAGGTCGCTGAGGTTTGGGAGAGGTTTTAACCTCCCCCAGTGTTCCACTTTAACACCTATAATGATAAGCCAAGCAAAAGGGGCGAGATTTAGATAACATATGAACCTGGGCAAAACTCTAATTTCGACAACTGACATCACCTACAGGCTCATCTGTGCAGATAGATAGATAGATAGATAGATAGATAGATAGATAGATAGATAGATTACCCCCTTTCTTTTACTATATACAATATATATACCCATATATATATATATATATATATATATATATATTCTTCCTTTTACTCTAATATATATATATATACATTTATTTATTCTTTTTTTACTATTACAATACACAGTATATATCTTTCTTTATATATATATATATATATATATATATATATATATATATATATATATATATTTATTTATAATTACGCCCAATTTGGGACGCCGCGTTCTGTAAGACCCCCCAGTTGGCATATGCCGATCTATTTTCCCATTGCATGGCACGGCCTGATTCACGAAGTCATTACATCTGGGTATTCCGCCATAAGGTGGCGCAGTGCACTGCAGAAGAGTTGTGGCTCCTCCCGGTACCATATAAAAACGGAATCACCATAGACTTATCCAGTTTTCCTCTGCAGTGATTCTGCAAAGATAGAAGATGGCTTTCTATATTGCGCAGGTGAGCGGGGCAAACAAGCCTGCGGCCCTGCATGGCTATTTCCACCCGTTTCCGGACCCTCTGTGCCTCCCAGCCTCGGCTGACTGATCGGGTGAGGGTAGAGGAGCACTAGGGTCAAGTGCTCAAGGAGCGCTGCTCAAAGCCGCAGACCCTGTACCACAAAGAGTAGCCAGCTGGTCATAGGCTTTATGGTGAGCCTGTTAGGGATGCGGAGTTCCTGTCCTAGCTTCTGTCCTACCCCTCCGGGTAGTGTAATCGGGGGAGGGGGGGCAGGTGGTAGCGGTGAGGGTGTTTTTGCTTGCCTTCAATCTGTCTTCTACTGTGTTTTTCGCCACCTCGCCACTTTATACTACGCTCCGCGGTGGGTGGCGCTATATTGTGAGGCGTTTTTTCTCTACTGTGATGACGCTGGCGAGGTCATGTGAGCGTCGTTTTCGCGCTCTTCGGGGGGGGCAGGGTCGGTGGATGACGCGTATCGTGTCGTCCTCCCGCGGCCCGCCCCTCAAGGTTCATTTGCCGGCACCATTTTGCTTCTGCTGCGCGTTTGATTCAAGATTCATCAGATCCCGGATGTCTCAAAACCCTCTGTCAGTTCAGGGTTTGCGTCTTGCGGTTCAACATCAGGAGTCATTTGCCCGGTGCCTTCCCAGGAACGGGGTTGAGGTTTCTACTCCAATCTGTTTAAGGTCCCCAAAAAGTACGGGTCCCTGAGGCCCATCCTGGACTTGAAGGGTCTCAACAAGTTTGTCAGGTTCAAGCATGGTGGTCAGTACCCTGCGCCCGGTTGACTTCATGACCTCAGTGGACATCGAGGATGCCTGCCTTCACGTGCCAATCTTTCCAGGTCATCAGAGATTTCTCAGGTTCGCTCTAGAGGATCAGCATTACCAGTTTGTGACCTTACCGTTCGGTATCACCTCGGCCTCTCGGGTGTTCACCAAGGTGCTTGCGGGTGTGATGGCTTTGCTGCGGAATCAGGGCATCCGCATCCTTCCTTACCTGGACGACATTTTGATTGAGGCTCAGTCTCTTCATCAGGCCGAGAAGGATACTCAGGTGGTGACCTGCACTCTCGAGTCTTTCGGCTGGGTGATCAACTATCCCAAGTCTTCACTGTCTCCGTCTTTGGTGAGGTCCTTTCTGGGCATGACTCTGGATACCTCTCAGGTCAAAGTATTCATGCCTCAGCAGAAGGTGAAGGGCCTTCAGAAGCAGGCACAGACTATGCTCGTGTCCCCATCCCTCCATCCGGCAAGGGATGCAGTTAGTGGGTCTGATGGTGTCCTGCTTTGAGGCGATCCCTTTTGCTCAGTTTCACATTAGATCTCTCCAGTTGCACCTCTTGTCAGTTTGGGATCGGGACACTGTGTCCCTGGATCAGGAATTTGCTGGTTCTCGCCCCCCTGGCCAGACAGTCCCTCTCGTGGTGGCTGGACTCAGGAAACCTTCTAGTGGGCAGGACCTTTCTGCCTCCGTGCTGGGGGACTGTCACCACAGATGCCAGTCTGACCGGTTTGGGGGGCTTTTGGAAGTCTCTGAAGTTCCAGGGTCGGTGGGGCCCCCAGGAGACCCATGCTCTCATCAATGTACTGGAACTGAGGGCGATCAGGTTGGTTCTGTCTCAGCTGACCACACACCTTCCGGGTCGGGCTGTTCAGATCCAATCGGACAACCAGACGGCGGTTGCCTACATCAATCATCAGGAAGGGGCTCGGAGCAAGCGAGCCCTCAAGGAAGTGTCCCTGATACTGTCTTGGGCAGAAGAGAATGTCCCCTGCATCTCGGCGGTTTACATTCCGGGGGTGGAGAACCAGGAGGCAGACTCCCTGAGCAGGGGGATGGTCCCTCAGCAACAGGGTATTTCCCTCCCTGTGCCACCAATGGGGTCAGCCGGGTGTGGACCTGTTTGCGTCCCGCCACAATCACAAGCTTCCCAGGTTTGTCTCCCTGTCACAGGACCCTCTGGCCTTCGTCACGGATGTGCTAGCAATGCCTTGGATGGAGTTTCGGCTCCTCTATGTGTTCCCTCCGTTCCCTCTGCTGGGCAGGGTGCTGTGCAAGATAGCCCAGGAAGGGGTACCAGCCATTCTGGTGGCCCCCTGTTGGCCAAGGAGGGTGTGGTTCGCAGACGTCGTGCAGTTGGCAGTAGATCAGTATGCCCTGCTCAAGGATCCAGATCTGCTCACTCAGGGACAACTGTGCCATCCCAATTTACAAACGCTGGCCTTAACGGCTTGGCTATTGAAACCTCCATCTTGATGGATAAGGGTTTGCCGGCTTCTGTTGTTGATACCATGATTAGGGCTAGGAAGAAGTCCTCGTCCTTTATCTACTACAGGATCTGGCATGCTTACATTGCCTGGTGTGAGTCCAAGTCTTTGCCTTGTCGGGAAGATCAGGAGCTTGCAGAAAGAGTAGTAGATGCTTGGAACAAACTTCCAGCAGAGGTAGTTGAAAAATCAACATTCACTGAATTTAAACATGCCTGGGATAAGCACACATCTATCCTAAGATAAAGAATACATACAGTATACACATAAGGGCATAAGGACCGTATGGTCTCCTTCTGCCGTCAACCTTCTATGCATGCCTCCCAACTGTCCCGATTTTCCCGGGATTGTCCCGATTTTTGCAGGAAATCCCGCTGTCCCGGACCATTAAGAAATGTCCCGGGACAGCCTGCGCCGTGGCGGTGTGTCCATGGCCGCAATGACGCCGGCTCCTTCTGAATTAACATCGGCCGGCGCGTGGGTGTGCGCGCAGGGGGCGGGCGCGGGGGGCTGGGTTGGGGATTAAAAAAACTTACGCAGGCTGGCATGCAGGGGTGAAGACAGACGACATTGCTGGAGGGCGTGACAGGAGGTGTGGTCAGGGCGTGGCAGTGGCATTGTCAGGGACGTGGTGGGGGTGTGGTCACAGGGCTTGGTCGGGGGCGGGGCTTGTCCCGCTTTCACGTTTACAAAAGTTGGGAGGTATGTTCTATGTTCTATGTTTCTATGTTTCTAAATCCACTATCAGCAAGTGGATCCATCAGGTGGTGGCAAAAGCCTATTCTGCTAAAGGGAAGGAACCTCCTTTTAGGATTACTGCTCATTCCACTCGTGCTATTGGTGCGTCTTGGGCTTTTCAGCACCAAGCTTCTGTTGAACAAGTTTGTAAGGTCGCAACTTGGTCTTCTGTTCATAATTTTTCCAAGTTTTACAAGGTTGATATTAAGGCCTCAGCTGATGCTGCTTTTGGCCGCAAGGTGGTTTTGGTTTAAACTGCCTGTTGTTAGTCTTTTGGGATCCCACTCTACTTTATGGACACTGCTTTTGGATGTCCCAGATGTAATGACTTTGTGAAGCAGGCCGTGCCATGCAATGGGAAAAAGACAATTCTGTGAGTACTCACCTGTAGAATTTCTTTTGCCATGCATGGCACGGCCTCCTTCACCCCACCCTTGTTATCGTTGTTCTTGGTTGCCTCTGTATGGTGATTGTTCCAAGTTAGTTGGGGGTTTTTCTTGTTACTTTTATTATCTCTGGTTTCTTGAATAACTGCTTGTCAACACTGGATAAGTCTATGGTGATTCCGTTTTTATATGGTACCGGGAGGAGCCACCTTGTGGTGGAATACCCAGATGTAATGACTTTGTGAAGCAGGATGTGCCATGCATGGCAAAAGCAATTCTACAGGTGAGTACTCACAGAATTTTCTTTTCTTCATCAGTCACTGAACCATTTGTTTCTCACCCAAACCCATGGTCCCCACCCCCTGACCCACAATCCTGTTTCTTTGCATTACGCTTTTTTCCCATCATGAATACCAGATCCATTTCTGATCTCCCCCCTGACCCCATGACCTAGTGTTCCATGTTTGCTTGAGCTGCAATCTCATTTCTTTTCCACACCCGCAGCGCCACTGACAACCCCTGACTAGGGTTGCCACCTTTCCTAACAAAAAATACCGGCCTTTCACGGGTACATGGACGTGGTTTTGTAAGGGGCATGGTCTTGTGAAGACGCAGTCTTGTAAAATGTAGGTTTAACCATACTACTTCATTTAAAATACTCATTATAATTCTGTGCAAAAAAAGTGCAAAATCCAACAAACACACAGAGCACGCTTCTACAGAGAGCTCTAAAGTAACAGACCGGCTGGGATTCGATCCCTGGCACTTTTGCTTAACAGTAACAAAAATACCGGCAATTACCAAAAACTTACTCACAGATTACCAAAAATACCAGCTGTGCTGGTAAAATACCAGTAGGATGGCAACCTTACCCCTGACCCACAGCTACATTTTTGTTCTGCAACCTGACCCACAACCCCATTTCAATTCTGTACCCCTACCCACAGCCCTATTCCTCTTCTGCACGCTTATTCCCGGGCCTATTTATATTCCACACACTGAAACAATGGACAATGGCTCAATTTTTTAATTCATGGCCTCAGTCCCATTTTGCACCTTGACCCACAGCCCCATAAGATCAGGCTTCACCTAACATCATAGACCATTTTTCAAAGATGGTCCCGGATAGGGGGGTGGCGGGGGTTCAGGTATCCCTCACAGCTAAAAATGAAATCTGCCTCCCTGGAAGGACCCAGATTCCTAAATATTGAAATGGCGTCAGTGGTTCAATCCCCGCTAGATTTGTGCTTGGTTGCCCTCACCTGAAGGCCTATAAATCAGCAGCAGGCTCCCGCCATGACAGCGCACTGTACAGACTGTTAAATAAAGATACACAATTATATAATTTACCAACAAGGCCACCGCCTGTCAGCTTCCACTGAACGATCCCGGCCATGGCGGCGCGCGTTTGTGTGTTTTGCCTCCTCAGGGTGGGCTACAATTCTATTTTTCTCTCCCCGGGCCATTAGTTGCCATAACAACGCAGAGTATTCTTTCTAGCGCTTGTCACAGGGCCGAGTCTCGCGAATAAAAGCTTTTAAATAACACCGAAAACAAAATGATTCATTCTCTTGTTGGGTTTTTTTTTTTTTGTTTCGCTGTCATGTTTATTTTTTATGATTGAACCGCAACTGAATTTGACCAGAGGCTACCAAGTGTATTGCCATGATGATTATGGTTAAGTGACATTCCACCACTGACTCCCCCAGATTGGGTGTTTGGTCCTAAAATCTACCCCCTGGTCTGTGGGACCTTGGGCCTCAGAGACCAGCACAAAGCAGAAACGGGGTCTCAGAGCCAGGGCTCATACCAACAGCAGAATTTCAGGATCGGACACAAATCAGAAGCAGGACCTTTCACCTAGAATTGGACTACAAGTAAGACCTCAAATTTAGGCAAAGGCCAGGAACATGATCTGACAACCAGACATGGACCAGGAGCAGGACCTCACAGCTGGACTACAAGTAGGACTTCAAGCCCAGGAAAGGCCAGAAACACGATCTTGGAGCCAGACATAAACCAAGCAAGACCTTACAGCTGGGTCCAGACTGCAAGTAGGACTTCATACCCAACAAAGGCCAGGAAAATGATCTTGGAGCCAGACATTAACCAGGAGCAGGACCTGAGAAACAAACCAGAAGCATGACCTCACACCTGAACACAGACTACAAGTAGGACCTCAAACCTGGTAAATGCCAATAACATAATTTTGAATTCAGACCAGGAACCGATCCTTAGAAATGGACCAGAAGCAGGGCCTTACAGCTGCGTTCAGGTTACAAGTAGGACCTCAAACCCAACAAAAGGCCAGGAAAATGATCTTGACAAGGAGCAGGATCTGAGAAACAACCAGAAGCAGGACCTCAGAGCTGGACACAGACTACAAGTAAGACCTATAGTAGGACCTAAAGCTGGGAAAAGGCTAAAAGCATGATCTTGGAGCCAGACATTGACCAGGAATTGAGCCTTAGAAACATACCAAAAGCCTGACCTTACAGCTGGATGCAGACTACAAGTAAAATCTCAAACCCAACAAAGGCCAGGAAAATGACCTTGGAGCCAGACATTAACCAGGAGCAGGACCTGAGAAACAAACCAGAAGCATGACCTCGCAGCTGGACACAGACTACAAGTAGGACCTTAAAGCCGATAAATGGCAATAACATGATTTTGGTGCCATTGACCACAATAAATCCTAACAAATGGACCAGAAGCAGGGCCTTACAGCTGTGTCCAGACTGCAAGTAGGACCTCAAACCCAACAAAAAGCCAGGAAAATGATCTTAAAGCCAAACATTGACGGGGAGCAGGATCTGGGCAAACAACCAGAAGCAGGACCTTACAGCTGGACACAGACAACAAGTAGGATCTAAACCTGGGTAAAGCCCAATAGCATGATCTTGGAGACAGACATTGAGCAGGAATTGAGCCTTAGAAACATACCAGAAGCCAAACCCTACAGCTGGATGCAGACTACAAGTAGGAGCTCTAACCAGGCAAAGGGCAGACATAAACCTTTTCCTGGAGCCAGACATAGACCAGGAGCAGGACCTGAGAAATAGACCAGAAGCAGAATCTCACAACTGGACATTGACCAGGCCCTTAGAAATGGACCAGAAGTAGGGGCTTTCAATTGGACACAAACTACAAGTAGGATCTTAAACCTAGTGAAAGCAGACATTGACCAGGAGCATGATATCAGAAACAGACACAGATCAGAAGCTGGACCTCACAACTGGAAAAAGACTAAAAATGGGACTCCAAACCCATAGAAGGACAGGAACATGATCATGTAGCCAGACAATGACTAGGAGCAGGGCCTCACAGCTGTACACAGATTACATGTATGGCTTTAAAGTCAGGAAAGGCCAAGAAAATGATACTAGGGCCAAGTATAGACCAGGAGCAGGCTCCGGCAAGGAACATGATCTTGAAACCAGACATGGAACAGCAGCAAAACACCAGAGCTGGCCTAAGATCATACCAGAGTAGGAAATGGACATTGAATCATGGACACTGAATTTACCCAATGGCAGAACCTCAAAGCCGACCACAGACCAGATAATCCGCCCCTTTCAGCATATAAAGCCTATGCAGAATTGGTTAATACTTTGGAAGGAAATAGGAGTTCTTTTCAGTTTATTCTCCAAACTCTTCAAAGTGACAGGAACACATCTGAGCGCGAGCGCCCTTTATTAAAAGCCTAACTGAGCACAACCAGCAGCAGAAGGGGATCATGGAACATCAGTCCAAAAATGACGCCAGCGTGCCTGAGGACTTTGGTAATCAGAGTTCATTCAATAGGCAAAAACTATGTGATATTCAATATCTATTAAAGAAAAATACATGTAATAATATTATATCATAATAACATATTAATATAGGTTAAAGAGCACCTCCAAAATTTCCTTGTACTGTTTGTGCAGCAGCTCCCCGATTTTTGCTGCTAAGCAGACCATAAGCCTACAGATTTCTGATGACGTCTGATGAGCTATGCTTTTTCATATTTAAAGCAGACCTAACATCAAAATACAGTATAGGTATAGGTAAAAAGGGCTTGCTAGCAGCCCCCCCAGAACCCTCTATAATAGGCAAAGTGTGAGCAGAACCCTTCCCCCAGTTCCAACAACAGGCAGAGTGATAATAGACCCTCCCCAGACCCCTTAAAGTGGACCAAAACCAAGCTGGACGGGCCCGGGAATCAGTTTCCCGGGCCGATCCATTCCCTCGCTACACTTACCTTAATCCCGGTCCAACGACGCATGCACGGGCCGCGGCCGCATCCCAGCTATCCTTCTAGCAGGGCGCGTCCCTGCGCCAGCCATTTGTGAATGGGCAGCGCGGGCGCGCTCCCTGTTAGAAGGGAGCACGAGATGCGGCTTCCAGCGCGCTCGTAGCCGCTGAGCTACTCAGCGTCATGTTAGACGTCCATCGCTTAGCGGCTCCGAGCGCACAGATTGGACGAGCGGCCACGCATGCGCCGTAGGACCGCGGTGAAGTGAGTTGATGCGGCAGATCTGGGGGGTTTCACATAGCGAGGCACCTCCATCAGGGGAGTGGACCAAAACCCAGGATAGTCAAAATCCTGGGTTTTGGTCCACTGGAACATCGAGGGAGGTTAAAACCTTCCCCAAACCTCACGATCTACTGCCCCCCTCTGGATTTACCTTTGGGCAATGTTTAATCACCTCACCAGTGGATCCATCTTCTGGGTTCCTCGGATTCCGGGTGACCTTCTGACAGGTGGCGCCATCTTGCATCCCATCAGGCCCTGTGCGCGGCACCCGATCTCGCTCCTGCGTCTGGGATGCAATAGAGCCACCCGAAATCCTGCGAGACTTTGCAGAGGGGAGCGGGGAACTTTGAAAAGCATGGCTAAAGCAGTACTGTCATTTAGAGGTGGCTAAGCCAGCAGGGGGGCAAAGGATCGGCCCTGAAGCAGCCGAAAGGAATCAAACCCTTTTTATATTTGGTCCGATGTTGCTCTTTAATAATAGGAAAAGACCTGCCGGACCCCTCGGTAATAGGAAGTATCGTAAATTGGGATCAGAGGGCCGGAAGTAAGATCCCCACCCCAGGACTGATCAATAGCAAGGAGACACCTGGACCCCTACAGTACCATGCAGAGTGTAAGCAGACCCCACAACAGGCAATATGATAGCCGATCCCCCCTTAGACCCTTCACTAAGAGTGTGAGCAGACCCCTCAATAATAGGAAAGGCGTGAGCAGACCCCCACCCTGGGCACCAAAGGGTTGGTACGGGATCGCGTTAATTCAGTCTCTCTCTGTTGCTCAGTATATAAAGATCCATCTGCTGGGATCCTGCGTTCTATGACACAGAACACAGTACAGGAGAGGATGGCTACTTTATAAATGCGGCGAGTATCCCGGAGAACATGGTACTTGGGTTGCTTTATGCTGCCACCTTGTGGCTCGACCGGCGACATATAAATCTATTTTTTTGTTACATTACACAGCAAATGGAGCAGATTCCCCGAAATCAAGAAAAATCCATAGAAACAAAGGGAGGCGGGAAATCCGGAGCTGAGTAAAACAATGGAGATATTGTATCATTGTACGCATGCATGCTTTCTTTATTTTAGAATCCTGCTGCGGAAAGGGAGAGCGGCGACATTGTGTCTGCAAAGAACCTTGCCGGGAGGGAAGCCAGTGCACAGACCATGGGCGGAAATGTGGTGCTGGAGAACGTGTAGCTGCTATGGGATCCAGAGGCTAAGGGGGTTTGTCCAATAGATTGTAAGCTCTTCTTATTCTGTATCCTCCCTTATACCCTAATAGATTGTAAGCTCTTCTCCTTCTGTATCCTCCCTTATACCCTAATAGATTGTAAGCTCTTCTCCTTCTGTATCCTACCTTATACCCTAATAGATTGTAAGCTCTTCTCCTTCTGTATCCTCCCTTATACCCTAATAGATTGTAAGCTCCTCTCCTTCTGTATCCTCCCTTATACCCTAATAGATTGTAATCTCTTCTCCTTTTGTATCCTCCATTATACCCTAATAGATTGTAAGCTCCTCTCCTTCTGTATCCTCCCTTATACCCTAATAGATTGTAAGCTCTTCTCCTTTTGTATCCTCCCTTATACCCTAATAGATTGTAAGCTCTTCTCCTTCTGTATCCTCCCTTATACCCTAATAGATTGTAAGCTCTTCTCCTTCTGTATCCTCCCTTATACCCTAATAGATTGTAAGCTCTTCTCCTTTTGTATCCTCCATTATACCCTAATAGATTGTAAGCTCCTCTCCTTCTGTATCCTCCCTTATACCCTAATAGATTGTAAGCTCTTCTCCTTCTGTATCCTCCCTTATACCCTAATAGAGTGTAAGCTCTTCGCCTTTTGTATCCTCCATTATACCCTAATAGATTGTAAGCTCTTCTCCTTCTGTATCCTCCCTTATACCCTATTAGGTTGAGGATGACACTGAAAAAAGAGTGAGGAAAGAAACAGGGAGATAAAAGAAAGATAAAATGGAAAGGAAGAAAGAAAGAGCATAACTAAAGAAGAAAATAATACAGAAAATAAAAAAACAAAGCCAGAGGACAAAAAAAAAATAGGGAAGTAAATAAAAAAAGAGTAAAAGGGTGAAATAAAAAAAATTGAGAAGAAAGGCAGGATAGGAGCAAAGAAATCAGAAAGATAAATAATGAAAAAAAAAAGAAGCTGAGAGTGTGGCGACTGTCTTTCTTTAATCTATTCTGAATGGCCGGATTGCCAGGATGCCTCCTGCTGGCCGCTCACCTCTCCTGGGTGCACTTACCACCAGCTAAGTTGCATATATCAAATGGAGAAGTGGGGCATCCCGCTTTGGTAAAGGCTTTCATGGGGGGAGGGGCAGTGTGTTTTGGTCAATTTAAAAGTCCCTGTCCAGCCGCACACTACATTCTCCCCAGATTATCTCACTTGGAAACAGTGAACCATGTCAAAGCCTCTAAAAAAACTCTGATTCTACTGATTCTATGCAATTAACCATTTGTATTCTAAGCAAAGCCATTTTTATCACTTTCATTTGTGGGCCGTGGCTGAGCTGGGAAGGGCATGTCATGGTGCAGCCTTATAAGTCAGGATCATGCTCTGACTTAGGTCAGAGACAGCCGTTGGTCCACTGCGGCTTGCCATGCTTTCTCTTGCAGAGAGCACAAAGAGACAGAGCAGCCATTATACCAATTAACATGAAGGAATGGAGGACAAACTTTAGCACCTAGATATGGCTTCTACTCAACACTGCTGGAAATGGAGGAGAGGCACCCGGGACAGGCATAAGGTAAGCTTTTTGCTGCCTTATTATTGCTGTTGGTTTTACAGTCCGTTTAAATAAGTGATATAGTAACATGAAACCCATTTAGAGAGCTTTTGACATCTGACATACCAATGTAATGGGGTGGCTAAGGGTTAACCAAATAGGAAAGATTAGAAACCTCAGTGGAGCAGGCCCTGAGACAGACATTAGTTACATGTAGTTAGTGGATTTAAATAGGAATCACTATACATTACAATGGGGATTCAATAATAGTTGCAGTGATAAAAACTAGACATTAGATGGCAGTAGTGAGATCACACCATAGGGAATAACATGCCCCATATACTGTCTGACATAGAGTGTCAGAGAAACAGGGACCAAGTGGATACAGTAATGGTCATATCATATAGAACATTTGGCTTGGTCCATGTGCAGCACATGACTGGGAGTGGATTATGGGATGCCTTGTAAGAACAGTGGTGACAAACTTGGTGTCTCAGTATTTAAGTCTAGGTTATTGGAAGTTTATCTGAGGCATATAGTTATTGAAAGAGAGGAAGATCCCTGCCCCCCTGTTTCTCTCTCAGCCCCCTGTATCCAGCTCCACGGTACCCACAAACCAAGGAACCCCAGGCCCCAATGCTATAGGTGGGGGGGGGGGGGGGGCTCTGCAGGGATGTCTCGGGCCGGCCAGGGGCTGTTAAAATCCAGGACTGATTTTTGTCCCCAGTCCGCCATTGCACAGCACCCCAGGTCCAAATAACCCCCCCCCCTAATCCTTACACACTCCGCCACTGGCCACTGCAGAGAGGCCTAACACCTATAGGAAGGAGGCATTTTTTTATATGAACAACCAATCAGCTTTGAGGCTTTTAGAAATATTTAGTATTTCTTTAGTAGCCAAAGTTAAGTTGAAACTTTTCTCAAGTAAAGTAACCAAGTTTTGAAGCTCTCTACACATTTTAGTAAATACCACCCTTGAATATCGTTTCCACCAACTGGAGAGCTTCTCCGCCTCATTTGGAGAACATATCCACTTTAAAGTGGAGTAATCACCCTCTGCAGCCGACCCTAGAGTCGAAAAGACTCCAGAGCCGGCCGACTAGGTGCCCCTGGGGCGTACCTTTCCAACTTTCCAGGGTGGGAAAGAGGGACAGTTTGTAAACTGAGCCACGCTCCCTCATTGAGAATAACAGTTACAACAATATCAACACTGAATAGGCAAATGAATCATTTATTGCTGCAGATCTGCATGTTACACCTCAAAGAGGGACAAATGGGAACAATGAGGAACAGGGGGTTATGGGTTATGAACAGTCCCTCCAAATCAGGGACAGTTGGGAGGTATGCCCTGGGGTATTTGGGATGCCCCACTGTGTGCCCCCCCCCCCCCCCCCACAGATGGCCCAAAAGCTCCTTACCTTTCAGCCAGTCTCTCTCCATGATTGCGGGCTGTGGATGCATCCCCGGTGTCCCTGCAGCTGTATGCAGCTGTAGTCCAGCCATTCAGACATGCCAGGCTTGCAGGAGCGCACACTCCACAGGGGAGCCAGGGGTGCAGGCACCACCATTCCCCATGCCGTTCCCTATGCGCAGTCCAATACAACGTGCTGGGCATAAAGCGATAACTGGATGAGCACCTGCGCATGCGCTGTGGGTATGGTGGAAAGGTGAGTGGAGCGCGAGGTCTGGGGTTGTTTCAAACAGCGGGGCTTCCTACATCGGGATGCCCCCAGGGCAGGGAATATTCATCAGCATAGTCCTGGTGATTGGTCCACTTTGAAACCCAAAGGGTTTGGGGGTAAGAAAATACCTTGGAAAGATCATCCAAAAATTGAAAAGAGGTTCTTCCCACTTTAGTAAATAACCCCTTTCGCATACCTCCCAACTGTCCCTGATTTGGAGGGACTGTACCCCTGTCCCTCGTTGTTCTTATTTGTCCCTCTTTGAGGTGTAACATGCAGATCTGCATCAATGAATGATTAATTTGCCTCTTCCAAGTGTTTCTATTGTTGTACCTGTTACACCTGTTACATCTCCTATCCATCCCTCAATGAGGGGGCATGGCGTAATTTGACAAATGTCCCTCTTACCCACCCTGAAAAGTTGGTAGGTGTGCCTTTCGTAATTATCAGGCTCTGTGATCAGGGACAGGTCGCGGGTAACAAACAGAGGCCGAGGCTGAAAGCTTGCCTCTCGTTCCCTGCGACCTGCGATAATGAAGACCTATGGCACCCCGGCGAGCAGATGGGCTCGCCTTCCGCTCGGCTTCCAGGATCCGTATTGAGAAAAGCACTCGGGATAATGCGGAAATGGTCCGGCGTGCAGGAGATATTCATCATCATTATCCCAGCATCATCTCCAGCGTGAACCCTGATGGCGGCCAAAGCAAGAAGCCGGCTTTAATTCAGTCGGCGTCAAGCGCGGCCGAGGACAGCTGGTGATTTATGGTGGAAATCAAGGCAATCATAATACTTTAGGAGGATAAAATTGTGATGTTCACTGAGAGGCCAAGATATCACCTGGACCTGGCGCATGCCAAAGGCAGGACAGAGCGATCAATTACAATATATGCTCCTAATGATCGGATTTGTTAGGGGAAAGTGGAAAATGATGCTCGTGCGTTCGTATGATGGAGATATTTCTAGGCACATGTGTTGGGTTCATGACTGCTAGCGTTCCATACGCCTTCAGCTGACACCAACCCACCCACACTCCCAAATAATGAAGCCAACAACCATTTCTTCGGAATTGATGGAATTTTAATCGGCCACAGCCTCAACATACAGTAACAAATAACAATGCGCTCCCGTTCTGCCCGATCCAGGTCTGAGATTCCACCATACCATAACTACCAACAGGAGGGGAGGGGAGGCCACCCGAAGGCTCAACTACCACCCAAATCTGAAACAGAAGCCGCATCCCTCCTAGGCCTGGTAGCTCAACGGGGCTAACTGCCAAGATCCACCTTTCTTCTGTCCCGCCCCTCCCCTTAAAACCAGTCACCTATCCTCCTGGCCCGTTTCAGCCGAAACAGCGGCTTCCTTGTAACCTACCCCCAGTTTCCGTGCCATCTCAGACCCGAACCGAGCAGAGGAGACCGCCAAAGCTGTGACAAATAAAATAATACAGTAAACAATGTATGTACAACAATCCCCCGATACATACGCATTGACAGATATACCCAATAAATAACCCCACAAATTATACATAACCAAAACCAAATTTAAGTACCTTGTTAACAAATATCAATAAATATATATTAATCTTCTTTCTCTATTTTTATCGTTTATTTATTTATATTTATTATTATATATATTTTTTTTTTGATATCTTATCTTTTTTTTTTTATATATATATAACATAATACAACACCTATCCCAAACAAAACTGCCCCGAAACACCAACCAGCCTTCCGCTGCGACCAATGGACCATTCCATCAACCCCAATAAAGGGCGGGAGGGTGGGAAAGCACGTTCCAGCGAAGAGATCGGGGGCCAAAGAGGAAGAGGAGGGGGGAACCAGCCCCTTTAAACCCCCCCTCCCTCTCCCCTGAGGTCACTTCCCCCGATCTCTTCCCCCAATCCCATAGGCTGGTCAGCAGGAAGCGCAGGCCAGTCATGGGGCTGATGATGTTAAAAGGCCGACGCCCTTCTTTATAAAGTGGTGGGAGAGTGTAGAGCCCTTTCTAAAAAAAAGTGTTCACCTCCCCTGCAACCGCACGCTAACCCCCTACCTATTCAGGCACACGTAGAGCACCCTGGGCCCAGAAGAACCTGCTCTCTGCCGTCCTCACCAAACACCCGGTGCGTGATGGCTACACATGCCTATCGTAATCATTAGGCTCTGTGGTCAGGGACAGGGTGCGGGTAACAAACAGAGGCCGGCACAGCCAGACGGAAAATGATGCTTGTGTGTGATAGGCGATATTTCTAGGGACACGTGTTGGGTTCATTATAGAGGTGGGGGGAGAAAGTAGAGCCCTGTCTAAAGAAAATACGGGCAGGCTGATTCATTTCTAGCGCCAGGTAACGACAGATGAGCATCTGTATAGCATTAAAAGCTACCGCTAGTGGTCGCTCTGATCGGCCGTGAGTCGCTATTACAGAGCGCCTCAGTCGCTGTAGTGACATGGCTGGCATTGATGAATTTGATGTGTGAGTCGCTATAACACCAGTACAGAGCTATATGGGAGCAAACAGCAGCGACTGGTCAGTGCGAGCGGCTCCATACGAATCCAAACCATATTCATCAAAAAAACAGCCTCACACAGTGCCGGCGCTCAAAATTGTGTCTCTGTAGCCCAAAGCGCAAGAAGCTGTTTGATTAAAGTTCATTTTTGAACACATATCCACCAGTAACAAAGCGAAAACATATGGAATTACATTGTTATTACATTGTAACACAATTATTTAAAAAATTATAATAAAAAATAATTTAAAATGTATGGGAGAGCGACAGGTAATACGTGGCGCTCTGGAAGCTTGAGTCCCAGCGCTCTACGCTGAGCCTTGGGTAATGATGTATCGGACGCTACATGGCGCTGTTCCAGTCGCTCACCAGAATTCGATTCTTAAATGTGGTATTGCATGCCCTGGCTGGTGTTCACCTGACGCTACCTGTCGCATATAAGGCATTACCTGTCGCTATCTCTTGATGAATAAAGCCCTAAGTGCAAGTGTTAGGCCAGGGGCGGAGGGTGTGAGCAGTGAGGGGGGTTCTTGGACCTGGTGTGAGTGACACTGTTTAGGGGTGGTGTTGGGGGGGGAGGTTCTTGGACCTGGTGAGGGGGGTTCTTGGACCTGGTGTGAGTGACACTGTTTAGGGGTGGTGTTGGGGGGGGGAGGTTCTTGGACCTGGTGAGGGGGGTTCTTGGACCTGGTGTGAGTGACACTGTTTAGGGGTGGTGTTGGGGGGGGGAGGTTCTTGGACCTGGTGAGGGGGGTTCTTGGACCTGGTGTGAGTGACACTGTTTAGGGGAGGTGTTGGGGGTGAGGTGCACTTACTCTTTAGTTGGTAATATCCAGGAAAGGTTTCAGTTGCCTTTATTCTTCCACTTTACAACACATTTAAGCAGCATTACACGTCAGATGTTCCATACACAGCAGATAACCCCTTTGCTTTAGCTCCGCATGAGACCTTCACACTTATCCACCTCCACCTCCTGGTTCAAGGCTGCCTTCCCTGAGGGCTGCCAGGGACTACCCGTCTCTCTGAGCTCTTGCTGACATCAGTGCTATTCCTAATGCTGCTGCTTCCTGTCTCCTCAGCTAACATTACTTTTGTAGCAGGCGCGTGCCTGGCCAATGGCACACGCACTGAGGAGCGAGTTCTTGGACCTAGGGTAGGGAGACTCAGGTTGTTGTGGCATGTGTGGGGTGGAGGTGCACTTACTTATTCAGTCGTCGCTGGTCTCCAATCATGACACTGCTTGATGCAAACAACAGGGTCTTTATTTGAGGGCTTCCATCCATGTTAAACAGCATAATCCAGTACAGGCAATATCCATTGGTTACAGCAAACAGTCTTTACAGCTTCCAGTTACAATCACAGGCTCCTTCCCTCACTGTTGCTCAACTCCTCCACTACATTAACACTTCCCCTCTTCAAGCCTAAGCAGTACTTAGAAGATCACTGTAGAAGGGTTGGGTTTTCCCTTATATAACCTCTGAAATGTTGCCTTAACCAACTATGGCCCTTATTTAACAAGGGATAGCGCCAGGTAGCGAATGGTGAGCGAACGGTAATGACGCTCACCGCCACGAGAACGCCGGCTCCCCTCCGCAATCACACATTTATCAAGCCGATCCTGCTTAGCGACTGACAGAGCGCCAGATAGCGAATCATTCATCATTATTCCAGCCTCACCCCACACCGCCAGCGAGCGACCTTGAACAGCGACAGGTATGACCTCTCGCTACCTGGCGCTCTCCAATGCATTTCAATGGAGCAATCTTTAAATATTCTTAATTAATTGCTATTATTATTTTATTTTTATTTTTTTTTTTTTAAAGTCAAAAATTCTTTGACCACTTCTGCAATGTTAGATATTTTTTTTAAGGTAAAAAAAAAATAAAAAAAAATTTGTGCAGAATTGATATTACAGGTCTGATATTAATGTATTCATATTACAAAATGTTTTGAAAAACTAGTTTTTTTTTTTTTCCAAAAATATGGTTGTTTGGGGGTTAAAAAACTACTTTTAACCCATCGCCGCCAGCGCTCTGGGGTTTAAACAAGCATTTCACAGCGCGAGAATTTTTTGAGCGTGATTTGTTAATGAATATGCTGGGAGCCGTACGCTATGGCCATTCGCTGTCATGCGCTCCCATACAGCGCGGAACCTGTCAAACAGCGACTCCTAACCCCGTATTCAACATTACCGCACGCCGACTGAGTCGCTGTCAACAGCCGGACAACGGCCAAGCAAAGCGAATACTAGCGTGCGCTGTGAAAATACCGCTACTGTCGCTCATCTGTCGCTACCTGGCGCTATTAATGAATCGGCCTCTTTGTTTCTAGGCTCAACCAATGGCAGGGCAGGTAATGTTGCCAATGCCACGTGGCTGAGTCTCCATTTACTTACTAAACTTATTAATATTATCTATGTTTATTCCATAGGCAACACTGCCATCATGTGGATTCATGACGTAATAGTACCTAAGTTCTGTATTTTACTACTATTATTGAAGTTCCTATCACTATCGGGGCCTACCCCACTGACATGGTTCTAATGTTTCCTAAATGTAGTGTTGATCACAGTATCCACCCTTCACATCTTACCTTTGTTCTAGAATGAGAGAACCCTAGACCTAGGTCAGGGATCCCTTTAATTAGCCCATACCTCCCAACTTTTCAGGGTGGGAAAGAGGGACACCTGATTAGATGTTACTGAACAGCTCCTCTCTGATGAGGCCCCACCAGTCCAAGCAGAAGAAATACAAACTCTACTGTAACTACCTTCTATAAGGAAAAAAAAACCTCCATTAAAGTGGACCAAAAGCCAGGATTTTGACTATGCTGGGTTTTGGGTCTTTCCCCCAGATCACCGAAGTTAACTCACCTCTTTTTGGTCCTATTGCACATGCACGGCCTCTCGTTCAATCAGCGCGCTCAGAGCCGCTGGCGTCATGTTGTCTAAACCTTCGTCTAAGGAGAGCGGTTCTAAGCGTGCTTGCGGCTGCATCCCCTGCTTCCCTCTCACAGGGAGCGTGCCTGCACCGGCCATTCACAAATGCCTGGCACGCTCCCTGCTAGAGGTATAGTGGGGATGCGGCTGCAGCTTGTGCATGCGCTGTTGGACCGGAAAGCAAGGTAAGTGTATGGGGCGACCTGGGGGGTTTCAAACAACGGGGCATCCCAATAGATAGATAGATAGATAGATAGATAGATAGGGGATAGATAGATAGATAGATAGATAGATAGATAGATAGATAGAATCATCGATAGATATGGGATAGATAGATAGATAGATAGAAAGAAAGATAAATAAATATGAGATAGATAGAATGGTCAATAATATAATGATAAATATAATGATAAATTAGTGTGTGTTGATAGATAGAGGATTGATATATAGACAGAAAGCAAAAAAGAGAGATAGATATGGGATAAAAAGATAGATGGATATTGAATAGATAGATGGATGGCTAAATATATAGATATTAACGGGATAGATAGATAGATAGATAGATAGATAGATAGATAGATAGATAGATAGATAGATATGGGTAGATATGGGTAGATATATGGAGTCGGTAAGCCAATGTTCCGTCTAACATGGGTCTTAGATTGATAGAATATAAAATATATCTATAAATAACATTTTACGCTTCTTATGAAAGCTTCATTAATTATACAATACTATTTAGAGATTGACTTTCTTATGCTGGAGTTGACACATTTCTACCGACTCCACAGCCCTGATATATAGATAAATGGACAGAGAGATATGAGATAGATAGATAGATAGATAGATAGATAGATAATAGTTATATATATAGATAGATAAATAGATGATAGATAGATAGATAGATAGATAGATAGATAGATAGATAGATAGATATGGAATGGATAGATATAGATAAATATATATGAGATAGATAGATAGATAGATAGATAGATAGACAGAAAGATAGATATGAGATAGATAGATAGATAGATAGATAGATAGATAGATATGAGATAGATAGATAGATAGATAATAGATAGATGATAGATAGATAGATAGATGATAGATAGATAGATAGATAGATAGATAGATAGATAGATAGATAGATAGACAGAAAGATAGATATGAGATAGATAGATAGATATGAGATAGATAGATAGATAGATAGATAGATAGATAGATAGATATAGATAGAATTAGTGAAGTCTCTCTGCATCTCCTGGGCCCCCCACCACTCCCTCCATGTATTGATGTCTCTCTCTATTAGTGGGGTGTCACAGCAGCATATAAGGCGGGTTGCAGCCTCGGTTCTCTAGCGCCGGCCCAGCGGCATTTCTGCCTGAGCTCCCCTTAAGTTAATTAAAACTTTTAAGGTCAGGGGCCAAGTACGCTTTAATTGCGCAGCCTGGGAAGCGACTCCCGGCGTGCCTTGTCGCAGTCATTAGGAGACATTTGTAATAATATGCTGATAATTAATGGAGAAGAGACTGACCAGCATTTGCAGGAGAAAGCAGAGCAGCCAGATAATTCGAGCGTGAGTAGGCCAGGGAATCCTGGGTAGTCCCAAGAGGGGTCTTCATACCCTGGATTACTGATAGACCACATCCAGGACGCTGATGACTACGCTCGGCCTTCGTTACCTTTTTGCTTTGCTAGCAATGTGTTTTTAAGTTTCCTATGAAGAGATGATCTGGCTGATCCAGCCCCTGACGAAGCCGACTGTTGACTGGTGCAGCCGCATTTTTGTAAATGGCGATATAGGACACTCAGAAATTGTTGTGAACAGAGAAGGGTTATATTTTATTGCTTGTGATATTTGTGCTACACTTGTCTTGTGATTCATGAATCTTCTAAACCTGCAATTGCTTTCAAACACTATTACACTTTTTTAAACAAAGCATATTTAATAGGTGGAGGGGTGTTTAAAACCCAGCTATACATTATTATTCCTTCACCTCACAAAACCCGTAACAACACCCAATGATAAAATGAAGCAATATAGGTTCTAGCCCCATGCGCAAAAAGAAAAAAGTGTCCAGAGAATGTCCTCTGGTGAAGCCAAGGAATCTATGCGAAATATGTAGGACATGACATCAAAATACAATTTTTGCTAAAGTTAGGAGAAGTCTTTGCTTGTCCATGCCGTAGTTTTTCCCCCTTAAATGTGAGTAAGCCAGGTCTGCCTTGGAAGTGGGAAGGTCATCTGATGAAGCAAGGGAAACCTTGTGAAAGGTGTAGTGCACAACATAAAAGGAAAACTTTTTTGTTATGACAAGTCTTTGTTTATGTATATATTACCGGATAAAGATATCGATGCCAGGCGTTTCGCCAAAATGTGGGTGAGCAAGGTCTTAAAAAAGATAATGTCCTCTGATGAAGCAAGGGGAACCTTGTGAAAGGTGTAGGACACAACATGAAAGGAAAACTTTTTTGCCGAAAAAGTTATGACGAGTCTTTGTTTATGTATAGATTACAGTATAAAGACATTGATGCCAGACTTTGCCCCTAAATGTAGGAAAGCAAGGGCTTGAAAAATAGAATGTCCTCTGATGAAGCAAGTGGAACCTTGCGAAAGGTGTAGGACATAACATAAAAAGGGCATATAGGATGAAAAACAAAAAAACAATGTAGCCCCTCTCCCTCAAGCTAATCAGCCCGATGCATAAGCTGAGAGGAAAAATGGCCAGTCCTTGACCCTGTCAGCATACCAGCCCCTATACCTTTCAGCACAGGTCTGTTGCTCTTCCAGGGGTGACACACAGCTGAAAGAAAACCGGGCCCATAACTCAGGCATCGGGGATGCTTCTTATGTCTCCCTCCAGGCAGCATCCTTTCATCAGGCCCATTGGGTCTGGAGCCATCTGGGAATCCCAGAAAGATAACTAGATAGATACACTGATGGACTGGGGCTGATGAATCAGCCCTGGATTTTGTCCAAGCCCCTGGCCGGCCCGAGACATCTCTGCTGTGCCCCCCCCCCCCCCAACCGGGATGCCAAGGCTATAGCTTTGGGACCTGGGGTTCCTTAGCTTGTGGGTACAGTGGGGCTGAGTACAGGATGTGAAGAGGGAGACTAAGGGGGGCAGGGATTTGGGTGTTAAAAGCAAAAACCCAACTGGCCCCAAATCAGTGCGGCCCACCGTGCATTGTCGCGAATCTCCCTATGGCCAGTCCGCCCCTAGATAGAAAGATAGATAGATATAGAAAGATATACATAGAGGTAGATAGATAGATAGATATTAGATAGATAGATAGATAGATAGATAGATAGATAGATAGATAGATATTGGATAGATAGATAGATAGATAGATAGATAGATAGATAGATATTAGATAGATAGATAGATAGATAGATAGATAGATAGATAGATATTGGATAGATAGATAGATAGATAGATAGATAGATAGATAGATAGATATTGGATAGATAGATAGATAGATAGATAGATAGATATTGGATAGATAGATAGATAGATAGATAGATAGATAGATAGATATGAGATAGATAGATAGATAGATAATAGATAGATATTGGATAGATAGATAGATAGATAGATAGATAGATAGATAGATAGATATTAGATAGATAGATAGATAGATAGATAGATAGATAGATAGATAGATATTAGATAGATAGATAGATATTAGATAGATAGATAGATATTGGATAGATAGATAGATATTGGATAGATAGATAGATAGATAGATAGATAGATAGATAGATATTAGATAGATAGATAGATAGATAGATAGATAGATAGATAGATAGATAGATATGGGGTAGATAGATAGATAGATATGAGATAGATAGATAGATAGATAGATAGATAGATAGATAGATAGATATTGGATAGATAGATAGATAGATAGATAGATAGATAGATAGATATTAGATAGATAGATAGATAGATAGATAGATAGATAGATAGATAAATAGATATGAGATAGATAGATAGATAGATAGATAGATAGATATGAGATAGATAGATATGAGATAGATAGATAGATAGATAGATAGATAGATAGATAGATATGAGATAGATAGATAGATATGAGATAGATAGATAGATAGATAGATAGATAGATAGATAGATAGATAGATATGAGATAGATAGATAGATAGATAGATAGATAGATAGATAGATATGAGATAGATAGATAGATATGAGATAGATAGATAGATAGATAGATAGATATGAGATAGATAGATAGATATGAGATAGATAGATAGATAGATAGATAGATAGATAGATAGATAGATATGAGATAGATAGATAGATAGATATGAGATAGATAGATAGATAGATAGATAGATAGATATATAGATAGATAGATATGAGATAAATAGATAGATATGAGATCGATAGATACCAAAAAAGAAAAGGTGCGTCAATGGATGAACTTTTTTTTATTGATTTGAGACCATTGTGTTGCAAGCGCGTCCAAAATTTAAGTATTTGGAGGGCACAGCTTTAGAGTCTATGCGGCATCTGTGTGTGACCCAAATGCCCCTTATACAACCCCCAGGAAAGGAGATGACTCTTGGAGATGGCTGGAACGTGTTATTTTCCTTTTAGTTTTCTTTGTCCCTTGTTGTGTCAGAGAGGAGACGTTAGCCGGTGTCTGCCGGGCGAAGCTCAGAAGCCACTTTATCCTCGGCGCTCTTAATAAATGTAGACAGACTATAAGGACAACAACAGACTCGGGTTGTTTAAGGCGACTTCTGTCAAATGAGTGGTGATGGTACTTTGTTGCTGCCGGTGGCTTCCATTTTCTGCAGTCCGCACACACACGCACCCGCGCGCGCAGGCAGGCTCTGAGCATTGTCTATTTCAGTAGCGGACTCGGTCTTGTGTCCAGGGAAACCGCCGCATGTCTCCGGTTAGAGACCTTGATCTGAACGTTTACATTAAAGCTATTTTTGGTTTGGAATTTTTTCTAGGCACCATTGGCACATGTGCGGGCTCTGGTCCAATGAGATAGACTGGGGCCATCCAGATAGACTGGGGCAGGGGCACGCGCACGGCCAGTGGATGAGGGGGATGCGGTGGCGCGCTCCCCATTCGAGCCACTAAGAGCTGCCTGCTGAATGACGTAGTGACAGGACGAGAGGCCGCACATGTGTGGACATCACATGGGGTTTGGGGCATGCACTTGGGGATGCCGGGCTGAATAAGTCCTCCAAAGTGGTCTCAGGGGGGAGCCAGGGACAGTACTTACACTTGTTGTAGTCACCGGTGGTCACTCTTGACTCTGCTAAGCAGGAGAAGGAGCTCAGACACAAACCAGGTGCATGTTCATCTGAGGGATGCCCCCCCTTTATTCAGGCACAGACAGTTTATCCTTGCTTCACAACTGACTTCAGCTTACTCTTCAGGTCTCCCTTAAGTCCCCGACTCCAATTACTCACGGGTGGGTGCCTCTCTGGGTCCCCAGCTCCTTCCGGTCGTTCCTCTACACCAGGCTGCTCTCACCAGGGCCCACTTCCCACGTCAGGACATCAATGATTCTTCTCTCCACCACTCTCAACTGGACTGGAACTCTCCTAGCCCCACCCCTTGGGTCCCTCTTATACCCTCTAAAAACTAACCTTATTAGAGGAGTAGGCCTGGCTCCAAGTAACCTCTGTGTGCAAGAAGAGAATTTGCTTAAACTATCTATGCTTTTTCTTATCCTATGGGGGCATCTAGTGGTCTACTGAAGTTACTACAACTACTCTACTTTACGGGGAGGCCGATTCATTAATAGCGTCAGGTAGCGACAGATGAGCGACAGTAGCGTTATTTTCACAGCGCCCGCTAGTATTCGCTGTGCTTGGCCGTTGTTCGGCTGTTGACAGCGACTCAGTCGGTGTGCGGTAATGTTGAATACGGGGTTAGGAGTCGCTGTTTGACAGGTTCCGCGCTGTATGGGAGCGCATGACAGCGAATGGTCATAGCGAACGGCTCCCAGCATATTCATTAACAAATCACGCTCCAAAAATTCTTGCGCTGTGAAATGCTTGTTTAAACCCCAGAGCGCTGGCGGCGATGGGTTAAAAGTAGTTTTTTAACCCCCAAACAACCATATTTTTAGTAAAAAAACTACTTAAACTTACCTTAAAAAAAAAAATCTAACATTGCAGAAGTGGTCACAGAATTTATGACATTTAAAAAAAAAATGAATAGCAATTAATTATGAATATTTAAAGATTGCTCCATTGAAATGCATTGGAGAGCGCCAGGTAGCGAGAGGTCATACCTGTCGCTGTTCAAGGTCGCTTGCTGGCGCTGTGGGGTGAGGCTGGAATAATGATGAATGATTCGCTATCTGGCGCTCTGTCAGTCACTAAGCAGGATCGGCTTGATAAATGTGTGATTGCGGAGGGGAGCCGGCGTTCTCGTGGCGGTGAGCGTCATTACCGTTCACTCACCATTCGCTACCTGGCGCTATCCCTTGTTAAATAAGGGCCTAAATCTATAACCTAACCTAAGTCACCCTGACCCAGGGTATCAAAGGACATCCCCCCATTCTTCGGGCACCCCTAGATGGGGGACTAAACTGTTACACATGTGCCGTTAGTGGTGAGTTTCTATGGGTGAACTGGGGGTTTCACACTGCAGGGCATCTCGGGGAACGAAACAAAACACGGGAAAGTCAAATTCTGGGTTTTGTTCTGCTTTAAAAAAGGAAATCATTCCTCTGGTCTAGACAGGCATCATCACTGGGCATACCCAGGTGGGTGCTGGGGCCCCTGCACCTTGGGAGGGCCCCACCTCCTTTCCTGTACCCTGTGTAAGCTCTATGCAGGACGCAGGGCTGTGCAGTAACCAGGACTAAGGCCTGGCAGCCAGGGATTATGGATAGAGATGAGCGAACTTTTGAAAAGTTCGATTCGGCCGATTCGCCGAATTTCACAAAGAAATTCGGGTTCGGCCGAATCGAACTTTTACGAAGTTCCCCATCATAAATGCCGGCATGGTGGGAGCGGGCCGGCCGGTAAAGCCGGCCGGCCCGCTCCCACCATGCCGGCAAAAATGCTTTTTTTTTTTTTTTTTTTTTTTTTAAATGCCGGCATGGTGGGAGCGGGCCGGCCGGCTTTACCGGCCCGCCGGCCGGCTCCGCTGTCAGGGGGCCGCTGACAGCGGAACCGGCCGGCCCGCTCCCACCATGCCGGCATTTTTTTTTTTTTTAATTTCAGGAAAAATTCGATCGGCACGAACCACATAATATTCGGGTTCGTGCCGAATCGAATATTTCCTGAAATTCGGAGCGAATTCCGGTTCGTCCGAACCGGTTCGCTCATCTCTAATTATGGATTGTGAAAATCTCAGTATATGGGAGGAGCCCGTTGGGCACAATGGTCCGTCGGGCAGCACTGCCTGCTGGCCTTGGCGTAACATTACAATGTTTCTTTTAGGATTTTTTAATCCTTCTTCTATCGGTGGCCACACTGTCCCTCTTATCTTTTTTGCAGTCATGGGATTGGCTTGGCCGGTCTCTAAACATTTGCACAATAAGCGCCGGAGACTTTTCCATCTCTCCTCCTGGAGTGCCTGGAGTGGGCATGCGCTCTGCTAAAGGGATAGTGGGGATGCGACCGCTGCTTGTGAACGCCCCGTTGGACAGGGAAACAAAGTGAGTTTCTGTGTGACCTGGGGGGTGTCACACAGCGGGGCATTCCGATTCTGGATTGCCCCGGGGGAAGGGAATCAAGCGGCCCTGGAATCCTATGGATATATAACTACAACTACTCTACTAAATCTGTAGCCTGAGCTAAACTACCCCAACCCAGGGTGTTCCAGGACAACCCCCATTCCCCTTTCAAGGTGCACCCCTAGCCAGGGGATTACACTGTTACACATGGGCCATTGGAGCCCAGAGTGGTGATTTTTTGTTGGCAAACAGGGTGTTTCACACAGCAGGGAATCCCGGGGAACGGAACAAACCACGGGAAAGTTAAATTCCTGTATTTTGCTCTGCTTTAAAAAAAGGAAACCATTCCTCTGGTTGAGACAGGCAGAGGCAGGCATCATCACTGGGCGTACCCAGGCGGGTGCCGGGGCCCCTGAACATTGGGAGGGTCCCACCTTTTTTCCTGTACTCTAGGTAAGCTCTATGTCGGATGCAGGGCTGTGCATTAACCAGGTCTAAGGGCATCTGGGGCTTGTGGATTACACGTAGATATCTCAGTATATGGGAGGAGCCCGTTGGGCACAATGGTCTGTCAGGTGACACAGCCCGTTGGCCTCGGCGTGACATTACAATGCGTCTTTTTGGATTTTTTAATCCTTCTTCTATCGGTGACCACATTGTCCCTCTAATCTTTTTTTGCACTTATCGGATTGGCTCGGCCGGTCTCTAAGCATTTACACAATAAGCAGCGGAGACTTTTCCATCTCTCCTCTGTGATGAACCTTAGGGACGCGGCGTTGCGCATTTCACGCGGCCGATGTAACAAGGCCAAACACAAGAACTCGATAGGATTCCAGACCTAATTAGTACTTAATGATCTGCCGAGGCCCGGGTGTCCATCACCCCTTTCTGCAGCCGCATCTCCTTCACCACTTCTTAATTAACCTTAAAGGAGGCGGCGCTGGGTTTCCAAGGAGAGTCTATCGATCCCCCCCCCCCCCCCC
Organism: Gastrophryne carolinensis; assembly: GCA_027917425.1. Lineage (NCBI taxonomy): Eukaryota > Metazoa > Chordata > Amphibia > Anura > Microhylidae > Gastrophryne > Gastrophryne carolinensis. Next base: position 635,737,663 of record CM051234.1, read on the forward strand.
CCCGTGTGCCCCTTTTGTCTTGCCCCCCTCTTGTGCACCTGGAGATGGCAGCGATAGGACAGCGGCGGCCCCTTCTGCATTGCTGGATGACGCCTCCAATTGATGCTTATTAATGAGATGCGGCGTCCAAGGCCGCTAATTTCTGGCAGATTGGGAAAGGTCATCAGTGACTTTCATCTGCTTCAAAGGGACTATAAATGTAAATACGTTAAAGAACAAAAAAAACTAGAAAAAGTGCAGCAACAGCCAAGTTTTATATTTACTCCATAGAGTGTTAAGAAAGGCAGCAGAAGCAGGTGACTGGGGCGGCCAGATGTCAGGGGGCGGGTAGTAAATAATTATTTTATTTGACTATAATTTGTCAATTTCTATTCTTTTCTCTTGTCTTACTTATGTTATGTTTTACCTCTTCTCCCTTCCTTCCCACCTACCAGAATATTTACTTTTTCCTGATCAATTTTCTTTTTCCTCTTTTGATCTTTATCTTACTATTCAAATCCGAATCATCTTTCCCCTTCATTCTTTTCACTCTCTGTTCTCATCCTTCTTCTTTCTCTTCCATTATTTTCCCTCCTTTCTTCTGTCTTCTTCTTCTGTCTGTTTTAAATCCTTCCCCTCCGTCCTCACTGCATTTCCTCCTATCTTCCTGCTTACATACTTTTTCCTTCCTGTTCTTTTATTGAGCCTCCCTCGGTGTCCCTTCTATCCTTTCTTCTTTCTTTCTTTCTTTCTTTCTTCCTGATCCTTCCTCCTTTCCTTTCTTGAAGGAGATAGGGGGGAGGAGGGAGGGGAAAGAGGAGGGGGGAAGGAAGGATATAGAGGAAGGAGTAGGGGGAGCAAGGGAAGGGTGGAAAGGAAGGGGAGAGGGGAAGGAAGGGAAGGAATGAAGGAGAGAGGGGAAAGAGGAGGGGGGAGCGAGGGAAGGGAAGAAAGGAAGGAGACAGGGGAAGGAGGGGAAGGAAGAAAGGAGAGAGGGAGGGGAAGGAAAGAGAGAGGGGAAAGAGGAGGGGGGAGCGAGAGAAGGGAAGAAAGGAAGGAGACAGGGTAAGGAGGGGAAGGAAGAAAGGAGAGAGGGAGGGGAAGGAAGGAGAGAGGGGATAGAGGATGGGGGAGGGAGGGAGGGAAGGGAAGGAAGGAAGGAGAGAGGAGAAGGAGGAAGGGGGTAAGGAAGGATATAGAGGAAGGAGTAGGGGGAGCAAGGGAAGGGTGGAAAGGAAGGGGAGAGGGGAAGGAAGGGAAGGAATGAAGGAGAGAGGGGAAAGAGGAGGGGGGAGCGAGGGAAGGGAAGAAAGGAAGGAGACAGGGGAAGGAGAGGAAGGAAGAAAGGAGAGAGGGAGGGGAAGGAAGGAGAGAGGGGATAGAGGATGGGGGAGGGAGGGAGGGAAGGGAAGGAAGGAAGGAGACAGGGTAAGGAGGGGAAGGAAGAAAGGAGAGAGGGAGGGGAAGGAAGGAGAGAGGGAGGGGAAGGAAGGAGAGAGGGGATAGAGGATGGGGGAGGGAGGGAAGGGAAGGAAGGAAGGAGACAGGGGAAGGAGAGGAAGGAAGAAAGGAGAGAGGGAGGGGAAGGAAGGAGAGAGGGGATAGAGGATGGGGGAGGGAGGGAAGGGAAGGAAGGAAGGAGACAGGGGAAGGAGGGGAAGGAAGAAAGGAGAGAGGGGATAGAGGATGGGGGAAGGAGGGAAGGGAAGGAAGGAGAGAGGGGAAGGAAGGAAGGTTGGGCAGCATTTGTCAGACATGCGCTCATCTAAGAGTGATCCAATTAATTAGGCAAGCGGAGGTCTCCTCCGTCTCTCGCTCTCTCGATTACTATTTTTAATTAATGTGGCCTTATGTGAACTTTAACTATGGAAGAGAAGGAGGAGGCGGAAGCTATGGCTGTGCTTAGAGAATGAGGGGAATCGTTACTGGAGCTCTTCTTTGATGATTGGTAGACACAGTTTTAAAGTGATACTCCACTTCAAGGTTATCTGATATTCATGCTGCAGTACTCAGTCTTCCGTGTGCAAACAAAGGGGAAAAGGCAGGGGAGTCGGGAAGATAAACAGAACTTCATACCTCCCAAGTTTCCCTGATTTGAAGGGACTGTCCCTATTTTCAGCCCATGTCCCTCGTTGTTCTCATTTGTCCCTCTTTGAGGTGTAACATGCAGATCTGCATCAATAAATGAGTCATTTGCCTATTCTAAGTGTTTATATTGTGTTAATTGTTACAATCTCCTATCTATCCCTCAATGAGGGGGTGTGGCCTAATTAACAAATGTCCCTCTTTCCCACCCTAAAAAGTTGGTAGGTATGGAATTTGCATTGCCGGTCCTTTATGGTCTTTATGCTCCTTGTACTGTATACAAATCGACAGTTAGAACACTATGCGGGGGATGCGGCAGCGCACTCTCCTCATTGATTTGAATGCGAACCGCCTGCCAAATGACGTCACAGCAGACGGCTCTCATTGTACGAGAGCCTGCACATGCGCCATTGGAGGGTGGTGAGTTTTTTCGGGCCTCCTAGGGAGTTTCACACAGCGGGACGTCCCGCTTTGGAATACTCCGGGTGCACAGAACCCCGGAAAGTCACATTTTGTCCTGCTTCAAAGGAAGAGTTAACTTTCATTGGCATTTTTAAAAGTACCTATTATTGTGTGCCAAAATGAAGTCCTCGAGGTGCAGAGCATAGATGTTATAATATATATATATATATATATATATATATATATATATATATAATTTTATATGTTTACAGCCCTGTGTTATAAAAGAAAACTATTTTCTTTAGCAAGAATGTGTTTACCTTAGCAACATACACTAACTGGTGTGTTTAATGTATGGAGCCTTCCTGACTCTGGCTTGCTAATCATCTGGTTGGCTGAGGCAGAGATGAGGCTCCACATTCCTGAGCTCAAAGGTTTAATCCCTCCTGCTCTAATTCAACCTCTTCAAATGAGAGGATTACAATCATGTGTTCCAGTAGCTAAAGGGTTACTGGCAGAATTCTCACCTGGGGAGGTCCCATTTCTACTCCCTGTGGCATCCCAAACTAGCATTCCCCACTGTGTGAGACCCCATTAAAGTGGACCAACACCCAGGATTTTGACTATCCTGGGTCTTGGTCCACTTCGGTGGGGCACCCCCGATCGGGGTGCCCCGCTGTGTGAAACCCCCCCGAAAAACTCACCTCTCCCCGCTCCCAGCGCCGACGGACAAGCCGCGGACAAGCGGCTCCTCCGCCGCCGCCTCCCGCGTGTCCCTCTTGACGCGCGCACGCCCGCGCCGGCCATTCGCAGACGGCCGGCGCGGGCGCGCGCACGTCTAGAGGGGCGCGAGGGAGGCGGCGGCGGCCAGCAGATAAGGTAAGGAGTTTGGGGTGTTTGGGGGGGTTTCACCCCGCGGGACATCCCGATCTCGGATGTCCCGCGGGGAGGGAGGTGATCGGGGAGGGAGGTGAATCTTATAGATTCCCGGGCCGATCACCCGTGGGTGTTGGTCCACTTTAAAAGGATGCACCCACTCACCTAACCCCGTTCCAATGGCGAATGAGCAGGTCACAGCCTCGCTATAACCTTTAGGTAGATGCATACCCGGGCAGCCATTTGTAATTGGCTATGACGGGTATACCCCCAGCTAGAGGTGAGGGGGGGGTGCACCCAGCGGCCCGCTCTGCACCATTCAGCTTGCAATATGCTGTGATGTCACAGACGCTCCCACCCTTGTGTGAGATGTCACAGTATCCTATATAACTGAATGGAGCTGAGCGCACTGATTCTGAAGCAGTTGGCTCATGTAACTGTACAGTGGATTCCTATCTGCTGCATTGTGTTAAAACGCTCCCTCAATCACCGCAGCCCACCCTCCGAGTGCCGTATTTTTTTAAACAAAGAGTTGCCACTGATCTGACCCCTTCTCTGGGGGCCCCCTGCCACGTGGGGGCCCCAGGCATTTGCGTGATATGCGTAGCGGCTAAGCACACCACTGGTCATGGGCTACCAAACATTACAACACCAGTGGAGACACAACCTAATAATCATTTCCTTTGGGTGTACGGACTGAAAAATAGATTAGCATACCTTCCAATTGTTCAGGGTGGGAAAGAGGGACAATTGTAAAATTAGGCCACACCCCCCCAATTTGTTGATTGATAGGAGATAGGATGTAACAGTTACAACAATAGAAACAATTTGAATAGGAGAAATATTTATTTATTGATGCAGATCTGCATGTTACACCTCAAAAACGGACAATATGTAAATGAAGCCACTCCCCCTCATTGAGGGATGGATAAAGCCACTCCCCCTCATTGAGGGATGGATGAAGCCACTCCCCCTCATTGAGGGATGGATAGGGGGATGTAACAGTTACAACAATAGAAACACTTTGAATAAGCAAATGAATCATTTATTGCTGCAGATCTGCATGTTACACCTCAAAGAGGGACAGAGAAGAACAACGAGGGGCAGGGGGACATGGACTCAAAAGAGGGACAGTCCCTCCAAATCAGGGACACTTGGGAGGTATTGTTAAATTAGGCCACGCCCCCTCAATGATTGATGGATAGGAGATAGGGTGTAACAGTTACAATAATAGAAACACTTTGAATAGGCAAATGAATCATTTATTGCTGCAGATCTGCATGTTACACCTCAAAGAGGGACAAATGAGAACAACGAGGGACAGCGGGACATGGACTCAAAAGAGAGACAGTCCCTCCAAATTTGGAACACTCGGGAGGTATGAGATTAGAGTTCCAAAAAATGAAACATTATGAAGGAAACCAAAAAAAAAAAAAAAAGATAAATAAGTTCCCTTTAATAAAAAGTACCAGCTGACCTAATACGAAGCCCGTTCCGTGCGACGGGTCGGCCGACGATAAACATTAGGTTACCTTCGGGGAAAGCGAGAGAATGAATTTATTAAAAAAAAAAAAAAATACTTATCTGGAGGGTTTGAATTTCAATAGGATGTGCATTTGCATATTTTAACAATAACCTCCAATCATCCTGTGTGATCTGGGCCCAGCTCGCCGTATACATCTCCTTCTGTTGAATAGATTATCATCGCTTTAATAAACCCGGCGTAATATGCAGGTATAACAATGGTACTTCAGCGCATAAAGGAGGCACTAAAGTTCTATGCCGGGGAAAAAAAAAAAAGAGGCGGGGGGGGGGCTTTGCTAACTAGTGATTAAGTTGATATCTTTCTACTCGCCGCCTCTGAATACATGATGAAAGAGCGCGCGTTTCGTCATCCCCGGCTCACATTAGCTTGTTAAATCCAGGTTTCTGATCCGGCATTCCATTTCAAAGGACAATGGATGTTCAGGAGAGAGAAAGAGAGAGAGAGCGGCGGGAATAGCGGAAGCGGGACAGGCAGGCCTTCATAAAGCCTCATTCGCTTGCCGAGCACAAGGTCTCTCTAATTGCGGCAATTAGTCACCCAGTTACTCTTCTCTCCGATTCAGTGCCTAGCCGAGGCCCTCCTTCCCCTCCAAAGTCATTTGCATATTAAAAATATTTAAATCAGGCAATTTCAATAATGACTTTTTTTTTTTTTTGCAATTTTCGTCCTTGTCTGTTGCCTCAGAAGGGTGTCGAGGCTTCATAAATGGCGTTAATAATGGTGTCCATCTTTTTTTTTCTATGCCTGGTCCTTATTTTTGTTTTTTAGAGCCACTCTTATTTTTTAGGGGGCACACAAAGCTGAAAATAATTTTTCTTCCACCAAACCCCCCAAGTGTCCTTAATTTACAGGGACTGTCCCTCTTTTGAGTCCATGTCCCCCTGCCCCTCGTTGTTCTCATTTGTCCCTCTTTGAGGTGTAACCGTGCTGTCCTGCGCCGATCAGCAAAGTCTCACGGGATTTTGGGCAGCCCCATTGCATCCCATTCATAGTTCCTTATGGGATGCAAGATGGTGCCGCCCGTCGAAGGTCATCTGGAAACCGAGGGACCCCCATTGCATCCCATTCATGGGAACTGCGCATGTGCGAGATCGGGGGCCATGCACAGTGCCTTATGGGATGCAAAATGGCGCCATCCGTCATAAGGTCGCCTGGAAACCGAGGGACCCCCATTGCATCCCATTCATGGGAACTGCACATGTGCGAGATCGGGGGCCATGCACAGTGCCTTGTGGGATGCAAGATGGCACCACCCGTCATAAGGTCGCCTGGAAACCAAGGGACCCCCATTGCATCCCATTCATGGGAACTGCGCAGGTGCAAGATCGGGGGCCATGCACAGTGCCTTGTGGGATGCAAGATGGCACCACCCGTCATAAGGTCGCCTGGAAACCGAGGGACCCCCATTGCATCCCATTCATGGGAACTGCGCAGGTGCAAGATCGGGGGCCATGCACAGTGCCTTATGGGATGCAAGATGGCACCACCTGTCAGAAGGTCACCTGGAAACCGAGGGACCTAGAAATTGGATCCCTTGGTGAGGTGTGTAAAACCGGAGGGAGGGGGGCAGCAGATCAATGAGGCTTGGGGGAGTTTTTAAAGTGGACCAAAACCCAGGATTTTGACTATCCTGGGTATTGGTCCTTTCCCCTGTCTGTCTGTGTGAAACCCCCCAGATCGCCGAGTGCAACTCATCTCTTCCCAGTCCTACGACGCAGGCGCAGCCGCTCGTTCAATAAGCCTGGTCCAATAAGCTCGGACCTGCTGGCGTCACATCCTCTAAGCCTTCGTCTAAGGCCAGTGGCTCCGACTGCACTGGTGGCAGCATCCCCAGCTTCCTTCTAACAGGGAGCGTGCCCGCACCAACCACTCACAAAAACCTGGCGCGGGCACACGCCCTGCTAGAGGGATAGCGGGGACGCGCCGCTGGCTTGCACATGCGCTGTTGGACTGGGAAGCAAGGTAAATGAATGGGACGACCTGGGGGGGGGGGGGGGTTCACACAGCGGGGCATCCTGGTTTCGGATGCCCTGGAGGGAGAGAATCGATCTATACGATTCCTGGGCCAATTGCGCTGGGTTCCTCTCTAAAGTGGAGCAAATCCTAAGGAACTGTAGAACATTTCTCTCTCCGTTGTGCGCTTTTTCTTAGACAGCAGCGGGATGTGTATTTCAGATGACTGTAAATACCAGCCATGGTGTTTTTGTGCCCTATAAAGCATCATGGAATATGGAACATTGTTGTCTCTTCAAACTCGGGCCGTACGATAAGATGGATGAAAAACACTTAGAGATCATTACATGGTGTAAATATATCCTCCACGCGGCGGGATCGCCCGCATGCTGTCTCCAGATATATTTCCCAATGTGTCATTTGATGTTTTAGCGCTGGCCGTTGTAAAAATATATATATTTTTTTCTTCTGTGGCGTTACAATTTATGGCCGGTGTTTTATGGCCGGGAAAATAGTGCAAAGTAAATATCGGGCAGAGTAACAGCCTTTTGTATCCTGCTTCATACTCTGCCTGTACCAAAGTCCCGTTGAAATGATGAGATCTAAGGATCCTTGTGTAGGGATTGTATAATTTGTATACAGATGCAGGGTCCACCAATCAGTGGCGGACTGGGGCCAAAAATCAGCCCTGGATATTACCAGCCCCTGGCCGTCCCGAGACATTCCTGCTGAGGCCCCCCAACTATGATGCCGGGCTATAGCATTGGGGGCTTGTGTTCCTTGGCATGTGGGTGCGGTGGGGTTGGGTACAGGGATTAAATGTGGGTGTTAAAAGCAACAGCCCAACTGGCCCTAAAGCTGTGTGGCCCACTGGGCATTATCCCAGGTCTCCCTATAGCCAGCAATGGGCATCTTGCTAACATGATGCAGAAAAAATGGAGGATGGATCCGCACTTCCTTAAAAGATAGCTACTTTATTAAATCCAAGTTAAAATCATCATCAGCGTCTCCCATACACAATGTAAACAGCCAAAGCAGTAAAATCAATAGATGACACGGGTCAAAAAGATGAGGGGTCCTGACGCGTTTCGGGTCCTTCACCGACCCTTAATCATAGATAAATTCACCCCAACAATCTCACTATATATATATACAAGGTAATAAAGAAAAAGAAAGGACTCACCTGTAGCAGCAGCGCCGCCTGCACGCGCCGGGTGCCGAGACCGAAGGGCGGATGTGACGTCAGGGGTGAGAGCGAGCGCCACCGCCAATCACCAGCCAGAGTCCCCGACCAATCAGGGGCGGAAGAAAACCACCCGAGCTGTCAGAGACCCGGCCAGTGACAGCGGGAGCGCCGCTCGCAGCCCCGCAGCCACATACAGGAAAAACACGCCCACTCCATAACCCAGCACGCAGGGCTGACAGATGGAAGGACCGGACACACAAACCACCGGAAAACCCGGTGGGGGCAGTAAGGCGAAACACTGCTACAACAGGTGGACCCCATGAATTTCTGAACAAAAAAGGAAAAAACATATCAAAATAACCATACAACGGTCACCCATAATGGCACCAAAATGAACCAACCACTAACATTGCTAACATGACGGGCAATACACAGCAATCCAATAAGTAAGTACTCTGATCCAAAGCCATTAAAATGGATCAAAACCCACCCTGGAGTCTATGAGACTCCAGGGCAGGCATACTCTCTCCCCCAGGGCATCCAGGTGGCTCCCCGGGGCCGATCTGCGTGGGTTTTGGTCCATTTTAAAATGGCCCAAAACCCAGGATTTTGACTATTCTGGGTTTTGGTTTTTGCCCCGATCGGGTGTTAAACCCCCATACGGCGTATGCGCAGCCCTCTTGTCCAATCAGCGCACTCGAATCTGCTCGAGCCCCTTCGTCCAGGAGCTCGTCTAAAGTGAGCGGATCTGAGGGTGATAGCGGCTGCATCCCTCGATACCCTTTAACAGTGCATGCGTGACGGCCATTCACAATGCCTGCCGTGGGCACGCGCCCTGCTAGAGGGATAGCGGGAATGCGGCCGCTGCTGGTGCATGCGCAGTTGCACCGGGAATAAAGGTGAGTTTTCAGGCGACGGGGGGTTTCACACAGCAGGGCCCCCAGGGGGAGTGAGTATGCATGCCCTGGCGTGGGTTTTGGGCAATTTTAAGTGAGTTTTGGTCTGCTTGAAAATGTTTATTTCATCTTTCTAAAAATCTTAGCGTAAACACCGGGCATCCAGTCCCGCACTCACCTTTCTCCTTTTCAACGCCTTTGACTTTTTAATAAAATCCCAGGTTTCCTTTTTATCACCCGCTCACCGTATCCTTAATTCATTAAAAGCCTTTGTGAGCCGGGCCTCTGCGGCCAGCGACTAGACGCGAGTGTAGATGAATAATTGAATGTTATTGACCTTTCATAACCCGCCTTTATTGACCACCAGCGATTTGGCTTTAAATAAACTGCTAAGGCCACAATAAGTGACCCAACTCCGACCGTGCTGCGCTTTCGGAACAAAACATTGTCCACTTATTAACTGCCTTGGCCCTGAATCTGTAAAGGTTGAATTAGCATTTAAACTCCTTTAGGGAATTTAACCTACCTGCTCTGATTTCCGACCTGGCATTTATCTAAGTATTTCATTCATGAAAAAAAAAAAAAACATGGCTACATGTAGAATTGCTTTCTCACAGTTCTGTGTGAGTGGGGTAGAGAGTTAGAGGGTTATTTAATAAACGCTAGCGCCAGGTAGAGCCACGTAGTGTCGGGTGAACGCTGTGCGCTGTATGTGAAAACCACATTTAAGAAAGCGAATCTTACGAGCGCCTCTAATAGCGCCATGTAGCATCACATGTATCACTAGCGGCGGCTCAGTGTATAGCACCAGTGCTCTAGGTTCAGCAGTGCCATGTAGCACCTGTCACTCAGGCCCTTATTTAACAAGGGACAGCGCCAGGTAGCGAATGGTGAGCGAACGCTAATGACGCTCACCGCCACGAGAACGCCGGCTCCCCTCCGCAATCACACATTTATCAAGCCGATCCTGCTTAGCGACTGAGAGAGCGCCAGATAGCGAATCATTCATCATTATTCCAGCCTCACCGCACAGCGCCAGCGAGCGACCTTGAACAGCGACAGGTATGACCTCTCGCTACCTGGCGCTCTCCAATGCATTTCAATGGAACAATCTTTAAATATTCATAATTAATTGCTTGTTTTTTTTTTTTTTAAATGTCAAAAATTCTGTTACCACTTCTGCAATGTTAGATATTTTTTTTAAGGTAAAAAAAAAAAAAAATGTGTGCAGAATTGATATTACAGGTCTGATATTAATGTATTCATATTACAAAATGTTTGTAAAAACATGTTTTTTTTTTTCCCACAAATATGGTTGTTTGGGGGTTAAAAACTACTTTTAACCCATCGCCGCCAGCGCTCTGGGGTTTAAACAAGCATTTCACAGCGCGAGAATTTTTTGAGCGTGATTTGTTAATGAATATGGTGGGAGCCGGTCGCTATGGCCATTCGCTGTCATGCGCTCCAATACAGCGCGGAACCTGTCAAACAGCGACTCCTAACCCCGTATTCAACATTACCGCACACCGACTGAGTCGCTGTCAACAGCCGAACAACGGCCAAGCACAGCGAATACTAGCGGGCGCTGTGAAAATAACGCTACTGTCGCTCATCTGTCGCTACCTGGCGCTATTAATGAATCGGCCTCCCCGTAGCGCTCTCCTGTACATTTCAATGGTGTTTCATTTGGTTGTGTTTAAATTGTGTTTTGCTATAGTAAACTTTACATATTTTGGCTCAAATCATTGTGTGTCCTGTGTGTGTTGGGTGTGTGTATATTTATATGTATTTTAAAAAGGTTTTAATGTGTTTTTGTGGTAATCGGTATTGCTGTGCCTCCCCTGTAGATTAGTTTGGTCTAAACACATAATTGAGTTGTTTATTTATGGGGAGTTGCACCCTGTTATTTAGAAGGTTATTTAAGAAATGCTAATGCCACTTAGTACCACGTAGTGTCAGGTGAAAGCTGGGCGCTGTATGTGAAAACCACATATATGAAAGTCATTTTGGTGAGCGCCTCTAATAGCGTCATGTAGCGTCACATGTATTACTAGTGGTGGCTCAGTTTATAGCACTAGTGTTCTAGGTTCAGCAGCGCCATGTAGCACCTGCCGCTCCGTGTCGCTCCCATACATTTCAATGATGTTTCATTTGGTCGTGTTTAAATAGCGTTTTTCTATAGTAAACTTTACATTTTTTGGCTCAAATCATTGTGTGGCCTCTCCTGCCCGGCAACCAAATACTTGTATTGTTTTTTTTTTATTTTTTTTTTTATGCAGAATTGTATGTGCAGGTCGGCCATTGCAGTGTCATTGTCACAGTGTGGAAACAATGTCATTCCATGTGTTTTCGATCTGATGCTGGTGTTTATGTGTTGAGAAACAGACTTTTTGCACATAGCATCTGGCGCACGACGCTAGAGCTCCCAGCTTTAGAGCGCCGACGCTAGTTGTGTGTAGTTTGTTCTTAAATACGGGCTTCAGCGCCGAGTGCTGGATGCACTTAACTGGCACTACCTATCGCTCGCTGCAGCATTGTCCTATTGTTAGATGTGGTGTAGTCTTGGGCGCTCTGACCTCAGAACACCACCTAGCGTTCTTGATTGGCTCTGCAGTGAATCAGGGAGAAGTTTCTACAGCGCCCTGCACATATCAAATTCAAAATTCATCAATGCCGGCCAGGATACTACAGCGACCGCTACACTAGGTTACAGCGCCCGGCACCAGCTTACAGCGTCTTCTAGCAGTCGTTCTAAGTGCTGCTACACAGAGGCTCACATGGCGATACCATGCCTGGGGTTCTAGGCAGTAATCGCTGCTCCAAACGAACATCAAGGTGATGGGCAGGCTGATTCATTACTAACGTTAGGTATTGGCAGATGAGCGTCTGTAGCGCGGCGCTCAGAGCGACCGCTAGTGGACGCTATGATCGGCTGTGGGTCGCTATTACAGAGCGATTCAGTCGATGTAGTAACATGTCCGGCATTGATGAATGAGATGTATGTTGGGTGCTGTAACACAATTACAGCGCTGCAGGGAGGGAATGGCAGCGACTGCTCAGTGCGAGCGACTCTCAGCGACTTATTAAAGTCTGTGTTTGAACACATATCCACCAGTAACAAAATTAATACTTTAATGCCCGCCTGTAATGACAATTTTACAAAAAAAATGTAAAAAAAAATTTAAAAAATGACTTTTTCAAGGCCAGGAGAGGTCACACAATTATTCAATTATTTGAGAATAGAAAAAAATAATTGGAATCAGGAAAGGGATTTGAAAGAACGTCCAATGAAATGTATGGGAGAGTGAACGGAAGCGACATGTCCTACCTGGCGTTCTGGAAGCTAGAGCTCCGGGGCTAAACGCTGAGCCTCCTGTAATGATGAATCATACGCTACATGGAGCTGTTTTAGTCGCTCACCAGATTCGCTTTAATAAATGTGGTATAGGGTACAGCGCCCAGCGTTCCCCAGGCACTGCCTGCCGCTACGAGTCACTAGCTGGCGCTAGACCTTGATAAATAAGCCCCTGTTGTGTTTATTTATTTATTTTTTTTATACAGAATTGTATGTGCAGGTCGACCATTGCAGTGTCATTGTCACAGTGTTACACAATGTCATTCCATATGGTTTTGCTCTGGTGCTGGTGGATATATGTTGAGGAACAGACTTTTTGCAGATAGCATCTGGCGCGCAAAGCTAGAGCGCCGGCGCTGGTTGTGTGTAGTTTTTTTTTAAATATGGGCTTCAGCGCCAAGTGCCAGATGCACTTAACTGGCGCTACCTATCACTCGCTGCAGCGTTGTGCTCTTGTTAGATTTAGCGTTGTCTTATGCGCTTTGACCCAGGGACACCACCTAGCGTTTTCCATTGGCCCAGGGAGAGCTCTTCTACAGCGGCCTCAGACATTTATCAGTGCTGGACAGGATAGTACAGTGTTTGTATATATATTGAAGAGAACTGGTCCCAGTACTGACCCTTGTGGTACTCCGCTAGTACCGGTGACCCGATCTGAGTTTGTACCATTGATAACCACCCTCTGCTTCTGATCATTAAGCCAATTTCTCACCCATTTGCACACGTTTTCCCCCAGTCCAAGCATTCTCATCTTTTGTACCAGCCTTTTATGTGGCACATTATCATATATATGGATATTATCCATATTGCCAGCTATATACAGAGTTATAGATCTGGCTGTATGAAGATCCACAAAACTTGAGCTGTTGGTGTTCGGGAACACTGCGTTAGTAGGTAGGTTCTTTCTATTAAAAAACAGTGTTTGTATTTAAAAGACAATAACAAATAAACAAAAAATAGTTTAACAAATACCGCGCTAAATAATAATCCTAACAGAAAAAGCTCAACGTGTGTGACTCAAGTCCAAAAAAAGTCCAAAATACATCCAAAAAATTATTAAAACACAGAGCTCGTTAAGTGAATGATTAGGTGAAAATGTCCCAATTAGAAACATATGTGATATCCACCGTTGTGTGCCCGTCACCAGTCTCACAAAACTCTTACCAGATCAAGATTTAATCTTTACAATAAAGTGGGTGCAAAACACCTCCAATATCCAAATCCAGAACTCCACAGAGAATGGATAATGATTGCTCACAAATAAGAGAAATCCAGTTGGAAACGACTTCAGCTCTCCTTTCATGTAAATATGTGGCTTAAATTATAGACTTCAATGCCACAAATCCTTATAGCCAAAAGAAGGACTCCAGTCGCATGTAAAGGAATAAAAGAAGAAAAGACTAGTGCAACATTGCTAGATAAGAAACAACCCACTTTAATGCTAGCAGAAATGCACTCACAGACAAACAAAGAAATTCAGCGTATAAAAGGTTAAAACCGCGAACAGCTCTCACCGCTCCCGAATTGTAAAACTTGCAAGTGTCATGAAATGCCTCCAGTCATAAAGGAAGCCCGAGCCTCCAACGCGTTTCGTCGCTCGTGGGTGACTTTAACTAGGATGCTCGGCGCCGCGGCAGAACCGGTATTTATACCGGCGTCTCCTGAAAGCGAGGGCAAGTAGCCCCGCCCACCTCGGTGACGCGATATGCGTCAACCCATTGCATATTCATACAACGGGGCGGTATAGTAGAATACAGGAACGCCCCAAAGGCAGGATCAGGTCCTACGCCGCTGTCTAGCCACCAATGATAGAATCACTAATCAAAAACAAACGGCGGCTTTATACATCTATACAGCAATAATAGCGAATCCTTTGAGAGCGGCCAAAAACAGAAGACATAATAATATTCTAATGATGCAATAGGATAGAGGCCACCCTAATGTCAAGATCTAATCTTCCATCGCCATCTTAGCTAAGCCATTACGATTGCTATTTTAATCAAAATTAATGGCGGCTTCAATAATAGGGAGGCAATTCAATTCAGAACAGCCCTTTAAATATTAGTAAAAATACTCGATACTATTTGGCCAATCTACTCAGATAGAAAGCCTTTAAAGGCTACTAAAACTGAGTAATTATGACCAGTCAAAGTAAAAATACAACCCTAAGGTGGACCTAAAAAGAGATGAAATAGCGGTGAAGGCTGTTAACGATTCAACAATTAATCCAAATTCCTATACATTTAAAATCAGTTATCTATCTATTAATAATAAAAAGGGCAGCTTATATAAAAAATTAAGCCATTATACAGCATTAAAATACAAATAAGTAACAATTATATGACTAAATAAAACAGCTAAATATATAAATAAGAGACATACATAAAATCCAAAAGTCATGACAAATCAATAAAACAATTGAGATCAAACTCCACGTTTAGACCTTGTGGGGTGAGAGTGTAAATATCCAGCGGCTCTCGCATTGACTGAGTTCCCGTATCTGGTGAGAACCTCTCCATTTATTCTCAATACGATCTATGCCCAAAAAGGACAAAAGACTAGGGTCTGAATTGTGTGCAGCTTTAAAGTGAGCCGAAACACTATGTGCATCGTATCCCCGCTTTATATTATAAATATGTTCCCGAACCCGGGTCTTTAATTCACGGGAGGTCCTCCCCACGTAAAATAAATTGCATGGACACCACAGCAAATATACTACATATTTCGAATTGCAAGAGATAAAATTGCAAATCTTAAGTGATTTTCCTGTCCGTTGGTCAACGAAAAACTTCATAGGTTTGGCCAATGGTAAAGTGATCTTACAGCCCATGCACTTACCACATCTATAGAACCCCATTAACTGATTAGAGATAAGATTAACAGGCTTTGGGGGATCAATATGGCTCCGAACCAGGCGATCTCTTAATGTAGGCGCTCTTCTATAGATACACACCGGTCGGTCTGGTAAAATGGAACCTAAAACGGGGTCTTCTTTAAGGATGTGCCAATGGCGATCAAGGATTTTTTTCACTTTGCCATGCTGTAAACTATAGCCTGTTATAAAGGCAAATTCAGACCCATCCTTTCTGCTAGAATTGAGGCCCTCACATTTGGAACCATTTAGTATAACTTGGCGATCAAGGCCCCTTACCCTCTGTGCCTGGCTTTGAATTTCTCCAGCTGAATACCCTTTCTCTATAAAGCGTTCACTCAAAGTTTTCGCCTGTTTGTCATAATCGACCAAATGCGTACAATTCCTCCGCAGCCGTAAAAACTGCCCCTTGGGGATTGCACGCAGCCAATTGGAATGATGACAACTGCGGGCTGGAACAAAACCATTTCTATCAGTTGACTTAAAATAGATCCGAGTGGTCAAATTAGAACCCTCGATCTCAATGGTCAAATCAAGGAAGTTGACCTTAATTGGGTCAATTTCAGCCGTAAACTGTAAATTATAAGAATTAGCGTTTACCTCCACAAAAAATTCATTAAGACTGTCCAAGGATCCATCCCAGATGACCAGCACGTCGTCTATGTAGCGACGCCAAAGCTTTAAAGCTGGCCACCTATTTTCATAAATGAATGATAATTCCCAATGGCCAACGTACAAATTAGCCATACTTGGGGCAAATTTTGCCCCCATGGCTACGCCCTTTGTTTGCAAGTAGAATTTGCCCCCAAACCAAAAATAGTTATGGTTGAGGGCAAAAACCAAACACTCAATAATAAAATCTACTTGCACCGGAGGAAGTTTAGAATTATAATTCAGAAAGTGACGCACAGCCTCGAGACCCTTGTCATGCGGAATGACTGTATAAAGGGAAGTGACGTCAGCTATGGCAAGTAAAGAATCATGGCCAAGGTGCTGTGACCCACACAGGTTGATAACATGGCTAGAATCCCGAAGGTAAGCAGGAAGTCCCACTACCAATGGTTGGAGAAAATTATCAACATATTCACCAAGTCTGCAGGTAATAGAATCTACACCACTGACGATCGGGCGACCAGGGGGCTTTGTAAGATTCTTATGTAATTTTGGCAAATAATAAATCGTTGGTATCCTCGGGGCCTTGATGTTAAGATACTCAAACTCTTTAACACTAAGGACACCCATATCTCGACCTTTCACCAAAAGGTCAATTAAGGCCTTTTGATAATCCGTAGTAGGGTCCTTTTTCAAGACCGCATAGGTCTCAGTGTCCATAAGAAGACGATTCATTTCGTCTATATAATCAGACTTATTTAAAATCACCAAGCCGCCACCCTTATCTGCAGGTTTAAGGACCACCTCATGTTTCTTCTCAATAGACTTAATCGTTTTTTGCATCCTAATATGTCCTGGTTGTTTTTTGATATGGATATTCTTTAAATCTCTATTGACAACCATTTTAAACGCCTCTAACTGTGAATTAGAATTAACCTGAGGGTTGAAAAGGGACTTATTCTTAAGAGATGTGTGTTGCACTTGAGGAGGTTTTATATCCTGTCCCTCTTGTGAACTCAATACAGGGATCTCTGTTCCCTCCCCTGCTACTGGCATCTCCAAACTACATTGAGAATTAGCCAATGAGGATTTATTATGAAAAAATTTTTTTATGGAGAGCTTTCTCATAAATTTCTGAAAGTCAACATAGGTGGAAAAAGTGTCCATGTTTCTAGGCGGGGCAAACTTAAGACCTTGGTCAAGGAGCTTCAGCTCATCTGATGACAACTGAACAGAGCTGAGATTAAATATTCCCTGACCTACAGCTGTCTTTGTCGCCTTGTGCTTGGCCCCTCCTCTCCTTCCTCGTCGTCCCATCCTTTCCGCTTCACCGGGAGTCTTTCCCTGAAATCCCCCAATTTGCCTCTGTCTCTCATAGGGAATAGTTCCCTGGATGGTGATGATTTTCTCCCCACCCTCTGAAAAGGGGAGCCTCGCATGGTGTTGCCATTCCCCATTTGCCCAGAGCCTCTATTTTCCCATGTGTTGTAATTATCAGTGGAGTTCAACCTTGGATGCGGTCGCCACACTGGGGATTTATTACGCCAACTTTTATTTGAAGGGCGAAAATTAACTGCCCGTTCTGTTCTATAGGTTGGTCCTGAAATATCCCTATTGGCCCTTTTAGATGTACTAGTGGTGACATTATAAGGTACATTTATTCTCGATCTCCCCTTTAAGGAACCGGGAAAGGTGGCATTATTTGGAGTTAGATCAATTCCTCCATTTCTCCTCTCACTATGAGGAATACTAGAAATGACTTCGGCTCTATTTTGAGTATCAGACATATCTCTAACCTGCCATTTAAATACTCTATTATGAGAGTAATCAAGATTATCACGTTGTAATTTCCTTATTTTCCTCTTCTGTATCTGATCCTCCTCTTTTTCCAATTTAGTTCTTAATTCCTCAGATTTCTTTTTAAATTGGTCAGAAGCACTCAATGGTTCTAACTTTTGTCTTAATTCATTCTTTTGCAATTCTAAACCCAACAACTGTTGCTTTTTCTTTATAATCAATTTCTCAACCAACAGAAGACCGCAACCATTAAAGAAATCATACCATTCTTTCTTGGACTCAATCGAGTCCTCCCCATCATAAATACATAGGGACCATCTCAGTTGTTGCGGGACCATCTTAAGACTCACATATTTTTCCAGTGTTGCTACATCCCATTTTAAACGCAATTCCCTATTAAGGACCTTGTATAAACCTTTAAAGTCCTCCTCACAACTAGATTGAGTCAGAGAATCTGATCCTATTACGGACAAATCTCCAAATTCAACCCCTTTGGAAGTGTTAAAAGAAAAAATATCCATAATTAACCAAAAAAGATTTTTTTAAACACAAATAAAATTAATAGTGTACTAACAAGCTGCAGGTATTAAATGGACTAATTAAAAGACAATAACAAATAAACAAAAAATAGTTTAACAAATACCGCGCTAAATAATAATCCTAACAGAAAAAGCTCAACGTGTGTGACTCAAGTCCAAAAAAAGTGTTTGTATTTAGCCAGAGTATTTCTTTAAACTAAATGCATAAAACTCTCGAGAGCCGGGGACTCGTAGGCGCATAAAAGAATCACTAATTGGGAAGATTAACACAGAAGTTCATTTGAAAGTCGGAGCAGAGGGAATTGTTACCTTACTCCTCATAATCTTCCGTTAATACCTCATGCTCCCGGTCGGCCATTCGAGAAAGGATTTATCAGGGTTTTGGCACTTGCTAGCGTCTAGTTCCTGTGCAATGGTTCTCCTTCTATGTTTAATCAAATCCTGCTTGTTTAAGCATCCTCTTCTATTGAATTATGAAATAATAAAACATTAACTCGGTTTTGAGAGGAAACGCTGCGCGGGAGATAAACTGCGCGTGTTTTGTGTTTGCGCGATGCGGTACAACAAGTTTTCATGGTGAAAAGAGATGAATTATGGGAGGTGTGGGGGTGGGGGGGAGGCAAAATGCACTCAAAGTATGGCGCTCTATTGTCTGCAAGCATTAGCTATATAATGTGCTGTGCTGTAAATGTGACTTAATAGAATCATTGAGGGGCTCAGACAATGTTCTATTTAGAGATAGCGCTCCCGTCTGCTTGCGCGTCTGATTACAGGGCCACGAATTATGGTCATTACCGAGAACAAGCAGCCGAAAGAACTGTATATGAACAATAATGAGGAGGGATCAGAGGTTGGGAGACTGAATGATGAATAATGTGATGGGTGTAGGTGCTACTTTGCATGAAACATTATTTGGAGGTAGGCCTAAACTGCAAAAAGGAAAAGTGTGCAGCAGGAAACAAATTACCTGAGCCCAAGGATCCCGGTCCCGTCAGCGGCAATATTCAGTTCAAATGGTCCACGGCAGCGGCCACAGATAGATGGCTGCCGCTCCTATAAGTGAGGACACTACTAGTTCCAGCTGACAGTGCTTGCACTAGGATTGTCCTCACTTATCGGAGCGGCGGCCATGTTTCTGTGGTCCTGACTGAGGACCATTTGAAAGGCGAGGAAAGGGCTAAGGTAAGTTGTACAGCAGCTTCCTGCTGTTGCATCCTTCAGGTGAAGCTGGTTGATGATCTGCTCAGAAACCCATCAACCAACTTTTCTGTATTCGAGTCGAACGCTGAACTCGAAAACTGACTTCTGGCTGAAGTTCGGGTTTGGGGACGCAAACTGGCAAAGTTTGGTACAAACCAAGGTTACTGAACTCTAATAGTCAACATTTTTTTGTAATCAAGTATCTCTTTTCATTTTCTAATTATATGAAGTACCACCTTGGTGGTACATATGGGTTGCCAGTCACCTAAAAATTATGATTTCAACTAAATTATTGCACAATTATTCACACAAAATTATCGAAAAATGCACATAAATAATTTTCACTTGCCTTTGGATCAATTTTGTACTTGTGGGGCCAATCAGGCTAGGGGGATATATGGACAGCAGCAGATTGGGTTGGCCTTGCATGCACCACTTGATAGGATCTAGAGTGCCACCATATCGCTGCTAATGCTCATACCGCTGGTTGGGAACGCTTGCCCTAGGTGGTTATTTTCAAAGTCAGAGAACCTACAATCCCCCTAGTGCCATAACTGCAGAAATAGAGGTCCATTCAGACCATCTAAGCAGAGCAGATCAGCATATCAAGAGGTGTCTTAGGTATCTTCTAACATTTCCCACATAGACATTACCAACAGACCACACTTACAATGAAGCGCAATCCTCTGTTTAAATCAACGACCATGTTTATGGCTCCTGGAGCAGTTCAGCCACGTTGCCCTGGTGTTGTAGGAGCCCCGACGTTCTCTTTGGCAAACGATGAGGCCGCACAGGTAAGGCGGCCCAGACAATCAATCATCATATTTATTTTTAATTGTATTGTAATGGTCCCCGAGGAGATCGGTTCAAACAAGCTTGACATTATTAAAATTTTAATGCTGGGTTTTCATAGCTGAATGAATATTTAAAGAGTATGTGCCACTCTTCGCTTAAAGTGATAAAGAAATTAATGAAATGTCTTGTTTAATGTATCCACGGGTTTTGATGGAAAAGAAATGGAGTGGCTAGTAGGGGCTCACACGGAGGGTCGAGGTGTCATTGGAGGGGAGAAGCAGATTTGGCAACACATTAATCTTGTGATACAGGCCGGAGAGTGGATCAACGTAGCGTGGTTATATAAGTGAATTTGAAAATGAGTTATTCTACCATTCCGACTAAGAACTTGGAATACAAATTCTGGATTGCTTATGTTTTTCTGTAACTATTGATGCTTATGAGGCCGATTCATCAATAGCGCCAGGTAGCGACAGATGAGCGACTGTAGCGTGATTTTTTCAGCGCCAGCCAGTATTCGCTGTGCTTGGCCGGCGTTAGCTTGATGACAGCGACTCAGTCGGTGTGCGGTAATGTTGAATACGGGCTGGGGGGTCGCTGTTTCACAGGTTCAGCGTTGTATGTGAGCGCCTGACAACGAATGGCCAGAGCGAACGGCTAGCTTCATATTCATCAAAAAATCACGCTCCGAATGTGCTGTCGCTGTCCATTCCTTGTTTAAACCCCAGAGCGCTGGCGGCGATCTGTATTAACTAGTTTTTAACCCCTAAACAACCATATTTTTTTAATGTAACATTATACATGTTTTTAGAATCATTTTGTTATATGAATACATTAATCTCAGACCTGTTAGATCAATTCTGCACTTTTTTTTTTTTTTTTTTTTTTTGACTTAAAAATAATTCCTAACATTGCAGAAGTGGTCTCCGATTTTTTTGACATTAAAAAAAAATTTAAAAAAAATAATACCAATTAATTATGATTAATTATAGCTTGCTCCATTGAAATGCATTGGACATCGCCAGGGAGCGACAGCTCATACCTGGCGCTGTGAGGGAATTTGCAGCGGCGCTGTTCAGTCCAGGCGGCTTCATGATGAATGCCGCGCTAGCCGTCGCTCTCGCCGGCGCTAGCCTCATTTTGCTTGATAAATGCGTCATTGTGACCGCCGCCGGGCGTACTTGAGTCGGTAGTCGCCGTTAGCTGCCGCTACCTGGCGCTCGTCAGACACTACCTGGTGCTATCGCTTGATGAATAAGGGCATTAGTGTTTAGTTTGGTGTTTTTAGACTAATTATGCCCTAATTTATGCCCTAATCTTAGAGACCTGCTTGAGTCTGGTCTAACGTGGTAGAGACACATATCGACCGACAGACTGAAATCCAAAACTCTACCTGCAACCTTGCCAGATTGCAGGGTCAGACACAGACAATAAAAGTAGTTAAGAAGACCCTGGGGTAAGGTTATTGGCACTATAAGCAGTCTAGAACACTGTTTCTCAACCCGCGGTACGTGTACCCAGGGGGTACTCAGAGATGTTCAAGTGTGCACCTACAGGGGGGGCCTGACAGGTCTGGTATATTATTTTAAAGAGGAACAACACACATGAATTTCACTTTCCTGTGTGTTGTTTCTCTCTACAGCAGCATCCCGAATTCAGTTGCCCCGCTGTGTGTACCCCCAGGTAGCCCGGTTTCGCTCACTTTCCTTACACTCCCACGGCGCAGACTTGGGTAAGCGCAGCGCGTTGATTGGAGCCAATCGGCGTGCTCATTGTCACTCGACTTCCTTCGGCGTCGCTGATGGCTAAGCCGATTGAACGAGCCGCATCCCCCTCTCAACTTGCCGCCATTCAGGAAGACCAGGCATGCGCACGGCTAGAGGTAAGCAGGGATGCGGCCAAAGTGCACAGACGCAGTGAGTATTTTTGGGTGTCTGTGAGGGTTTCACACAGCAGGGCATCCCAATTCAAAATGTACCAAGCACTAAAAGCAGTTTAGAAGGCCCTGGAGCATAGACACAAGCAAGGACTAAGAGATCTCAAGGTTCCTGAGATAGGGCACATGCACTAAAAGTCATTTAGGAGACCCGGACTCAGGACATAAGCACTAAAAGCAATCTAGGAATTCCTAGGATAGGGCAAAGCCTACCTAAGAAACCCAGAGTGAGGACATGGGCACTAAAAGCAGTGCTGAAGAACCTCGGCTAAGGCAATGGCACTAAAAGCAGTGTAGGAAACCCAATGGTCATGACACGGGCTCTATAAACAGTCTAGGGGACCCTAAGTTTCCTGGTATAGGGCAGACACTGAAAGCAGTCTTAAACCGGACCTTCACTCCGAATAAGAGTCTATCTTATATGTTTCCCACACCCTGTACATACAGATTGCTCACATTAAAAATCATCCTACCTGCATCTACTGCATGTTATGAGCCTTTAAACATCCAAGATGGCGGCTTATGGAAGCCGCCATCTTATCAGGCAGCCTGCAAACAGGAAGTGCCTCCTGACTGTGCTGCTCTGCATTCTGGGACTGCTGACCTTTACCTGACCCCAGCTCTGCTCTGTCTGAGCAAAGCACAGCTATAACCCGCCCCCCTGTACCTTATCCCACTCTCCTCTCCTCAGTAAGTGTGATGCTTCTGAGTCAAGATGGCGGCGCCCGTATCCTAAATTCCTGAACAGAGTTGCAGCCCAGTGGGGGGAAGAATAATAAGTTAGTGACTAAAAACGTAAAATATATTAATTTTAGATGCTGGGGAACCGTTTTTAAGAGTTTGGGCTTTTCATTAAATCACGCTGAAGGTCCGATTTAACAAACAACGTAATAAAACATGCCGAGGAAGGATCTGCATGGCAGCCATAGACTTAAAGTAGACCAACACCCAGGATTTTGACTATCCTGGGTTTTGGTCCACTTCAGCGGGGCACCCTGATCGGGGGTGTCCTGCTCTCTGAAACCCCCCAGAAATCCCCAACAAACTCACCTCTCCCCGCTCCCACGTGACCGCGACCATCCAATCCCCGCCGACGTCCAAGCGAGTGACAGCGGCGTCCAAGACAGCGCGTCCGCCGCCGCCTCCCGCGCGTCACTCTCGGCGTGCGTGCGCCCGCACCGGCCATCACAGACGGCCGGCGCGGGTGCGCGCACGTCTAGAGGGGCGCGCGGGAGGCGGCGGCGGCGGCGGATCAGGTAAAGAGTTTGGGTTTTTTTGGGGGGGTTTCACCCCGCAGGACATCCCGATCTTGGATGTCCCGCGGTGAGTGAGGTGATCGGCCCGGGAATCTTATAGATTCCCGGGCCGATCACCCCTGGGTGTTGGTCCACTTTAAGTGAAGGACCAGTGCAGTCACACTTCTGCATGGGATTGGGTAACTTACCTGCCACTCAAGGTTCCAGCTTTAGATTGCCTGCCCTCCAGTTATTGCCCAATTGGGGGGGGGGGGGTGAAGTGTCACAAAGTGCATGGACTTCCTCTGTAATTCATCTCATGCCTTATGGTAAAATACATTAACGCATAGATACAGTCTTTATTTTCAGAAGATCTTATAAAGGCATGTCTATAGAATGAGGGCCTTGGTGGAGAACTTCTCATACTTTACTGAATTACCCTATTGGTGACTATGTTTTAGTGATGTAGACACTTTATTGTATAGAAAGTAAGAATGACAATATACACACACATATATACAGTATATATATATAGTACAATGACAACCTGGCTGCACTGGCAATCTCAATAAATTCATTCAGGAGCGCTCCGAGTTCCGAGCCAAATGGTTTGTAGCTGAACCTGAGCTGACCCCGCGGCCCCTCTCTATATCCCTGTCTTTAGAACCCGGGAGGCGCAGGAGGGATCGATACATGGATGGATGGATTATGATGTGTCTGCTGTGATCTATGTTGGGTTTAGTGAGACGTGCTCATTTTCTAGGAAAGGCGAGCTGCTGCTGAGTGATTTGTACAGGTCAGGAGCCTGGTAATCATTTCCTGTGCTCTCAGCTCTGGCTGGATCCCTTAGGTATGAAATTATAATCCTAGGTTCCAGCTATTGCGTGTACAACGCTGCTCTATACCGTGTGCCTTTTATTTAGGTCTCCTATATATAATATTTATTTCCTCATTTTTTCTATATTTAAAACGGACTTTCGGCAACATTTAATGAAAAGCCCAAACCCTTAAAAACTATTCCCCAGCATCTAAAATTAATACATTTTACATTTTTTAGTCAATTACTTTTTATTTTTTCCCCCCGCTGGGCTGCAACTCTGTTCAGGACTCTAGGATATGGGCGCCGCCATCTTGCCTTCAGGAGCATCACATACTGAGGAGAGGAGATGGGTGAGAACAGCAGGGGGCGGGTTATAGCTGTGCTTTGGACAGACAGAGCAGAACTGGGGTCAGGAAAAGGACAGCAATTCTTACAATGCAGAGCAGCACAGACAGTAGACACTTCCTGTTTGCAGGCAGCCTGAGACTCCATGTGCTGGCATCTTGGATGTTTAAAGTGGACCAAAACCCAGGATTTTGCAGTTCGTAATGTAACCTGACGCTTAAATGTGATGCGTGGTAGGCATGTGGATAACAGGCAGATTTATTCAATGGATATAAATAACTTTATATAAATAATCCAGAATGTTGGTGATATGACAATGGAATACTTGTGGAATGCTATGATCTATTCTGACCAAAGCCCCACCCTCTAATCCTGCCTTTTTTTACCATTTTCTCTACAGATGAACCGACCAATCCAAGTGAAGCCAGCAGACAGCGAGAGCCGAGGAGGTAGTCGTCTACATTACTCTAACCGTTACCGCTAAGTGCAATGATTGCCGTGTATATTTCGTTGTGCTGAGTGATTGCCTAATCAGCGGCCAATACAGTGCCGTATAAATCTCTGTGCAGTAGCAGTGACCCTGTGTCGTACCTCACTTTATTTTGGGGTTCTGTTATTAGATGCTTAGGGATCCAAAAATGACGTTGTGGCAAATGTTGGAAATGAATGTTGACCTCGTTGATGGAATGCTTTACGGGTTTCGAGGAGACCCTCCATGATGTGTTCAGGTGCTTATATTGTTCATTGTATTGTTTTGTATCTACTTCAACAGTCTCCAACTTTCTCTAGTCACTTGTAGCAAATAGATACTGTTGGTGAACCCCTGACCAAAACTAGTGGTCATAGTGATGTTTGTAGTTATAAGTTGGTAGTCAGAAGTAGTCTTCAGGGCTTTTGGACACTCATAAGTCTTCAACCCTTCACTACAGCTATATATACTATGACCAGGAGGAGCCTAACCCTATGGGGGTTTTATTTGACCCCATTTAGTAGGCCAAACTAAGTCCGATATCTTTTGGTCACCAGAGACAGGACGTTCCTTTGACCAAGAATCTGCCATCATCATCAGGACCCAAAAGTGGTTCTCAGCACGAACTATGGGGTTCTTCTGTTTTTTACAGCTCCGGACAAACATATTGTTCTAGTTTTAAATGAAGTGAAGGTAGACGAAGTTCTGAAACAGTAAGTTAAAGATTGTAGTACAGGTAGTCAAACCTGATTAGTTGAGAGTAAATTTAGTCATGGCTGCTTAGCAAGGAGTGGTGGTGTTAGGGGTGAGGGCATTTATGGGTTGTTAGGAGTTAGTGCAGTGATTGGCTGATATTCAGAAGCAAGGGTAGTCATCATGGGTGGTCAGTTAAGTGTTAGTTAAGTGTTCTTTTAGTCTTTAGTTCGTTTGGTCAGTTAAGTGTTAGTTAAGTGTTCGTTTAGTCATGGCTAGTTAGCTGGGAGTGAGAGTGTTTATGGGTTTTCATGATTAAGGACAATCATGGGTTGTCAGGAGTAAGCATAGTCATGAGTGAATTAGGAGTTCAAGTAATCAAAGCTGATAAGTTGAGAGTAAGTTTAGACATGGCTGGTTAGCAAGAAGTGGTGGTGTTAGTCAGGATTGAGGGCATTTATGGGTTGTTAGGAGCTAGTAAAGTCATGGTCTGTTAGTCACAAGTAATGGTAGTCATCATGGGTGGTCAGTTAGGAGTTAAACCGGACCTTCACCATGATTTATTGAAAATCCCAACCCCTTAAAAAACGGTTCCCCAGCATCTAAAATTAATTTATTTTAAGTTTTTAGTCACTTACTTATTATTCTTTTCCCCCACTGGGCTGCAACTCTGTTCAGGACTTTAGGATACGGGCTCCGCCATATTGACTCAGAAGCATCACACTTACTGAGGAGAGGAGAGGAGAGCGAGATAAAGTGCAGGGGACGTGGTTATAGCTGTGCTTTGCTCCTCAGATAGAGCAGAGCTGGGGTCAGGAAAAGGTCAGCAATCCCAGAATGCAGAGAAGCACAGTCAGAAGGCACTTCCTGTTTGCAGGCTGCCTGATGTCCCATGAGCCGCCATCTTGGATGTTTAAAGGCTCATAACATGCAGTAGATGCAGGTAGGATGGTTTTTAATGTGAGCAATTTGTATGTACAGGGTGTGGGAAACATATAAGATAGACTCTTATTCAGAGTGAAGGACCGCTTTAAGTTTAGTCAAGCATTCCTTTAGTCATGGCTGGGAGTGAGAATGTCTCTGGGTTTTCGGGATTAAGGACAATCATGGGTTGTTGGGAGTAAGCGTAGTCATGAGTGGTCAATTAGGAGTTCAAGTAATCAAAGCTGATAAGTTGAGAGTAAGTTTAGACATGGCTGGTTAGCAAGAAGTGGTGGTGTTAGTCAGGATTGAGGGCATGTATCGGTTGTTAGGAGTTAGTACAGTCATGGGCCGTTAGTCAGAAGTAATGGTAGTCATCATGGGTGGTCAGTTAGGAGTTAAACCGGTCAATTAGGAGTACAAGTAATCAAAGCTGATTCATTGAGAGTACTTTAGTCATAGCTGGTTAGCCAAGAGTGGTGGTGTTCATCAGTTGTCAGTTAGGACTGAGGGCAATTACCAGTTGTTGAGCGTAGTAATGGCTGGTCAATTAGGAGTCAAGATTAGTCACAAGTAAGCTTAGTTATGGCTGGTTAGCAGGCGGTGGTGGTGTTAATGGTTTGTTGGGACTGAGGGCAGTCATAGGTTGTTAGGAGTGAGCGTGGTCACATGTGATAATTTGGGAGTACAAGTATTCAAAGCAGATTAGTTGTATGTTGCCTAGTCATGTTTTTTTAGTCCTGTTTAGTATGGTTAGTCATGGCTGGTTAGCTGCGAGTGGTGGTGTTCAATGGTTTACAGTTAGGATTGAGTGCAGTGAAACAGAGAAAATATGATTTATCAATATTTGCTGCACATTGATCTCCAATATTTCTACATAACAGATAAATAAATATTGCAAATACTAATAATCACATCATCCCAATGCCCATCAATCTGATACAAACACCATTGCTCCCTGAAGCTCTCCTCACGCATCCAGTAAAGTGTCCTAAGAAGAAATATTCCCTCAGATGCTGCTCACATACAATCTATTGTGTAAGGAATTAGTCAGTACACACAGTAAGATAAATGAAATGGGTTTAATTCACTAGCATGGTAATTATCCTTCACTAATCCAATACGCTCCCGAAGTATCTCCAAAAATACCATAAATGTTATTACATTCTAAGTGTATCAAAACAACTGTGCAATGCAAGCACAGTGCAGGTACACTGCGTTATACATGTGTTGCCATAGACTTATATTTACCTGTGATGTTACAACGTTGTGCTGAAAATATTGTCTGCAATGCTTTGCGCAACGCAGCACAGATATGTGAATAATGTACCAGGTCTCCTCTGCGTTGTAACTGCGTTGCAATGCAGCACAAGAATGCAGAGAAAGTGCAGAGGTGTGAACAGGGCCTAAATATTATGAGGGAGAGAGAAATATCACAGGTAGATACTTGCTTTAGGTAGGGGGGAGGGTCCGTCAACTAAATACCCCCGCGACAGCCTCCTAATCTACTAACATTAGGGGGTGTGGCCAACATTACCAGCCTCCTGGGTGTGTCTAAAGGATCTTTCTACAACCCACCTCTGTGAGATTAGATAGGTATTCTATTAAGTAATATAATATGATAATATGCATATTGTGGGAAATATAACAAAAAAATCTATGATTCCCATTCATTTCTTAGTTGAATGACGCACTAGATATATATCGTCCAGATCTCGATAATAAGCAGATTGTTAGTTTCTGGACAGTACATATATGCTATGCTTAATATCACATGAAAGGTCTTATAATCCTGTGTAAGACTCTAACTTTAATATAGTTGTAACTTCCATATTTCAGGAGTTACATCGCTCTTCATAAGTATCATCCAATGCCTGTGTATCCAATGTGAGTATAGGTCCAACCAGGGGTAGACTGGCCATAGGGAGACCTAGGACAATGCCCGGTGGGCCGCACTGCTTGAGGGCCAGTTGGGCTGCTGCTTTTAACACCCACATTCAATCCCTACCCCCTTAGTCTCGCTCTCACCCCCTGTAACCCAGTACGACTGTACCCACAAGCCAAGGAACCCCAGCCCCCAATGCTAGAGCCCCAACATCATGGTTGGGGGGCCTCAGCAGGGACGTCTCAGGCCGGCCAGGGGCTGGTAAAATTCAGGGCTAATTTTTGGCCCCAGATTACTTTTCAAGAGGAAATGACGTACATCGATCACACCTCAGCTATTCAGGATACTGTTGCCATCTAAATGTAAATATAAAACTCATTGTCATTCAGCTCAGTCTATTGTATTAGGAAGCATAGAAGGTTGACGGCAGGAGACCATCCGGTCCCTTTATCGTATTCCTGGGGCATGGCCGGTTTACTATTAGGATCTTTCAGGATGTGAGGAATAATGGTATCAGCCTGAAACTATATTTTCAGTCAATCCCCCCGTGACAGAATAATAACTGTAGATGATTAATTCTGACATACTCAGCCTTGAAGGAAGTGTTGGTTCATCATTCTACACCTATAGGTCCCTTTACAATTTACAATCAAATATAAAATACCATTGTTAAACTTTGGCAGCAACAGTCTGCCAAGAGATTTCTAATAAGAAGGTGAAAAAACAGGGAAAACCCATTCTTTTATGGAAAACCCTGAAAAAACTCTCATATAAGATATGAGTTATAAGCTACTTCACAAAAGTACTGGACTGAGGGCAATTACCAGTTGTTAGGAGTGAGAATAGCAATGACTGGTCAGTTAGGAGTACATATTAGTCACGAGTCAAGGCTGGTTAGCAGGCGGTGGTGGTGTTAATTGTTTGTCGGGAATGAGGGCAGTCATAGGTTGTTAGGAGTGAGTGTGGTCATATGCGGTAATTTAGGAGTACAATTTTTCAAAGCAGATTAGTTGTATGTTGCCTAGTCATGTTTTTTTTAGTCCTGTTTAGTATGGTTAGTCATGGCTGGTTAGTTGGGAGTGGTGGTGTTCAATGGTTTCCAGTTAGGATTGAGTGCCCAACGCCCATCAATCTGATACAAACCAATGGTTCCTGAAACCCTCCTTACACATCCAGTAAAGTGTCTTAAGAAGAAATATTCGCTCAGATGCTGCGCACCTACAATATTGTGTGAGAAATTATCCAACATGCTAATGAGAAGCTGAAAAAACAAGGGAAATGTCTCATATAAAGAATCCAGAGTTATAAGCTATTTCACACAAGTCCAGTTAAGGTCATTCTTATATGGAATTCTTGCTGCTCCAATCGTCAAAAGACCTCATCGTCACATGCTCTCCAAATGAACAGCCAGGGAATTGAGGTTGAGGGGCCTGGTCACCCTGACAAAGCTCCGGTAAGCTAAGGGAAATGCATCGGTTGGAGGCTGGCCATGCCCCCCACCTCGATTTCCTGGCTGTTCATCTTGTGGAGGATGTGCTCAGCGCTGAGGGACATTGGATATAGGTAACTGTGGAGTGAGGCAGACCATTGGGGGGCCGCAGCGTTGATTGCCTGGAGAGCCAGCGTGGGTGAGAGACACCCTAACAGAGTGGGATCCCTGCTGTGGGATTGCCTTGTTTACTTTGCTTCACGGCTCACTGCACTGTAGGACAGTGCTTATCCTGGCAATCCAGGTTACCTCTCTTTTTTTAGGTAATTTGACCCAATCTGTTGGCACATTGTGGTATTTGGCACCAATCTAGCTGAATAGATTACAGTATCCCGTCTATGTGCGCTTCGGGGGCCAACTTTCAGGCTTTGCACTTTTCAAAGACTTACAGAAACTGGACACATGTCCTACTTTCCCATTTTGTTGTCAAGACTTTCACATACGCACAGGAGGCCTTCCTACCTCTCCTTGTGTCCCTCTAAGTATACTCACCTGTTTCCTAAAGTAGACCGATGTTAATACCAGGAGGCGCTGTGTAAGCCCAGACCTTTTTCATAAACCTAGGGGTGAGATGGATCTAGCATCCCCAGGGGCCTTGGTTACTATTACCCCAGATTTACCTTTATTATGCCTAGCCTTGCCTGTTTTAAATCACCTCCCTGTTCCTCAGGCGAAAATCCATAGCCTCTGAGGTGTAACAGACCCAGACAGATCAGGGCTAGTCTTTTGAATAGCCTCTACCTGTGACCCAAGTTTTTTTCCCTCTATTTTAGACTGAAGTTTACACAACTCAGTCTCTATTTCCAGCAAAGCAGACCTTAATTTACAGACCTCCTCTTCTTTTTCAGTTATGCATTGATACTGGTTATCCAATTGATTTTTCATTGTCTGAAATTGTTGCTTTGTAGCAGAACAATCTCCACATTGAAAATTGGATGCTACCTCCTGCATACTACGTTCAAATACACAGGCATTGGAGTTTTACATGGTATTTATCCTAATGCACAATTCCTCATGTGAGAAAGTTAGTTTTATAAGCACTGGCCACAAAACTTCTGGGGATTTTTTATCCTCAGGTAACAATATTGGATTAAAATTACAATGTTTGGCTAACATATTAAAAGTGGAAAGCAGAGTGTGTACTTTAGCCGGTGCCATCTTTTCCCAGCTGAAGAAAAGATGCGCTTTGTCCTGGAAACTGTATTTCCCACCTTTTCTCCAGCAGACCAACTAAATGGCTCAGGAAGATGCCCACAGAGCATCAATTCTCTAAACGATATTTTCAGTCATCCTTTAAAAAGGACATCAGACCTTTTTTTGATATTTCTCTCTAAACATCCCTCCCTCACTGCCTTTTGGATGTTGAGTAAGAGAGTATGTTTGGTCATAGATGATTAGCAGGGGGTGGGGGTGTCAGCCTTGAGGGTAGTCATGAGTTGCTAAAATTAAGCATTGTCATGGGTGGGTAATTAAAAGTACAAGTGATCAAAGCGAAATAGTTGAGAGTATGTTCAGTCATGGAGGTTGGCTCGAAGTGGTGGTGTTCACGAGTTATCAGTGAGGATAGGAGGTTGTTAGGAGTAAAGTCATGGGTCGTCAATTCACGAGTAACAATTAGTGAAGGCAAAGTTCATTTTGGCTGGTTAGCAGGCAAGCATTACAGGTTAGCGGCATTGGTTGGTGTTCATGAGTTGTCAGTCAGGATGGGGGGGGGGCAGTCACAGGTTGTTAGGAGGGTAGGGTGGTCAATTAAGAGTAAGAGAGTATGTATAGTCATAGCTGATTAGCAGGGGGGTGGTGGTGGTGTATATTAGTTGTCAGCCTTGAGGGCAGTTATGAGTTTCAAAGAGTAAGCGTTGTCATAGGCGGTGGTAGGAGTACAAGTGGTCAAAGCTAACTAGAGTGTGTTCAGTCATGGAGGTTGACTGGAAGTGGTGGTGTTCACGAATTGTCAGAGAGGATAAGGGGGCAGTCACAAGTTGTTAGGAGTGTAGTCATAGGTGGTCAATTAGGAGTTAGAGAGTATGTTTAGTCATAGCTGATTAGCAGGGGCAGAGGTGGTGGTGCATATAGGTTGTCAGGCTTGAGGGCAGTCATGAAGAGTTGTCATGGGTGGTTAGTTAGTAGTTAGTACAAGTAGTCAAAGCTAAATAGAGTATGTTCAGTCATGGAGGTTGGCTGGAAGTGTTCTTGAGTTGTCAGAGAGGATAGGGGGGCAGTCACAGGTTGTTAGGAGTGAAGTATGGATGGTCAATTCACAAGTAAATGAACATGAAGGTCATTCGTGGCTTGTTAGCAGGAAGTGGTGGTGTTCACAAGTTGTCAGAGAGGATGGGGGCAGTCACAGGTTGTTAGAAGTGTAGTCATGGGTGGTCAATTAAGAGTAAGAGAGTATGTTTAGTCATAGCTGATTAGCAGGGGGGGGGGTGTATATGTTCAGTCATGGAGGTTGGCTGGAAGTGGTGGTGTTCACAAGTTGGATGGAGAGGAGAGGATGGGGACAGTCACAGGTTGTTAGGAGTGAAGTCATGGGTGGTAAATTAACAAGCAAATATAATTGCAGACAAAGTTCAGTCATGGCTGGTTAGCAGGCAAGCATTACAGGTTAGCAGGAAGTGGTGGTGTTCACGAGCTGTCAGAGAGGAAGGAAGGAGTTGTCAGTCACAGGTTGGAAGTAGTGAGCATAGTCATGGACTATTAGTTGGAGACGAGGGAAGTCATGGGTGGCCTGAGAATGAAGGTAGCGACAGCTGATTAGAAGGAGTGGTGGTATCCAGGGATTATCAGTTGGGAGTTGGGGTGAAGCTTTACGTTTTTTTTATTATTACTGTAATTGCAGCGCATGTAGGGTGATGTTTCAGAGATCTCTGTTTAAAACCATTGCAGACATTATGTCACAAACGCTGGCGGACACGTGCTGACATTATCAGTGCAGCCGGCTTTACTTCTGGTTTTATCACTTTTTCCTGCCAGAATTCCTGTTTTAATGTTAGGTCGCGGAGCGCGCGGGACGGAGGTGAGCCGAGTGGCGAGATGTGAATCTCTCCATCAAACTTCTGCCTACCGGCAAGAGAGACACCGCTGCTCTGCATTCACCGCGCATTTAGAGGGGGTGTCTTTTATACACCGGGGACAGGAAATATGTATCAACAATCTACTGTATAATGTTTATATGTTTTATTTGGTTTGTGATTGTGTTAGGAAAGGCAGTGTGCCATCAGAAAACGGTGAGGACGATTGAATCTGAAATCTAACTTGCCATACTGATAATGGCCACCAGGTGGCTCCGTGTTCTCCGCTGGAATAAAACCCTAATCCTCACTTTTCTATTGGGCTGAGCTTGATAGGTGAGTCCTGATACCTCACCCTGTGCACGCCCCAGCGCCTTCTCCTTTGCATGTTGGAGGAGCAATACAACCTACAAGGCAGGAGCGGACTCGTCATAGGGAGACCCAGGCAAATGCCCGGTGGGCCGCACTGCTTTGTAGCAGTATAGGCTGCTACCTTTAAAGTGGACCAAAACCCAGTATGATCGGCCCGGGAATTTATAAGATTCCCGGGTCGATCGATTCCCTCGCCCGGGGCATCCAAAATCAGGATGCCCCACTGTGTGAAACCCCCCAGGTCACCCCGTACACCTACCTTGCTTCCCAGTCCAATGGCCCATGCGCGAGCCGCACCTGCATTCCCGCTATCCCTCTAGCAGGGCATGTGCCCGCGTCAGAGAAGCGGGGGGTGCCCCGCCAGCACGCTCGAAGCTGCTGCCATTAGACGCTGGCTTAGACGGTGTGACGTAAGCAGCTCTGAGCGCACTGATTGGACGAGCGGTTGCACATGCGCCTTAAAGCGGACCTTCACTCTAAATAAGAGTCTATCTTATATGTTTCCCACACCCTGTACATACAGATTGCTCACATTAAAAATCATCCTACCTGCATCTACTGCATTTTATAAGCCTTTAAACATCCAAGATGGCGGCTTATGGAAGCTGCCATTTTTGCAGGCAGCCTGCAAACAGGAAGTGCCTGCAAACAGGAAGTAACTGTGCTGCTCTGCATTCTGGGACTGCTGACCTTTCCCTGACCCCAGCTCTGCTCTGTCTGAGCAAAGCACAGCTATAACCCGCCCCCCTGTACCTTATCCCACTCTCCTCTCCTCAGTAAGTGTGATGCTTCTGAGTCAAGATCCTAAATTCCCGAACAGAGTTGCAGCCCAGTGGGGGAAAGAATAATAAATTAGTGACTAAACATGTAAAATAAATTAATTTTAGATGCTGAGGAATTGTTTTTTAAGAGTTTGGGCTTTTCATTAAATCATGGTGAAGGTCCGGTTTAAGACCGGGAAGAGGTGAGTTGCACTCGGCACTCGGCAATCTGGGAGGTTTCACACAGCGGTGCTTCCCCGATGGGCCTAAACCCAGGATAGTCAAAATAGGTTTTGGTTCACTTTAATTACACTCCCATCCAATCCCAGCCCGCCATCCCCTTCATCAATCTATCGCCCCACCCAAGTAACCCCAGCCCAAGTCCTTACCCTGATGATAAAGCCTCAGACTTGGAGCACACTGGATCACTGGTCAGGAAGCAGCAGAGATGCCACTGGCTGGTCATGGGCTGGGCTGGTAAAATCCTGGGCTTATTTCTGGCTCCAGTCTGCCACTGCTACAAGAGTTTGTGCTCCAGAAGGGAATATTAGAGAGAGACGGCCGCTTAAAAAAAGACGTTAGGTCTGCTAACACCCCCCCATCCTTAGGGCATCTTAAATTGGGATGCCTCTATAATTAAAGCGGAACAAAACTCAGCACCGGCTGTCCTGAAAACTATATAATCCCATGGCTGGCTGAAGGTAAGTGTATGGAGCGACCTGGGGGGTTTCACACAGAGGGGCATCCCAATTTTGGATGCCCTAGGGGAAGGGAATCGATCAGCCCAGGAGTCATATAGCGGCCCAGGAATCTTTGATAGTGGCCCCAACCCACCTTCTGAAAACATCTGATTGGAAGGCATAACCTCATTGGACAGCATTCAACATCCAATCCTACAATAGCATGACCACCCTTTCGGGATGCCAGCCCACCCCCGTGTGACCAGACCCCTGGGCATCTTGCTGGCAATGTCTGTAATAGCGAGCGAGGAGACAAACTGCGCCGCTCAGCCGCTTTATGATCCCATCTGCATAGATGTTAGCAATTTATCGCGATCATTATCTCTGAATTCACGCTTACAAAGTGCTTACTCTACATTGACTGTACTAATGCCTCGCAGACCCCCCCCCCCCACACACATACACAAAGGCATGCACGCACCCGCCGCCACCTTGGATAAAGCCCAATACAGAGGAGGCGATTGATTTTACACAGCAAAGTACAGTAAGCAGAAAAACCCCAACCAATATGCTTACTACGGAATTTCTCCCCGGTAAGGAAACAGGGTTTTTAAATGAAAGGTGCAGCGGAAAGAGAGTCTTAACCCCTCAAGGCGAAGGGCCGGGAGCCTGCAGAGGGCCAGCTATGGCTTGCTGCAGGAATAAAGAAATAAATGTGGCCTTCCCGCCTTGCTATGCCATTCATTATTTTATGTATTCTTCTAGGTGTGTATAGCTTGGGCTGCAATCACTGTGCTACTATTCTGAAGCAGCATTTGTGCTCTGTGCTCCAATCCGCAATCCCTGCGCACAATCTATGTTCCATGCATTGTACACAGCCTGGGCTGCAGTTGGGGTTAACCATCGGTAATTACAGTGAGCTCTAATTGCAATCCAAAGTACTGTATTTTGCGCCCTATAAGACGCACTATTTTTTTCCAAAAGTGGAGGGAAAATGTCAGTGTGTCTTATTGAACGAATGTAAAAAAATAAAAGGTATACTTACATGAGTCTCGCGCATGCTGTTCCTGCCTTGCCTTCCGCCGCTGCCACTGCAGGGACTGTGTTCATGTAAGTATACCTTTTTTTTCTGGGGGGTTGGGGCGAATGCCACACTAAAAAAAAGGAATGGGAGGAATGCCACACTGCCTATGGGAAATGGGAGGGGGGTGCCACACTGCCTATGGGGAATAGGATGGGGGTGCCACACTGCCTATGGGGAATGGGATGGGAGGGGGGTGCCACACTGCCTATGGGGGATAGGATGGGGGTGCCACACTGCCTATGGGGAATGGGATGGGAGGGGGGTGCCACACTGCCTATTAGGAATAGGATGGGGGTGCCACACTGCCTATGGGGAATAGAAGGGGAGAATGCCACACTGCCTATGGGAATGGGATGGGGGAATGCAACACTACCTATGGGAATGGGATAGGGGATGTCACACTGCCTATGGGGAATGGGAGGGGGGATGCCACACTGCCTATGTGGAATGGGAGGGGGGATGCCACACTGCCTATGTGGAATGGGAGGGGGGATGCCACACTGCCTATGTGGAATGGGAGGGGGGATGCCACACTGCCTATGTGGAATGGGAGGGGGGATGTCACACTGCCTATGGGAAATGGGACGGGGAATGCAACACTGTTTATGAGGAATGGGAGGTGGGAATGCCACACTGCCTATGGGGAATGGGAGAGGAGAATGCCACACTGCCCATGGAGAATGGGGTGGGGGGAATGGCACACTGCCTGTAATGAGGTGTTTTAGTACAACATTTAGTTTAGAATATTTTTTTTTTCTCATTTTCCTCCTCCAATTCCTAGGTGCGTCTTATCGGGTGAAAAGTCACAGTGTCACCTATCTCACACGGTGTCACCTATCTCAGGTAATGTCACAGCAAAGTAAGGGTTAATGGGACCGCAGCATGGGTAGCTGACAGGTTGGTATTTCAGCAGACAGACACTCACCGGCAAGAAGGATAAGTGAAAGCATCAGATTGTTTTAGAGTTGCAGGGAGAAAAGTTTAACTTTTTAATCCACGTCACAATCAAATTCACAGCTCACAGTTCACAGGTCAAATAAACTTGCACCGCTTGTGTAAAGCAAACACGAGTACACTTGCTTATTAGAACATTTCAGTGAAAGGGTTAAATAGTTTTGCATCCTTCAGCCAAAAGGACACAGGGATAGTCACAATATCAACTTTCTTGCACAGTTCTCATATAATCATAGCAGATTAGCGGTTCGACCACCCCACTTTGATGTGAACACTAGCTCCTTAGTAGCGAATTACGCAGGGTGAGTGCTAGAGGAACTATGTGGGTTTAGGATTTCCAGTGGACTCACTGGGTGTAAGCTTAGAATCAGTGTCCAGGGACAACACTCACAGGCAGGTTCAAGACCTTCCTGGGGGTTTAAGGGTTTCCAACAATAGGGGCAGCCGCACCTAACTGGAGTCCCTCACATGGCAGATGGACTTCTTACCACACCAAAGGCTCCCCCATGGGTTCTCTCTATCCCGCCAGGGTCTTCACCAAGCTCCTCAAAACAATTGCCCGCCATTACTCTGATTCCCACCCCAGCCGCCTTCCATGAGTTGCAGGCTATGGATGATATCCCTGTCTGCCTCTGGCTTCTCCTTATGAAACCTCCTCAATATAATGTTGCCTGCCATTTTCCTCCCAAAAAGCTTCCAACCAATCTCAGTAGTTTCCTGTTGTTCTCCAAGTGTATCTTATGCCACCTGGCTCATCCTAATGGGCATCAGCAGGCAGTGTGGAAGCCACGTGCACATGGCCAAAGTAATTGAGGACGAACTGTACTATCCTCCAATGGGATTCCCTGGGAGTCCAGGGACGGCCACTTTAAGAAAAAGAAAAAAAGGGGGGACCAGGCATAACTAAAACATAAACTGGTAATAAATAAAAGCGAAAACATGTATAAATATATAAATAAATAACGAGGTCAGCAAAAGTGATTGAGAAATACACAACAGAATGAACAGGATAATGACTAAAAACATAAATACATAATAAATTAAAACTGGACACATTTAGTAATGCGGACTTACACGCCAAAACAGATAACTAAACATGAATAAAACATGAGAAGGAGACAAATATATACAATAAATAAGTAAATGCGTAAATAACATACACACATACATTCAGAAGCAAATCAGTAGGCAAGCAGATGCATTGCAATTAAGAAATGAAGAAATACATATTGTAAATAGGGAAAAGGTTTATGCAGGATTCCGAATTCATAAAAAATAAATGCATAGGATATCTTATTAATTTTTATTAATACTCATTTTTTATTGTCATGCTTTTGCTTGGAAAACAGTCTATTGTTCCTTTTCCTATTTTTCATATAATTATTCTCCAAATTAACCAAACTTTTTTGAATAATAATAACATTAATATTGTAAAAAATATATAAAATGTAGTATTATTTTTACTATGTGAAACATATTGTAAACATGATTAAAATGTTATTACTTTGACTAATAATCTTAATCCCATACTAAAAAACAAAAAATAATAATGCAGTATGCAGTATGCAAATATAAAAAAGGAAAACAATGCTAAATATAATGCCAATCTTTTAAAATTATCTTTATATTATTATTATTATTATTATTATTATTATTATTATTATTATTATTTTTTTTTTATTTTTTTTTTCATGCTATTGCATGGAAAACAGTCTATTGTTCCTTTTCCTATTTTTCATATAATTATTCTCCAAATTAACCAAACTTTTTTGAATAATAATAACAATAATATTGTAAAAAATATATAAAATGTTTATATTATTTTTACTATGTGAAACATATTGTAAAAATGATTAAAATGTTATTACTTTGACTAATAATCTTAATCCCATACTAAAAAACAAAAAATAATAATGCAGTATGCAGTATGCAAATATAAAAAAGGAAAAAAATGCAAAATATAATGCCAATCTTTTAAAATTATCTTTTTATTATTATTATTATTATTATTATTATTATTATTATTATTATTGAAAAGTACTACAGTATATTGGAATCCTTTAAATTCTAATATTTTATTTATTATTCTTATTATTATTTTTCTCCAGCTTTCTGCAAATAAATATAAAATAATAATAATAATAATACAGACTGAACCTCTAAACCTCCCCACCATACAGCTTTTGTTTAAATTGCTCTTAGGGGCTGAGAGGTGTGCTATACACAGTACTTTATTGGATAACGTACTGTACATATAAAATGAATGGTGCACTGTAATCCTCTCATCGCTTCACTATTGGCCACTTTAGCCACACTATTAAATGAATGGTTCACTGTAACCCTTTCATTGCTTTACTAATGGTCACTTTAACCTCACTATAAAATTAATGGTAAACTGTAACCCTCTCATCGCTTCACTTTTAGACACTTTAGCCATAAAATGAATGGCACACACTCAAACACACACACACACACACACACACACACACACACACACACACACACACACTTCAAGAATGTTTGTTTACTAATATGATTATAAAATATAAAAAAGAAGAGCATTACAATCCTGTTAACAAAATAATTACTAAAAATGTTAATAAATGTATATCTAAATTAACTAAACACAAACATGGAAAATAATAACACACACACTAAATACAGAATTCTAAAGAATAATAGACAAATACTAGAAAAAGAATAACAGACGTAGGTAAGTAATGTAATCCTGTAGGTGAGTGCATTTCCCCAGATTAGAGAATATTACATGGCAGCCAGCAGCGAGGTAGCGCCATCCCACTTGCGCTAATCCAATATCAGGCCAATAAAGCGCAGCAGCGAGAAAGTCATTTAAGAATTTCATTTATCAAATTACGCGGCCCTGCCGCTCCCTCTTTGGCGCGGGGTGACATTTCAGGCGGCCGGGTTTACAGCTAGCAAATCTATTTTGCAATCACTTGAGAATTAATATCCCGCCTTGCTCTTTCCCGAGCGCCATGAAAATTACTCCAGCTCTCCAAACAGACGCCAAAAGGCGTCAGAATCGCAATCAATTCTGAGGAGTAGCGTTCCCTTAAAAACAGGCGGGAATAGGCTGCGCTCAATGAACGTGCCGCATGCCGACCGCGCTGAATTTCCTGCCGCAGATTCACCAAGACAGCATCAAAATTGAAAAACTCAGGATCATGTGATCAAGGCAACCGGAATGGGTTTTAGGGTAGTAGTTTAGATAGTTGTTTAAGCAAAATTGCTTAATGGTGGTGCCGAAATACGAGTGGGACCACCTTCATGCTTCTGTGTCAATTCTTCTTTGCCCATGTGATTAAAGGCTTCCAATAGGAATACAGCTTTCAATTGGATACAAATACAATACAATACAAGGGCTTCCGATAGGAATAGCAATGAGATAGATAGATAGATAGATAGATAGATAGATAGATAGATAGATAGATAGATGATA
Source organism: Gastrophryne carolinensis (assembly GCA_027917425.1). NCBI lineage: Eukaryota > Metazoa > Chordata > Amphibia > Anura > Microhylidae > Gastrophryne > Gastrophryne carolinensis. The sequence continues at coordinate 635,777,871 of CM051234.1, forward strand.
CTGTAGATAGATAGATAGATAGATAGATAGATAGATAGATAGATAGATAGATAGATAGATAGATAGATAGATAGATAGATAGATGATACTGTAGATAGATAGATAGATAGATAGATAGATAGATAGATAGATAGATAGATAGATAGATATGAGATAGATAGATAGATAGATAGATAGATAGATAGATAGATAGATAATATATAGGTAGATACTAGATAGATAGATAGATAGATAGATAGATAGATAGATAGATAGATAATATATAGGCCGATATTAGATAGATAGATAGATAGATAGATAGATAGATAGATAGATAGATAATATATAGGTAGATATTAGATAGATAGATAGATAGATAGATAGATAATATATATGCCGATATTAGATAGATAGATAGATAGATAGATAGATAGATATGAGAAAGATAGATAGATAGATAGATAGATAGATAGATAGATAGATAGATATGAGATAGATAGATAGATAATATATAGGCCGATATTAGATAGATAGATAGATAGATAGATAGATAGATAGATAGATAGATAGATAGATATGAGAAAGATAGATAGATATGAATAAAATGATTGATAGGTAAAAAAGATAGAAAAAAAGATTGATTTACATGGAAAAAATAAATAGACAGCTATATAGCTTCATAAATAGATAGATGTAATGTACAGATAGATATGTGATATAGATAGTTATAGATATTGAATATATAGATTAGATTAATTAATACATAAATATTGGAGGGAGGGCTAGATAGATTAAAAGAAAGATATGTCATGGATAGATAGACAGACAGATTAATGAACATGGACTAGATAGAATAATAAATAAATCATTAAATAAATATGGGAGGGATAGATAGATAGATAGATAGATAGATAGATATGGGTTAGATAGATAGATATATAGCTAGCTTTGTAGGTTAGGGTTAGGAGTTTGAATTAAATGATTTCGTTAATGGCAGCCAGCGTAGACACAGAGGAGCAGAACTGGAAAAGTGAGAGGAGAGGTGGAGTTGAGAATTGAGCGGAGGACTGTTGCTGGCTCTATTGCCGAAACATCTAGCCAGGAGTGTGTCCCGTTAATTAGGCAATGTGAGGCAGCCACCTTGGGTGGCACTAAGGCAGCAGAGAGGCCAGATGCACCCCTGCGCCTGGCAATGACGGAGTTAAAGCGCCCATGCTGGTCATCTGCTGGTCGCATTATAGATGCATTTTCTAGGCAAGTTGACTTGAAGTCAGACGTCTTCTAAGAATAGAGCGCGTTCTTCCCCGGCTCTCCATCTGCCTGATGACTTGATTGCCACAAAGCATGATGGTCCCGTGTGCACAGTCCATGCAAGGAGTCAGGATGGCCAGTAATTAATCCTATGAATCTTCACTTCATCCATCGCTGATCCGGCCGGGAATGGACGCCTCCATTGATTAGTTACCGCAAACACTGACGCTTCCAAGTCGCTCTTCAATTAAGCTAAAATGATGCTGTCACTGCTGGAGACACATTGACTCCGCCGGCGACCTTCCGCGATGAGGGGGCGGGACAGACGCGGCCATACATTCCCACCTGTATCCAACCCTAGCTATAGTTCTTGAGATTCTATACTGCAGGGGGACACTTTTTTACTGCCTGGTTTTAGAGGCATTAAAGAGGAAATTCGGAGGCCCTGGAGTCTTTTAGACTGAGGTGCCACTTCCTGGGGTGTCCGGAATTGGGATGCTCTACTGTGTGAACCCCCATATTGCCAGTTTCACTCACCTGCTCCCGGAATCTCTGTGCCACGGCGGCATCACCACTCACCTCTAGCTGTGCTCATACCCGCCCTAGGCTATCTGATTGACAGGCCAAGCACGCCACAGCTAGAAACTGAGTGGGGGAAGCCGTTGATGGTGTACTTGACTTTGCTCAGCTGCTGAGCCGTTCAGGCGGCTTAGCCACTAGCAGAGTTGAAGGGAGCCAAGTGAAACTGAGGTTGAGAAACACAATTCCTGATGGTGTGAATAGACAGAGAAACCCAGCCTACAGTGGTGGCGATGTGCAGAGGAACCCAATCCATGATAGTGGGGATGTGCAGAGGAACCCAATCCATGATGGTGGGGATGTGCAGAGGAACCCAATCCATGATGGTGGGGATGGGTAGTGGAACCCAGCTCCTGTTGGTAGGGGGCAAAAGAATCCACGTCATGATTATAGGAATGGGAAAAGGAACCAAGACCATCATGGTTGGGACAGGCAGAATTCACTAGTCACAATAAGCAGAAGAACCACAGGCAGTGCAAGCACAATCAAGGCATGACTCTTGGGACTAATATACAATAGGTAAGTAGACGAGGCAGGTTTTAGCACAAGTAAGTTTGTAACAGAAATTCCAATGCTGGGTTGTAACAAGTAAGATAAACTAGGTTGTAATAATAATCAGAAAAAGACATCAGCTTCGACTTCCTGAGCACGTAATGGATGCATTGAGCAGTGAAGACGTCTCTTTCGTGTGGGCTGGTACCATGTAGGCCGTAACCCCTATGCAGTGACTATTGGCAGCCTGACTTATGATACTGAAAGAGGAAAGCTAAATGGTTTCTCCATGAACAAACTAATTAATTGAAGCTTAGAGGTAAAGCTATAGAGCTCATAATGTGATGTCCCTTAGACCTCTTGCCTCTGATGCCAATTCCACAGCTCAGTAGACCGCTCTACATTTGACTCAACCCAACACTGACATCATCTGTGTATTTTACCACATTCCCTGATCCTTCACCTAGAATGATTGGCATGTCAGGCATCCCTGCTAAGTAGGTCACAATGATTAGTATCAGATATTTCAAAATGTATCTCTCCTCCTCCGGTGCTGAAGAGAACATTGGCTGGAGCATTGGTGTGTGTGTGCCTTCGCAAGCCCCATACAGCTGGTTAATAGCCACTGTTTTTGGGACTCCTTTGCCCATTACCAAATTCTAAATTGTCTGCTGACAGTCATGTAGCATCAGATTCTGCCTCCTGCCTGCTAAAATGTGGCGGGCCCAGAAGTAGTAGATGTTGGCTATCGGTAATGGGCTTGCAGGGGCCATATGCACGGTAAGGCATCACCAACTGTTTTTTTCTAAACTGAAACCTCAATGTTCAAGTTAAATTGCTTTGTTGGCACTTAATTTGTGCAGTTTGGGCACTCAATCTCTAAAAGGTTCACCATCACTGTCCTAGGACACCCTGATGTTGGCTTATATGGTGGGGAGATTATGGTTTTGTACCATATTGAAAATACCTATTATTCTTAGACCTCCCCTAGCAACAACTATAGTCAGAATTTCCCATGGCTCTGTTCACCAATTCTAATGTGCCCTATGGTGACCCACATTATCCCAATCTCTCTTGGCAACTCCTAGACCAACCAGACAGCCGGGTGTTGGCTTACAGTATACAGTATAGTTGGTAGATTATGTTTTTTTACCTTACTGAACAGAACTATTATCCCTAGACAGTACCTTACCCAACAATTTAGCAATGCCCAAATATTCTCCATAGATCTGAACACCACCTGTCCTGCATCATCACCAATCTCTCCTAGCAACTCCCTTGCTTGATCATAGACACCCCTGGTGCTGTTGTATATGTGGTGGAGAAAGGCATGGGTTTATGTCATGAGTAAGGACCAGTGGGTCTGAAACGCGTAGACGTTGCCAGATTTTTGTCTGAGGTTTACCTTTTTATCAGCACCTTTTATGGTCTTTGTAATGGATTAAAGCGCCGGATGAAATGTTAGAATGCAACCTTGGCTGGCTTTTTGTTTTCGATTGCGATGTGCAGTGTAACTCTCATAGCCGTTGCAGGATTGTTTCTCTACCCAGTATTGTGACTTAAATATTAAGGTAGAGCTGACGTTTTCTGTTTATACTTCAGGCATGGGTTTATAGCTTCTACAGAGGTTATTATACCTAGATTTCCCCCAACAGCCACTGCATTGCATCCTTTGGTGACTTGTATCATCCCTAGTATCTCCTAGCAACTTCCTTGTTTGATCATAGACACCCCTGGTACTGGTGTATATGTGGTGGGGGGAGTGTAGGGGCCTGGGTATAAATAGGAACATGTCAGTTAGTTCATAAAAAACCCATGTACATGAAGTGAATAAGTTAGACATTAAACCCTTTTATGGTTTTTAACCATGAAAGTGTATAGACACTGCAGTACCCTTAATTAGACTCCAGATGGCAGTAGTGGGACTAGGCCATAGACAATCATTGGGCAATAGACTTGGAAGGAGATTGTTCTAGAAGGTAAGGTATAAAGGGTTAATAGTCATAGCAGGATGCTGGGTAGAAACACAGTAATAACCTGGAGGATAGTGATTGGTTGGAGGGTGTAGAGAACAGCCTATCATGTGGCGGACATGTGGCGGAACATGTGATGGAACGTTCTGGAAGGTAGCTGGAATTTATATAAGGAGGCCACGGTTCTAAAGCCACTTGATTTGAATTGTAGAGGAGCAGATGGGAGACCAGACTTGGAGAGAGATCCAGCAAGGGGAGAGGAAGCCATAGGGAATCCTCCTTGGGGAGTTCACCTGTTGGTTGAACCTTTGCTTGTGGATGGGACAGAAGGAAGTGTAACTGAACAGATGTATGAACATGTACCATGTTTGATGTTTGCCATTGGAATTAATAAAGACAAACTCTGCTTTTATCCATTGGACCGTCTATCATCTTTCCGAGCGGCACAGTGAGTACGAACCTCCCCAGCACCCCACCCACAGCTCCCTGGGCCCAGAAGAACCTGCTCCCTGCCGTCCTCATCAAACACCAGGTTTGTGAAGGCTACAGAAGGCATGGGCTTATAGCTTCTACAGAGGCTATTATCCCTAGGTTTCCCCCAACAACCACTGCATTGCATCTTATCATCCCTAGTATCTCCTAGCTACTCTCTTGTTTGATCATAGACATCCCTGGTTCTTGTGTATGTGTGGTGAGGGAAGGCATTGGTTTATAGCTTCTACAGAGGTTATTATCCCTAGACTTCCCCAATAACCACTGCATTGCATCCTTTGGTGACTCTTATCATCCCTAGTATCTCCTAGAAATTCCCTTGTTTGGTCATAGTCCCCCTTTGACTGTTCTGGGAGAAACAGACAGTAATACACTAGTATTACTGAAACCTACATTTTCATTCCGTCGCTAAAAGTTAAGACCCCCCCCCCCCTTGGCTCTCCCACACACGTCGCTTCCTTCTCCTCTCCCTCTTATAAGTACATATTTAATTTTAGAACTACTTACCAACCACATCGGCATAATAAATTGCTTTCCAGTAATTTCACCATCCTCCGCCTCGCCCGCCTTTATTTATTTTATTTTTGTATTCCCAGCGCGCTTCATATTTCTTCCAAAAGAAAAACAGTTTGTACAAGAGTCTTATTAACATTATTAAAACTGAATTAAAATTCGTAATATTTATATTGCATTAAAATGATGAACATTCCCATTTAAAGATGTGTACGGCGTCTGCATCTGAGCGGATTATGCGAAAGAGTCAATTATCGCGTTCGCTACTTGGTGATTAATTTGTTGTTTTTTTTTTTTCTTTTCTTTTTTGGCAAAACAAACTATTAACTGAACAATCTTGAGATAAAATTGTTTCTACGCTCAGAAATAAAAAAATATATATATACCGGTATATACTGAAATCTATACAAACCTCTACAGCGTATTGTTTAGCTGGGATTCGGGGCAAAGTTAGACGTGGGGAATTTCAGGTAAAACTCTTCCATTGTTGGTTAGGAAAAAAAAGCAATACTAAATAAGAAACGGAGAAGAGAAAACAAAGGAAAAAAGAAAGGGGGAGAAATGGAAGGGGGAACAAGAGCCATTGTTTCATGAAGGCTTCGTTCACACATGCACTCTTTTTTTCTCTCTCTCTTTCCTTCTCTCTTTCCCGATTCATTTTTTTCTTTCTTTGTTCTCTGCTTTTGTTCCTTGTTTATTTTAATTTTTTTTATTCTTCTGTATTTCTTTCCATCTATTCTTTCTTTATTTCATTTTTTCCTGTCATTCCTTCTATTATTTTTTTCTTTCTGTTCTTTAGCAGTATTCACCAGAGTGACATTTGTTAAATTAAGCCACGCCCCCTCATTGAAGGATTAATAGGTTGTAACGGTTAAAACAATATAAACACTGCTTTTCGCCCAGTTTGGCTGCTGTTGTTAAAATCCACATTCAATCCCTGTCTTAGTCTCCCTCTCAGCCCCTGTACCCACAAGCCAAGGTACCCCAGTCGTCGAAGTTATAGCCCCAGCATCATGGTTGGGGGGCCTCAGCAGGGATATCTCGAGCCAGCCAGGGGCTGGTAAAATCCAGGGCTGATTTTTGGCCCCAGTCTGCCACTGGTGGAGTGTTACAAAATGGCTAAGAGAAGGCTTATTGAAAGAGTGCCATGGGATCAGCGGTGTGGTTATAATACAGAACCACAGGGTTTCATGATGCCCCGGGGGCACAGACATAAACCCAGAGTGGCATTTTCTAGCCCATGCCCATGATCTGCCCCTACAGTGTTATAGGCATTGACCATCTTAAGAGATCCCTGGGGATGGGGCTCAGCAGCTCGTGGGCTGGTCAGTAAATTTCAGGCTGGTTTTTGGCGCCAGTGCAATGCTGAGGGCAGGAGGGTGACATGGAAGGGGGCAGGGGCAGCCTGGCCATAGGGAGACCTGAGACACTGCACAGCTTTGGGGCCAGTTGGGCTGCTGCTTTTAACACCCACATTCAATCCCTGTCCCCTTAATCTCCCTCTCAGTGCCACTGTACCCACAAGCCAAGGAACCCCAGCCCCAATGCTATAGCCCCGGCATCATGGTTGGGGCGGCTCAGCAGGGATGTCTTGGGCTGGCCAGGGGCTGGTAAAATCCAGGGCTGATTTTGGCCCCAGTGTGGGTGCCAAGGTATCAAACCTGTTAACAAAAAGGTAACAAATGAGGCAGGTGTGGGGCCGAGAACCCCCAGATAGGATTCCTGTTCTCTTGTACAAAGAATAAAAGACAATAGTTTCATGCTGCGCCTTGTTTGAGGCAAGCAAAGAGTGGAATCGATGTTTGTGGCTCCCCAGCGTATGTTTGGTGTAATTCGGGAACACGGCGGCGCATTAGTGTTGCGGCGTTGTATTGGATTAGGGTTACAGGATGGATAAGCCGGTGGGGAGCGCCAGTTAAGCGCGCTCCTTTAATGTACACCTTATTAGAGGAGGCTATTCAATAAGACATCGATCTGCTTCCCCCCGGCAGGGCCAGGTTTTCCAAAGCTTCTAAGCTCCACGTGTGCATTGCCTCGTCTTTTATTATCCTATTTGTTTGTTTCACTTTAGTAACGTACTTTAGTGATTTTTGCTTCTCTTGATCTCTTAGATCATAGTTTGCTACAATGCACGTGGGCAGACCTCTCAAACCAATTCCAAATTTAAAGAGGACCAAAAGTTAAAAAAAAGAATGTTTAGTAAATTGCTCCACTAAAGCCCTGCTCTGGCAAAAGAGGGCTTAACTCCATGCAAATGTTCTGAAATAACATGCTGATTCTTTGCATGGAAGTGGCCATCTTGTCACATATAGTCATGAGGGGAGAGCTGTAACAGCAGGAGCCCACACCAAACAGAGAGAAGGCCTCATAAACACAAGCAGCTTGTGTATTATACTATATAAACGCACACACTGAATAACCAGTTGCCAGAGAGATTGTGTGTATGAGGGGAAAGCTGCAACAATGTATCTTTACCACTGTTCACTGCGGAATCTGGATTTAACGCACACCATTCACATAATGTATCTTCTACAATGTTAAAATCCTTTCAGCTTTGCCTCAGAGCAATGAGTCATCACGGCTGATGGCTTTCTACTAGAAGTTAAGGAGGATTGCACTAATATGTGAGGCAAGTTTACTGTGGGGTTGGGTTTTATATCAGCTGGACTTATGTATATGGCAAGATGGCTGCTCCCATGCAGTTATGCAGCTTAGAAGCTGCCTGCTATTCCATAACATCTGCAGGGAGTTAAGCCCTCCCAAAATAGTTTATCTTACTGATTGCCAGAGTGGGGCTTTAGGGGTTCAATTTACTTACCACACACCATTCAGTCAGTGTAAACATATGTATCTTCTAAAATGTTACAAATCTTTCAGCTGTGCAGCACAGCAGTGAATCATCACAGCTAATGGCTTTCTACTAGAAATAAAGGAGGGTGGCACTGATATGTGAGGCAAGTTTACTGTGGGATTTGGTTTTTATATATGCTGTATGTGGCAAGATGGCCGCTCCCATGCTATTATGCAGCATAGAATCTGCGTGCTATTCCATAACATCCGCATGGAGTTAAGGCCTCTTCCATTGTCACTTGCCATAGTGGGCCTTTAGGGGTGCAATTTACTGAACTTGCTATTTTTACTTTTGGTCTGCTTTAAAGGGACTCCATTTTTCCATTTTTAAATTGAAGAAGAAATGAGCGAGATATTGAAGTTTACAGGTTCACCTCATTATTTCTCTTCTGAAGCAAGTGGGCGTGGCCCTAGGCTCTGTGATGCTGCATAATAATCAACATTATGAGTGGGGTCTGTAAGAGCCTGATATTGTGCTTTGTGTTACTATATATATATATATATATATATATATATATATATATATATATATTAACTTGAAATTAATATATAATTATACTACATTGTTTATATACATAAGGCAAACAATAAAAAACATATGATAATAATATTTTATTATATTTATTATATGCATTTATAATCAATTAGTTAAAATCAGTTTATACACATCGGCAGAGTCCAATGATCAGTGATGCAGGGAGCTGGTGCAGGCTCTATTTTCTTGCTCCAAATCACACCACAAGCACATAGGCAGCCACAGGCCATTCAAGTACTGATTAGATTTGACTGTAATTGAAACACTAATTAGACGCTACCACTATTCATATGCTAAATGGGGTTGCCCTAGTGGGAGGGAGAGGCTGGTGGTTTAAGCTGCATTATACTAATGTGCTCATCCAAGCCCTGGATACTATGCCATGTGAACCTGTCCAGAGCCCTCCCCACACACCTTCCTAATTGTGGAGGACATTTCCTGGGCTGCGAGTGTGTTCCTTGCACTGTTGGTGAGGGGCATCCCAAAGCTACATGCTTTAAAGCCTTACTGGTTGATTTTGGAATGCCGAATTATTTTATTTCTAATGCTCAACTGTGACTGGTTCTCTTTAGGACAAATAATGACAAATGTAAATGAAGTGTATGCAAAGCGCACTGCAGCGCACCCCAACCAGTCCGCCCCGAGAAAACAACAACACGGCGCTTCAACAGGTCCTGGGAGGAATCCATTCCGCCTATTCCAAAAAAGAAAAGAAAAGGCAATTTACAATTAAATGCAAATCGGGGGGGAAACAAGAACGCAAAAATGACTTTTCATTTCCAAAACAATTAAATGCTCAAAAATTAATTCCGTTTGCTTCTCTGTCCCCGGCCCTATAAATAATAAGAACAATACAATAAATTAAATCACAGTGAAATCCTATTCTCTAGTCTGCCCTGGAAAGTTTAATATTAGTCCCTCCTAAGCCGCTTTGATTTAGGCTTTTTTCATCTGTTTTTGTTTCTCAGATAATAACCATACCAGCCAAGTGTCCCTGATTTGGAGGGACTGCCCCTCTTTTGTCCCTCTGTCCCTCGTTGTTCTCATTTGCCCCTTTTTGAGGTGTAACATGCAGATCTGCATCAATAAATTATTCATTTGCCTATTCAAAGTGTTTCTATTGTTGAAACTGTTACACCCTATCTCCTATCCATCCCTCAATGAGGGGACGTGCCTTCACCCATCCCCCATTGAGAGGATGTGGCTTCATTTACATATCAATATTAGAGGTGTAACATGCAGATCTGCACCATAAATGATTAATTCGCCTATTCAAAGTGTTTCTATTGTTGTAACTGTTACACCCTATCTTCTATCCATCTCTTTCCCACCCTGAAAAGTTGGAAGTTATGCCTATATGGTCTGCCTTGATTTTGGGGTAAGCCTGGTTGCCTTGGGGACAGAGGTCCAGTTCAAACTAAGGACCAAATCATCATACATTGGTTATGGGGGGGTCCAGACATTGCTGCTGTAGGGGGGATGCACATTCCAGATGGCGACCCCCAGGGGGTTCCCATGATGTTGAAAAGGCTAAAATAAAAGGGTTCATGCCATGAAAAGCTATTAGGCAGGCCCAAATTCTTACATGACTTTAGCCATACCTCCCAAGTGTCCCTGATTTGGAGGGACTGTCCCTCTTTAGAGACCATTACCCCCTGTCCCTCGTTGTTCTCATGTGTCCCTCTTTGAGGTGCAACATGCAGATCTGCAGCAATAAATGATTCATTTGCCTATTCAAAGTGTTTATATTGTTGTAACTGTTACACCCTATCCATCCCTCAATGACGGGGCGTGGCCTAAATTGACACTTATCCCCCTTTCCCACCCTGAAAAGTTGGAAGGTATTCTTTAGGTTCTTTTTTGGGGGGAATCTTATGTAACATTTTTGGTAGACATTTGCATTAGCACCTAATAGTCTTGTAAACGATATTCCCATAATTGATTCCAGCCTACAGAGGAAGCGAAAGGTTAGGCGGCTTCTATTGACATGGAGCAGAGCTGGAGAGGCCGGGATAAGCCCGGGATTGGCTCTCTCGCAGTCACTGTGCCCGGGATCTCCAAAACCAATTTTCTTTGCTGGTTTAGTAAAAAAGAAAAGGTCAGAAGCTGGGGTGCGAATTCCCGCAAGCCCTCGATGCCGCTTGATGTCCTTCAGAAGAAAATTAGGATTCATTAAACTCCCCCTCGGATCGCGCGGCTAGTGTAGCCTCTGGCTCGGCGAGAGAGAGAGCCCGAAAATCTGCTGGATGAGGAAAACGTGACGGTGCAAATATGAGTTTAATGCTTTAGCCTCAAGCTTGCAGTCGTACTGCTTTTTATTGCCATTGGCACTAGGCTTATTGTTATATTACCATCATCTTCAACACAGCATGGCAACCCAGCAGATACTCACCTGCTCTAACTGCCAGGACACAATGCATTGCTGTGGCCTCTGATGAGATGCAGCTCACTGCCTGTAATGAGGGATGACACTCACTGCCTGTAATGAGGGATGCCGCACACTGCCTGTAATGAGGGATGCCGCACACTGCCTGCAATGAGGGATTGCTTCTCACTGCTTGTAATGAGGAATGCCGCTCACTGCCTGTAATGAGGGATTGCTTCTCACTGCTTGTAATGAGGAATTCCACTCACTGTCTGTGATAAGGGATGCTGCTTACTGCCTGTAATGAGGGACGCCACACACTGCCTGCAATGAGGGATCGCTTGTCAATGCTTGTAATGAGGAATGCCACTCACTGCCTGTAATGAGGGATGCTGCTCACTGGCTTTAATGAGGAATGCCCCTCACTGTCTGTAATGAGAGATGCTTCTCACTGTCTGTAATAAGGGATGCTGCTCACTGGCTGAAATAAGGGATGCCACACACTGTCTGTAATGAGGGATGCTGCTCAATTCAATTCAATTCAATTCAATTTATTGTTCGCCAAGTACATCGTGAGATGAACAAGGAATTCTTTTCGGCATATACACAGTGCAAAAAGAAAACAGTACAGATAACTGCAGTTAAAGTTACAAAGGAAGGGGAACATGGAAGACAGAGATACGGAAGCAGGTAATCTCTTATAAAGTCAGAGTATGAGGACCCATCAATTCCAGCTTGATCCTGAGCCTATGATGCCTGGATATTGTTAAGGATGCGGACGGCCAAAGGAAAGAAACCCTTCCTGGACCTAGAAGTCCTGCAGGCTGGGACCGCAAGACGTCGCCCGGATGGTAAGTAGTGGAATAGGGTGTGTCCAGGGTGGGACGGATCCCGGAGTATCTTTCCAGCTCGCGTCTTGATTCTCTGATTGTGCAGTTCCTGTAGGGATGGTAAGGGGGCTCCGATTATTCTTTCTGCCGTCTTTATTGTTCTTTGGAGTCTACCCTTGTCCCTGCTTGTAGCTTCTTCGAACCAGACAGAGAAAGAAAAGCACAGAACAGAACCAATGACGGCATTGAAGAAGAGCACAAGCAACTTTTTCGACAGACCAGCCTTCTTAAGTTGCCTCAGGAAGAAAAGTCTCTGATGTGCTTTCTTCAGTAGAGCCGTAATCTTCAGTAGAGCCGTCTCACTGCCTGCAATGAGGGATGCTGCTCACTGCCTGCAATGAGGGATGCTGCTCACTGCCTGCAATGAGGAATGCTTCTCACTGTTTGTAATGAGGAATGCCGCTAACTGCCTGTAATGAGGGATGCCACACGCTGCCTGCAGTGAGGTATTCCGCTCACTGCCTGTAATAAGGGATGCTGCTCACTGGTTTCAATGAGGAATACCGCTCACTGTCTGTAATAAGGTATGCTGCTCACTGAAAATAATGAGATTTCCACTCACTGTTTTGAGGGATGCCGCTCACTGGCTGTAATGATGGATGCTGCTTACTGCCTGCAATAAGGGATGTAGCTCAGTGCCTGTAATGAGAGATGCCACTCACTGCCTGTAAAAAGGGATGCCACACAATACCTGCAATGAGGGATGCCACTCACTGGCTGTAATGAGAGATGCCACTCACTGGCTGCAATAAGGGATGCTTCTCATTGCTTGTAATGAGGGATGCCGCTCACTGCCTGTAATGAGGGAAGCCACTTACTGCCTGCAATGAGGGATGCTTCTCACTGCCTGTAATGAGGGATGCCGCTCACTGCCTGTAATGAGGGAAGCCACTTACTGCCTGCAATGAGGGATGCTTCTCACTGCCTGTAATGAGGGATGCCGCTCACTGCCTGTAATGAGGGAAGCCACTTACTGCCTGTAATGAGGGATGCCACTCACTGCCTGTAATGAGGGAAGCCACTTACTGCCTGTAATGAGGGATGCCATTCACTGGCTTAAATGAGAGATGTGACTCACTGCCTGTAATAAAGGCTGCCACTCACTGTTACTGAATCACTAGATAAAAAGACAATGAAAGTCAATGGCAGCTTTTACTACAGTGTAGAAAGGAGGAAACCGTTCTCTGCTTTTCTTAGGAGTAAAAAAGTGGAATTAACTTTCATTGTTTTCTTAGCTGATGATTCAGTAACAGCGACATTCTCAGGCTTTTTTCTCATGAATTGAATATTTTACTACCATGGGAAATTTTTTCTACCTTTATTGAATTGAGGCCACTGTCTGTAACGAGGGATTGCTTCTCACTGTCTGTAACGAGGGATTGCTTCTCACTGTTTGCAATGAGGGATTGCTTCTCACTGCTTGTAATGAGGGATTGCTTCTCACTGTCTGTAACGAGGGATTGCTTCTCACTGTCTGTAACGAGGGATTGCTTCTCACTGTCTGTAACGAGGGATTGCTTCTCACTGTTTGTAATGAGGGATGCCACTCACTGCCTGTAATGAGGGATGCCACTCACTGCCTGTAACGAGGGATGCCACTCACTGCCTGTAATGAGGGATTGCTTCTCACTGTTTGCAATGAGGGATTGCTTCTCACTGTTTGTAATGAGGGATGCCACTCACTGCCTGTAATGAGGGATGCCACTCACTGCCTGTAACGAGGGATGCCACTCACTGCCTGTAATGAGGGATTGCTTCTCACTGTTTGCAATGAGGGATTGCTTCTCACTGTTTGTAATGAGGGATGCCACTCACTGCCTGTAACGAGGGATGCCACTCACTGCCTGTAATGAGGGATGCCGCTCACTGCCTGTAATGAGGAATTGCTTCTCACTGTCTGTAACGAGGGATTGCTTCTCACTGTTTGTAATGAGGGATGCCACTCACTGCCTGTAACGAGGGATGCCACTCACTGCCTGTAATGAGGGATGCCACTCACTGCCTGTAACGAGGGATACCACTCACTGCCTGTAATGAGGGATGCCGCTCACTAAATTATTACTCTAATGATGACATACAGTTATTTTTTATTTGTCTAGGTAGAGCGACATCCTACAGAATTGATCCCACCTGAGACTTGGAAAAAAACTAGTCCCGAAATTGGGCTAATCGAGAGCTTAGTAGCAAAACTAATGAGATCACCGAACACGAGGGAGTTTGTAAATGTGAAATAATTCACCAGCATCATATTTAGTCTGTTAGTGAGAGAGATGGAAAAAAAAGAAACTGAGCTGCGAGGCCTCACTCACAGGAGCACGGGCTGGAATTTGCTAGAAAATGAAAAGCCATTCTGCATGCTTGGGAGGTTTTAAGACACTTTGCCTGGAGAGGAAACCATATAAAAGGCCCGATTCAATTAATATAACGTCTCCTCTTTTAAAGGATTTGTCCCTGTATAAACTGTACGGTGCAGGTAGGGGGGTGCTTATGAATCCCGGCCATTATTTATGGAGCTGCTAAATGTCACTTTCTACATTCAACTCACCTAAAAAAAAAGAATTCTCAAAAGTATCCCAAACACGTGTCCCGCCCGGCCTCCCCTCGTTTCCTTTCTTAGGGTGGTTATTTAAGAAGGGATAGCGCCAGGTAACGCCTGGTAGCGCCAGGCAGCGCCTGGTGAACGCCGGGCGCTGTATGCAAAACCACATTTAAATAAGCAAATCTGGTGAGCGCCTCTAACAGCGCCATGTAGCGTCACATGTATTATTACAGGCGGCTCAGGAGCGCCATGTAGTACCTGTCGCTCAGTGTTGCTCTCCCATACATTTCAATGGGCTTTCATTAGTTTGTATAAATAGCGTGTTTGGCGACCTCTACTGGATGCAAACACTTTTGGAAACTTTTTCGACTTTTTATATTTTTATGCAGAATTGTCATAACAGGTCTGGCACTAAAGTCTTAGAGGCTGATTCATTAATAGCGACAGATAGCGACAGATAGCGACTGTTGAGCGACTGTAGCGGTATTTTGACAGCGACCGCTAGTAGTCGCTGTGCTTGCCCATTGTTCGGTGGATGATAGCGACTCAGTCGGTGTGCCGTAATGTTGAATACAAGATGCTGAGTCGCTATTTGACAGGTTCGCTGTTGTATGGGAGCGCATGATAGCGACTGGACATAGCGACCGGCACCCACCATATTCATTAAAAAATCAGCCTGTGAAATGCATGTTTAAATCCCAGAGCGCAGTAGGTGATGTGTTAAAAGTAGTTTTTTAACCCCCTAACCACCCAAAAAAAAAAAATGGAATGATTTTGAAATAATATTCAAACCTGAATAGTTTAAAATCAGACCTGTAATATCAATTCTGCAAAAAAAAAAAAATTTTTCTTAAATCCCCAAAAAATACATTTTCAAAGGAAGAAGTGTTCACAGCTTTTTTTTTTTTAAATTAAAAAAATATATATATATTAAAAAATAATTATTAATTAAAATACATTCTGCCATTGAAATGCATTGGAGAGCGCCAGGTAGCGAGAGGTCATACCTGTCGCTGTTCAAGGATGTTCGCTGGCGCTGTGGGATGAGGCTGGGATAATGATGAATGAGTTGCTAGGTGGCGCTATCTCAGTCGCTAAGCAGTATCGGCTTGATAAATGTGTGATTGTGGTGGGGAGCCGGCGTTCTAGTTGCGGTACCTGGCTTTATTGGCCGGCTCCCCAGTCGCTATCTGTCGCTATCTGTCGCTATTCCTTGATAAATAAGGCCCTTAATGTCCCAGTGTTTTAACAATGTCATTCCATGTGTTTTTACTTTGTTACTGGTGGATATGTGTTCAAAAACAGACATTGATCACACAGCGTCTGACACTCTATGCTACAGTGCCCAGCTTTAGAGCGCCAACGCTGTGTGTAGTTTTTTTGTTAAATATGGGATCAAAACCCACCATGAACGGACTGGGAATCTATAAAATTCTCAGGCCTATCGAATCCCCCCCCCCCGGGGCATCCAAATTTGGGATACTCCATTGTGTGAAACCCCCCAGGTCACCCCATACACTTACCTTGCTTTCCGGTCCAATGGAGCATGCGGGAGCCATGGCCGCATCCCCATATCCTTCTAGCATGGCGCATGCCCATGCCAGGCATGTGCTCCCCTGTTAGAGGGTGGGGGTGGGAGCACCGAGGGCATGCACGCCATTTATCTTTTCTAGGCGATCTGACATTGGATTGGCTAAGCAAGGAATGAATGGAGTACAAGATTGGCTGGCTGCACGCTTATGTGGCGTGGGATCGCTGGAAGGGCTTTGAAACAGAGGGGCCTCCCAAATCAGGATGCCCCTATGGAGAGGAACAATACCCAGGTGTTGTTTCACTTGAGAGCATAACTAAACCAATGTTTTTACTTGAGTATTCTAACCTCTCCAGCTGGGGCTGACTGGCCATAGGGAGGCCCAGGACAATGCCCAGTGGGCTGCTCAGCTTTAGGGCCAGTTGAGTGTGAAACTCCCCATGTCGCCCAAACAAACTTACCTCTTCCCGGTCCTACGACACCTGCGTGGCCTCTCGTCCAATCAGTTCGCTGGCGGCTGCATGCCCTTGGCACCCTATAACAGGGAGCGTGCCTGCGCCGTCCATTCACGAATGCCTGGTGCAGGCGCATGCCCTGTATTCTAAGTATGTCACACACCCCACTTCATTTATTAATTATTACACTTGGGTTATCTCACCGCTAGGTGGCGCACTTGCAGAGATCTCCAAAAAGCAGCAAGCCCCTCCCGGTCTATAGATACCTGGTACCTCCCAACAATTCCCCAGTGTTGGTCTCTGCAAGATGGCGACAAGACAGAAGAAAGAAGTCTCCTGCTTGCAGGTAGCCGGGGTATCACCCCGGCCCCCCCCTTATGGTCTATTGCTGCCCGGTCCCCGTTTTCGTGTTTATCCCCTTGATTTAATGGTAGCCTCCCAGCTATAGGCTGTAGGCCGGGCAAGGGTAGATGGCACTCTAGGTGCCTAGGAGATTAGCTCCTCCGCTCGTCCCCATATTATGGGGCATAGCGGTGATCCGGTTGTTTGGTGATCCGGAATTGGGATGCCCCAGCCCTTAGGTCCCAGTTAGGTTTCCTTTCCCCCACAGGTTCTGTGTGTGCAGTGTGCGTGGGGGTGGTGTTTGGGGACAGCATGGGTCCGTCCCTTGTTTATTCTGGGGGGGGGGGCTCCTAGCCCTGAGTTTGTTGCTCCCTCACATGTGTGCCTTTTGTACATCTGACTAGGCGGCCAGGGCGGTGCGCGGTGCCGCTGGCCCGCCTGTGTGTGTGGGTGCGTGCGCCGCTGGTCCGCCTGTGCTCTGTGTGCGGCCTGCGTGTGTTTCACTGCGGGCGGGACCGGGCGGCAGGCGATGCCGCCGGCCCGTCCGTCGGCGCTGCGGGCGCCTTTACTGTGGGCGCCATTACTTGGCGCTTCTGCGGCCCCTGTCGAGGCATCGGGGTGACGTGGGCGGGCCGCGTCAGGCGCGGCCCGCGCTGTTTCTGGCGGGTTAGGGAGGGGCGGGGTCAGCGGTCCCGCGTTGTGTGGCGGGTCCGCCCCTTCGTCTCCGCGCTCTTTCTCTCCCTCTCGTCACTGGCGTATCCCGCGCGGTGTGCAGGTAGGCCATTGTCCCCTGCGCCTCTCGTTCCTTCATGGGCTGTTGGTTTAATTCTGGAGGGGTGGGCGGCTTAGCGGTCGGTCGTTGTGCAGGCCGGGCTGCAGGATGAGCCAGGTTCTCCTCTCTCCCTCCATTCCCCCCCCTCTCCCTCCCCCCACCCCCCTCTCCCCCGATGATTCGGTCAGGCCTTGGTGCGTGCTGGCGGGGGGTGGGCTTTTTGTTTCTGCTTGTACTTGTGTGTCAGGTGTGACTGTACTGGCTGCTGTACTTTGCGTTTTTCAGATCCCGGGATTCCGTCTTTCAGGGCTCTCCCGGTCTTGTACATACCTGGTGGGTATTTGGGGTTGGCTACTGTCCCCCCTTGCCCTTCTGCTAATTCCCTGGGCAGGGCTACATTTGCTAGTATATATATATTTGTATACCCTTAAGCTTAGGGCTGTGTATGTGTCTACAGATAGTCTCATTTAATCTATTAAAGTACTAGTGGGGCATCCCGGGTCGCTTACTGCGTAAATCCCTGAGGGCTGCGAATACCATAAAATCACCATTATGGAGGCTACCAGAGATGCCGGAACTAGTCCTTCGGGGCAGTCCAGGCTGTGTGGGGGATGTGGGACTCCGCTCCCAGGGGATGATGTAATCTTTTGTATTCCATGTACACAGCGGAACATTGAGCGCCAGTCCGGCACCTCGGTGCCTGGGACTTCTTCTACCGCGCCTTCTCCCTCCCCTCCTCGCCTGTTCCGGACCCCGCATGACGCTGTCGTTGGGGGTGATTCGCAATCTGAGGTAGGTGCCCGGTTGGCCAGCCTCGAGAAAATGTTTTCCGCTATGGTCGCTCAGAAGGCTTCTGCCAAGCGAAAACACCTGTCTCCGCCTCCGCAGGATTCCGATGAGGAAGTTGAGGTACTGGATTGGTCGGATCGTCCCCTCGAAGAGGGGGAGCTTATTGAGGAGACGGAGGATTCAGAGGTTCAGCAGTTGTCTAGCGCTGAGGGGGACTTGATAGAGGGGCCCCCTCCTGACACGCCCACTATTCTGGCTCAGATGTTTGAGGTTTTGGATTTGGATCCGCCGGAAGTTACTCCTCGGCCTAAGGGTCAGCTCTTCGGGGGTTCCAAGCAGCGCTTGGAGTTTCCCAGTCAACAGCATTTTGAGGACATCGTCCTCAAGCAGTGGGAGCAGCCTATGCGGCTTGTCGGGGTCCCGCCTAGTTGGGACAAGAAATATCCCTTTCCGGCGGATTTGTTGAAGCGGTGGTCCGCCTCCCCTGAGGTGGATGCTCCTGTTTTGGGGCTGTCAAATTCGGCGGCGGTTCATTTTCCTGACACTACTTCTCTCAAGGATGGTGAGGATCGCCGGATTGATCAGCTGGCCCGTCACGGTTTTGTCTGTGCGGGTTCGGTCTTGAGGCCTGTTTGTGCTTCCGCCTTTTTGTCTTTGGCTGTTAGGTCCGTGGTCAGGGATTTAGGTGCGGATCTTGATCCTGCCTGTGATGAGTCCCTGGCTCTTAAGCGTTGTGAATCCTTTTTGTCATTTATCCTGGCTGCGCAGGAGGACGTCATGTTGATGTGTGGCAGGGCTACGGCCCTGTTGGTGGCTATTCGCCGTTCAGTATGGCTGAGACAGTGGACTGCTGATTTTAATTCTAAGAGTTCGCTTACGGCTCTTCCCTTTATGGGTGTGCGGCTTTTCGGTGAGCAGCTGGATTCCGTTGCCAAGGGAGGTAAGTTACCTCAGCGCAAGAGATTTCGCCGTTCCTTTCGGGGACCGGCTTCCTACAATCCGCCCTTTCGGGGAACCAGAGCCAGCAGAGGTGCGGGCTTCTCGGCTTCCAGGGGCGCCAGCTGGAATAGGGGTAGAGGCCGTGGCCGTCCCGTGCACGTCTGGGGCGCCAAGCCTAAGCCAGTTTCCAAGCCCGCTCAGCCATGAGGGGGCGCCCTCACCCGTACGGGTGGGGGGACGGTTGCGACTATTCTCCCGGGTATGGGACCTGGAGGTTTCCGACAGGTGGATCCGGGAGGTGGTGTCGGCCGGTTACAAGCTGGAGTTCGAGTCCTGTCCTCCTCCAAGGTTTGTCAGGTCTCGAGTGCCGGCGGATCCTTTAGCCGCGCAGGGGCTTCTGGCGGCTGTAAGGAATCTTCTGGAGCTGGCGGTCATTTGCCCGGTCCCGCCGTTGGAGGTGGGGCGCGGGTTTTATTCCAATCTCTTCACTGTTCTCAAGAAGGACGGGTCGTCCCGCCCGATCCTGGATCTGAAGTTTCTCAACAGGTTTATTCGTCCCCGGAAGTTCCGCATGGAGACCCTGCGGTCTGCGATCGGTTCTTTTCGGCAGGGGGACTTTATGTTGTCCATAGACATCAAGGACGCGTATCTTCACATTCCAATCTTTCCGGCACATCAGCGGTTTCTTCGCTTCGTGGTGGAGGATCGGCATTTTCAGTTTGTAGCTCTCCCATTCGGTCTCACCTCGGCTCCGAGAGTGTTCACAAGGGTGTTGGCAGGGGTGAGGGCCCTGCTCAGAGCTCAGGGGATTCGCATTGTTCCTTATCTGGACGATCTTCTCATCATGGCACCTTCCCTCAGTCAGGCGTAGGGGGACACCAGTTGGTGGTGTCTACGCTGGAGAAGTTCGGCTGGGTGATCAACTATCCCTAGTCTTCCCTGGTTCCGGCCAGGGTGGTGACCTTTCTGGGAATGTCCTTGGACTCGTGTCAGCACAGAGTGTTTCTCCCTCAGGCTGAGTTTCTTTTGATTCAGGAATTGGTTCAGCTTCTTCTCTCCAATCCTCGCCCGTCCATCCGGCTGGGGATGAGACTGGTGGGGTTGATGGTGGCCTCGTTCGAGTCTGTTCCCTTCGCACAGTTCCACACGAGGACGCTTCAGCTTCATCTTTTGGCGTCTTGGGATCGGCGACCGCGGTCGTTGGATCGGTCCTTCCGGATGTCCCCCCAGGTTCGGCAGTCTCTACTGTGGTGGTTGGTCTCGGACAATCTCTTGAAGGGCAGGTCTTTCTGACCCTGCTTTGGGAAACTGTCACCACGGACGCCAGTTTGTCAGGATGGTGAGGTTTCTGGATGGATTTTCATTTTCAGGGGCAGTGGAACCCTCTGGAAGCCCACTTGCCCATCAATGTTCTGGAGTTGCGAGCCATCAGGTTGGTTTTGTCTCACTTGACGCATCATTTACAGGGTCTGCCGGTTCAGGTTCGCTCGGACAATCAGACGGCGGTTGCTTACATCAATCACCAAGGAGGGACTCGCGGTCTGGGTGCCCTCAGAGACGTGTCTCTGATTCTAGTTTGGGCGGAGACTTATGTCCCTTGCATTTCGGCAGTGTTCATTCCAGGAGTGGTGAACACGGAGGCGGACTTCCTGAGCCGGTGCTCGTCCCGCCGGGGGGAATGGTCTCTCCATCCCCTGGTGTTTCGGTCGATGTGTCTTCGGTGGGGGACGCCGGAGGTGGATCTGTTTTGCCTCTCGTCACAACTACAAGCTTCTGACATTCGTGTCGCCTTCTCGGGACCCTCTGGCTCTGGCGGCGGATGCCATGGGCTGGCCTTGAGCTGGAGGGACCTGGGTTTTCTTTATCTGTTCCCTCCGATTCCCGTGTCAGGCAGGGTGCTGCGAAAGCTAGTTCAGGAAGGAGTTCCCGCCATTCTCGTGGCTCCTAGGGGGCCAAGGCGGGTGTGGTTCGCAGTCATCGTTCGTCTGGCAGTGGTTCAGTTCGATCTGCCTCTTCGGCAAGATCTTCTCACTCAGGGTCAACTTTGTTACCCCAGTTTACCAACGCTGGCTTTGACGGCTTGGCGGCTGAAACCTCCATTTTGAGGGAGGAGGGTCTTTTGGATTCGGTCATTCGGACTCTCTTTAGTGTTAGGAAGAGGTCTTCCTCTTCCATCTATTATAGGGTCTGGAGATCTTATATTGATTGGTGTGAGGCTACATCTTTGCCCTGCCGGGTTTTTGCTATTTCTCGGATTTTGGAGTGTCTTCAATCAGGGCTGGATTCTGGTCTTCAGCTGAGTACATTGAAGGGGCAGGTTTCTGCCTTGTCAATTTTTTTCCAGAGGTCTTTTGCAAGCCATTCTTTGGTCAAGACCTTCTTCCAGGGGGTTTCGCATCTGCGGCCTCCTAGGAAGCCTTTGTTCCCAGTTTGGGATTTGAATTTGGTGTTCTCTGCGTTACAGGTTCCTCCTTTTGAGCCTGTGCAGGATATTGCTCTGTCCACTCTGACTCAGAAGGTTGCCTTTTTGGTGGCCATCACTTCGGTTCAGCGTTTTTCAGAGTTGGCGGCTTTATTGATTCAGGCTCCTTGTTTTGAAAAGCATCAGGACAAAGTGATCTTTCGTTTCAAGTCAGATTTTCTCTGCTTTTCATATTAATCAGGACGTTGTTCTTCCTTCTTTGTGTCCTAAGTCTAGGAATGTCATGGAGGGTGCGTTGCACTGCTTAGACGTTGTGTTAGGTACTATTTGCGTGCTACATCTTCCTTCGTAAGACTGATGCCTTTTTCGTGGTGCCCTGTGGGCCTAGGAAGGGCTTGGCTCCGGCTCAGTCTTCCATTAGCAAATGGATTCGTCAGGCGATTGTTGGAGCCTATTCTGCCAAGGGGTAGGATCCCCCTTTTCGCGTTACTGCTCATTCTACTCGTGCGGTTGGTGCGTCCTGGGCTTTTCAGCACCAGGCTTCGATTGAACAAGTTTGTCAGGCCGCTACCTGGTCTTCGGTTCACACCTTTTCTAAGTTTTACAAGGTTGATGTTCGGGCCTCAGCTGATGCTGTGTTTGGCCGTAAGGTTCTGCAGGCTGCAGTGGTTTGAGTTTTATCTGCGTTATTGCCTGGTTTGGATACCCGCCCTTTTATGGACACTGCTGTTGGATGTCCCAAGTGTAATAATTAATAAATGAAGTGGGGTGTGTGACATACTTAGAATAATACCATTTTGTGAATACTCACCTGTAAAATGGGTATTATAAGTATGTCACACACCCCACTTCACCCGCCCTTTTTTGGTATCCGGGTTCCTTATATGGTGAGGTTTTGTTATTTACAGTTGAGGGTTGCAATTGTTTCTTCCTGGTACCTTGTCTTACTGCTGTTTTAACACTGGGGAATTGTTGGGAGGTACCAGGTATCTATAGACCGGGAGGGGCTTGCTGCTTTTTGGAGATCTCTGCAAGTGCGCCACCTAGCGGTGAGATAACCCAAGTGTAATAATTAATAAATGAAGTGGGGTGTGTGACATACTTATAATACCCATTTTACAGGTGAGTATTCACAAAATGGTATTTTTGGTCTCAGCTCGAGCATGCGCCATTGGACCGGGAAAGAAGGTGAGTTTATGGGGACCTGGGGGGTTTCAC
This sequence comes from Gastrophryne carolinensis, assembly GCA_027917425.1. Taxonomy (NCBI): domain Eukaryota; kingdom Metazoa; phylum Chordata; class Amphibia; order Anura; family Microhylidae; genus Gastrophryne; species Gastrophryne carolinensis. Next base: position 635,800,797 of record CM051234.1, read on the forward strand.
ACAGCGGGGCATCCCAAATCTGGATGCCGCAGGTGAAAAGAGTCAATCGCCTGGGAATCTGATAGATTCCTGGGCCGATCTCCATGGGTTTTGGTCCACTTAAAGTGTCAAGTTAACTTTTTTTACCTCTTTAGCCCATTAACACCTTTATTCTATAGCAGAGTTGCAGTAGTAGTAAACATGTTCTGCGTGCGTTTCCATGTTGTGTATATAGGAGTGCACACTGCTCGCGCTCATTAGGTTGCGGCGGTTTCCATGGTAATAAGATTTCGGGAGATAGCGCTGGAAATATTAGTGACTTCTTCATTTTTTAAATCTCCGTAGCATTGGTAAAATAATTAAAAATGAAACCCATGTAATTATAAATAAATCTCGGGCTTGATGGGACGTTGGGCCTAGTTAATTAATAAAACGCTCCCAGAGGTTTCCTCTTCTGATCAGCCATTCCTTCTGTTTGTTTGACTCTTTTTTTTTTTTCTTTTTATCTTCTAATGCCTTAAATGAGAGTCTGGGGAAGAGGTTCAAGTCTGGGGCGAGAAGGGCTCAACAGAACTACAGCTGCTCCCTGGGATCCTAAGGTTTCCCGGGTTCTGTTAGAGGAAACTGGCCTGTTACCCCCGGCATTGGCTGCCATTGTTATGTCATTTACCATTGTCCTGTAACACTTGTCAGTCAAATGAATATAGACACCCCTATATTAACTGCCTCCTCTGATCCCTCCCGTGGTCCCTAGTCCACATTTTCCTCCATGTCTTCTCCTTCTATTTTCTGTTTTTCTTCAGCCTTATACTTTCATATGCTTCATTGTCCTCTCCCCAACTTTCTCTCCTCTTCTCCTCCTCCCTCTACTTTCTATGTATTTAACTTCACTCCACTATGCAGTCGATTCAGCACCAGGTGAAAACAAATGCATTACTTTTTTGAAGATAAAACTGCCATTCACTATTATTGTCCTGGGGTGATTCGCCACCAGATGTAAATAGATCATCAGGCTGATTCATCACTAACGCCAGGTAGCGACAGATGAGCGTCTGTAGCAGGCATTTCAGAGCGCCCGCTAGTAGTCGCTGTGCTCGGCCGTGGTCCGCTAGTTCATAGCGACTCATTCGCTGTGCAGTAATGATGAATACATTGTGAGGAGTCGCTATATGACCAGTACAGTGTTGTATGGAGCGCATGTTAGTGAATGGTCACTGCGACCGACACATTTACATCACAACATATTCATTAAAAAAACAGCCGCACACAACTCCGGCGCTCAAAAATGCTTCTCTAAAGGCCAGAGCGCAGGAGGCGGTGTGATTAAAGTCTGTTTTCAGCATCTATCCACCAGTAACAAAGCGAAAACGTATGGAATTACATTGTAATAACATTGTAACATGAACACATTAATGCCAGACCTGTAATGTCAATTCTGCATAAATATATAAAACATGAAAAATATTTTAAAAAATGGTCACAACATTATCTGAGATTTAAAAAAAAAAAAAAAAAACCCTGTTTAAAAAAAAATAAAGGAACGTCCATTGAAATGTATGGGAGAGCAGCAGGTAGCGAGAGGTCATACCTGGCACTCTGCAAGGCTGAACGCTGGCGCTGTTCGCTGAGGCTGGGATAATGATGAATCGGACGCTACATGGCGTTATCCCAGTCGCTCAACAGATTCTGCTTGATAAATGTGTAATTGCGTGCCATGTCCGGCTTTCACCTGTCGCTACCTCTCATGTACAAGGTGCTACCTGACCCTATCTCTTCATGAATAAGGCCCCAAGTTTTTTTTACTTGGTGTGAGCTTATGAGTGCCGGCGGCCATCTTTTTGTAGCCTCAGCTGGGGCCAGTATGAAATGCCGCCACTGTCACTGACAGAAAAGTATCAGGTGGGTTACAGCAGCTTCCTGCTGCTGCAACCTTAGGTGGGTTGGTTGTTGGGCTGGCCATCAAGCAGCTATTCCATGTTCAGGATGGATGCCGAACTTGAACATGGCTGAAGTCCATGTTCGGGAATCGGGAAAGTTTGGGTTCGCGCATCTCTAGTCATGAGATATTTTCTTATTCAAGGTCTTAATATATAGAGGCTAATTTAAGACTAGCGCCTTGTATTGCCATGTGAGCGTCTATGTAGCGGCGCTTAGAGTGCCCGCAGGTGGTCAGTGCAAACGGGTGTCTGGTGCTATAACCTAGCTTAGCGACTGGACAAATGGCGCCGTACTATCCTGTCCAGCATTGATAAATGGGATGTCTGTAGGGGGTGCTGTAGAAGCTCTCACCCTGATTCACTGCAGAGCCGCCAATGGAGAACGCTAGATAGTGTCCCGAGGTCAAAGCGCCCAAGACGACACTACATCTAACAATAGGACAACGCTGCAGTGAAGGATAGGTAACGCCAGTAGGTGCGTTCAGCACTCTGCGCTGAAGCCCATATTCAAGAAAAAACTACACGCAACCAGCGTCGGCACTCTAAAACTGGGCGCTATTTGATAAAAGTCTGTTTCTCAACACATAAACATCAGCACCAGATCGAAAACACGTGGAATAACATTGTATTAGCACTGTGACAATGACACTGCAATGGCCGACCTGCACATACAAAAAGAAATCACAATAAAGGTGTTTGGTTGCCGGGCAGGAGAGGCCACACAATGATTTGAACCAAAAATTTAGAAAATTACTTTAGGAAAACGCTATTTATACACAACCAAATCAAACACCATTGAAATGTATGGCAGAGCACTACTGAGCGATAGGTGCTACATGGTGCTGCTGAACACACTGAGCCACCGCTATCTAGTGGTGATACATCTGACGCTACATGACGCTGTTAGAGGCGCTCACCAGATTGTCTTTCATATATATGGTTTTCACATGCTTCACCCCACGTTTACCTGACGCTACGTGGTACTACCTACGCGTTTCTTAAATACCCCCTTAACTGATGCAATTCTCCTATATATATATAGGCAGATTCCTTAAAGCAGTGCATGCGCACCTGACGTTTGAGCGAAGGCGAGATCTTATGTATATGATCAGGAGGGATTGATGCGGCTCTTCCTTCATGCATCCAAACATTTCATTTGCATAGCGCAGTAAAGCATATTTAATCCTCATTTCCTCACCTTTTATTTCATGGCTAATAGGTAGCCAAATATATAGGTAAGTGCTACTTAGCCCGCCGTTAATGGCAATTTCATTTTCCGGCAGCGTTTAAGTGCCGCTCATTAAGAGAGAGAATGTGTGTTTGTTTATGACAGTAATGGCGTTATGAATGGCATCATATTCCTCGCTTCCAGCCATGAACTAATCTGCCGGGGTGCTCCGGCTGGGTGCTTGATTTGCCTCCGCGTCCTCCTGAAGGACTCTTCTCCTCTTCAGTAAATCAGGAGTCTCCGGAATGACTGCCGTAAAATGTCAGGCGCTTTTCGGGATGGAAATGTTTATGAAAGACCCCCATTAGGCAGGAGAATTAAAGTGGCACTCCAGTAAAAAAAACAAAGTTTAGTAAATTGCTCCCCTAAACCCCCTCTTGCAATCAGTGATATAATTTGTTCCCTTAACCCCCTTGGCGGCGATCCCGAGCGTGACTCGGGGTTAATTTGCGCTGTAAGTGGCGGTAACCCCGAGTCATGCTCGGGATCGATCTGGGAGCAAGAGCGGGCGGCGCAGCCTCCTTACCTTCTCCCTGCGATCCAGCGATGTCTCCACCGCGATCGCAGGTGAGAGCCGTGGCTGCAGCGTCCGTCTCCGCTTCCGGGTTCCGTCTCTGTGAGCCGCAGAGGCTCATGGGGGCGGAGCCGTGTGTCAGAGACAAATGCAATGGTAACGCTTTCGTTGCCATTGCATTTGTCTATTTCACAACGCCAGGGAGGTTAAAGTCGCCCTTTGACGTTAAGTGGTCTATGATGTTTCAGAGGGCTTGATCCAATGCAGATGTTGTGCAATAGAATTACATGGGAGCGGCCATCTTTGATCAAATCTGAGAGCCCTGTTTACATATAGGCTGCCAGCAGCTTGGAATTTTGTTATAAGCAGCCCACACCAAACGACAGAGAGATCCCTCAAAAAAGGCATCAGCATGTTTGTCATGTTACACACACTCACACACTGACTCACCAGCTGCTGGAGGGGATGAGTGTAACTATGTATTTATGTCACTGGCCTCAGTTGCCACAGAGCATTGCTACAGTTGTTTACAATGTTGATACAATGTTGTTGTTGTGCAATAGCTACGCTCCTAGAATTGCATGTGAGCGGCCATCTTTGATCAAACCTGAAAGCCCTGTTTACATATAGGCTGCCAGCAGCTTAGGATTTTGCTATAAGCAGCCCGCACCAAACAAGAGAGAGATCCCTCACAAAAAGGGATCAGCATGTCTGTTACACACACTCACACACTGAATCACCAGCTGCTGGAGGGGATGAGTGTAATTATGTATTTATGTATGTCACTGGTCTCAGCTGCCGCAGAGCATTGCTACAGTTGTTTACAATGTTGATACAATGTTGTTGTTGTCCTGCAATAGCTACGCTCCTTGAATTACATGGGAGCGGCCATTTTTGATCAAACCTGAAAGCCCTGTTTGCATATAGGCTGCTAGCAGCTTGGGATTTTTCTACAAGCAGCCTGCGCTAAAAAGAGAGAGATCCCTCAGAAAAGGGATCAGCATGTCTGTCATGTTACGCACACTCACACACTGAATCACCAGCTGCTGGAGGGAATGAGTGTAACTATGTATCAATGTAAGAAACTGGCCTCAGCTGCCGCAGAGCATTGCTACAGTTATTTACAATGTTGATATAATGTTGTTGTTGTTCAATAGCTACGCTTCTTGAATTACATGGGAGCGGCCATCTTTGATCAAATCTGAAAGCCCTGTTTACTTATAGGCTGCCAGCAGCTTGGGATTTTGCTACAAGCAGTTCACACCAAACGGCAGAGAGATCCCTCATAAAAAGGGATCAGCATGTCTGTCATGTTCCACACACTCACACACTGAATCGCCAGCTGCTGGAGGGGATGAGTGTAACTATGTATCAATGTATGTCACTGGCCCCAGTTGCTGCACAGCATTGCTACAGTTGTTTACAATGTTGATACACTGTTTTAGGTGCCAACTGAGCAGTGCTGAGTCATTATATCTTATGGCTTTTTACTTCTAGTGAGTAATAAAGTACAATTTCAATGAAATTTAGGGTCATTTTGACTGTAGGAATAGATTTTTGAGAAGAAGGTCTGTCACAATTTTGGCAATACGGTCGCTCCCAATCCTGAAGTATAGCTTTTGTTTGCTATTTCATAACATTACCCTGGAAATCCAAGGTTACATCGATGGCTAACACGGTACAACAACTTAATAACATTACCCTAAATCTCATTGAAATAATCCTTATTTCTAGCCTGAAGTAAAATACCCCCAGCTGTAATGATTCAGCACTGCTTAGAAAGCTCATAAAACCTTAAATCACCATTGTAAACAAATGTTGCTACATAGTTACACTCATTCCTTCCAGCAGCTGGTGATCAGTGTTTGAGTGTGTAACATGACAGACATACTTTTTCTGGGGTAAATCTCCTTCTGTTTGATTTGGGCTGCTTATGGCAAAATCCCAAGCTGCTGACAGCCTGCATTATGTCGGGAAACAATATCACACAGGCACACTGCAGCCATGCTGAACTTTACATCGATGCATCCAGCTAGAGAAGGATTTATCTCCTTCTAACATTGTGTGTGGAAACAGAGAAAGTCCTCTGTAGCATTGTGAAAGCCTAACTAACCCTACACTAATATTTAACAATTATAACAGGGGTGATGGCTAGTCTACCACCCTGTTACACTTCCAGTTCTATTAATCGACAGCACTGTATTATTTTCTGCCTCTAAAATACTTATCATCTATCAGGAGCTCATCAGCGCATCGAAGCTGAAAGAGGAACAGAGATGAATTAAAAGAAAATATTATCTTTCAAAAAAGTTTATACCGAGTTGCATTTAAAAGTTAGCGGCAAGTGAAATAGACTGTTCCCACTTTGGCGGCGGTAACCATGGTGATTGCTCCCGATGCCGTTCTCAGTAAAGCGCTCTGATTTTATTTCACGTGCGTGCCGCTGCGAATCGTATAATTTTTTCAAATGTATCATTTGTCACATAAAAGGTGACCAATCGATTATTTCCAGCCGCCATTATAAAATCAAGCTGCGCCCTTAGACACCGCCGGCTGCCACCGGATAAAACGCCCGCTTTATATTTTTAGGAATAAATCTCCGGCCCCACGCTGTACCTTCCAACCCCCCCATCAATGTAAATTGCTCTGGAAGAAAGATTTTGACAACCCGCGGTGAAAATGACGGGGCTCGCTGCGCCCGGCTACTTAAAGGCTAGTGCAAAGCTGGCAGCATGGAGCCGAACTAAAACGCTGCGCTAAAAAACAAATGGTGACACGAGCCCGCCGGGGTCTCGCAGTGCTGGAGGCTGTCAGAGTTGGCTTCAGGTTTCCTGTTTGGTTTCCTTGGGTCCGGGCCGAAATATTGGGTCCAATTTTGGGCCTCTAGTTTACAAATACATTTACAAATCTTATTGATTCGCATTGTGCACAAAATGAGCGTGTTCCGGCGCCAGGGTCGCCAGGGCTGAGCCTAGCCAAAAAGACATGAGCAGGCCGAACACTTCGGCTGCCGCATCCCTGCTGCTGTGTAACAGGGTGTGTGTTGGCTATTCACAAATGCCTGGTGTGAGTGCGCACCCTGCTAACAGCAGCTGACTGCAGCGATGGCTCGTGCATGCTCTGTTTTGTTTGGGTAGAGGGTGAGTTTTACAGGGGATACGGGAGTTCCCCACTGTGTGAAACCCCCCAAGTCGCCCCATAGAGGGATAGATAGAGGGAAACGGGGGATGCGGACACCAGTGTGCTTGGAGCCACTGGCCTTAGACTAAGGCTTAGACGATATGAGCGCGCTGATCGGACGAGCACCCACGCATGCGCCGTAGGCCTGGGAAGAGGTGAGTTAACTTTGGCGATCTGGGGGGTATCACGCAGCGATCGGGGTACCCCGGGGGAAAGGACCAAAACCTAGGATAGTCAAAATCCTGGGTTTTGGTCCACTTTAACTCTTTATGAACTGGCAAGGTATCCAAAGGACCCCTACCAAAAATACCAGTTAGAGTTGCTGGGGGTAAACCACCTTCTTCAGTTGGCTTACCGATACCCCCCCCCCCCACCAGCCACTTGATTACCAGCACCCTCCCCTGTGCACAGCTGCTATGAAGGGGCCCAGTCCCAATCTGCATTGACTCTTGCATTTTGGATGTCTAAAATGTTAAAGTGGACCAAAACCCAGGATCCACTTTATTCTGGGTTTTGTTCCATTCCCCGGGGCACCCTGATGCCCTGCTGCCTGAAACCCCCCAGATCACCGATGTCAACTTACCTCTTCGTGGTCCTATGGTGCATGCGCAGCCGCTCCTCCAATCAGCATGCTCGAAGCCGCTGACGTCACGTCATCTAAGCATTCGTCTAAGGCCAGTGGCTCCGGGCGCGCTAGCAGCCACATCCCCTGCCTCCCTCTGACAGGGAGCGGGCGTTCACAATTGCCTAGCACAGGCACGTGTCCACGTATCCAGAATCGGGATGCCCCGGGGGGGAGGGAATTGATCGGCTCAGGAATCTTATAGATTCCCGGGTCGATCATGGTGGGTTTTGGTCCACTTTAAGGCTAAGTTGGCATGCAGATTAGTACTGCATTTACTACTACTAGGTCTTTTTTAACTTTCAGTACATGGTAATGATACTTTTAGCTGTTACATATTTATCCTTAAAGCTCTTTTACATAAACTAACATGTAGTTTACACTTCGGCTTCAGCTCCTGTGGCCATCAGGCCCTCTAATGGGTTTGGACACGTTCTTTTTTTTGCAAGGCTTTCTTTGGAAGGCTCAATCCCCTAGGCAAGATGGATGTTTGTACGATAGCTTTTATTGAGTCTCCAGGCCCAGGCACCATCTGCAAACCTCCTGGCTGTCATTATCTTTGAAGTCCTATTAGGTTTTTCCTGGATCCCTAAAGAGCTTTATTTTATTTTCAAACAGCCTCTGAGCCCTCCCCATCAATACTGTCACGGGCTGCCGATAGTTTTATCCTTTAGGCCTCATCTTAAAGTGAAACTGTTTCCCTAAAAGACTGCTGTGGTGTAATGTTGAACCTGCATTCATTGTAAGTCCGATTGTAAAAAGAGTTTATCACTGTAGAGCAGATGCAGCAGAGGTTAGAGCTCCTATTATTGCGACTGGCTGGCACGTCCCTTTATTCTCAGCTTTGGCTGTACATGAACTGTATCCATTGTTTACCACAGGCTGTCAAACTCATTTTCACAGAGGGATACATCAGCATCCTGGTCATCTTCAAAGGGCGAGTAACACAGTAACACATGGTTAGTAACACAAACAAAATGCAGACCTTGTCATAAATGTATGATTACAGACACCAAATTATTTTGCCTAGGACAGATGCAGACACATTTGCCCCAGACAGATGCAGAGGCAGAATAATTTTGCCCAGGGCAGATGCAGAGGCAGCATTATTTTGTCCAGGACAGATGCAGTCACAGAATTATTTTGCCCCTGACAGATGCAGACACAGAATTATTTTGCCTCGGACATATGCAGATGCAGAATTATTTTGCCAAGGACAGACGCAGACACAGAATTATTTTGCCCAGGACAGATGCAGACACAGAATTATTTTGCCTCGGACATATGCAGACACAGAATTATTTTGCCAAGGACAGACGCAGACACAGAATTATTTTGCCCAGGACAGATGCAGACACAGAATTATTTTGCCTCGGACATATGCAGACACAGAATTATTTTGCCCAGGACAGATGCAGACACAGAATTATTTTGGCCAAGATGGATGCAGAGGCAGAATTAGTTTGTCCAAGTCCTATACAGAGACAGAACTATTTTGCCTCAGACAGATGCAGAATTATTTTGCCCAGGACAGATGCCGAGGCAGAATTATTTTGCCTAGGACAGATGCAGATGCAGAATTATTTTGCCAAGGACAGATGCAGAATTATTTTCCCCATGACAGATGCAGACACAGAATTATTTTGCCCATGACAGATGCAGAATTATTTTGACTGGGACAGATGCAGACACAGAATTATTTTGCCCATGACAGATGCAGAATTATTTTGACTGGGACAGATGCAGACACAGAATTATTTTGCCCATGACAGATGCAGAATTTTTCTGCCCATGACAGATGCAAAATGATTTTGCCCATGACAGATGCAGAATTATTTTGCCCATGACAGATGCAGACACAGAATTATTTTGCCCAGGACAGATGCAGACGCATAATTATTTTGCCCATGACAGATGCAGACACAGAATTATTTTGCCCATGACAGATGCAGACGCAATGTTATTTTCCAGGACAGATGCAGACACAGAATTAATTTGCCCAGGTCATATGCAGAGGCAGAATTATTTTGTCCAGGACAGATGCAAATATAGAATTATTTCTCCCAGGGCGGATGCAGACACAGAATCATTTTTCCCAGGGCAGGTGCAGACACATAATTGTTTCGCCCCTGGCTTCAGTCCCAGAACCTTGCTAAGGGGGTTAGGTGTCTTGCTCAAGGGCACTTCAGTCACGTCCTGGCGGGGAATCAAACCTGCCACCCTCTGGTCATAAGGCCGCTTCCTTGTTTCTATGAATGGACTCCAACCAAAAAGTCTCCATATTGTTGCCAGGTCTAAAACACAGGTTTCCCAAAGATGGGATCTCTTTGAGAAGTCTCAGTACTTGTAACATTGGTATTCCCCTTGCAGTGTCTGTTAATAATTTAATTCCCATTACAAGTGGCGGTGTTGTAGTCAAGGCAAAAGATTTATAGATGGAATGCGCTCCAGGTTTTGTCTTCCTGTTTTCCTGGCATTTTTCATGCATTTTTTAATTTGCATCAACGACTAGCTACCATCTGGTGGTCATTATTGCAAAGAAATATTCATTCACTCCCACCCAGTGTTGTGCTTGCCATCCATCACGCAACTCTAAGGTGACACTGTAGCTTTAATGGTTAACCTCTTCTGGGCTAGGAAAGCTGTGAAGCATTACAGGAGGACATCTTTATTTTTTTTCTAGGCCTAAGTAAGGAAATAGTCTTTAGTTTCAAATTATGTAAAGGCCACAGAGCCGGCTTTGAATATGCTTTGGGGACAGATGATTCTGATGATCCTTTCCTGGACCTTTTGACCTTTACAGTACTAGTGACCCAAGAAAAACCTGGGCCTTCTGTTTCATTCACGTTTTTTCCAGGATAGGGTTGCTGGTCACATAGCCAATGTAGCCCTCACACACCTGGTGTTTGATGAAGACAGCAGGGAGCAGGTTCTTCTGGGCCCAGGGTGCTCCAAGTTTGTCTGTGTGGGTGGGGTGATGGGGCTCTATCACAAGGGAGGATAGTACTCACTGTGCCGCTCGGAAAGATGATAAACAGTGCAATGGATAAAAGCAGAGTTCTTCTTTATTTATTCCAACGGCAGACATCAAACATGGCACATCTTTATACATCCGTTCGGTTACACTTCCTTCTGTCCCTTCCATAGTCAAAGGTTTAACCAACAGGTCTTACTCCCCAAGGAGGATTCCCATGGCACGCGCTCCCCCATAGCTACCCCCCAGGCCCCAGGGCTTCCTTCCCCCTTGCTGGATCTCTCCCCCTTGTTAGGGCGAGCGTTGCGGGCCCATCTCGCAGCACTCACCTCCGTTGCTGCTCCCGCTGCCCTGGTGAGTGCTGCGCGCCCATCTCGCAGCGCTCCCCAGTCCCTCTCCTTACCCACTCCTGCCAGCGGGCCGGCGGTGGCTGCCCATGCGCCGGCTGCTCCCAGCCGTCTTCCTCGTCCTCAAGCTGCTTTCTCGCATGGTTCGGTGTGCGCACGCCCCCGTCCACTAGAGGGCGCGCGCGCTGGATTCCTGAAGTTTAAAGGGCCTGTACACCGCTGATTGGTGCCTGGTCATCCAATCCTGCATCCACTTCCCCTATTTAAGGGGCACTTCCTTTTCCATCAGTGCTGGATCTTGGTCTTCCTTTGTATGCAGAAAGTCTGTTGTTTTCAGTATTGCTCACCCATATACCGGCCTGTCCCTGACTCACTCTGAACCTGTGCTGCCAGCCCTGACCTCTGCTTGAATTTTTACATCGCCTTTTGCCTGCCTCCTTTGTACCACGCATTACCTCGTCTGACTGTGTGGCTGAGCCGCTGTTGGGGGGTAGCGACCTGGGGGTCACTCGTCACTGCAAGACCAACCTGCTTTGCGGCTTTGGGTGAATACTGGTGGCCTCTTAGACTCCGCACCCCTGACGCGGCACTCGCTATCAGTAACACGGCCACAGCGGATCCACACCTGTGCCGCCACACCCGGTCCGTGACAGTAAGATCCGGCCATGGATCCCGCTGAGGTGCCACTGCCTGATGCCTCTGAATTACCTGCAATAGTGGCTATGCAGTCTCTGCAAATTAACCAGCTCTCCGCCATGGTTCAGCAGCTCTTATCAATTCAGCAACAGCAATTGCCACCAGCCGCCCCAGTATTGCCGCCACAGCCTCCAGTAGCATCAACTTCTAGAATCCGTCTCTCCTTGCCGGCTAAGTGTTCTATGCATTTGGAAATGTTGGCAGACCAATTTCCCACTGAACGTGCTAAGGTGGCCTTTGTTATTAGTCTGCTCTCAGGAAAAGCTCTGTCCTGAGCTACCCCATTATGGGATCGCGAGGACCCAGTCACTTCCAATATACTCGCTTTTGTCTCCGAGTTTTGCCAGGTCTTCGAGAAACCAGCCCGGGCCTCGTCTGCAGAGACGGCCCGTTGAACTTGGATCAGGGCAACCTGTCCGTTGGTGAATACGCCATTCAGTTCCGTACCCTGGCATCTGAACTGTCTTGGAATAATGAGGCCTTATGTGCCTCCTTCAAGAAGGGACTGTCTAGCAATATCAAAGATGCTCTAGCTGCACGTGATTTGCCTTCATCTTTGACTGATCTCATCCATTTGGCCATACGCATTGATGTGAGGAACTCCGCCTGGAAAGAGACTCTCAGCGCCCTAGGAGGGCATCCTGTTTTCAACATCCTATGACCGCACATGCGTCCTCCAGTGGAGAGAACTTGCAGGAGGAATGAGAATCTTTGTTTGTATTGTGCTGGCTCAGAGCACTTCCTGAAAGACTGTCCTAATCGCCCCCCGCGTCCGTCAAGAACATCAGGGCGGACGCCCTTTCTCGTTCTTCGGACATCTCCGGGTCGGAATCCACTCCACAGCATATTATCCCTCCTGAATGTCTAGTCCACTCTGCTCCCGCAACCCTGTTACAGGCACCACCTGGAAAGACCTTCGTGCCTCCTCGCCAGCGTTGCAGAATATTAAAATGGGGACATTCTTCTCATGTAGCTGGCCATGCAGGTATCAGAAAATCTTGTTCTCTCATTTCCAGGTATTATTGTTGGCCCTCCTTAGAGAAGGACATGACGGAATTCATTAAGGCTTGTACCATCTGTGCACGTGACAAGACTACTCGCCAAAGACCTGCAGGCTTACTTCTTCCCCTACCTATTCCAGACACTCCATGGTCCCACATTTCTATGGACTTCATTTCTGACCTCCCTCCTTCACATGGCAACACCATTATTTGGGTGGTAGTAGATAAGTTCTCTAAGATGGCGCATTTTACACCTTTGCCTGGTCTTCCTTCGGCTCCTCAGCTGGCGAAACACTTCCTTATGCATATCTTTCGACTTCATGGGCTGCCTACACACATCGTCTCTGACAGAGGAGTACAATTTGTTTCTAAATTTTGGAGGGCTCTTTGTAAGCAAATGAAGATTAAATTTGACTTTTCCTCTGCATATCATCCCCAGTCAAATGGCCAAGTGGAAAGAGTAAACCAAGTCCTCTGCCATTATCTTCGCCATTTTGTTTCCGCGCGTCAAGATGATTGGGTCGATTTTCTGCCCTGGGCGGAGTTCTCATATAACTTTAAGGATTCTGAATCTACGAGAAAATCCCCGTTCTTTGTGGTGTACGGTCGTCATCCTCTTCCGCCGCTGCCTTTGTCCACGTCTTCTGAAGTACCCGCCGTGGAACTCACACTGGATTTTTCCACCATCTGGCAAGAGACTCAACGTGCTCTTTTTCAAGCTTCCGCTCGTATGAAAATTAGCGCTGATTAAAAGAGAATAACTCCTCCTGTTAACTCTCCTGCAGATAAGGTGTGGCTTTCGGCGAAATACATCCGCTTCCGAATTCCCAGCTACAAATTGGGTCCCCGCTACCTGGGTCCTTATAAGATCAAGCAACGGATCAATCCGGTTTGCTATAAGCTTCACCTTCCAGCATCTCTTCGTATCCCTAACTCCTTCCACTTCTCTCTTTTGAAGCCAGTAATTTGCAATCGTTTTTTTCCGAAAATCCTGGAGCCCGCTCCAATTTCTGGTACCGCAGGCGTTTTCACAGTGAAAGAGATCCTGGCCTCTAAAGTCTCCAGAGGCAAAAGATATTTTTTGGTCGATTGGGAAGGCTGTAGTCCAGGGGAAAGATCTTGGGAACCCGAGGAGAACATTCTGGACCATAGTCTCATCTCAGATTTTCTTGGTCCCAAGAAGAGGGGAAAACCCAAAGGGGGGGGTACTGTTAGGGCGAGCGCTGCGGGCCCATCTCACAGCACTCCCCTCACCTCCGTTGCTGCTCCCGCTGCCCTGGTCCCTCTTCTTACCCGCTCCTGCCGGCGGCCCGCGGCTTCCGGCGCGGTGGCTGGCTGTGCGCCGGCTGCTCCCTGCCATCTTCCTCCTCCTCGTGCTGCTTCGTCGCATGGCTTGGTGCGCGCACGCCCCCGTCCACTAGAGGGCGCGCGTGCCAGATTCCTGAAATTTAAAGGGCCTGTACACCACTGATTGGTGCCTGGTCATCCAATCCTGCAGCCACTTCCACTGTTTAAGGGGCACTTCCTTTTCCATCAGTGCCGGATCTTGGTCTTCCTTTGTATGCAGAAAGTCTGTTGTTTTCAGCATTGCTCACCCATGTACCGACCTTTGCCTGTCCCCGACTCGGAACCTGTGCCTCCAGCCCTGACCTCTGCTTGAACTTTTACATCGCCTTTTGCCTGCCTCCTTTGTACCACGCATTACCTCGGCTGACTGTGTGGCTGAGCCGCTGTTGGGGGGGGATAGCGACCTGGGGGTCACTCACCGCTGCAAGACCAACCTGCTTTGCGGCTTTGGGTGAATACCGGTGGCCTCTTAGACTCCGCTCCCCTGACGCGGCACTCGCTATCAGTAACACGGTCACAGCGGATCCACACCTGTGGCGCCACACCCGGTCCGTGACACCCCTCTCTCAGACAAAGTCTGGATTCACATTTGCTCCTCTACAATTCAGTTCAAAAGCTTTAGAACTGTGGCCCTTCCTATATAACTTCTAGCTACCTTCCAGAACATTCCATCACATGTTTGGCCACATGTCAAACACATGATAGGCTGTTCTCTGAACCCTCCAACCAATCACTATCCTCCTGGTTATTATTATGTCTCTACATAGCCTCCTGCTATGACTATTAACTTTTTATACCTTGCCTTCTAGAACAATCTCCATTCAAGTCTATGGCTTAGGCTGCCATCTTGAGTCTAATTGAGGGTACTACAGTGTCTATACACTTTAATGGTTGGGAAACAAAAAAGGGTTTAATGTCTTTCTGATTCAGTGGTTTCTGATTAACTAAGTGACATGTTCCAAGTTATACCCAGGCCCCTACACCAACCCATAGCGGGGTAAACTGGAAGACAAAAGTAACTCTTTTAGTCTTCAAGTTGTTTGGGGCAAATGCATACCCCCATCTTTCCCTCGTTTGAGTCCATGTCCCCCTATACCTCGTTGTTTGCATTTTTCTCTCTTTGATCTGTAACATGTAGATCTGCATCAATAAATGATCCATTTGCCTATTCAAAGTGTTTATATAGTTGTAACTGTGCCCCCTACCCATCCCTCAGTGAGGAGGTGTGGCTTAATTTAAAAATTGCCCCTTTCCCACCTTGAAAAGTTGGAAGGTATGGGCAAATGTTGGTATAGTCTTCAAGTTGTTTGGGGCAAATGCATACCCACTATATGGTGTTCATAAATTAGAGCAGGGGCACTCAACCACTTCTTGGAAAGGTTCATTTAAAGGAGTCCGTTGAGAGGTGAAGGTCCAGACAGAGGGCCGCCGTGGGGGTGGATACACACTGGGGGAAGGGCAAAACTAAAAAAGGCTGCTTGCCCCCCCACCCCAAAAATCCTATTGGACACCAGGTAAAAACAGGAGCTTTTTTTTGGCCCCACAGAAACTATAGGCAAAGCTGGGAGGCTATGGATTAGATGGGCAAAACTGGGAGGACAGGAATGGATGGGGCAGAGAGGCTGGGCTGCATGGAGCAGAGCTGAGGGGACAGGAATGGATGGGGCAGAGAGGCTGGGCTGCATGGAGCAGAGCTGAGGAGACAGGAATGGATGGGGCAGAGAGGCTGGGCTGCATGGAGCAGAGCTGAGGAGACAGGAATGGATGGGGCAGAGAGGCTGGGCTGCATGGAGCAGAGCTGAGGGGACAGGAATGGATGGGGCAGAGAGGCTGGGCTGCATGGAGCAGAGCTGAGGGGACAGGAATGAATGGGGCAGAGAGGCTGGGCTGCATGGAGCAGAGCTGAGAAGACAGGAATGAATGGGGCAGAGAGGCTGGGCTGCATGGAGCAGAGCTGAGAAGACAGGAATGAATGGGGCAGAGAGGCTGGGCTGCATGGAGCAGAGCTGAGGGGACAGGAATGGATGGGGCAGAGAGGCTGGGCTGCATGGAGCAGAGCTGAGAAGACAGGAATGAATGGGGCAGAGAGGCTGGGCTGCATGGAGCAGAGCTGAGGAGACAGGAATGGATGGGGCAGAGAGGCTGGGCTGCATGGAGAAGAGCTGAGGGGACAGGAATGGATGGGGCAGAGAGGCTGGGCTGCATGGAGCAGAGCTGAGGGGACAGGAATGGATGGGGCAGAGAGGCTGGGCTGCATGGAGCAGAGCTGAGAAGACAGGAATGAATGGGGCAGAGAGGCTGGGCTGCATGGAGCAGAGCTGAGGGGACAGGAATGGATGGGGCAGAGAGGCTGGGCTGCATGGAGAAGAGCTGAGGGGACAGGAATGGATGGGGCAGAGAGGCTGGGCTTCATGGAGCAGAGCTGAGGAGACAGGAATGAATGGGGCAGAGAGGCTGGGCTGCATGGAGCAGAGCTGAGGGGACAGGAATGGATGGGGCAGAGAGGCTGGGCTGCATGGAGCAGAGCTGAGGAGGGGACAGGAATGGATGGGGCAGAGAGGCTGGGCTGCATGGAGCAGAGCTGAGGAGACAGGAATGGATGGGGCAGAGAGGCTGGGCTGCATGGAGCAGAGCTGAGGAGACAGGAATGGATGGGGCAGAGAGGCTGGGCTGCATGGAGCAGAGCTGAGGGGACAGGAATGGATGGGGAAGAGCTGGGGGGCAGGAATTGATGGCAATGGAACGGATGGGTAGGGCTGAGCAACTTTAGGCCAATGTATTAGTCTTATATTTTAGATATACAGTAGATGGTATGGCCATGTTTTTTATTATCCAGAGCGGGGTCAAGTTAGTGAGGAGGGCATGTAACTATCTTAGAATTCCCAGCTGCTCGTGGCCTAGCCAGAGGAACATTTGTTTGCTCTACATCAGCGATACTCAACTGGCTGGCTTTGACCCATCCAATCCTTTCCCCCTGCCCCAGCTCAGCTCCATCCATCTCATGCCCATCAATCAGAAACAAAGTTTGTTTGTACATTGCAATGCCACTTCCCGCCCGTGCAGTACTTCATATTGCAATGCTAGTTGTCAGGGCGAGATTGCCAAACGTATATAATAACATATAAAATAAATGTAGGGGCATGAGGTGGAATGCCTTTATAATGAGGAAATATGTGAAATAACTCCGCCGAGGGGACAGAACCCCTCAAATAACATATAAAATGCTGCCAGTAAGCGGGGAGATCCTTTTTACAGAGCATGGACTACAGTGAAAAATTACACTATAACAGTAATAATTTATGTGGAGCAATATCGGTCCCCTCTGTAATGATAGGTAGAATGTGCCCCACAATACATTTTCACAATTTGAACGAACATATATGATTGTCTCCTTGATTAGGATAAAGTGTCGAACCATATAGGTGGATAGGCTACAACAAAATGGCGGACGCTTAGTATGTGGGCCTCGCCTTCTGCTGAATAAGGGTCTTTGGCAGACTGGCGAGGCTCCAGAAACATGGCGCCGCCTGAGAGACAGGGTACCGAACCAGTGACGCACCCCGTCATTTCCGGCGGAAGCCGGATGCCGGGGTAGATGCGCTCCAGGTGTCTGGAGCGCATAAAACGAGCGTCGCTGGCGCGGTGGCAGGTAAGCATCCTGAGCGGGTAATATACAGCACCGTGACGTCTGGAGAACGGAGACCAACGCAGGAAACTAACAATAGAGCGGATATATAATACTGCAGATACTACAGACACCTGACTAATAATACCGCAGATATCCGGACTTCCTGCCACCGCAATTGCTCCTCATAACCTAGAAACTGATCTTAACAAGTAAATGGGCTCTAATAGGATTATCAGAGAGGTGAGCAGATGCATTTGTAATAATAACACACATAACAAATGCTTTCCTCTTGGCATTCCTCCTTCATGTAGGACTCGTAGTCACAGTGGTCCGCACAACGTAAAGATACTCTGGCTTAAAGAGGAACAAAACTGATCCAGGTATGGGGGAATAAATGAATACAATGCTACCTACACATAACTTATATGGAAATTAATTGAAACAAGCTTTAACAATAGGAGAGTGCATACCGCCGGCTCACCTTGTGGAATGTGGAACATGCTTAGCAATGAATTTTTCTAGTACATGGAATCATCAGAATCAGGTACCATTTTGTTATATCCTCCCGTGTTCCTAATTGTCTAATCATGTAACTATTTATCATAAGACTAATATACTAATCATGTTATTAACACAATGTCATACTTGTTTGTTTTGTCACCTGTTAGGGCATTGAAAAAGCCAGGAATGGTGAAACATGATACATGTCTGCCCGTTATATTAACATGAACGTAATGTAATGGTTCTAATACATGATGATCCAATGATGTAATTACTGCATGATGATATACAGAACTATCAATGTGTAAATAGTTGTGTATAGTAACTGTTTTTATTGGTATTGAATAAATGTATTTAAGAAATTACTAGCACAAAAGTGGTGTGGTTACAGGGCTGAGCCTTAAACGATCCCCAGGGTAACCTAGCCCTGGATTCAGTAGTAGTTGTCAGGGAGCCATGACACTGGCAGGGAGACTTAGCACTACTTTGGCAATCAATGGGGCAGCTGTGAGCACAGCAACACAGAAGCAACTGCACGGCAGGGGTCCAGAAATATCTGGAGGAGTATCTCGAGGAGTATCACTGATGTAGAGCAAACAAATGGGCATCTGTCTAGGCCACAGGCAGCTGGAAATTCTAAGGCAAAAACATGGGCCCGAAGTTGCAGCCAGGTAAGTATTGTATCTCACAGAATCTGGATAAAGAATTAGCATGTTAGCTGATTTCCATGTGCAAGAAAAAAAAAGTATCCAGTGGTTTTGGCACCTCATCAATTTAGAGCAGTTGCCTGGTTTTTAATTAGTCCAGAGTTCCCCTTTCTTCTAATGCTAATGCTCGCCATCCATTAACAGAACAATGGTCTGGTTGTTTAATCATCCTACAAGCCTCTTTTAAGATGCATTTGATATCGGTACCTGTATTGGCAACATCTGTTCGGCAGCTTCCAACCCACCTTAGCAAAGGAATAAATTACAATTATCTGCCAGTGGCCGGTTATTAATGGCATTAAGCTGAAGAAGATCCATTTTGTATTATGAGGCACATATTTGGCGAGCCTCCCAGATAAATCTTCCTTGAATATTTCCCCTTTTTAAAAAAAAATTAATCATTTATTTTCCCTTTGTTTCCCCCCTCGTACATATTCAAACCAGCCTCCACCATTCTTCTTTAGCGGCTGCCGCTTTCTACGGTGGTTGGCTGCAAGCAGCATCCAGACTACCTATTAATCAGGAAGAGTAATGACATCATGGCGTAGTAAAGACTCCCCGGGGTATTGTGCAGTTATTACCTGCACAAGGTTGCACATGTGCCTTTCCCGTCTCTCCTTCTCTCCACTTTCCTGATTTTCCACTTTCCTACTAAGCGTGAGTTTTAATAACTTCCACTGCAACATACACACCGATGTCTAATGATGTAGCACGCTGCCGGATATGGAGCAGGCGCGCCAAGGGTCTGTACTTTTATTAGGAGTTTAATCACGTGAAGAAAAAGCTGGGTAACTTGAACAGAAAACATAATCAATTTCCTTCCTTGGTGCTGATAAAACACATCACATATTAGGATCGATTCGTGGTTGTGCACCTAAAAACCCCAAACCAAGCCTAGGCAATTTCGTAAAATGCGTGTTGGTCCGGTTTAACAACATTCAACAGTTGGAACTACAGCATAAAACCACACCAAAAGAACTGGTATATAACAAACTAATACAGACACAACATGACTCAGGCCCACTTCTAAGGTCAGAAAAGGATATCAATCACAAACTGGTAACGGTAGCAAAGAAATGATTAGACCAAAGAGCCATTAACTGAATAGATAAGATCAAAGATGACAGTACCTTAAAATACACACAAGAGGAGATTTCTCTCAAATTTCAAGTTTTACTCCAATATATATAATTAGAGATGAGCGAACTTCTTGAAAGTTCGACAAGAAATTCGGGTTTGCCCGAATCGAACTTTCACGAATCGCTCATCTGCAAAAAAAAAAGCATTTGTTTAAAAAGCAAACACTTACCTGCATGCTCGGAGCGTGGAGGCCGGCGTCACTCTCAGGCGCCCTCTGATGACGCGTCCTCTGATGACAGCTGAGAGCGGCGCCGGCCTCCGGCGCCACTCTCAGCTGTCAGCATAGCCGGCCTGCCCGCTCCCACCATGCCGGCATTTTTTTTTTTTATTTCAGGGAAAATTCGATCGGCACGAACCCCAAAAAATTCGGGTTCGTGCCGAATCTAATTTTCCCTGAAATTCAGAGCGAATTCCGGTTCGTCCGAACCGGTTCGCTCATCTCTATATATAATCTAAATACAAAAATATTCTTGATCCGAAGCAAATACAGTAATGGCTAATACTATAGACATAAATCATACTTTTCCTGCTAGCATGAATTGCGCAACCATTCGGCTAATTCCTAAATCAGAAAATGACCTTACAGAAAATTTTCCACCCAATCACATTAATAAACACCGACTTTAAAATCTATTCCTCAGTGATAGTTAACATATTATAAGATACCCGTCATTATCTCACACATGCAAACAGGCTTTGTCCCACACTGAGGAGTCCATCAAAACATTAATATTGCAGTGGCGGCTATTCACAACATCAATTAAACTAAACAAAAAGCCACAATAGCAAGCTTAGATGCCAAAAAGGCATTTGATAGAGTGTCATAGCCTTATCTGAAATCAGCACTAGCTCATCTAGGTTTTAGCCGACCCTTCATTCACAAAATGATGCCGTTATATAGTAATCAAATGGCCGTTCTCAAAATAAATGGTCTTCTATCATCACCCATCAAGATAAATAACAGGACAAGACAAGGATGTCCTCTATTCCCAATCTTATTTAATTGTCACTTAGAGGTAGAGATGGGCAAACCCGAAGCCAGAAGTCCATGTTCAAGTTTAGTGCCTGGCCCAAACACTGAAAAGCTGGCTGATGGGCTGCTGAGAAGAATCAACCAGCTTCACCTAAAGTTGCAGCAGGAGGAAGTTGGCACTAGAAGTGTCCTCACTTATAGGAGCTGGTGGCCATCTTTATGTCGCCCCAGTTGGAGCCAGTTTGAAATGCTACTCCGCCGTGCGCTGACACGAAGAGAATAGGGGAGCAGGTGTGTTTAAAGTGAACCAAAACCCACAGAGACTGGGTCAAGAATCTTTAAGATTCTCGGGCCGATTGATTCCCTTTCCCCGGGGGCATCCAGAATCGGGATGCCCTGCTGTGTGAAACCCCCCAGGTCGTCCATAAACTCATCTTCTTTCCCTGTCCAATGGCGCATGCCAAAGCAGCGGCCGCATTTCCGCTATCCCTCTAGCAGGGCGCATGCCCGCACCAGACATTTGTGAAGCAGGGGATGCCGCCGTCAGTGCACTCAGAGCCGCTCATCTTAGAAAAGGCTTAGACGACGTGACATCAGCGGATACGATTGCGCTGATTGGGCAGTAGGCCACGCATGCGCCATAGGACCGAGAAGAGTTGACTTGGTTTCGGCAACCTGGGGGGTTTCACACAGGACCAAATCCAAAGATAGTCAAAATCCTGGGCTTTGGTCCACTTTAAACTGAACACTAATGTAGGACTTGACTGACAGGAGTAATCCAGCTTCCTAAAGTTTACAACTGTATTATGCTTTATCCTAACTTGATGACCTCCCGACTTGCTTTACACTTGCACTATAAAACAACTACAGTAAATGAGACAGCGCCCCCTAATGGCCATTCAGCGCTCGGAACTGTGAACAGACTATTCTCTCTGCCTCATTATCAGCATTTCAGCTTGATATAAATATTCAAAGCGGTGAGATCTCACTTCTGCTGCTCGTCTTTCTTCTAAAACTATTAATTATCTCTCGCCGTGCCCCCCCCTTTTTTTTTTTTTAATTCAAAGCTCCGTGACATTTTTTTATAGCATTTACAATGATGCGCATGACAACACCTTCCCAACGTAAAGGTCACCCGTAGTTATGGCCCGTCTTTTATAATTTATAGTCAATTTATTATGCAAAGGAGAAATTAATTGATGGCGCATTTATTATAAGAAGGATGTTCGTTGTCATTGCCTAATTAGATTTATTTAATTTGGAATTGATGCTTTTTAACACTGGCGAAATGAGAAAATCAGGCTGGCCGTAGTTTGGAATAAGAGATCCCATTAAAAGAAAAGAAAATTGTTACTTCCGGGCGTTCAGTATACAAGTGTCCTGACAAAAGCACAGAGCGCTATACTCACTGTAAGGGGGCGCCAGGAGCGCCGAACTGGAACAGCAGGCTCATTACTTTTTTTTATTTTTCAAAATACCCCATCTCTCCATTTTTTGCACATTTCTGCCTCTCTTTTCAGCTTCACATCTTTCTCCTTTTTTTACTTTCTCTCCATCCCTTTTCTCCAGTTTATTTATTTCTTTGGGGTTTATTCATCAAGGGAAAGCGCCAGGTAGTGCTTCGTAGCGGCAGGCAGCGTCTGGTGAACGCCGGGCACTGTACGCAAAACCACATTTATGAAAGCGAATCTGGTGAGCGACTCTAACAGCGCCATGTAGCGTCACATGTATTATTACAGGCAGCTCAGCGTATAAAGTATCTCTAGCTACCTGTCGCTCTCCCATACATTTCAATGGACGTTGCTTTTCTTCTGTTTAAACAGTGTTTTTTATTTTTCTTTACTGCATGGCATGGCCCGCTTCGGTATTCATTACAGTTGGGTTATTCCGCCACTAGGTGGCGCAGTGGTACTGCAGAAAGCTGTGGCCTGTCCCGGCTCCCTATAAAAACGGGATTAACCATAGAGTTTCCAGTGTTTCCTCTGCAGTGATACTGCAAAGTTAGAAGATGGCTCTCTCTCTTGCGCAGGTGAGCAGGGCAACCAAGCCTGCGACCCTGCATGTCTATTTCCATCCGTTTCTGGACCCTCACTGCCTCCCAGCCTCGGCTGACAGATCGGGTGAAGGTAGAAGAGCACTGGGTCAAGTGCTCCAGGAGCGCAGCTCCAAGCCGCAGACCCTGTAACACAAAGGGTAGCCGGCCATAGGCTTTATGTTGAGCCTAATAGGGATGCAGAGTTTCTGTCCTGGCTTCTGAGGGGGTGAGTAGTTTGGGGACTGTGTCCCCTTATTTTCCTTTTGGGGTCCCCCCCGCAATCATGCATCATGGTACCCTGAGGACACTGATAATCTGCTGTCACATATTTTTGAAATTTTGCACATGGCTGAGGTAGCTAAGAGAAAGCAGGGGGAGCTTTTTCGCCCTGGTAAACAGCATCTAGAGTTCCCTGAGCAGGAACATTTTACCACCTTGGTGCTTAAAGAATGGGAACGTCCTAACAAGCTGCCTGCTGTGCCCAAGGGTTTGGATAAAAGGTATCCCTTTCTTGCTGATCTTGTTAAGAGGTGGTCTTTTCCCCCTGAAGTGGACACTCCCGTGCTAGGCTTGTCCAGTACTTCGGTCATGCCTTCCCCTGACACTACCGCTCTGAGGGACGGTGAGGACCGGCGCATGGATCAATTGGCCTGCCATGCTTTTACCTGTGGGGGGGTTGGCTTGCGCCCGGTATGTGCGGCCGCCATTACTGCTATTGCCCTTAAGAAGCTGCTCAAGCGTCTCATTGATGGCGCAACAGCTGGTAGTGTGGGGGAGGAATATAGGACTCTCTTTCTTTGCTCTGATTTTGTGGCCTTTATCCTTACTGCTATGGATGATGCTGTGCGGCTGTGTGGTAGGGCCTCTGCGCTCTTGGTGGCTATGTGCCGCTCTGTCTGGTTGCGACAGTGGGCAGCTGACGCTGCGGCTAAGAAAGCTGTCACTGGCCTCCCCTTCGTGGGGCTGCGGCTATTTGGGGAGCGTCTTGATGTTCTAGCCAAGGATGGAAGGCTGCCTCAGCGTAGGTCCTCTGCCCCCCTCCCTTCCTTCCGTATTCCCAGAGGTGGCCGTGGCTCCCTCCTCTCCAGTGGTCGCAGAGATTCTTGGGGCCGTGGAAGACCCCGTGGTCTTCCCAGTCTCTCCTGGTATCCTAGGCCCAAACCCTCTCCCAAGCCCCCTCAGGCATGAAGGGGCGCCCTCACCCATCCGGGTGGGGGGGCGGCTTCGGCTCTTTGCTCACGTCTGGAGGCTTCATGTCTCAGACCGGTGGATTCTTGGGTGTTCACCAAGGTGCTGGAGGGAGTGATGGCTCTGCTAAGGAACCAGGGCATCCACATCATTCCTGACGACATCCTGATTGTGGGCGAGTCTTTTCCTCAGGCCGAGCGGGACACTCAAATGGTGACATCCCCTCTAGAGTCTTTCGGCTGGGTGATCAACTATCCCAAGTCTTCTCTGTCCCCGTCCTTGGTGAGGTCTTTTCTGGGCATGACTCTGGATACCTCTCAGGTCAAGGTGTTCCTTCCTCAGCAGAAGGTGGAGGGTCTTCAGCTGGAGGCTCGGGCTCTGCTGTCGTGTCCTCATCCCTCCATCCGTCAGGGGATGCAGTTGGTGGGCCTGAGAGTGTCCTGCTTCGAGGCTGTCCCCTTTGCTCAGTTTCACATGAGACCTCTTCAGTTGCACCTCTTGTCAGTTTGGGATCGGTACCCTGTGTCCCTGGATCAGGAATTTGTTCTGTCTCCCCTGGCCGGACGGTCTCTCTTGTGGTGGCTGGACTCAAGGAACCTTCTGGGTGGGCAGGACCTTCCTGCCCCCGTGCTGGGAAACGGTCACCACAGATGCCAGTCTGACAGGCTGGGGAGGCTTCTGGAAGTCCCTGAGGTTCCAGGGTTGGTGCGGCCCACGAGAGGCCCATGCTTCCATCAACGTCCTGGAACTGAGGGCGATCAGGTTGGTTCTTTCTCGCCTATCCACTCACCTTCGAGGTCGGGCTGTTCAGATCCGCTTAGACAACCAGATGGCGGTGGCCTACATCAATCATCAGAGAGGGACTCGGAGCAAGCGAGCCTTCAAGGAAGTGTCCCTGATTCTGTCTTGGGCGGAACAGCATGTTCCCTGCATCTCAGCGGTCTACATCCCAGGGGTGGAGAACCAGATGGCGGACTCCCTGAGCAGGGGGACGTCTCGTCTGGGGGAGTGGTCTCTCAATAACCAGGTGTTTCTCTCCCTCTGTCACCGCTGGGGTCAGCCAGATGTGGACCTGTTTGCGTCCCGTCACAATCACAAACTTCCCAGATTTGTCTCTCTGTCTCAGGATCCTCTGGCCTTCGCCATTGATGCCCTGGCAATACCTTGGACGGAGTTTCAGCTTCTCTATGTGTTCCCTCCGTTTCTTCTCCTGGGCAGGGTCATGCACAAGATAGCCCAGGAGCGAGTACCAGCCATACTGGTGGCCCCTTGTTGGCCAAGAAGAGTTTGGTTCGCATACGTCGTGAAGTTGGCAGTAGACTGGCACGTCCTGCCCAAGGATCCAGATCTTCTCACTCAGGGGCAGCTACGCCATCCCAATTTACAAACTCTTTAACGGCTTGGCTGCTGAAACCTCCATATTGATGGACAAGGGGTTGCCTGCTTCTGTTGTTGATACCATGATTCGTGCTAGAAAGAAGTCCTTGTCCTTTATCTATTACAGGATCTGGCGTGCTTACATTGCCTGGTGTGAGTCCAAGTCTCTTCCCTGTCGGGTGTTTTCTATTCCCAGGATTCTGGAATTCTTACAACATGGTTTGGATCAGGGACTTCAACTTAACACTCTCAAAGGCCATGTTTCAGCTCTGGCAATTTTTCTCCAAAGATCTTTTGCCAATCACTGGTTGGTTAAAACCTTTTTTTCAGGGTGTTTCCCATGTTCGTCCATCCCGTAAGCCTTTGCTACCAGTCTGGGATTTGGATCTGGTGTTGTCTGCTCTGCAAGGGCCCCCCTTTGGGCCTATCTGTAAAGCTGCCTTGCCTCTCAAATAATTGTGTGACGTCTCCTGACCTAGAAAGTGTCATTTTAGAAAACGTTTTTGATTTTTTATATTTTTATGCAGAATTGTCATTACAGGTCTGGCACTAAAGTATTAAAGTCACAATGTTACAACAATGTCATTCCATGTGCTTTCGCTTTGTTACTGGTGGATATGTGTTCAAAAACAGACTTTAATCAAACAGCGTCTGGCGCTCTATGCTATATCGACCAGATCCAGAGCGCCGACGCTGTGTGTGTCTGTTTTTTTGTTGAATATGGTATGAGCTGGCGCTACCTCTCGCTCCCTGCAGCGCTGTACTGGTGTTAGAGCTTCCAACATACATCACATTCATCAATGCGGGCCAGGTTACTACAGCGACTGAGGCGCTCTGTTACAGCACCTGATACCCACTTACAGCATGTAATAGCGGTCGCTCTAAGCGCCACTATACAGATGCTTATCTGCCGATACCTGGCGTTAGTAATGAATCAGCCTCTTTTTGTCTCTCTCTCTTTCTTTCTCTGTTTTTCTCTCGTTCTTCACGTTCAGGGTCTCTCTTTAGCTCTTTCTTTCTTTATCTCTCTCCCTTTATTTCTATCTCTCTTTTTTATTCTCCCTCTTTCTTTCGTTCGTTCTCTCTTTCTCTTGCTTTCTGTGTAATATTATTAAAGTGGACCAAAACCCAGCTCGATCAGCCCGGTAATCTATAAGATTCCCCGGCCGATCAATTCCCTCCCCCCGGGGCATCCAAAATTGGGATGCCCAGCTGTGTGATACCCCCCAGGTCGCCTCGTTCCCTTACCTTGCTTCCCAGTCCAACGGTTCATGCGTGGGCCGCGGACGCATCCCCACTATCCCTCCTCTGTTAAAGGGAAGCAGGGGATGCGGCCACCAGCATGCTTGAACCCGCTGGCTTTAGACGCCGTCTTAGATGGCGTGACGTCAGCGGCTTCGAGCGCGTTGATTGGACGAGTGGCTGTGCATACGCCGTAGGACCGGGAATCAAGGTAAGTGTATGGGGTGCCCTGGGGGCAGCCCATGCTGCTGCGGGATGCGCCCGCTCTTGCTCCCCGTTTACATCAATCAGGGCCCTTTGTTGAAGAATGTAAACAAGGCAAAGGGCTCTGATTGGACAAGAGCCCGCGCATGCGCCGTTGAACCTAAGAAAGGTGTACTGGGTGAACTGGGGGGTTTCACACCCGGATTTTTGTCTCGGGGGCACTGAAAAAAATCCCGGGTTTAGTGATAGATCGATGGGGCCTGCTGTTGCCGGCTGGTTGCTTAGCAACAGTGGTGGTCCTCCATGGTTCCATCAAAAGTCTGATCTGATCCAGATCTGGGCAGGACACAATGACTTTGGCCCTTATTTAACAAGGTAGCGAATGGTGAGCGAACGGTAATGACGCTCACCGCCACGAGAACGCCGGCTCCCCTCCGCAATCACACATTTATCAAGCCGATCCTGCTTAGCGACTGACAGAGCGCCAGATAGCGAATCATTCATCATTATTCCAGCCTCAGCCCACAGCGCCAGCAAGCGACCTTGAACAGCGACAGGTATGACCTCTCGCTACCTGGCGCTCTCCAATGCATTTCAATGGAACAATCTTTAAATATTCTTAATTAATTGTTATTAATGTTTTTTTTTTTTTAAATGTCAAAAATTCTGTGACCACTTCTGCAATGGTAGATATATTTTTTAAGGTAAAAAAAAAAAAAAAAAATTTGTGCAGAATTGATATTACAGGTCTGATATTAATGTATTCATATTACAAAATGTTTTGAAAAACTTTTTTTTTTTTTCTTTCAAAAAATAGAGTTGTTTGGGGGTTAAAAAACTACTTTTAACCCATCGCCGCCAGCGCTCTGGGGTTTAAACATGCATTTCACAGCGCGAGAATTTTTTGAGCGTGATTTGTTAATGAATATGCTGGGAGCCGTTCGCTGTCATGCGCTCCCATACAGCGCGGAACCTGTCAAACAGCGACTCCTAACCCCGTATTCAACATTACCGCACACCGACTGAGTCGCTGTCAACAGCCGAACAACGGCCAAGCACAGCGAATACTAGCGTGCGCTGTGAAAATAACGCTACTGTTGCTCATCTGTTGCTACCTGGCGCTATTAATGAATTGGCCTCCCCATCTGACAAGAATGTCCCCTGTCCTTTTAATTTACAGCAGGGTAATGTCACCTGAGCTGCCGTATGCATAAACTTTAATTGCCCCAGTCCCTACCCTGCCCTAAACCTGACAGCATATCATCTGCCCTCTTGGGCAACGCTGGGTTAATAGAGTGGGGACACAATGATAAATCTTCAGCCCCCCCATACACGGAGCGACCCCCATGTCCCCATGTAACACAGCCCAGCTCCAGCCTTTATTTTCGAGGGGTTATCGTGCACTTAGTGGCAGCTTTCAGTTACCATGGCGACGTATCCGCCTGCCTTTTTATTTTTTTTCTTCGCTTTGGCTTCTAACAAAGATGGAGCCTCTCGTGCTCCGTCACTTTCCATAGGGACTCTCAAGAAGCGCCCAGCGCAAGCCGGAGTGCGCCCTCCACCTGCCGCTACCGGGTCACCAGGGTCAAGGGGCGGCAAATAAACACCAGCAAGGCTGGGCCTAATGTTAGGCCGGGACCATCCGCTGCCAGGTGGCTTATGGGGGGGGGGGATGGTAGTGGCGGGTCCATTGGTCTGGCAACACATATCTCCCAGCTGTCTCTGATTTGGAGGGACTGTCCCTCTTTTGAGTCCATGCAGAGGCGTAGCCAGGCTTTCTGGTACCCCAGGCAAAGATTAGAAATGGCACCCCCCCCCCCCCGTTCTCAGGCCCCCTTTGGCATACCTTCTAACTCTTCAGGGTGGCAAAGAGGGACATTTGTTAAATTAGGTCACGCCCCCTCATTGAGGGATGGTGGAGCCATGCCCCCTCATTGAGGGATATGAAGCCACACCCCCTCATTGAGGGATGATGAAGCCACGCCCCCTCATTGCGGGGCGGTGAAGCCACATCCCCTCATTGCGGGATGGTGAAGCCACACCCCCTCATTGAGGGATGGTGAAGCCACGCCCCCTCATTGAGGGATGGTGAAGCCACGCCCCCTCATTGAGGGATGGTGAAGCCACGCCCCCTCATTGAAGGATGGATAGGAGATAGGATATAACAGTTACAACAATAGAAACACTTTGAATAGGCAGATCCCCATGTTACACCACAAAGAGGGACAGAGGAGAACAGCAAGGGACATAACTTTTACTTGTTTTCCTTTTCTTTTTCACACTTTCCTTCTCTCCTCCTTGTTTCTTCCTTCCCTTTTTCATTTATCTTATTTATCCTTTTATTGCATCTCTTACTTTTGGTCTTCTTTCTTTCTTCATTTTCTTCTCTCCTCCTTGTTTCTTCCTTCCTTCCTTGTTTTCATTTATGTTATATATCCTTCTATTGTATCTCTTACTTTTGCCCCTTTTACCATTCCTTCTGCATGTTCTTCTTGCCTCCTTGTTTCCTTCTTCCTTCCCTATTTTCGTATATCTCTTACTTTTGCTCGTGTTTTGTTTCTTTCTTAATTTTCTTCTCTCATCCTTGTTTCTTCCATCCTTTTTTCATTTATGTTGTATATCCTTTTGTTTCATCTCTTACTTTTTTACCTACCATTCTGCATTTTCTTCTTTCCTCCTTGTTTCTTTATTCCTTTCCTTTTTTCATATATCTTACTTTTCTTCCTTTCTTTCTTCATTTTCTTCTCGACTTCCTCTTTTTCTTTCCTTCCTTTTTTGATTTCTTTCTTCTGTTTCATCTTTTACTTTTGCTCTTTTTTCCTTTTACTTCCTTTCCTTTCTTTCTCTCCTTTTTAATTGTTTCCTTTATTCACATTCTTTTAAGCTTTCTCCCGCCTTTTCCTTACTTCTTCAATACCTCTCTTGCTTTCATTTCTCCCATTGTTTCTCTTTTTTTTTCTTTCTTCATTCTCTTCCTTCCTTTTTTTTCTTTCGGTTCCTTCTTCTATATTTTTCCTTATTTCCTTTTTTTATTTCTTTCGGTTCTTTCTTCTACTTCATCTTTTACTTTTGCTCTTTTTTTTCCTTTTACTTCCTTTCCTTTCTTTCTCTCCTTTTTGATTGTTTCCTTTATTCACGTTCTTCCATTCTTTTCAGGTTTCTCCCGTCTTTTCCTTACTTCTTCATTTCCTCTCTTGCTTCCTTTTCGCCTATCATTTTTTTTTTCTTTCTTTCTTTCTTCAATTTCTTCTCGACTCCCTCTTTTTCCTTCCTTCCCTTCCCCCCCTTTTTTTCCATTCTTCCATTCTTTTCAGGTTTCTCCTGTCTTTTCCTTAATTCTTCATTTCCTCTCTTGCTTCCTTTTCTCCCATTGTTTTTTTTTTCCTTTCTTTCTTCATTTTCTTGACTCCCTCTTTTTCCTCCCTTCCTTTTTTTTATTTCTTTCGCTTCTTTCTTTGATTTCATATTTTACTGTTGCTCTTTTTTCCTTTTACTTCCTTTCCTTTCTTTCTCACCTTTTTAATTGTTTCGTTTATTCATGTTCTTTCATTCTTTTTTAGGTTTCTCACGTCTTTTCCTTACTCTTTCATTCCCTCTCTTGCTTCCTTTTCTCCCATTGTTTCTTATATGTTTTATTTTTTTTTTCTAATTTAGTTTCCTTTCCATTTTCCTGGCTGTCTCTTCCCTCCTCCTCTCTTCGCTCTGTTTCCCTTTCTCTCTCCGGTTCCAGCACACGCTATCCTCAGACAACCTCGCGCTTCTCCTCTCACCATCGGATTCCTCCTCGGCCGCCCCCCCAAAAAGTCTTCATGCCTTTAACCCTTTGTTTGCCGCGGCTTGATTGCTCTACAGCGCCCCCACCGCACCGCGCTCCAGCCAGGGAGGGGTAACGCACGTTTTTTTGTTAATTATAAATCTGCACCCTCCGTCAGTAACGAGCGCGCGCGCGCCACGATCACCAGCATTTATCTCCGTTTAAAGCGGCAGCGGCGTCTGCCCGGGATGAGGGATGATTGGGCCGTCTATTGTGCGCCTGACACGGCGGCGGCAGTGCGCGGCGTAACCTAAATAGCCTGTCCCATCGGCGCACTAAAAGCGTTTCATCATAATTAGGACATTTCCCAACTGGAAGGCTCGAAAGCGCGAAACGGAGAAAGAAGAAAAAAAAAAAAAGAAAAAAAAAAAGCAAGCGCTCGCTCTTCACCCATATGGGCGGCGAATCTGGCAGCCGGAATGCCAAGCCAGATGGGATCTTTACTATAATAATATGATTGATGGTGATGGCGCCATTTTATCTAACCTCGCTCACACAAACGCCATCAGCTATCTCCGCCTGCGGCGGCTGCCACGTGCCCGCCATCCAGGCTTGCCACGGCGCACAATGGCCCCCATATTGCCTTTGTTATGCAGAGTGCGCCGCTTTAATTCAATCAGCCCTGCGCTAACGAAGAGATGATGGGCCCGCTAAACGCTTCATCGCCGGGAAGATAGCGGCGGGCGCGAGAACAGCCTGGAAGTAACGCAGGAGGGGCGTTTGCAGTTCTCTGCGGTGTGAACTTTTAAAGCAGACCTAAAGCAATGACTTTAGTTAGGCTCCTTCTTTAATGATCACTGCCGCTCAGAGGCGCACCTGTAATGAGGCCAGGTGAGGGAGGGCAGTCTCTGGGAACATTTTTTTTTCTTTACTGGTTTATTGGTGGTTCAACAGGGGTAAGGGCAAAGCTGCGTGATGTCATCGTTCCCAAGCCCCACCCTCCCTCATCACCCAAACTCCTCCCTCATCACCCAAACTCCTCCTTCAGACATAATCCTCTTATCCCTTTATCCCTGGCATCATTATTCATCCCTCCACCACCGGGCACCCCCTGCATCCCCTACCCCCAGGCATCACCATTCATCCCACCACCACTGGGAACCCCCTGCATCCCCTACTCCCAGGCATCACCATTCATCCCTCCACCACTGGGCACCCCCTTCATCCCCTATCTCTGAGCATCACCATTCATCCCTCACCACTGGGCATACCCTGCATCCCTAACCTCCAGGTATCACCATTCATCCCTCCACCACTGGGCACCCCCTTCATCCCCTACCCCCGGCATCACCATTCATCCCTCCACCACTGGGCACCCCCTGCATCCCCTACCCCGGGGCATCACCATTCATCCATCCAAAACTGAGCCCCCCCTGCATCCCCTTCACTCTGGGCATCACCATTCATCCCAAAAATCGGGCACCTTGTGCATCCCCTACCCCCTGCATCACCATTCATCCCTCACTACTGGGCACCCCCTGCATCTCCTACCCCAGGCATCACCATTAATCCCTCCACCACCGGCACCTCCTGCATCTCTTACCCCGGGCATCACCATTCATCCCTCCACCACTGAGCACCCCCTACCCCTGGGCATCACCATTAATCCATCCATCACTGAGCACCCCTGCATCCCCTAATCCCAGGCATCGCCATACATCCCTCCACCACTGGGCACCCCCTATCCCTGGGCATCACCATTAATCCATCCATCACTGGGCCCCCCCTGCATCTCCTACCCCGGACATTACCATTCATCCCTCCACTACTGGGCACCCCCTGCATTCCGTACCCCGGACATTACCATTCATCCTTCCACCACTGGGCACCCCCTGTATCCCCTACCCCGGAAATTACCATTCATTCCTTTCACCACTGGCACCCCCTGCATCCCCTACCCCAGACATTAACATTCATCCCTCCACCACTGGCACCCCCTGCATCCCCTACCCCCGGGCATCACCATTCATCCCTCTACCACTGGGCACCCCCTGTATCCCCAACCCTGGACATTACCATTCATCCCTTCACTTCTGGGCACCTCATGCATCCCCTACCCCCGGGGCATCACCATTCATCCCTCCACCACCAGTACCCCCTGCATCCCCTACTCCCAGGCATCACTATTCATCCCTCTACCACTGGGCTTGGCTCTTCTCGCCTGGACTTGATCCTTAGCCGAGTTTTAGCCAACTTGACATGCGCAGCAGAGTGCGCTGATTGGACGAGAGGCCTTGCATGCATCAAATAACCAGGGAAAGGTGAGTTTTCTGGGGAACCTAGGGGGTTTCACACAATGGGGTGTCCTGAAACGGGGTGTCCTGGGGCACAGACCCAAAACCTGGCATAGTCAAAATCCCGGGTTTTGGTCCACTTAAAAAAAACTTTCGGCTCCTTCTAAAACCTTGCCCCTATTGTGTGTCAGCATGAGGGGGGTTGGGACTATATAGGGTGAATTGCATTGTGACAGGGTGAGCGTGGCAAAAAGCTGACATGTTGACGCCCCTTTCTGCGTCCACGTCAAATGCTTCCCCCGGAACGCACATCCCACTATTTGTTTTTGGTCCGGCACCTGTTTTTTTTTTCCTCTCTCCCATATTAATTTTGGCATTCTAATAATTGCATTTTAAGGATGGCGAATGGCGCCGAGCTCTGCCAGCGCTTGTTAGCGCCCCCCGACCAGTGTCTCCTGGCAACGGGCGCCTTCCACTTGGCAGAAAGTGAAGCGGTTATGGCCGGGTGGGTATTAGAAAGCCGCGCCACTGGCAAATAAAGGGGGAGGCCAGATTGTTATTACTGAGGAGAAATAGAGACAAATATGTCGCCGTGGTAACGCGGGAGCACCCTATTAAAAAAATAACAATAAGGGTCTGGAGAGGTTGTCGGCGAGGCGGAAGCTCGCAGATGATGGGGCTCACCCCTCCTCTCCAGTCAAGTTTATTTAGAATAGGGAATTGGGCATTAGTCTTCGGCGCGGCCCGCCATGACAGACAGTAATTTAGTGCTTTATTGTGATTCAGTGCCTTGGACAGCAGCACATATTAGCTGTCACGCCGTGTTCATCACGCCGTACAGTCGCCGCCGCCGCTGCCTGTCATGGCCCTCCGCCGCCGTAATGAGCCCCGCCACCACATGCGCGGAGCGCGCCACTCCATTTCCTCATTTACACACCTCACACATTCCTGTAATTTACGTTACACGGGAACCTTTCCAGAAGGTTCGGCAGCGGGTTGCATACCTCCCAAGTGTCCCTGATTTGGAGGGACTGTCCCTCTTTTGAGCCCATGTCCCCCTGTCCCTCATTGTTATCATTTGTCCCTCTTTGAGGTGTAACATGCAGATCTGCAGCAATAAATGATTCATTTACCTATCTAAATTGTTTATATTGTTTTAACTGTTACACCCTGTCTCCTATCCATCTCTTTCCCACCCTGAAAAGTTGGTGGGTATGTGGTTGGTGATACACCCCCTAAGGCCAGGCCTTAGGTTAGGAGGTGCCCTGTGCACAAATTCAAAACACATAGCTACCAACGTTTCAGGGTGGGAAAGAGGGACCATTGTTAAATTAGGCCACGCCTTCCTCATTGAGGGATGGATGAAGCCACGTTCCCTCATTGAGGGATGGGTAGGAGATAAGGTGTAACAGTTACAACAATATAAACACTTTGAATAGGCAAATGAATCATTTATTGATTCATATCTGCATGTTACACCTGCTATACCTCTTTTGACTACATGTCCCTCATTGTTCTCATTTGTCCCTCTTTGAGGTGTAACATGCAGATCTGCATCAATAAATTATTCATTTGCCTATTTAAAGTCAAAATCGGGAAGCGGTGTGAAACCCCCCAGGGCTTTCACCCGGTCCATTGGGCCATTAGAGCCACCCGCTGAACTGCTGTAAACTGGCAAGGTGACACTGATACGGGGAGCGAGAGCGGCTGCATCCCTGCATCCTTGGGCTGTGCGCACGCTCCTGCTCCAGCCATTCAGATAGACTCAGCCGCGAGCAGGCGATACGGCCACTCTTGTCCCTATTCACTCTAATCAGAGCCGCTCAACGAATAACATCACTTTAGTGGGCAGCTTTGATCAGACGGGAGCCTGCGCAGGTGCCGTTGTACCAGGAAGAGGTGAGTGTTATTCCCCATCCCCCACTACCCTCTAACAGGGTGCATGCCCGCGCTGGCCATTCACAAATGCCTGGTGCAGGCACCCGCTCTTCTAGAGTGATAGCGGGGATGCGGCCGCTGCTCGCGCATGTGTTGTTAAACCGGGAACGAAGGTAAGTTTATGGGAGACCTGGGGAGTTTCACACAACAGGGCATCCTGATTTTAGATGCCCTGGGGGAGGGAATCAATCTGCCTGTGAACCTTAAAGATTCTCAGGCTGATCTCCATGGGTTTTGGTCCACTTTAAAATCCTGGGTTTTGTCCTGCTTTAATACCCGACAATCTATTATGAATGAACGGATTGCTGGGCACTTTCTAACAGGTTCTGGTCTGCTCTAAAGCTGGCTGGTTTCCAAGGCCTGGAGCAGGGGGCTCATCAGCCAGGGGGATGGGGGTGATGCCGACCTCTAACAGGTTCTGGTCTGCTCTAAAGCTGGCTGGTTTCCAAGGCCTGAAGCAGGGTGCTCATCAGCCAGGGGGACGGGGGTGATGCCAACCTCTAACAGGTTCTGGTCTGCTCTAAAGCTGGCTGGTTTCCAAGGCCTGGAGCAGGGTGCTCATCAGCCAGGGGGGACGGGGGTGATGCCAACCTCTAACAGGTTCTGGTCTGCTCTAAAGCTGGCTGGTTTCCCAGGCCTGGTGCATGGGTGCTCATCAGCCAGGGGGATGGGGGTGATGTCGACCTCTAACAGGTTCTGGTCTGCTCTAAAGCTGGCTGGTTTCCCAGCCCTGGTGCATGGGTTCTCATCAACCATGGGGGACGGGGGTGATGCCAACCTCTAACAGGTTCTGGTCTGCTCTAAAGCTGGCTGGTTTCCCAGGCCTGGTGCATGGGTGCTCATCAGCCAGGGGGATGGGGGTGATGTCGACCTCTAACAGGTTCTGGTCTGCTCTAAAGCTGGCTGGTTTCCCAGCCCTGGTGCATGGGTTCTCATCAACCATGGGGGACGGGGGTGATGCCAACCTCTAACAGGTTCTGGTCTGCTCTAAAGCTGGCTGGTTTCCAAGGCCTGGAGCAGGGGGCTCATCAGCCAGGGGGATGGGGGTGATGCCGACCTCTAACAGGTTCTGGTCTGCTCTAAAGCTGGCTGGTTTCCAAGGCCTGGTGCATGGGTGTTCATCAGCCAGGGCGATGGGGGTGATGCCGACCTCTAACAGGTTCTGGTCTGCTCTAAAGCTGGCTGGTTTCCAAGGCCTGGAGCAGGGGGCTCATCAGCCAGGGGGATGAGGATGATGTCGACCTCTAACAGGTTCTGGTTTGCTCTAAAGCTGGCTGGTTTCCAAGGCCTGGAGCATGGGTGCTCATCAGCCAGGGGGATGGGGGTGATGTCGACCTCTAACAGGTTCTGGTCTGCTCTAAAGCTGGCTGGTTTCCAAGGCCTGGTGCATGGGTGCTCATCAGCCAGGGGGATGGGGGTGATGTCGACCTCTAACAGGTTCTGGTCTGCTCTAAAGCTGGCTGGTTTCCCAGCCCTGGTGCATGGGTGCTCATCAGCCAGGGGGGACGGGGGTGATGCCAACCTCTAACAGGTTCTGGTTTGCTCTAAAGCTGGCTGGTTTCCCAGGCCTGGTGCAGGGGTGCTCATTAGCCAGGGGGATGGGGGTGATGCTGCCGTGACATTGCCGAGAAAGTTTTACGTAAGTCCCAGAACAGTGGGGTATCCCAGATCAGGATAACCGGTTTTGGTCCACTTTAAATTGACCAAATATTAGCCCTCAGTTTGGTAAATTGTGGGTAGGTCCCCAGATGTGGCTCTTGGACGATGTCAGGGGGGGGGGGGGGTGTTGGCGGGTGTTGGCAGGTGTCAGCGGCACCGCTCCCGTATGGTAGAATAGATGCGGCTGTCGGATAGACCCATCTGTCAGGCGGAGCGCGAAGGAAATGAAATGTTGTTGGATGTCGCTATAAAGCATCTCCTCGCCGGGCACCCGCAGCTTTCAAGGAGTGATTACACAGCCAGAGCGCCCTGGCAGCGCCATTATATTGTATATTAACCGAGCACAGCGCCTCCGTAGAAGACGCCGCTGCCAAGATCCTCGCCGTGTTATATAGCAGGTGGATGGGGATGGGGCGGGGTGAGTGTTAAAATCCAATTCTTTATCACAAAATCCTGCAGTAAAATAGAACAGGAAATGGGAGAAAAATCTTAAAGAGTAAGTGGACTTTTGGGTACTTTATAGACCTTTTGGACGCTAGCGACCAGCGCAGAATGAACGCTGTATGCGGGATACAAATGTGTATTAAATGACGTCTGTTGAGTGTGTCACATCTTTACCTTGTGCACAGTCTGTATCGGGATATAAATGTGTATTACATGAGTGTGTCACATCTTTACCTTGTGCACAGTCTATATCGGGATATAAATGTGTATTACATGAGTGTGTCCCATCTTTACCTTGTGCACAGACTGTATCGGGATATAAATGTGTATTACATGTGTGTGTCACATCTTTAGCTTGTGCACAGTCTGTATTGGGATATAAATGTGTATTACATGAGTGTGTCACATCTTTACCTTGTGCACAGTCTGTATCGGGATATAAATGTGTATTACATGAGTGTGTCACATCTTTACCTTGTGCACAGTCTGTATCGGGATAAAAATGTGTATTACATGAGTGTGTCACATCTTTACCTTGTGCACAGTCTGTATCGGGATATAAACGTGTATTACATGAGTGTGTCACATCTTTACCTTGTGCACAGTCTGTATCGGGATATAAACGTGTATTACATGAGTGTGTCCCATCTTTACCTTGTGCACAGACTGTATCGGGATATGTGTATTACATGTGTGTGTCACATCTTTAGCTTGTGCACAGTCTGTATCGGGATATAAATGTGTATTACATGAGTGTGTCACATCTTTACCTTGTGCACAGTCTGTATCGGGATATAAATGTGTATTACATGAGTGTGTCACATCTTTACCTTGTGCACAGTCTGTATCGGTATAAAAATGTGTATTACATGAGTGTGTCACATCTTTACCTTGTGCATAGTCTGTATCGGGATATAAACGTGTATTACATGAGTGTGTCACATCTTTACCTTGTGCACAGTCTGTATCGGGATATAAACGTGTATTACATGAGTGTGTCCCATCTTTACCTTGTGCACAGACTGTATCGGGATATGTGTATTACATGTGTGTGTCACATCTTTAGCTTGTGCACAGTCTGTATCGGGATATAAATGTGTATTACATGAGTGTGTCACATCTTTACCTTGTGCACAGTCTGTATCGGGATATAAATGTGTATTACATGAGTGTGTCACATCTTTACCTTGTGCAAAGTCTGTATCGGTATAAAAATGTGTATTACATGAGTGTGTCACATCTTTACCTTGTGCATAGTCTGTATCGGGATATAAACGTGTATTACATGAGTGTGTCACATCTTTACCTTGTGCACAGTCTGTATCGGGATATAAACGTGTATTACATGAGTGTGTCACATCTTTACCTTGTGCACAGTCTGTATCGGGATATAAACGTGTATTACATGAGTGTGTCACATCTTTACCTTGTGCACAGTCTGTATTGGGATATAAATGTGTATTACTTGAGTGTGTCACATCTTTACCTTGTGCACAGTCTGTATCGGGATATAAACGTGTATTACATGAGTGTGTACTATCTTTACCTTGCGCATAGTCTGTATCGGGATATAAACGTTTATTACATGAGTGTGTCACATCTTTACCTTGTGCACAGTCTGTATCGGGATATAAACGTGTATTACATGTGTGTGTCACATCTTTACCTTGTGCACAGTCTGTATTGGGATATAAATGTGTATTACTTGAGTGTGTCACATCTTTACCTTGTGCACAGTCTGTATCGGGATATAAACGTGTATTACATGAGTGTGTCACATCTTTACCTTGCGCATAGTCTGTATCGGGATATAAACGTTTATTACATGAGTGTGTCACATCTTTACCTTGTGCACAGTCTGTATCGGGATATAAATGTGTATTACATGAGTGTGTCACATCTTTACCTTGCGCATAGTCTGTATCGGGATATAAACGTTTATTACATGAGTGTGTCACATCTTTACCTTGTGCACAGTCTGTATCGGGATATAAACGTGTATTACATGTGTGTGTCACATCTTTACCTTGTGCACAGTCTGTATCGGGATATAAATGTGTATTACATGAGTGTGTCACATCTTTACCTTGTGCACAGTCTGTATCGGGATATAAATGTGTATTACATGAGTGTGTCACATCTTTACCTTGTGCACAGTCTGTATCGGGATATAAATGTGTATTTCATGAGTGGGTTACATCTTTATCTTGTGCACAGTCTGTATCGGGATATAAATGTATATTACATGAGTGTGTCACATCTTTACCTTATTAGACAAAATTCTTCACCTCCCCCACAGAACCACCCCATCGTCAAACCCAATCACATACATCCTAAGTGTCCCTGATTTGGATGGACTGTCCCTCTTTGAAGTCCATGTCCCCCTGTCCCTCGTTCTCATTTGTCCCTCTTTGAGTTGTAACTTGCAGATCTGCAGCAATAAATGATTAATTTGCCTATTCAAGGTGTTTGTATTGTTTTAACGGTCACAATGTATCTCCTATCCATCCCTCAATGAGGGGGCGTGGCCTAATTTAACAAATGTCCCTCTTTCCCACCCTGAAAAGTTGGTAGGTATGCAATCATGTGAGGAGGATTTTTTAACTTTTTTTAGTATGTTATTGTTATTTTTCCGTGATGTCACTGTAATGGGAGGAGGTGCAGTCTTTCCCTGTGGGGAGGAGCGCAGGTATTCGTGGTACAGCATATTTCCCAACTGTCCCGATTTTCATGGGACAATCCCGTTTCAGGTAATTTGTTCCATTGTCCCGCGCCGCTATGATGTGTCCCGCGGCTGTTGCCAATTCCGCTGTTGCCACTGTCATCGCTCTGACCTTCACCATTCCGCTGCCACCGCTCCAATGTTCCACCACTGCCGCCGCCACCACATCTGCTATGACCCCTGAGTTTTCAGCCAAGTGCATGCATTTCTTCCGTGGGTGGGGTTGGCTGCTGTATTTTTTTTGTCATTATTGGTCCAGTGGGTGATTGGGGCTGGACCAAATAGCAGGCACCATGCTGTTGGTTGGCTTTATAGTTTTGCCCCTGCATGAGCCAGTGCCACTCCTGTCATAGGACCCGCCGGCACGTGCAGGAGATGGAGCTACAAGAACAACAGACAACACATGGCATTCTGGAAGGAAGCATGAAGACCACTTTGCGCTCCCTGATCCCCCTCTGGACTACCAATGAGAAGGGGTGTGGGGGTGTCAGTCCGTCTGTCTGACCGTCCGTCCAGCTTTCTGGGGTTGGGGTACAGGGGGATGCCCCTCACTGGCTGTGATGAGGAATGCGCCTCACTGACTGTAAGAATGAGGGATGCCCCTCACTGATTGTAAGAATGTGGGATGCTCCTCACTGATTGTAAGAATGTGGGATGCTCCTCACTGACTGTAAGAATGTGGGATGCTCCTCACTGACTGTAATAAGGAATGCCACTCACTGACTGTAAGAATAAGGGATGCCCCTCACTGACTGTAAGAATAAGGTATGCCCCTCACTGGCTGGAATAGAGGGATGCCCCTCACTGCCTGTAATAAGGGATGTCCCTCACTGGCTGCAATGGGGGGATGCCACTCACTGGATGTAATAGAGAGATGCCCCTCACTGGGTGTAATGGAGGGATGCCCCTCACTGGCTGCAATGTGCGATGCCCCTCACTGATTGTAATGGAGGGATGCCCCACACTAGCTGGAATGGAGGGATGCCCCTCTCACTACAGCCTCTGCCTGTAATGTGTGTGTGAAAGGTTTGCCTGTATTATTATTATTATTATTTAATTCTTAGGTTTTTTACCTTTTAAAGGCGTCGCTGGGGGCATGACTAGGGCGTGGTTTATTGCCAAAAAATTTCCCTCTTTACGGCTTTCAAAAGTTGGGAGACAATGTACAGTATTCCTGCCGATCACATTTTTTTATGAAACGACAAAAAAAATGTACCTGCTGCCTCGATAACCTTCATCCAGTGCTGGGGTCCCTCGCCTGTGCGGAGGACACAGGGGGGAAGAAAACCACGCAGCCACGGACTCCCGTAGGATTTTCCAGGAGCGGACCAACCACAGGACAAGACTGAATATAGTTACCCATCTGTTTAATAAAAACATTTCGACCATAGAACTGAAGCTGTTCCATATTTTAAAGTGGACCAAAACCCAGGATTTTGACTATCCTGGGTTTTGGTCCTTTTCCCTGGGGCACCTCGATCCTGCGTGAACCCCCCCCCCCCAGATCACCGAAGTTAACTCACCTCTTCCCGTTTCTATGGCGCATACATGGCCGCTCATCCAATCGGAGGGCCCAGAGCCACTGACGTCACATCGTCTAAGCCTTCATCTAAGGCCAGCGGCTCCGTGCTAACGGTGCAGGCACGTGCCCTGCTAGAGGGACAGCGGGGGTGCAGGCGCGGCTCAAGCATGTGCCGTTGGACCGGGAAGCAAGGTAAGTATATGGGGTAACTCCCGGGTACCGGGCCGATCGCACTGGGTTTTGGTCCACTTTACCTCCATAGAAGGATACAGAAGTGAAACGAAAGTGCACGAAAAGCACAATACACTGTGTTTGTGTTGCGTTAATGGGAGATTCAAAGACAAACGGTAGTCATCATATTTGTTTTATTCTTATCAATAAAGCTGGCAAAGGAACTAAACGCAAGCACTATGCAGCGTTTTCCACAAGTGCAGAGATATGAAAGGAGCCTTAAAAAGAAGCAACACCACCTTTGAGTCTATTGGCACCTTGGTCTTTGGCACCATGAGAAAGTGGGTCTACCCCACGGAACGCGTGGGCAAAGGGATACCAGAAAACAGCGGGGGGTTCGACTGGCCAATAAACATGGTGATATATTTACATGTTGAATCAATATGAGCACCTTAAAGAAGTTTTCTCTTTCCGTAGTTGCTTAGCACTTGCACTTTTTTGTAAAGCACTTTAGATATGCATTGGCACTTTTTGTGCACATTGTGGACTAGTTGTATATAAGTTTGGTATTTGTAAATTTTGTATATATTTTTCTGGATTTTATCATTGGATGTAAACTTTTGGCCTTTGAGTTCCCTGCTGTGATTAATGTTTTTAGATATTTGTTGTGTGTTTTTTTAATCAAAATAAATTTATGATTATTATGTAAATCGTGGATTTGTGATTTTTTTAGGCTTGTGGTGCCGGCTTGGGGATTCCCCTTGTGGTTGCTGGGGCCACATATATTGTTTTGCACCTTTGAGTCTATTCCTGGGTCGATCGCGGTGGGTTTTGGTACACTTTAAATAAACCCCCCCAATGAGCATTTTGTATTGGTGTGCAGGATGCTCTGTACTTACCCTTTTCCATAGCCCAGGAAAAGTCCCTCTCCAAGGCATTTCCCAGCCTCCCCCTAAAACACACCCAGACTCCACAGGGTATCCCTGCGGCATTCTTCCTTGCTTGTATTATGGGAGCCCCGACACCCGCAAAGCCAAAATGATTGGAGAGTCAGTGTAGTGTGAAAACGCAATACAGCCTTTTTTTTTTTTTCATCTCTCTCTTTTTTTTTCCCTTCTACTTAGCACATCCCTAAAGCTTTAATCTTTCTTTTTTATTCCCCTCATTTTCAAATCTGGGATGAAGCCATCAAAGTGCCTAACAGTACATGATTAGAAAGGACCTCGGCTTAATAGGAATATAGTGGTGATTTAGGCCTGGCTGTCCTCCAATATCCCTGCGCAATCAAGCGCGGAAGCACATTTAAGAAAACAAAATGGTAAAAGTAACTTTGAGCCGCCGGTTGCTGCGGAAACGGGCTTGTAAATACCCGGACCGCAAACAGCGGATGACATGCCGCCGTCCCCTCGACAAGCCTGCTTTAAATGGATGATGAATTTGCACCGGCGCCGCGCTAATCAGGCGGTTGCTTTACCGCTCAGGCCCTCGGGCCTCCCCCCAACCGAATCTCTGCGGTCACATTAAAGGACCAGAAATTGGCTCTTTGTCTGAAACGGAGAACTCAGATACTTGTACTGATTTTTTTTTTCTTTAAAATTTCCCGTTCCATCCCCGGTGTGAGCTAGATCAATATTTGGAAAGACGGCGAGGTTAGCCCTCGCTAAGCGTGTATCGTGTACGGATGATTAAAAAAAAAAAAAAGGCGACCGTGGCAGCGCGCCTAGAATTTTGCTGACATTTTCGCGATGCGATTTAAATTGGTTACCAATCATTCTTTGAAATACGTTTACTTTTCCTACAGTGTCATCATCTCGAAGCCGGCAGCAGCTTGTTAGTATGTAAATGAGAGCGGCGGCGCAGTTACTGTGCCCCGACGAAAGTGCAAGTTTATACGCGGGGAGGGGGGAGGAGTCCAATCAGCGCTGATTTATTATATAAATGTATTAAAACAAAGGAAGTGCAATAACAGAAACTCCATTATCCCACGCTGTTAAAGAACTGCTGTCAAAATTGTAATTGTAGACTCAGAGCATGAAAGAAACTGGTAAAAAAAAAATTGTATTGGTACAATAAAAACACCAGAGAGGGTGATATCACCCTGCTGGAAAGAAAACTACTCACCTGAGCCTCAAATAACATCATGCCTGGCTGTAATCAGAAGGAGACGAAGCCAAGATCTTACTGGCGAACATACCATGGAAATGGAGGGGAACTGCTACTGGGCCTGCGAATAAAGTTGCCACCTTACTAGTAGTTTTGGTTACTCGACTGTCATTTTTTAGTAATTGCCGGTATCTTTCTTACTGTCAAGCAACAGGGCCAGGGGTGGCTTCCCGTCCGTTATTTCCGAGCACCCTGGGAAGCGTGCTGTGTGTGTTTTGGCTGTTGAGCCAGCCCCAATCCC
Source organism: Gastrophryne carolinensis (assembly GCA_027917425.1). Taxonomy (NCBI): domain Eukaryota; kingdom Metazoa; phylum Chordata; class Amphibia; order Anura; family Microhylidae; genus Gastrophryne; species Gastrophryne carolinensis. Next base: position 635,844,525 of record CM051234.1, read on the forward strand.
CTCCCTCCTGTGTTCTGCTTGTGACCTCCCTCCCTCCTCTATGCTATGCGCGCCATCATGTTGGCCGTGCTTGTGACCTCCCTCCCTCCTCTATGCTATGCGCGCCATCATGTTGGCCGTGCTTGTGACCTCCCTCCCTCCTCTATGCTATGCGCGCCATCATGTTGGCCGTGCTTGTGACCTCCCTCCCTCCTCTATGCTATGCGCGCCATCATGTTGGCCGTGCTTGTGACCTCCCTCCCTCCTCTATGCTATGCGCGCCATCATGTTGGCCGTGCTTGACCTCCCTCCATCCTCTTTGCTATATCTTACTGGCGAACATACCATGGAAACGGGGGGCGACTGCTTCTGGGCCTGAGAATAAAGTTGCCACCTTACCAGTAATTTTGGTTACCCAATGGTAATTTTTTTGGTAATTGCCGGTATTTTTCTTACTGTCAAGCAACAGGGCCAGGGGTGGCTATCCGGGCCAGTCCGTTATTTCTGAGCATTCTGGGAAGAGTGCTGTGTGTGTTTTGGCTGTTGAGCCAGCCCCAATCCCCTCCCTCCTGTGTTCTGGGCTCCAGCTTGACATCGGCCGTGACCTCCCTCCCTCCTCTATGCTATGCGCGCCATCATGTTGGCTGTGCTTGTGACCTCCCTCTCTCCTCTTTGCTATATCTTACTGGCGAACATACCATGGAAACGAGGGGGGGGGGGCAACTGTTACTGGGCCTGCAACTAAAGTTGCAACCTTACTGGTATTTTTGGTTACCCAACAGTGATTTTTTGGTAATTGCCAGTATTTTCTTACTGTCAAGTAACAGGGCCAGGGGTGGCTTCCCGGGCCAGTCAGTTATTTCCGAGCACCCTGGGAAGCATGCTGTGTGTATGTTGGCTGTTGAGCCAGCCCAATTCCCTCCTTCCTGTGTTCTGGGTGCCAGCATGACATCAGCCATGACCTCCCCCACTCCTCTATGCTATGCGCGCCGTCACGTTGGCCGTGCTTGTGACCTCCTTCCCTCCTCTTTGCTATATCTTACTGGCGAACATACCATGAAAATGGGGGGGGGGCGGCAACTGCTACTGGGCCTGTGACCAAAGTTGCCACCTTAACGGTATTTTTGGTTACCCGACGGTCATTTTTTTGGTAATTGCCAGTATTTTTCTTACGCTCAAGCAACAGGGCCAGGGGTGGCGTCTTGGGCAGTCCGTTATTTACGAGCATCCTGGGAAGTGTGCTGTGTGTGTGTTGGCTGTTGAGCCAGCCCCAATCCCCTCCCTCCTGTGTTCTGCTTGTGACCTCCCTCCTCTATGCTATGCGCGCCATCATGCCGCCCGTGCTTGTGACCTCCCTCCCTCCTCTATGCTATGCGCGCCATCATGTCGCCCGTGCTTGTGACCTCCCTCCTCTCCTTCAGGAATTATTATTGTTTGTAATGTTTTCATTGCTTTCTCAATATATTTGAGTGAAATATGTGGAAAAAAATAAATCTATAGCATTATTGTCTAAAACTTTTTTCAAGAAATTCATTATGCTTGTAAAAGCCACATTCCTTCCAGTTACAATGGTACCACATATTCATTGATAGATACCCGTCCCTGTCCAGAAGACTCCCCCAAACTGAAAAGAGCATTTTAGGAGATTTTCAAAGACAATTACGATGCACACTATCAAGGGTTAAACCCTTAAAAATATTTTTAAAAAATGGATGTTTGTCCCTCCTCACAGTAAAACCAGCCCAGGCACCAGCTATGGGGGCTGGTAGACCAGGACGCAGGGGCCAAGCAGCTACCCCCAGCCCTGACAGCTACCAGGAGGCTTTTAGACCTGGGCAGAAAATCAGAGGCCCCCAGAAGGAAGAGGAGACCCCCAATGCTGGGTCCTGGACATAGGTGAGCACACATGTAGAATCTATAGGCATGACATTGAACAGTAAGAAGCAAGCCCTACGTACTTAAACCGGACCTTCACCGTGATTTAATGAAAAGCCCAAACTCTTAAAAAACGATTCCCCAGCATCTAAAATTAATATATTTTACGTTTTTAGTCACTAACTTATTATTCTTTCCCCCACTGGGCTGCAACTCTGTCCAGGAATTTAGGATACGGGCGCCGCCATCTTGACTCAGAAGCATCACACTTACTGAAGAGAGGAGAGTGGGATAAGGTACAGGGGGGCGGGTTATAGCTGTGCTTTGCTCAGACAGAGCAGAGCTGGGGTCAGGTAAAGGTCAGCAGTCCCAGAATGCAGAGCAGCACAGTCAGGAGGCACTTCCTGTTTGCAGGCTGCCTGATAAGATGGCGGCTTCCATAAGCCGCCATCTTGGATGTTTAAAGGCTCATAACATGCAGTAGATGCAGGTAGGATGATTTTTAATGTGAGCAATCTGTATGTACAGGGTGTGGCAAACATATAAGATAGACTCTTATTCAGAGTGAAGGTCCGCTTTAAGGATTAATAAAAAGTTCTAAGGAATTTTCTGTGGACGCAGGTTCTATTATGTCTAGTTGAACTTTGTCTTAGAAGAAGGGGAGCGCTCCACTCCAAGTCTCAAACGCAGCCAAAGGTTAGCCAGCCAAAGTTTCCATAAAAATCAATACAAAACTTTATTCTCTTGTTCCATAAAAATAGACAGGCAATACTCAATAAAAATATGAAAAACACGTCTACGCATTTCGGGCCACAAAGGGCCCTTAATCATGACACAATAGATTGTGATAGTCTACTGTAGATCAATGTACAGTATGTTCCCATTCATAGAAATCCTGCTCATATTTTTGCGCTGGCCACCGATGTAATTGGATATAGAGAATAGATCCATGCTTGTACTGAAAAGTTATTTTTCATATACTTTTATGTGTGACAATAAAAATTATTGAAACATAAAAACGGAGAAGCCAGAAAATTTTAATGGTAACTCCAGCCCAAGGTCAGAGAAGCCTTCCAGATGTCAATACCTCCAATAAAAGGGAAAGCAACCCTGAATCTCGTAGTTCTATGACTTTGAGAGCCTCGGGCGAAATGACATCATGTAAGAGAAAAGTCTAATTCCGGACTTGTGTGGTTTCTCACTTTATTCTATTCCCCTTGCATGGACTGATCTCTTAACAGACCGCTGACTTGCCTCTCGCAATAGAAGTTGCCGTTCCCTAAGGATCGCACTCATAAACCTACACCAGCTTCTTCTAAAGAAAAATAAAGTTGAGCTTGAACGGAACGGATGACCTTGATGACCTCCTTCCCAAAAGAAAGGGGACGGAGAAGAAAGGTTTTCATCACATGAAAGAGCAGGAGTCACGCTATCAAATGTGGCTCTTTCCGGAGGAGAGAAATGGGCTTTGTAGGGGGAGATCTTTGACTCATTATTTGGCTTTCGGTCCCCCGCTGGCCCTTTCCATACTAACTGCTGAGGTGAAGAGATCACAAAGAATAAATTGTACTCTGTACGAAAAGAGGGTCAAGGACACACCATGGGGCATCGTTGAAAATACACACTGTATTTCTTTTTTTGCAGATTTGTGCAATACAAGCCTAAGGCACTCTTACTGGAATTGGTTTTGGAAACACATCTATTTTCAACTTTTACCCAGACTTAGAATTAGAAAGTGGTCTTCAATACTTTGTAAGTTCTAGATAAGACCAAGGCCAAGGCTAGATAAGAACAAGGCCACTCCCAGGGGGTGGGAGAGTGGAGCAAACCAGGGCTCCGGCCCTGGGCCTCCACCACTTAGGCACCTCCACCACTTGTGCTCCACCAATTTTAATCCGGTCCTAGATAACACGGGCAGAAACTTTTTTATTTGTTGATGCCTTCATTTTGCATTTCTCCCAGATTTAGTTCTGGCTTGGTCTTATCTAGGCTTGGCCTTGGTCGTATCTTGCCTTTGCCTTGGTCTTATCTAGACCTTAAAGAGTATTGAAGACCAGTTTCAAATTCTAAGTCTGGGTAAATTAAACCGGATCTTCACCCTGAATAAGAGCCTATGTTATATATTTACCCCACCCTGTATATACAGATTGCCCACATTAATCCGGACCTTCACCCTGAATAAGAGCCTATCTTGTATGTTTCCACCCTGTACATACAGATTGCTCACATTAATCTGGACCTTCACCCTGAATAAGAGCCTATCTTATATGTGTCCCACACCCTGTACATACAGATTGCCCAAAATCATCCTACCTGCACCTATTGCATTTTTTGAGCCTTTTAACATCCAAGATTGCAGCCTGTGGAGTCTCAGCCTGCCTGGAAACAGAAAGTGTCTTCTGACTATGCAGCTCTGCATTCTGGGATTACTGTCCTTTTCCTGACTCCAGCTCTGCTCTGTCTGTGCAAAGCACAGCTATAACCTGTTCCCCTGTACTTTTCACCCCTCTCCTCAATATGTGATGCTTCCGAGGCTTCCTAGAGTCCTGAGTTGACGCCCAGCAGGGGAGAGAATAATAAGTAGGCTTTTCATTAAATGATGCTGAAGGTCTGGTTTGAATTCTGTCTGAATTTCTTAAAAATGTAGGCCCTAATACTTTAGACTCCCATTGACTCCCATTGACTACTTGAAGTGATTTAAAGGGCCTGATGCATTTAACATGTTTGCTTTTTGAGAGGAAATGGTGTATGTAGCCTGAGGTTATGAGGAGCGAGGAGTAGGGAGGTGCAACTCTAATGTACAAGGGTTTAATGTAATAAAATGGTTACCATATGCCTGTGTCTATAGAGGTCAAAAAATTACTGTATTGGTCTGGTGTAGTGAGATTACTCCACTTAATAAATGCTGGGCTCAAAAAAGTATGGTATTGGGTGTTGAACAGGAGAGGTGGTTTGGGTGTCGACCTACAGTAGCATGTATGGTTTGGGCCCCCATTATCTTTTTGTAATGGCCAGGCCCAGTTTTTGGGCCCCATGTCAGCTGTGTCCAAACGTCCCACAAACACTGGGCCCAGCCAAACGAGGGGCAAAACATACAGCCAGTCTATAGTTCCTGGCTGGGCCCCTCCATAAAATTGCCATTGACTCTCATTGTCTTGCTAGCTGGTGATTTGGTAACAGGGAAATTCTCAGGGTATTTTCACCTAAAGGGCATTTCAACTTGAATAGATGATAGATACAGTATATTAGGTAATGCTCTCATGCACCATCTGATGTCTGAAAGACAGCATAGCAGCTTATCCCACTATTGTGTTGAAATTGTATATGTCAGCTAGTTACCCATCAACAATTGTTTTCAACCAAGAGAAAGAGTAAAAGCAGCTACACCGGTATTAGTAAAAGCCACAGGTGGTTTAAAGTGGACAAGAACCCAGGACATCCCTGGTTTTGACAAGTTGTAAGGAGGAAACCCACGCTTATACCTTTTCAATAAATATTGTTCACAAGGTTAAATACAATGCTCAACGTGTGAATACCTATTATCATCCCTGGTTTTGGTCCTTGCCCTCAGGGATGCCATGCTGCATGAAACCCCCCAGGTCGCCCACCAAAAACCCATTCTTGTGGCTCATCCATGGCCTCTTGTCCAATTAAAGCACTCAAATGTGCTGATGTCATATCATCTAAGACTCGGCTCCAGTCTAGTCTAGCCAGGCGGAGATGAGCTCAGCCGAGTACGCAGATGGCCGCATCCCCCTAACCTCTAACAAGGAGCGCGCGTGCGTCAGCCAATCACAAATGCCTGGGGCAGGTGCACAGCTGGCAGCAGCCGCTGTTAGCGCATGTACCGTTGGGGCGGGGAGAAGGTGAGTTTACTGGGCAACCTGGGGATTTTTACACAGCCGGTCATGCCAAATTTGTATGGCCCGGGGGGGGGGGGCGGGTAAACCTGCCCTGGTGTCACATAGACTCCAGGGTGTTTAAGGGTCCACCCAGTGGTTTGTGCAGCACATTCGCTACTTGTGTTTCGTTTAGTGCAGAGTTAAATGCAAGGGAAGAAATTCCTATGTGTGCACAAGCATACATTGGCTATTTATGTCTCAAAGTCAACATGTGGAGCAGTTTTGGACTTATGGAGCAAACCAGGCCTTGGGAAAGTATAGATCACATACGAATGGCAGGAGATCAGGTTGGTGTACAGATCTACTATTGGAATGTAAATAGCTTACGGTGCAATGTAATGTGTGATCATCGCATTGTGGGTTGGGAAAAACTCTGTAAAGACTGTCTGCTCTGTATAATAACACCCTCTGAATCGATCACATTGTTTATTCCAAATGTTGAAAAATGCAGAAAAATAAACCTGACATGGAGTCTCCACCTAGTGGTTTGCGCAGCCTACTTGCTACTTGTGTTTGTTTAGTTCAGAGTTAAATGTGGGGGAAAAGTCCTACTTGTGCACAAGCATACATTGTCTATTTATGTCTCAAAAGCAACTTGTGGAGCAGTTTTGGAGTTATATAGCAAACCAGGCTTTGGGAAAGTATAGATAAGATATGAATGGCAGGAGATCAGGTTGGGGTACAGATCAGTTTGCAGCCTTGCCGAGCACCACCTGATAGCATCTTGTGTACCACCAATGGGATAAGTACCACTGGTTGGAAACCCCCTGGTCAAGATACAATGCAGAGTATGGATTCTGTATGTTTTTTAAAGAAATTAGTAATAAACATCCGTTTGGGCTACGGATAAGAAATGTGGGCAGCACCAGTAAATATTTCTATAGGTGCACTGCTCTGTGGGTTAATACCCAAAAACCAAATGTATTAGTTTGGGGTAACCTCTACACCCCCTGCCAAAAAGCCCAACAGAGACTCACTATTGCACTCAAACAATCAATTTATAAATCCATTTTATTGTAGCATATTGTTTAAAACCAATTTAAAAACAATTTTACTGAACCATATGCATGGTAAGCCACCAGGGGGCGCACTCCCTCATTAACAATACAATCTCATATACATATAAGTAATTTCAAAGTGATTCTGTGCTAATCTATCAATAAATTCATATATATACAACTATACAAATATCCAACGCGTTTCGAGCCCCCTATGGGCTCTTGCTCACTGACCATAGGGGGCTCGAAACGCGTTGGTCTGCGCCTGAGGGGGGCCTGCCTGTCACCATACTAACAGTAAGCACTTGTTTGTTGTGTGTTGTCTGTGTGCCCTTGCTCTTTGTGAATGGGCTTAAATATTTTGCACAAGGGACTATTTGTGATGGAAGCACTGGCACTTTATTAGGGTGAGGATATTAATTGTGAATTGTATATTAAGTTTTAGAATAGTTGTATATATATGAATTTATTGATAGATTAGCACAGAATCACTTTGAAATTACTTATATGTATATGAGATTGTATTGTTAATGAGGGAGTGCGCCCCCTGGTGGCTTACCATGCATATGGTTCAGTAAAATTGTTTTTAAATTGGTTTTAAACAATATGCTACAATAAAATGGATTTATAAATTGATTGTTTGAGTGCAATAGTGAGTCTCTGTTGGGCTTTTTGGCAGGGGGTGTAGAGGTTACCCCAAACTAATACATTTTAAAGAAATTAGATTTCAAATAATTGATATCAACCAACAAGTATACGTCTCAACCCCAATTAGATGAGTCTAATACCGTATATGATCATCTTGGTCCAGTTTTTGCGGTACTTTGCAGCGTGGCGGCTTCCGAAAGGCCTTTTGGATTATCAATTCTGGCGTGTTGTCCATTGATTTTTCCCTTTGCCTCCTCCTTATCTTTCTTTTCCTGCACATATCTTTCTAATTGATTCCTGATTACAGACTACACTGGTTACAAAATGTTATTTGACAAGCAGAGGAGATATTCCTTGTTGGAAAGCGCCGGGATGTGTTGTTATCCTTCTATTGCAAGCAGGGTCATGGGATAAAGTAATCGAAATAGCACACTGTGCTTTGCCCGGGACCTTCCAAGAGGTCAGTCTAAGTATGGTAAGTACTGTAGGCATCGCAGCAAAAAATAAAAAAACTGCTGTGTTGGAACCCAAAGAAGGCTTCCAAGGCCAAATAGGATTTCTCAACAGTGCTCAACAGCGCGTGATTTTAATATACAGACGTTACAAATTGCAGTGATTTTGAATTTTTTTTGTGACACATAATATGTGTTAAAGTTAGGTCGATGATTTGCATTTGTTTTTTTCTCACTCTGGTATCTTGTGGCCCACGTGACTTCAGGTGATGCACGCATCCCTTCTAGAGGATACTGGGGTATTGAAAGGCCAATTTTGGGCCTTAGATCCCACGTCATCTTCACTCATCCACCTCCCTTTATCAGCCATAATGATATTTATTTCTGTGGAGGGGTTGTGCCGAAGTTTAACCATTGCAGTCAAGGACAGAAACATAGTGACAAGACAAATGTGTGTTTTTTTATTTATTTTTTGCCTGGGTGGGGACATTTAGGAGCCCATACAGAGGCGACAGAGCTCAGGGAGCCATATATTGGATGGGAGGTAAAACTTTGGGATGGGATATCACTTCATCCTGCTGTGATAATAGCAAACAAGATGAGTCAATCTGAAAAGCCTGCCAGCTCCCTGCTGAGAGGTCTGTTGCGTTACATTGTTATAGCCAAATAGCAATTCATTTATCTTAATTGTTTCTATTATAATTTGCTGTGATACTTTCTAAAGCAGTCATGAGCCTACTAGTGGAATGTAGAAAAACTCTGTAAAGACTCTCTCCTCTGTATAATAACACCCTCTGAATTGATCACATTGTTTATTCTAAATGTAGAAAAAGGAAGCCATGACCTAGTGCAGTGATGGCAAAAAAAGCTTTTACGAGCCCAATGCCCAAACTGCAATCCAATACTTTATGCCAACCTGATAGCTCTGGTGCCAGGGGTGAGATGAAAAAAACCCAAAACGCGTGTACTGGAAATATGATGGGTGCCCACAGGGAGGACTCTGAGCATGGTGCCATAGGTTCGCCACCACTGGCCTAGTGGTTAAACCGGACCTTCAGCGTGATTTAATGAAAAGCCCAAACTCTTAAAAAACGGTTCCCCAGCATCTAAAATTAATATATTTTACGTTTTTAGTCACTAACTTATTATTCTTTCCCCCACTAGGCTGCAACTCTGTTCAGGAATTTAGGATACGGACGCCGCCATCTTGACTCAGAAGCATCACACTTACTGAGGAGAGGAGAGTGGGATAAGATACAGGGGGGCGGGTTATCGCTGTGCTTTGCTCAGACAGAGCAGAGCTGGGGTCAGGTAAATGTCAGCAGTCCCAGAATGCAGAGCAGCACAGTCAGGAGGCACTTGCCTGATAAGATGGCGGCTTCCATAAGCCGCCATCTTGGATGTTTAAAGGCTCATAACATGCAGTACATGCAGGTAGGATGATTTTAATGTGGACAATCTGTATGTACAGGGTGTGGGAAACATATAAGATAGACTCTTATTTAGAGTGAAGGTCCGCTTTAAAGGGACAGTCCAATCTAAATAACTCTTGTGATTCATGGGAGCAGCCATGATGGTATTACCTCCAGCTGACGCCCTATTGTCTTCTATTGAGATATATGGAACAAAGCCCCCCCCCCCCTTCCTTCTCCTCTCAATAGAACTTAAGGTAGCCACACTAAACCCAACATAGCTACTCCCATGAGCCACAAGAGTTATTTATACTGGGCTGTCACTTTAAGGAAGCAATCTTGTGACCTAGCTGGGGCATCCTAGCATGCAATGGACATATATGCATAAAAATAATGGCTAAAATAAAGAAAGTGCCTATAAGTTTGCTCAAGTTCGGCAATCTGCAAAATTGGCAGTTTGCTTTAATTTGCAAGTGAGTATAATTTGCTCTCCTCTAGATCATTAGTAACATCAGCTCTGTTTGCAGTGCTTAAGACATTAATTATTTAAATTAAACTAACGACATAAATTATTTAAATTTTATTTCCACGGCAGACACCATGGAGCTCTCGATAACAGGCAGGTTATGCAGCAGCATCGGCACCACCGGCGTGCGGTAATCCAAACCTCAGAGGTCTAGTCGTGACCTTATGGAGAGATGGTGGCCAGTGCGCGATGGGAGGGAGTTAGAAAGAGGTCATCAAAGTTTACTTTACTGCAACTTTAGAGTTCTGATTAGAACATCGCAGGAAGAAAAAAATACAGGAATGCCTAGTAACAGAGATCGTGCAATATTAATACATTGCCTTGTAATTAAAATTCAATGCTTCCTTGGTGACTTAGTGCAATTAGTCTCCCTTCGCGATGATCACTTCATTCATTTAGAAGAGATTTTAAGTGTATCTGTCCAGCTTGCAAAGCAAATACGGAGGCAGGTAAAATTCACCTGTCATTGTGCATAAAGGGCGGGTCCATCCTTTTATCGGCAATCATTAGCTGACTTTTCATGAATTTATTATGTCTGTCCCTAAGTGAGGGTTGGATTATAGGCAGGGAACAAGAGGTGTGTACCCCTGGGCCTCCAACATTTGCTAAGTCACAGGGGCCTCCAACACACAAGTCCTTGTGGTCATCGGGAGGCCGAGGCAGCAAACATGGCCAACATCAGTCTTGCAGTAGGAAGACACTCCTGCTTACAGCCAGAGGAGTAGCTAGGCTTGCTGGCACCAGGGGCAAAATGTTGTCCCCCCATCTGTTCTCAGGTCCCCCTTTGGTGCCCCCCTGACCTGCTGCACCCGGGCCACCCTGCTCCCCTCTATATACTCCCCGGCTTACAGCCCCAAAAACGGCTACTATTGCACAACAGCAAGATCAGCCCGGACAGCAATAATGGGGCCAGGATGGGGTCAATGCTTTTTTCATACAAGGAGTGTGCAGGGGGCCAGGAAAGTGGACTCTGCAGGGTGGGAACAAAAATGCTGGTAGCCTGTTTCCCGACACCAAAAATGCTGATAGCTTGTTTTCCCCCACCGCCATAGAGGGAGCACAGGAAACAAGCTTCCGGCATCTCTTCAGCCATACGGAGGAGAGTTTTACATCAAGTACCCTCTAGAGACAAGAAGCTTCAACTGAGTACCCCCAAGGGATTGGTTATAACTGTTACCAAAATAAGTAGGTCACAGACCTTGTAGCAAGAAGGAATCATGTTTTACTGGTAAATATAATATACCAGACCTGCACCCCTGATTATAGCTGGGTACTCCCTGGGATAGGTGTACCACAGGTTGGTCTAGAACAGTGGTCCTCAGGCTTTTTACCTTTTTATGTTAGGTACCCCCTAGCAACAAGCAGTTACAACCAAGTACCCCCCAAGGAGGAAATCATTTACTAATGTTATCAAAATAATTAGATCATAGGGGCCATCCATGGACTTAGGGATGCGGGACGCCACTGAGTAGGGGGACAGTTCCACATAGGAACGGAGTATGGAATGACTCCAAACTGGAACCCTCCAAATTACTGAAAATCTCTTGCCAGGGGAAGAGAGGAAGCTTCTGTACTCACTCCTCAACTGATTTTCGGCCAATCTCAATCAAGTACAGATCTTTTAACTGGGAAGCATCCCTTTTATTTCGACATTTGTAGAATAGGGGTCCCCAGCATATAGGATGCCTATGGTGCCCACCTCCGACTGATTGGTCCCCCACCCAGTCTGCCCTCCATGAGTACTCCAAACCTCCAAGGCCCCCTTGGGTGGGAAATGCTTCCGGGGAGCCCCTTAAACACTCCTCTTTAGAGGTTACTGGCCAGTGCTCTCGGCACTGCCTTCGTCCATTTCAAGCCCTATACATCTGCTCTCCGCACAATGACAAACAATGACAAATGACAAACCAAGAACTCTTCTTGGGCCACCCTTATATAGGCCCAGAAACCAATCAGTATTGAGGTATGCGGACCCTACCTTATTGAGTTAACTCCTCAGTGGCAGGGAGGCATTAACCTTAGCCGTCCTTGCCACTGTTCCTAAACAAAACGACCCACCTATTCTAATCTACTCTAATACCTAAGTTTTTATTAATCCTTAACTGGGATGGCGGAGGAGCCACCACCTTGTTACAGACCTTTTCACACTTTTTAAAGCAAGAATAATGTTTTACTGTTATAAAATAAAACCAGACCCGTCAGACCCCGTTTGTGCGCCCCTGAAAACAGTGGTCTAGAAAACCTAAAAAAAAAATAATAACTTGCCCCAGTTGCAGTGCTGATCACTGGAGGAAAATTAAACTTTAGTTCCTTTAAACAGGGACAAAACCCGGAATTTTCACTTTATCAGGTTTTGTTCAGCTCCCCGATTGGAGAAGCCTCGGCGTTTGAAACCCCCCAGAAAGCACTAAACAACTAACCTCTCCTGCATTCCAACAGCGCATGTGCAGACGCTCAGCCAATGAGAGCTGTCTACCTCTTTTGAAAAACGTGTAATCCCACTCCAGCCTACCTGAATGGGTGGGGGGGACGCACGCATGACGCATGGGATACAGCAACGCATACGGCCCATTGAAAAGCTTCCTGCAGAATGAAGGAGTCATAGAGCCCACGCATGTGCCATTGGAGAAGGGAAAGGTGAGCGTCTATGGCCGAACTGGGCAGTTTCACACAGCGCATCCCGATTCAGGGTAAAGCCAGTGGCTGGCCCTGCTAGGTTTTGTTGTGCTTTAATATTCTCTTGTAACACTGACAACGTTTTGGACACCTATTGTCTACAAATTACTATTTTATCAAGACATATTACAAACAATTAGAAATAGCTTCTGTCGATAGCGATTGCACTTTTCAGATGAGGCTTTTATTTTGGATCAGGTCCAACCCATTAGTGAACCTCTTCCTCAACGACAGATGGTATAACAGGTGTGAAGGTGCCAAACCTCAGTTTTCATTCTTACGGACCTTTTTATTAGCTAAATTAAAAGCCATAGTTTAAGTTTTGCGCTGCAGGCCCTAAGCAGCCGTAATGCTTGCTAAAAATTATTCAGCATTTTTGATCCAAAGCTCGTCAATAATCATTTTTCATTGACCACCAGCGGACAGTGCGTCGTGACCTCTGTTTTTTGGGGGGGTTTTGGTGGACTTCACTTTCTCAAACTTTTTCCACTCTTGACAGTTTGAAAAAAAAAAAAATGAAATATGCTTTATTATAAATCACAGGTTCTCGTTTTTTTCCCCCCACATGTCACCGTTGCTTCTGGTGTTCGATAATTCCATCACATCCCATGTGCTCATCCCTTGACTTTTTTGACTTACGGAAGAGTCTGAAACATTGATTAACAAATCAGGATGCCGCTTGACGGTGTTATCTTTGAAACCCAGACTCGTCGTGCTTCTAACACGGACCAGGTGAATCGATCAAAATGAAGGAAAGAAAAAGAAGAATCGTATCGTTCTTCGGCAAAAGAAAAATAAAATGCAAATTGCCGCGCTCTTCACTCTGTGTTCTTGTTATCAACAATGGCGGTGGTGAATGGGAAATGAAATGTCAACGCTTTAATCAGACGGGTCATCTGATTCTTTCAGCGATGTCTTCAAACCTCACTTCTCATCAAAAGTTTCAATGCTCCTTTTATTTACAGCAGTCTGGCTTCTTATTCCCAAAGGTCCCCCACCATTGAATTGCTTGTGAAGTCAACACGACTGCGAGACAGCACAAAAGGCTCAGCAATATCGATATTGGACTAAAAACTAATATATTTATCAAGAGTTTGCAGCTGTTAGGATAATAATAATAATAACTTAAAAGCTTCAGTTTTAAATATCAGTTTTTTAATAGACGTATTGGTGCATGTTTCTTTTGTTTCTATGTTTCTAAATTGCTAGGTAACTATGTAAGTTGTAATGTGTTAGCTACTGAGCAATGACGTAACTTAATGTGTCGGGGTGCGAACATCAAATGGGGCCCTTTTGTTAATGTAACTCAGTTGGCATGACGCCAACTTGCATATGTGCATGTTGGGCCAGTCAGGCCACCCCCTTGGAGTGCAGTTTGGATGGCTGCCATTTTCGTTGAGTGGAGCAGCAGTTTTGTTTGGGGGGGAATTCTTTATTTCAGGAAAAAGTTGACATAATTGAGAGCTGTGTGTTACTGAAATTATTGAAATGATTCTGTTTGAGAAATCCATGTAAATTTTTGGGGGGAGGGATGACTACATTTATTACAATGGAGGGGCATGTCAAGGCCTGGTTCAGGGTCAGTTTCTAGGGGAGGGCGAGTGGTGCCATCGCCCTGGGCGCCAGAGCCATTGGAGGCACGTTTATCACAGCTATCTTGTTTTCTACAGGTGGAGCTCATCCCCCTTATTGGGCCAAGATGGGCCACTCCTCCCCCTTATTGGGCCAAGATGGGCCACTCATCCCCCTTATTGGGTCAAGATGGGCCACTCATCCCCCTTATTGGGTCAAGATGGGCCACTCATCCCCCTTATTGGGTCAAGATGGGCCACTCATCCCCCTTATTGAATCAAGATGGGCCACTCATCCCCCTTATTGGGTCAAGATGGGCCACTCATCCCCCTTATTGGTCCAAGACGGGCCACTCATCCCCCTTATTGAGCTCAGTCATGGGGAGGGGGCACTGCCTGTCGGTACACAGCATGGCACATACTTGTATGAGACAGGGGCAGCATCATAGCATGCGTGCGGAGGGGCAGATTTTTATTCTTAGTGTACATCCCGTCCCATTCCGAAAGATATCCTTACACATGGGTTATTCATCTTCAGATGTCACGTGACTGCAGAGCAGAAAAAGTGGCCCCTCACGGTCTATATATACCAAGGCACCTCCCACAGAACCCCAGATTTTCTCTCTCTCTTTTCAGGCAGGTGAGCGGGGTCTTTGACCCTATGGACCTATTGAGCTATTCCCCACCCGATTCTGTTCTTGTTTTACTGCCTCCCAGCCTCAGCTGTAGCGTTCGGGTGATGGTAGACAGCACCATATTTAGGTGCCAAGGAGCTAGGCTCCCCCACAACTCCCCCACCAAAAGGTAGACGGTTTAATCCATGGGGAGCCTTATGGGATGTCCTGCCCGCATTTGTGCTTGTCATTCCCTTCCCTCTATAGTGGTTCCCGGACCGCTGTCTCCCTTCGTTCTTCTGTGTCTCTCAGGGAAAGGGGGGGGGGGGTGTTCATTGTATCTGATGTATCCTGTATTGTGTGGCACATTTAATTCTAGGCTCTGGCTTATGCAGAGCACTTTTGAAATGATCCCTGTCTGATTGGTTGCACTGGTTTTCTTTTTTTGTTACTTCGCGCTGCTGTACACCGCTTGGCTTGAGGCGCCGACATTTACCTCAGAAGCGTCGGAGCAGCCATTGGCTGTCCTGCTCACGTGGGCGCATCTTTTCGCGCTCTTCGGGGGGTGGTGGGCGGGGTGGGTGACGCATTGTCTCGGCGGTGCGGTGAGGTGGTCGTTCCGTGTGCGGTCTGTAAGTGCCCTCGCGGGCAATTTTTAATCTTTTACTATATTATGCTGGTGCTTACAGGATCTTTTTCTGTCTTTTAGGCCTATAGAATCAGTGGTTTCTCCCGGCCTTTACATTCATTAAAGGGATATTGTTTAATATTTAAAATCCTCCCACTTCCCTTGCAGTGCATTGGGGGCATCCCAGGTTTGCTTCTGCATTATTCCCATTTGGCCTTGCGAGCCACAATAATCACCATATGGAGGCTTCTCAAGACATTGAGTCCGGGGTTCCTTCGGGACAAGGCCGGTTCTGTACTGATTGTGGGATTTCCACAACTTCAAGGTCTGTCTCTCCTGCCCCCAGCAGACTGCTGCGCGGTTATCTGGGATGCCCCTGCTGAGGGCCTCTTCCCCTGTGACCTTGCCTACTCCCTCTCTCTCACATTCAGCTCCGGTTGTGGCACATGCTTCTGGGGATGCCCAACCTGATTTTGCTTCTAGATTGGCCGTTCTGGAGAGGCGGATGGGTGGTTATGAGCCGCGCAAGGCTATTGGCAAGACACGGCATTTGATTGATAATTCCTATGTTTGCCCCATGACTTCTGAAGCGCTGGAAGACATTGCTGGTTATTCCCCGGAGGGGGAATTATTTTCTGAGTCTGAATCTGAGGATCAGAATAGGTCTTTTGATGAGCCAAGGTCTGGGTCCAGGCCTTGGGATGCAGCTGATACTGACAGGCTTCTTGCCCATTTATTTGAGGTGCTTGAAATTGCTCCCCCTGTTGCTCCCCAAAGCAGCAGGGAGAGTTATTTTGTGCTGCTAAACCACGCTGGGAATTCCCGGCTCAGGCTCATTTTAATAATCTCATTTTACATGAATGGGAAAAACCCAGTAGGCTTCCAGGTGTACCTAAAAGCTGGGACAAGAGGTATCCCTTTCCCATGGATATTGCTAAATTATGGTGTACTCCACCTGAGGTCGAGGCACCAATTCTGGGACTGTCTCATACCTCTGTGCTGCACTCACCTGATACTACCACTTAAAAGATGTGAAGGACCGGCGCATTGATCAGCTGGCTACACATGGTTTTGCCTGTGCGGGGACTGCGCTGCGTCCGGTGTGTTAATCTGCTATTACTACTGTGGCTATCAGAAGATTGATCAGGAGTGTCTTAGAAGGTGGTTCTGCAGCTTTGGGCAGAGATGTTTTTAATTGGCTTATGTATTGTGAGGAATTTACTTCTTATGTCCTTGCTGCCCTAGAGGATGCCATTAGAATGTGTGCCAGAACCTCTGCCCTGCTGGTTGCCTTACGACGCTCTGTTTGGCTGCGCCAATGGATGGTTGATATTGCTGCTAAGAAGGCTCTTACGGGGGCCCCTTTCAAAGGTCTACGCCTTTTTGGAGAACGCCTGGATCTGTTTGCCAAGGAAGGTAAGCTGCCTCAGCGCAAGAAGCCACTCAGGCCCTTTCGGGGGTCCAGGGTTGCTCTTCCCCCCTTTTATTTCCCCAGAAGAAGAAGGGGAACTCCACCTGCGGGAGGCCATGGTGAGTCCTGGGGCAGAGGCAGAGGACATGGTAGACCCGGTCCTTCCTGGGGTGCTAAGCCAAAATCCTCTCCCAAACCTCTGACATAGCAAATGGTGGAGGCCCAGGGGTGTGCGGCGCTTGGGCCCTGACTATAATCCTGCCCTGGGTAAAGCATACCATCATGGAGACCCCTCACACTGCTGTTCATGCACATTCAACATTGTGTGATCCCAGCCAATAGTTTAGTGACCTATAAGATATTCATACAAAAGCTGATCTGCCTGTATGAATGGCCCAATCATTGTGCTATGAACCAGTGTGGGGCCATTATGGGAGCACAGTGTGCTTCTTCAGCATTCTTAGGAAAATGAAAAATTATCTGGGCTCTGCTCTAATGCCTAGTGACATCATCTAGGATTGCTTGATGGCATCTTACAACCTTATTATGCTGCAACAGCTTTGTTGAATGGGCTGTAGAAGTCATGCCGAGGAAATGTAATAAAAGAGGTACATACTGTACTGTATGCTGATACATTTATTGTGTTATACTGGAAAAGGCAGGGCCGGGTTATGTGCGGTGGAGGCCTCAGATACAGTATTTTTTCCCTTTAAAATAATAGCCCAGCCAAGTAACTGATTGGTGTTTGCCTGGCACCCGCCTAGTTATTGAAACATCAGATGGAGTCCCTTGTGCCCCCCTTGTGCGGGTGCGTGCTGCTCGGGAACTCCTGCTTTGCCATTCTGGGTGGGGGGTAGTGTAGTCGCCCGGCTGGTTCCCTGCATTGAGCTGCCAGCGGCTGTGCTTGGTGGCTTATGTGAAGTGACAGCTCTGCACCCATCACTGTAGCGTTGCTGGTGGCGGCTTTGCTGCTCTAGACTCTCTGTCCTGCCCTGTGGTGACTTTGGCTGCAGGTTTGCAAAAACAAAAAGGGCTTGCCCAGACATGCTGGGGGCCCCCACTGCTACCGAAAGCTTTGTTGCTGGCCCCGCAGCCCATCAGAAAAGCCCCCTGGACCAGACTATAACCCAAAGGTTGGTGGGGGCCCCCATTGCAGGGCAAGTGGTGGCATCGTCATTGGCAGCCCGGGCCAATCTTTCTTTGTGGAGTGGAAGATGTTTCCGGTGCAGAAGCCATTTCCTACCATCACTGCGAGATGTTTACTGTTTTACCACCACTTGCGTCTTTCCTACCTCAGCCTCCTGATGTCCACAATGAACAAGTAGGGGAGGCTCCCTTGACATAGCAAATGGTCGAGGCCCAGGGTTGCGAGCCTCTTATTCCCTGCCTATTATCCTGCCCCGGGTAAAGCAGACCTTCGCCCACTAATGGATACCCTAAAACTCCAGTTTTCAAATGCCAAGTGAAAGTCTGTTTCACCGACACTATTTGTGGTGTGGGTTCTGCTCTCAAAATATCTAGGATAAGTGAATTTAGCATTTAGATAATGTAGACATTTGATATTTTAACAGTTTCAACCAATCTTGGTCTTTAATCTGACTTTTAATGTTTGCTTCTTCCTCTCAGCTATAGTCAGCTTTAACTGTCTGATAAAATGTGGCCTTTTGGGTGGATGAAATTGATTTGATTTCTTTTGAGATATGGTGGTTTGTGGACAGGCAGAAGACAAGAAGGGGGTTGGTAACATTGGAAAGGGTCATCAGGAGGCAAAAGTTCCAAGAACAAATACTGATAATAAACAGTTCTGCCATTAAACCGGGCCTTCACCCTGAATAAGATTCTATCTTATATGTTTCCTCCACCCTGTACATACAAATTGCCCAAATTAAAAATTAAAAATCATCTTACCTGCACCTGCTGCCTGCTGAGCTTTTAAACATCCAAGATGGTGGCCTGTGGAGTCTCAGGAAGGAAGTGTCCTCTGACTGCCGCTCTGCATTCTGGGATTGCTGTCCTTTTCCTGACCCCGGCTCTGCTCTGTCTGAGCAAAGCACAGCTGTAACCCCCCCCCCCCCCCCACCGTTTCCCCCCCTCTCCTCTCCTCAGTATGTGAGTCCAGAAGTGAGTTGCAGCCCAGTGGGGGAAAGAATAATAAGTAAGCGACTAAAAACGTAAAATATATTCATTTTAGATGCTGGGGTTTGGGCTTTTCATTAAATTATGCTGAAGGCCAAGGGGCCTGAATGGGCCGCCAGTATGTCCCATTGCTAGGCAAGCGGGGGGAGAAACAGGTTGTGGCTGCAAAGCATATTCTCCAGCATGTACTCTTAGCCACTAAAAAATTCTGGACCACTGTATGTGACCATCCTAGACTGATCGTAGGACCGGATTCTGATTGGCAAACCGCAGTGCAGGTAAGTAGAACATGGCTGGTGGCCGTGTATATGTGGGTATTATCAGCAACTGGCATTTCCCCCCCCCCCAAGGCAAGTCTGACACCCATTTAGTGTAAAATAGATTCAATCTTCTAATACCTATTATTCAACAGTCTTACTGCCATGTGTGCCATGATATTTTGTAAAGGAGTCCACTGAGAATCGGTCGCCCACATAAACTCAACGTATGGACAACTTGAACCTAAACCTAACCAAACTAAACCCAAAGGAAGCCAATACACCACTATCTTGTAAATGTTGGGGGCATACAGGGTGAACCCTGTAAGGCCATGATATTTTGTAAAGGAGTCCACTGAGAATCGGTCACCCGCATAAACTCAATGTATGGACAATTCAAACCTAAATCTAACCAAACTAAACCCAAAGGAAGCCAATAAACCTCAATCTTGTGAATGTTGAAGGCATACAGGGTGAACCCTCTTGCCTTTCAGTTTCCACCTTGGATCGTTATCCACAATATAAATGCTGGTATCAATAAACACAATCCTAATTGGATCCTAAGTCGTTAATAGATTTCCTCCAGGAAAGCAATGCCCGGATAATCATGCAATCCAAAGAGTTAACCACTCTCGGCCCATTTATCTCTATAAATGACGGTTGGCTCGATGCGTTGGCTTCAGAGATAATGGATCATTTACTGTATAACTCCCACATTTCACACGTACAGATTCCTTGTGTGCTTTGCTAATTAATTACGCTAAAGGTGATATTTACCAAGCGGCTGGAAAATAAATTGGAAAACTCTTGTGAATACGCGCCTATAGGGAGGTGTAAATGCTGGATGGGGTGCACTGGTTTCATTAGAATAGGAGGACTTTTTTTATTGCATCCGAGGGGCAGCGAGTAAAGGAGACTATTCAATTATCCATTATTAGATTAATGAAGGTCTCAAGACCATGGTTCTTCTTTGTCTTTTTATGTTGCATTATGTATGAATGATTTTCTAGATTTTCATTGTCTATATCAGCTACTAGCTGGTTTGTAGCTAGTGTTCCATTCACAGCTCTGCATCTCTGAAGTACCCAGGATTTACTGGTGGTAGGGGGGGGTTTCCATTCAGCAGACCGCAGTGCCTGTGTGGAAACCCAGCAACTGGCGACCCATAACACATTGAGTGGAAGAACCCCCCATAACACTGAGCAGCAGATCCCACCCATAACATGCTGAGTGACAGAACCCTCCTATAACTCACTGAGTGGCAGACTGCCCATAACTCACTAAGTGGCAGAGTTCCCCATAAGATGCTGAGTGGCAGAACCTCCATCCCCCATAATTCACTTAGTGGCAGAACCCCCTGCTCATCTCAATTCCTGTTGCGGATGCCGATTTTGAGAGGGGAGCCAGGGTCTCGGGATGCTGCCTCTGGGAGGGGAGCCAGGGTCCCGGGATGCAGACACTGAGAGGGGAGCTAGGGTCCCGCGATGCCGCCAACTTTGCCCAATATTCATACGAACACAAACCGGATTCAGTTTGCTGATAGAACAGTCAGTCAAACACAACTCAGAAATGGGGGTCAACCTTATAAGTTATAAAAACTGCAATAAATCTGAAAGCACTATAAGCTCAACTGCCATTATGTGGCAGTTTAGCCAGGAACTGAATTAATTAGCATACAGCAGTAACTTATAGTGACTGGTATACCCTATATAGCAGAAGGTTTAATCATGGGACAAGGACTCTTGTGGGTAAAGAGACCAACCGGATCATAAGGACATTGCCCGGTGCTGGAAAGATAAAAGGGGATTTATTTTTAACTTTTGGGGAGGTTCACTGAATAATTGAGTCATTACCATGAAAAATTCTAACCAAATTGGTTCGCTCATTCCTAGTGAATACACAAAATCCTAATATTCAGAGTCGGATTAAGTGTGGTGGAGGCCCCTGGGCACAAAAACTGGTGGAGGCCCCAGATACAGTATTTTTTTTTAACCTTTAAAAATGGTCTAGCCAAGTAACTGGTGGTTGTCTGGCACCCGCCTACTTACTGGAACGTCAGATCGGTTCCCTTGTGCCCCCCTTGTGCGGGTGCGTGCTGCTCGGGAACTCCTGCTTTGCCATTCTGGGTGGGGGGTAGTGTAGTCGCCCGGCTGGTTCCCTGCATTGAGCTGCCAGCGGCTGTGCTTGGTGGCTTATGTGCAGTGACAGCTCTGCACCCATCACTGTAGCGTTGCTGGCGGCGGCTTTGCTGCTCTAGACTTTCCGTCCTGCCCTGTGGTGGCTTTGGCTGCAGGTTTGCAAAAACAAAAAAAGGCTTGGCCACCGATAGCTTTGTTGCTGGCCCCGCGGCCCATCAAAACACCTTTTAAATTCCCCTGTCAAGGGTATCCACCTGGGAGCAAGGATGGACCTCTGTAACTCCTATACGAATGTTTATGCATATATCCAGCAAGTCACATAAAACGTAACTTTTACTGCGAGTATTTAAAAACATACAAATCCTGTGCTGGTGTATAAGCTGATCCCCCCCCCCCCCCTCAAAGGTTAAGCGTTTCGAGGAGAAACCCCTTAGTATTACCTTATGACTAAGGCCCATCAGACGAAAGACTGAAAAGCCTCCTGGACCAGACCAAAACCTAAAGGTTGGTGGAGGGCAAGTGATGGAGGCCCGGGGTGCGTGTCCCTTTCGTAATCCAACCCTGCTAATATATGTTATTTGAAAAAGGACAATAAGGCTTTAAAAATGGCACCAACATTATTGTTATGCGCAGGGATTGTGGGAGGGTGTTTGGCATATTGAGGTTAAAGCAATAACCAAGATATTTTTTCAAGAATCCGCTTGTAAAAGCCTCACACTCCCCGGGCAGTAACAGTGAGACGTGCATTCACGGGGGAATTGGTGAAACATTAAAGCGCAGCGTTCCTCTTGCGCCATCACCCGGAGGACAGTCTTGCACGAGGTGTGACAGTATCCAGAGTTCATGGATGACTTTCATGGAAGTGTGCAATAAATGCACTGGCAGTACAGTGACAGCCTAGTGACAGCGTGTTAACACGGCGACAGAAAAAAAATGCACAATTCCTTCTTGCTTCATCTGCTTTGTTGCTATCATTTTTTCCAGCTCTGGTCAACAAGGGAGCGAGGCATTATCTACAGCCACCGCCGCTGCTTCCTATTCCTATCCGCTCTGGGGGGGGGGGGGGGGGTCGTGAAAAATTCGGCGGGCACTTAGCAAAACTGCCCGCCGAGCCATTTGCACCTCTGTAAATGGCCTTGTTTAGTGGGGAGCTGTCACACAGAATTTACATTGCCGGCTTGCTAAGTCGTATTTGTGAGATGATGTGTTAAAA
Source organism: Gastrophryne carolinensis (assembly GCA_027917425.1). NCBI lineage: Eukaryota > Metazoa > Chordata > Amphibia > Anura > Microhylidae > Gastrophryne > Gastrophryne carolinensis. Next base: position 635,866,958 of record CM051234.1, read on the forward strand.
GTTATTCTATTTACGGAGCCGGTTCTAGATAGCGGGAAGATTTTACTGGAGCTCCTGGTCTGACCTGCGGCGCTCATTTACATAAGCACTTCAAAGCCGCCACTCGGCTCCACTGAAGATATGCGTATGGAAAGTCTTGACTGACTGTTAATTTATAAATCAAAGTTGTATGCCAGCGAAGCGAGGGCAGAAAGATAGGCAACAACGGACACTGGCCTTGTTTTTTGTCCTTTTCCTTTTTTTTAAAGTCTGTAGTTCATTGTTTAAGGCGGGGGGTCCCCAATCTGGGGCTCGCGAGTTGGGCAGTTGGAGAAGAATGCTGGCTTGCCTAACGCTACAGCTTTCAGCGCCACACCCGGTTTCCGCTAAGCCTTTGTCTAAGGACAGCGGCTCCGAGCGTGCTGATGGCCGCATCCCCTGCTACCCTCTAACAGGAAGTGTGCCTGCACCGGCCATTCAGAAATGTCTGGCGAGGCATGCACCCTACTAGAGGGATAGCGGGGATGCGGTTGCAGCTCGGGCATGCGCCGTTGGGCCGGGAAACAAGGTAGGTGTATGGGGCCACCTGGGGGTTTCACATAGTGGGGTATCCTGATTTTGGATGCCCCGGGGGGGGCAATCAATCGGCCCTGGAATCTTATAGGTTTTTGGTCCACTTTAATGGAAATGGGAATCTAGAATTTGGAGTAATGTAGTGTAGGGGGGATTTTACTTAGGGAAGATGTGGCCCTGTTCTCCAGGGAGTCTCCCAGTTTTGACCCCCCCCCCCCCTCATTCGGTCACCCTGTGAAACCATGTAATCACCCTGCAAATCATCAATTCTTCCTCCTCCCCAATGTTTGGCTGACTGCCATCTCCAACCCATGCACTACTGCCTAGCAGACGCTGCTAAATGATTGGCTGTCTCTAACTTTTTCAGAGTTTTTGGTTGTCTTGATTTGTTAGGGTTTGTGTGGCCTCAGTAAGGAGGGCACCACTTGATTTCAATGGACGTCTCCGTACATGAGGATCTTCTGTGTACAGAGGCTCTAATTAAAGACAATAAGAGCTTGCTTTGTTTTTCTGGGCGTCAGTTACAATAAAAAGTACGGCCCAGTATTACTATGTAAGCATTAAAGATTTAAGATCCTTATATACCAGCAAATTGTGATAAACACTTGATCTTCAAAAATCTGTGAATAAGCCCCATCCCTAAACCACACCCCCGCCAGGCCCATCACCCTGTAAACTGGTCTTCAAGCTTGGCATCTCTACTGCCACTGAAGGATAAGAAACGGCCACTACCCTATAAAGGGTGCTGGTGCTGAGGAAGCACCCCTGAACCCTTCCCTACCTTAGGGGGCCTTAGAGATCGCTGAAGTGATGTACATCCTCGTAATGAGATGGAGCCTTGGCGGTTAGCAGTGACAAAGAGAGGAACACCCAGCTGGATAGGACTCCTGGAAGCCAGACCGGGTAGGGGCCAAGCAGTTGAAGGGTGGCCCATGTGGATATCCCTACGTGCAGGGCAGGCTCTAGGTTTACGTAGGCCCTTGGGCAGCATGGTCTCAGTGGGCCCCTTTGTGGCGAAGAGTCGCATTACATCACTGAGGAATGTCCCAAATCTGGGTGCCCCCTAAGGATCCTGCTATTTGGACTAAAACTCTAGTTTTGGTCTATTTTGAAGCGCACAAAACCCCTTTAAACCTGACCTCGGAGTCTAAACGAATCTAGATCCTCCTGATTTTTGAGTTTGAGTTAACAGCCAAACCAGGGGGGTCCAGAGGGGAGGCCCCTTCCTCTCTCTCCGGCGGGAACAGCACAGGCAGCAGCGGAACCTTAATGCTGCATAGCGTTGTCCCCGCCCAGGGGAAAAGAAGTTGCACCACCACCTCAGTCATCGCTGGTGTGCCGCAAGGAGATGGGGAACCAGCTGTGGCTGTGCCCTCCCAGTCCGCCACCGGTCATGTGCTGTTGCACACCCCAAAGGTCGGCCCTGTCAGTGGGCCCCCGGCAGCTGCCCCACCTTCCCGGTTGCAGACGCCGGCCCTGCCTATGTGCCTAAGACCCCTTGTTATTATTGTTATTACTATTGTTATTCAAGTGTCTCCAATAAAGAGAGAAAACACCATTAACCCTTCAAGAGACTCTGGTTTTGTTCCTGCACAAAAAAAGAACTAAAGTTATCTTACCTCCTCTGTGGTTTGTCAACAAACAGACTGGCTCCCCTCCAATCTATTCTAAACTCTGCTGCTCGCCTCACCCATCTCTCCTCTCACTTCTCCAGTGCTGCCCCCATCTGTCAATCCCTCCACTGGTTACCTGTCTCCCATAGAGGTCAGTTCAAACTTCTAACGCTAACCTACAAAGCTCTCTCTAACCAGGCCCCTTCCTACATTTCATCTCTGATCCAGCATTACCAACCCAAGCGCAACCTCCGCTCTGCCTCTGACATTCTCCTGTCCTCCTCCTTAGTTACTTCCTCGCACTCCTGCCTTCAAGACTTCCACCGTGCCTCCCCACTTCTCTGGTATGCACTTCCCCGCTCGATCCGCCACTCTCCATCACTCCAAGCCTTTAAAAGCGCCCTCAAAACTCACTTCTTCAGACAAGAATATGACCTGGCTTAAGCAACTCCTATAACATTCAATGGCACATGCAGCCCAACTCCAGCTCCTACCACTTGTGACCCCGCCCCCTTTGTCTCCACCCCCATCCTTTAGACTGTAAGCTCGCAAGGGCAGGGCACTCCTCCCTATTGTCTCCTGTGCTCACAACACTTGGTTTTAACCTGTGGCATCTAATTTTGTATTATTCTCTGTACTATATGTTTTACCTTGTCTGTAATCATACCATGTGAAGCGCTACGGAAGTTGATGGCGCTATATAAATAAACAATAATAATAATCTGAGAAAAGCCACCTGGGGCCTGAGTGATTACTTGCGCATCAATATTCCCTTTATGCCAGAAGTCCCCTCATGCAGCGTGGATCTAGCTCAGGGTCACTCCTCACATCTTCCTATGTGGAATCCTTCACTGCCCCAGGGGCATCCCACATTCTGCGGGGCTGTTCCACATCATTAGTAGGGGCAAAGCCTGTGGTTGTCGCCTCTGCACTTCTTTCCTCACCTGTATATACTTCTACACCACCCCTGAGTTTCCTTACTTGCCTGTTGTTACATCTCTGCCAACTCTCCTCAGCTTCCACCTCTGTCTTTACCTCGTCACTTCCTCTCTTCAGCTTTGTAGCCCCCTCCCCTTTCCTTTCACCTTTAATTATTCCTGTTCATAAGTGCTTCCCTCATCTGTCCTGATACCTTTCTACCATCTCTTTTCAGCTCTTCAGCCTTTTCCCTCATCTGTCCTTACTGGCCCCCCTCCAACAATTCCATCAATATATAGTTTATTCAAAGTAGGCCTAAAGTTTTCTGTTAACCTCGTGACAATCAGGGTCCAGGACTTCCTGCTGCCTGTGAGCCCCAGATGAGATACTCTTCAGATACAATCAGATACAACTACGGAGTGTAACCATAACCAGAGGGCATCCACTAAGATTAGAGGAAAGGTGCTTTCTCCCCTGACATAGGAGGGGATTATTCTCTGTAAGAGCAGTGAGACTATGGAACTCGGTGCCAGAGGAAGTAGTTATGAAGGATACAGTAAAAACATTCAAATGTGGCTGGGATGCCTTCCTGGCATGTAATAACATTACCAGCTATGGCTACTAGACCACTGGAAGGAGATCTATAGTGGCCGGGATGCCTTCCTGGCATGTAATAACATTAACAGCTATGGCTACTAGACCACTGGAAGGAGATCTATAGTGGCCGGGATGCCCTCCTTGCATGTAATAACATTTCCAGCTATGGCTACTAGACCACTGGAAGGAGATCTATAGTGGCCGGGATGCCCTCCTTGCATGTAATAACATTACCAGCTATGGCTACTAGACCACTGGAAGGAGATCTATAGTGGCTGGGATGCCTTCCTGGCATGTAATAACATTACCAGCTATGGCTACTAGACCACTGGAAGGAGATCTATAGTGGCCGGGATGCCCTCCTTGCATGTAATAACATTACCAGCTATGGCTACTAGACCACTGGAAGGAGATCTATAGTGGCCGGGATGCCCTCCTGGCATGTAATAACATTACCAGCTATGGCTACTAGACCACTGGAAGGACATAAACAGCCTGAACAGGATGGACTAAAGCCTTTATTCAGCCTTATATACTATGTTACCTTTTCCCCTGAAGCACTGTGTGAGGAAGGTAGGCTAGGTTAGTTTACTGTCCCTGTGTTCCAGGACTCCTTATTTTCCTAGAGCAGAGGTTTTGGGTAGGGTTTAGGTCCACTTTAAAGCAGCCTATCCCCTATTTTAGATTTCTGAAGGAAAGAGCCATTTGATCGTCTCTGGTATTTTTTTCCCCTGTGAAATATGAACACAGATTTTCTATTTTACAATATCTGCCCTTGATGATGATTTGCTGGCATTCGGCAGCAGCTGGAAACATAAAGCAACATGGGGAGGCCGGGCGAGCGTCTTACAGATTGATGTCAGAGGCCTAATTCTTCAATCCGGCTCGGCATTCTGTCAGGAGTGAAGTGTCAAGGATTTAGCAGTCACCGCGCTGACAGAACGCCGGCAGAACTTATATTATTACAGCTCATAATTTCATCACACGTCGCCCTGTTTAGTCAAGGCCCTGGCACTACGGCAACCAAGGGGGGGATCACGTGGGCAGTATAGAAGAAGAGAGACCGTCTTTATTCTAATAGACACAAAACCACGTTGTCACTTCTCTAAAAAAAAACAGGGAGATGAGCCGGGACGGATAATAGGCATGGTGCAAGGGGCACGCACCCCTGGGCCTCCACCATTTGCCCTACAAAAGGGCCTCCACCAACTGTGGGGTTATGGTTGGGGTACCAGCACTTTGCAGTGTCGCTGCTTGGCCCGGTCGGCCCAGATCCACATGCCCTTGTAGGTGTGTATGCCTGAGGCTCTCGCCTCCAGTGAGTCGTGAGTCCACCCAGGTCTGGAGATCAAGTGCTCGGAAGTGTGCCACCCTGGTACCTTTGAGAGGTTCTCCCCTTTCCAACAACACCTCCAGTGGGTCCTTAGCCCTCCTAGGTCCGGAGATCTGGTGCTTGGAAGTGTGTCACCCTGGTACCTATTAGAGGTTCTCCCCTTTCCAACGACTCCTCCAGTGGGTCATTGGCCCTCCTAGGTCCGGAGATCTGGTACTTGGAACTATCCTGGAAGAGGGTCATTAGGCCTCCTAGGTCTGGAGATCTGGTGCTCGGAATTGTACCACCTTGGTAACCGTGAAAGGTTCTCCCCTTTCCAACGACACCTCCAGTGGGTCATTGGCCCTCCTAGGTCTGGAGATCTGGTGCTTGGAACTATCCTGGAAGAGGGTCATTCGGCCTCCTAGGTCTGGAGATCTGGTGCTCAGAAGTGTGCCACCCTGGTACCTGTGAGAGGTTCTTCTCTTTCCAACGACACCTCAAGTGGGTCGTTAGCCCTCCTAGGTCCAGAGATCTGGTGCTCAGAAGTGTGCCACCCTGGTACCTGTGAGGTTCTGCCCTTACCAATGACACCTCCAGTGGGTTGTTAGCCCTCCTAGGTCCGCAGATCTGCTGCTTGGAAATGTACTGTCCTGGAGCCTCGGTTCTAAGGATCCAGGGGTGCTAGAAACCCATTGGAAAGAGGAGGACTGCCTGTTATGGGGTGATTGAGGGGGATTTTGCACGCTGCCAGCTATGGGGAGACTGGGGGGGGGGTCACACTGTCTGTTATGGGGTCTGTTATGGGGTAATTGGGGGGTTTAAACACTGCCTGTTATGGGGCTCTTCGCGAGGGGATTCTGCATGCTGAATGTGATGTGGGAGGGGGGTCTGTACACTGCCTGTTATGGGGTGATTGAGGGGGATTTTGCACGCTGCCAGCTATGGGGAGACTAGGGGGGGTCACACTGCCTGTTATGGGGTAATTGGGGGGAATTTGTACACTGCCTGTTATGGGGTAATTGGGGGGGGAATTTGCACACTGCTTGTTATGGGGGGAATGGGATGATTTTGCATGCTGCACATAATGGGGGGTCTGCACACTGCCTGTTATGAGGTGATTGTGCATTCTGCTGGTTATGGGGTGATTGGGGAGCAGATTTTTCACATTACCTCCAGTTACTTATTATTGGGTTCTTGTATGGGGTGGCGGTTCTGCCACACTGTCTGCTAGTTGGTTCTGGGAGGGCGTAGCACACACATTTGGTTCAGAATATTTCTTGTTTCTTATGTACCTCCCCTTATACCTAGATGTGTGTGTGTGTGTATATATATATATATATATATATATATATATATATAAAATGTGTGCGTGTGTGGTGTAAAATATTTGTCTAGTCTCTCATTGTGGCAAAGCCAAAAAATACAATGGAATCCTCCCGGCAGTGCGGGGGTTAAGATGCCAACACTTTTCATTTGCTTCCAGTCCGTTAGCCACGGGGGGGGGGGGGGGGGGGTAAATCTTCTCTCCGCTGCAGTACCTGCTAAACTTTCAAAGCAGCTTAAGGGGGGGAGCGAGCTCCCAGTAGTGCCGATCTGCCAGGTGAAAACAGATGGCCTTTGAAACTGACACTTGTGTCATCCCCGCGCTATCTGTACTCACCTTGCTCTAGCGGATTATCTGGCTTCATTTAAAACCCTCCGTGGAAAGGTCGGAGAGAGCCAAGAAACGTTGCGAGCTGCAAACTTTCGGTTTCCTTAAAGGCGCTTAGAGACTGGAATTCACCGATGAGGGAATAGCCGGAAATCTGCCCCGCAGGCAGCTGGCATGGGCCTCTAATGGGCCTCTCACACATTTCAGAGTCCTGCTTTATGACCCCTCGCAGGGCTACAGCATTTTATTATAGTCCATCCCCCAAGAAACCAGTTAAACTTGCGTTCTTGCAGATTGGATACAGATACGGCGCTGAGAGTAATAAATCTTGAGATGGGCATAGAAATATAAAATAATTCTAATTTATGCACCAAGGGCTTGATATACAATGGGGCCACTTTTCACTGTTTTATTTTAATACTGTATTTCTTGCCCTATAAGATGCAACCAGGATTTGGAGGAAAAAAAATATAAAAATATTCTGAACCAAATGGTGTGCTAAAATACCTACCTCCCAATCACCCCATTACAGACAGTGTGCAGAATCCTCCCCATCACCCCATAACAGACCCCATATTACAGGCAGTGTGTGGGCATCTCAAGTACAGGCAGTGTGAGGCATCACAAATACAGGCAGTGTGCGGACATCCCAATTACACGCAGTGTGCGGGCATCTCAAATACAGGCAATGTTGTACGCGCATCCCCAATACAGACAGTGTGGGGGCATCCCAATTACAGGTAGTGTGCGGACATCCCAAATACAGGCAGTGTGCAGGCATCCCAATTACAGGCAGTGTGCGGACATCCCAAATACAGGCAGTGTGCAGGCATCCCAATTACAGGCAGTGTGCGGGCATCCCAAATACAGGCAGTGTGCAGGCATCCCAATTACAGGTAGTGTGCGGACATCCCAAATACAGGCAGTGTGCAGGCATCCCAATTACAGGCAGTGTGCGGGCATCCCAAATACAGGCAGTGTGCGGGCATCCCCAATACAGGCAGTGTGCAGGCATCCCAATTACAGGCAGTGTGCGGACATCCCAAATACAGGCAGTGTGCGGGCATCCCAATTACAGGTAGTATGCGGACATCCCAAATACAGGCAGTGTGCGGGCATCCCAATTACAGGTAGTATGCGGACATCCCAAATACAGGCAGTGTGCGGGCATCCCAATTACAGGTAGTATGCGGACATCCCAAATACAGGCAGTGTGCGGGCATCCCAATTACAGGCAGTGTGCAGGCATCCCAATTACAGGTAGTATGCGGACATCCCAAATACAGGCAGTGTGCGGGCATCCCAATTACAGGTAGTATGCGGACATCCCAAATACAGGCAGTGTGCAGGCATCCCAATTACAGGTAGTGTACGGGCATCTCAAATACAGGCAGTGTGCGGGCATCCCAATTACAGGCAGTGTGTGGGCATCCCAATTACATGCAATGTGCGGGCATCTCAAATACAGGCAGTGTGCAGCATACCCCAAAAACAAGCAAAGAAAAATTTCATTTCCCGCTGTTCCTGTCACTGCCCGCCGCCTCCATCGCTGTTGTTCCTCCTGCTGCCTGTCGCGGGTCCGGAACAAGTCTGTTCCGGGCCCCGGGGGGGGGGGGGGTCGTGGCCTGTGACTCATGGCAGCGTCCATGGATGCTCAGCAGCCCATCAACCAGCTTTGGTGTTGAGGGCCGAATGCCAAACCTGAGCATGGACTTCTGGCAGGGATGGGAACCCGAACTTGCAGTTAGGTACGGACCCAAACTTTGCGGTTCGATTTCACCCAACACTAGTCACAGGTCTATTCGGTAAACTGCAGAGAAAACAAAAAGGCAGGAAAATAGCTTGAGCAGACAATCATTGAAATATAGTACATACACAGTACATAAGCCAAACCCCCAAATCTGAATAACAAGGTGCATAGGAAGCAATATAGTCATCTAATATAAATAACAATAGCAATGAACAATCACAAAGAATAAAAACTTGCCTGGTTCTAAGACAAATGTTTCACGTAAATGGCGATAAAATCTTTGATGTGTAGGATGCACTGAGCGCGACTAAAGCCTCGGAGACGTCAGCCCGCCTTGCCTTGGCCTTTGTCTTGCTGCGGGGCATTATTAACATGTCCTTCTGTATTTCACATGTGACACTAACACCTCTCACAGCTTCCCGACAAACCTCTTGCTGAGCTTCTATCGCCAGATTGCGCAATCCCTTTGATGGCCTTTGCAGACGTTCCCCTTGAAAACTGAAAGGACACCGAGGATTTAATTCACACCCCGAATGTAGAAGTGAAATAAAACACAGGGACAGGGCAAGCAGGGGGCAGTTGTAAATGCAATTTCTTGACAACCCAACGGGGCGTCGCTTTGCATGACTTCAACACTACGTACGTCTTAGCCTTTCTATACGTGTTGCCTGCTCGGTGGGGAAACTTAAATTCTAACTCATAAAATATCGAAAATCCCAACTGCATCGAAGAGTTTTCCCGGCGCCACTGGGATTATTTTAAGTTCAAATCCTGCACCGATTTAAATTTCGCTATTGTTTAGGAAAACTAAATATTTAAAGGTTCTGGGAGTCCGTCTAGAAGAAGTAGAGAAGGTAAAATTTAATTTAGGAGAATACCTTTGGTATCGTACAGGCTTTCTGCTGCATGCAACCTAAACTGGCTGAGGTCCGGGCGTGAGAATGGCCTTGGACAAACTGTTCTCCCTGAGCTCGTTGTAGTTTAAATAGGCCCCATGCAAGAGTGGTGTCACAAATCGGCACTTACCTGGGCCCCGGTCCAGCGTTGTCAGCGGTCGGCCGGTCCCAGCAGCTCCTGCTCGGCGGCCGCGCTGTGCGGCGTCTCCTCAGGCGGGGCCGAGCACTGCCACTCTCCCTCCTCGCACGCGCGTCATCAGCTCACGTGCGCGCGCGCGAGCCCGAGACATATTTTCCCTCCGGCGGCGCTGTGCTCAGCGCGCCCGGCGGAGGCTGTAGATTAAGCCAGGGGGCACTGGCACGCCCCCTGGTTCAGATTAAAGGGCCAATGAGCCCTAGGTTCCATGAGGCTTACGCCTCCCCCCCTTGTCTGGGCCAATGAGCCCTATAGATGTGAATTACACTCCTGCTCTCCCAATCAGACCTGTGATCATAGTGCACCAATCACCCTCACCCTCCTCTCTGTCTCTCCCTATAAAAGCAATTCCCCCTCAGTTGGGAATTGCCTGTGATAGTGCCTTGTACCCTGTTTAGTAGCTTGTCTCTAAAGTATATTTTTGATCTCCCGTTGCCGACCACCGCCCGTCTTGACTACCCCCGATCTGATCTCCTGTTGCCGACCTTCGCCTGTGTTTTGACCACCCCCGATCTGATCTCCTGTTGCCGACCTCTGCTTGATCCTCGACCACGTCTTGTTCAATCCTTGGTACCGCTGCCATCTCGGAACTTCTGTTGCTGACCCCTAGCCTGTTGGACTTCCGTTATACGCTCAGCGATTGGGCTGCTCGGCACCACTTCCAGCCGCGGGTTCTCCAGGCCTCTGAACAGTAAGACTCCAATCTTTGAGCCATTGAAGTCCTGGGGGCAACCGATCCCGGGCAGGCGTGCTCTGCGTCCCGGCAAGCGGGGGCTCCTAAAGGTGAAGCTGGCTGCGGAGATTGGGGGTTGAGGTCTTACTGAGAGGGCTGGAGTTATCTAAGTGGATTGCTGCAGTACCCGGAGCGTGACAAGTGGTTCCTACATGGTAATATCAGGTTAGGGTTTTTTGTTTCTTTATAATGAGGTTATTGGTGAAACTTGGTCCTGCGGTTTATGTGTGCTACAGTAAGTAAATATTTGGCTAGCTCTTTTCTTGGTATGCCCATTGCTCAGGTGCTTTCCTTTCAATCAGCATGTGTATTACTAGCATGTGGGGATTGTTATATAGAAATGTGGTGATGGGTTGGTGAAAGGACATTTATAGAAACAGTGGGCAGTTGTGGACTGGGGCCAAAAATCAGTCCTGGTTTTTCCAGCCCCTGGCTGGCTCGAGACATCCCTGCTGAGGCCCCCCAACCACGATGCCGGGGCTACAGCATTAGGTACTGGAGTTCCGCATTAGGGACTGGGGTTCCTTGCCTTGTGGGTACAGTGGGGTTGGGTACAGGGGGAGAGGGAGACTAGAAACATAGAAGGTTGACGACAGAAGGAGACCGTACAGTCCATCTAGTCCGCCCTTATGTATATACTGTATGTTCTCTTTATCTTAGGATAGATGGAGCCTTATCCCAGGCATGTGATCATTCACTGACTGTCGATTTTTCCACTACCTCTGCTGGAAGTTTGTTCCAAGCATCTACTACTCTTTCTGTAAAATAATATTTTCTAGCATTGCTCCTGATCTTCCCTCTATCATTAAGTCTCTCTTCCCTCCTGAACCTTATTCAGTCCTTTCACATATATAAAGGTCTCCATCATGTCCCCTCTCTCTCTTCTTTACTACAGACTGTACAGATTAAGTTCTTTCTCTCCTGAAGAGTAAGAGGGAAGGGATTTAATGTGGGTGTGAAAAGCAGCTGCCCAACCTAATTTATTTTTGTTTTCTTATAATGAGGTTATTGGTGAAACGTGGTCCTGCAGTTTATGTGTGCTACAGCAAGTAAATATTTGTCTAGCTCTTTTCATGGTATGCCAATTGCTTAGGTGCCTTCCTTTCAATCAGCATGTGCATTACTAGCATGTGGGGATTGTTATATAGAAATGTGGTGATGGGTTGGTGAACGGACATTTGTAGAAACAGTGGGCAATGGTGTGCTGGGGCCAAAAATCAGCCCGCCCTGGAGTTTACCAGCCCCTGGCACGCCTGAGACGTCCCTGCGGAGGCCCCCCAACCATGATGCTGGGGCTATAGCTTTGGGAACTGGGGTTACTTGGCTTGTGGGTACAGTGGGGCTGGGTACAGGGAGCTGAGAGGGATACTGGGTGGGAGGGATTGAATGTGGGTGTTTAAAGCAGCAGCCCAACCTGTTTTTTTTTTTTTTCATTTCCTTATAATGAGGTTATTCATGAAACTTGGTCCTGCAGTTTATGTGTGCTTCAGTTAGTTTTGTCTTGGTAGGCTTGTTTAAGCACCTTGAAAACTGGATGCCGGCCACAATGATGAATGAATCATTTTGAATAACATAACAAATATTTTCTACAACAGAATATCCACTGTCAGGAGCGGACTGACCATAGGGAGACCTGGAACAATGTCCTGTGGGCCACACTGCTTTGGGGGCAGTTGAGCTGTTGCTTTTAACGCCCACATTCAATCTCTCCCCTCTTAGTCTCCCTCTCAGCCCCCTGGACCCAACCCCACTGTACTCACAATCCAAGGAACCCCAGTCCCCAATGCTATGGCCCCCCCGTATCATGGTTGGGGGGCCTCAGCAAGAATGTCTCCGGCTGGTAAAATTCAGGGCTGATTTTTGTCCCCAGTCTGTCACTGCCCACTGTTTCTACGAACTCCATTAACCAGCTTAACTTAATGCATAGTTTGCAGCAGCAGAAAGCGGCTGGACACTTACATGATCCGGTCCATGGTCCGGCTGTGAATTTGACTAATGATGGGACTCCAGAATGATAGCCGCTGCTCCTATGCGTGAGGACGCTGGCAGCTGGCACTAGAAATGCTGCTACCTGCAGCCACTTTCTGGAGCCCGGCTGTAGCCAAATTGACACAGGATCGCTTGCTCACACAAGTTTCCAGCCGTTTCCTGCTGCACACTCTGCATAAGCTTAAAGCACCCCAACCCACATTTTTTTTTACAGTCCCAGTGACGATTCTGCCTCTGGGGGCCCCTTGACAGACGGAACTCCCCTCCGCCTAGGTGGGTGAGGAATTGGGGGGTGGCAGAAGGGCCCCCAGAGAAAGATTCATCCCCCAAAGTTCGGGTCTTCATTGATTTCAATAGGAACTGGGTTCGGCTCAAGTTCAGGTACCCAAACCGAACTTTTGTTCAAAGTTCGGCCGAACTTGCTGGACCCGAACCTCTAGGGGTATGCCCAACACTACCAGGCTCTATTTTGAAATATTAATGGCATGGCCAGTAGGGTCAGTTACCTGGACGGGCTATGTAGTCATCAGAGAATTTGTTTCCCTCTTTTGCTTGTCATCAGTGCCACCGGGACCAAATGTATTGTGTGGTTTGTTCCAGTGGCAGATTTTTCATTGGGTGATCCAGAAAATAAATGGCAGTCTACTCGGGTACAGACATCAACAACAAGGTGAAACTCTAACCGTTCCCCACTCTGTGCAAAGGAAACGTTTTTGCCGGGATTTGCCACTCCATAGGCTTTGCAGTTACGCTTTGCAAAAATAGTCAACTTTTTTGTATCACAAATAAAATCAGCCACTTTTCACTCTCGTTTATTGTTGGCTTTTTTACTTCTGAAGACTGAAAGGATATCAATAGTTTTGATGTTGGCTCTAGAGGAACCGAGGGAGCTGTAGCCAATCTTTCAAAAATTCTCCTGCCTCGCCGTGAAGCCAGCGAGATGTTGGCGGCTTTGAATTTAGCTTGAAGCCCACTATAAAGCTTGTTCTGGGTCATGTTGTTCACTTTTATCAAATGTTTTCCCAAAGGTGCCTTTTTGGATAGTTAACTGTGCTTTAGAAAAAGTTGCGGGGTTATGAAATCAAGTGCTGGAGTGTTCTATGTTTTATTTATTGCATTCATTCAAAAGTTCTGAGGCTTTTGTTGGGGCCAAAGTCGCCAGCCAGTGCTGTGAAAAGAGAATTCAGAATTTCAATGGCCATGTAAATATACAGGGCCGTATTTGGTGTCCAGACTGCCCTAGGCACTATTTCTTTGCTTGCACCCCACTTGCAGTTTGGGGGGGCACAAGAGGTTTAAATGCAGATATTGTGAAGGTGGGGGGGTGAGGTTGCGAGAGGTTATATGCAGACAGTGTGTGCAGAGGAGGTGGAGAGGGTACAAGGGGTTAAATGCAGATCCCTATACTTTTTACTGGCTTTCCAGGTTCTTGACACACAGAAGTCTCATGTGCACAGCGAGGTTTCGGCTGCAGCCCCTTGTACCTAGGCCTAGGGTTGCCTAATCGTAAATACAGCCCTGTAAATAAATCTAAATACATATATATATAGCCTCTACTTGAAGGTGACCAAAACCCAAGATTTTTACTATCACCAGGTTTTAGTTTGTCCTTCTAGGGATACATCCCCGTGTGAAACCCCATCCTCAGTTCAATGATGTTTGCGTGCCGCTCGTCCAATCAGCTTCTCAGGCCGCGCATATTAATGTCCCGCTAGAGAAGCTGAATAGAATCATATTCGCACACATTGGCGGTGCTCGCCATTACTCGCATCCTTTAACTCTGCGCTGGCCCCGCACAGCCATTCTGTTGCACCGGGCACATGTGCCGTGGGCTTGGCAGAAAGGTAGGAATTGCGGGCAAACCATGGGGCTTTCACACAGCGGGGCATCCCAGTTTGATGCATGTGTGGACCACTCAGCCAACCACTGGTGCTCATTCCATTCAGATTGTCTTTGAGCTCAGGACGGCAAGGAAATCCCGTCGGCTGCATCCCCGTACCCACCCCTAGCTGTAGGCGTGCCCTTGCCGGCCATTTAGAAAGGCCTGGCGCAGGTATGCTCCCTATCTACGGGCATGCTGGAAATGCAACTGCAGCACCCAACTCGTGATGCCTCATAAAGTGGCAGACCAAAAAGAGTCTAATAGACTTTTGCTCCTCTTTAATATTTTTACTTTATTGCCACATTTGAAAACAGCCCTAGATCACTGCTCGGTAAGTGCAGCTCAGACGGCAAGGGGGATGTCCGGCATCAATTCTGGCCATGCATCCCAAATTGGGACACCTCCTAGAAATCATAGTTTACAGTTTTACCTTAGGACTGAAGCATGGACGTGTCCCTTGTTGCTGGCTTTGGGGGCTCGCTAGGAGGAGGCTTGGCAAGGAAGATAGAGGCGGCAGCTAGACTTGAATGACAGCCCTGAGAGTGTAATTCAAGCTATAAATAGAGAGGGGGCGTGGTCTGGACTAGCTCCTTGAGCTAGTATTGGTGGCCCACATCGGAGAAATGGGCCCACATCGGAGAAATGGAGAGGGGCAGACGAGAAAGTGTATTACTTATTCATGGCTCCGACGTGAAAAGAGGAACAGTGCTGGGGGAACACTTGGCAAGGTAAGCCGCACTTGTGAAATACATTTGGCCAAAGCCCCTGCCAATACTCCCCTAATAGGGTGTAGAACTAGAAATGGATATTTCCGCTTTTCGAATTGTCCTGGAACACTGATTTTATTTGCTGTCCCTCTGTGTGAGATGGCAGACGATCAGCCATTGCTTAGGTGTGGCAATGACATAATTGCCACACAACACAGTGGCAATGAATGGAGGAGGCGGAGCTTTACAGCTAAAACAGGTGCCATTATCTTTGATTAGGGTGAAGCAGGAGCGGTGAAAATTGGCAAAAGGTGCCCCTCATCGGGGGAGCAATTCAGGGGATGCTAATAAAAAATGTGGGTTTTGGCCCGCTTTAACCTTTTCTATATATAATCCCTTTAAATCTGAACAACTGCTCTCCAGGATGAATATTCAGCATAGCAGGTAAGCAATTCCTTTAAGAGCAGCATAAATAAACTGTAAAAAATATACAGTAAAACACACGGGGCTGAATATTGAGGGAAAATCTCAGTTCACAAATGCTGTAAAAGCACAAATTTAGGGAATGATGAGTTTGTAGCAAAAAAAAAAGTACAGAAAATCTTCCGAAAATTTCAACAAGCGAATCAGGAAAAAATCTCAGGAGGGTAAAATGTTTCAAAAAACACAAATTAGGAGAAAATATCAACATGCAAATGGCTAAAAAGTGCAAATCAGGGGAAGGTCTGAGGATCATAATATCCAAACACTCTAAATGAGTGGTTTTAAGCGTTTTTTGCTAAGTAGCCCCTCGCCACGAGGCGTTATAACCGCATACCCCCCATGGAGGGGATCAGTTATAAATGTTATAAAAATAAGTAGGTCACAGGCCTCATAGAACAAGAAAGAATAATGTTTATGTAGCCCTCACGTACCGGGCTGCCCGGCGAGTGACGGCAGGGAGCAGAACTTCTGGGCCCAGGGTGCTCTTCGTGTGTGTTGTGAGTAGGTAAGGTTTAGAGTTGCGGGAAAGGTTAGTACTCACTGTTGCCGCTTGGAAAGATGTACAGCAGTCCAGTAGATGATGAAAGATGAAAGCAAAATTCCTCTTTATTTAATCCACAAGCAAACAGCAAACACGGAACAAGTACATTTCCGTCCAGTTACAGTTCTGGCTCTGTCAATAGTCAGGTACAATCATTAAGTATTGCTTCCCATAGAGAATAATGTCCTTGGCTGTATCTATCCCTCCTCTCTCTGATAGAATCTGTGCTCCTGCTCCTCTTACAATTCAAGATGGTGAATCACACTGGCTTTGAGTTGGGGGCTTCCCTATATCCCTTCTCACTACCTTCCAGAACCTTCTATCATGTGTTCGGCCTTATGTTCGACATCTGCAACCAACCTTCTAACCAATCACTACCTTTCTAGTTATAGCTGTTTCTACTCCACCACCTGTTATGACTAACAACCCTTCTGACTTCACCTTCTAGAATAATCCCCATTATAGCCTATGGCCTAATGTTAGTCTATGGTCTAAACCCTCTACTGCCATCTTGAGTCTTTTTTAGGTTATGGCACTCCCAATGCACTTCCATGGGTAGAAACCACATAAGAGCTTTATGTATGGTTAACTCTATTTAAAGGGCTCTTATTTGTTAATTAACGTGTTCCTAGTTATACCCAGGCCACTACACTTACCATATATATACCAATATATACCAGACCTGTTAGACCTCCCTGTTCCCTGGCACACATACCTCAGGTTGAGAAACAATACTTCAAAGCATTAAAAAGTGGACCAAATTGCCTCAGGGGAGAGACTTCTCCTTGGGGGCAACCTGCCCCCCAGATCATTGACTGCACCATGCGTGACGCGGGCGAGACGGTCTCCTCCTTCACGCGGAGTGGAGCCGGCCACCTGGTACGGGGGTCCGGAGGCTTCTTATTTGTTCTGTTGAAATGTAATAATTCCCTTTTGGTGCATGCCCGACGAAGTTTTACAATAACTGTACTCTGGAATGTCCTGGGTGTTATGCTCAACCCCTTCTTCTGAAATTGTTTGTTTTTCTATGAAAATGGAAAATAAAGAATATATAAAAAAAAAAAGTGGACCAAAACCCACCCTGGAATCTATGAGACTCTAGCGCAGACATACTCGCTCCCCCCGGGGCATCCAGATTTGTCAAACCCCTCAGTTCGGCCGAAAACATAGTCTTACATAGTCATTGCCTGACTGCACATCTCCTCTAAGCATCCTCTAATATCAACAATGGCCATGCTGGATGCAAGAGTGCAGCCATAGCGTCATTGTTCTGCATTTGACCCCTGTTGGGTGGATCTAGAGCCCTGGACCACCTCATTGAGTGCTCCCCTGAATATATCCAATTAGGGGGACTCCCAGGGAAGGTGTAGGTTTGATTTACCTTTATCAAAGCTGATTTGAACAACCAAGGATTGTGGACATGCATGTGCGGACCACTCAGCCAATCACTGGAGCTCATTTTATTCATATTTCCTTTGAGCTCAGGGTGGCAAGGACATCTGAATAGAGCAAGCCCCGCCGGCTGCATCCCCGCCCCCAGCTGTGGGCGTGCCCTCGCCGGCCATTTAGAAAGCTAGCTAGCTCCCTAGCTATGGGCATGCTGGAAACGCAACTGCAGCACTGAGATGCGGAGCATCCCGACTCGTGGGAAAACTCACCCTGGAAACTATGAGACTCCAGCGCAGGCATGCTCGCTGCCCCCGGGGCATCCAGATTTGTCATACCCCCAGGTCGCCGAAAACTCACCTTCGTTTCCTGTCCAACTGCGCATGTGCGAGCAGCGGGCCCATCCCCACTATCCCTCACCAGGCATTTGAGAATGGCCGGTGCGGGCACGCTCCCTGTCAAAGGGAAGCGGGGGATGTTGCCACCAGTGCACTCAGATCCACTAGCATTAGACGAGTTCCTGGATGAAGGGGCTAGAGTGGATCCGAGCGTGCTGATTGGACGAGAGGGCTGCGCCGTAGGACCGGGGAAGGGTAAATGAGATTGGCGACCTGGGGGGTTTCACACAGCAGGGCACCCCCCATCGGGGTGCCCAGGGGCAAAGACCAAAACCCAGGATAATCAAAATCCTGGGTTTTGTCCCACTTTAAAATATCAGCTTTGATAAAGGTAAATCAAACCTACATCATCCATGGGAGTCCCCCTAATTGGATATATTCAGGGGAGCACTCAATGAGATGGTCCAGGGCTCTATACTCCCCCCCCCCCCCCAGGGGCTAAATGGAGAACATTGACGCTGTGGCAGCACTCTTGCGTCCAGCATGGCCATTGTTGATATTAGAGGATGCTAAGAGGCGATGTGCAGTCAGGCAATGACTATGTAACAAGTGAGAGCAGCGATGGTGAAGAGGAGACAGAAGAGGGGGCACAGGAGTTGCAAGATCATGGAGCCTAGAGGACATCTCAGGAGGAGAAGGAGCAAAAAATCATTCAAAACACCCTATATTGATATTCTGATATATTGATATATTGATATTCCTGCAGCAGTTACCATGTTCACCACTTCAGCAGCTAGGAAATGCAAAAGCAACGCCCCAGTGAGTAGATTCTTAGTGAGCAACCAGGCAAGAATTATGTACAGTAACGTGAGAAAATGCGAAGGAGGCAGGAAAAAGGACATAGGAGCTGCAAGATCATGGAGCTCAGGGGACATCTCAGGAAGAATAGGATTGGGTTTAGGAGGTGCAGGAAGCCAGTGCCTGGCCATGGAAATTTCAGAAAAAGTAATTCCGAATACCCATTGATGTTCCTGCAGCAATCACTTTCCCATGTTCACCACTTCAGCAGCTAGGAAATGCAAAGGCCACACCCCATCTGTACCAGTGAGTAGACTCTTAGTGGCAATGAGCAACCAAGCAAGAACTATGTACAGTAACATGTGAGAACATGCGAAGAGGAGGCGGGAAAAAGGACACAGGAGCTGCAAGATCATGGAGCTCAGGAGACATCTCAGGAGGAGTAGGATTGGGCTCAGAATGTGCAGGAAGCCAGAGCCTGGCCATGAAAAGTTCATTAAAAGTATTTCCAAATACCCATGGATGTTCCTGCAGCAGTCACTTTCCCATGTTCACCACTTCCATGTGTCCATGTGGACCTTTTCCAGTTTGCGTATTCCAATTGCCCTGCTCACGTGCACCTACCAGGTTAATTATAAATTGGTCTGAGCGGCTGCCACCCCTCCTTTATATAAGGCTATACAGCCATGCCAAGGTAACCCTGTCTTTGCCCAGTACCTACTCTTAGTCAATGGGGGCCCAGTATGCTTAATTTACCAAGAAAGTGTCATTGAAAAGACAGAAATCCAACTTGATGTACCTTTTCATACAACTAGATGACAAGGCTTTGGTAGGACTATATGACGATCTTACAGCTGAGGTGTGTTGCCCGCATTTGTTTTTTTATCATTCACTCTGTGGTAACCCCTGCTTCCTGGCTCCCCCCTTTGTTCTGTAATCCAGCATTTTCCCTATTCCACTGATCTGACAGCCAGCGCCGAAGCAAAAAGCAATTTCGTCTCTCCCTTAATTCAGCAGCGCTCTGTCTCTGCCCCTCCCCGTCATCTGCCTTCCGTGGGAAATACATGTAATAAATTTTAAGTCTTAGTAAAAGGATTCAGGTCAAGGAAATGTCAGGCCCATGCTGGCCCAGTTCGGGGATTTTGCTTCCTGGTTATAAATAATGCATCCATGTGAAAGCAGAACATCATGGAAGTATAGCAGGACATCATTTCCTATAATTAATGTTAAATAATTTGTTAGCATTGCTATTCAAACCATGGTTTCAATTCATAAATTACTTGCATCTTCTTTTCTGTTTTAAAGTGAGGAGTTCAACACTAACAATATAATGAATAAGGAGTTGGGAGGAGCGCTTATTATGGTTATTAAAGCTTTTTAAAAGGAGTCTATTTTCTGCCATTATTGAGGGATTTGGTGAGGACTGATGGGGCAGTGCTTCTTAAACTCTGTCCTGACTTAGTGGTTTGGAGAAGTGTACTCCAACCCTCTTCTTAGGGCCCACCAACAGGTCATGTTTTGTTGATCTCCACATAGCTGCCTCTATAGATCTGTCTGAACACTGACTACTTCACATGTTCTCTGTGTGGAGATCTTCAAAGGGTGGCCTGTTGGTGGGTCCCGAGGAGGAGGGTTGGGGACCCCTGGTTTAGAGGGTTTAGCACATCCTTCTCTCTAGCTGATGTGCTTGGTAGTAGCCAGTCACATTCTGTCATGATTGAAGTATTTGAAGTCAGGAATGCCCTCTTCAACAACTAAAATGCTTCAATGGACATATTTACTCAGGTACTTTGGTGATTCTGCCCCGGGGGCATCACAATGTAGGATGCCCCTCCTGTGTGAAACCCTCCAGATCGCCACTTTCACACACCTTTTGTACAAGCCAAGCCTACCTGGGAAAACCGCACTGCGGGACCCAGCATGGTTCAGGTTAGATTACTGGCACCTTGGGGGGTTTCACACAGCGGGATGCCCGGCTAGCATCTGGATAGTGGTTGGCCCAGGTATATATTAGATTCCAGTGTGGCGACGGGGTGTGAACGGTCCACTTTAAGGTGCACCTTCTCCTGTGCTCCCAGAAACATGACCTAAGAGCACTTGCCTGTAAATACGAGCAAGCCTCGCCACTAAGTACCAGTTGGTCATCCTAGTTCCTAAAACTGTGATCCTGAACCTTTGATTACTTGTGCACTCCCTTGCTTGTTGTCCACTGATCCTAGCTACGACCTTGGCCTTCTTTCTCGACTGTGAACCTGATCTGCCTGCCCACGACCTTCACTTGTTTACTGACTATGAAACTTATAGTGAACCTCAAGAATGGTCAGACCTTGAATGGTATATCCAATACTTGGATACTCTTGGCCTTTTGATCCAGGTCTGTCCTAGGTTGTATGGTACTGGCAAAGCTTACTGGTAACTCAACTGGGGGTTTCCCTGCAGCCCAGCCTGTCCTAAATTATAGGGGCTCCAGTAAAGACAACCAGTAAAGAAAAGGGTAGCCCTTAGATTACCGGCTCCATGTTGGGTGGTGGGCCTGATCTGCTAGTCTCAGCTATCAGGGCTCCACCAGGCAGTTGTGATATAATAACACATTCTATAACATACCTCTGTTATAGAGCGCTTATTATGGTTATTAAAGCTTTTTAAAAGGAGTCTATTTTCTGCCATTATTGAGGGATTTGGTGAGGACTGATGGGGCAGTGCTTCTCAAACTCTGTCCTGACTTAGTGGTTTGGAGAAGTGTACTCCAACCCTCTTCTTAGGGCCCACCAACAGGTCATGTTTTGTTGATCTCCACATAGCTGCCTCTATAGATCTGTCTGAACACTGACTACTTCACATGTTCTCTGTGTGGAGATCTTCAAAGGGTGGCCTGTTGGTGGGTCCCGAGGAGGAGGGTTGGGGACCCCTGGTTTAGAGGGTTTAGCACATCCTTCTCTCTAGCTGAGGTGCTTGGTAGTAACCAGTCACATTCTGTCATGATTGAAGTATTTGAAGTCAGGAATGCCCTCTTCAACAACTAAAATGCTTCAATGGACATATTTACTCAGGTACTTTGGTGATTCTGCCCCGGGGGCATCACAATGTAGGATGCCCCTCCTGTGTGAAACCCTCCAGATCGCCACTTTCACACACCTTTTGTACAAGTCAAGCCTACCTGGGAAAACCGCACTGCGGGACCCAGCATGGTTCAGGTTAGATTACTGGCACCTTGGGGGGTTTCACACAGCGGGATGCCCGGCTAGCATCTGGATAGTGGCTGGCCCAGGTATATATTAGATTCCAGTGTGGCGACGAGGTGTGAACGGTCCACTTTAAGGTGCACCTTCTCCTGTGCTCCCAGAAACATGACCTAAGAGCACTTGCCTGTAAGTACGAGCAAGCCTCGCCACTAAGTACCAGTTGGTCATCCTAGTTCCTAAACCTGTGATCCTGAACCTTTGATTACTTGTGCACTCCCTTGCTTGTTGTCCACTGATCCTAGCTACGACCTTGGCCTTCTTTCTCGACTCTGAACCTGATCTGCCTGCCCACGACCTTCACTTGTTTACTGACTATGAAACTTATAGTGAACCTCAAGAATGGTCAGACCTTGAATGGTATATCCAATACTTGGATACTCTTGGACTTCTGATCCAGGTCTGTCCTAGGTTGTATGGTACTGGCAAAGCTTACTGGTAACTCAACTTGGGGTTTCCCTGCAGCCCAGCCTGTCCTAAATTATAGGGGCTCCAGTAAAGACAACCAGTAAAGAAAAGGGTAGCCCTTAGATTACCGGCTCCATGTTGGGTGGTGGGCCTGATCTGCTAGTCTCAGCTATCAGGGCTCCACCAGGCAGTTGTGATATAATAACACATTCTATAACATACCTCTGTAGTAGCAAAAACAACCTTAAAGAGGAACATTGGATCAAACATTTTAAAAAAGGCAGATTCCACCCCCATTGGCCCCTACT
This sequence comes from Gastrophryne carolinensis, assembly GCA_027917425.1. NCBI lineage: Eukaryota > Metazoa > Chordata > Amphibia > Anura > Microhylidae > Gastrophryne > Gastrophryne carolinensis. Next base: position 635,889,258 of record CM051234.1, read on the forward strand.
TACCTTTTGGATGTCGCAGTGGACTGCTGAGGCGACATCCGGCTGCTTTATGGCCCGATCGCTGCTCCCCGGATGTCTGTCAGTGACAACACGCCTTAGCCGTGCTCTTCAAAGTCCTGCGCTGATCAGCAAAGTCTCATGGAATTTTGGGTGGCCCCATTGCATCCCATTCATCCTAACGCATAAGGCACCGAGCGGCCCCTGATCTCGTATCTGAGCAGTGCCTTATGCGTTGCAAGATGGCGCCACCCTTCGGAAGGTCGCCTGGAAACCGTGGGACCTAGAAGAACCCTAAGGTTAAACCGGGGGTGGGGGGAGCAGATCGGTGAGGCTTGGGGACGTTTTAACCTCCCCCGATGTTCCTCTTTAAAGTGGACCAACACCCAGGATTTTCACTATCCTGGGTGTTGGTCCACTTTTGGTCCACCGCTGTGTGAAACCCCCCCAGAAAGCCCCCCAAAAACTTACCTCACGCGACAGGTGGCGGCGGCCCGCGCATGCGCTGTTGGAACGGGAGAAGGTAAGGTTTGTGGGCATCCGGGGGGGTTTCACACAGCGGGGCATCCCGATTTTGGATGCCCCGCGGGGAGGGAGATTCCTGGGCCGATCAGCGGTGGGTGTTGGTCCACTTTAAGGTGGACCAACACCCAGCCGGATCGGCCCGGGAATCTATAAGATTCCCAGGCCGATCCGATCCCTCCCCGCGGGGCATCCAAAATCGTCATGCCCCGCTGTGTGAAACCCCCCAGGACACCGGTAAACCGTACCTGAATACCGGTCCAATACAGGTCTCACACTTTTCTCTAACAGGGCTGTGCTCAATGGCCGGCACGGGCGCGCTCCCTGTCAGAGGGAAGTGCGAGATGCGGCCGCCTGTGTGCTCAGAGGCGCTGAGGTTTGACGTCACTTTGACGCGCATACCTCAGTGGCTCAGAGCGCGCTGATCGGGCGAGCGGCTGCGCATGCGCCGTAGGAGTGGGGTGAGGTGAGTTTTATCGGGCGATCTGGGGGGTTTCACACAGTGGGACACCCCCGATCGGGGTGCCCCGTGGAAGTGGATCAAAACCCAGGATAGTCAAAATCCTGGGTGTTGGTCCACTTTAAAATAGTGCAGTAAGTAATACAGCAGAGGCCACTAAATCTGGTCTAAAACATCTCTTCTGGAATAAGGTATCAATAAAAGATCTGTAAACCTCAACCCCCAGGATGTAAGGTATAAACTGCCCAGAAATGCATTTTGTCCAAGGACCCTCTCTAGATAGCTTTGGGCCTAGAGTTTCAACAGGGGTCATCTTTTAAAAGGGTATATGCCAAAGGAGTAGCTAGGCTTTCTGGAACCCAGGCCCCCCTGATGCTGCACCCAGGGCACTTGCCCCTCCTGCTCCCTCCTAGCTACTCCCCTGGTATATGCTATCATTCTACATTTACAGCATAGAAGGACATAATTTATAGGTGTTAGGATTACAGCTTGAGGTGAGTGTGGGGCTGGACCAGTGTCTGGCTTTTGCATTAGGGCCCAGGAGCATAACTGACCAGGGCCGGCGCTAGGACCCGGCAAGTTCGCCTTAATAGGGCCCACTCTCACCCGCAACAGAAACCTTTTCTAACGCTGCTGCGATGGCTGCGGGGCGGTGATGAGGACTGCAGAGAGCTCAAGCAGAAAGCGCGCTGTATCCTCAGAGGCTGGCCGGCTCCCGTCTGGGCTCTGCACGATGACATAGGTTGTCATGTGACGTAGAGACCGGCGCGACTGGTACAGAGGGGAGCCGACCAGCCTCTGAGGTTCGTTTTTTATTTGCTAACCCGTAGGGGGGGGCACGGCACTCAGCAGGTGGGGACTTAAGCTCAGTGCCCCCTGGCCAGTGTCCAGGACTAGCGAGGGAGTGGTGGGTTCAGGGAATGTTGAGCCCCCTCATTAACACTGCCACTTGCTTGGATACCCCAACCCCCCACAAAGTGCTCCCCTGTACCCCAGGCTGGGCCCCTATCACCCCAAGCAATCAAACAGCCATGCTTCCATTCCCCCTCCCCAAGTATCCAGACAGCCCCCCCTGACCCCTCACCAAATATGCAGGTAGGCCCCCCACAGAAGGCACTCCCCTAACCCCCTCAAGTATCTAGGCAGGGTTTCCCCACAGAAAGCATGGGATTGGATTTACCGGTGCTTTGCATATTATAGAGAAACATCATCTATGTGGAGCGTTCACCACTGTGCCGAATCCCTATCCCTGGGGCATCCCGCTGTGTAACACCCTCAGGGATCACCTGTATACTCACCTTGCTGGGATCACAAAGTGCATGTGCTGGCTATGGCTGCCCTCAACTAATGCACGTACGGGCGCTAGGTCCCGGAGCACACGTCAGCCGGGGGGAAACTGGGGATGCTGTCTGCTCCCTGCTCTCTATGGGCAAACAGAAATCTATGCTGTGGACCAAATACGGACTCCAGGGCCACCTGAATCCCTCTCCTTGGGACATCCTTATTTGGGATGCCCTGCTGTGTAACCCCCCCCCCCCCCAGATCGCCAATAAAACATACCTCACTCCCGATCCAACAGCGCACCTCAAGCCAGGTGCGTTCCTGTGCCAGGCGTTTGTATATGGCCGGAACGAGTCCACCCCCAGCTCGATGCTAGTGGGGACGCTGCCACAATTACACAATTAGCCGACAAGACCTTTCATCGGCTAAGAGAAGCTGAGCAGAACTTAGCGCACTTATTGGCTGCATGCCTGCACATGCGCTGTTGGATTGGGGGTCAGATACGTTTTACAAGTGGACCAAGATAGTTTCACACAGCAGGGCATCCCAAATCAGCCCAGGACAGTCCAAATATTGGGTTTTGGTCCATTTTAATGTGTGAGTACACCGGCGATTCCAGGAGGTTTCACACAGCGGAGCGTGTGTGATGACTCAAGGGGCCCACTCACACTTTGTCGCCCCGGGGGCCCACAAAACCCTGGAGCCGGCCCTGTAACTGACCACATGTAACTTCCAATGTCCAAAGGCGATGACTATATATTGCATTTCCTGTGGTCAGCTTCCTACTCTATAAGTGATAATTGTTCTGTTGAACAGACGGCCTTTGGTGGCAATACTGTTACTGTTATGGGAATATCCCAGTCAGCAAGTAACACGTTTTAGCAGTAATTTTTCAACATGACAAATTATAAAGTATAAAACTGCAGTTTTCTGGATAACTTTGCAATTTTACACTCTGCAAATGTAACCTCAGTCTAAAAATAATGCGTATTAATAGACCTAGCTCCCAATATATCATGGCTTCATTCCACCCACTGCATCCAGGTCCACTATTATCTAAGGAGCTGCTTACTGTCTCTATTAACCAGAATATCACCCGAAGAACTTATCTTAGGGGTTTATTTGAGAAGGGATAGCGCCAGGTAATGCTACGTAGAGGCAGGCAGCGCCTGGTGAACACCAGGCGCTGTACGCAAAACCACATTTAAGAAAGTGAATCTGGTGAGCGCCTCTAACAGCGCCATGTAGCGTCACATGTATTATTACAGGCGGCTCAGTGTATAGCGCCGGAGCTCTAGGTTCAAGAGTGCCACGTATTACCTTTCGCTCAGTGTCGCTCTCCGATAGATTTCATTAGTTGTGTATAGATAGTGCATTTGTCGATTACATTTTTTTTTGCTCCAATCATTGTGTGACGTCTCCTGGCTGCAAACAAACACATTTCTTTGACTTTTTAGATTTTTATGCAGAATTGTCATTACAGGTCTGGCACTAAAGTGTTAATGTTACAGTGTTACAACAATGTCATTCCATGTGTTTTCGCTTTGTTTCTGGTGGATATGTGTTCAAAAACAGACTTTGATCGCACAGCGCCTGGCGCTCTATGCTACAGCGCCCAGATTTAGAGCGCTGAGGCAGTGTGTGTGTGTGTAGTTTTTTGTTAAATATGGTTGGAGAGCCGAGTGCCGGATGCACTGAGCTGGCGCTACCTCTTGCTCCCTGCAGTGCTGTACTGTTGTAAGAGCGCCCAACACACATCACATTCATCCATGAAAGCCAGGTTACTAGAGCGACCGAGACGCTAGGTCACCTGCTTACAGCGTCTACTAGCGGTCGCTGTAAGTGACGCTATACAGACGCTCATCTGGCAATACGTGGCGCTAGTAGTGAATCAGCCTCCACATCTTCATCCTAGACCTAAATAACAAGCTACACAGCCATTAAAGTTAAAGGCAGGGCCGGCTCCAGGTTCATGCGGGCCCCTTGCGGTGTGGTATGACACTCCATACAGTGCTAAAGTTTCATGTATGGTGAATTCTGCCAAAGAATAGAAAGAAAAAAGTAATAGAAGGATTGACAGAAAGTGCAGAAGGTATAAGAAATAGAAGGAATTACAGAAATAAAAGGAATAATGGAAAAAGAAAGAAAGAGAAAAAAACAACAACAACAAAAAACAAGGATATAAGGGAACAAGAAATACAATGACAGAATAGGAAACAAAGAGGCCGATTCATTAATAGCGCCAGGTAGCGACAGATGAGCGACTGTAGCGTGATTTTTTCAGCGCCAGCTAGTATTCGCTGTGCTTGGCCGGCGTTTGCTTGATGACAGCGACTCAGTCGGTGTGCGGTAATGTTGAATACGGGCTGGGGGGTCGCTGTTTCACAGGTTCAGCGTTGTATGTGAGCGCCTGACAACGAATGGCCAGAGCGAACGGCTAGCTTCATATTCATCAACAAATCACGCTCCGAATGTGCTTTCGCTGTCCATTCCTTGTTTAAACCCCAGAGCGCTGGCGGCGATGTGTATTAACTAGTTTTTAACCCCTAAACAACCATATTTTTTGAATGTAACATTATACATGTTTTTAGAATCATTTTGTAATATGAATACATTAATATCAGACCTGTTAGATCAATTCTGCACATATTTTTTTTAATTTTTTTTTTTACTTAAAAATAAATCCTAACATTGCAGAAGTGTTCTCCGATTTTTTGACATTAAAAAAAAAAAAAAAAAAAAAATTAATACCAATTAATTATGAATAATTATAGATTGCTCCATTGAAATGCATTGGACATCGCCAGGGAGCGACAGCTCATACCTGGCGCTGTGAGGGAATTTGCAGCGGCGCTGTTCGGTCCAGGCGGCTTCATGATGAATGCCGCGCTAGCCGTCGCTCTCGCCGGCGCTAGCCTCATTTTGCTTGATAAATGCGTCATTGTGACCGCCGCCGGGCGTACTTGAGTCGGTAGTCGCCGTTAGCTGCCGCTACCTGGCGCTCGTCAGACACTACCTGGCGCTATCGCTTGATGAATAAGGGCCAAAGATAGATAGATGGAAATAAACAAAGACATACCAATTAATAAAAGGAAGAAAAAAAGCAAAGAAAGAAAGAACAAAAACATAGACCTTGATTCATCAAGAGTTGGGAAAAAATTCTCATGGTAGAAAGAAATTCATTTCATGAGAAAAAAGCCTGAGAATTTCAATGTTGATGAATCACCAGATAGGAAGACAATGGAAGTCAATGGGACTTTTTTGTACAGAGTAAGAAGGGGTAAAACGTTTTCAGGAGTAAAAATGTGCCATTGACTTCAATTGTCTTCCCCCAAATGTAGAGAAGAGGTGGAAATGTCCAAATCGATAGTGTAGGGACAGATGATGTGGCAAGGGTGGCTATGCCCCCTATAAACCTTAAACCGGACCTTCAGCATGATTTCATGAAAATCCTCTTAAAAAACTATTCGTCAGCATCTAAAATTAATACATTTTACGTTTTTAGTCACTTACTTATTATCCCCCCCCCAGGCTGCAACTCTGTTCAGGACTCTAGGATACAGGCGCCGCAATCTTGCCAGAAGCATCACACTTACTGAGGAGATGGAGTACAGGGGGCGAGGTTATAGCTGTGCTTTCTACTTTTTACCCCCCTTCTCTCCTCAGTATGTGATGCTATTGACCCAAGATGGCGGCGCCCATATCCCTAGAGTCCCGAACAAAAAAGTAAGTGACTAAAAACGTAAAATATTTTAATTTTAAATGCTGTGGAATCTTTTTTTAAGGGTTTGGGCTTTTCATTAAATGATGCTGAAGGTCCGGTTTCACGCTGACGTGGACTAGGAGCTCATCAATGCTTCTCACTGTCCCTTTAAATCTGTTTCTCTCTCCGGGTTTCATGGGGATGCATCCACTTTCTTTGTGGAATTCTTTTTTTTTTTTCTATCACAGCTGCCAAAATGCATTTGGGAAAGTCAGTGATGGCTTTATGCCGTCCTCACATGGCAGCTCCCTCCGCCGCGCCTCTATTAGTGTAACTGCTGCGTTTCCAGCAATTTTCTGCAGCTCTGGATAAAAACGCGCAGCATAATGCTAAATAATGTGGAATAATGGCACCCCGGCTGACACCGCCGCCATTTTACATTTCCAGCCGCTACTATCCCCTCTCGGGAACTCACAGGTTGACTTGGGCAGGAATGAATATTGCTGCTTTTATACAGAAACATGTAAACTAGCAAAATATACATAAATATAGGTCCATGTCTAGCTGCAAAATAACAAGCAGCATTGACTTACCTAATCCTGATCCAGGACTGAGGGAGGTGGGGTCAGTGGGCCCCTTGCGGCATGATATGACACTCCATACATGGTAGCAAAGTTGCATGTATGGTGAATACTAGCAAAGAATAAAAAGAAAAACATAACAGAATGACAGAAATATAATATAGAAGAAATAAGAAATAGAGGGAATGACAGACAAGAAGAAAAGACAGGGAAATGACAGAAAAAAAAGAAAAAGAAAAATCCCAGAACCCCCCCCCCCCCCAGGGGAATGAGCAGATAATTTCCTGGTGGTGGCCCTACTACCACCTCCCACCCAGGTGTTTTCCCTTTACATGGGCTACTGCAGGGGCACCAGTAAGATGGCCGTCCCCATGAGTGAGGACACTGTCAACAGCCAGCTACAAGTGTCGTCACACATGGAGGTGGGCATGTTGCTGCAGCCCCTGCAGTAGCCCAGTCTTGTCAGGCTGAAAAACTGACACCAGCTAATTTGGCAAGAAAGGCTGACAATGAAATTGGCTCTGCTGGTGATTTAATGGCCAGGTGGCAACTTTAGCAACAGCCAGGGACCCTCGGAAGGCTTGGGGGCTCCAGGCAGCTGCCTGCTTTGCCTGCCCAAAATACCTGCCCTGCAAGTAAGCAATACGTGGTTCAGGTTTTGGAGATGAAGACCCTCAAAGGGGGATTCCCTGGTAAATTGCAAAGGAGCGCCAGCCACATGGTTTGGTTAGTTAAAATCATCCATCCTTTATTGAACACCGTAGTTAAAAGCCATTACAGCAGGTAAGACAAAATGCACATATAAAGAGCCGACCCCGCGTCTACGCGTTTCGAGCAAATGCTCTTAATCATTCCCTGGTAAACCTGGTTGGCTCAGCAGTGATGTATACGGCTGTTCATGGGATAGGCCGCTAAAATCCCCGGCGGATATTGGGCCCCAATCTGTCAATGGTCATAGGTTTCCGTAGTGGTCCTTCTAAATCGAGAAAGCTAGTCGGTAGGGGTGTCAGAAAAAAATGATTCTGTCATGTATTGCGATATTTCATTAGACGATACTAGAATCGATTCTTTCTTTCTAGTATCGATAATGACCAGTAAAAGAAAAGTAAAAAAAACGCTCACCTGGCCCTCCTTTGATCCGCCCAGCTATCCCTCGACAGGCCCTCTCTCCCTGCTTTCCCGATTAGCGCCGCCATCTTCACGACTAGCACCAACCCTTCGGGGTGGGGCGGATGACGTCATCCCTGCGGGCGTCATCCCAGCTAATAGCGGTTCAACTGTCAGATGCGATGATCGTCGGCAAGAGGTGGACGGGGCAAGAGATGCTCTGATCTCCTGCCTCCTCTGGTCGGTGATCATGGCATCTGTCATCGGATCAGCGAGGGACACAGGAGCTGACAATCGGAGGTAAGTAAAGACATTTTTTTTTATTTTATTTTTTTTAATAAAGACATTTTCTCTATGTGTGATGTTTTTCTTTTACAGTTAACCCTTTGTGAACTGGTAAGGGATCTATGTGACCTCTATACCAGTTCTGGGTCTGGTAAGTCACCTGCGGCTAGCGGGTGACTTGCTATTAATCCCGAGCCCCCATTACCTACCTCCCCAAAGGCCAGTGGGGGCAGAAGAGCCTGTGGCCATTAGGCTGTGCCAGCTTGTAGCCTGCAGGGCCAGGGGCCACCAAAGCTGGCCCCTGTGCCCTGTTTTACAAGCCCCCATAGCTGATCCCTGCGCTGGTTATGCTGGGTAAGGGGGGGGCTTCACGCCATTTTTTGGGGGAGATTTTTAATGGTTTTTAACCCTTAAAATTAAAAAAAATGGGGTCCCCCCGGGATTTAATTTAAATAGTTCACAATATATCTTCTTTGAGACAGAACTGGGATATATCAACATATATTGTATCGTCATACGTGTATCGCGATACGTATAGTATCGCCAGATTCTTGCCAATTCACACCCCTACTAGTCGGATGACTAGCGTCACCTCTGCTATACAAATATAGAAAGTCCAGTTGTCTCGATTTTCTATAGATATACCATGACCCAGACAATAGGGAATCTCCACAAATATATTCATGGTTCAATTTGTAAAAGAATTGCAGTTTCGTGGCTTCCAGCGATACTATAGGTAATACTAATACTAGTCTATATCTTGTGCTACAGTCTGGATGCATTGTTCTTCCCAGCATAATAAAAGAAAGCAATCCTCACTGGCTGGCTGTGTGATACAGAGATACAGAGAGCCAGCCATAATGAAGTCCATATCCAGGCGCACTACATATAGATGGGGCTAATAATAGACCCCTCTCTTCATTGACGTTCCATTGTCTCTTGCACTCTATTTGATGGCATTCAGCAGTGTAGCCAGGCGTGTGATGACAGAGGAGAGGATCTCGGGCTATCGCCGCCGCTCCATTCCCCGCTGCCGAGCGCACATGTCACTTCTCAAGTGATAAATCCATCTTCTGCCCGTCACTGTCACTCTGAACTGTAGACGGAGGACGTTTGTCAGCTCGCCTCTCTATGTAACACCCACATAGTTTCCCTGGATCGCCTTAATTAACTGTCCTTGGCATACAGGCCCATTTTTAGATTGACTGGAAATATATCATGTTTTATTTTCTCTCATTTTGTTATGATGATCAAGTTCCCAACATGGACAAAAAAAATTGACATGAAACCATGTATTTCGGTTTATAGTACCATTGTGTCTCCCACCCTCACTGCATTTTTATTTGGGCTGTACATTCAGTATATTTTGGGCGAAGCTCTAAAGGGTCAGGGTCGGCAAGTTCGATTCGGCTACCCAAACTTGAGCCAAATCTGGACCCGGTTACCATTGAGATCAATAGGAACCCAAACATTGGGGGGGGGATTCTGCCACCGGTGGCCCCTCCTCTACCCACCAACTCCTTGCCCATAAGTCAGGACACTGGCAGAAGCTAGAACTTCTAGTCCCAGCTACCAGTATCCTCATTTATGCGAGCGTCGGCCATCTTTCTGGAGCCCAAACTGACAGCGGGACCACGGACTGGATTGCAAGCTCACATAAGTGTCCGGCTGCTTCCTGCTTCACGCTCAGCCTTAGGTTAAGCTGGGTGATTGGCTGCTGAGCTTTTCCAGGTTCTTCTGGCTGAGGTGGGTGTTCAGGTTTGGGAACCCAAACCTACAAAGTTCAGTATGAGCCTGAACTTTGTGGTTTGGGTTTGCCCAACACTAGTTATGAGATGAGTGTCACCATATTGTGTTTATGTGATACAGTGTCACCAGATGTCATCTAGTTCAGCGGTTCCCAACCATGTATTTCAGTTTATAGTGCCATTGTGTCTCCCACCCTCAGGGCATTTTTATTTGGGCTGCACATTCAATAAATTTTTGGCGAAGCTCTAAAGGGTCAAGTTCGATTTGGCTACCCAAACTTGAGCCAAATCTGGACCCGGTTACCATTGAGATCAATAGGAACCCAAACATTGGGGGGGGGGGGGCTCCTCTACCCACCAACTCCTTGCCCATAAGTCAGGACACTGGCAGAAGCTAGAACTTCTAGTCCCAGCTACCAGTATCCTCATTTATGGGAGCGTCGGCCATCTTTCTGGAGCCCAAACTGACAGCGGGACCACGGACCGGATCGCAAGCTCACATAAGTGTCCTGCTGCTTCCTGCTTCACCCTCAGCCTTAGGTTAAGCTGGGTGATTGGCTGCTGAGCTTTTCCAGGTTCTTCTGGCTGAGGTGGGTGTTCAGGTTTGGGAACCCAAACCTACAAAGTTCAGTATGAGCCTGAACTTTGTGGTTTGGGCTTGCCCAACACTAGTTATGAGATGAGTGTCACCATAATGTGTTTATGTGATACAGTGTCACCAGATGTCATCTAGTTCAGCGGTTCCCAACCATGTATTTCAGTTTATAGTGCCATTGTGTCTCCCACCCTCAGGGCATTTTTATTTGGGATGCACATTCACTATATTTTTTCTGGAAATCCCATAAAACTTTTCCACGCTTCCAATAAACCCTTTGTGTGTGGCAGCCACTGAGTTATTGTGGGAACCAATGATGTACTTGCGTGATGTTGTCTAAAAGGAGCCACAGCACTCAACCATGTTAGCTTGCAGACCAACCTAAAATCTGTCTCTAAATCTGGTTAAAAACAGAGGACTCGGTCACACACATGTGCAGAAGTAGCTTGAGCTGCACCACCAAGCGCCAAGGTGCCTCTGTGGGGTGCAGTCCTAACTCTAATCTCTGGGAGCCCCATTTGGGACATACAATGCAATAGATAAATTGGGAGCAGGCTTACCTGAGGTTGCCCTAAAATCTTGAGTGCAGCCTATGGCGTGGAAGGGTCGAAGACCTCGCAGTACAGCCTAGACCCCCGCACCCCATGTGCTTGCACAAATTCAAAAGAAACAAAAGAGACCCATGGGCTGCATTTGAGGTTTTAGGACAACCTCAGATAAGCCTGCTCCCAATTTATCTATTGCATTGTATGTCCCAAATGGGGCTCTCAGGGATTAGAGTCAGGACTGCACCCCACAGAGGCACCTTGGCGTTTGGTGGTGCAGCTTCAGCATACTTATGCACATGTGTGTGGACCGAGCCCTCTGTTTTTAACCAGATTTAGAGACAGATTTTGGTCTGCGAGCTAACAAGGTTGAGTGATGTGGCTCCTTTAAGACTTTTGTATCCTAATTGCCATGCCAACTCCCAGGTTATAAAATGGTCTGAGCAGCTGCCACCCTTCCTTTGTTTCTCTGTTGGATGCTGTCTTTCACTTGGACCACAAGAAACTGCATGGGAGTGCAGGAGGTCAAGTATTCAGACAGACTTCCATCCCAAATCAGGAGACCAAGGCCCCGAAGAAGTTATCCACAAATATCCAAACACTTTGCTGGTTTTGTTGATCCCTGAGGGGCAACACTGTCTGTTGGTGTGACCCCAAACTCAAGGCTTCATACAATATCTAGCAAAAATCTGGGCATAGGCAAATCCCAAATAAATTTCAATCACTTTTGGGTTTGACCCCACCTCTATCAATAACTTTATCCAACCAACATTGCAAATTTAGTTGCAGCTTACCTGCAATGCCGGAACCTTGGCGTAGTAAGTATTTAAAACATACCTCCCAACTTTTCAGGGTGGGAAAGAGGGACGATTATTAAATTAGGTCACGTCCCCTCATTTAGGTATGGATAGGAGATAGATTGTAACAGTCACAACAATATAATTACTTTGAATAGGCAAATGAATGATTTATTGATGCAGATCTGCATGTTACACCTCAAATAAGAACAAATAAGAACAATGAGGGGCTCAAAAGAGGGACAGTCCCTCCAAATCAGGGACACTTGGGAGGTATGTTTAAAGGGATGTCCCCCAGGTTTGAGGAACACTAAGACTAGTCCCGTCTGGTTACCAGAAAAGGCAAAGGCACCAAAGTTAAGGGACTCAGACCCAGTAGCAGCAGGTTACTGTAACCCATGTCCTCATGCCACTGATTCAGTGTCGAGCAGTAGCCACATTTTTCGCATATTTTTTCAGTGGCATGATCCCTTAAATAAAAAAATATGAACAGGTTTCCCTTAGGGCTCTTAAATATTCCTGTGTTGTTTGTCGAGTTTTAGCCACAAATAAAAAAACAAGCATCTGAATGCCTCTTCCAACCGGTTTCATTCTTTACATTCTAAAAGGCGTTATTTGTTGTGTAGCCTCAACGCGACTTCAAGAGCGCCAGGGAGCCTTTCATCTGCTGCCAGGCTCTCGCCTTAAAAGAAGCCCCTCAGATGTCTGACTTTGGCGCTTCTGCGCACCTTTCATGGACCACGGCTCCCTGCTCCTCCCACCAGACACACTTAGGGTCCGTAATTTAAAAGGGAATATTCATCAACCATGGCTTGATGGGGGAAAAAAAAATCAGCCTGAAGATGTTTTACTAACAGCTGGTGTCCAAAACATATTTGTAATTAAAATGGAGCTTTCAGTTGAGCTGGAAAGTTGAGAAAACATTTTAAACAGTCAAGGCTTTTTGGGAAGCCGGAGTGGCCTGAGTTGGGGTTTAGGTTTTAGTTCAAAATATTGCTCATGACTTTATGTAGTTAAATGTAAAACTGGATGAGCAAGGTAAATAGATTTAGAATAATATTGCTTGGTTACCCAGGATACAAATGTGTCCATTCTTACCTTTTTTCCTAGATGGATATGTTATAAGTAGTGGTGGGCAAACCTCTAAAGGGTCAGGTTTGGCAAGTTCGACCGAACCTTGAACTAAAGTTTAGTTCGGCTACCCAAACTTGAGCCAAACCTGAACCCGGTTCACATTGAAATCAATAGGAACCCAAACATTTAGGGGTTACTGGGGGTCCCTCCGCCACCCCCAACTCCTCGCCCATAAGTCAGGACACTGGCAGAAGCTTGCACTTCTAGTCCCAGCTCCAGTGTCCTGGCTCATGGAAGCGTCGGCCATTTTTCGGGAGCCCAAATTGACAGCGGGACCATGGACCGGATCGCAGGCTTGTGTAAGTGTCCGGCTGCTTATTGCTGCACCCTCTGCCTTAGGTTAAGCTGGGTGATGAGCTGCTGAGCTTTTCGGGGTACTTCTGGCTGCAGTGCGTGTTCAGGGACCCAAACTCACAAAGTTCAGTACGAGCCTGAACCATGAGGTTTGGGTTTGCCCAATTAGATGAGTGTTGCCAGCTATTCACAACAATGTGTTTATGTGATACTGTGTCACCAGATGCTATCTAGTCCCGCGGTTCCCAACCAGTGGTAGTAATACTAGTACCACTGGTGGTACTTGATATCCTAATGGGTGCTACTCAGACTCAGACTGACCTGTACCCCAACCTGATTTGTTGCCATCTATAATTTACCTAAGCCTGATTTGCTTTAGAAGTACAAAACTAGCTTTTAAAATGGCACAGGCCCTTTGTGGGCCCTCTGTGCCCAGGTTTCTTAAAGTGGACCAAAACCCACGTTGATCGGCCCAGGAATCTATAGGCCGATCGATTCCCTCCCCCCCAGGGCATCCAAAATTGGGGTGCCCCGCTGTGTGAAACCCCCAGGCCGCCCAATACACTTACCTTGTTTCCGGGTCCAACGGTGCATGCGCGAGCCGTGGACGCATCCCCGCTACCCATCTAGCAGGGCGCATGCCCACGCCAGGCATTTGTGAATGGCCGGCACGGGGCATGCTCCCTGTTAGAGGAAAGCGGGGGGGGATCCCACTGCCAGTGCGCTCAGAGCCGCTGGGCTTGGCCGAAGGCTTAGACGATGTGACTTCCGCGGCTCCAAGTGCACTTATTGGACGAGCGGACGCGCATGTGCAGCAGGACCGGGAAGAGGTGAGTTGGCACCGGCGATCTGAGGGGAAAGGACCAAAAACCAGGATAGTCAAGAGGCCACGCCCGCAATTTTGAGATCGCCGATTGACTGATGTGACCCAGCCCGCTGCTTACATGCCCAGTTTCCCTACAGGCTGGTGAGTCCTCCAGTCTGAATGGCTAGGCCCGAGAGCACACACAACCACAGGGATGCCAGGGATGCCGGTGTTGGGGAACACAGCAGCATGGGGGCCAGTGTGAAAGATTTCCAGAGCTTCTGAGGGTTTCACGCACAATTTTGGGGCGGGTGAGCAAGACTCCAGTGCCCTCTGACATGGCTTTTGTGCTGCTTTAAGGGTGAAACCAATCTTCTGTGTGTTTTGATCACTTTTTGGGTGACTGACAACCCATGTGCATAAGGTAATTAGAAAAAGGAAAATGTTACAAATGGAACAAACGGTAGGGATCCCCTGATCTAGTCTATTCTATTGGAGGTCTATTGGAGGTCACACAGTGAATGTTATCTAATAGAAGCCTTTCAGAAGTGTTCTTCCTTAGCTTTTCTCATGACTGGGTCTAGATGTAGCAATTCTTAAACGGATCAATCAATATTCTTTTACACAAAATAGGTGTTGGTCCAGGTGCAGGGCTTCATCACCATCACTGACGTGCAGGAAACAGCCTTGGTTTTCTTTACCTGCACTGTAGTTCTCTGTCAAAATGTGGCCCCATGATTGGCCACTGGCAGTCATATGCATACCTACCAAGTGTCCCTGATTTGTAGGAACTGTCCCTCCTTGGAGTCCATGTCCCCCTGTCCCTCGTTGTGTTCATTTGTCCCTATTTGAGCTGTAACATGCAGATCTGCAGCAATAAATGTTTCATTTGCCTATTTAAAGTGTTTAAATTGTTGTAACTGTTACATCCTATCTCCTATTTATCAATCAATGAGGGGGCGTGGCCTAATTTAACAAATGTCCCTCTTTCCCACCCTGAAACGTTGGTAGGTCTGATCATATGGTCCTGGTTTCTGGAAAAGGTCAGATTTCCCCTGGGCACAGGTGCATGGTCTCTATCGGCAAATCTGGCACCTGCATATCCTGCACATCAGAGGCCTAATGACTTTGCCCCCTTTTGCAGGGGTATACATAGCCCTGTTGGGGTTCCATAGCAGGGCCCCCATAAGCTCCCCCCCTCCCTACAGGCTGAACACTCACCTTTGGGGTCCTGGAAAAATGCAGGCTGCCACTGTCATTGGAAGTACATTCTGTAGAGTCAGTGGAGGGAGCTTGCTTGTGCCACACGGGCAGGGGCATAGCTAGGGGGGAGCAGGGGGGGCATGTGCCCCGGGTGCAGTAGGTCGGTGGGGGCCAAAGGGGGGCCTGAACACAGATGGGGGGAGCCATTTTGAATCTTTGCCCCGGGTGCCTAGCTACTCCTCTGCACGCCTCTATAGTCTGTATACCCTTGTCCTTGTGCATCCTATTATCATCAGTGTGCATTGACCTGCCCCTGCGGTGCTATAGCCAGCGAGCAGTCATGACCTAATGGTCAGGGAAACGGCCTTGTGACCAGAGAGAGGGTTGCAGGTTCGATTCCCGGTTGGCACATGACGGAAGTGCTCTTAGCAAAGGTGCCTAACCCCCAAGAAGTACTCTTAGCAAAGGCACCTAACCACCAATCACTCTTTGGGCACTATTTCTAGGGCAGTCCACCACTCTGGGCATGTGTGCTCCCACTGCGTGTGTTTGCCTCAACTCGACATGACTCAAAAATTCCTATGTGTTTGGAAGCATACAATGGCCACAAATATCCAAAAATCCGATCCGTGTCTGAAGAACGCACTTGTTAACCAGCCAGGGAGCCCCCTGCGGGCAGGGTCAGCAGCTCATGGGTTGATTTTTGTCCTAGTCCTCCTAGACCTTGTGCACCTTGTGGGTGGGGTAGCCATCAGACCACCACTCAAAAAATGACTGCAGGTCCACTTTAAAGCTGTGCCTATTTGCTCTTTCACATTCAAAGCCAGATGGTTAAGTCGGCCTATTATATACTATATTGATGTGCTTATTGTGCAATAAACCAACAGCGCGTCCTCGCTAACGCTGAGCATGAATGTCCCACAGAGAGCCAAACATTTTTAATTCTGCTAAAGCCCCCCCCCATAGTCTTCCCTCTGCCCCCCCCCCCCCCAATTCCTGAAATTTACAGGGAAATGGGTGCAATCCTGCTGCCGTTCGGAGAATCTACAGGCCATGCACGCTCTTCATCACGCCTGCTTATAACGTAATAGCTGTATAAGTCACGGCGGGGGCTGGCGGGGGTGAGGTATGGAGGGTTATATTGCACGGGGGGGAGATAAGTTACGCAGACCTAGATCCTATATGTTATTGCTAAGCAGCATGATCTGTACAATAAAGCAGCAAGCCCAACGCTTCTGTCGCATGCTGCGCGCTGGCTCGTTATAGGGAAAGGCTGCTGACTACTCTGTTTAGCTGAACGGAAACTCTGGCGCTGGCCAATTAAAAAATGTAAAAAGAGCCCTAAAAAGATTCACTTTGATAAAATGTCCGGCCTTCCCTGTTAGCCGACACCTCCTGACCCTACCTGGTTTGGTGCGCTCAGCGGGGCCGCACCCGTTCAGACTTGCAAGGTAAGTCCCTCCTCCATCTCAAAGTGAAGCTGCCCTCTATAGACTACAGGGAACTTGTATTGGAATGCGTTGTATGGTGCACCAATCAAAGTGGATCAAAACCCATTTTGCCTGGCCCCAGAGTCTAGTTGATTCCCTGTCTTAGGAGCATGGCCGGCCTTTGGGGTGTGTGAGATGTGTGGTTGCACGGGCTTCCTCCCAACCTCTCTGCTAGAGGGCGCCAACTGGAGCAGCACTCCTCTTTTCCAAAAATGCCCCCCCCCCCCCCGATCTCTACCATTTTTTTATAATTCTCTTTTACCTTTTTCCTTGTTCTTGAATTTCCCTTTATCCCTTCATCTCTTTTATTCCATGATCCTTCCATTTTCCCCTCTTTACATATCCCCTCCCTTTTTTATGTTGTCTCACATTCCCTTCATCTTCCTTTTGCTACCTTTCTCCTGTCTGCCTTTTTTTCAGCTTCTTTCACATCTTTCTCCTTTTTACCTTTCCTCTATCTCTATTTTTCAGTGTCTTTTTGTTTCTTTCTTTGTTTTTCCTTTCTTTCTTTCGTTCTTTCTTAATTTTCTCTCTCTCGCTTCCTTTCTTTTGCTCTCCCTTGGTCTGTCTTTCTCTCTCCCTCTTACTTTTTTCTTTCTTTCTCCTTCCTTTTCTTTCTTTTTTCTCTTTCTTTCTTTTGTTCTTTCTTTTTTTGCCCCTATTTCCTTCCTATCCCTTTTTTCTCATTCTCTCTTTCTTTCTTGCCCCTTCCTTTGTTTGTTTCTTTTTTTTCTTACTTTCTTTCATTATTTCTCTTGCTTTCTTTTCCTTATTTTCTTTCCTTCTCTATATTCCCACTTTTTCCATCCTTGTTCAACTCTTTCAACACTCTTTTCAGCTCTTCAGTTCCTGCTACTGCACTGCACATAAAGAAACAATGAAATCATTGTCAGCATAAAAATGACTAAGGTGTTTGCCAATGTCCATGCTGTGGTCTGGATGGGGGGCAAATATTTCCCTATTATTATTATTATTATGATTATTATTAATAATAATGTTTATTAATATAGCCAGTCAGAGGCAAAGCGGAGATTGCGTTTGGGTCGGTATCGCTGGATCAGAGATGAAATATAGGAAGGGGCCTGGTTAGGGGGAGCTTTGTAGGTTAGTGTTAGAAGTTTGAACTGAACTCTCAGAGAGACAGGTAACCTGTGGAGGGATTCACAGAGGGGGCAGCACTGGAGAAGTGAGAGGAGAGGTGGATGAGGCGAGCAGCAGAGTTTAGAACAGATTGGTGCCAGTCTGTTAGTTGGCAAACCACAGAGGAGGGTGTTGCAGTAATCCAGTCGGGATATGACCGGGGCGTGCACTAACATTTTAGTGGTATCAGGTGAGAGGAAGAGACGGATGCGGGAGATGGTTTTGAGTTGGAGGAGACAGGAGGTGGCTAGGGAGTGAATGTGAGGAAGGGGTGGGGCCAGGAGATGGCAGAAGGTGGCTAGGGAGTGAATATGAGGAAGAGGTGGGGCCAGGAGATGGCAGGAGGTGGCTAGGGAGTGAATGTGAGGAAGAGGTGGGGCCAGGAGATGGCAGGAGGTGGCTAGGGAGTGAATGTCAAGAAGAGGTGGGGCCAGGAGATGGCAGGAGGTGGCTAGGGAGTGAATGTCAGGAAGAGGTGGGGCCAGGAGATGGCAGGAGGTGGCTAGGGAGTGAATGTGAGGAAGAGGTGGGGCCAGGAGATGGCAGGAGGTGGCTAGGGAGTGAATGTCAGGAAGAGGTGGGGCCAGGAGATGGCAGGAGGTGGCTAGGGAGTGAATGTCAGGAAGAGGTGGGGCCAGGAGATGGCAGGAGGTGGCTAGGGAGTGAATGTCAGGAAGAGGTGGGGCCAGGAGATGGCAGGAGGTGGCTAGGGAGTGAATGTCAGGAAGAGGTGGGGCCAGGAGATGGCAGGAGGTGGCTAGGGAGTGAATGTCAGGAAGAGGTGGGGCCAGGAGATGGCAGGAGGTGGCTAGGGAGTGAATGTCAGGAAGAGGTGGGGCCAGGACGTGGCTAGGGAGTGAATGTCAGGAAGAGGTGGGGCCAGGAGATGGCAGGAGGCGGGGCTAGGGAGTGAATGTGAGGTGTGAATGAGAGAGAGGAGTCCAGAATGACGCCCAGGCATTGAGCTTGATGAGTTGCAGTTATTGTAAGATTATTTACAGAGACTGTGGTGTTAGAGACGGGAGGGGAGTGAGATGGTGGGAAGATGACCAGTTCTGTTTTGTCCATGTTCACTTTAAGGGAGCGAGATGTCATGAAGGAAGAGATGGCTGTTAGACAGTCAGGAAGGCGGGAGAGGAGGGAAGAGAGATTTGGGCCAGAGAGACAAGGCGCGGGTCTGTGTACCCTGTGCTGAGCAGGTGCTTGCATTGCAATCTGGCCTGCCAGTGGCTGCACCTCGTTTCACTTCACCTACTCCCCCAAGCTTAAACCTCACTCCTACTGAGTTGCATACTAGTGGGGATTCTCAGCCTGATGTGTCTTCTAGACTGGCTAGTGTTGAGAAGTTAATTGCTAATACCTTGGCGCGTAAGGCCCCTGCTAAGAAGCGGCACTTAACGCCTAATGTCACTATTTTCCCTATGGAAACTGAGGAGTTTTGGAATCTTTGTGGCTATACCCCGTCCGATGAAGGGGAGCTTTTTTCTGACTCAGGCTCATCTGATGAGAGGCCAAGGGGTCATGACAATTCGGGCTCTGACCCCTGGGATTTTTGAGGTTCTGTCTATCTCTCCACCTGTTGCGGCTCCCAGGCAAAGGGGGGAGCTTTTCCATACAGCGAAATCACGTTTGGAATTTTCCGAGCAGGCACATTTCCATAACCTTGTGCTCAAGGAATGGGAGCGCCCCAGTAAACTTCCCGGGGTTCCTAAAAGTTGGAATAAGAAGTATCCCTTTCCTGCTGATGTGGTAAAGTGTTGGTCATCCCCTCCCGAGGTGGATGCCCCGGTCCTAGGGCTATCTAACACCTCTGTCATGCATTCCCCTGACTCTACTACCCTGCGGGATGCTGAGGACCGGCGCATTGACCAGCTGGCATCCCGTGCCTTTGCATGTGCGGGGACGGCGCTGCGCCCGGTCTGTGCTTCTGCCATTACTGCCGTGCTCACTAGGACCCTTATCAGAAATATACTTGATAGTGCCCCTGATGAGTTGCCGTGTGAGGTGTTCAATGCACTCTCCAGTTGTGATGCTTTTGTAAATTTTGTCCTCTCTGCCATGGATGACACCATCAGAATGTGTGCCAGAACATCGGCCCTTGTGGCTATACGCCACTGGGTTTGGCTGCGCCAGTGGGCTGCTGACAACGCTGCCAAGAAGGCCCTCACTGGGTTTCCCTTCAAAGGACTGCGCCTATTTGGGGACCACCTGGACCTTTTTGCTAAGGGAGGCGGGTTACCCCAGCACAGGCGGCAACCTCGGCCCTTTCGGGGTCAGGGTTCCTTCTCCTTCCCTTACCGTGGTGCCAGACAGGGGAGGGGGGTTTCCTTTCCTGGGGCCCGGGGATTTCTGGGGTAGGGGTAGAGGACGTGGACGTCCCGGCCCCTCCTGGAGTCCCAAAGGCATGATGGGGCGCCCTCACCCATCCGGGTGGGGGGACGGCTGCAGCACTTTGCTACCGTCTGGAGGCTTCATGTTTCAGACCGGTGGATTCAGGAGGTAGTGTCCTCTGGTTACAAGATAGAGTTTGCTGCCTTCCCCCCTCCAAGATTCATCAGATCCCGGATTCCTCAGGACCCTGTGTCAGTTTAGGAGCTGGTGCAAGCAGTGCAAGGCCTCCTGGAGCTGGGGGTCATCTGCCAGGTCCCCTTAAGAGAAGAAGGCAAGGGTTTGTATTCCAACCTATTCACAGTGCCCAAAAAAGATGGTTCAGTCAGGCCCATCCTGGATTTAAAGATCTCCAAAATTTTTGTCATGGGCAGGCGCTTTCGCATGGAAACTCTGCGCCTAGCCATCAGTTCCCTGCGCCAAGGGGACTTCATGACTTCTGTGGACATCAAAGATGCTTACCTTCATATTCCTGTGTTCCCAGGTCATCAAAGGTTCCTCAGGTTCGCTCTGATGGATCAACACTACCAGTTTGTGGCGTTGCCCTTTGGTCTCACTTCAGCTCCCAGGGTGTTCACCAAGGTGCTGGCTGGCGTGATGTCTCTGCTCAGGTATCAGGGCGTCCGCGTGCTTCCCTATCTGGACGACATTCTCATCACTTCCCAGTCTCTACAACAGGCAGAGTTGGATACTGAGCTGGTGGTGTCCACCCTGGAGTCATTTGGATGGGTGATCAACCACCGCAAGTCCTCACTGTCCCCTTCCTTGGTAACTCCATTCCTAGGAATGAATCTGGATACAGTTCAGGCAAGGATTTTCCTTCCTCAACAGAAGGTGGACAGTCTGATTGCACAGGCTCAGTCCCTCCTAGCTTGTCCTCATCCCTCCACCAGGCAGGGGATGCAGCTGGTGGGCCTGATGGTGGCATGCTTCGAAGCGGTCCCTTATGCTCAGTTCCACTTGAGGCCTCTGCAACTTCACCTATTGTCAGTATGGGACAAGGACCCAGCGTCTCTGGACGGGGTCTGTGTGCTCTCCCCTCTGGTCAGGAGGTCCCTCTTGTGCTGGATGGACTCAAGGAACCTGTTGGGGGGCAGATCTTTTCTTACCCCTTCCTGGGAGACGGTCACCACGGATGCCAGTCTGTCAGGTTGGGGGGGCTTCTGGAGGTCCCCGTTGGGGCCATCCAGATGTGGATCTGTTTGCGTCCCACCACAATCACAAGCTTCCAACCTTTGTCTCCCTGTCCCAGGATCCTCTGGCCTTGACCGCGGATGCTCTAGCAATGTCATGGCAGGACTTTCAGTTGCTGTATGTCTTCCCTTCATTCCCCCTGCTGGGCAGGGTTCTGCGCAAGATTGCTCTGGAAGGGGTGCCAGCAATTCAGGTGGCCAAGAAGAGTGTGGTTCGCAGACGTGGTACAGCTGGCAGTAGATCAGTACGATCTGCCCTTGGTGCCAGATCTGCTCACTCAGGGCTCTCTACGCCATCCCAATTTACAAACTCTGGCTTTGACGACCTGGCTGCTGAAACCTCCATCTTGATAGAGAAGGGGCTGTCTTCCTCAGTTGTGGATAGTTTGATTAAAGCTAGGAAGAAGTCTTCTTCTTCCATTTATTACAGGGTTTGGCGTGTCTACATTGACTGGTGTGAGTCTAAGTCTCTTCCCTGTCGTGTGTTCTCTATTCCCAGGATTCTGGAGTTCCTGCAGCATGGGTTGGAGATGGGACTCCAGCTCAGTACTCTGAAGGGTCAGGTTTCTGCCCTGGATGTTTTCTTCCAGAAGTCCTTTGCTCAGCACCCTCTGATCAGAACTTTTTTCCAGGGGGGTCACTCATGTGCGCCCCCCACGTAAGCCTATGTTGCCTGTTTGGGATTTGAACTTGGTTCTGTCAGCCTTGCAGGGTGCTCCCTTTGAACCTGTGCAGGATGCTGCCCTTGTCATTCTTACTCTCAAGATTGTCTTTTTGGTGGCTATCACTTCTGTTAGGCGTGTGTCTGAGTTGGCGGCGCTGTCCATTCAGCCCCCCTACTATGAGAGACACCAGGACAAGGTGGTGTTTCGTTTCAAGCCAGACTTTCTGCCTAAGGTAGTGTCTGCCTTTCATTTGAATCAGGATATTGTTCTCCCTTCTTTGTGCCCTAATCCTAGTAATACTAAGGAGAGGGTCTTGCATTCTTTGGATGTGGTTAGGTGTCTGAAGTACTATCTGGTGGCTACTGCACCCTTCAGGAAAACTGATGCTCTTTTTGTGGTCCCTTCTGGGCCTAGGAAGGGTTTGGCTCCTGCCAAGTCCACTATCAGCAAATGGATCCGTCAGGCTGTGATTCAGGCCTACTCTGCTAAGGGGAAGAATCCTCCCTTCCGCCTTACTGCTCATTCCACTCGTGCTATTGGTGCCTCTTGGGCTTTTCAGCACCATGCTTCTGTTGAACAAGTTTGCAAGGCCGCTACTTGGTCTTCTGTTCATACCTTTTCTAAGTTTTACAAGGTTGATGTAAGGGCCTCAGCTGATGCTGCTTTTGGCCGAAAGGTTCTGCAGGCGGCAGTGGTTTAAACTGCTGCAATTTTTTCTTGGGGATCCCACCCTACTTTATGGACACTGCTATTGGATGTCCCACGTGTAAGTAATCTATCTGGAGCAGGATGTACTGTATACTAAGAATAATACAATTCTGTGATTACTCACCTGTAGAATTGGTATTATGAGTATACAGTACGTCCTGCTCCACCCCGCCCTTGGTTTTGCATTATCTTGGATCCCCTGTATGGTGATTGTTATCATTGTTATAGTTTGATAGTTTGGGTTGTTTAATTCTCCCGGCTTCTCGTTAACTGCTTTTCAATGCTGGCGATTTGTGGGAGGTCCCTGGGTATTTGAGGGGCCGGGAGGAGCCAGTTTTCGATGTCTCTGCAGTCCAGCGCCATCTGGCGGAGTGATACCCAGTGTAAGTAATCTATCTGGAGCAGGACGTACTGTATACTCAAAATACCAATTCTACAGGTGAGTAATCACAGAATTGTATTTTTTTTTTGTTATTATTTTAATGATCTTTATTTTATACATTATTTTATTATACATAATGGGTCAAACAATCATACAGATACAGAATAACAAATGCACCACTGTTAAGCTTTGAACACCTATTACAGTGCCATATAAGAAACTACTACTACTACAAGCATCATTTTATCCAAATTTCCTTGAAATTCTATCGCAGCCAGCATTGGCTTAATAAACGATAGTAACGGAAATGATCAAGTCATCCTGCAGCACATGTTACTTGGCTTCCAGTACTTGCAAATAAAAGGGGAAGGATAGGACCAAGGGGGCGAGGTGGGAAATAAGAAGGGAAATGGGACCCCCCCCCCCCCCCCGTTCTATATTTCTGTTGCCCACTCAGCAGGGGTCACGGTAAAAGGCTTTCTTTCTTACCTCTTCCCATGCACGCATTCAAACCTTGAGCTCAATCCATAGGCTGGAACCGATGCGTATACAATAAATTGTTTCATATAACGGGCCTGATTAATGTTTCAATAGAGGGGATTAATTACCATAGCTTCTATCTAATTGCTCTTTGTGTTTGGACTGATAAAATGAATGAGCTTTCCCTAAGTGCTGTTTTTCTTTTTTTTTTTTTTTTGTTGTTGTTGGCTTCCAGCTGAATAAATATAGAAAAACACAATGCTCACAGCTCTATATCACACTTTCCGAGCCATCTGTGTGTTGCCGAGCGCAATGCCGGGATCTCACCAGGGCCCCTGAGAGCTGATTCATTCCATGCATGTTCATCCTGCATCAGGACCATCAATAGGGAGCATCACTGGCCGTAAGTGAAGAGCTGCAGCTATGACAAAGATACCACTCACTATTCATTTTTATGTGCATATACTGTATGGATATTATATGCTCGGGCATACATAGGAATTATTCCTCTGCTTTTATGCCATCCATAAAGTGAGACAAGCACAAGCAGTGAGTGGACACATGCCGGGAGGGGTGTGTTGCCGAAATCATGGCACCCAGGGAGCAGTTGTGGGGTTGGGTGTCTTGCTCAACAGCACTTCAGTCATGTCCCAGCCGGAATCACAACTGCAACCCTCTGGCCGCAATATTAGTTCCTTTCCATTGGGCCATATCTGTCTCCTCTGATAGTCAAAATCCTGGGTTTTGGTCCCTGCCCCTGGGACACCCCGATCGGGGATACCCCACTGTGTGAAACCCCCCAAGGTCGCCCGAACAAACTCACCCCCATCAGCGTGCTCAGATGCGCTCGAGCCCTTTAATCCGGGAGTTCGTCTAATGTGAGTGGAACCAAGCGCGCTGGCTGCTGCTTCCTCCACTACCCTCTAACAGGGAGCATGCGGCGTTGGCCATTCACAAATGCCTGGCCAGAGCCAGGGGCCGGCCACTTGGCCTCCACGCCCAGGTCTACCAGCCCCCATACCTAGTGCCCAGACTTGTTCTTCTGGATAAGTAGGGCCACACACTATTTTTAACAACATTTTAAGGATTTTAACCTTAATTTAAAAAAAAAATTTGCAAACTTATGTAGGTTGGCCCAAAGAAAGGATCCAGTTTAAATATACATTAGGCCTCCTAAAACTGGACCTGGAGGCATTAGATTTTGACTATCCTGGGTTTTGGTCCTTTCCCCCAGGACACCACGATCGGGGGTGCCCCACTGTGTGAAGCCCCCCCAGATCGCTGATGCCAACTCACCTCTTCCCGGTCCTATGGCACATGTGCGGCCACTCGTCCAATCAGCGCACTCGGAGCTGTTGCCGTCATGTCGTCTAAGCCTTCGTCTAATGCCAGCGGCTCTGCACTTGCTGGCGGCCACATCCCCTGCTTCCCTCTAACAGGGAGCATGCCCGCGCCGCACCCTGCCTGAGGGGATGGCTCGCACATGCACGGTTGAACTGGGGAACAAGGTAAGTGTATGGACGACCTGGGGGGTTTCACACAGCTGGGGCATCATGATTTTGGATGCCCGGGGGGAATCGATCGGCGTGGGTTTTTGGTCCACTTTAAGGCTGGCTCAAAGAAGAGGCCATCTCATGTTAGGAATGTAACAGAAAGCCCCAACTTTGGGGTATTTGCAGGAAACAGAAACACACCAATGTAAGCTGCACAGCTGAGGACACACAAGTAATTCTTCACGTTTCGGCATGTCTCACGTCATACCTGTTACCCGTCAGCCCCATGCTGTGCTCTGATTTGTTCCACACTGGCTCCGGTCCAGCTCGTGTAGAACATGCCACCAGGAAAGGAAGCAGACATCTGCTGGAGCATGAGCTGCCTCTGAGGAAATTACAGATAGAACGTTTAGATGATTGAAAGAGCGCCGAGTCGTTCCCATCATGAGCCGGATTCATTTCGAGAGTTTTGTATCGATAACATATGCTCAGTATGTTCCCAAGAAATCTCCTGGATATTTTAAGGCGTAAATGAATATTTCCCGTGCAGATCCATAATAGATTGAAGTTGTTGCATGCATGCTTTACTGTTATTATTCATCGCGTATGTGATTGCTTTCCCCTTAGAGGGCTACCGAGGTTCTGTGCTCGAACAGTCAAAGCTCTTTCAAGTGCTTCATTGTAAGAGACTTGATTTTGCTCCTTATGTTATTTTTTACTTTCCTATTTAAATGATTTTAAGAGCCTCAACTTTTTTAGCGAGACTTAGGCCCTTATTCATCAAGCGATAGCGCCAGGTAGTGTCTGACGAGCGCCAGGTAGCGGCAGCTAACGGCGACTACCGACTCAAGTACGCCCGGCGGCGGTCACAATGACGCATTTATCAAGCAAAATGAGGCTAGCGCCGGCGAGAGCGACGGCTAGCGCGGCATTCATCATGAAGCCGCCTGGACCGAACAGCGCCGCTGCAAATTCCCTCACAGCGCCAGGTATGACCTGTCGCTCCCTGGCGATGTCCAATGCATTTCAATGGAGCAATCTATAATTATTCATAATTAATTGTTTTTTTTTTTTTTTTGTTTTTTTTTAATGTCAAAAAATCGGAGACCACTTCTGCAATGTTAGGATTTATTTTTAAGTAAAAAAAAAAAAAAAATATGTGCAGAATTGATCTAACAGGTCTGAGATTAATGTATTCATATTACAAAATGATTCTAAAAACATGTATAATGTTACATTCAAAAAATATGGTTGTTTAGGGGTTAAAAACTAGTTAATACACATCGCCGCCAGCGCTCTGGGGTTTAAACAAGGAATGGACAGCGACAGCACATTCGGAGCGTGATTTGTTGATGAATATGAAGCAAGCCGTTCGCTCTTGCCATTCGTTGTCAGGCGCTCACATACAACGCTGGACCTGTGAAACAGCGACCCCCCAGCCCGTATTCAACATTACCGCACACCGACTGAGTCGCTGTCATCAAGCTAATGCCGGCCAAGCACAGCGAATACTGGCTGGCGCTGAAAAAATCACGCTACAGTCGCTCATCTGTCGCTACCTGGCGCTATTGATGAATCGGCCTCTTAGTTTTTGGGAGACTTTTAAATACAAAAATGCGAAAGGTTTCTCAGATCTCAGAGGCTCAGAAAACCCTTTGGATAACCCTTTCCATTGGTACTGCTATACTGTGACAATGAGAGGACAACTCGAGTGTCACGTGGCTTCATTTGAGGTCATCTGTCAGTCTGCAAGGAAGATTCTTTTGGCTAGGTTGGATACCTCAAACACAATGCAGGGGCGTAGCTAGGGGAGAGCGGGGGGGCACTTGCCCTGGGTGCAGTAGGTCAGGGGGACGCCAAAGGGGGGGCCTGAGCACAGATGGAGGCAGCATTTCGAATGTTTGCCCTGGGTGCCAGAAAGCCTAGCTACTCCTCTGCACAATGAATGCTGTTCTGCACATAAACAAAACGTTGTGAATACTGGCACATACCCACGCATGCGTCATTCACGGAAACTAGCACACGCATGTTCTTCTTCTAGCTGGTTGCTGAGTGGTGCACAAATGTGCATGTGTTCGTGGTCAGCCAGGGAGAGGGTGCTGACACCAACTCAAAGCGGAACTCCAGTCACACAATGAGTTGGAGGCATTGAAATATATCCCCAATCACTGCACCATGTAGCTGTAAAAAAAATTCACTTATAGTTTAACCATACCTACCAACTTTTCAGGGTGGGAAAGAGGGACATTTGTTAAATTAGGCCATGCCCCTTATTAAGGGATGGATAGGAAATAGGTTATAACAGTTAGAACATTATAAGCACTTTAAATAGGCAAATGAGTCATTTATTGATGCAGATTTCTATGCGCCATTCACAAAAAAGCAATTCTGTGAGTACTCACCTGTGGAATTGTTTTTGTTCTTGCATAGCACGGCCCGCTTCGGTATTCATAACTGATGGGTATTCCGCCACCAGGTGGCGCAGCAGCACTGCAGAAAGCTGTGTCAGCTCCTGGCTCCCTATAAAAACGGGACCAACCAACAAGTTCCCAGCGTAGACGAGCAATGAGACAAGAAGCCGGGAGAGAATAAAGGTAAGAATGTAAAAAAGGTAAAAAACCCAGATTTAACTTGGAACAATCACCAGAAAGAGGCAACCAAGAACAACTCTAACAAGGGCGGGGCGAAGCGGGCCGTGCCATGCAAGAACAAAAACAATTCTACAGGTGAGTACTCACAGAATTGCTTTTTTCTTTAATGCATGGCACGGCCCGCCTCGGTATTCATAACTGATGGGACATCCAAAAGCAGTGTCCAAAGTAGGGCGGCATCCCCAATGAGTAACAGCCAGTAGTTCAAGTCACTACCGCCTGAAAACCTTGCGGCCCAAAGCAGCATCAGCTGAGGCCTAAATATCAACCATGTAAAAAACTTAGAAAAAGTATGAACAGAAGACCCAAAAAACGGCCTTACAAACTTGTTCCAGGACGGGAACAGATAAAACTAGGAATGGCAGATTACCCAGCCAATGGATTCTAAAAAGAAGATAACCAGCTGAGTGACTTGCGCGACCCGAGAAAGGGACTTGGCCACAATCAGACTGACGTGCAGGTCAGGAATGGTGAGGATGCCTTGGATCCTTAACAGAGCCCTAGCTATTGTCATGGTGAACCATCTGGTGACCCTAAAGGGCCATAAATTGGAATGCTAAGTCTCAAGCACAAATCACAGAATCTCTGACAACCCCAAAAAATAGGCACCAGAAAATAAGCCGCCATGATGTCCACAGAGGACCTGAAATCGTCCAGTTGAAGGGTACTGACAGCAGGCTAGCAGCTTAAAGCAGAAAAACTTTATGAATCAAACAATTTTGTTGAGGCCCTTCAGGGCCAGAATATGCCTGAAAAAGCCTTCCTGTTGGGGGACCATGAAAAGACTCCGGACTCTAATAGTCAAGGAGCCAGAAGAAAAATCCCTAAATAAGACATGGGATTTAAATGACATCCAGGATCAATGAATTCTGGGGGCGGCCAGGCAACAAACTCTATCTTGGAACCAGAGGATACAAGCTCCTGAATCCACCGGATTGGGACGTGAAGTCTCCAGATATGAGTAAAAAGCCAAGGCCTACTCTGAGGCAGTCTGCCATCCTTAGCTAAAGCATCAAGACGCTCCCCAACAAGCTGCAGCCCCACGAAGGGGAGACCAGTGAGAGCTTCATTGGCTGCAGCGTCAGCTGCCCATTGGCGCAACCAGACAGAACGGCGCATAGCCACCAAAAGGGCAGAGGCCCTACCGCACAGCCCCACAACATCATCCATAGCTGTAAGGATAAAGACCACAAAATCAGAGCAAAGTAATAGGATCCTATGTTCCTCTACCCCGCTACCAGCAGTAACACCATCCTTGAGAAGCCTCTTGGGGCAATAGCAGTGATGGCAGCAGCACAAGCCAGGCGCAAACCAGCCCCCACACAGGTAAAGGCATGGCAAGCCAACTGATCCATGTGCCTGTCTTCACTGTCCCTCAGCGTGGTAGTGTCAGGGGAAGGCACGACCGAAGTATTGGACAAACCTAGCACAGTAGCGTCTACTTCAGAAGGAAAGGACCACCTTTTGACAAGATCAGAAGGAGAGGGATACCTTTTATCCAGCCCCTTGGGCACAGCAGGCAGTTGGGACGTTCCCATTCCTGAAGCACAAGGGAGGTGAAGTGTTCCTGCTCAGGGAACTCTAGACGCTGTTTACCAGGGCGAAAAAGCTCCCCTTGCTTTCTATTAGGAACCTCGGGAGCAGCAATGTGCAAAATTTAAAAAATATGTGACAGCAGATTATCAGTGTCCTCAGGGTACCATGAATCCTCTCCGGACGCAGAACCAGGGTCACTATCGCAACCCTCCTGCCTGCTCCCAGAGGAGTCAGAATCCTGGGAAAGCTCCCCCATCTCAAGGGGGTGACATTCACCAAATTCATCAATCCCCACATACATTTCAGGAAGAGGGGAGGATCTGGGATTCAGGTGCCGCTTCTTACCAGAAGCCTTCCTAGGAGCAGACTTGGCAAGTTGTTTCTCAAGTTTGGCCACTCGCATAGCCAAATCAGAGCTAGACTCCCTGCTAGTGTCCCCCTCATTGGGACCCAATAGCAGGTGTGGGGGAGTAGGTGAAGCCGAGGGAGGTGCAGAGCTGGGAAGTGAAGCAGGCAAACCAACTTGGAGCGCAAGGACACTCTCAGCGCACGGCACGCACACTGTGACACTGTTACTCACAGGGCAAACCCCACACATGGAACACAGCCTGGCTTGCCCCAAAGGACACCCAAGTCCGCTATCCCCAGAAGCCTCCATATGGTGATTAATACAGGCGCAATAGGCCAGCAGTGGGCAAAGGCTATACAAAGGCCGCTTGGGATGCCCTCCCATGGGATACCCCCAGAAATAGTGAAGGGGGGATGAGGGGAGGGAAGGAGTGGAGCCGGGATATGCCGCAACCCAATGGTATCCCGCCTGAAAGACATAAGTAAAGAAACATATAAGTATCCCGCACCATATGCACTCTGAATAAAAAATCCTAAAAAAGACTCACGGACCAAAGGCACTGCTGGGTCACTCAGGCCCAGACCACAGGATAGGCGACACACCGGAGGAAGCAGTGCCGCAGCCAGGAAGGGAGAAATCCAGACGCGCAGCTCTCTCAAAATGGCGCCGGCAGAGGTACCTCGAGGGGCAGGCCGCGGGGAGACGACGCGATACGCGTCACCAAGCGCCCCCCCCCCCCCCCCCAAAGAGCACGAAAACGGCACTCACGTGACACGGCCGGCGCCGTGACAAAGCAAAATCACCTCAGGTTATAGCGCCCACAGCCGCGGAGCGTAGTACAAAGCGGCGTAGCAGCTAAAAACACCAAAAAACACACAAAAAACGTCAAAACACCACATATATTACTCCTCCGGGAGGCAGTGAGGGTCCAGAAACGGATGGAAATAGACATGCAGGGCCGCAGGCTTGATTGCCCCACTCACCTGCGCAAGAGAGAGAGCCATGTTCTAACTTCGCACTGTCACTGCAGAGACAACACTGGGAACTTGTTGGTTGGTCCCGTTTTTATAGGGAGCCGGGAGCTGCCACAGCTTTCTGCAGTGCTGCTGCGCCACCTGGTGGCAGAATACCCATCAGTTATGAAAGGTATGAATACCAAAGCGGGCCATGGCATGCATTAAAGAAAAACTAGCACAAGCTCGTTCTTCTAGCTGGTTGCTGAATGGTGGGCAAATGTGCATGTAATAGCGGCCGGCCAGGGAGGAGGTGCTGACACCAACTGACACTGAAAAACATTGGAAAAAAGGGCAAAGTATCTTTTTTTTGGGGGGGGGGGGTATGATGTTTGGAAATGGCTTTTAATATCCCAAAAATATTGTCCAAAACAAATTACAAAAATGTCAAATTCGGTCCAAAATTGTAGGAAATTTGAAAGCATTTGAGTTACACCATGCTAATTCACTCATCTATAGCGGGGACATCTGTGCCACGTCATCACGCACATCATCAATTGTGCATGCACAAAGGCCAGAAATCAATGCAAATGTGTTGGCATAGTTGGCATCATTTGGGTGCTGAATTCAAATAAAGAAAAAAAGGATAAAAAACTGTTTGAGGTTGCCTGACGGTGTCCTGGTCAAGGTAAGAAAGAATCAGGGGACGGCATGCAATAGAGGCGTTGCTCCTAAATTCATTAATGTATATGGAACAGACTCTCAAGCTTTTGGGAGTTACAGTAAGATTCCAATCAATGACCTGGGGACATTGTAATATGCCTAGTCACTGCACCATTTAGCTGTAAAAAAAAAACTTTTCAGGGTGGGAAAGAGGGACATTTGTTAAATTAGGCCACACCCCTTATTAAAGTGGACCAACACCCAGGGGGGATCGGCCCAGAAATCTATAAGATTCCCAGACCGATCAGATCCCTCCCCGCGGGGCATCCGAAATCGGGATGTCCCGCGGGGAGGAACCCCCCAGGAGGCCCACAAACCTTACCTCAGCCCCGTTCCATCGGCGAGTCTCGCGCTTCCCTCTAGCAGGGCGCGCACCCGCGCCGGCCGTTTGTGAATGGGCGGTGCAGGCGCGCTCCCTGTTAGAGGGAAGCACGAGACGCGGCCTCCAGCGCTCAGAGCCAGCTGAGCTGGTATGCGCGTCCAGGCGGCCTTGGACGCGCATACCACAGCGGCTCTGAGCGCTGTGATTGGCTGGCGTGGTCACGTGGGAGCGGGGAGAGGTGAGTTTTTTGGGGCTTTCTGGGGGGTTTCAGACAGCGGGGCACCCCCGATCGGGGTGCCCCACCGAAGTGGACCAAAACCCAGGATAGTCAAAATCCTGGGTGTTGGTCCACTTTAAGGGATGGATAGGAAATAGGTTATAACAGTTAGAACATTATAAACATTTTAATAGGCAAAGTAATCATTTATTGATGCAGATCTGCAGGTTAAACTTCAAAAAGGAGAACAACGAGGGACAGGGGAACATGGACCCAAAAGAGGCACAGTCCCTCCAAATAAGGGACAGTTGGGAGGTATGGTTTAGCTGATCGTGCCCCTGCGGCCTACTGCACAGAATTCTGGTGGCGGGCATCTGCTGCCACCATAGGTCCCCATTTATTTCAATGTAAATTCCATTAGTCTGGCACCTCGTCCCTTTTTATCTTGTTTTGCCCAGAATCTCACCCATCACAAGATCCCGAGTCATAGACAGACTCCCGCCTCTCCCCCCCTCTCATGCTGCCAGCGAGACGGCATGAGACGTGTACTCGTATGGAGCTTATCTCTAGGATAAAGGGACGTGCCTGCCCTCGTGCGCACCACGGGCATGGGTGTGTTCCCAATGGAAAGCACGGCTACTGCGCAGGGGCGCCTGGGAGAAAGTAAAGATGGAGACACAGCTTGAATGTAAAGTGGGGCACCATTGCCATTGGAGGGGGCAGAGGACTCCAGATACAGGCTACAGGTTTGTTTGTTTTATTAGGGCCTGGGCTTGTTTTTACAGATAGGGAAATAAGCACTGTAGTTTGCCTAAATTCCGCTTTAAGGCTGGCTCAGAGAAGACACCATCTCATGTCAGGAATGTGACAGAAAACCCCAACCTTGGGGTATTATTAGGAAACAGAAACACACCAATGTAAGCTGCACAGCTGAGGACACACAAGTAATTCTTCACATTTCGGCATGTCTCACGTCATACCTGTTACCCGTCAGCCCCATGCCGTGCTCTGATTTGTTCCACGCTGGCTCCGGTCCAGCTCGTGTAGAACATGCCACCAGGAAAGGAAGCAGACATCTGCTGGAGCATGAGCTGCCTCTGAGGAAATTACAGATAGAACGTTTAGATGATTGAAAGAGCGCCGAGTCGTTCCCATCATGAGCCGGATTCATTTCGAGAGTTTTGTATCGATAACATATGCTCAGTATGTTCCCAAGAAATCTCCTGGATATTTCAAGGCGTAAATGAATATTTCCCGTGCAGATCCATAATAGATTGAGGTTGTTGCATGCATGCTTTACTGTTATTATTTATCGCGTGTGTTTGATTGCTCTCCCCTTTCTCTGTGCGCGAACATTCACAGTTCTGTACAAGTGGTTCAATGGAAACAACACTTGATATTTTTCAACAGAATTAATTATCTTACTATGCGGTTATCACAACCATCTTGTGAACCTTTGCAATTTTTTCTCAAAATTGTTTGCAAAGTTCAGGTTCGTACCGAACTTTGAGAGTTTGGGTTACCAAAGCCATACAGCAGGGGCCAAAAATCAGCCCTGGGTTTTACCAGCCCCTGGCTGGCCCGAGATATTACTGCTGAGGCCTCCCAACCATGATGCCGGGGCTATAACATTAAGCCACCCCCCAAGGTTTTGGTCGCCGTTGATCTGGGTTCCGGTTTGGGTTCCGGTTTTAAAGCGCACATTCACCAGGAATAAGAGTCTATTTTGTATGTTTTCCTCACCCCCTACATACAGATTGCCCACATTAAAAATCATCCTACCTGCACCTGTTGCATTTTTTAACCGTTTAACATCCAAGATGATGCCCGTGGAGTTTCAGGCTGCCTGCAGACAGGAAGTGACTCCTGGATAAGCCGCTCTGCATTCTGGGATTGCTAACCTTTTCCTGACCTCAGCTCTGCTCTGTCTGTGTGAAGCCCAGCTATAACCCCGCCCCCTGCACTTGCTCACTCCCCTTCCTCTCCTCAGTATGTGATGCTTCTCAAGCAAGATGGCGGTGCCCGTATCCTAGAGTCCTGAACAGAGTTGCAGCCCAGTGGAGGAAAGAATAGAAACATAGAAACATAGAAGGTTGACGGCAGAAGGAGACCATACGGTCCATCTAGTCTGCCCTTATGTGTATACTGTATGTACTCTTTATCTTAGGATAGATGTGTGCTTATCCCAGGCAAATTCAGTGACTGTTGATAATAAATAATATAATAAGTAAGCAACTAAAAACTAAAAATATATTAATTTTAGATGCTGGGGAATAGTTTTTAAGGGTTTGGGCTTTTCATTATATGATGCTGAAGGTCCGCTTTAACATTAATTCAAAGTTCGGTCAAACTTGCCGGACCCCAAATTTGGAGGGTTTGTCCATCTCTATTTAAAAGGTTCTGTAACCTGCATACTATTCAGCTTCCTCTCAAATACCATTTAAAGTGCACCTACACCCAGATTTTTATGTGGTCACCTTCTATCCCCAGCCCAGGGCCCCAAAACAGCCTGTGTTTCGTTTTTTTACTAAAGCCTTTGCCCAATATTTATAAAAACAAAAACCGGATGCAGTGGGGGAGTACCCAGGGGGTTTAGGGGTCCAGTGGTCTGGTGGAGTGCAGTGCATGTTCACCACTTTAGCAACTGGAAAGGACAGAAGCTATGGCCCCACCTGTCAACGACCCATCCCGCCCAATCCTCCATAAATAAAATTCTTGGGTACTGCACTGCTCATATATCCAATGAAGCCTATAACACCTGACAAATAAATGTAGCTTTGGGGATTTTCATCTAGGAAGTCAGAATAAACCCTAATCCATACCTCCCAAGTGTCCCTGATTTGGAGGGACTGCCCCTTTTTTGAGTCCATGTCCCCCTGCACCTCATTGTTCTCATTTGTCCCTCTTTGAGGTGTAACATGCAGATCTGCAGCAATAAATGATTCATTCGCCTTTTCCAAGTGTTTATATTGTTTTAACTTTTACACCCATGAGGGGGACGCAATGGACACGCGCCTAGGAGCCTCCAACACTTGCTTTGCAAGGGGGGCCTCCAACAACCTTTGGGTTATGGTCTGGTCCAGGAGGCTTTTCAGTCTTTGGTTTGATGGGCCGCAGGGCCAGCAACAAAACTATCGTGGCGCCACCACAGGGCAGGACGGAGACTCTAGAGCAGCAAAGCCGCCGCCAGTAATGCTACAGTGATGGGTGCAGAGCTGTCACTGCACATAAGCCACCAAGCACAGCCGCTGGCAGCTCAATGCAGGGAACCAGCCGGGCGACTACACTACCCCCCACCCAGAATGGCAAAGCAGGAGTTCCCGAGCAGCACGCACCCGCACAAGAGGGGCACAAGGGACTCCATCTGACGTTCCAGTAAGTAGGCAGGTGCCAGACAACCACCAATCAGTGACTTGGGTGGACTATTATTTTAAAGGAATAAAAATACTTTATCTGGGGCCTCCACCAGGTTTTGTTTCCAGGGGCCTCCACCACACTTAACCCAGCCCTGGTTACACCCTATCTCCTATCCATCTCTCAATGAGGGGGTGTGGCTTAATTTAACAAATGTCCCTCTTTCCCACCCAGAAAATGTGGTAGGTATGCTAATGAACCAAAAGTGTGAAAGCAAGGCAGAAGGGAAATGAAGGAAGGAAAAGACAAGAAACATGCTATCATTTCACATTCTATTGTTGCCATGTGAAGCCTCCATATTGTGGTGGTTGTCCTTACTTCCTGTTGCAATACGGCCCAGCCCGCTTTCAAGCAGCCCACATCGGCCTCTACATCGAGTCTCCATGATGGTAAGTGGAGCTTTCCATTACTGGTGAAGCATGAAAGGGGAGATGACAAGCCATGGATGTCATCACACTACAGCAAGAGAGAGGAGATGTCACACCGTGTGCCGGCATCTTCCTGACACTCCAACTTGGAGACAATTTCAAGGAAATCGATGTGATGATTTCAGGCCGGGTAAGCCTGTCACATTCTATGGCAGCCATTGTCTACTCGTCCATTCCTGATTCGGCTAGGCCACCCCCGCCTCAGATCTCCTCACTATTTTATGGTACAGGTCAGTTTACATAAAAAAACACAGCTGCAACAGTGTCATGTGTTTTAAACCTAAAGGGTCCTAAAGTCCATTTTTGCTGGAATGTTTTTAAAGTGGACCAAAACCAGGATTTTGGCTGTCCTGGGTTTTGGTCCTTGCCCCCGGGGCACCCAGATCGGGGATGCCCCGGTGTGTGAAATCCCCCAGGTCGCCCTAACAAACTCACCTCTTCCTAGTCCTACAGAGCATGCGCAGCCGCTCATCCAATCCCTTTGCCCCTTTGTCCATGAGCTTGTCTAATGCAAGCGGATCCGAGCGCGCTGGAGGCTGCATCCCCCGCTACCTTCTAACAGGAAGTGTGCCCGCACCGACCATTCACAAATGCCAGGCGCAGGCACGCACCCTGCTAAAGGCATAGCGGGGATGCACCTGCTGCTCGCGCATACGCCGTTAAACTGGGCACAAAGGTGAGTTTTCTGGTGACCTGGGGGGTTTCACACAGCTTACTTCTCTCTCCCTGGTGTATAGGCTTGGTGTACAGTTGCTCATAGCAAACAATTGCAGATAGTGAAAACTGCTTCCATAATACAAATATTCAATAACCTCTGTCATGATGTTAATAACATCTGCACTCAGCTGGAAAGATCATGGCAACATTTTTTTGTGGGATTCAGGAGGTGTTTTACTGTGATGATTACTAGAAATAATGCCAAACAAACAGCAATTACTGCAGATACCTATGCTTCAACATTGAAGGTATTACCAATCATATGAGGCAATCAAAGATAAGTAGTCAACAGGTGTGTTGCTTTTCACAAACCACAAGAAGCTGTCTGTTATCAGAGAATTCGGCTTCATGGAGATTAACTATCTACCCTACAGTCCAGACCCAGCTACCAGTGATTACTTTCACCTTTGTTACCTGAACAAGGGAAGGTGCTTATACTGGCATTACAACAGGATCTCAGCAGCCCCAGGGGCATGCCGGACAGATTATAGGGACAACATGCAGAATGGAAGCTCTAGAAGCTCTGTTTTACTGTGATGATTACTAAAAATCATGCCAAACAAGACAGCAATTACTGCAGACACCTATGCTTCAACAGTGACGGTATTACCAATCATATGTGGCAATCAAAGATACGTTGTGAACAGGTGTGTTGTTTTTTCACAAAAATGCGCCAGCGCACAAGTTTCACGAACCACAAGAAGCTGTTATTAGGGAATGTGGCTTCATGGAGGTTAACTATACACCCTACAGTTCAGACCTGGCTACCAGTTATTACTTTCACCTTCGTAACCTGAACAAGGGAAGGTGCTGATACTGACTCAGCCATGGGCTTACAACGGGATCTCAGCAGCCCCAGGAGCAGAGGAGGGAGCATTCTGCACAGAGGATAGGGACAACAGACAGACTGGAAGCTTTAGAAGTTCTGTTTTACTGTGATGATTACTAGAAATCACGCCAAACAAGACAGCAATTAATGCAGACACCTATGCTTCAACATTGAAGGTATTACCTATCATATGAGGCAATCAAAGCTAAGTAGTCAACAGGTGTATTGCTTTCTCACAAAAATGCGCCAGTGCACATGTCCCCCAAATCACAAGATGCCATTATCAGGGAATGCAGCTTCATGGAGATTAACTATGCACCCTACAGTCCAGACCCGGCTACCAGTGATTACTTTCACCTTCGTAACCTGAACAAGGGAAGGTGCTCATATTGGCATTACGACAGGATCTCAGCAGCCCCGGGAGCAAAGGAGGGAGCATGCTGGACAGAGGATAGGGACAACAAAGAGTCTGGAAGCTCTAGAACACTCGGAGCCTACCTTTGAACTGGTATAAGTATCACTGGGATCAGTACCCTTGGAGGAGCACAGGACCTATGCTGAACACATAGGGGCTGGTAGAACTAAAGAAGCAGCAGGGATCTGCTCCACCTCTGGGCTACCATCCCTTATGCCTGGTGCACCAGGCTGGTAGCCCAAGTGAATAAGAAACACTCGCTTTTTTTATAAAAAAGGGGAAAAACAGACAAATTCATTGGTTGGATTATACTTCCTTTACTTTAATTGTATTGAGCATCTAGTAGTACCGAATGGCAGATACTGAACATAGCCGAAGGCCTTCTGAAATGGACACATCCCCGTCTCATCCGTATATACAGTACATCGACAGTAAATGTTGAATAGACCTTATCAGACTGGATTGAGATGTGGCAGTTTAGACATAGGAAAGCATTCAGCATGAGCAGGAGACATAAAAATGCTCTATGATGAACAGGGAAATGGCTACGGCGGTGGCTGGAGGGCGTTCTTCGGATGAAAGTCAGCGATGAATTGGATTAGTAAAATTAACTCATGGTAAGTTGGGGGGTAAAGGCGAGCGGTAAGCTCCTAATCACAAAAAACGAACCAATCACTATTTCATCTATAGCGAGCCCAGCGTCTGAAAGATGAAAGCAAATTGGACAGACTTGTGCCGGACCTCCTTGGCCTGATTAAATTGAAACCCGTCTTTCGCCTTCTCCTCTGCCGGCTTGAGCTTTGAAAGGAGTTTGATTGCTTAGTGGAGCCGCTACCTGTGTACAGCTTAAAAGAGCAGCCAATGTCATTTGATTAGCCTCTTATTGTGCAGCAGGCGGCCGGCTCCCGGTATACCGATGATCACAGGCAAATGAGTTCTTGCCTACAAAAGGAAACAGGCGCAGACTCCCTTTGTGGGTGTTCTGTGTTCCGGGGTGATTAGAAATCTATCTGCTGATTGATGTCAGCAACTTCAGGGATGTTTACGTGTGACAAGTACAATGCAAACCTTGGAAACTAAAATAATTAGACGTGTCTATCAGACACGTTGCTTTACAGATTAGATCCTGAAAGAGGAGATGGGGTAATGAGGACCTTCATACAGGACCACTGTATCCCCCACCCACTAAGCATCCCAGTCTGGAGTAGCCCATCTGTACCCCTTAGAAAGGCATAGTCATCTGGTCCGCTCTGCAGCACCATGCATTCCTCCCATACGTCTGAGCGGTGGCCAATAGAAATGTCGTAAGCGCTGAATGTGCACCACCTGTGAACATCAACTGGTACAGTGGTGGCATTGTTTAAAGAGGGACATCCGACCTTTTCTGATGTTCCTCTTTAAACATCACTCCCACTTTATTCAGGGCTGTATTTACCATTAGGCAAACCTAGGACTGTGCCTAGGGTGGCCACCTGCAAGGAGTGGGGGAGGCACTGACATTATTGCTATAGTAAAAAAAAAGTTGACACGCGTTGGGGGAGCGTCTTTGCCCATTCTATTCCTTGTTTCTTTTGTTCTATTCTATTCTTTCCTTCTAGTCGTTCTATCTATTTTTTTGTTTTTCTGTCTTTCATCTGTCATGCCGTTCCTTTTCTGTCAATCTCTGCTATTCTTTCTGTCTTTTCTTCTCTTTTTTTCTGTAACTCCTTCTATTCTTTGTTTCCTTCCAGCTCTTTTCTCCCATTCCTGTCTTACCCGCTTTTTTTCCCTGGCTTTACGTTTATTCTTTATTTGTTTCAGTCATTCATTTATTCTCTATTTGTTTCTGTCATTCGTTTTGTGCTTTACCACTCTTCCAAAATATGACAACACACCTTTGCTGCTGACTTTTACCTCAACCCCAATCTTGACATTGGACCATTACTACCAATCCTAGCGTCAACTTTGATCTTTAACCACACTGTTTTGATGCCAGTTTCCTTGGAGAACTCATGATGCTCTGTATGCATGATGGGTAGGCCCTGCCAAACAAATCCATCCCTACCATCTGGGGCAAGTGAGAAGACTGGGTCTCTGTACAGGCTCCATGCCCCGTAAATCAAGGTTTGCTCTTCCTTAGGTTTGACAGGCTTTAACGCGGACCTTCAGCATCATTTAATGAAAAGCCCAAACCCTTAAAAAACTATTCCCCAGCATCTAAAATTAATATATTTTAGGTTTTAAGTCACTTACTTATTATTCTTCCCCCCCACTGGGCTGCAACTCTGTTCAGGACTCTAGGATACGGGCGCCGCCATCTTGACTCAGAAGCATCACATACTGAGGAGAGGGGGGGAAGTGCAGGGGGCGGGATATAGCTGTGCTTTGCACAGACAGAGCAAAGCTGTGGTCAGGGAAAGGACAGCAATCCCAGAATGCATAGCGGCACAGTCAGAAGACACTTCCTGTCTCGGGGCAGCCCAAGACTCCATGGGCTGCCATCAGGGATGTTTAAAGGCTCAGAAAAGGCAGTAGATGCAGGTAGGATGATTTTTAATGTGGGCAATCTGTATATACAGGGTGGGGGAAACATATAAGATAGGCTCGTATTCAGGGTGAGGGTCCGGATTAATGTGGGCAATCTGTATGTACAGGGTGGGGGAAACATATAAGATAGGCTCTTATTCAGGGTGAGGGTCCGGATTAATGTGGACAATCTGTATGTACAGGGTAGGGGAAACATATAAGATATGCTCTTATTTAGAATGAAGGTCCGGTTTAAAGTTTGGAGCTCCTACTTCCTGATACCCAAAGGCTTGACATAGAGTCCCCTATAATAAAAGCCAAAGGTCAGCTATAGGAACGTTTTGTCTTTCCACTCCATGTTGTCTTGCAGTCCTAAGCCGAATCAGGAGACCATTTCTGGTGAGGCTGGACATGTAGGGTTTGCTCCTGTATTGCACTATTGACCTTAACAAGTGGATTTAGACAAAGGGAAGCCGAGGTCTACGCCATTCCCAAATCGAGAGGAACGAGAAATCGCAACAGCGCATCCCACTCTCATGGTCCAGGTTTCCGGTGCATTATCCCGCCGCGGTTATCACTATGCTTTAATGTGTTTATAAGGTTCTAGAGGGCTCAAATACATCAAAGGGAGCTCAAATAATCAGTGGGTAAAATAAAAGATCAAACAGAATATCTTTATAACAGATCTGAGCAGTCTAATTCTCTTCCCATCATCCTGGAGGAGATTTCCTCTCTCTAGTTTTTTTTCCTCTTTTCATTATTTTTTTATTTCCCACTTACATGCTATCCTTTGATGTGGGGTGATGTCTTTCTCTCCACAAGCTCCTCTGTTATTTGTCCACTGTGGTCAGTGGCAGCATAAAGGCTCAGAAGGCTGATGAGAAGAGATTATATTTGGGATAATTTATCTACTAATTCATGCAGCCCCCGAGAGAGGACGTCTAGAGGACGGGATGGCTTTGTGCTTTTAAAGAGGAACATTGGAGGCCCCAGGGCCACCTGAGCTCCACTCCTTGGGGTATCCCTAATTGGGATGTCCTTCTGTGTGAAACCCCTCAGAAGCCCCGTATCACGTGACTCCTTGTCCTGGAGGCCTAGTACCACAGCCGCATCCCGGCATACCTCTAGCCGTGCATGTGTCTGCACCCAGCATTTCTGAATGGGTGGCACAGCACGTGATGGCTAGGTGATAAGCAGGGGATGCAGCCAGTGGCGCACTCGGCTTCCTTTGCGCCGCTTGGCTGCTTAGCCGTCAGCACAGAATAGAGCCGAGTGAAAGCGAGCGCGCTGATTGGTTGAGCAGGCCGTTCAGCTAATCTCTGCACTAATTCTCACCCCAGGTCTGCGCCATGGTAGCGACAGGAAGATGAGTGAATGGGGCGACCTTGGGGGATACATAGAGTGGGGCATCCCAATTGTCTTCAATGCGTCGTGTCCCTGCAGTGGCCTTGACCACCACATGAGAAAAGCTCAGGTACTATTACTACTGGTTGGGAACCCTTGATCTAGTAGATGAACTGAAATTCACATATTATGCATTTGTGTTAAAAATGTGCGCTCTGACGGTTGAGGTCATGATATGGCCCCAGGATAAACTATGCAGCAGGGTCCTTTGGTTATGATTTTGGCCTCTTTTTATTGTAAAGCTAAAAAAGTAGTGTTGAGCGAACCCATAGAAATTTGAGTTCGGCAAGTTTGGGCAAACTTTAAACAAAAGTTTGGTTTAAACCGGACCTTCAGCGTGATTTAATGAAAAGCCCAAACTCTTAAAAAACGGTTCCCCAGCATCTAAAATTAATATATTTTACGTTTTTAGTCACTAACTTATTATTCTTTCCCCCACTGGGCTGCAACTCTGTTCAGGAATTTAGGATACGGGCGCCGCCATCTTGACTCAGAAGCATCACACTTACTGAGGAGAGGAGAGTGGGATAAGGTACAGGGGGGTGGGTTATGGTTGTGCTTTGCTCAGACAGAGCAGAGCTGGGGTCAGGTAAAGGTCAGCAGTCCCAGAATGCAGAGCAGCACAGTCAGGAGGCACTTCCTGTTTGCAGGCTGCCTGATAAGATGGCGGCTTCCATAAGCCACCATCTTGGATGTTTAAAGGCTCATAACATGCAGTAGATGCAGGTAGGATGATTTTTAATGTGGGCAATCTGTATGTACAGGGTGTGGGAAACATATAAGATAGGCTCTTATTCAGGGTAAGGTCTGGATTAATGTGGGCAATCTGTATGTACAGGGTGTGGGAAACATATAAGATAGGCTCTTATTCAGGGTAAGGTCTGGATTAATGTGGACACTCTGTATGTACAGGGTGTGGGAAACATATAAGATAGACTTTTATTCAGAGTGAAGGTCCGCTTTAAGTACTTGAACTTGACATGAACCTGAACCCAGGGGTGGGCTTATCATTACTGGGGCCCCATGAAAAGTTGTGTCTGGGGGGGCCCTAATCAATGGAATTTTTATATAACAAAATACAATAATATAAATAAATACAATATTAAAATGAATAATAAATAAAACAAATAATGGAGAGAAGCAGTTTTCTTTCTCATGTAGCCTTGCCAGTATTACATGGCAGCTGTTCACTCAGCAGAGTTCTGGCGCGCCCCATGCAATTGCATTGGTTGCATGGTGGCAAAGCACGTCACTGCCCGAACCCCAGTGAAATCAATGTTGACTTGAACTTGGTGACCCAAAAATGGCTGTAAAATGGGGCCAGTTGGGCTGCTGCTTTTAACACCCAATTCAATCCCTGCTCCCTTAGTCTCCCTCTCAGCCCCCTGTACCACAAGCCAAGGCTATAGCCCCAGCATCATGGTCAGCAGAGACCTCCCAGGCCAGCCAGGGGCTGGTAAAATCCAGGGCTGATTTTTGGCCTAAAACCCACAGAGATCGGTCCGGGAATCTATAAGATTCCTGGGCTAATCGATTCCCTCCCCCTCGTGGCATCCAAAATCGGTATGCCCCGTTGTGTGAAACCCCCCAGGTTGCCCATAAACTCACCTTCTTTTCCAGTTCAGCCACAGCCACATCCCCACTATCCCTCTAGCAAGACGCGTGCCCGGGCCAGGCATTTGTGAATGGCCGGCGCAGACACGCTCCCTGTTAGAGTGCGTTATATGAGCTCCTGGATGCAGGGGCGGAGCACTTATTGGATGAGCGGCCGTTCAATGCTGTGCAGGGCTGGGAAGAGGTGAGTTTGTTCGGGTGATCTGGAGGGTTTCACACTGCTGGGCACCCCCGATCACTTTAAAGGACAACTATTAATTTTTTCTCTTCCCCTAACTGGTCCTCGCTGCAGCTACAGCCTCTCCTAGCTCTAACAGCACTGGGACATGTGACCCCACCTTTTATCTAAAGGCAGTGTCACATGTCTCACCTGGCCAATCACAGCCATGCTCATACTGGGCATAGCTGTGATTACTATGGGATAAAAGCTGGTCGATTGGCTGCTCAGCCAAACCCAAACATTGACTTCAGCCAGAGCCAAAGCGGGGACCGGAACCCACAATGTTGGGCATGGACCCCAATAGTTTGCTCATCTTTACTAAAGAGCCTGAAGACAACAGACCCCCTTCCTCTCATTCATTGCAGCCAGAATGTTGGACCTTTTATTCCCTCATTTGTTCATCACAGATTATTGGGGATTGGGATTTACAATGCTCCATGTGGCAAAACAAATAGGAAAAAGAAAGGGTTACAGATCCCGATATGAGAGCGGGGCGTGCAATGTGTACGCGGATGATGAACGGGATCAAATCCACCTCTGGTAACTTTGCCGGCGCACATGCTCAACGCGGCTTCGCAGGGATTTAAAAGTTGCGCTCTTGGAAGTCTATGGATGCTGTAGCGGCTGCTGATTGTCCGCAAACAGCCGAGATTAGCGCTCGCCTTACAAAGGGATTACCATATGTTCTGTGCCGGGGATTAAGGCGCTGACCTTCATACAGTCTCACAAGCTCTTTTTTTTTATTTTACCGGCAGCCCAGCGAGAGGGTCACAGGGGAAGGATAAAGGAAAAGCTACCCCCACCTCCATATCAATACTTCCATGCAGAAAAGTCATAAAGAAAATGCCTCTGCCAAATCTATAGGACGGAGGAATTATTTTGGCTCAAATCAGATTTGGCCCATAATTCCTAAAAAATTCAGGACGCCACCAAATCCGAAACCTTAGAATGTTATTAAAGTGATCCTATACACAGAAAGGAAGTTAATGTCATCACCTTCTATCCCCACCCAGTGCCTTACAATTTATTTGATTATAAGGAAGGACACAGAAGGAGAAGAGCTTACAATCTATGAGGGTATAAGGGAGGATACACAAGGAGAAGAGCTTACAATCTATTAGGGTATAAGGGAGGATACAGAAGGAGAAGAGCTTACAATCTATTAGGGTATAAGGGAGGATACAGAAGGAGAAGAGCTTACAATCTATTAGGGTATAAGGGAGGATACAGAAGGAGAAGAGCTTACACTCTATTAGGTTATAAGGGAGGATACAGAAGG
This sequence comes from Gastrophryne carolinensis, assembly GCA_027917425.1. NCBI lineage: Eukaryota > Metazoa > Chordata > Amphibia > Anura > Microhylidae > Gastrophryne > Gastrophryne carolinensis. Next base: position 635,933,830 of record CM051234.1, read on the forward strand.
AAAAGAGCTTACAATCTATTAGGATATAAGGGAGAATACAGAAGAAGAAGAGCTTACAATCTATTAGGGTATAAGGGAGGATACAGAAGGAGAAGAGCTTACAATCTATTTGGGTATGAAGGAGGATACAGAAGAAGAAGAGCTTACAATCTATTAGGGTATAAGGAAGGGCACAGAAGGAGAAGAGCTTACACTATATTAGGGTATAAGGGAGGATACAGAAGAAGAAGAGCTTACAATCTATTGGGTATAAGGGAGGATACAGAAGGAGAAGAGCTTACAATCTATTAGGGTATGAAGGAGGATACAGAAGAAGAAGAGCTTACAATCTATTAGGGTATAAGGAAGGATACAGAAGGAGAAGAACTTACAATCTATAAGGTTATAAGGGAGGGTAGAGAAGGGGAAGAGCTTACAATCTATTAGGGGATAAAGAAGATACAGAAGAAGAAGAGCTTACAATCTATTAGGGTATAAGGAAGGGCACAGAAGGAGAAGAGCTTACACTATATTAGGGTATAAGGGAGGATACAGACAGAGAAGAGCTTACAATCTATTAGGGTATAAGGGAGGATACAGAAGGAGAAGAACTTACAATCTATAAGGTTATAAGGGAGGGTAGAGAAGGGGAAGAGCTTACAATCTATTAGGGGATAAAGAAGATACAGAAGGAGAAGAGCTTACAATCTATTAGGTTTAAGGGAGGATACAGAAGGGGAAGAGCATACAATCTTGGAGCTTGGAACCTGTGCTCAGCTTATGCCACCTTTTCCCAGTCTCTATATAAGTCCATATACCTTTACCCCCCCATCCAGAATCAGATCGATATGGCATGCTGGAAGTTGTAGTACATGAACATCTGGGGCCACGCTGGCAAGGAAGCGCCGCTCAATGGAAAGGAGCTGCTAAAGCGCTTGCACTTTATTTTATTCATGAACTCCTGGCTCTGGCTCAGCGTGCCCGGGACGCAGCTGGGATCAGGAGGGGGGAGCAGACGGGGGGCCTCAAATCTAATCGCCAGCTTCCGAAATCTAATCGAACGGCACAAGCCTTTATCAATAATTCAGCCCTTTATTACCGATCGTAAGGCAGGGACCATCATAAGCCATAAATAATTGATCCGCAAAGGGGCTACAGCTGATCCTGCGAAAAGCGGCTAGAGGAAGGCGGAGACCCCCCCTCCCCCCCATCAGTGCTGCCCGGGCTACTTCTACTGATGCTGAACTACCAGTCCCAGCATGGCGCGCTCACCCTGTGATATGTATTAAAGTCAGTATTGAAAGAGTTAAACTCCTGCAGAAAAGCATTTCCCTGCTAGTTACAGGATTTAGGTAGTCAGAGAATAAGGCTGCAGGGAGATCCACTGATGTGTTATATTATTAGAGGTCCCCTTTAACAAAATAATATATTTTCACAGGGGAACCTGATCCCTGGCAGGGAGCACTCAAGATGATATTGAATAAATTTTAACCTTTTAAGAGCAGCAACCTCAAGTCTATTAGGCACTTGGGATGGTGATCCCGAATAGGGATGCTCCACTTTGTGAAACCCCCCAGGAGCACCCGATTCATTTATCTCATCCTAGAGCCCTCGCCACATCTGTGCGCCACATCCCCAGCATCCCTCTAGCTAGGCACGCACCCACGCCAGGCTTTTCTGAATGGCCAGCGTGGGTACGCCCACAGCCAGGGTCGGGGATGCTAGCTCCATTACGGAAATCTGAATGCAACGAGTGCCGCTGATTGGCTATGGGGAAGGAGTGAGTTTACAGGTGATCCTGCGGGATACGCACTGCGGCGCATCCAAGATCGGGATGCCCAGACAGCGAAGAGGATCCCCCAAGACAATTTCTTGGGTGTTGTTCCTCTTTAAGGTCAGTCTTTGAGAGATTTAACCCTATAGGTTAAATCTAAGTCCATGAATTCCACGTGGTTACCTCTCCAATCATTAAAAGCCAGCCACGTGAAATTCAAGGGCCGGGCATTTCCCCCTGATTGCGGCAGAAAAAAAAACTGCTCACCTAGGTCTCCTCTTCCCCCGGGGAGCCTCCGATCCGAGGTCTTCAGTGGGCGCAGTACCCCCGCCCCTGCTTCTGACAGCTCAGCCCGCCACAAGTGGGAGAGGCTTTTATATTAACGGGATGAGGCCTTCCCGCTCCTTCCTGTATGAAAGCTACTTCCGGTTTACCGGTGAGCATCAGAAGCATTCAGTGACTGGTAGCAGGCAGGTACGGGGGCAGGGGTCTCCAATCTCCCGTCCCACGCACCCGGCTTCTGCTGATCACCAGCTGCCTATCAGCATTCCTACCAACTTTTCAGGGTGGGAAAAATTAGACCACACCCCCTAATTGAGGGATGGATAGGAGATGTAACAGTTACAACAATAGAAACACTTTAAACAGGCAAATGAATCATTTATTGCTGCAGATCTGCATGTTACACCTCAAAGAGGGACAAATGAGAACAACCAGGGACAGGGGGACATGGACTCAAAAGAGGGACAGTCCCTCCAAATCAGGGACACTTGTGTCAGCGATCGGCGCAGTGCAGAACACAGTGGTGTGGGATTGGAGGTGAGTAAAGAAAAGAAAAGTGTCTTTTTAATAAATGACATATTGCTCTGGTGTCTTTGTGTGGTTATTTTTACATTTAACCCTTTGAGAACTGGTAAGGGGTCCATGAACCCTTATACCAGTTCCCAAGGCTTGGGGGGGCTTGCCATTAACTCTTCAGCCCCATTACCTGTCTCCCCAAAGCCTGAGGGGGGAGAAGAAGAGCCCGTGGCCCTGAAAGCTATGTGGGCTTGTAGCCTTCAGGGCCTGTCTCTGTGCCGTGGTCCACAAGCCCCGCATAGCTGATGCCTGGGCTGGCGTTATTGGGAAGGGGGACCTCCACCCATTTAAAAAAAATGTAAATGTTTAAACCCTTAAAAATAAAAAACAGTGTTGAGTGTTCCACTTACCAGTAAAACCAGCCCAGGCTTTATAGTATGGCTAGTAGTTGAGGGGCAGTTGTGGCCTAGAGGTAAGGGGAGCAGACTTGTGACTGGAGAGTGGCAGGTTCGAATCCTGGTCCTGGGACATGACTGAAGTGCTCTTGAGCAAAGCACCCAACCCCACAACTGCTCCCCGGGTACCATAATTAGGGCAGCCCACCGCTCTGGGCATGTGTACACTCACTCCATGGATGGGTTAAATGTGGAACACGAATTCCTATGTGTGCGCAAGCATACAATGGCCATCTATGCATTAAATTTTTTTTTTAATTAGTTGTATTTTATTTGGAAATGTTATAAAGTGCTCTTTTCCGTTTGGGGTGCAGAAACGAGGGGCTACAGATGCGTTTGACTTCTATAAAAGTGGACCAAAACCCAGGATTTTGACTATCCTGTGTTTTGGTCCTTTCCCCTGGGGCACCCCGATCGGAAGTGCCCCACTGTGTGAAACCCCTTAGGACGCCGAGCACAACTCACCTCTTCCCGGTCCAATGGTGTGTCTAAGAGCAGCGGCTCTGACGGACGCATCCTCCGCTTCCCTCTAATAGGGAGTGTGTCCGTGCCGGCCATTCACAAATAGCTGGCGCGGGAATGCGCTCTGCTAGAGGGATAGCGGGATGCGGCCACTGCTCTTAGGCGCGCCGTTGGACCGGGAAACAAGGTAAGTGAATGGGGCAACCTGGGGGGTTTCACACAGCAGGGCATCCCAATTTTGTATGCCCTGGGGGGGGGGATCGGCTTGGGTTTTGGTCCACTTTAAATAACATAATATTCCTAATATGTTTGGTGGCCTTCTATCGTGCAATGTGGGGTCACTTGATTGCTTTGTTGGGACCGGAAGCCACAAGCAGACTTATTCCCCGCCCCCATATGCTAAAATAGGATCAAGGTTAGTACAGGCTTATACCAGCAGCAATAATTAGTAAGCCGCAGCTGCGGTACATGAAGAGATTGTTGCGCAGCTCGATTGGCGGCGCGCATGCACAGCTTTGATCCCACTTTAACACAACAAGTAAAAGCTGTTTATAAACAAAGCGTCTCCCCGGATTTCCTGCGCGCCTTAGACGAGCGAAGAGAGGAGTTGGGAGATGATCCCCTCTTTGATTACGCGCAGTAATGAATTATTGCGAGCCGCGCTGCAGCCCCCGTTGTTCTCCAGACAGTGACAAACCACTTTAGCGCGGCGCCCATTGTTTGTGATGTCACCGGCAGCACTTGATGGCATCGGCAGAGGTATTCTTCTCCGTTTATATTATTACAGGCTTAAGATTATAATTACTACCGAGATGAATACTTAATATGACGCCACGGCTGCCTTTTGGTTGATGGTAGAGTGCCGGGCGCCGGCGGATAGAGTGCGTGCGGCGTTGCGTTCATTGACAATCACATTTCCTGACACAGTAGAGGAGGATAAAGTTGCACTTGTCTGTAGTGAACGTGCTTCACTGGCTGTATAAATCCTCCATGAGTGTCTTGTATTAGAATAGGACCGGCCAATTTCTTGCCCATTAGGTATCCCGGATATCCTGCTGTGTGAGCCCCCCCCCCCCATGGTTAGGGCCGGATTATGAGAGGGGCGCGCTCCGGGGCCTACACCACTTGCCCTGCAATGGGGGCCTCCACCAACCTTTGGGTTATGGTCTGGTCCAGGAGGCTTTTCAGTCTTTGGTCTGACGGGTGGCAATGGGGGCCCTGGGCAAGCCTTCTTTTGTTTTTGCAAACCTGCAGCCAAAGCCACCACAGGGCAGGGCGGAGAGTCTAGAGTAGCAAAGCCGCCTTCAGCAATGCTACAGTGATGGGTGCAGAGCTGTCACTGCACATAAGCCACCAAGCACAGCCGCTGGCAGCTCAATGCAGGGAACCAGCCGGGCGACTACACTACCCCCCACCCAGAATGGCAAAGCAGGAGTTCCCGAGCAGCACGCACCCGCACAAGGGGGGCACAAGGGAACCGATCTGACATTCCAGTAAGTAGGCGGTGCCAAACCACCAATCATTGGTTGAAATATAGAGTGCTATAGAAACATAGAAGGTTGAGGGCAGATGGAGACCATACGGTCCATCTAGTCTGCCCTTATGTGTATACTGTATGTTCTCTGTATCTTAGGATAGATGTGTGCTTATCCCAGGCATGTTTAAATTCAGTGACTGTTGATTTTTCAACTACCTCTGCTGGAAGTTTGTTCCAAGCATCTACTACTCTTTCTGTAAAATAATATTTTCTAACATTGCTCCTGATCTTCCCCCCGACTAGCTTCAGGTTGTGCCCCCTTGTTCTATCATTAAGTTTCTTCTTAAAAACACTTCCCTCCTGAACCTTATTCAATCCTTTCACATATATAAAGGTCTCCATCATGTCCCCCTCTCCCTTCTTTCCTCCAGACTGTACAAATTAAGCTCTTTAAGTCTCTCCTGATAAGTTTTAAGTTTAAGTCCTTCCACCATTTTCGTTGCCCGCCTTTGGACACGTTCTATTTGAATAATGTCTTTTTGCAGGTAAGGTCTCCAGAACTGCACACAGTATTCTAGCTGTGGCCTCACCAGGGCTCTATACAGCAGCATCACAACCTCCCTCTTCCTACTGGTGATGCCTCGAGCTATGCAGCCGAGCATCCTGCTTGCTTTTCCCACTGCCTGGCTACACTGTCCACTCATCTTGCCGCTTTCAGTAATCAGTATCCCTAAATCTCTTTCCTCCGAGGTCCTGGATAACACAGTGCTGCCCATACGGTGCTCAGAGCAGGGATTCCTTCTACCCAAGTGCTGGATTTTACATTTAGAGACATTAAACTCTAGTTTACACAGTTTTGACCATCTATCCAGTAAAGCTAAATCATTTTCCATGTTGCAGACACCTCCAGGAATATCCCCCCTATTACTAACCTTTGTATCATCAGCAAACAGGCAAACTGCACCTACCAAGCCTTCTCCTATGTCACTTACAAATATATTAAAAAGAATGGGGCCCAGGACAGAGCCTTGCAGCACACCACTTGTAACTCGCCTTTGTTCAGATTGCACACCATTTACAACAACGCTCTGATACCGATCCCTCAGCCAACTGGAAATCCACTGAACTATCCAGGGATTGAGTCCTACCTTCAATAACTTATCTATGAGCTCCTTATGTGGTACAGTGTCAAAGGCTTTGCTAAAATCCAGATAGGCGATATCCACAGCACCACCTTCATCTAACACTTTAGTGACATTGTCAAAGAAATCAATAAGATTGGTCTGACATGATCTGCCCTCAGTAAAGCCGTGCTGTTTTGGGTCCAATAGGTCATTAATTTTTAGATGGGAAATTATCTGTTTTTTTAACAGTGTTTCCATTAATTTGACCACTATAGATGTTAAACTAACTGGCCTGTAATTACTGGCTTCTTCTCTACTCCCCTTTTTATGGATTGGTACTACATTGGCCATTCTCCAATCATCTGGAACCTCACCAGTTGAAAGGGAATGGTTAAGTAAATCAGTCAGAGGGGCTGCAATCACAAACCTAAGTTCCCTTAGAACTCTGGGGTGGATTCCATCTGGACCCATCACCTTACTTACCTTTAGATGTGCCAGCTCGGATAGGACATCAGCCTCCAGAAACTCCGGAGCTGTGCCCTCCCAGCGGGATGCTGTGCTATGGCCATGCCTGCTACTATCCGAAAATACCGAACAATTGTGTGTTTTTTTTGTGTGTATTTTTGCGCCTGCATTTATATTCGGTAAAAATATAATGACCCTCTCCAAGGCTACCAAGCCATCATACCAGGCATGGTGGCTGTGAGTCCAAATAACTGGAGGCAGTGGCAGACTGGGGCCAAAGATCAGCCCTGGATTTTACCAGCCCCTGGCTGGCCTGAGGAATCATTGCTGAGGCCCCTCCCCAATCATGATGCTGGGGCTAAAGCATTAGGGGCTTGGGCTGCCCTGGCTAGTGGGTACAGTGGGCTGGGTACAGGGGACTTAGAGGGAGAATAAGGGGCAGGGATTGAAGCAGCCCAACTGGCCCAAAAGCAGTGAGGCCCACCAAGCATTGCCCCGGTTCTCCCTATAGCAAGTCTGCCCCTGGCTGGATGCATCCATGACAACATGTAACATGTGCACCCCCCTACCCTTTGAACTAGTGTATAGAGGCCCCCTGGCGAGGTAGAAAAATAAAGCATAATAACACACAAAAGTTTTTCTAATGCTCTAACATTAAACTCTACTCACCTCAGCCGTCTTCATGCAGCATTGGGTGATGGCCTCCTGCTGCCCAAAGCCTATGAGGTCCTCCATGGGCTCTTCTTCTGTCTGTTTGAATGAAAGGAGGACAAGTCTCACTGCTCCTTACAGGCTCACACTCTGCCAGGCTCTGAGCGCTCACTGCCGCAGGTAGGAATATTTATACTGGAATTTCCACTAACATTATTTAACAGCTAGGGGGCGGAAAGAGATTTCCAGGAAAGCCACAGCCTGTGTTATAAATACCGCTCTCTTTGGCGGGAAGTGCTCAGATCCTGGTGAAGTTCTAGCCTGTAAGTAAGGGGGGTGCCAGTGTTCACCTCGAAGGAGCACCAGACCCAAACCGAAAGGTGTAGAGGCTGGTAGGCCTGGCACGGCCTCTGGTCACCGGATACCAGTGTCTGTGTCTGGTGCACCAGCTGGTAGCCTCAGCAAAATGTAGGCCAAATGCCAATGATGACCATGGATATATTTAGTGGTAAGCTTAGGAATTGGGTTAAGGTAACATTTTTTGGTCCAATGTAACTTTAATTGCAACAAATTTCTCCATCGCACCAGCTTGGCGCTCACACATTGCAGTCAGCTGTAAGTTGTTTATATTTTAATTACAGACATGCTGTTGCTATACAATGTATCTCAGCATGGAGTTGTGTGTCTTTTTCCTATGTAAAAGTGTGACTCATCCTGCTGGTTACTGTAATGCCCGGTTGGACACCTGCCTTCTAGTCAGATCACGACCCCCAACAGACAAGGCCCCGCTCACCGGGACTCTGAAAACGCCTCACCGGACATGGTTGGCTCCATGTTTCAATAAGAGAAGAATGAAAGATGTAATCTGACAAACTGTAGGCAGGGGAACCCCCAAGGCACTTGGGCGCTGAGCTATGATCTACTTCCAAAGACAATCAAGGTTCGGGAGGTGGGAGGTCAGAGAGCTGAACAGTATTAGTGGGTGAGATAGGTGTGGTCACGTTAAAGGTCAAGTCGCGGGATCAGAATCCGAGTGCGGTGCCAAAGGACAAGGAGGAAGCGGTGTTCAATAGATAAAGTGTCACACCAGAAGTACCAACAGCTGATTTTCAAACCGGTACAGAGCATCCTAGCTTTCGCTATAACGGGCAATGCATGCTGGAAGAGACCTGGATTTATGTGGCCACCGGCCAATCAGGACAAGCCAGAGTCAGCGCAGTACCAATAACCCCTGGCTATCCCAAAGGCAGTGCTGAGCTGCAGTGGTCAGGAGATCACAGAGAATTTTAAGAGAATGTATGACTGAAGGGAGGCCGGGGGTGCACAGGTTAACAAGCACAAGCCAGAGAGAGCACAAGACAGGTGATAATCAGAGTAAGTCAGAGAAACATGAAATCCTTACAGTTACCTTGTACAAGAGGAAAGGAGAGAGGCAGCAGTGCACCAAAGCAGTATCTGGCAACTTAGTCAGCAAAATGCAAGGCATGAATGTCAGGTCTGGAGTTCTTCCACAATATGGAAGCCTGTTTCTGCCCTGTACATACCTTGCCTGTCTCCTGGTTTTTCCTCTGCGATTTGCTGCTCCGCCAGCAGGTGGCCCTCTCCTGCAGAGGTGCTGGTAATCAGCCAGCACCTGTGTCACTTCCTGGCCTTTGTAAGCTGATCTGCCCTTGCAGCCCTTGGATCAGCATTGTATTGTCTCACAGAACCCAGGAATGGGGCACGCGCCCTGGATGCAGCAGGTTAGGGGGGTGCCAAATGGGGGCCCGAGTGCCAGAAAGCCTACTCCTCTGGCAAATTTAACTTTGATTTGAAGGTCATCACTCAATGGTGTTGATTCAGAGCCAGGAGAAAATTCTCACTCCTTTTTTAGCAGAGAAAACTGCCATTCACTTTCAATGTCTACCTTGGGACTGATTCAGAGCCTAGTGAAAATGTACACCCGGTAGACGATGAAAGTCAGTGGCCATCTTATCTCTTAAATAAATGAGTGAGAATTCTCACCTGGTTCTGAATCGACCCCTATGTGACCATGCTCAGCATTGCAGTTGGAAGTCCTCTATTGAAGTTGCTCTCTTTTCCGGTCTCTACACTTCTACAGTTTTCAAACCTCCATTAAAGCGGGTTATTGTATTTTATGGGCCGGCTGTCTATATTTGCGATATCACCGGTTGAGCGTCGGATTTTTGACAGGACCACTTGAATGTTTTGTGTTTCTTTATTAAGTCAGGCCGCATGCCATCTCACACGCACACACGCAGAGCGCCTTCTGCTTATCTATTCTGCTCCCAGCTCCGATAGCCCGGTGGCATTATTGCCGTCAGCTCGCCAGCACAAAAACTTTCATCACACTTCCTTATTAATCAGTTTACAAGCCGCGCATTTGGATGTGACAAGGAGCTGAAGACGCAGTAATCTCTGGAAATTCATTTTTATCACTCTCCGGCCCGTTCTTCATTACCGCCGATACAGCGCGCGCCGGAATTGAGATGTGCTATTTCTGGTCACGTACGCGGTGTGTAGGAAAGAGCCGAGGAGATGACCTCGGTGGGGCTCGGTGGAGTTAAGCCTTTCCTTCTCCGTTACTCGAGAGACACCAAGGCTTGTCTTTCCAGCCTTTCATTTTCCATGAAAATTATTTGGATGTCCTCACATGGCTGCCGTCTATTTATCAGCCAGGGCAACAAGCGTTTGTCAAGCGGAATTTTGAACGCTTTATAATTTTTAGCTTTGCCTGTATTAGTTTTATAAAATATAAAAGGGGCAGCTCAGGCCAACACAGCGTAGCACAATGGCCAACCCAACCTACAATGGTGCCCCATGTCCAGGGCTGTTTCTAGGGGAGGGCGAGCAGTGCAATTGCCCTAGGTATATACAGAAACAAAAGCAACTAGCTCACCCAATCCTAGGTATATACAGAAACAAAAGCAACTAGCTCACCCAATCCACTTGTGAAGGAAAAAGAAGATCCCCAGGTGTAGTCTTCTCAAGTAGCAACAGACAGTAGAATTTCAGCTTCTCCTTATGGTAAAATATAACTTTTAATAAAGCCATTAAAATAGTCCAAACTTAGTGAACAAGCTTTTGAGTGCCCTTAAGGCGTCACAGTGGGACATTCTGTAGATCTGCGTCTCTACTACAGCAGCACCAGTGCACATTCTTTTCCGGCACTGAGCGCAATTTTTCCTAGCAACTGCCCTGCCCATAACTAGGGATGGACTGGCACTAACAAATCTTCCATGGGATTTTACCTACTATGTCAGCCTGTACTGTACCTAGCATGGTATTTGTTTCCTTGTCCCATCCTTTACATGGTTTACTAGTGTTGCCTACTGTCTCACCGCTCGTGGTGATCTATTTGAGCAAACATTTCAGGTGTATCCAACTTCCACGTCAGAGGTAAGATGGCTTGTATAAGGGTAGTATCTACCCAAAATGCATTGCCATTGCCCACACACCCTTGTGAATATACACTTTTTATTTTAACTAATTATGAGTAAAGGTTAAGTTTTTAATTTTTTCGTTGAGACCTGGTGCTGGATATCTATTTGCTTCAGTCATGATGGGGATGTGCAGCTAATCCCCTATGTGCACCCCCCTGGATTCTACCGTCGTCGCATTGAGGAAATTGGACTGTAGGTAGTGAACTTGCACTCTTTCACTATCTAGGAATCTTAAGGGTACCCTAACCCAGTGGTATTTGAGGAAATTGTACTGTCGGTGGCAAACTGTTAACTCTTTCACTATCTAGGAATCCTAAGGGTACCCTAACCCAGTGGTATTTGTGGCATTCCAAATGCACACATGGCGACAATACAGTTTGGCATAATGTTTCTTAACATGGGCCTTGAATATAAGCTATTGATACTTGCATTTAAGCCTGGGGTGGGCCCACAGAGTCAATTCTAGTGGTGGGCTCCAAACCTCCCAGTCTGACACTGTCCTGAACGATGAACTTCCCATTAGTGCTCCACTCTTTCAGCCCCTCTCTTCCTCCCAGCATGTCCTCAGGCTGAACGAACCCTGCTCATATTTAATGAAAGGGCAGTGCGTAATGACAGCTTGCTGCTTTCCCTACTACTCCCGTATCAGAGAACACAATAAAAACACCCTATGCTGCGACTATGCAGATGTAAGAATGTGTCATAGAAACATAGTATGTAAGGCTGAATAATTACTTTAATCCATGCAGTTCAGCCTGTTTATCTCCTTCCAGGGGTCTAGTAGCCATAGCTGGAAATGTTATTACAGGCCAGGAGGGCATCCCGGCCACTATAGATCTCCTTCCAGTGGTCTAGTAGCCATAGCTGGAAATGTTATTACATACATGGAGGGCATCCCGGCCACTATAGATCTCCTTCCAGTGGTCTAGTAGCCATAGCTGGAAATGTTATTACATGCCAGGAGGGCATCCCAGCCACTATAGATCTCCTTCCAGTGGTCTAGTAGCCATAGCTGGAAATGTTATTACAGGCCAGGAAGGCATCCAGGCCACTTTTGAACATTTTTACTGTATCCTTCATAACTACCTCCTCTGGCAGCGAGTTCCATAGACTTACTGCTCTGAAAAGAATCCACTCCTATGTCAGTGGAGAAACTTAGTGGATGATCTTATGGTTTATGGGGTATAAATAGATTGTGGGACAGATCTTTGCATTGCCTCCGTATATATTTATACATAGTTATTAGATCACCCCTCAGGCGTCTCTTTTCCAAACCAAATAAACCTAACATAGTGCTCAACTCAAGAAAAAGCGGCCAAGCCCTTTACTCAGGAGATTTATAAAAAGCAGATGACACAAATAGTAGTTTTTCTCAGGCCCTTATTTAACAAGGGATAGCGCCAGGTAGCGAATGGTGAGCGAACGGTAATGACGCTCACCGCCACGAGAACGCCGGCTCCCCTCTGCAATCACACATTTATCATGCCGATCCTGCTTAGCGACTGACAGAGCGCCAGATAGCGAATCATTCATCATTATTCCAGCCTCACCCCACAGCGCCAGCGAGCGACCTCTCGCTACCTGGCGCTCTCCAATGCATTTCAATGGAGCAATCTTTAAATATTCATAATTAATTGCTATTAATTTTTTTTTTTTTTTTTTTAAATGTCAAAAATTTTGTGACCACTTCTGCAATGTTAGATTTTTTTTTTTAAGGTACAAAAAAAAAAAAAAAATTGTGCAGAATTGATATTACAGGTCTGATATTAATGTATTCATAATTACAAAATGTTTTGAAAAGCATGTTTTTTTTTTTTCTAAAAATATGGTTGTTTGGGGGTTAAAAAACTACTTTTAACCCATCGCTGCCAGCGCTCTGGGGTTTAAACAAGCATTTCACAGCGCAAGAATTTTTGGAGCGTGATTTGTTAATGAATATGCTGGGAGCTGTTTGCTATGGCCGTTCGCTGTCATGCGCTCCCATACAGCGCGGAACCTGTCAAACAGCGACTCCTAATTCACTCTGTATTCAACATTACCGCACACCGGCTGAGTCGCTGTCAACAGCCGAACAACGCCCAAGCACAGCGAATACTAGCGGGCGCTGTGAAAATAACGCTACTGTCGCTCATCTTTCGCTACCTGGCGCTATTAATGAATCGGCCTCTCAGTTTTGGGATGATCGCTTTTTAAAAATGTAAAAAGCTAGTAACCTTAAGAACTCTGGAGCGTGTGATAGCCGGTCCATTTTAAGAGTACAAAATAGATTCCAAGTGAGAAAAAAGCATGGTTCCACATCTTCATCACCATCATCAACATCAACATCATCACACACAGGGCTGGAGTAAGTGTGGTGGAGGCCCCTGGGCACAAAATCTCGTGGAGGCCCCAGATACAGTATTTTTTTTTCTTTAAAATAATTGTCCAGCCAAGTAACTGATTAATGGTCGTCTGCCACCCGCCTACTTACAGAAACGTCAGATGGAGTCCCTTGTGCCCCCCTTGTGCGGGTGCGTGCTGCTCGGGAACTCCTGCTTTGCCATTCTGGGTGGGGGGTAGTGTAGTCGCCCGGCTGGTTCCCTGCATTGAGCTGCCAGCGGCTGTGCTTGGTGGCTTATGTGCAGTGACAGCTCTGCACCCATCACTGTAGCGCTACTTACGGCGGCTTTGCTGCTCTAGACTCTCCGTCCTGCCCTGTCGTGGCTTTGACTGCAGGTTTGCAAAAACAAAAAAAGGCTTGCCCAGGTGCGCAGGGGCCCCCATTGCCGCCAATAGCTTTGTTGCTGGCCCCATGGCATGTCAGACTGAAAAGCTTCCTGGACCAGACCATTACCCAAAGGTTGGTGGAGGCCCCCTTTGCAGGGCAAGTGGTGGAGGCCCTGGGGCACATGCCCCTTGCACTCCCCTCATAATACGGCTATATATATATATATATATATATACACACACACACACACACACACACACACACACACACACACACACGCTAGGCTTTGCATCAGTTTCTTTGTATTACTTTAGTCTGCTCCACAACTTTTAAGCTTGGCAGTGGCCAGAGATAATGCCCCGAGACTTCAACACCTAGCAGATGAAAAAAATATTAGCACAGCTATTCTTAGTATACAGTACGTCCTGCTCCAGATAGATTACTTACACTTGGGTATTACTCCGCCAGATGGCGCTGGACTGCAGAGACATCGAAAATAGGCTCCTCCCAGCCCCTCAAATACCCAAGGACCTCCCACAATCCCCAGATCTTCTCTGCAGTCTGGACTGCGAAGGACAAGATGGCTCTCTCTTCTCACAGGTGAGCGGGGCTATTAGCCTGCGGCCCTGTAGGACTATTCCCACCCGTTCCATTACTAATGTGCCTCCCAGCCTTGGCTGCGCTGGTTGGGTGATGGTAGGCAGCACCGCTGTCAGGTGCTTAGGAGCGCTGCTCCACCGCAATCCCCCACCAAAGGGTAGGCGGTATAGGCCCACGGTGAGCCTCTATGGGATGCCCCTCCCGCCCTATTGCCCCTTGCCCCTGTCTTTCGGTGGGTCCTGTTAAGTGGCCTCTGTCCTCCCTCGCTCTCCCTTGTAGCCCTCGGGGGAGGGGGGGTGTGTGTATGTGTATGGGCTTTTGTGCTTCACTGTATTATTTTATTATGCTTGGTGTCAGTCGCCGCGCTGACTTGGTTGCACTGATTGTCTGTCTTAAAATTGCTGCCGCGCACGCTTCCACTGTGTTCCGCGCTTGGCGGAGGCTTTACCTCAGGCGCTGGTGCGCCGCTATTGTCTGCTTGTCACGTGTACGGCTTCGCGCTCTTCGGGGGGGCGGGGCCCGTCTTTGGCGCGTTCCGCGTCACTGTCCCTGCGGCCCACCCCTCGAGGTGTACCCGGCGCCATTTTTTTTTCTTGGCTCCGGCTGCTACGTGATTGGCTTCTACCTACCGCGGTCCGTGAGTGCCCTCGCGGGCGGCTTTATTTACCGTTGTTATTTACTTGTCACTTACGGCTCCCCTTTGCTTATGTCTTTCAGCCGGCCGAACCCTCTTGGCTTCTCCCGGCCCTACTCCCTCTATTTAGTTAATTAACTTGTGAGGCCTAGTGTTAATTACTCCCACTTCCCTAGTGGGTTATTGGGGCATCCCAGGTTGCTATTGTGCCGCTATAATCACCATATGGAGGCGTCTCAGGATAATGTGCCTGGGGTTCCTTCGGGACAAGCCCGGCTGTGTGTAGCTTGTGGGGTGTCCCCTATTAGCGCTGACACTGTGCGGATCTGTGTACCTTGTGCCCAGCAGGTGCTTGCACTGCAGCCTGGTTTTCCGTGGCTGGGCCTGTGCCTCGTATCACTTCACCTACTCCCCCAAGCTTAAATCTCATTCCCACTGAGTTGCATACAAGTGCGGATTCTCAGCCTGATGTGTCTTCCAGACTGGCTAGTGTTGAGAAGTTGATTGCTAATACCTTGGCGCGTAAGGCCTCTGCAAAAAAGTGGCACTTAACGCCTGATGTCACTCTTTTCCCTATGGAAGCTTTTTGGAAATGTCTGGCTATACCCCTCTGGAGGAAGGGGAGCTATTCTCTGACTCAGGGCCATCTGATGAGAGGCCCAGGGGTCATGACGATTCTAGCTCTGACCCCTGGGCCCCAGATGATACTGATAGACTTTTGGCTCAGATTTTTGAGGTTCTGTCTATTTCTCCCCCTGTTGCGGCCCCCAGGCAACAGGGGGAACTGGTTCATACTGCTAAGTCACGCTTGGAATTTCCTGA
Organism: Gastrophryne carolinensis; assembly: GCA_027917425.1. Lineage (NCBI taxonomy): Eukaryota > Metazoa > Chordata > Amphibia > Anura > Microhylidae > Gastrophryne > Gastrophryne carolinensis. The sequence continues at coordinate 635,949,221 of CM051234.1, forward strand.
GCAAGCCCATTTTAATAACCTTGTGCTCAAGGAATGGGAGCGTCCCAGCAGGCTTCCCGGTGTACCTAAGAGTTGGGATAGGAAGTATCCCCTCCCTGCTGATGTGGTGAAGTGTTGGTCATCCCCTCCTGAGGTGGATGCCCCGGTCCTAGGGTTATCTAACACCTCTGTCATGCACTCCCCTGACTCTACTACACTGCCGGATGCTGAGGACTGGCGCATTGATCAGCTGGTGCCCCATGCTTTTGCATGTGTGGGGACGGTGCTGCGCCCGGTCTGTGCCTCTGCCATTACGGCTGTGGCTATTAGGACCCTGTTTAGAAGTATCCTTGATGGTGCCCCTGATGACGTTTGGCTGTGGTGGCTATACGCCGTTCGGTTTGGCTGCGCCAGTGGGCTGCTGACAACGCTGCCAAGAAGGCCTTCACTGGTTTTCCCTTCAAAGGACTACGTCTGTTTGGGGACTGCCTGGACCTGTTTGCTAAAGGAAGCAGGTTACCCCAGCGCAGGCGGCAGTCTCGGCCCTTTCGGGGTCAGGGCTCCTTTTCCTCCCCCTACCATGGTGCTAGACAAGGGAGGGGGGTTTCCTTTACTGGGGCCCGAGGAGACTTCTGGGGTGGGGGCAGAGGACGTGGACGCCCTGGCTCCTCCTGGGGCTCCAAGCTTAAGTCCTCTCCCAAGCCCCCTCAGGCATGATGGGGCGCCCTCACCCATCCGGGTGGGGGGACGACTTCAGCTCTTTACTCACGTCTGGAGGCTTCATGTCTCAGACCGGTGGATTCAGGAGGTAGTGTCCTCCGGTTAAAAGATAGAGTTTGCTGTCTGCCCCCCCAAGGTTCATCAGATCCCGGACTCCTCAGGACCCTGTGTCAGCTCAGGATCTAGTGCAGGCGGTGCAAAGCCTTCTGGAGCTGGGGGTCATCTGCAAGGTCCCTTTAAGAGAAAGGGGCAAGGGCTTCTATTCCAACCACTTCACAGTGCCCAAAAAAGATGGGTCAGTCAGGCCCATCCTGGACTTGAAGATCCTCAACAAATTTGTCAGGTGCAGCGCTTTCACATGGAAACTCTGCGCTCTGCCATCAGTTCCCTGCGCCAAGGGGATTTCATGACGTCTGTGGACATCAAAGATGCTTACCTTCATATTCCTGTGTTTCCAGGTCATCAAAGGTTCCTCAGATTCGCTCTGGAGGATCAACACTACCAGTTTGTGGCATTGCCTTTTGGTCTCACTTCAGCTCCCAGGGTGTTCACCAAGGTGCTGGCAGGAGTGATGTCTCTGCTCAGGTTTCAGGGCATCCGCGTGCTGCCTTATCTGGAAGACATTCTCATCACCTCCCAGTCTCTGCATCAGGCAGAGTTGGATACTCAGCTGGTAGTGTCCACCCTGGAGTCATTTGGATGGGTGATCAACCACCCCAAGTCTTCTCTGTCTCCCTCCTTGGTGACTTCATTCCTGGGAATGATTCTGGATACAGTTCAGGCAAGGATTTTTCTTCCTCAGCAGAAGGTGGACAGTCTGATTGCGCAGGTCCAGTTCCTGCTATCTTGTCGTCATCCCTCCATCAGGCAGGGAATGCAGCTGGTGGGCCTGATGGTGGCGTGCTTCGAGGTGGTCACTTATGCTCAGTTCCACTTGAGGCCTCTGCAGCTCCACCTCTTGTCAGTATGGGACAAGGACCCTGCGTCCCTGGACCGGGTCTTTGCGCTTCCCCCCTGGTCAGGTGGTCCCTCTCGTGGTGGATGGACTCCAGGAACCTGTTGGGGGGCAGATCTTTTCTGACCCCCTCGTGGGAGATGGTCACCGCGGATGCCAGTCTGTCAGGTTAGGGGGGTTTCTGGAAGTCCCTGCAGTTCCAGGGGAGGTGGGGCCCTCAGGAGGCCCACACACCTATCAACATCTTGGAGCTGTGGGCGATCAGGTTGGTTCTGGCTCAGTTGACTCATCAACTTCGGGGCCTGCCTGTTCAGGTGCACTCGGACAACCAGATGGCAGTTGCCTACATCAATCATCAGGGAGGAACCCGGAGCAGGAGGGCCCTCCAGGAAGCGTCTCTGATCCTGACCTGGGCGGAGGCCAATGTTCCCTGCATATCAGCAGTGTACATCCCGGGGGTGGAAAATCTGCAGGCAGGGAGAATGGTCCCTCTGCAACAGGGTGTTTCAATCTCTGTGTCACCATTGGGGACAACCAGATGTGGATCTGTTTGTGTCCCGTCACAATCACAAGCTCCCAGCCTTTGTCTCCTTGTCCAAGGATCCTCTGGCCTTGGCCACGGATGCCCTAGCAATGTCATGGCAGGACTTTCAGCTCCTGTATGTCTTTCCTCCATTCCCCCTGCTGGGCAGGGTTCTGCGCAAGATTGCTCTGGAGGGGGTGCCAGCAATTCTGGTGGCCCCCAGGTGGCCAAGAAGAGTGTGGTTCGCAGACGTGGTGCAGCTGGCAGTAGATCAGTACGTTCTGCCCAGGGTGCCAGACCTGTTAGGGTGCCAGACCTGTTCACTCAGGGTCCCTTACGCCATCCCCATTAACAAACTCTGGCTTTGACGGCCTGGCTGCTGAAACCACCATCTTGATGGAGAAGGGGCTGTCTACCTCGGTTGTTGATACCATGATAAAGGCTAGGAAGAAGTCTTCTTCTTCTTCCATTTATTACAGGGTTTGGCGTGCCTACATTGACTGGTGTGAGTCTAAGTCTCTTCCCTGTCATGTGTTCTCTATTCCCAGGATCCTGGAGTTCCTGCAGCATGGGTTGGAGATGGGGCTCCAACTCAGTACTCTGAAGGGTCAGGTTTCTGCCCTGGCTGTTTTCTTCCAGAAGTCCTTTGCTCAGCATTCTCTGATCAGGACTTTTTTCCAGGGGGTTAGTCATGTGCATCCCCCACTTAAGCCTATGTTGCCTGTTTGGAATTTAAACTTGGTTCTGTCAGCCTTGCAGGGTGCTCCCTTTGAACCTTTGCAGGATGCTCCCCTGGCCATTCTTACTCTCAAAGTTGTTCAAAGTTGTATCACCTCTGTTAGGCGTGTGTCTGAGTTGGCGGCTCTTTCCATTCAGCCCCCCTACTATGAGAGACACCAGGACAAGGTGGTGTTCCGCTTCAAGACAGACTTTCTACCTAAGGTCGTGTCTGCCTTTCATTTGAATCAGGACATTGTTCTTCCGTCATTGTGCCCTAATCCTAGTAATGCTAAGGAGAGGGTCTTTGGATGTGGTTAGGTGTCTGAAGTACTATCTGGTGGCTACTACACCTTTCAGAAAAACTGATGCTCTTTTTGTGGTCACTTCTGGTCCTAGGAAGGGTTTGGCTCCTGCCAAGTCTACTATCAGCAAATGGATTCGTCAGGCTGTGATTCAGGCCTATTCTGCTAAGGGGAAGAATCCTCCCTTCCGTCTTACTGCTCATTCTACTCGTGCTATTGGTGCCTCTTGGGCTTTTCAGCACCAGGTCTCTGTTGAACAAGTTTGCAAGGCCGCTACTTGGTCTTCTGTTCATACCTTTTCAAAGTTTTACAAGGTTGATGTTAGAGCCTCAGCTGATGCTGCTTTTGTCCTGGAGCAGGACATACTGTATACTCATAATACCAATTCTACAGGTGAGTAATCACAGAATTGTATTTTTTCCCACTATTAAACCTAATTGGGTGGACTTCCACCTTTTTGTAACCTGAAAGCTAATTGGCTGCACTGGGATGCTTCGCTCTTTACCTCTGCTTTGCTCCTTACAGCGCCATCTTGAACAATCATGGCGGCACTTAGCGGAGTCCGTTAATTACAATGCGCAGCTTCGGTAGCCCTGTACAGACAGACACCTGTAGTTAATATTTGAAGGTCCGCTCTCTCTCCAGACTCCGTATTCCCTGTGTTCTCCTCCAGCGTGCACACACTGTACTCTTTGTGGTCTCCTAGACTTTATGATACAATATTTACACAAGGAATTCTTAGTTTAAAAGAGACAGCCCAGCGCAGAGGATAAAGGGACTGCAAATAAGAAAGGAGAGTCCTGGAACCTTTCATCTTGACTTTTTGAGCTTTGGGGAATGAACGGAGAGACTGTCTCAGGTGGATCTTTTCTCTCCGCTCATGAAACGACTGACCTACTTAGTTGTTTTAATAAGAGTTGATTGAGGTTTGGGTTTGTGGATCCCGGCACGGTTCTAGAAAGAAAATAGGTGTGTTACATCTGTCCGCTGCGTTATTTGAGTTAAGGAGAGCAAAAGAAAAAGCATACTCTAGGGACAGCACATCACTTTTGAATGCTTTTGTAAAAAGACATTAATGTAGGTATGTTTTGTCACGTTCGTAGTATGACGTAATGTTCCTTAAATGTATGTGCCAGTAAGAGAAATGTAGTTCGCCCCATTTAGCCAACTTGACTTTGAGCATGGTATGTCTTCAGGACCAAGATGTGATAATACCCCCCTTGTGTCCATCTACGTGACTAGGGGAGAGACATGGAGGATTTCCTGGGGTATTCCTCTCCATGCCCCTCCTCTCCATCAATGTACGTGATAGCATGGGGGGGATTGCAGAGTGGCTGAGCCTCTATGGAATAAAAGCCTCCCACCCAGATGGCCAGCCATTATCCTTAGCTTGACGCCAAGGTAGAAGGAAAGGAGAGGGGATGGGAATATGGAGCGGGTTGGATGAGTAAAGATAAAGGAGCACTATCGCGAAAAATCCATATAATCATGCTGGATGGTGGGAGGAGGGGTTACTTATACAACTGGCATCAACAAATATCCAGCCAGGCTTGTCGTTTTTAATGGAAGGTAGAGGACATCCCTGATAGACTAAACCTATCATACCTGGATTTTATTCCTACCATGAGAGAATAAAACAAAAGCTTGGCGGGAGTTTTATTCAGTTTGGATGTATAAGTGACCCCTCCTCTCATTAGCTGACCTGTTTATATGGATTTTTAATAATACATAATTTCACGATTGTGCTACTTTAAAATACCATTTCTGTGGTGTACTCTTCGGGGACTGGTAAGGGGTCCGAGGGTGGATCCTCGGAGCAGCTAGATAGTGACTGTGTAAGAAGTAAGAGCAATACTTAAAGCGGACCTTCACCCTGAATAAGAGCCTATCTTATATGTTTCCCACACCCTGTACATACAGATTGGCCACATTAAAAATCATCCTACCTACATCTACTGCATGTTATGAGCCTTTAAACATCCAAGATGGTGGCTCATGAAACATCAGGCAGCCTGAAAACAGGAAGTGTCTTCTGACTGTGTAGCTCTGCATTTTGGGATTGCTGTCCTTTACCTGACCCCAGCTCTGCTCTGTGCAAAGCACAGCTATAACCCCGCCCCCTGCACTTTATCCCGCTCTCCTCTCCTTAGTATGTGATGCTTCTTAGTCAAGATGGCGGCGCCCGTATCCTAGAGTCCTGAACAGAGTTGCAGCCCAGTGGGGGAAAGAGTAATAATAAAGTGATTAAAAACTTAAAATATATTAATTTTAGATGCTGGGGAATAGTTTTTTACAGGTTTGGGCTTTTCATTAAATCATGCTGAAGGTCCAGTTTAAGGAAAGCAGCAACATGAAAGAAAAGGCAGGAGACGGGTACAAGAGCCTCAAGTTCATAGAGCTGGAGACACATCTCAGGGGGTGGAGAAGGATCAGACCGTCATGGTTAAGAGGGACAAGGAGTGATAGCCACAAAGAGTTCAGTAGCAGTTAATGGGCTTCTAGAAAGTCATGCAAAATATTATTTGATATTCATCCCTCAGTTACATCCTCATGTTCACTACTTCAGCATCTGGGGTATGTAAAAGCCACACCCCCCTACTGCACCCTCCAATAAAATTGTTGGGCTCTTCAACAGAACTACCAGTCCCAACCCACAATTGTATTGGGGCCAGGTGCAAGCTAGAGGGTTGTTTGGGCTTTATAGATGGTCTTGATCTTAGCTGAATTTCCAGTTGTAAAGACGCCACCAATAAGGAGTGAGGATACATATCTTAAAAGGGGAACAAAACTTTCATTATCCCTGGTCTTATTTCTTGCTCCAGGACATTCCGCTTTGGGGGGACTTGCTACTTTAAACCCCCTAGAGCACCCACAAAAACTCTCCCGGGACGTATGGCGCATGCGCAGGCTGTTGTCCAATCAGTGCCTTATGACGTGCATATTAATGACCGGCAATACAGTTCTGTTTAGACGTAGAGCTTGGCAATAGTGAGGGGGAGATGCTGCTTCCTCAGTTCACTTTAGACTTGGGAGCTCTCGTGCCTTAAAGTGGACCAAAACTCAGGATTTTGACTACCCCGGGTTTTTGGGGATGCCCTGCTGTGTGAAACCCCTTAGGTCGCTGAAACCAACTTACCTATTCTAGGTCCTATGACGCACGCGTGTCCGTTGGTCCAATCAGCACGTTCAGAGCCGCTGACGCCACATCGTCTTAGCCTTCGTCTAAAGCGAGCTTGCTGATGGCGGCATCTCCCGCTATCCTCTAACAGGGAGCGTGCCTACGCCGGCTATTCACAAATGCCTGGCACGGCCACGTGCCCTGCTAGAGGGATAGCGGGGGTGGGCCGTTGGACCGGTATACAAGGTAAGTGTATAGGGCGACCTGGAGGGTTTCACTCAGCGGGGGATTCTGAATTTGGATGCCCCGAGGGCAATCACCGTGTGTTTTGGTCAACTTTACATCTAAATGGCTGGGCGTGGGAGCGTGCCTCAGAGACGCTGGGGATTCTGATTCTGTTGTTTACATCACAAAGGTGAGTTTTGCAACGACCCGGAGGGGGGGTTCACACAGGATGCCAGCAGCTGGCGCTGAAATCTTTTAAACCTCAGGGCCGTCCCGCCAGGGTTTTGTCCTGCTTTGATGAGGAGTTAAAACTAAATCTGACCCAGCAAATGGAGCACCACCCTTCTCCATGTTTGTTGAAAACTGCAGATCCCAATGCCTCCACCCCCACCCCCACCCCCCCGATGGCATGTGCCAATGCGTCCCCTACAATCAGATAATAATGAGCTCTACAACACAGGAGCCGATGATGAGATAAAAGCGCGGCGCATCTCAGTTAAGCCAAATGCATTCTTTTTTTCACCCAAACAGACGGCGTCGCAATCCAGGCACGCCAAACTTCTTTGTACTCGATAATAAGTCCTCTAGCAAACTAATTAACTTTCCTGCGCGTAAACCCGAAGCGCGAGATTTATGACCGCCCAAAAAAACAAAAAACATGCAGCGCTTTCTCCAGAACATGAATTCTACAAATAATTAGTCGCCGTTTTTATCTCTCACCTTCAATCTACATCCGCTGGCAAAAAACAGCTGTTAAAAGTAACTTTTAATTTTGAGGCAATAAAATACAATTTTAGTTGTAGCAAATCCTTTTTTTCATTTTTTTTTGCTAGGAGCAACAAAGTTTATTTTCTGAAGTTTTATCAGCTATGTTTATTGGCTCAGACCTGCAGTAGTAGAATAAGCTCTTAAACTACTGTGGATGAAGCTATATTATTATTATTACTATTACTATTATTATAATTAGCATCACTAAGATCTTTACATTTTTTTATATTATATTAAATGTTATTTTATTATAAATATTATTTTTTATATTTATATTAAATGCACAATATAACATTGGACCTAAAATAAAAAGGGGCCGATCCCCCCCCCCCCCCTCAGCCGACTGCTTCAGGGTCCGATCCTCACCCCACTGCCTGCTTAGTCGTCTGTTAATGACAAGCTTGGCCTTAGGCATGCTCGTCAATGTCCCACAGCGATCTTGCAGCTCAGCGAGGTCTCGCAGGATTTTGGGCACCCCCACTGCATCCCATTCATGGGCACTGCGCAGGTGCGAGATCGGGGCCCGCATGCAGTACTTGATGGAATGCAAGATGGCTCCGCCCGTTGGAAGGTCGCCCGGAATCCGAGGGACCCAGAAAATTGATCCGTTGGCGAGGTGAGTAAATAATATCCAAAGGCAAAAACAATGTTCCTCTTTGAGAGGCACCATGGGTTATCGAACCTCCAATTATTTTTTAACAGCTTTAAATTGGGGCAAAACCTACAGCCTGATTCCCTTCCCCCAAAATCTATCCCGAATTGGGATGCCCCGCTGTGTGAAACCCCCCAGAATCACCTAAAAAACCTACCTTCTCACTGATCAAGTGGTGCATGCACGAGCTGCGGGCGCTATCAGCTAAACCTTTAGCAGTGTTTGCTGATTCAAGGTAAGTAATGGGCGAACTAGGGGGTTTCACACACAGGGGCATCCCAAATGCAGTAATGAGGGATTTCACACACACAGGATTACATTTACATCCCAAATCCAGTATTCATTTACTCCACCCCAGATTTAAAGGGTTTTGGGCCACTTTGACAAAAATGTGCAAAACCTTGGTTTGGAAAGTCCCTAAATCAAGCTCCAGCATCCCTAATATAGGGCAGCATGAGAAAAATGAAAAACCTGCCCGGCAAAGGGAACCTAGGCTTTGAGCAAAGAATCATTTTGGTTGTATGGATTTAAAAAAATGTTAACCAGTACTCAGCTTTACCTGTCATTACCTGTCAGTAGTGCTGAGCTCCGGGTCCAGCTCAGTGTTCAATCCGACCTGGATCTTGCTCTTCTGGCCCGTTGCCACCGGACCCAGATAGTCGCAAGATCCCCTCTTAATTTTTTTTCCTTTTACTCAAAAGAAAAAAATGTGGCCACATCTCCCGGGACTACTGGGACAGTGGGACAAAATGCTTTAAAGTGGGACATCTATTCAGTTTACATTATGCCCTTCAACACAGGGCCAATACTATTCAAAATTGTGCCCTGGGCAATCTTTTTCCCTTCAACACAGGGCCGATGTTATTTAAAATTGTGCCCTGGCCAATGTTATGCCCTTCAACACAGGGCCGATGCTATTCAAAATTGTGCCCTGGCCAATGTTATGCCCTTCAACACAGGGCTGATGCTATTCAAAATTGTGCCCTGGGCAATCGTATGCCCTTCAACACAGGGCCGATGCTATTTAAAATTGGGCCATAGGCAATCTCTTCCCCTTTACCACAGGGCCAATGCTATTTAAAATTGGGCCATGGGCAATCTTATGCCCTTCAACACAGGGCCGATGCTTTTCGCAATTGTGCCCTGGGTCATCTTATGCCCTTCAACACAGGGCCGATGCTATTCGAAATTGGGCCATAGGCAATCTCTTGCCCTTCAACACAGGGCCGATGCTATTCGAAATTGGGCCATAGGCAATCTCTTGCCCTTCAACACAGGGCTGATGCTATTCGCAATTGTGCCCGGGGCAATCTTTTGACTTCAAACAGGGCCGATGCTATTCAAAATTGTGCCCTGAGCAATGGTTTGTCCTTCAAAACAGGGCTGATGCTATTCAAAATTGTGGTCTTGACAATCTTTTGCCCTTAAACACAGGGCCGGTGCTATTTAAAATTGTGCCCTGTGCAATCTTTTGCCCTTCAACACAGGGCCGATGCTATTCAAAATTGTGCCCTGTGCAATCTTTTGCCCTTCAACACAGGGCCGATGCTATTCGAAATTGGGCCATAGGCAATCTCTTGCCCTTCAACACAGGGCCAATGCTATTTGCAATTGTGCCCGGTGCAATCTTTTGACTTCAAACAGGGCCGATGCTATTCAAAATTGTGCCCTGAGCAATGGTTTGTCCTTCAAAACAGGGCCGATGCTATTCAAAATTGTGGTCTTTGCAATCCTTTGCCCTTCAACACAGGGCCGGTGCTATTTAAAATTGTACCCTGGCCAATCTTTTGCCTTTCAGCACAGGGCCGATGCTATTCAAAATTGTGCCCTGGGCAATCTTAAAAGAAAGAGGCTTTCATACTGCCATATAATTAGCATCCTAAGGTCCCCTAAACTAGTTTCAAGGGTAGAGGGGCCGACATGACACTGGTTGCTTGATGATAATTCCAGCCCATTACCCACACCCACTGGACATAGGGGCCCATTAGCACAGACCAAAACCAGTACACCAAGGTACTGCCTCCAGCTTAAAGACAGAATGGCTGGCCTTCAGCTATATATCAGCTATACAGCCCCCATATGATGGGTATGTCAGGCTAGTAGCCCCTTAGGAAGGGGGAGGGAGCATGTTATTTAGTATTTTACTATATAAAAAATTGGGAACAATCCTTCCTATAGACTCTAATAGTATCTGGAATTCAGCAGTAGGGGACGCCGAATACTATTAGCCAGGGACATCATCCAGACTGGCTTATCACTACCCAACAATATAAAGTTAGGGCTTGGATAATTGTGCGGTGCCCATTACTCACCCTGTCGGCACAAGGCCACCTTACAGTGAAAGAGCTAGCTCATCACAGCTCCGGCCTATCTGCCATGAACGTCCTTTCCTCCTGCACTCCTATATCTATTTCTCATTTACCTTCAATGTTTTCTGCATTACAGTTAAAGAAATTTACAGCGACATCTTGTAATTCCCCAAAACTACCCCGTGCGGTCATTTTAGCCGGTGCACGGTGAATTATGCAATAGGCAATCTCCTTAATTAAAACAAATTGTGTTTACTGTATCGGTGCCGGCCATAAATCGCTCCCTTGGGCCCCTCTTTAAGGTTTCCGAGATGCCTTGCTCTTGAGCTATGATGACAGCGCCTTCCCATTACGATAAAACAGTTTGAACGCGGCTGGGGCTCGGTTTTTATTAAAATTCAGCTCACAATGGCGATAATAGTGCAAATATCACTCTATACGTTTATGCTGATGGAGGAGTGCTATGCTAATGCTCGGAGTAATAGACTGCCACCGGGGTCATTCACAAAGTGTCTACACTGCAGCTTTTCTTCTTCTTCAATCACAATGCTGTACAATGTGTACACGCTGAAAACTTTGCCGCCTTGCTTGGAGGTGCTTATATTAGAAAAGTTGACAAACTTAGGTAACTATTATTTGGGGCTTTAAAGTGATGCTATAGGCATCTGTTACACCATTGTGCCGGCTACATTTGCCGCTGTCCTAAACTCTTTTCTGTTTTTAAATTGAAGAAGAAATGGCCGAGATATCCAGGTATGCAGATTCACTGTTAATTTTTCTTTGAAAGAAAGTGGGCATGGCCCTTGGCTCTGTGATGCCGCATATTACTCAGCATAATGGTCAGGGTCTGTAAGAGCCCAACATACTGTGCATCAGACACAGGCATTCTCATCGCCATGGGCACACTCCCACACATAATGTCTTTGAAATGAATATATACACTATAAGCACATTAAATTGTTGCACACCAGCAGTCTCTAAACCATACTCTGATGATTAATGATACAGGCTCTATTGTCTTGTTCCAAAGTTGTGCTGTAAGAGCCCAACATACTGTGCATCAAACACAGGCATTCTCATTGCCAGGCGCACACTTTCACTCATATACTTATATAATGTCTTATGAATATATACACTATAAGCACATTCAGTTCTTACACACCAGCAGTCTTTTATAAACCACACTCTGATGATTAATGGTGCAGGCTCTATTGTCTTGTTCCAAAGTTGTGCTGTAAGAGCCCAACATACTGTGCATCAGATACAGCGCTACGGAAGCGCTACGCTAAAAAGCGCTATAAAGCGCTACGGAAGTTGATGGTGCTATATAAATAAACAATAATAATAATAATAATAATAATACAGGCATTCCCATCGTCATGTGCACACTCCCACACATAATGTCTTTGAAATGAATATATACACTATAAGCACATTTAATTGTTACACACCAGCAGTCATTTCCAAACCACACTCTGATGATTAGTGGTGCAGGCTCTATTGTCTTGTTCCAAAGTTGTGCCGTCAGAGCCCAACATACTGTGCATCAGACACAGGCATTCTCATTGCCATGCACACACTTTCACTGTGACACCTAGTCATAAGCACACATGCAGCCACATGTTATTCAAACACTAATTAGGTGTGCTAGTGATTGAAATGCTAGTCTTACGCTAATTTGTCTCATCACTCAGGGGAGCCCTATGATTGGTGGTCTATGGCAAAGGAATTCAGGGGGTGTGTCACTATTCTTTGCCTTGTTTCTTCTTCCAGGAGAAGCTGAGTGCTGACAGGAAGAGAGAGGGCACCAATAGGATATGAGCTGCTGAATGATAGTTTATGCATTTTGCCTACAGAGGGCACTTCAATTGGACCTATTCTGAAACTAGAGCAGATCCTTTAAAAATGGAGGACCTAAAAAGTACAAGAGAGGTGGGACTTGTTGAGCGAATTTCTTTCAAATTCAATTTGGACGATTCGCCAAATTTCCGCAAGAAATTTAGGTTTGTCCACTCGAACTTTTATGAATTGTTTATCTCTATGGGGTGTCAACTGAATATCAAAAAAGGAACTCACCCACAGCCTCAAATCGATTTTACCCTTAAATTATAAGTGAAATCCGATTCACTCGTACTAGTATTAGACAAAATCTAGGGAGTCAGGGAACATAAATAATGACATTTGGTACAATATGTATTATTAAAGAGCCCTAAGTTAAAATAATACCACTTCTGGTTAACTTCTGGTTACCTACACAAATTGATAGGGCAAGCTGTTGGAGCACCCTATGCTTCTTCTTTAGGCATAATACAAACAAGTTACAAACTGTAACTTACAGCTACCTATGTACAAAGGCGACAACGCTCAGGGAGCCATATATTGGAATGGGAGGTAAAACCTTGGCATGCATTGTCCCTCCCTCCTGCTGTAACTAACAAACAAGATGAGTCATCCTGAAAAGCTCCTTGCTGAGAGGTCTATTGTGTTATATTGTTATAGCCAAATAGCAATTAATTTATCTTAATTGTTTCTAATGTAATCAGCTGTGATACTTTCTAATGCAGACATGAGCCTATTAATGGTATGTAGATAGCTCACAGTGCAATGTGATGTGTGCATCTGTATACAAAATAACTACAAAAAAGCACAGTTGTTTTTCAACTGACAAACATGAATAGTGGCGAACTGCCCATAGGGAGACCTGGGCATACGCCCGGTGGGCCACACTGCTTTGGGGCCAGTTGGGCTGCCAGTTAATCAATTCCTGCATCCCTAATTTACCCCCAGCACATGGCCCAACTCTATCTTCCGAGCCAAGCAACCCTAACTCATGTTCTGCCTCCAATGCGTTACCCTCCCTGCCTACCCTCTGTTACATGATCTGCCCTTACACTACAAAAGCTTGAATACCTTCAAGTTGGCCATATCTACCCCCTGCACCTTGCAATGCTATAGCCTCAGCCTTGAAGGACACTAAGGCCCTTATTTATCACGGGCTAGCGCCAGGTAGTGTCTGACGAGCGCCAGGTAGCGGCAGCTAACGGCGACTACCGACTCAAGTACGCCCGGCGGCGGTCACAATGACGCATTTATCAAGCAAAATGAGGCTAGCGCCGGCGAGAGCGACGGCTAGCGCGGCATTCATCATGAAGCCGCCTGGACCGAACAGCGCCGCTGCAAATTCCCTCACAGCGCCAGGTATGAGCTGTCGCTCCCTGGCGATGTCCAATGCATTTCAATGGAGCAATCTATAATTAATCATAATTAATTGGTATTATTTTTTTTATTTTTTTTTTTTTAATGTCAAAAATTCGGAGACCACTTCTGCAATGTTCGGATTTATTTTTAAGTAAAAAAAAATTTGTAAAAAAATTTGTGCAGAATTGATCTAACAGGTCTGAGATTAATGTATTCATATTACAAAATGATTCTAAAACATGTATAATGTTACATTCAAAAAATATGGTTGTTTAGGGGTTAAAAACTAGTTAATACCCATCGCCGCCAGCGCTCTGGGGTTTAAACAAGGAATGGACAGCGACAGCACATTCGGAGCGTGATTTGTTAGCCGTTCGCTCTGGCCATTCGTTGTCAGGCGCTCACATATAACGCTGAACCTGTGAAACAGCGACCCCCCAGCCCGTATTCAACATTACTGCACACCGACTGAGTCGCTGTCATCAAGCTAACGCCGGCCAAGCACAGCGAATACTGGCTGGCGCTGAAAAAATCACGCTACAGTCGCTCATCTGGCGCTACCTGGCGCTATTAATGATTCGGCCTCCCCGGCTCAATGGGGATGCCGTGTGGTGGTCATGGGCTGCTCAGGTCGGAAATGTCACTGGATGTAAGTAACCTTTTTGTTTTTTGGCTACTGAATAACTTTGATTGTCAATAACCCCCCTCTTCCACCCCCGATCTTTATTCCACATCTCACACATTGTATCACATTGACATTACTTTTGTGTGTAGAAACATATAGAACTAGGCAACCAAAACCTCATCCTGATGAAGAAATGGGTATCCCCTAAAAGTTCCTGGGGTGCAGTAAATGGACTTCACATCCTTTTACGCCTGGCGAGGAGTGCTGATCGTCTGGAAGCCACACTCTGGTATTTCGCTGCGAGGAACAAAGAGGTTAATTACTTTTTGTGCTTTCGAAGGGCTCTTTTCTGCAGCCATTTTTCAGCAATTTAGTTAATCTAATGGCGTTTCATTGGGTCGTTTGCCGCCACTGCACAGGCCGTTTTGCAGCTCTCGCAGCCCATTTGTAAGTAAAAGATATTCCAAATATTGATAATGTGATATTATGTATATGTAATCCACAGATACATCAAAATAATGGCGCAGTAGAGCCCATAAAATATATTGCTTATTCTCTCCCAAAAGTGATTAGACCGTCTGTGACCGTAAAACTATTGATCCTTAACTGTGCCGGCGCAGTGATGTGTATTTTGCCTTTACGGTGTTATGTTGCACCGACGCGCGGGGTGAGAGGTGATGTCACAAGTACCAAACTTGTTGAAAGGTCACACTTCCCCAACCGCTTGACTTGATGGTTGGTAGCTACAAGGGCAACAGATCTCACAGTGCTGTACATTGCATTGGGATGCATGATCTCTCCCTCTTGCTGTAATTATAACCAACAAGATTAGTCATTCTGAATGGCCTTACGTTGTGTTACATTGTTATAGCCAAGGAACAGCTGATGTATCATTGTTTCTGTTGTAATCAGCTGTGATACTATGTAAAGCAGTCATGAAATTTAAATAGCTCCCAGATAGCTTACAGCTTTCTGTAATGTGCGCATTGCGCTGCAATGGAGAGAACTCAGTCTCCTCTGTAAATTATGGTTTCTGGTATACCATGTTTCAAAATCTGAAATTCAGTTTCAAAGGGAACCTGTCAATAAGAAAGCTTTTAAAGTGGACCAAAACCCATGCCGATTGGCCTGGGAATCTATAAGATTCCCAGACCAAACGATTCCCTCACCCCCTCCGGGGCATCCAAAATCGGGATGCCCTGCTGTGTGAAAGCCCCCAGGTCGCCCCATACACTTACCTTGTTTCCAGGGCCAACAGCACATACATGAGCCGTGGGCGCATCCCCGCTATCCCTTTAGCAGGGCGAGCGCCCGCACCAGGCATTTGTGAATGGCCGGCGCAGGCATGCTCCCTGTTAGAGGGTAGTGGAGGATGCGCCCGCCAGCGCGCTTTGAGCCACTGGCCTTAGACGACGTGACGCCAGTTGCTCTGAGCGCGCTGACTGGACGAGCGGCCGTGCATGTGCTGTAGGACCGGGAAGAGGTGAGTTGGGCTCGGTGATCTGGGGGGTTTCACATCGGGGTGCCCCAGGGGAAAGGACCAAAACCCAGGATAGTCAAAATCCTGGGTTTTGGTCCACTTTAAAATTCCAGTCAAGGACATCCTTTTTGACCACTTTTATTTACACTTTTGTGGAGTTTCTCTACAGACCTCAGATCAGGGCATACGTTTACCCTCACCCAGTCCCCTGGTGGCAGGGACACACAGGGGTAAAAAATGAGCACCGGAAAGTTCCCTACCCCCACCCTTGAGATGTGTGATAACTGATGATTTTGAAGCTGTATGCTGGATGCTAAACCTAACCCAAGTGGATCTATACGAATGTGTCCCACTGGGAATTCTTGCCAAAACCCACGGAGATCGGCCCAGGAATCTATCAGTTTCTTGGGCTGAATAATTCCATCCCTCCGGGGCATCCAAAATTGGGATGTCCCGCTGTGTGAAACCCCCCAGGTCGCCCATAAACTCACCTTATGGCTCCTTATGGCCAGTCCGCCCCTGCCTGGAGGCAATCGTGCCACCCCTCCACATTCCAGCCTGTAGGTGCGCATGTGCAAAGCATGTGTAAAGCAGTCAAGCAAAACCCCACAGCATTTCTGCTCCCGGTGGTTTACGTGGCAGGTATTCAAGTCTACTGAGCGCAGCACGTGTGCAGAGTGGGGATCGGGGATTCAGATGAGGACAGACAAGGCTTTATATTGTTCATATATCACATCATAGAAAGCTGTGAGCTATTTACATTACATTAGCAGCTCCATGCAAGATGAGTGGACAGTGTAGCCAGGCAGTGGGAAAAGCAAGCAGGATGCTCGGCTGCATAGCTCGAGGCATCACCAGTAGGAAGAGGGAGGTTGTGATGCCGCTGTATAGAGCCCTGGTGAGGCCACAGCTAGAATACTGTGTGCAGTTCTGGAGACCTCCCCTGCAAAAAGACATTATTCAAATAGAACGTGCCAAAGGCCGGCAACAAAAATGGTGGAAGGACTTAAACTTAAAACTTAATCAGGACAGACTTAAAGAACTTAATTTGTACAGTCTGGAGGAAAGAAGGGAGAGGGGGGGGGACATGATGGAGACCTTTAAATATGTGAAAGGATTGAATAAGGTTCAGGAGGGAAGTGTTTTTAAGAAGCTTAATGATAGAACAAGGGGGCACAACCTGAAGCTAGTCGGGGGGAAGATCAGGAGCAATGTTAGAAAATATTATGTTACAGAAAGAGTAGTAGATGCTTGGAACACTTCCAGCAAAGGTAGTTGAAAAATCAACAGTCACTGAATTTAAACATGCCTGGGATAAGCACACATCTATCCTAAGATAAAGAGTACATACAGTATACACATAAGGGCAGACTAGATGGACCGTATGGTCTCCTTCTGCCGTCAACCTTCTATGTTTCTATGTTTACAATGTATCACAGCTGATTAGGAAAGAAACAATTATGATATATCAGTTGCAGCCTAGCTGTAACAATGTAACACAATGTAACTATCAGCAGGGAGCTGGTAGGCTGTTCAGAATGGTTTATCACATTAGTTATAATCACAGCAGAAAGTAGAGCTATTACAACCCGTTTTTTTTTGCTAAATGTAATATAACGCATTGTATGTCACTGTGAGATCTATCACCTCTGTATATGGGGAAACCAAGGAGTTTCTTACTGGGAGGCATGCCAAATTAGGATAACCCTAGGACAGGGAATCATCTGGCCCTAGACTCTATGGCCAGTCGAAATGGGTTTTAGTCAGCTTTAAGCAGATGTAGGAGCCACAGCCCTGAAATGTAGAGCAGGATTCTGAGGATGGATACAAAGGTGAGAAACAAAGTAAATTGGTAAAGCAACAGATTGACTGATGGAAAGGTAGATGGATTATAAAACAAAATTCATAAATTAGTATATAGATAGATATGGGATAGATAGATAGATAGATAGATAGATAGATAGATAGATAGATAGATAGATAGATAGATAGATATGGGATAGAGATAGATCATGAGTAGTTGGGGTGCTCTGTAAAATATATTTAGCCAGAAGCCTTAGTTTGCAATGCAATCCAGTTTTTTTTTTTTTTAAGATCAGACCTGGCTAATTGATATGATGTTTGGTAACATAGCCGGGGTGACAGCTTAATGAAGTGCCAGAACAGGGAGACGATGATGTGTACTTCCCTTGCCAGAGCCAGGCTTAATAGACCCTTTATCTGTCAATTATAGATAATTGGAGACAATTCCAAGGAAGATGTATTGCTCAGCATTATGGAAGAGTGCTACTACCCTCATTTGTGCCTTGTCTATCTATCTATATATCTATCCCATATCTATATATCTATTCATACATCTATCCCATATCTATCTATCTATCTATCTATCTCATATCTATCTATCTATCTCATATCTATCTATCTATCTATCTATCTCATATCTATCTATCTCATATCTATCTATCTGTCATTTTCCTTCCTAACTTCTTTCTATATTTTCTTTTCCTATTCCATTTCAATCTATCTATCTATCTATCTTTTTTTCTCTCCCCCATATATTCCTCTCTCCCTGTCTCTGTTTCTTTACTATACTGTCATCTCCCAACTATAGGTTAGAAGGCATTAGGGTTGGTAATGCTGCGAATTTAGTGGAGGCCAGCTGATCGAGGTTTGGCGAGCGGGCAGGGTAGCTGATCGCTGTCCCCGCCGTGGCCGCCGCTGCTTCTCCTTCTGGGGCATGGACACATGCAAGTACCCAGCTCTGTGCAGCTGGTAGGTGTGGCCAGTGGCAGCATTCTTTACTTGCACGGGCCACACACACCTGGACATAAATACAGCAAATGGCTCTCATTGGCATGCGCCGTTGGAATTGGAAAAGGTGAGTTGTTTGGGGCTTTCTGGGGGATTTCACACAGTGCAGTATCCCAATTCTGGATGCTTATAGATTCCTGGGCCGATCTGTGGGTTTTGGTACACTTTAATCCGGCCCTGCCTGTAGTGGTGGATTTAAAGTGGACCAAAACCCAGGATACGCAAAAGTTTTGACTATCCTGGGCTTTGTTCCTTTCCCCAGGGGCACCCCGATCAGTGTGAAACCCCCCCCCCCATTTTGCCACAGCAACTCACCTCTTCCAGGTCCCACGGTGCGTCTAAGAGCAGCGGTTCTAATGACCACATCCACCGCCTCCCTCTAACAGGGAGCATGCCTGCGCTGGTCATTCACAAATGCCTGCCACGGGCATGCGCACTGCTAGAGGATGCGGCCGTCAGAGGCGCTGCTCTTAAACGCACCTTGGGACCGGGATAAGGTAAGTCGGCTGCGGCGGTCTGGAGGGGTTTCACACAGCGGGGCACCCTGCTCACCCCTAATCGGGGTGACCCCGGGGAAAGGACCAAAACCCAGGATAGTCAAAATCCTGGGTTTTGGTCCACTTTAAATTGGACCAAAACCAAGGATTTTGACTATCTCTGGTTTTGGTCCCCGCTGTGTGAAACCCCCAGGTCGCCCACTGCAACTTACCTTTCCCCGGTCCTACGGCGCATGCTCCTCATCTGCTCATAAACCCCTCACCTAACTCCCATCCTCTGACCTAAACCAGAACCCCCTCCCGAAACTCTGAAACCCCTCCCTAGCAGGGGAAACCCATTTTTAAATTTAGCCTAGGGTCCCATTTTGTCTAAAACTGGCCCTGTCTGAATATCAACCCAAAATGCTCAAATGTCTTGACAGAGTTAAACCGCACAGATTTAGCCACACTTTCGGTCTCTTTAACAGATTGCTTCCCTCTCTTTTTTATCCGCCGCCTAAATGGAATTTATGTGAAGTCGCAGCTGACTTCAGAGTTTAAATTCATTGCATAGGGATGACTAGGAAACAGAAGGCTTTCTTGCATAATTTAAAGAATTCATTTCCATTCTCCCCTCTCTTCTCGCTTTCCAGCCACTTATTTGCTTTTAACGGCCGCCCCACTTCAAGCCGGGGACAGCGAGCCGGATGGGCTCTCATAACAACTGTGGCACCGCAATCCACTCTCCCAAATCTTGATTCATCTGCCTTATTAAAATCTGCATATTGGAGGCTTAAATAACCGCCACCATCTTTACTGAATTTACCGGGAGGGGATAACCATCCAGTAACATCCTCGAGACTCACGGAGGAGGCGCCACATCATTCTTGTAACAGTCACAGCACAAATGTATTTGGTTTGCAACATCACTTTACAAAAAGTCGCACTTATCAAAAAACAGAAGCCAGCTCACCAACCTTATTAGAGGCCGATTCATTAATAGCGCCAGGTAGCGACAGATGAGCGACTGTAGCGTGATTTTTTCAGCGCCAGCCAGTATTCGCTGTGCTTGGCCGGCATTAGCTTGATGACAGCGACTCAGTCGGTGTGCGGTAATGTTGAATACGGGCTGGGGGGTCGCTGTTTCACAGGTCCAGCGTTGTATGTGAGCGCCTGACAACGAATGGCCAGAGCGAACGGCTAGCTTCATATTCATCAACAAATCACGCTCCGAATGTGCTGTCGCTGTCCATTCCTTGTTTAAAACCCCAGAGCGCTGGCGGCGATGTGTATTAACTAGTTTTTAACCCCTAAACAACCATATTTTTTGAATGTAACATTATACATGTTTTTAGAATCATTTTGTAATATGAATACATTAATCTCAGACCTGTTAGATCAATTCTGCACATATTTTTTTTAATTTTTTTTTTTACTTAAAAATAAATCCTAACATTGCAGAAGTGGTCTCCGATTTTTTGACATTAAAAAAATAAAAAAAAAAATGAATACCAATTAATTATGAATAATTATAGATTGCTCCATTGAAATGCATTGGACATCGCCAGGGAGCGACAGCTCATACCTGGCGCTGTGAGGGAATTTGCAGCGGCGCTGTTCGGTCCAGGCGGCTTCATGATGAATGCCGCGCTAGCCGTCGCTCTCGCCGGCGCTAGCCTCATTTTGCTTGATAAATGCGTCATTGTGACCGCCGCCGGGCGTACTTGAGTCGGTAGTCGCCGTTAGCTGCCGCTACCTGGCGCTCGTCAGACACTACCTGGCGCTATCGCTTGATGAATAAGGGCATTAATTTAGCACGGACAGGGAGATCTGAAGCAAAGCTCCTCCAAGAGAATGTATAGCAGTAATTTGTCCAGCTTTCCATAAGAAGTAACTTTTATTTCATTCTACCCTACATCAATGTTTCAGGGTCATGGGATGATCGTTGCAGCCTTTCCCGTACAACCCAAGGGCAGCAGGCAATGTAACAAAGCCAAGGAGCTCTCTCCTGGCTTGAGATCATTAAGCATGACACAGTGATGGCGCCGATGAGATGCACGTTGACATGTGTCAGGATGGATAGAGCACAGCCGGCTCCTCTATGTGTGTGCAGGTGTATTCTGGGGAGGCCGACAGACATGGAGAGCAGCCTTGTAACATTTTGCTAAATGCCATTTATACAAAAGTAAAAGGACCGGATGGAGGCGGCTAATGAGCGGAGACAGCTCAACAAAATTGTGTTGCCAGGAATCCTTTACCCTGATCATCTTGTTGTAAAGTGGTGCAGTTCATTGTGTCTGCCCGACAATACGCTTCATCCTTTGTGAGAGCGCCCTGGCGCAGGGTCACCTCTGCCAGCCACACGGACGCTGAGTGAGAACTGGTTATTTTATTTTTTCAAGGACCAAATGAAAAGAATGATTTCCAGCTCTCTAAAAAAATGTGTTGACCAAATCTCTGCAAATTGCAGCCACACCTCAACCTCGATTCAGTAAACTTTCCATAAAATGTCTTTTCTTAAAATTCCAAATATAATGGTCATGTCATTCTTTATTTCAAAATAGTATTTTCATTTACAGTATTTAAAAATAGGGTGTGATTCAAATAAGAAAACCCTGCAAGACTGGTCTAGTCAACGAAGGCTTAGAAGCTCAGCCAGAAAATGTTAGGCCCATCTGAACCAGTTCCAGTTATTGGGGAATTGATTCTGCAGGGGAAACCTCTGGCAAGCCTGGCCCAGTCAGTGAGGGACAAGAGACCATCAAGCCCCAAATCAGTCATCTAGGAATCAGGGGCAAATGCCTGGGATGCCCTAATAGCTGCCCTAAAAACTATAGGAGTTTGGAGGTTGCCAGGAGGTGACCCCCAGTGAGCCTGACACCAGTCTTCGGGTGATCAGGGGACTATAATATTGTGGGCCAACCCAGTCCTGCTCCAATCAGCAAGGGATCCCAGGAATAGAAACATTAGGCCCATGTATTGTGACTCATCATTGAGAATTCCAAGGATCTTCAAGAGTCAAAAATAAATTAAACCAGACCAACACAACAAACTGCTCATACGCATCCCTCTCCAAGGCAATTTAGATTGTTGCACATACAAAATAATTTACCTTTTTCTAACGCCTACTAGGATACACAACAACAAGATCAGCCCGAAAAATGGCTCTGCCTAAATTACAGCCGCACACCAGAATATTTATTTATTTACACACTGGGATACATTTTAAAAACAAAATGGCCGCTCATGGGCTTACCTTTCTTTTCCAACTGTGCCAGGCTGTTGGTCCGGTTTAAGTGTTTTGGTCAATCCAACATTCCATCCATTCTATCAGGGTAAGAATTAGATAAAAGAAATGGGGGAGGGCAGAAAAGGTAGTAGAATAAATGTATCCCTCTCCCGGGACATTATCTGCCTACCCCTCCCCCCCCCCCCAATATATGGTCCCCCTATGGGACATGTCCCCCTTCCCCCATACATGGTCCCATTTTCCCTCCCCCTTGAATTCTCTACTGCCATTAAGCTACATAAGCCCCACCTTGAAAACTTGAAAAGGCTGTCTGGGCAAGTAAGTCGTGTTACTCAAGGAGCTTTTCCCCATACCCAGGTCAACTTACCCAACCTCCATACTTATCATTTACCCAAAAATACCTAGGCCCCTACATGGTCCCATTCCCCCTCCCACCCTGAACTTGGTCTGCTCTACCTGCTCACCTCTTGCCTGGTCTCCTCTATCTTCTCCTGGACATAGTTCAAAATGGGATCCCAAACCCTCAACCTTCAATGTACCCTTAATATTTATACTCTTCCTCCTTCATGTCGGGAGCTCCACCAAACACCCCCCTTGGAATGGCAACTGCAATGCTCGCCCTGGCCTAGAAGCGGCACTGGATAGACCTGTGGCCTCGTGGGGAGGGGGGACATGGAGGGGATTTAAAAAAAACAGTAAACATTATTTCAAAGCGGACCAAGCCACATCTTTTCGAGAGATATGTCATGCTTGTCTCACTCCACCGGTACCTTTTGGATTCTGCCATTTTCTCTTTTCTCTTTTTTCTGAGCAATAGATCCAGCAATGTCTAGGATGCCAGGGGTCTGAGTGGCAGTGGCAGTACCAGCG
The DNA here is from genome assembly GCA_027917425.1 of Gastrophryne carolinensis. Classification (NCBI taxonomy): domain Eukaryota; kingdom Metazoa; phylum Chordata; class Amphibia; order Anura; family Microhylidae; genus Gastrophryne; species Gastrophryne carolinensis. Next base: position 635,972,202 of record CM051234.1, read on the forward strand.
ATTGCTGGATTGCATCATGACCCATTGCATTTGACTGTTAGGTGTTTTGGGTGAATTAGTTGATGCATACATTGTGGAGGTACTTGACACTAAAGTGCTTCCCCAAAAATAAGGGCTTATTTTCAGGGGGGTATCTTATTTTTCCAGAAGATTTTTTTATGGAGCTGATAAATCTTCATCCCTGGCCTCTGCACAGGCACACAGGCTGTTGTGTAGATGCCAGTGGACTTGTAAGTATACAGCGTGCCCCACACTGATCACTAGCCTGCTAAGGGCACAGAACTGCCCATAGAAAATAAGTAGAAAAGTTTTATGGAGCAACCCCCACAAGGAGCATCATAGGACGGTGGCCGTTCCCTGTCTGGGGTCCTGACTGTGATGGGGCCTTTAGGTCCTGAGGTCAAAGGCAATATCCATATTTGCCCCTTGCCCCACAGACAGACCTGGACTATTCAACCCTTTTTGTTTTGGGTCTTTTAAGTGCATTTTTTATTAACTGTAACTAGGTCTTATTTTTGGGTTAGGTCTCATTTTAAGGGAAACAAGGTTATTGAGAATGGGGAAAACTGAGTCAAAAATTAGCCTGTGATACGTTGACAAGCCCATGATATCCCTGCTGTGCCCTGTCTCCAATGGTATAGCGCCCTGAGCGACTGCACAGCTTGCACACCCCAAAGGCCGCCTATGCTCAAGACAAATGGCCGCCCAACCTACCAAGTCAGTTGAGAAAGCAATTCAAGTGGTGACATGTTTTGGAAAATACACAAGCTTTTGGCTTATCTCTGCAGATATATTACAACTTGTGTTGGGTGAATCCCTATAAGTTTGGGTTCCGCAAGTTTGGCCGAACGTTGAACCAATGTTTGATTTGGGTACCAAACATGACCAGAGCCCAAACGCGGTCCCCATTGAAATCAATTAGGGCCCAAACTTTGGGACCCAAAAATGTCCCGCATGCAAATTGTGCAGCAGCAGGAAGCGGTTGTACACTTACCTGATCCCCACAATCCGGTCAGACAGACGGCGATCTTTCCTCAAAATGTCCACGGCCAGGGCTTTAGAAATATGGCTGCCCCATGAGAGAGAACACTCTACTTTGTAAGATGATGCCAGTGTCCTCACTCATGCGGATGGCCATCTTTCTGAATCCCTGGCTATGGACATTTTTATAGGAAAGAACCAGAGATGCCAACCTTGGGGACCAGTTTACAGGGTGATGGGTGGGGTGTGGCTTATTCACTGGATTTTGAGGAACAAATGTTTATCACCACCATAGCAATTTGCAGGTATACATAATGCTGGCATGCTAATTCTGGCCTTTTTTACACCTAGGAGTCAAAGGTAACTTATAGTGAGGGGCTGGTGACCATCCAATCATTTAGTGTTGTCTGCTAGTCAATAGCATGTGGTTTGGTGAATCAGCGGGGAGGGAGAAAACATTCATGATTTGCTGGGTGGAATTGTAGTTTGACAGGGTGACTGGGTAAGTGGGGGTTAAAACCATGTGACTCCCGGGAAAATAGAGTGACTTGGCATCATAGTGCTCAGCAGTCAGCGCACTGTTCCAAAGCTGACAGGGTCCTTGCCACATGCCTAAGGGCAAATCTAGCCAACCAGACACTTAGAAGTAGTCAGAGGCAGCCAATAGTGAGGGGCTGGTGGCCAGCCAATCATTTAGTGACGTCTGCTGGCCAATAGCGCTGGGTCGGTGAATCAGCGGGGAGAGAGAAAAGATTCCTGTTTTTTGCTGGGTGAAATCATAGTTTGATTGGGTGTCCAGGTGAGTGGGGGTTAAGACCATGTGACTCCCGGGAAAACAGAGTGATTTGGCATCTCTGCAAGCAGTGCATTAAGCAGGCACCGCACTGCTCCTCTTGTTCCAAGGCTGACAGGGTCTCCTTGCCACACGCCTAAGGGCAAATCTAGCCATCAGACACTTAGAAGGAGTCAGAGGCAGCCTATAGTGAGGGGCTAGATAGCCAGCCAATCATTTACTGGTAAACAAATAGATGAAGAGAATACCGCGCTTAACTTGACAAAACATCAAAATGAACACACAAAAAAGAATTAATTAACCAGCTCGACGTGCAAAACTTATATCCCACCAATAAGTCCACAAACATATATTGCAACCAGCACAGAGCTAAGTGAGAGTGTTTAAGTCCTCTTTAAAGTAAATCGATTAAAGATCCATCTTCCACCAGTGCTTGAGTATTCAAAGAATATTGTGATCCCACCACCACTTGTATGCTCTTACCAAAGATATGGCTTTAGAATGCGTTGATCAAGTATTTCAAATGTTGCCCACTCATAGGGTAATCGCCCACTTTTCAACCCCCTTAGAGGCAGTAGGTATGCTCAAGATTAAATGCATGTAAAAAGAAAAGAGATTCCATAGTGCAACATGCTAAAATCAAGGGAGCTTTAATAATAATAGGCCAATTGACCACTCACATTAAAAACATGAAAACTGCGCATATAAAAAACAGGCCAGTAAGGCCAACTTACGCTGCTCGATCCCCAGAGCTTCAAAGGGGAGAGAATATCCAAAACCGCCGGCTCTCCAACGCGTTTCGTCGCCCTCTGCGACTTCTGCTAGGTGAGCCGGCGCGGCGGTGATTCCTGTTTAAATGTCCGGGTTGGAGGGCGGGGCTAATCACCCACGTTGGCAACCTCCAATCACAGCTCTGCTCGTCATCAAGCACACTGTTCAATCGAAATAAAGATGGGTACAGCTCAATAGCAGCCACTCAATACAGCTGTATGCATCATCATGCGCACTCGCCAATCAGTGCAGAGTATTGACCTCCATTGATAGTCTATCTCCACACTATTAATCATTTACTGGTGTTTGCTAGCCAAAAATGCATGGGTTGGAGATCTCAGTCAGCCAATCAGTGGTGAAAAGAAAGACATTTATGTTTTGCAGGGTGATTTTGTAATTTGACAGGGTGACCGGGTGAGAAGGGGTCAAAACCCAAAGACCGGTGAAAAATGGGTGACTTGGCATCTTTGAAGAACTGTGACTTCCGACCGGATCTCAGTGCTCAGGTAAGTTGTACAGCCACTTCCTGCTGCTGCACACTCTGCATTGGGTTAAAGTGGCTCAAAACCCACCTCGATCGGCCTGGGATGCCCCGCTGTGTGAAAACCCCCAGGTCACCCGTTCACTCACCTTTGTTCCCGCTCCAACGGTGCATGCGTGAGCCACGGCTGCATCGTCGCTATCCCTCTATCAGGGCGCGTGCCTGCGCCAGCCATTTGGGAATGGCCGGTGCGGGCACGCTCCCTATTCGAGGGAAGCGGTGGATGCGGCTGCTAGCACGCTTCGAGCTGCTGGACTTAAACGCCATGTTAAATGGCGTGATGTCAGCTTATCTGAGTGCACTGATTAGACGAGAGGCCGCACATGCGCCATAGGCCCGGGAAGAAGTGAGTTTCTTTGGGCGATCTGGGGGGTTTCACACATCGCGGCACCCCCGATCAGGGTAAAAGGTGCAAAACCCAGGATAGTCAAAATCCTGGGTTTTGGTCCACTTTAGGCTGGTTGATGGGCTGCTCAGCAGCTTTTCCGGGTTCCTCCGAACTCCAAACTCGAACACGGAAGTCTGTGTTCGGCCCTGGTACCCAAACTTGCAAGGTTCGGTAGGAACCCCAACTTTGCAGTTCGTTTTTTCCCAACACTAATTACAAGCCGAGAAAGTGAAAGCTTTCACAGTCAGTAGCGGTGAAAGGTCTTCAAAATATCCCAGTAAGTCCTGTGGACTATTTTCTAAATGACAAATTTTCTTTGAGGAACGGCAGCAAATGAGGCTGCAGCGACTCGGGCAGCTGTCTTTCTTTCCATCACACTCCTGACATTTTGACATAGAGCTTTGCCTGACTGCTGGTGGCCTATGATCATCTCATCACCTCCTCGTACCCTGAAGTGCTTCTAAAAACAGTCATCTCCTTTGTCAAGTCTTCTTACTAGCCCGAAGCTCAGCTATTTTTTTTTCTAACCTGCTGTAATATCACACTCATCTTCATCATTTTTTTTTTTCTTTTTTTTTTGCCTTCTGCTGATTTAAAGACTCCTTTTCAGAGTTCCGGTGCCGTTGCTCGATGTCACAGAACATTGACTGTTGGGTGAATTGCATCGTTCCCATTTCTATGGCAGTCAATGGCCACTGATACATGACCCTCGTAACGTGTTTCTAGACCCCCTTCAGCAATAATTATTTTTATGATTCATTGTTATTTTGCTAGAATTTTCAACCAGACCCAACACCCTCCGAGGCTTTCGCCTAATTGAATTATGGGGCCTTTTTGAGCAGTTTGTGTTTCATACCGAGAGAAATAGTGAGTGGAGGGCAACAACCTGCCCTCTTCTTGGCGTATGCAGAGAAAGCCGGTAATTCAATTACAAAGAGCCCCTGGATATAATGTCCTCTTGTTAGAGTTAAAGTGGATGGCGCAAATATTTCATTGTCTCTCTCGTTTTGCTGTGAGATTATCGCATTTCACCATGGGGCAATGCACCCGGCCATGATTCTGTCGCCGCTCTTCTGCATCATTGTCTCTAGTCTTCATCTTTAGATGGTTTTATGTAAGGGCAGTTATATCCGGATGCTGCATCCGTAGTGCGATTCTTCAGCGCTGGAGACAGAATAATATTTGAAGTACATAAATGCAGTTTGCCTGGAAAATGAGGAGAAGAACTTGAAATAAATTAAAGAGAAAGAAAGTGAGGGAGTTGAATTGAAAAAAAGAAAGATAAAAAGATAGAGAACACTTTGCCCTGATGAAGTAACGGGTTGCCACAGTCACTGAAAGCATGGGTAACGGGGAGGCCGATTCATTAATAGCGCCAGGTAGCGCCAGATGAGCGACTGTAGCGTGATTTTTTCAGCGCCAGCCAGTATTCGCTGTGCTTGGCCGGCGTTAGCTTGATGACAGCGACTCAGTCGGTGTGCGGTAATGTTGAATACGGGCTGGGGGGTCGCTGTTTCACAGGTTCAGCGTTGTATGTGAGCGCCTGACAACGAATGGCCAGAGCGAACGGCTAGCTTCATATTCATTAAAAAATGACGCTCCGAATGTGCTGTCGCTGTCCATTCCTTGTTTAAACCCCAGAGCGCTGGCGGCGATGGGTATTAACTAGTTTTTAACCCCTAAACAACCATATTTTTTGAATGTAACATTATACATGTTTTTATAATCATTTTGTAATATGAATACATTAATCTCAGACCTGTTAGATCAATTCTGCACAAATTTTTTTTTAATTTTTTTTTTACTTAAAAATAAATCCTAACATTGCAGAAGTGGTCTCCGAATTTTTGACATTAAAAAAAAAAAAAAAAAAAATAATACCAATTAATTATGATTAATTATAGATTGCTCCATTGAAATGCATTGGACATCGCCAGGGAGCGACAGCTCATACCTGGCGCTGTGAGGGAATTTGCAGCGGCGCTGTTCGGTCCAGGCGGCTTCATGATGAATGCCGCGCTAGCCGTCGCTCTCGCCGGCGCTAGCCTCATTTTGCTTGATAAATGCGTCATTGTGACCGCCGCCGGGCGTACTTGAGTCGGTAGTCGCCGTTAGCTGCCGCTACCTGGCGCTCGTCAGACACTACCTGGCGCTAGCCCGTGATAAATAAGGGCCATAGTATGTAAGGCTGAATAAAGACTTTGGTCCATCCAGTTCAGCCTGTTTATCTCCTTCCAGTGGTCTAATGGCCATAGCTGGAAATGTTATTACATGCAAGGAGGGCATCCTGGGCCACTATAGATCTCCTTCCAGTGGTCTAGTAGCCATAGCTGGAAATGTTATTACATGCCAGGAGGGCATCCCGGCCACTTTTGACCATTTTTACTGTATCCATCATTAGTACCTCCTCTGGCAGCGAGTTCCATAGTCTCACAGCTCTTACAGAGAAGAATCCCCTCATATGTCGGTGGAGAAAGCACCTTTCCTCTAACCTCAGTGGATGCCCTTGGGTTATGGTTACACTCCGTGGTATAAATAGATTGTGGGACAGATCTTTGTATTGACCTTGAATATATTTATACATAGTTATTAGATCACCCCTCAAGCGTCTTTTTTCTAAACTAAATAAACCTAACTTTGACAATCTTTCCGGGTACTCTAGCCCCCGCACTCCTTTTATTACCTTAGTTGCTCTTCTTTGAACGCGCTCCAGTTCTGATATGTCCTTCTTAAGCACAGGTGCCCAGAACTGTACACAGTATTCCATATGGGGTCTGACCAGTGACTTGTACAGGGGTAAAATGCTGCTCTGGTCATGATCCCCTATGCCCCTCCCTTGCACCCCGTGATCCTATTTGCTTTGGCAGCAGCTGCCTGGCATTGATTACTACAGTTGAGCTTATTGTTAACTAAAACCCCTAGGTCCTTTTCCATTGTTGTTTTACCAAGTGTTTCTTTATTTAGTAGGCAGGGGACACTGCACTTGCTTCATCCATTGGTAAATAATCTCTATTTTATACATCATTTGTTGCTTCATTTCCCTCCTGGTTCTTTTCCACCTGTAGTTATTTAGAGGCTGATTCATTACTAACGCCAGGTATCGGCAGATGAGCGTCTGTATAGCTTCTGTTTAAACAGAAGAAAAGGAACATCGATTGAAATGTATGGGAGAGCAACAGTGACCGACAGGTAATACCTGGCGCTCTGGAAGCTAGAACGCCGGCGCTATACGCTGAGCTGCCTGTAATGATGAATCAGATGCTATATGGCGCTGTTAGAGTCGCTCACCAGATTCACTTTCATAAATGTGGCTTTGCGTACAGCGCCCGGCGTTCACCAGACGCTGCCTGCCGCGACGAGGCACTGCCTGGCGCTATCCTTTGATGAATAACCCCCATAGTAAAGGGATAGGCTGCTAGACACAAGCACTTTCATAGATTGGATTATACATATTGATTATGGGATTGGTTTATAGGATTTGATATTTTGCACTTTAACGTGCTATTTTTTGCACATGCACTTTGGGATGATTTGTTTATGGGGAAGGAGCTACATTGTTATTAACATATGTAACCTTTGGATAGTACAAGATTGAACAGTGCAGTGTCCCACACACGATACAGTGTCTAGTGTGTGTGTATATGTTTTTTAAAGTGAACTGTTTTAATCTTGTCTTTTGTGTTTGCCCAATATTATATGGTCTTTGTAATTATACAGTGGTGCAGGAGTTTGTTTTTGGTTTGGTTGTGGGGGTTGTGGGCTACCCCCACCTATTTTGCTTCTATAGTACTTTTTCAAAACAGGAAACCGCACCCCTGCCCTACTCTACTGGTGCGGTGGAGTTTTGTGTTTAGAAAAAGAAAGAGAGAATAAAAGAAACTGGAAACAATAAATGGTGGGAAGCTAAAAAGAGAGAAAGGTGTTAAGTAGCTGAAAAGTAAGGCAGAGGGGAGGAAGGTGACATAAGGGAATGTGGAAATGACATAAAAAAGGGGGACAGAAAAAGAGGAAATGGAGGGATCACAAAATAAGAGAAGAAAACAGGGAAATTCAAGAGGAAAGAAAAAGGTAAAAGACAATTATAAAGAAATGCACCTGCACAAGGGTGGCACAGGAGACTCAATCTGACATTCCAGTAAATAGGCGAGCGCCAGACAACCACCAATCAGTTACTTGGCTGGACTATTATATTAAAGGGAAAAAAAAATACTGACTCTGGGGCCTCCACCAGAGTTTGTGCCCAGGGGCCTCCACCACAATTAATCCGGCCCTGGTGAGCACTTAAATAATCTATAAGATTTCCGGGCTGATCAATTCCCACCCCCGGGACATCCAAAATCGGGATGCCCCGCTGTGTGAAACCCCCCAGATTGCCCCATACACTTACCTTGCTTCCCGGTCCAACGACGCATGCGCGAGCCACGGCCGCATCCCCGCTATCCCTCTAGCAGGACGCGTGCCTTCCCCAGGCATTTGTGAATAGCTGGCGCGAACACGCTCCCTGTTAGAAGGAATTGGGGGATGCGGCCGCCAGCGTGCTCTGAGTCGCTGGCCTTAAACGGCGCCTTAGATGGCATGAAGTCAGCGGCTCAGAGCGCACTGATTGGACGAGTGGCCGCACATGCGCTGTAGAACCGTGAAGAGGTGAGTTGCACTTGGATTGGGGTGCCCCGGAGGAAAGGACCAAAACCCAGGATAGTCAAAATCCTGGGTTTTGGTCCACTTTCAAACTTTCATACCGCAATCTCCTATCCAGCCCATTTTAGCAGTCACAGAACACTTGCATATTATCTGCTTTGCATAACTGAATGCACCGGCACACAGCACATATGTTTGTTCTCACCCCCTGTTGCCACGCTAAGCCTCACACGCTGCTTACGTCTGAGTCGCGTATTTGCTGGTGACAAGCTTGGCCCGGTCTGCCGCCTGACATCAGTTTGCCGCTCCAGGGCTTCCTCTATAGCCCATTTAACCTTAAGGGGTGATACTCAGGTGCGGCTCAATAACCTATATATGAGCATGCACAACGGCCCATTGCACGGGATTAAATATGTCACACTCCACTAAAATGAGCCATTTCCCACAGCCTATCGCTCGGCTGGGCATTCAGAGCTTCTAGAAGATGCAGTATGGAGAATGCGATGATACATAGACGGGGTTATGAGGAGGCTTCAGCTATGCGGGCGAGCAGCGAGAGTTCAGGGGCTGATGATGGGTTTTTTTTACATTAATACACTCAATGTTTGTTATTTTTAGGTAAGGTGCGTAGGTGGGTAACTGGCTAAAACAGAGGGAGGTTATTACAGGAAAACTCCCTTTTTGTCAGGTTTTTGGTGTTCTATCTTATGGTTTTCCTTTGACACTGTAACACATAAAGAACTCATAGATAAATTATTGAAGTTAGGACTCAATCCCTGGTTCAGTGGATTTCCAGTTGGCTGAAGGATCGGTATCAGAGAGTTGTTGTTAATGGCGTGCAATCTGAACAAAGGCGAGTTACAAGTGGTGTGCCGCAAGGCTCTGTCCTGGGCCCCATTCTTTTTAATCTGTTTGAAAGTGACATAGGAGAAGGCTTGGTAGGAAAAGTTTGCCTGTTTGCTGATGATAAAAAGGTTAGTAATAGGGTGGACACTCCTGGAGGTAACTGATGTTGCAAAGTTATCTATATTGATTATTGATCATGAATTACAACATTTTGTACAAAGTCACAAAAGCTTTGGGAAAGTCAATATGATGAAAAAGAAAAGCGAAGGAATCCAAAAATTGAGATCTGTTTTTCTTTTTACCTTAAAAAGGGACTTTGGAGTCCCTGGAGTCTGAGGACCGTCGGAGTTCCTGCCCTTGGGGCTTCCCAAATTGATGATTTAAACATCATTGTACTACTATTGTACCTGGACAATTAGGCCTGACTTCTTCTCTTTGTTATTTTGCTTTTACTTTCAATTTTATGCAGTACAAACTTTTCTCTGTAGTGTCTGGCAATGAGCGCGGCATATTTTAAGAAAATGTGAGCACATGCGGGCTCGTAATGTAAATATTTAATGAAGAGCTGCAGTAGGAATTGAGAAGGTATTCATTAACATTTGATTTCAGCCTGCGCTCATTGGTGGCCAGTTGGCGTTATTAGGGCTTAATAAGCAAGTCATTTAATATGCACTATTGCTGGCACTCCCGAAGACTCCTATATTTGTCCTGTGCTTTACAACCGTCTCCCTCATAAGCTAACTATGTCTGTAGACCTGACACATACACAGATCGGATAATAACCATTTTTCTCAAGTTTGTGAATTTGTAAGGAAGAAAGACGACCTTACTCTACAGTGGGGTTTGCATCAGTCGTGTAACTAAATGCGACGGAGTCTAGAAAAAATGGATATAACCGCACACGGGTCCAATGGTGGGTGCAAGGCCAGGGGGAGTCCCAAATCCCCGCTTAAATCTTGTATGTCAAAAATGCAATTGGTCAGCACTCCTTAAAAAATACAATGCTTTAATGAAGATCCATATAAAATCATCTCAAATAGAAAAAACAGCTTAAAAACAAGTAATGGAACCCGATGGATATGGAAATTCTCACGTGCTAACGCGTTTCGGACAGGAAAGGGTCCTTATTCATAGATAGGTGAGTCAATCCACAACAACGTTTAAATAAGCAAGAAAATTAGCGCCACTTACCCTACACCGCCCGTGCGTCACTCGCGCCGGAATCGCAATCCCAGAAGGCGTGCGCGCCGGACCCGCCACCCGGAAGCCCACCCGCGGGCAGCCGACAGAGACCCCCAATAGGCGCAGCTGACTCGGCGGAAGCGCGTCACACACACAAGGGCAAAGGCCAGTGGGAGGAGACGCGCGCTCCGTCGAAGGGAGACACGCACGTCATGGGGCTCACGTCACCACACACACAAGCGGCCACCATGGCAACGGGAACGCCACACACAACTAAAGAGGCCGCGACCCACGGCGCCAGAAACACACAGGACATGGGCATGTACATTATATACATAATATTGTTATAAAGGAGTAAGTTACTACGTGGCATGCAATTATAGACTATTCAAAAAGAATTGCATGAGCGTATTGACCAACATCGAATCATTGTATACGATTATTAGAAAGGACATATAAATAGTGACACATGTAAATGAACAAACTTATGCACATTATTTAATAACATACCTTAACTACCCATATAGTAACTTGCAAAGAATAACTAATTATTTCCCTGTGTGAATACACACATGAGCGCCCATTGATTAATTACCAAGTATATCTACACATATTGTGAAACGCGTTAGCACGTGAGAATTTCCATATCCATCGGGTTCCATTACTTGTTTTTAAGCTGTTTTTTCTATTTGAGATGATTTTATATGGATCTTCATTAAAGCATTGTATTTTTTAAGGAGTGCTGACCAATTGCATTTTTGACATACAAAATGTGACGGAGCCCTGGTACAAAATTAGATGGGGCCTTATCAAGGCTCATACAGTAAACTTTTTTCGGTCTTTTAACTCAGTTGGATGCAGCTAGACAACTAAAAACTGAAACAGCAGCGACAACTGGTGCTTCCTTTTTTTTAAATGATGCCAAGTGAGCGCAAATATTATAGGTTCAGCATAAGTATTACTTTTTTTTTTTTTCAGCAGAGCATACGAGTTCAAACATAGCAGTGGCAGGAGCTTTTGGGAGTACCAAATGTTGGATACTGGGGCCTATCTGGCCAGGGGGCCTATCTGCTCCGGCTCATCACTACTCATTACTAGTTTACTTGCTTCAAGATGACTAACCATGTCAAGCTTTGCAGTACTGGTTTAAGGCATTTGATAGGTTAGTTAATATGTTATGGATAGGTAACATTATATGATTGCCAAGTCATTTTCTTTTCAGGAAAGTTGTGCCAAAGATGTTTAGGTAGGAAAAAAATGTTAATGCTCATCCATTAAATTTATGTAATTCAAAGTAGGTGCTAATGAGGTGTGACCACTCTCCACATAGAAAAAAAGCAATTATAGACTAGAATAGAACAGAATACCTTTATTTTATTTTTTTTAAGTACACTGCATGTAAAAAGAATATCTTTTGGCAGGTTACACGGGGTTATTCAGAGGGAATACCGAACTATAAATACACACATTCACAAAGGCAATAATAGAATTATGAGTTATATCCAAGAAAATACAAAAGTTTAACTAAATTCTTTAGAGTTTGGTCAGTTGTCCATTTAGAATGGCGTGAAGATACAATTTATAGACTCCTATAAGGTCCTGCAGATGGGAACGAAACTTGTAGCAGATCATGACCAGGATCTCCAAGGATCTTCTCTGCCTCTGTCGGGGAAATTTGGCCATTTCTCTTTGAATATGTCATTGGCTGTTGGATTCGGGACACCCTATGACCAAACATCACACGGACACTGCATATGGTACCATATTTCTTTGTCAGTCCGTCCATTCCCAGATGACCTCTCCTGATGTTTTATTATAGTAAAACAAAGGGGCATTTCTAACATTCTAACATGCATTAGGGGAACTCCCCACAGGCCTGGGCTACTCACCTGCCAGTAATTTGGTTCCGGTGGCGAACGGGACATTTTTGAGTACCAAAGTTCGGGTCCTCATTGATTTCAATGGGGACCAGGTTTGAGTTTGTTTAAAGTTTGACCGACATTGCCGAACCTGAACTTATACCAGTAGCCCAACAATAAAAAATCATTTTCAGCATCTTTAGGAGATATTTTATATTTATGGAGCGATATCTGCTTAAATAAAGTATACAGAAGTCAGCAGATTATGTTAGAGTACAGATCAGTCTGCAACCTTGCCGAGGGCCACCAGATAAGATCTTAAGTACCACAAGTGGTACCCATATCAATGGTGTGGAATCCCTACCCTAAGCGGTCCATCATGGCCCAATTAGAGTAATCACATTGGCTCTTTCACTATGACTCCAGCAGCTTGGGCCAAGCAGAGAAGTGTAGAAATACCAGGATCAACGTTCCTAAGCATTAAAACATTTCCAGGAGGTATTCTGACTCTTCACCACTTAGCAAAAACTTAATAAAAGTTTTAGGTGGACTCATTTTTAAGTTCACAGAAGTCTTCCTTTGATGAGCTGAACAAAGAAAACAGCCTTTTGGGCCCCAAGATCGCAACAAATAGGCTTACGTGTAGCCTCAAAGCAGACGGCACAACACATATAGATTATTGTCTGCGTGCGGAAGATAATACACGATTAGCGAGTCCACTGAAGTCCTCAAGCCATACGCGCTGGCGTCGAGAGACAAAGGCGAGGAAATATAGATTTGACTGCCTATTAATTTAAATCAGAGCCCCAGAAGAAAGCGATGAACTGTAATTTATAAGCTGTCAAAGCCTGAAAAATTCCTTTTGACACTCTGTACTTTCGGTTATTATGGGCTTTCCTGCGGGGCGCGAGAGAAGGTCTACACGGAGGCTCGTAATACAAAGAGCGACGCGGCCAGCCGGGGGAGGAGCCATAATTAAGTTTTCAGCCCAGAAACCTTCCATTTTTCTCTCTTTTCATCTTTTCACCTAACTCCCCATCAATTCAGAAAGGGACAGAGGTGAAGGCGCGCACCGCAACTCATTCCCACTCCCACCAACCATACAAAGTGGAAAATGTATAGCTTTATTTACAGGCTGTGATTACGGCTGAGAGCTTATGAAACGTTCTTTCGCCATCAGCTAGGCTTGATTTTTTCATAATACGAGCTGCTGTGTGCTGTATAAAAGTAAATGCAATTTTAAGGAGCTAAAGCCATCAAAACTGGTCACGTAACCTTAGCATTGGGGGACACAAATATCCCAAATCACCTACGTGAACCTTCCAGAAGTCAAATATATTGGAGATACCAGACCAGAACATAAAAAACAGGTAGGTAGGGTCCAGGTCTGTAAGGACCCACCTACTTCGGCTGCCCTGAATTTAGGACATGCTCTCCTATTTTTGTGATGAGGAGCAGGAAATACTACAGTCCCTACAGATGAAAACCTGCCTGGAGTCAACTTTACCGGAGTTTTAAAGAGGATCAACAGGATGATGTCTGGAGCTTGGGGGCACTATAGATGGCTTCTATGTGGTCATTGCAGGCAACCAATTGGGTTCAACAGGTGGGCATGCAGGCATAGTGTACTACAACCTGGTAAACCTACTTGGTCAGAACTAGGAAGCCATGCATGCTGCAGGGGGTCAACAGACCAAATGACTTTTTGACGTGGGTAGGGAATCCAGCAGCCCTAGAATCTTAGCGATTTCAGGGCCGTTGGGGCATGGGTTTTGGTCCACTTTAGAAGACAGAAAATTTTTATTGTATGAGTTTTGAAAGGCCCCTATTTAATATTTGCACCAGGGCCCCGTCACATTTAGTTACATCGCTGTCTATGTCCCTTCTACCTCAGGTATGGTCATAGATTTGACATACATCCCAAGTGTCCCTGATTTGGAGAGACTGTCCGTCTTTTGAGTCCATGCCCCCCTGACCCTAGTTCTCCTCTGTCCCTCCTTGAGGTGTAACATGCAGATCTGCATCAATAAATGATTCATTTGCCCATTCAAAGTGTTTATATTGTTGTAACTGTTACATCCTATCTCCTATCCATCCCTCAATGAAGGGGGCGTGGCCTAATTTGTCCATTGTCCCTCTTTCCCACCCTGAAAAGTTTGGAGGTATGGCTTTGTAGAAACTACAACTCGGAACAGTTAAGTTTAGATTACTTTTCTATCCCTTCAGTTTTAGAATTGGCAGCTTATTACTCTACCCAGAACTGTACCAAAAAAAAAGCTGCAGGATAGGTGGCCGTTATCCTTAATAGATTGGTGTTATTTTGTGCGCCTAGTTCCATGCCATCAAACGTCTCCATTATGGCCTCTTTGCTCAGGGAGAGCGGGTGGCTGGAAGACGGAGGAGTGGAAATGTAGTTTTGAGCTCCAGCATAAGTGCGGCGCTCATCAGCAGAAGGATCCATTGAAAAGCGATCAGGAGCGACGGGGGAGTGCAGGCACGGCTCATTGAGATCGGCCTCCGGGGTACCGTAAGGTACCAAGAGCCTTGCAAAGTGTTACCGAGTGACTTTAGGAACTCAAGAACTGTTTTAATGAACCATTTCATCGGGAGCCCTGGAGTGTCCTATCATCGCTATTATGCTATGAAAAATAGCCGCACAATAAGCCGCTCGCCGGGGAGGGCGTGCAATGCATTGGTATGCGCCAGGAATTACCAATGCCCAGGTCACAATGATCTGCCTTGTGTGTTTAGTCTTCTCTTGGTGAAATTGTGCGTAGCTCGCAGGAAAATATTTCAGGCCATCCTGCGGTCGGGTTCTCCGTTCAACAATTGACCTTTGCGGTCAAACAACGCAACATAACAAGGCCTGAACCAAGGACGTACATACCATAGGGGCAGTACAGACACATGCTCCCAAGCAGGGCTGGCATCAGCACTCGGCAAGGAGGGCCAGCTGCCAAGGGCTCCATCCATCAGAATGCCCCATTATCTGCACCTGTTTGACAAGCCCACGGCTCATGTGCGGACAGCCGTGGCTTTAATGCCTTCTTTTCACACCCGCCTCAATTGATTGGCTTGCGTGCCCACGCACAGCCGAAGGATGCGAGTGATGCAGCGTGCCACTCGTGTGTGGGGCTAGGATTCCATTCACAATAATATGCACAGCCGAAGAAGCTGATTGGACGAGAGGCCACGCATGAGCCGTTGGACTGAGGAAAAGTGAGTTTACTGGGTGAATGGCGGGGTTCCATACTACAGGGCATCCCGATTTAGATTCCAGGGGAGGAAGTGCTGGGTTTTATTCAGCTTTTAAGTTTCCCCCCCCACCAGCTGATTTCCCATCTCTGGAGCATCCCAATCTGTGATACCCTACTGTGTGAAACCCCAGTGATCGCTGGCATACCCACTCTGCAAGCAATTCCAACTCTGAGATTTGGTCCGCTTTACAGGGGCATTTCATTTTGGGCGTTAACTCTAACTGGCGATCCCACAGTGCATTTACCAGTTCGAGGGAGCAGGGGAGTTCACACACAGGGGCATCCAAAATCAGGAGAATCTAGATTCGTTTAGACTCCGAGGTCAGGTTTAAAGGGGTTTGGTGCGCTTCAAAGTAGACCAAAACTTTTTTTTTTTGGTCCAAATCGCATGATCCTTAGGGGACATCCAGATTTGGGACGTCCCTCACTGATGTGAAGCGACTCTGCCCACTGAGACCATGCCGCCCTAGGGCCCACATTAACCTGGTGCCTGCCCTGCCTCCGGGCCCATGGAACAAGGGGCTCTGGGGCACGCTGCCTCTGACAAAATACTTAACTTGCCATGGCTCCTCCTTGCCGCTGGGACAATACTTGCTACACTTTTGGGGCCAAGCTGCACTGCCGGTGCCGCACATGGCCCCACGTCTCTGTTGGCAGCATGCTCCGGCAGTCCTTTGCCTCCCCACCCGCATCTCTCCAATAATAATTCCAAGTGATATATTGACAAAGAAGCATAATATAGCAAAAACATACAATCCAACATTTCGGGGCAGTCTGTGCCCCTTCATAGGGGACATAACAAACAAAGGGGCACAGGCTGCCCCGAAATGTTGGATTGTATGTTTTTGCTATATTACGCTTCTTTCTCAATATATCATTTGGAATTATTGGAGTGCTGGCTTCTTCTGTTTTTTTCTGGATTCTGCAGTGTCACAGCTGGCAATTGCACCCACCGGAACTACGGCTAGCTAAGAGTGCTCCTGTGACCACGATTTGCACCCGCATCTCTGGCACTTCTCCCTCACTGGGCCCATGCCACATGAGGGCCCCGCTTCTCTATCAGTGCCGCAAGCACCCTGCTCTTCTGGCTGGTGAGTATCCACCGGAGGGTGTCATAAGCTGATTATGGGGGCCCTTGGTGGGTGCCCTGCTATGGGCCCCATCAGGGCTATGTACGCCCCTGGCCTGAAAGTTAGGGGAGTCTGTTGATCAAACCCTCGATTCACTGTACCAATGCTTCCAACTGCATTGTGGATGCACGATGGAAACGTAATTAAAGCGATACAGCAGTGTGTCACTCTACATTTGGCGCTGTCTAGGGGGGCAGTGCAAGCACATGGAACAAGGGGCCTTGAGGCATGCTGCCTCCATGTACCCCAACATTTTTAACTAGTCAAGGCAACTTCTTCCCGCGGTCTGCTACTCTGTCGGTACCGCGCACAGGCCCGGCTGCACTGGCTGTACACTCCGGCAGTGCTCTGCCTCCCCACCCGTGACTTCTCCCTTACTGGGTATATGTAGGAAGTGTCTTCTGGCTATGTCACTTTGCATTCTGGGATAGCTGTCCTTTTCCTGACCCTAGCTCTGCTCTGTCTGAGCAAAACACAGCTATAACCCCGCCCCCTGCACTTTTGCCCCCTCTCCTTAATATGTAATGCTTCTGAGGCAAGATGGCGGCGCCCATATCTTAGAGTCCTGAGCAGAGTTGCAGCCCAGTGGGGGAAAGAATAAAAAGTAAGCGACTTAAAACTTAAAATATATTAATTCAAAATGCTGAGGAATCATTTTCTTAAAGGGTTTGGGCTTTTCATCAAATGATGCTGAAGTTCCGGTTTAGGAGAGGTGGGTGTGCGTCACTTTCATGCATATTAATGGGCGTCTGAAGTGTTTCGGAACATGGGAAAATAAGAAGACCCCTTGAGGATGAGGCACCCTTGGCCTACTCGTCTTTCTTTTCCTGCCTTTTAAAAGAAAGAAATTGAATCTCGAAGCACAGAGGAACATGAGATTAGCGATTGGCAGCTCCTCAGCTCTTTGTCTCTTTTTGCGAATCCCATTTAATCTCAGCCTTTAGTATTAAGCGAGGTCTGGCTTTTCCGCCTGCCCACGCTCCGAGCGTCACCGATACGGGCGCAGATGAGCGAGATAGAACGTAAATCGGAGCAATTGTGAAGAAGCGTTTGAATTAGCCTTTCTGAAGCCTTGAAAGAACCAACTTTAATTTGATGTGAAAAGTCAGCGAGGACACACACCGGAAAATGTCCCTCCATTGTGCGCGCCGATTGGATCGCGTTGCAGCAAAACCCCTAAAAAGTGCCATTAGGAGCTTTTGTGTTGTAGATTTTGCTATTGTGTCTAATGATACGGTGCACACACCTCGTATAGGGAGGAAGGAACTTTCATGGGGGAAACTTTTCTAAAGGTCAACAGAGAAAATCTTCAGCTTATTGTTAAAGTGAAGTGAAGAGCAAATTGCATTATAGGCGTCTATCTGGTGAATCAGAGCCTCAGTTCTAATCTAAACCCCTTTGTCAGGTCAATGGCTGAGGATTATCGGAATCACTGACAATACAGCCCGGTGTCCGACTGGAGAACCTCGGGTCCACCAGATTAAATCATTCTTCTTGGGTAGGGATGAGCGAACCCCCCAAAATCCGGGTCCAGCAAGTCTGGACGAACTTTGATTAAAACTCATCTCCCCTCGGCTCCCCCTCATGGAACCTTGGGCCCACCAGATTAAATCATTCTTCTTGGGTAGGGATGAGCGAACCCCCCAAAATCCGGGTCCAGCAAGTCCTGACGAACTTTGATTAAAACTCATCTCCCCTCGGCTCCCCCTCATGGAACCTTGGGCCCACTAGATTAAATCATTCTTCTTGGGTAGGGATGAGCAAACCCCCCAAAATCCGGGTCCAGCAATTCCGGACGAACTTTGATTAAAACTCATCTCCCCTCGGCTCCCCCTCATGGAACCTTGGGCCCACTAAATTAAATCATTCTTCTTGGGTAGGGATGAGCGAACCCCCCAAAATCCGGGTCCAGCAATTCCGGACGAACTTTGATTAAAACTCATCTCCCCTCGGCTCCCCCTCATGGAACCTTGGGCCCACTAGATTAAATCATTCTTCTTGGGTAGGGATGAGCAAACCCCCCAAAATCCGGGTCCAGCAATTCCGGACGAACTTTGATTAAAACTCATCTCCCCTCGGCTCCCCCTCATGGAACCTTGGGCCCACTAGATTAAATCATTCTTCTTGGGTAGGGATGAGCAAACCCCCCAAAATCCAGGTCCAGCAAGTCCGGTCAAACTTTGATTAAAACTCCCCTTAGGTCCCCTTGGGAGAACCTTGGGCCCACCAGATTAAATCATTCTTTGGGCCCCACCAAAACAAAACGCTCTCGGGTAGGGATGAGGGAACCGCCCAAAATTCGAGTCCAGCAAGTCCGGACGAACTTTGATTGAAACTTACCTCCCCTCGGTCCAACGACGCATACACGGGCTTTCGTCTTATAAGAACCCTTTGGCAAAGAACTCTGATAGGATACGGCAGTATGCAATCCCTATTGTAAACAATCAGAGCCATTTGCGGAAAGGAAATAGTTCAGGATGCCTTGGGGAAAAGCCGGTGGCCATCCCTGGAATCTTCTAGAAGTTCAGGCTAGGGGGCCCAGGGATATAAGAAACCTGGAAACCACGTGCTGATAAGTAATTCACATGTCTGGGGGCAAAATCCTAACACAAATAATTATTCTACATTTCAGAAGAGGAAGATAATAAGGCATAAAGGCATAAAGACAAAAGGGACATTTTCCTTTAAAGTGGACCAAATCCAAGTCCATGATACTCCAGGGCAGGCATACTTGCTACAAGATTCGGGATGCTCCTCTGTTTCAAACCCCCACGTCGTCCGAAAACTCACCTTCGTTCCCGGGCCAGTGGCGCATGTGCGGGCAGTGGCTGCATCCCCGCTATCCCTCTAGCAGGGCGCGTGCCTCCCTGTTAAAGGCTTTTATGAATAGCCGTTGCAGACATGCTCCCTGTTAAAGGGAAGCGGGGGATGCATTGCCCGGCATGCTAGGATCTGCTCACCTGAGACGAAAGGACGGGAGAGGATCTGAGTGCACTGACTGGATGAGAGGCTGTACATGCGCCGTAGGACCTAGGAGGGGTAAGTGAGATCGGGTGACCTGGGGGGTTTCGCAAAGAGGGGCAAGCCTAATCGGGGTGCTCGGGGGGGCAAAGACCAAAACCCAGGATAGTCAAAATCCTGGGTTTCAATCCAGTTTATAGCAACAGCCGGTCACCTAAAGTAACAAACAAGTCCAGGGGCAGACCCAGGAGAATTACTAGTGGGACACATTGTTTTGGGGCCAGTTGGTCTGCTGCTTCTTATACCCTCCGAATCCATCAGCATTAGGGTTGTGAGGGGGTAAACCCCTGCCACACATCTGCCACTACAATACTAAAGCTTCAGTTCAATCAGTCAAGTTTGTTTTAAAGCAAGAAGTTATGATTGTCTTAAAGGGGCCACAGCACTCAAACCAGTTAGCTTGCTGACCAACCTACAATCTGTCTCTAAACTAGGTTAAAAACCTAGTTTAGAGACAGATTGTAGGTTGGTCAGCAAGCTAACTGGTTTGAGTGCTGTGGCCCCTTTAAGACTTTTGTATTCTAATTGCCCTGCTAATGTGCACCTCCCTGGTTAGTTATAAAATGGTCTGAGCGGCTGCCACCCCCCCTTTGTTTCTTAAGAAGTTATGATTGTTGAATGTTTGATGACGACCAACTGTCTAAAAGTACAACTCCAGCCAAAACATTTTATTCAGTTCTGGGAAATCAGTTTCAATACTTTGTGTAATTGACCCGACTGGGAAGGTCTCCTGTTTGGTCCCCAGTAAAAAGATGTCATGGGTCAGAAGGCTTAGAAAAATAGTGCAGAACCCCCGGATCAGCACACATGTTGCACACACTGCCCTTATAGTTGTACCAGAGGGTGCGGGGAGTAAATTCTTCTGGGGTCCTGGTGAGGAACACATGTGGGGTATGGGCACTTACTCTTACAGGAGTCCACAGATCCAGGCTAAGGGTGGTGTCACTGACTTTATTTAAAGCGGACCAAGACCCACTGGACGTGAAATACATTTGGCCAAAGCCCCTGCCAATACTGCCAATACCCCCCTCTAACGGTGTAGAACTAGAATATTTTCACTTTTTGAATCAGCCTGGAACATGTTTTTTGCTGTCCCTCTCTGTAAGATGGCAGGCAATCAGTCATTACATTGGTGTGGCAATGACATCGTTGCCGCACACAACGGTGCCAATGCATGGAAGAGGGGGAGCTTTACAGCTAAAACAGACACCATTATCTGGGATTAGAGTGAAGCAGGAGCAGTAAAAATTGGCAAAATGTACTCTTCTTAAGAGCAGCAATTCAAGGGATGCTAGTTAAAAATGTCTGTTTTGGTCAGCTTTAAGGACAACTCCAACTATACATCAGTATGTTCAAGCACTACAATACACTACAATAGTGGTCTCTCCATCACAGCAGCACAGTGGAGAGATCATTCACATCTCACAGAAAGCTGCGAGTCAGCTTCAATTTTAACAGCAACCAAGCGTGGCTGCTTTTACAATGTAACACAGCAGGGATCAGCCACATTGTGGGTTTTGGTCTGCTTTAACTTAGAAGGTCCCATGTACATACCATGTGCAGAACCCCATGTAGATACCTGTATATATAACAAACTGTTTACAACTCTAAGACTACAGTGAGTGTTTCCCTTATGGGTTATTATTACCCTTCAGGCTAGCAATAAACCTAATAACTACAGTAGAACCCCCGCCACTAATTAGATCCATCACCAGGGCCAGCTCCAGGTTTATGTGGGCCCCTGGGCGGCATGGTCTCAGTGGCCCCTTGGGGATGGAGAGTCCCGGGTTGGGGTCTATAAATTCCATGGCCAAAACTAAGAAGGGCTGCTTGCCCTCCAACCCCCTATTGGAGCTGTTTTTTTGTTTGGCCCCACATGAATTGGGTAGAGTATTGAGAAAGAGGGATGGACATAACAGGAAGGGCAAGAATGTATGGGGCATAGATGAGGGGACAGGGGTGGATGGAGTAGAGAGACAGAGAAAGGAAGTGTGTGCACTATGTACCTTGCATTACCTTCTTCCAGCGTGTGCAGTACTTCCTGTTGCAATGCTGGGGCCAGGAAGATGACACATCTCTGGGGCTTGCAGGGAGACTCAGCTCTATGGCACAGCGCTGATCATGGATCAACAACAAGTGAGTGCAGGGCTGTCAGGGCTGAACAGAGGTTAAGGGGTTGGGCAACTGCACCACCAATGAAAGAGCATGCAATGAGGTTAGTAACCACCTGGCTATCTAAGAGGAGGTGGTGCAAAAGCCTGATGCAATGTTAGTGGAAAAAAAAGTTCTTTAACCATATTGTGGCAGCTGTCAGTGGGCCCCCGGCAACTGACCAGCCTTGCGGGGTGCTGACGCCGGCCCTGTCCATCACACACACATATAGGGACCTTCTAAAATCCCCAACTTTTACTTTTAAAGTTAAATTTAGCAATTGACCAGTAAGCTTGTGTCTTCCCAGTGCTGTCAACATAAATCAATTGGCATCGGCCCTGACCACCCTAACGCCCCCCCCGCTCTATCCAAAAGAAAACGTTTTGGCTTGAGTTTTAAATGTAATTCTGATGCTGACATTGACGTTGCCAAAATATGGTAAGCATCTCCTAATTTTGTTCCAGAAGACAGAAAACTTTTTGTGGGCATGCTGAACAAACAGCAGTCAGAGGATGATGTCCGCCGGCTATTTGAGGCTTTTGGAAATATTGAAGAGTGTACGATCCTCCGGGGACCAGATGGGAACAGCAAAGGTAGGACCTAACCTTTATTATTCATATTATTTATTTGAATAGAGAAGGTTTGGAACTAGGGGTGAGCTGAACAGTCTTTTATTTGGTTCAGCTAAACACAGTAAAGTCTATGGGAGAAAAAATATTCCAAATGATTATTTAAAAAAAATCTGTCTCTCCACTCACTGAGCTACTAGCCCAGCGCACAAGGCATTTGGACTAGTAACCTAGTGCTTAGAGGCAAAGCAGCTGCCCCCCAGCCCCAGTTGCCAGCAGTGCAGGTCCGGGGCTGGCCTCATCCATACCTCCCTGGCCAGTGAGGGGGCAGGCAATGGGGTGAGGCTGCTGAAATGTATGTGGATGCTCGTCCGTCCACTAACTGCCAGCCATGTTTCCCTTGTTTAGAGTCAAACATTTTTAAAAATGGCACCTCCATCCTGAATCCAGCGCCGGGGGTCTCCTCATCCCCAGGGGGGTCTTTAGCGGAGCAGAAAACACTGATTCTTTCCCCACGCACGGCCTATGTCATCTCGCTCATCGCCGCCTGAGTTTGACTGAGATTGATTAAGACGTCTGCTCACTCCGCCGGTATAAAAGGCCCCTCCAAGGGACAGGATTGAGTTGGGGAGAGGGGGAGCGGAGCACATCGATCAGACGGAGTGGGGAAAAAACATATGAAATGACTTTTTAAAGTGTTTTTTTTTTTTTAACTTAACCCTGTGAACTGGTAAGAGTTCCTTGGGAAAGACTGGCAAGTCACATGCTAGCATTTACCGCCCCCTGCATCCCCAAAGTCCAAAAGCCCGGTGCCGGTGTGGGCTAGTAGACTTCAGGGCCGCGGGGGATGGCCGCACTGCCACCATACCCTGGTCTACAAACCTACATAGCTGGTACCTGGGCTGGTTTTGCAGGAGAGATGGGAACCCATGCCATTTGAAAAGAAAAATGCTTTAAGGGTTTAACCCTTGATAGTTATCTGCAAGGTGCAGTTGGGAGTATTTTATTTGAAAATGTCATAAAATGCTCTTTTCAGTTTGGGGTCTCCTAGTCAGGAATGGGGGGGCTACCGATAAATATATGGTACCGTTGTAATCGTGAGGAATGGGGCTTATATGGGCAATATGGTTTAATTGATACACATGTTCAAACCTTTAAGGGGGGGGGGGCTAGGGGGTACTTGGTGTAAAAAAGGTTGAGAACCACTGGGTTATAAGATTTCAGGGCCGTGTGATTAATTTCCCACATCCCGAATATGGATGCCCCATCATGTAAAAACCCCTAGGGGGCCTAGTAAACACACCTTCTCCCTGATCCAATGACACATGCGTGAACAGCAGCTGCCGTCTGCTATACATTTAGCAGGATGCGCGCCTGCAGCAAGCTATTGTGAATGGCCGCCATGGGCATGCACTCTGTTAGAGGGCAGTAGTGAAGCAGCCGTCAATCCACTGGGCTCCACTTTGCTCCATTAAGCTAGACTTGGCTGATTTGACAAAATCCCAGTTGAGCATGCTGATTGGACGAGATGCCATGCATGCACCATAGGAATGGGGAAAGGTGAGTTTTAGTGGCTGACCTGTGGGGGGGTTCACGAATCAAGGTGCCCGGGGGCAAGGACCAAAACTTGGGATAGTCAAAATTCGGAAAGAAAGAACATAAGAAAGCTGCTCACCTTCAAGAAAAAAATATGTCTTCACGCTGTGGAGCTGCTGAGATTGCAAGCCGATTCCTTAGACACATGTATGAGGCCAAGAAGGTTGTTCCAGCAATTCCCAGGCAGAAAAATGAAATAAAACATAACCTTCAAACCTAAACAGTTATAAAAAGTCATCAGAGTCATTCCAGATTTTTGTCAACTTTAACTTTGCACTTAAGCATCTCTTTCTCCTGCAGTGCAATGCATTGAAGTCTACCAAAACCCAGGATTTTGACTAACCTGGGTTTTGGTCAGGATCAGGGGTGCCCCTATGTGTGAAACCCCCCAGATCGCCGAAGCCAACTCACCTCGTCCCGGTCCTATGGCGCATGCTCGTCCGCTTCTCCAATCAGCATGCTAGGAGCTGCTGATGTCACGTCGTCTAAGCCTTCCTCTAAGGCCAACGGCTCCAAGCATGCTGACGGGCAAATCCCCCTCTACTCTCTAACAGGTAGTGTACCAGCGCCAGCAATTCACAAATGCCTGGTGCGGGCACACGCCCTGCTAAAGGGATAGCGGGGATACGCCCGTGGCTTGTGCATGTTGTCATTAGACCAGGAAACAAGGTAAGTGTATGGGGCGACCTGTGGGGTTACACACAGCAGGGCATCCCGATTTTGAATGCCCCGGGGGTCTAGGGAATCGATCTGCCCGGAAATCTTATAGATTCCTGGGCTGATCGTTGTGGGTTTTGGTCCACTGTAAACAGAGATGTGTCATTCTATTACATTGTAAAAACTAGCCAGCTCCCTGCTGAATATCACATTGTAACAGGCTGGCTATGGCTGAATATACAATTGTAACAAGAGCTACATCTTTCATACATTGTATAGCTGCTATTAAGATATAAACACCAGGCAGGTGTATCTGTCGGCCGTGTGAGTGCGTGTTCTGTGATTTTGTCTTTACAATGAAGAATGCTGCATATATATATATATATATATATATATATATATATATATATATATATGCCGGCTAGAAGCATTAGAAGCCCAGTAACAACAGAAAAAGGTCTCGTTCCCCTTAACTGATGAATCATTTCCATAGAATGTCCCCAGAATGTCAGAGCAACAATCTTTCATCTTCCGGCACAATAAACATTCTGTAATCCAACAAACCTCCCCAAGATAAGTCACATTTAATGAGCGTTTATCTCCTGATCTACGTATGTGTCCTGGCAAGTTCCTTGTCTATAAACTTTCCCTCTGCTGGAACCAACGATGACTACACAAAACTTTTATTTATACAACAATTAATGGCTTCCCGAGCCCGCAGGAAACGGCAGATTACAAAACAAGAAATCAAACAGCAACAGCTGCCTCTTGTTTACTGAAACGTCGGGTAGGTCTGGAGCGAGGCGAGGAGCGCGCTAAGCCGCAGACCCCAAGACTGGCTGTGAAGTTTAAAGAGACGGTTCCTGAAGTCTAGGGGAGGGCAATTTGAACCACCCATGAGTGCCTAAACAGAACCTTCAGCATGATTTAATGAAAAGACCAAACCCTTAAAAAACTATTCCCCAGCTTTTAAAATTAATATATTTTATGTTTTTAGTCACTTACTTAATATTATTTCCCACCATGGGGCTGCAACTCTGTTCAGGACTCTAGGATACGGGCGCCACCATCTTGACTCATTAGCATCACAAATACTGAGGAGAGGAGAGCGGGAAAAAGTGCAGGGGGCGGGGTTATAGCTGTGCTTTGCACAGACAGAGCAGAGCTGGAGTCAGGTAAAGGACAGCAATCCCAGAATGCAAAGCAGCACAGTCAGAAGACACTTCATATTTGCAGGCTGCCTGATGCTCCATGAGCCGTCATCTTGGATGTTTAAAGGCTGATAACATGCAGTAGATGCAGATAGGATGATTTTTAATGTGGGAAATCTGTAAGTACAGGGGCTGGGAAACATATAAGATAGGCTCTTATTCAGAGTGAAAGTCCGCTTTAAGGTTTTGCTCACACACTTGGTGCAAAACTCTTTTTAAAGCGGAACAAAACCCCGCAGTGGACGGCCTGGAATCTAAAAGATTTCAGGGCCAGCCACTGGATTTTCCTGGGGGCATACCAAATCAGGATTTCCTGCTGTGCTGAACCCCCCAGGGTGTTGATAAATACTCACCTTTCCTAAGATAACTAAGATCCTTCATTCCTCTTATTAGTTTGGTGGCTCTCCTCTGCACCCTTTCCATAGTCAGAGCGCCCTCTATATGAATGGGTGCCCAGAACTGGACGGCATACTCCAGGTGTGGGCACGCCAGTGCCTTGTAAAGTTATTGCATGATAATATCTTGGTGGCCTTGGAAGCAGCTGCTTGGCATTGCATGCTGTTATTTAGCCTGTGATCTACCAGTACCCCCAGGTCCTTCTCAACAAGTGTTTCTCCCAGTTTTACTCTCCCCGAGGCCATCATATGTGACCTTCAAGTTATTAGACCCCAAGTGCTTGACTTTACATTTCTCCACATTGAACTTCATTTGCCAAGTAGATGCCCAGACACTCAATGGCCTTGATTCAATAAAGGTAGAAAAAAATTCTCATGGTAGTAAAAAATTCAATTCATGAGAAAAAAGCCTGAGAATGTCACTGTCACTGAATCACCAGATAAAAAGACAATGAAAGTCAATGCAAGCTTTTACTACAGTGTAGAAAGGAGCAAACAGTTCTCTACTTTTCTTAGGAGTAAAAAAATGCCATTGACTTTCATTGTTTTTTTTTCTAGTGATTCAGTAACAGTGACATTCTCAGGCTTTTTTCTCATGAATTGAATTTTTTACTACCATGAGAATTTTTTTCTACCTTTACTGAATCGAGGCCAATGTGTTCAAGTCAGCCTGAAGCTTGTGAACATCTTCAACAGACTGCACGGTACTACATATCTTTGTGTCACCTGCAAAAATAGAGACAGTGCTTTAAATTCCATCTTCTATGTGGTTTATAAACAAGTTAAATAATAGTGGGCCCAGCACTGAACCCTGGGGTACACCGCTTACACCCGGTAACCATTCAGAGTAGGTATCATTAACCACAACTCTCTGCACACGATCCTTCAGCCAGTTTTCAATCCTGTTACAACGTGTATTTTCTAATCCTGAAGATCTCCCCAATAAGCGTCTATGGGGGACAGTGTCAAATGCTTTCGCAAAATCCAGAAAAACTATATCCACAGCCGCCCCTCTGTCCAGGCTCCTACTCACCTCCTCATAGAAGCCAATTAGGTCAGTCTGGCAGCCTCTGTCCTTAGTAAAACCGTGTTGGTTGTCACTTATAATATTATGCATAGTTACATATTTGTGTATGAAGTCTCTTAATAGCCCCTCAAAACATTTCCCGACAATGGATGTTAAACTTACAGGTCTGTAATTACCCAGAGAAGACCTAGAGCCCTTTTTTAAAAATTGGCACTACATTTGCCCTGCACCAATCTCTTGCTACTATACCAGTTGTTAGTGAGTCTTTAAAGATCAAGAACAGGAGTGATGAGATAACTGAGCTTTTAAAGGAGTTAAAGGGGAATTATCCTTTCAATGTGAAAGTACATTATTCTGATAAAGGGGCCTCAACGTTAATTGAAGTATAATGTAGTTAAACGAGGTTTCTTCTATAGTTTTCCACTTTTAAATACACTAGTTGGATAATGATGACATGTACTGTTATTTACTGACACAATACTGATGTTAAGTTTTGTTGTTTTTTTTTTTTTAACCAAAATACAAAGCTGGTCAAATTGGACCCGATTTTTACCAATATTCTGTTCTGGCCGAACTAAACCAAATTTGCGAAATTCTATTAATTCATTAATAGTATAATATCATTATCAATAATTAGAGATTGGTGATAGATGATTCCAAACCGCAAAGTTTTGGTTTGTACCGAACTTTGAGAGTTTGGGTTCCCAAACACAGACTTCAGCTAGAAATCCGTGTTCTCGTTTGGTGTTCAGCCTAAACGCAGAAATGCTGCTAAGCAGCCCATCAGCCAGCTTGACCTAAGGTTGGAGCGGCAGGAATAGGATCCTATTCCTGTCAGTGGGGTGGAGCGAGTGGTGGCAGTGTTTGAAACTGGCCTCAGCAGGGGCTGCAAAATGCTGTCTGCTGGCTCCCATAAGTGAGGACCCTCCTAGTGATTATTGATTTCAATGGGAAGCAGGTTCAGGTTCGAGTCCCCACCCCGAACATTTATTCAAAGTTCTGCTGAACGTGCCGAACCTGAATTTTGAGGTGGTTCGCCCATCTCTAATAATAACACATTGTTAAATTATTATTATTAATAATAATAATAATAATAATACTATTAATTTAAAAAATCACACGTATAACCATAACAATAAAACAATTAGTCCTTTCTTTTTAAACTGGACGCAAACAAGACGACGATCAGCCGGGGAATCTATAAGATTCATTCCCCCAGGGGCATCCAAAATCGGGAACCCCCTAGGTCGGCCATACACTTACCTTCTTTTCCCGTCCAGAGGGGCATGCACGAGCCACAACCGCATTCCCGCTATCTCTCTCGCAGGGCGTGTGCCCGCCTCAGGCATTTGTGAATAGCCGGCACGGGCACGCTCCCTGTTAGAGGGTAGCAGGGGATGCAGCCATCAGCGCGCTTGCCTTAGACGAAGGCTTAGACGCGCTGACATGAGCGGATCCAAGCACGCTGATTGGACGAGCGCCTGCACATGCGCCTTAGGACCGGTTAGATGTGAGTTTGTTTTGGCGACCTGCGGGGTTTCACACAGCTGGGCACCCCCGATCGGCAAGGACCAAAATCCAGGATAGTCAAAATCCAGGGTTTTGGTCCACTTTAAGAACCCCCAAAAATATATTGGTAAATGGAAAGTGTGATATCTAAAAGAAAGTGACTTTAATGGGGCGCTCAGGCCAGTGTGTAATTATCGAACGCTCACCCGGCGGCCGGTGTTTCCTCTAAATAAACATTTCCCGGCCTCCTCTTAATCATTTTAATTACTGGGACTGTAGTTTATTCGACAGATATTTAGTGATTCCTAGAAAGGTCACTGCGCCTGCCGATCGATCCCTTTTAATTGCTATATCCATATTGTGTTCTCTAAATCACAGCATGCAAATGAGTCAGCAGCGCGCAGATGGCAGAGGAGTGCGTAAATATTATTAACAATCCGGCCGCGCGCCGCGAGGATCAGAGTTATGGGGCTGGAGGATAATAGCGGCCAGGCGTTCTGGTCTTCAAGTTTTGATGTTGTCCCAGCATTTTGTAAAACTCCGCCCACCAGTTCTTCCCTCAATTTGGGCGATAATCTAAATAGACAAGTCAATGATCAATTTTGGATGCACCTGTAAATCGGACCAAGACTAACTTTGTCTGTAGTCCTCACGCACCGGGTGTTCGGTGAGGACGACAGGGAGCAGGTTCTTCTGGGCTCAGGGTGCTCTACGTGTGTCTGAGTAGGTAAGGGATTAAAGTACAGTTGCAGGGGAGGTAAGTACTCACTGTTGCCGCTTGGAAAGATGAGGACTAGTCCAGGAGATGAAAGCAGAGTTCCTCTTTATTTAGTCCACAAGCAAACAGCAAACATGGCACAGGTACAATATATCCATCCAGTTACATCTCTGGGTTCTGTCCATAATCACAGGTACAATTAAGAAGGCCTTGCTTCCCAAAGAGGACTCTTCCCTTGCTGGATCTCTCCCCTTCTCTCTGCCAGAGTCTTTATTTATTCCTGCTCCTTTACAATTCAATTGAGTAGAACCCGTGGCTTTGGCACTAGGGCTTCCCTATATCCCTTCTAGCCACCTTCCAGAACATTCAATCACATGTTCGGCCACATGTCCGGCATCTGATAGGCTGCTCTCTAACCCTCCAACCAATCAATACCCTTTGGGTTATAACTATGTTTCCACTCAGCATCCTGTTATGACTAACAACCCTTCCTACCTCACTATCTAGAACAGCGATACTCAACTGGTGGACCGGGGTCCGAATGCAGACCTCGGCACCAGATTTCCGGATCCCTGCCTTCAGTTGCTTCTGTGTTGCCATTCTCGGAGCTGCCCGCTTGATCGGCGATGTAGTGTCTCCTTGCCAGTGCCATGGCTTCCTAGCATTGCAATATAAAGTACTGCAGGATGTGGCATTGCAAGGTACAAGCAGCCTTTTTTTTAGTTTTGCCTGGGAAATCTATAGCCCCCCCCCCCCCCCCCCATTGTGCCGATTTATAACTATCCACCCCCCCGCGACAGTCTTCCGCCCGGACCTTCATCTTTCACCGGATGCCTTTAAATGGACCTTTGCAAGAAGTGGTTGACTACCTCTGATCTAGAACAATCCCCATTCTAGTCTATGGCCCCATGCTTAATCCCACTACTGCCATCTTGAGTCTAATTTAGGGTACTGTACTGTCTATGTACTTCCATGGTTGGAAACCACAAAAGGGCTTAATGTCTTATTACTCTATTTGTATGTGTTCTTATTAGCTAATTGACATGGTCCTAGTTATACCCAGGCCCCTGCATGTCTAACTGTGCTTGTGGATTCCAGCTAGTGACAGGGATAAAATCCAGAGGGGACAGCTTTTCCATTCCACTTTTAGAGTGGAAAACTCTCACTACAGTGGCAGCCTTCATACACAATCACAGGAAATACAGTCACACATCACGGTATGCAGTGAGCTCTTTACATTTTAATAGCAGGCTCATGGCTGTTACAATGTGCTACACAGTAGGGAGTCTGGCTGTTACAATGGTTTGATTCAGTACCGAGTGCTATTTCCCAGTGCCCATGAGCAATCCCTGGTGCGTCCGCTCGTTCAATCAGCGCGCTCAGAGCTGCTGACATCACGTCGTCTAAGCTTTCATCTAAGGCCAGTAGCTCTGAGCTTGCTGGTGGCTGCATTCCCCGATTCCCTCTAACAGGGAGCGGGCCCACGCCAGCCATTCACAAATGTCTGGTGTGGCCATGCGCCCTGCTAGAGGGATAGTGGGGATGCGGCCGCGGCTTGCGCATGAGCCGTCGGACCGGGTAACAAGGTAAGTGTATGGGGCAACTTGGGGGGGGGGGGGTTTCACACAGCGGAGCATCCCCGGGTGGAGGAAATCGAATCTTATAGATTCCCGGGCCAATCGGTGTGGGTTTTGGCCCACTTTAAAGAGAAAAGGAGGCTGGCCACCTCTAACTGTACACACATAAAACCTCACTCATAGATTATGAAATTCTTCACAATTTATAAATTCTATTTACAAAAATTGACAATAAACAATCCACACTCAATGTTATAATATTATAGTTTTGACACCAAAATCAACAAATTAAAAGTGATAAAGTCTTTTTTAGTAATGATGCATGTGCCCAGCTCTTTCTGTCATAGCGGTGCTTGTTTGTTCCACTTATATAAAAATAGAACATACTACAAATGATTCATGCATCTCATAATGGTGCTTGTTTGTTCCATTCATATAAGGTGAATATGTTTCGCTTGTACGCTTTATCAACAAAAAAAAAAAAACAACATCTTTTCAGGACGCATTTCATAGTAATACGTGTATTGAAAATAACCCCTAATGGAATAATGAGATATATACCGTATTAAAGTGTTTTCATTACATGTCCATTAACAATGTGAGTTATCTTTAGCTCTCATCTTTTTATTGCAATTGGGAAGCAATATTTAGTTTCCGTCGTGTAAGGTGCAGGCATCACAGGCTCAGGAAACGCCCACTCTGATGAGAGTCTCCCTGCTGCCGTCCCTGTCCGAGGTGCTGAGCTGCAAGTCAGCAGCGTCGGCGGTAGAGGCACTCATAGTCCCACGGGATCAAGTTTTTAATGTGTAGTGTCTTTTGCTTTTTTAATTTGTGCTACTGAATAAATACATTTGTGATATATTTTCTGATATTGGGAGCAGTGCCCTTATTTGAGACCCCAGCAAGTGTTTGGTGGGTTGTCCAAGGTCATAGCAGGATCTAAAGGGCAGATCAGGGAAGCAGGGTCAAATCCAAAGCTGAGATCATAGCAAGGCATCAGTCCAAAGAGCAGAGCAGGGATGCAAGGTGAAATCCAAAGCTGAGGTCGTATTAGGGTATCAGTCCAGGAGCAGGGCGTCGCAGAACACAGGAGCCGGGAAACTGGAAGTGAGCTGACTCAACAGCATTGCTGGTGGGCTTCATCTCTAAATAGAGGTTCAGACACCTACTGCGCCTGTGCAGCCGGGTGCATGAGCATGCGCTCATGCATGCACACACGTCCTTGTGCACACCCGTCTTCGTGAGCTTGTACGTAACCGCTTGCATGCCAAATTCCGAGTCTGCATAGAGGGAGTTTGGTGATGCGCCCTCAGAGTGCATGAGCGCTCAGACACCACACAGACGCCCTGACAACCAGGTAGCATGGCTGTTACAATGTGTTATGCAGCACAGAGCCTAGGTCTTACAAAGTTTTACACAGCAGGGAGTCTGGCTGTTACAATGTGTTACACATCTGTGCTTAATACATTGCACATCAGAAGGGAGAGAAGGTGCATTCATTAACCACCCTGCTGATGCCCTCAAAGCATACAATTTACGGGAGAAATCTTTACAGTCTGATGAGTGAATGTAGCTGTTAAATATACCACTTTGTGATACAAAAAAAATCTCAGTTCATTTATTTACAGTTGTAAACATTTTTGACCTGTTCCTGTATTTCTCACTTTCAGGTTGTGCGTTTGTCAAATACTCATCACACGCAGAAGCTCAGGCGGCCATCAATGCCCTGCATGGTAGTCAGACAATGCCGGTGAGTAGCATGGTGCACAGCATAAAAAAAATGTCATCAACGTAACTTTACCAACATCTTGCTCACGTTGTGCTGTGTCTGTTTGTATTGGTTTGTGAAAAGTCTGGATAATCTGCTCGGCTAATTGTGTGAGGAGGAGTGTAATTCTTAAAGTGGTGCAGCAGTAGCCACCTTGCTATTGTATTAGGCCAGGGGTTCCCAATCAAGGGTGGTACTTGAGCTTCTCATGTGAGGTACTTAAGGAAACTGGGAGATGGAAAGAGAAAGGGAACATAAAGCACTGCAGGGCGGTTGCTGAACTGAGGGTGGATGGAGTAGTGGTGCAGGAGGGAGTTCTTTTAACCCCCCCCCCCCCCCCCAGGGAGGACCTATAGAGCTTGAAAAGCCTGGCACAGTCTATCTGCTACTTGGAAAAGCCTTACTCCACCTCCCTTGCCCACTGTTGTAAAACCTATGCAGAGCTGAGAATGGGCCTCCTGTGTTGAAGTTAAAACAGCTTTTGCCTAGATTTATTCCTACAGAATAAGTTAGCAGCCTGCTCTGGCCCTGGCCACTTACTAGCCCCTATGCCTTGGTCATGGGTCTTTTGCTTTTTTTCAGGGGTGTTGGGGAGGCACCCCAGATTAACACTGGGCCCATGCCGATGGGCAGCAGGTTCTTGCACACCTCCAGTGCCCAGGGATAGTAATTTTGGGGGAATTTACTATTACTATTATTACTGTTTTTTTTTAAACTGTAATAAATTATAACTCCACAGGCCTTTTTCACACCATACAGTAATTATACCTGCCTAGGGAAGGGGAAAAAATTTAAAAATTATTGCCAAATAGTGCTCAACAGTGCACAGAAATGTTTTACACAACAATATCTGTTGTTTTTTTTATGTTTTATGTGCATATTGTATGCATTCCCACACATAGGAGTTTTTTTCCCCATGTAACCCATCCTTGCAGTGAGACAAACACAAGCAGTGCCCAAAGTGGTGGGATGCCTTAACCACGATGCCCAGTATCACAATCACGTTCAGGTGGAGTTCCGATTGTAGGAACTAAGGTCCCACTCATGGCAAGGCTTAAATTCGTGACTACTGCTCAGACCAAGACTTGACCAAGCAGCCCAGAATCTAAGAGCAACCCTGGGCTTCACTAGAGCCCCAAGCAATGGAGGATAGGCTGGACTGCTTGGGAGGATAGACTGTCATACCCTGGGGAATGAAGGGTCTGGGTAGAAGAACAGTGGTTGCCTGGCCCACAGTAGACTGGAAGCTTTAGGAAGACAAGACGTGGTCAGATGTAACAGGGTTGTGGGCAGGTGGCAAGAATCGAGGTCTGTAGTGACATGTCCTACGAAAGTGTCAACAATCACAGAGCAAGTCCAGATCAAGAGTCGAGGGCAGGTGGCAAGAAACGTGGTCGAGATCTGCAGGCAAGTGGCAGGAATCACAGAGCAAGTTTAGAGCAAGATTCGAGGGCAGGCAGCAAGATGCATGGAATCTAAAGCAAGGGATCAGTAATGGTCAGACAATGAAATGAGGATCTCTAGGAACTAGAAAGAGGGCACATCAGGTTAAACCCTAAGAAGATCTTCCGTCGCCCTGGGCAGCTGTAGGACAAGAGGTGCCAAGCTGACTGAGTCTTACCTATCTGGCACTGAGCATGGATGGCATTGGGAGTACCTACAGTGTGTGTGGAGAAGGGAGGAGCGGCACTCGCAGGCATGCCGTTATATTCACAATGGCTCCTGAATCCTGTTTTTCAGACTAGCGGCATACTGTAGGCTGTCATGATGCCTGTGTCACCTCCCTGTGATGCGGATGATAGGGAGCAGAATGCAGGAGCTGGGGGAGAGTAGAAGACCACGCTTCCCAGTAACACCACAAAGAGCATTGCTTTATGTTTTCGAGGGATCCACTTTTTCACCACATACTAATTATTGAGTTTGGGGGGGGGGGGATCTGCTGGGCATTCAGCCTAATAATTATTGTGTGGCACTTGTCACTATGGCATGGGGAGATTTTCTTTCTCACTCTGCTATTGAGGGCACCTCAGGGGCCCTAACAGATTGTGTGAGCAAAATTATTATTCAGGGCCTGGGAACCAATTTACAGCCCAGTTTAACCCTCTCATCACTATATAATATTCAACAAACAGGCATATGAATCCTGTACAGAAGCTAGGGGCCTTTGTTTGCATACAATTGCAATCGCATGTGTTAAACGCCACGCCACATTAAGGCGTTCCTTTTGGTGGAGTCCCTACTCCTATTTTTGAGTCCCCAAAGTTGGGACATGCAGTGCAATCAAATATTTCAGAGCTACTCACCTTGGAAGCTGCCAGCCTCCCTTTAGAACACTCCACATCGAGAGATCCATATTGACTGAATGTTTCCCTGTGTGTGCTCATGGCTATTCAGCTGAGTAAAGGGGGTGGGAGCCGCTCCATCACTACTATTTATATAAAATTATTTTTCAGGGCCTGGGAACCAATTTACAGCGAAGTTTAACCCTCTCATCACTATATAATATTCAACAAATAGGCATATGAATCCTGTACAGAAACTACGGGCCTTTGTTTGCATCCAATTGCAATTGCATGTGTTAAACCCCACACCATGTTAAGGCGCCCCTTTTGGTGGGGTCCCTACTCCTATATTCTTAGTATACAGTACGTCCTGCTCCAGATAAGATTCATAACACATGGGTATTACTCCGCCAGATGGCGCTGGACTGCAGAGACATGGAAATTGGCTCCAAAATCCCCAGTCTGGACTGCGAAGGACAAGAAGATGGCTCTCTCTTCTCGCAGGTGAGCGAGGCTATTAGCCTGCGGCCCTGTAGGACTATTCCCACCCGTTCCATTATTAATGTGCCTCCCAGCCTTGGCTGCGCAGGTCGGGTGATGGTAGGCAGCACCGCTGTCAGGTGCT
The DNA here is from genome assembly GCA_027917425.1 of Gastrophryne carolinensis. Classification (NCBI taxonomy): domain Eukaryota; kingdom Metazoa; phylum Chordata; class Amphibia; order Anura; family Microhylidae; genus Gastrophryne; species Gastrophryne carolinensis. Next base: position 636,007,694 of record CM051234.1, read on the forward strand.
TAGGAGCGCTGCTCCACCGCAATCCCCCACAAAAGGGTAGGCGGTATAGGCATATGGTGAGCCTCTATGGGATGCCCCTCCCGCCCTATTGCCCCTTGCCCCTTGGTGCTTCACTGTATTATTGTGCTCATTGTTGGTGTCAGTCGCCGCGCTGACTTGGTTGCTTTTTTAAATTTGCCGCCGCGCGCGCTTCCACTGTGCTCCGCGCTTGGCGGCGGTGTTAGCTCAGGAGCTGGTGCGCCGTTATTGGCTGCTTGTCACGTGTGCGGCTTCGCGCTCTTCGGGGGGGGCGGGGCCCGCGGTTGGCGTGTTCCGCGTCACTGTCTCCGTGGCCCGCCCCTTGAGGTATACCCGGCGCCATTTTCTCTGGATCTGGCTGCTGCGTGACTGGCATCTACCTACCGCGGTCCGTGAGTGCCCTCGCGGGCGGCTTTATTTACCCTATGTAATTTTACATGTCACTTACGGGGTTCTCTTCGCTTATGTCTTTCAGACGGGCCGCCCTCTATTGGTTTCTCCCGGCCCTACTCCCTCTATTTAGATATTAAACCTTGAGGCCTAGTGTGTAATTTACTCCCACTTCCCTAGCGGGCTATTGGGGCGTCCCGGGTTGCTTTTATAGCGTGAATCCCTATCGACCTATTGTGCCGCTATAATCACCATATGGAGGCGTCTCAGGATAATGTGCTTGGGGTTCCTTCGGGACAAGCCCGGCTGTGTGTAGCTTGTGGGGTGTCCCCTATTGGTGCTGACAATGTGCGGGTCTGTGCACCTTGTGCCCAGCAGGTGCTTGCGCTGCAGCCTGGTTTACCAGTAGCTGGGCTTGCGCCTCGTATGGCTTCACCTACTCCCCCAAGCTTAGATTTTACTCCCATTGAGTTGCATACAAGTGGGGATTCTCAGCCTGATGTGTCTTCTAGACTGGCTAGTGTTGAGAAGTTGCTTGCTAATACCTTGGCGCGTAAGGCCTCTGCTAAAAAGCGGCACTTAACGCCTGATGTCACTCTTTTCCCTATGGAGGCTGATGAGTTCTTGGAACTGTCTGGCTATACCCCTTTGGAAGAAGGGGAGCTATTCTCTGACTCGAAGTCATCTGATGAGAGGCCCAGGGTTCATGATGATTCTGGTTCTGACCCCTGGGCCCCAGCTGAAACTGATAAGCTGTTGGCTCAGATTTTTTGAGGTTCTGTCTATCTCTCCCCCGGTTTCGGCCCCCAGGCAACAGGGGGAATTGTTTCATACTGCTAAGCCACGTTTAGAATTCCCTGAGCAAGCCCATTTTAATAATCTTGTGCTCAGGGAATGAGAGCGTCCCAGCAGGCTTCCCGGTGTACCTAAGTGTTGGGATAAGAGGTATCCCTTTCCTGCTTATGTGGTGAAGTGTTGGTCATCCCCTCCTGAGGTGGATGCCCCGGTCCTAGGGTTATCTAACACCTCTGTCATGCACTCCCCTGACTCTACTATGCTGGATGCTGAGGAGCGCATTGATCAGCTGGCGTCCCATGCCTTTGCATGTGTGGGGACGGCACTGCGCCCGGTCTGTGCCTCTGCCATTATGGCTGTGGCTATTAGGACACTGCTTAGAAGTGTCCTTGATGGTGCCCCTGATGATGTGTCTGGTGAGGAGTTTAATGCACTCGTTGTGAGGATTTTGTGTGTTATGTCCTCTCTGCCTTGGATGATACCATTAGGATGTGTGGCAGAACCTCTGCCCTTGTGGTGACTATACACCGCTCGGTTTGGCTGCGCCAGTGGGCTGCTGACAACGCTGCCAAGAAAGCTCTCACTGGTTTTCCCTTCAAAGGACTATGCCTGTTTGGGGACCGCCTGGACCTGTTTGCTAAGGGAGGCGGGTTACCCCAGCGCAGGTGGCAGTCTCGGCCCTTTCGGGGTCAGGGCTCCTTTTCTTCCCCCTACCGTGTTGCCAGACAGGGGAGGGGGGTCTCCCTTACCGGGGCCCGAGGAGATTTCTGGGGTGGGGGCAGAGGACATGGTCGCCCTGGCTCCTCCTGGGGCTCCAAGCTTAAGTCTTCTCTCAAGCCCCCTCAGGCATGAAGGGGCGCCCTCACCCATCCGGGTGGGGGGACGGCTTCAGCACTTTGCTCACATCTGGAGGCTTCATGTCTCAGACTGGTGGATTCAGGAGGTAGTGTCCTCGGGTTACAAGATAGAGTTTGCTGCCTGCCCCCCCCCCAAGATTCATCAGATCACGGATTTCTCAGGACCCTGTGTCAGCTCCGGCTCTAGTGCTGGCGGTGCAAAGCCTGTGGGAGCTGGGGGTCATCTTTCAGGTCCCTTTACGAGAAAGGAGCAAGGGCTTCTATTCCAACCTTTTCACCGTGGCCAAAAGAGATGGGTCAGTCAGGCCCATTCTGGACTTCCAGATCCTCAACAGATTTGTCAGGTGCAGGCACTTTCGCATGGAAACTCTGCGCTCTGCCATCAGTTCCCTGTGTCCAGGTGACTTCATGATGTCTGTGGACATCAAGGATGCTTATCTTCATATTCCTGTGTTTCCAGGTCATCAAAGGTTCCTCAGGTTCGCTCTGGAGGATCAGCACTACCAATTTGTGGCATTGCCCTTTGGTCTCACTTCAGCTCCCAGAGTGTTCACCAAAGTGCTGGCAGGAGTGATGTCTCTGTTCAGGTCTCAGTGCATCCGCGTGCTGTCCTACCTGGATACTCAGCTGGTAGTTTCCAATCTGGAGTCATTTGGCTGGGTGATCAACCACCCCAAGTCTTCTCTGTCCCCCTCCTTGGTGACTCCCTTCCTGGGAATGAATCTGGATACAGTTCAGGCAAGGATTTTTCTTCCTCAGCAGAAGGCGGACAGTCTGATTGCGCAGGTTCAGTTCCTGCTATCTTGTCCTCATCCCTCAGGCAGGGAATGCAGCTGGTGGGCCTGATGGTGGCCTGCTTCGAGGCGGTCCCTTATGCTCAGTTCCACATGAGGCCTCTGCAACTCCACCTCTTGTCAGTATGGGACAAGGTTCCTGCGTCCCTGGACCAGGTCTTTGTGCTTCACCCCCTGGTCAGGCGGTCCCTCTCATGGTGGCTGGACTCCAGGAACCTGTTGGGGGGCAGATCCTTTCTGGCCCCCCCTGGGAGACGGTCACCACGGATGCCAGTCTCACAGGTTGGGGGGGTTTCTGGGAGTCCCTGCAGTTCCAAGGGCGGTGGGGCCCTCAGGAGGCCCACACACCTATCAACATTCTGGAACTGCGGGCAATCAGGTTGGTTCTGACTCATCACCTTCGAGGCCTGCCTGTTCAGGTGCGCTCGCACAACCAGATGGCAGTTGCCTACATCAATCATCAGGGAGGGACCCGGAGCAAGAGGGCCCTCTAGTAAGTGTCTCTGATCCTGGCCTGAGCGGAGGCCAATGTTCCCTGCATATCAGCTGTGTACATCCCGGGGGTGGAGAATCTGCAGGCAGACTCTCTGAGCAGGGGGACCTCTCGCCTGGGAGAATGGTCCCTCTGCAACAGGGTGTTTCAATCTCTGTGTCACCATTGGGGTCAACCAGATGTGGATCTGTTTGCGTCCCATCACAATCACAAGCACCCAGCCTTTGTCTCCTTGTCCCAGGACCCTCTGGCCTTGGCCACGGATGCTCTAGCAATGTCATGGCAGGACTTTCAGCTCCTGTATGTCTTTCCTCCATTCCCCCTGTTGGGCAGGGTTCTGCGCAAGATTGCTCAGGAGGGGGTGTCAGCAATTATGGTGGCCCCCAGGTGGCCAAGAAGAGTGTGGTTCGCAGACGTGGTGCAGGTGGCAGTAGATCAGTACGCTCTGCCCAGGGTGCCAGACCTGCTCACTCAGGGTCACTTACCAACATCCCAATTTACAAACTCTGGCTTTGACGGCCTGGCTGCTGAAACCTCCATCTTGATGGAGAAGGAGCTGTCTGCCTCTGTTGTTGATACCATGATAAAGGCTAGGAAGAAGTCCTCTTCTTCCATTTACTATAGGGTTTGGCGTGCCTACATTGGCTGGTGTGAGTCTAGGTCTCTTCCCTGTCGTGTGTTCTCTATTCCCAGGATCCTGGAGTTCCTGCAGCATGGGTTGGAGATGGGGCTCCAACTCAGTACTCTGAAGGGTCAGGTGTCTGCCCTGGCTGTTTTGTTCCAGAAGTCCTTTGCCCAGCATTCTCTGATCAGGACTTTTTTCCAGGGGCTTACTCATGTGCGTCCCCCACGTTGCCTGTTTGGGATTTGAACTTGGTCTTGTCTGCCTTGCAGGGTGCTCCCTTTGAACCTGTGCAGGAGGCTGCCCTGGCCATTCTTACTCTCAAGGTTGTTTTTCTGGTGGCTATCACCTGTCAGGCGTGTGTCTGAGTTGGCGGCGCTTTCCATTCAGCCCCCCTACTTTGAGAGATACCAGGACAAGGTGGTGTTTTGCTTCAAGCCAGACTTTCTGCCTAAGGTTGTGTCTGCCTTTCATTTGAGTCAGGATATTGTTCTTCCGTCATTGTGCCCTAATTCTAGTAATCCTAAGGAGAGGGTCTTGCATTCTTTGGATGTGGTTAGGTGTCTGAAGTACTATCTGGTGGCTACTGCACCTTTCAGGAAAACTGATGCTCTTTTTGTGGTCCCTTCTGGTCCTAGGAAGGTTTTGGCACCTGCCAAGTCTACTATCAGCAAATTGATCCATCAGGCTGTGATTCAGGCCTATTCTGGTGAGGGGAAGAATCCTCCCTTCCGCCTTACTGCTCATTGCACTCGTGCTATTGGTGCCTCTTGGGCTTTTCAGCACCAGGCTTCTGTTGAACAAGTTTGCAATGCCGCTACTTGGTCTTCTGTTCATACCTTTTCAAAGTTTTACAAGGTTGATGTTAGGGCCTCAGCTGATGCTGCTTTTGGCCGCAAGGTTCTGCAGGCGGCAGTGGTCTGACCTGTCTGTTGTTACCTTTGGGGATCCCACCCTACTTTATGGACACTGCTATTCGATGTCCCATGTGTTATGTATCTTATCTGGAGCAGGACGTACTGTATACTAAGAATAATACAATTCTGTGATTACTCACCTGTAGAATTGATATTATGAGTATACAGTATGTCCTGCTCCACCCCGCCCTTGGTTTTGTATTATCCTGGATCCCCTTATGGTGATTGTTATTGTTATAGTTACCAGTTTGGTTCTGTTTAATTCTCCCGGCTTCTCGTTAACTGCTTTTCAATGCTGGGGATTTGTGGGAGGTCCCTGGTATTTGAGGGGCTGGGAGAAGCCAATTTTGATGTCTCTGCAGTCCAGCGCAATCTGGCGGAGTAATACCCATGTGTTATGAATCTTATCTGGAGCAGGACGTACTGTATACTCATAATATCAATTCTACAGGTGAGTAATCACAGAATTGTATTTTTGAATCCTCTGGTTTTACAGAGGGAGCAGCAGACTATGTAAAAAGCACAGGAGACAAGTTTTGCAAACAGTGATGTAGTGTGAGGAGTGTAGAATGTGAGGAAATGTAAAAGAAATGAAATGTTATCTGTTTAAATAGTATCTCTCCCCATCTAACCTGACACTACCCTTCCCCATTGGACTGTTGTACTCACTTGGTGTTGCACCATCTCTTCCAGGTGCTATAAACGTAACAAGCAGAGATGAGTCATCCTTTTACACATCAGGGAGTTGGCTGGCTTTTGCAATGTAACACATTGAAACAGCCAGGCTAAAGCTGATTGCTACAATTGTAACAAGCGCTACACATGTTTCAATACATTATTGCAGTGTTCCACAAGCCTCTGATCAAGAGCCACAGCAGGTCGTGTTTTCTGCATTTGTTTGCAACTATATGTGTTATAGAAAAAACTGTGTTCCATAGCAACAATGTGTTTACCTTAGCTATGTATACCAAAGTGGTGATTTCGAGTACATATCCTGGACTTCCTCACTTTAGCTTACTAATCATCTGATTGGCTAAGGCACGGGTGACAGGTTTAACCCATTCTGCTGAAATTCAGCTTCTTCCGTTTGGAAGGATCAGCTTCTTCCGTTTGGAAGGATCACAGTCTTGTTTTCTAGAAGCAAAAAGGTTAATGGCTGGGTTCTCAGCTGGATAGGCCAATAGGCTGCTTAGACTTGTCAAAGCTGCTGAAGAGTTCACTTGTTACACTGGAAGAATTGTGGGACTTGTAGTCCATTGTTTTTACTTAAGGCTAACGAAAACCACTCCCACTGTAGCAACACAGAGCCCCAGGAATATGAAAATCATTGAAGTAAATCACAGGTCTGGGGGCACAATCCTAACACAAATGCTTATTTTACATTCCAAAAGAGGAAAACAATAGGGCACAACACCAAAAATATGCCAAAAGGGGGTTTTCTCTAAGTTTACAGTTAGGGATGCTGCACCTGTAGCCCATGTGCGATACCAATCTTGTACTTTCCCTCCCTAAAGAGGTTGTGTTGCCTAAGTGTAAAAAAGAAATCGCTGTTACCTGGCATGCAGAATATTCATTCTGGTGTGCTGCTGAATAAAGCTCTTGTTGAGATTCAGCCCCTTCCCTGTAACACAGACTGGATTTTATCTATTCATGACCACCTTTTATTAGCATCAAAAAGTGGACATAACTCCACCCCGCTTGCATCAGACTTTGTGGGGCACATCTATGGCTGGTGTGTGCAGGGAGGATAGCTGCTCCTTGCTTTGCTTGTCTGTCTTTTCCCTGCTATTTTTTATAGGTCTACCTTTTAGCTAAAAAGGTGTTCATGAAAAAAATCAAATTTCAAGGGGCTGGGCTACAGGAAAGGGGTCAGATCGCAGCGACCTTTTTAAAGTGGACCAAAACCGAGGATTTTGACTATCCAGGGTTTTGGTCCTTCCCCCGCTGTGTGAAACCCCCCAGATCACCGAGCGCAACTCACCTCTTCCTGGTCCTACGCCGCTCGTCCAATCAGCGCGCTCGGAGCCACTGACGTCACAACTTCTAAGCCTTTGTCTAAGGACAGCGGATCCGAGCGCGCTGATGGCCGAATACCCCCACCTCTGTAACAGGGAGTGTGTCCGCGCGGTCCATTCACAAATACCTGGTGTGGGCATGCGCACTGCTAGAGGGATGGCGAGGATGTGGCCACAGCTTGCATGCGTCGTTGGACCGGTAAGCAAGGTAAGTGTACAGGTGACCTGGGGCGTTTCACACAGTGAGGTATCCTGTTTTGGGATGCCCGAGGGAGAGGGAATCTTAAAAGTGGACCAAAACCCACAAAGATGGGCCTGGGAATCATATAGATTCCTGGGCTAATTGATTTCCTCCCCAGAATCGAGAATCAGGATGCGTCGCTGTGTGGAACCCCCCAGGTCGCCCATAAACTCACCTCCTTTCCCGGTCCAACTACACATGCGCGAACAGCGGCCACATACCATTATTCCTGTAGCAGGGCGTGTGCCTGCCCCTGGCATTTGTGAATGGCTGGTGCGGGCATGCTTCTTGTTAGAGGGAAGCGGGGGATGCGCCCTTGGATCGAGCTCCTGGATGCAGGAGCTGGAGCGTATCCGAGCACACCGATTGGACAAGCGGCCATGCATGTAGGACCGGGAAGAGATGAGTTCCGTTTGGGCGATCTGGGGGGGTTTCACATAGCTAAGGACCAAAACCCAAGATAGTCAAAATCCCAGCAGATCCGAGCGCCCTGATTGGATGAGCGGCTGAGCATCAGACTCGTCTGAGCATCAGACTCTAATCAGACTATGGCCTGCGCTGGAGCTGTAAACATAGGGAGCAGAGTGTTGGGTAAGTCGGGTATTTTCTCTTTTAGTCCTAATATCACACACTGGTGCCTCCTCCCAGTCTATTACTAAAACCTTTCTTTGCCTTCTCTGTCCTCAACAGAACGCTAAAGCAGTAGAATACTAAGCTGTAAGGTGCCCCTGCCCATGGTTACTGTGCTGCAATGTGCCGCTCTCCGTGGTCCTGACACATCTCTGTAATACACCACTGTCCATGTTACAGTAACTATTCTATAGTGTGTCGCTGTCCCTGGTCCTGTTTCCATTATAGTGTGTGTCCCTGTCCATGGTCCTGTTATTATGTTGTAACGTGCTGCTGTCTGCGCTCATATGACAATGCTGTAACTTGCACCAATAATGCACAACACACTTGGGGGTTTATTCATCAAGGGATAGCAGCAGGTAGTTCCTCGTAGCGACAGGTAGCGAACGCTGAACGCCGGGCGCTGTACGCAATACCACATTTATCAAAGCGATTCCGGTGAGCGACTCCATCAGCGCCATGTAGCATCCGTTTCATCATAACAGACGTCTCAGCGTATATGGCTTCCAGAGCGTCTGGTATTACCTGTCGCTCTCCCATACATTTCAATGTTGCACAGAGCAATCGCTGCCGTTCGCTCCCTGCAACGCTGTACTGGTGTTAGAACGCGCAACATACATCTCATTCATCAATGCCGGTCACAGCGTCTACTAGCGGTCGCTCTAAGCGCCTCTGTACAGATGCTCATCTGTTAGTTGAAGGCTCATTCAGATGTGATGGCTGATGGCGATATATGAATAAACAATAATAATAATAAACATTTATATAGTACCATCATCTTCCATAGCGCTGTGCAAAGTAGTCATTACAGACAGGGTAGAAACATACTGTACATAGACTATTACAAATGCAGTTTTACAATGAATATTCTGAATACAAGATACAATAGGAGAGAGGGCCCGGCCCTTGCGAGCTTACAGTTTAAAGGATGAGAGACGAGGGGGAAGAATCACAAACAGTCATGATTGAGCTTTGTGGCATGTGCCTTTTAGATAATTGATTAAAGAGGACCAAAACCCACATCTATGAGACAGGGCAGGCATACTCACTACCCCCAGGGCATCCCGATCGGGGGTGTCCCAGTGTATCAAGAGCGGATCCGAGCTCGCTTATTGGACGAGCGACCGTGCATGTGTCGTAGGACCGGGAAGAAGTGAGTTTGTTTGGGCAACCTGGGGGGTTTCACACAGCGAAGCACCCCCGATCAGGGTGCGGACACACGCCCTGCTAAAGGGACTGCTGGGATGCGGCCGTTGTTCGTGCATGCACCGTTGTGCTGGGTAAGAAAGTGAGTTTCCAGGTGACCTCAGGGGTTTTACACAACGGGGCATCCTGAATCTGGATGGGTTGGCTTTTGGTCCCCTTTAAGTACAATGAGAGATGTAGAGATGCTTTGTAATGGCTCAGTAAACTGTTCCTAAGGAGGATAAGGTGGGAGGAAGTCATTGTGTGTCTGGAAAGGGATTTTAAGCTATTGTTGCAGGGTGTTGCAGGTTGCAGGGTGTGGTAACAAGTGTTTGATGATCAGGCTCAAAAGATTACTGTTGAAGGGACAGAGAAGACTTAGATAGTAAATGTGGTCGCCTATCCTAAAAAGAAGCGTTTTAGGTAGCTTCTAAAAGCTGTTGTACTCACTTGGCATTGCACCATCTCTCAGGGATGCCCCGCTGTGTGAAAACTCCCCCACTGATGCCAGCTCACCTCTTCCCAGTCCTACGGCGCATGTGCGGCCGCTCGTCCAATCATCGCTGATGTCACGCTGAAGCAAGATAAAGTGTATGGGGCAACCTGGGGGTTTTACACATTGAGGCCTCCCGATTCTGGATGCCCCGGAGGGAGGGAATTGATCAACCCGGGAATCTTATAGATTCCCGGCCCGATCACGCTGGGTTTTGGTCCAATTTAAAGCAGTCCCAAACATAGCCCAGCATAATGGTCTAACAACTGGTTATGTCTGAAATATCAAGCGGAACAAAACCGACCCACGGCCGTCCTGGAAGATGAAAGGTTCCAGGACAATCCAGGAAGGTTCCAGGATTGTGTAAAACCCCCCAAATCCCCCATCATTCACTCACCTTTTCCTCATTCCTACGGCCTATGCATGGGCTCTTGTAAAACAGGCTCTGTCTGCGGTGACATGTCATTCGGCAAATGCATCTCCTTTATTAGAAAGGGAAGCGCATGCTGCTGCACCCCCGTTGGCGTTGACACGCTTCTCCCACAGCTATTTAGATACAGTATATGTCACTGGGGATATAAGGGATGTCGCAGCGTATGCTTCCCATTGAAGTCAATGAGAGAGGTCTTTTGAATGACATAGTCGAGGCATGCACTGTAGGACCGAGGAAGAGGTGAGTGAAAAGCAGTGTTCTGGGGGGCATCCAAATTTGGGATCTAGGGGAACAGAACAAAACCTAGGAAGTCAAATTCCCTGGTTTTGTTCCTCATTAAAAGGTGAGGTCCTCCATACAGTTTGCAGCCTCTTCTTTCTTGGGCCTATGTGGCGCATATTCTTCCAGAGCAAAGCTTTGAGTCCATGAATAAAGTGCGAGTCACATTTCACATTCTGTCTCCATCTCTCTCATCTCTCCTTCAAATATTCCGAAATCTTCGGTGCCGCCCAAATAACAGCCCCTAGAATCTAAAGCCGACTTTCCCATCATCACAGTCATTTGTTTCCCTCTTCCGAGTGCGTTTGGCTCGGAAAATAACATCTGTGTAGCTCGAAGATCCAGTAGTTTTTTTTCTGTGGGGCCGCGCTGTATTATTTTAATAAAATGAGTGTGCGGCTTGTTTGGCACCTCACTGCTTCCTGTGAGGCTAATCCCCGCTGTTTCTAGATACGCTTCTGGTGGCGTGGTGTGTTGCCATGGTAACTGGCGTTCAGGCGTTATTTCCAAGGCGCAGAATCACTCGGGGGACCGACGCCGTTCCAGTAAACATTTGTGCGAGTAGGAAAGTCTTATCGCATCTGTTTTCTTCAAAGAGGTTTCTTTATTTTAACTCCTTGGCTGACCAATAGGTTGCCGGTAAAATGGGGGGGGGGGCTGATCTGTAGCGCACTGCCCCAGTAAGGTATTATTGTAAAGATGGAAGATTTCGGGCTTCCTAAGCCATATTACTCTGTCTGGTGTCTGGTCAGCTTTGTCTCCAGTGTACGATGTCAGAATTACGGCTGCTCTGTGCCTTTGTCTTCAGACAATTTATTTTCTTGAGGTTGTTATTCAGAAGCTTCCTTTAATGAGAACACTACAAATGTATTGAAGGTATTTGACGAGCAACATTAAAGTGGACCAAAACCCACATTTTCAACATCCCCTGAATTGCTCCCTCCATAAAGAGCAGCTTTTGCCAATTTTCACTGCCCCTACTTAACTCTAATCCCAGATAATGGCGCCTGTTTTAGCTGTAAAGCTCCGCCTTCTCCATTCATTGCCATTGTTGTGTGTGGCAATGATGTCATGGCCACACCGATGTAATGACTTTTGGCCACTAATTACTCACCTCGCCAAGGGGATCCATCTTCTGGGTTCCTTGGATTCCGGACGTCCTTCCGACAAGTGACGCCATCTTGCATCCCATCAGGCATTGCGTGCGGCCCCTAATCTGGTGCCTGCACAGTTCCCATGAATGGGATCCGATGGAGACGCCCGATATCCAGCGAGACTTCGCTGAGCGTTGCAGGACTGTGAAGAGACTTTGAGGGAGCCGATGGGTGGGGGATTTTGGCCCCTCTTTATTTTTGGTCTGATGTTCCTCCTTAAGTGCAGGCATTACGTTTTTTGTTATTCAGTCACTTGAACCTATTACTAGATGGCGCTATGTCATGCTCTCCTACATTGCTCTTGTTCCAGTGCTTTTCCAGCCAATGAGCTGAGCATAGACCTGTGCTGATCCCAAGACGCTTAAAACTCACTTATGGTAAATTGACCCTTTGCCTTTGTTGGATTTGATTTCAAGCATTCATTAGAGTAGACCAAAACTCGTACATTTGTTGGCCCTCTTTAAGAGATTTAACTAGGGACATCCCAATTTAGAAAGCCCTGCAGTATGAAACCCCCTTGTTTTCCACAATACTCATCTCTATCCATGATACCATGGCTGTGGCTAAGCTTAGCACCCCGCAGCATCTCACAGCATCTCTTCCTGAACCTTGGCAGGGTGGGGCTAGGCCAACATGTACACTAGTAATACAATCCACACTAAAATACAATAAAGTCAGCCTTGTTAGTTTCTGAAAATAACTTTTGAATAAATGGCCTCCAATCAGCGGACATGCTGAGCCTGCCAATGTCTCCCATTCTAGGCAATTGGGGCTACATCCCTTTCTGGCAGTTGCCAGGAGTTATGAGTCCTCCCCAATGTGTTTTTGTGTTTCATATCATGTTGGTTCATAAGAGCTTTAATGATAGACATCTGGGCTTTGGATCCAAGCCGAAGTTATATCCAAGCTTTATCTTGCTGATTCGCTCTGATTCGCTCCATCGCAGATACCAAATTATCCAGCATGCCAACCTTCGATGCTAACAGGGGGCATGCTGGCCAGGGCTGGCGTCAACTCTGGGCATACCCAGACAGATGCCGGGGCCCCTGTGCCTTGAGAGGGCCCACCTCATTCTCTGGGCAGTGCCTATGCAGGACACATGGCCAGGCAGTAACCTGGACTAAAGACTGTCAGGCAGGGGCAGACTGGCCATTGGGAGAGACATTCTTTGTTTCTTTCTATTCTTTTTCATTCATTCTTTCTTCCATCTATTTTTTGTTTCTTTCTTTCATCTGTTTGTTCTGCTATTCCTTTTTTCTCGCTTTTTTCTCTTTCTTTCTTCGTTCCTTATATTTTGTTTTCTGTCAGTCCTTCTATTCTTTCTTTCCTCCTATCTCTTCTGTTTTTTCTCCCATTGCTTCTCCCTGTCTTTCTGCTTTTTTCTTTCATTCTTATATTTATTCTTTGTTTCTGGCATTTATTCTATGCGTTTGTTCTTTCTGTTTATTTCCATTTTTTTTTTGTATTTTTTTTTTTACATTTAGGGCCTTATTTATCAAGGGATAGCGCCAGGTAGTGTCTCACTAGCGCCAGGTAGCGCCAGCTATCGGCGGCTACCGACTCCAGAACGCCAGGCTGCGAACACAATCACGCATTTATCACGCTAAATGAGGCTAGCGCCGGCGAGAGCGTCAGCTAGCGCGGGATTCATCATGTTGCAGACTTCAGCGAACAGCGCCGCTGCTAATCCCATCACAGCGCCAGGTATGACCTCTCGCTACCTGGCGCTCTCTTTCAATGGAGCAATCTTTAAATATTCATAATTAATTGATATTAATGTTTTTTTTTTTTTTTTTTTTTTTTTTAAATGTCAAAAATTCGGTGACCACTTCTGCAATGTTATTTTTTTTTTTAAGGTAAAAAAAAAAAAAATTGTGCAGAATTGATATTACAGGTCTGATATTAATGTATTCATATTACAAAATGTTTATAAAAACGTGTTTATTATTATTTTCCAAAAATAAGGTTGTTTGGGGTTTAAAAAACTACTTTTAACACATCGCCGCCAGCGCTCTGGGGTTTAAACAAGCATTTTACAGCGCGAGAATTTTTTGAGCGTTATTTGTTACTGAATATGCTGGGAGCCGTTCGCTATGGCCATTCGTTGTCATGCGCTCCCATACAGCGCGGAACCTGTCAAACAGCGACCTACCCCGTATTCAACATTACCGCACACCGACTGAGTCGCTGTCAACAACCGAACAACGGCCAAGCACAGCGAATACTAGCCGGCGCTGTGAAAATCACGCTACTGTCGCTCATCTGTCGCTACCTGGCGCTATTAATAAATCGGCCTCTTATTTTCCTTTATCAATCTTTTTATTGTGTATATTCCGAACATAATATTATTGTTTATTTCCATTTAATGTTAATATTTTATGTTCATACATGCAACTTTCATTGCCATTTATGGAGCATTATACCACACCGGAAAAGGGCCCACTGACACTCTATTGCCCAAGGGCCCGCAAAAACCTGGAGCCGGCCCTGATGATGGCAATCACTTACCTGTGAAATTTTATAGAGATCCATTGGGCCCCTTACCAAATGTGATCTTCTTGATGCCTAGGAGCCTCCATTGCATTCTGCCAAGCTAATCCTGTCCCACTGGGGCAAAGAGGGTTTAATACTACAGAGGAGGAGCCTTGTGAAGTCTCTGGGGTGAAGGGACGTGGAGGGGGATGTAATAGCAGTTCCCCTGCATCAAGAATATCACAGCCCCAGACCTGCAGAGAGGGCGCGTGTGGCCGGGGAGAGATGAAGGAAAAAGCGGCAACATTGAGTTCCTTTTTTAATTAAAAAATATAATAATAATAAACATTTTCTTCTTTTTTTAGTTTTTTCTAATTGTTCGTGAACTTGTAAGGGGTCCGATGGACCTTTATACCAGTTCACACGTTGTGATGACCGGAGCATTCGGCACTCCTGGGGACTATCTGTCTGGAATGCTTCCAAACCGGATTGTCCCTGCTCTAACTCATCACTAATCAGAATGGTGTTTCGGGTAATACATTAGACGTTACACGTAACATAACAACACATTCACTTTATTAGGTTTCGCATCATTTTTCACCACATCTTTTAAATAACTCCTAATGAACTCAACAAGAGTGCTTCCTGCGTAATTATTTTACAAAAAAAAAAACAGAAAATTGCTCTCCGTGTAAGGGAACCGCATTTCCTCTGGCTTTCATCTTCAGATTGCGGAGCCATGATTGCACCTACCTATTAGTGAATAATTATGCTCATTAGCAGACCCACACATACAGTATCAGGTATTGCACGTGTAATCCTGCTGGAGGGTTCTTTCCTCAACACCTTAAATGGTGTATGCTCCATCCTGCGGGGTGCCACGGCCTCGGAGCGCGCTGAATGGCTGCTTGAATGAATGCTATCTCTGAGAGCGAACAAAGGCCACCACACCTCGGCGCACAGCATTAAAGCACTGCTCTCGCACTGTTCTATTCATCGAGATGAAGCATGAAAAAAAAAAAGGATCATTATCAGGATTTTTTTAGCCTATTACAGATTGACACATCTTTTCCATACAAAACAGAACCACAAAAAAAAAGAGAGCGAGAAAAATAAGATTGGATATGTAATAGCACATGCTAAGCTTTACTGGGGATATAGAGTGGGTTTTGTCCATTATATTTTAATCCCGTTACTGTCACCAATTTGGGGGGTACATGACAGTGTTCAGGGGCACACAAACTATTGTGTTGTTTATTATTTGAACAGTGAAACATTAATCATACCACCTAATTTGGAGGAACTGTCCCTCTTTTGAGTTTACCTCTTTAGGGGTACTTCATTGTATATTGTTGTCACTATGGGGAAAGGGTCCCCCTTTCACTCGTTGTTCTCATTTGTCTCTCTTTGAGGTGTAACATGCAGATCTGCGTCAATAAATTATTCAGATGCCTATTTAAAGTGTTTCTATTGTTTTAATCACTAGAAAGAACGGGAGGAGGGGTAGAAGAAAGTTGCTGGTAGTGTGTATGGTTTTTTCTCAGTGTTGAGGTGTATTCGGCCTGTTTTTGGCTCGAATTGGTAATGGGAAGGGGGGGGGGTTTGTTTCTTTTGGGTTTCACCAGGCATCCCACTTTGTCCCCAGGTGACAAAATGTGTCTAGGTGGGGATCCTGTGGGGGGCCTGTGTGTCCCAAAGGGCCCTTGGAGCATGGCCCTCTCTCCCTGTTGCTAGTGTTCTTATACATTGGTTAGAATCAGTTTATACACACCAGCAGGGTCATTTCAAATCCACAGGCTGATGATCTGATGACAGTCTGATGAAGGGAGGGGGTGCAGGCTTTAGTGTCTAGTTTAAAAGCTTTGTATGCGCGCACAGACAGCCACAGGCTAATGCTAATTAGGCGTGGCTCTGATTGAAACACTAATTATATGCAGTGATGATTGAAACACTGATTCGATGCAGCAATTCATATTCTAACTAGGGTTGCGGCCGAGGGGGCAAAGTCTGAATGGAAAGACGGCTGCAGAATACTAGTGTGTTCAGTTTTGCTGAGCTGACAAATGGGGGCAGAGCTATAGACCACCATGAGAGTGCTATAATTGGTGGTCCATGAAAAAGGAATTTAGGGGGTGTGGCATTACTCTTTGCCTTGCTTCTACTTACCGGAGCAGGTGCATTCTGACAGGAAGGGAGAGGTTAGCCAGTTTATGCACTTTGCCTAAAGAGTCCCTTTAACCCTGAATGTGATCAGGGACATCCAGAAATGTTTGGCTTCATCAGGGGTTCAGCTACAGGGAGCACTGAGGAAGCCAAACAAGCTGATAGGCCTAGGGGGAGGCCAAAAGCAACCACCAAAATTGCAGTCCAACAACTTGATCAGAGCCAGGTTCTGAAGGGCTCACACAGCTAACAAAGAACCCCCTGCTTGTGCATTCTGATGCTAAACTAGAAAAGTCCACCACTATCTCTAATACATAATGTTCATGACCAGAGACCAGTGACTGCAATGTCACCTCCAAACTACATGGAGCGGCCAGTATCAGGGCATGAAAGGTACTTTGGTTTATGAGTTCAGGTTCAGCTATAGGTTTATGTGGGGCTTTGGATGAAAAGTGGGCCCATTGCAGTTAGGTATGACACGCCACACATAGTGCTAAAGTCGCATGTATGATGGCTATTGCTGTGGCTCCCCCTGAACTACTGCACCCGGGACATGTGCCCCCCTCTAGCTACGCCCCTAAGGGTGAGTATAGCTTTTGTTTTAATCTTTTGCCTGAAATTGGACTTTAAAGAAAGAAAAAAGAGAAAGCGAAGGAACAAGAGAAAAATAGAAGGAAAGAAGAAAGAAAGAACCGAAGAACAGATGTATGGAAAGAAGGAAAACAAAAGTAAGAAAAGAATAGAGGAAATGAAGAAATAGGAAAACAACGAAGAAGGACTGACAGAAAGAAAAAAACAAAAGAGGAAACTAAGATCTTCCCATGAACAATCTGCCCATGGGTATCCCAGTATATGTCACATGACCACCATGTGAAGTGGGCCCTTCCAAGGTGCAGGGGCCCCGTTACCTGCCCCGGTAAGCAGGGCCAGCGTCAGCACCCGGCAAGGTGGGGCAGCTGCCAGGGCCCCCGGACCACAGGGGGAGTCCACTGACAGCTGGCACTGGTTTAAGAAACAAATACTTTATTCCAAGTATACAGCACGTCCTGTTCCAGAATATTCCTTACACATGGGTTATACATCCACAAGATGGCGCTGGACTGCAGAGAGATGCTCCTACTGCAATCCCTGCACTGACATGGGTAGACGGTATAGGCTTATGGTGAGCCTTGTGGGATGCCCCTTCCTGCACTCTGGGTCTTCCTTACCCACTCCCCCCCCCCCTTTCTTCACTTTATTATTGTGTTGTGGTGTTTTTTTGCTTAATACGCTCGTCGCTGCGCCGCTTGTACAGCGCTCCACGGACGTCGGCGACGTTGCCTGCTGCTGCTGCGCCGTTGGACGGCGAGATCACGTGGGACATTTTTCGCACTCTTCGTGGGGGCGGGGTCTGCGGATGACGCTTTTGGCGTCACATTTCCGTGGCCCACCCCTCAAGGTCTGTACAGGCGCCATTTTACTTCTCTTCCTCCTTCGCTTGTGATGCGTGGGCTGCTGCTACTTAATCAGTGCGGTCCGTGAGTGTCCCTGCGGGGAGTTTTTTCTTTCTGCTTCTCACTTGTAAATGCTTATGGGGATGTCTTTTTGTGTCTTTCAGGCGGGATAAACGTCACTGTGGTTTCTCCCGGCCCTCTTCCCTTTACTAATCTCCCACCTCCCTAGCGGGTTTTTGGGGCATCCCGGGTGGCTATTACTAGCCTTAACCCTATACTGGCCTGTTGTGCCACTCAAATCACCATATGGAGGCTTCTGGGGATAATGTGTCTGGGGTTCCTTCGGGACAGGCCCGGCTGTGTGTTGCATGTGGGGTTTCCCCTGTGAGTGACGATGTCAGGGTATGTTTAAACTGCGCCCAGCAGTCACTTGCGCTGCAGTCCGGCCTGTCTGTTGTGGGCCCTGGTGCTACGGCCCTTTTGGCTTCGCCTACCCCCCCACGCTTACATCTGACCCCCAATGAGGGGCACGCTAGTGGGGACTCTCAATCTGACTTGGCTGCATGGGTGGCCAGCATTGAAAAACATATTGCTGGGTCAGCCCCGCGTAAGGCTTCTGCTAAGAAGCGGCATTTATCTCCCGTTGCTTCCCTCTTTCCTGTAGAGGATGAGGGACCTTATTCACTTTCTGGCCCTTACCCCCGCGAGGAGGGGGAATTGTTTTCTGATTCAGAATCCTCTGAGGAACAACCTAAGATCTATGGTGGTACCGGGTCTCCCTTTGGGGAAGACCCATGGTCCTCAGATGATACTGACAGGTTGTTGAGTCACATATTCGAAGTGCTTTGTATTTCTTCTCCTGCAGTGGCTCCGCAGCGGCAGGGTGAGCTTTTTGATATGGTTAAGCCTTGTGTCATGTATTCTTCTGACACTACTACCCTGCGGGATGGTGAGGACCGGCGCATGGACCAGCTGTCCTGTCATGCTTTTGCCTGTGTGGGGACTGCGCTGCGCCCGGTTTGTGCCTCTGCCATAACGGCTATTGCTATTAAAGGGCTGCTTAAGTGTCTCATAGATGGGGCCTCTGATGACGAGGGAGGTGAAGATTATAGATCTCTCCTGCTTTGCTATGAATTTGTTGCATATATCCTCTCTGCCATGGATGATGTCATTAGAAAGTGTGGAAGGACATCTGCCCTTTTGGTGGCTATACGCGGCTCTGTCTGGCTGCGTCAGTGGGTAGCTGATAATGCTGCTAAGAAGGCTCTCACTGGGTTCCCTTTTAAGGGGTTGCGCCTCTTTGGTGAACGCTTGGACTTGTTTGCCAGGGGCGGTAGGTTACCTCAACGCAGGAGGCCTTCTCGGCCCTTTCGGGGGTCTGGTGCCTCTTTCCCCTCCTTTCGGGCTTCCAGGGCTGGTCGGGGAGTTTCCTTTGCTGGAGCATGCGGAGACTATTTGGGCAGGGGCAGGGGACGTGGCTGCCCCGACCTTTCCTGGGGTCCCAAGCTGAAATCCTCCCCCAAGCCCCCTCAGGCATGAGGAGGCGCCCTCACCCATCCGGGTGGGGGGACGGCTTCGGCTCTTTTGGAGGCGACGTGTAGCAGACAGGTGGATCCAGGAGGTGGTTTGCTCCGGTTACAAGATAGAGTTTGCAGCCTGGCCGCCCCCCAGATTCATCAGATCCCGGATAGCTCAAAACCCTCTGTCAGCTCAGGGTTTGTGCCTTGCTGTCCAAAACCTTCTGGAGTTGGGGGTCCTCTGCCCGGTGCCTTTCTGGAAAAGGGGCAGAGGCTTCTATTCCAATCTTTTTACGGTCCCCAAAAAGGACGGGTCCCTCAGGCCCATCCTGGATTTAAAGCGCCTCAACAAGTTTGTCAGATTCAAGCATTTTCGCATGGAAACCCTGCGCTCTGTGGTCAATTCACTGTGCCCGGGTGATTTCATGACTTCTGTAGACATCAAGGACACTTACCTTCACGAACCAATCTTTCCAGGTCATCAGAAATTCCTCAGGTTCGCTCTGGAGGATCAATACTACCAATTTGTGTTCTTGCCTTTTGGTATCACCTCGGCTCCCAGGGTATT
Source organism: Gastrophryne carolinensis (assembly GCA_027917425.1). Lineage (NCBI taxonomy): Eukaryota > Metazoa > Chordata > Amphibia > Anura > Microhylidae > Gastrophryne > Gastrophryne carolinensis. Next base: position 636,027,163 of record CM051234.1, read on the forward strand.
CACCAAGGTGCTGGCGGGCGTGATGGCTCTGCTGAGATCCTTTCTTATCTGGACATCATGTCTCAGTCCTTCCATCAGGCCGAGCTGGATACCCAGATGAGGTCCTTTCTGGGCATGACTCTGGATACATCTCAGGTCAAGGTTTTTCTCCCTCAGCAGAAGGTGGAGAGTCTTCAAGCTCAGTCCCAGTTTCTGCTGTCTTATCCTCATCCCTCCATCCGGCGGGGATGCAGCTGGTGGGACTGATGGTGTCTTGCTTCTAGGCGGAACCCTATGCTCAGTTTCACATGAGACCTCTTCAGCTACTCCTTATGTCAGTATGGGATCGGGACCCTGGGTCCCTGGATCAGTTGTTTGTTCTGTCCCCTCTGACCAGGCGGTCTCTCTCGTGGTGGCTGGATTCAAGGAACCTCTTGGTGGGCAGGACCTTTCTGTCCCCTTGCTGTCCCCTTGCTGGGAAACTGTCACCACGGATGCCAGTCTGACAGGCTGGGGAGGCTTCTGGAAGTCTTTGAAATTCCAGGGTCAGTGGGGCCCTCAGGAGGCTCATACCCCTATCAACATCCTGGAACTGAGGGTGATAAGGTTGGTTCTCGCCCAATTGACTCCACACCTTCCGGATCGGGCTGTTCAGGTCCGCTCAGACAACCAGACGGCGATTGCCTACATCAATAATCAGGGAGTAACCCAGAGCAAGAGGGCCCTCAAGGAAGTGTCCCTGATATTGTCTTGGGTGGAGGAGAGTGTTCCCTGCATCTCAGCTGTGTACATCCCGGGGGTGGAGAATCTGGAGGCAAACTCTCTGAGCAGGGGGACTTCTGGGAGAATGGTCCCTCAGCAGCAGGGTGTTTTGCTCCCTGTGCCACCGCTGGGGTCAGCCGGATGTGGATCTGTTTGCGTCCCGTCACAATCTTCCAGTATTTGTCTCTCTGTCCCAGGACCCTCTGGCCTTGGCCATGGATGCATTAGCAATGTCTTGGAAGAGTTTTCAGCTCCTCTATGTATTCCCTCCGTTTCCTCTGCTGGGCAGGGTGCTGCGCAAGATAGCCCAGGAAGGGGTGGCAACCATTCTGGTGGCCGCCTGTTGGCCAAGAAGCGTGTGGTTCGCAGACGTCATGCAGTTGGCAGTAGATCAGTATGCCCTGCCCAAGGATCCAGACCTGCTTACTCAGGGGCAGCTACGCCATCCCAATTTACAAACGCTGGCTTTAACGGCTTGGCTGCTGAAACCTCCATCTTGATGGAGAAGTGGCTGCCTGCTTCTGTAGTTGATACCATGATTAGGGCTAGGAAGAAGTCCTCATCCTTTATCTACTATAGGGTATGGCATGCTTTCATTGCCTGGTGTGAGTCTAAGTCCCTTCACTGTCGGGTGTTTTCTGTTCCCAGGATCCTGGAATTCCTGCAACATGGTTTGGACTTGAGTCTTCAACTTAGTACCCTCAAAGGTCATGTTTCAGCCTTGGCTGTTTTCTTCCAAAGATCCTTTGCCAACCATCGGTTGGTTAAGACCTTCTTCCAGGGGGTTACTCAGGTGCGCCCTCCACGTAAGCCTATGTTACCAGTCTGGGATTTGAATTTGGTCTTATCCGCTATGCAGGGTCCTCCTTTTGAGCCTCTGCGTGAGGCCCCTTTGTCTATCTTGACGCTTAAGGTAGCATTTTTGGTGGCTATCACTTCTGTTAGGCGTGTTTCTGAGTTGGTGGCGCTTTCCATCAAACCTCCTTATTTTGAGAGACACCAGGACAAGGTGGTGTTTAGGTTTAAGCCAGATTTTCTGCCTAAGGTTGTGTCTGCCTTTCATCTCAATCAGGACATTGTCTTGCCTTCTCTGTGTCCTAATCCTAGTAACCCTAAGGAGAGGGTCTTACAGTCTCTGGATGTGGTTAGGACTTTGAAGTTTTATTTGGTGGCTACTGAATCCTTCAGGAAGACTGATGCTCTTTTTGTTCTCCCTTCTGGACCTAGGAAGGGTTTGCCTCCGGCTAAATCCACTATCAGCAAGTGGATCAGTCAGGCGGTGGTGCAAGCCTATTCTGCTAAGGGGAAGGAGCCTCCCTTCCGCTTACTGCTCATTCCACTCGTGCTATTGGTGCCTCTTGGGCTTTTCAGCACCATGCTTCTGTTGAACAAGTTTGCAAGGCCGCTACTTGGTCTTCTGTTCATACCTTTTCTAAGTTTTACAAGGGTGATGTTAGGGCCTAAGCGGATGCTGCTTTTGGCCGCAAAGTTCTGCAGGCGGCAGTGGTTTAAACTGCCCGCTGTTACTTTTGGGGATCCCACCCTACCTTACAGACACTGCTATTGGATGTCCCATGTGTAAGGAATATTCTGGAAAAGGACGTGCTGTATACTTGGAATAATACAATTCTGTGAGTACTCACCTGTAGAATTGGTATTATAAGTATACAGCACGTCCTGTTCCATCCCGCCCTTGTTATCATTATTTTTGGTTACCTCTGTATGGTGATTGTTCATTTTGTGTTTATTATTCTCCCGGCTTCTTGTATAACTGCTTGTCAACACTGGGAATTGGTGGGAGGTTCCTGGCTATTTAAGGGGCCGGGAGTGGCCACACGTTTTTTCTGCAGTCCAGCGCCATCTTGTGGATGTATAACCCATGTGTAAGGAATATTCTGGAACAGGACGTGCTGTATACTTTTTCCAATTCTGAATTGTATTTTTTTGAGGTTAGAATCTCTTAAAGGCTGCTCAGCCTCCTATCTGCCACTGCTATTTAAAGCAAACTAAAACCCAGGATTTCCAGCCCCATACTTTATTCCACTTTACAGGGGCATCTCAATTTGGGTCCCCCCCGTTTCGGCAATCCCACGGTGTATTCACCAGTTTAAAGTGGACCAAAACCCAACAGGATCAGCCCAGGAATCTATAAGATCGATTTCCTCCCTCTGGGGAATCCAAAATTGGAATGCCCCGCTGTGTGAAACCCCCCAGGTCGCCTGCAACACTTAACTTACTTCCCGGTTCAACAGCGCAAGCGCGGGCTGCATCCCCGCTATCCCTCTAGCAGGGCGAGTGCCCGTGCCAGCCATTTGTGAATGGCCGGTGCAGGCACGCTCCCTGTTAGAGGGAAGCGGGGGATGTGGGCGCCAGCATGCTCAGAGCCACTGTGCTAAGACGTCACTTAGACATGCATTGCTCAGCGGCTCCGAGCGGGCTGATGGGACGAGCGGTCGCGCATGCGCCATAGGTCCGGGATGGGATCAGTTTCCTTGGGTGATCTGGGAGGTTTCACGTAGGAGGGCACCACCGATCAGGGTGCCCAGGGGGAAAGGACCAAAACCCAGGATAGTCAAAATCATGGGTTTAGGTCCACTTTCACTAAGGAAAGTAATGAGCGAACGGGGGGGTCACAGATAGGGGCATCCTGGGGATCCTTTTCACCTGGCCCTAGATTTGTTTAGACTCAGGTTTAAAGGAGTTTTGGTGTGCTTCAAAGTGGACCAAAACTAGAATAGCATGATCCTTAGAGGGATGCCCCTCATTGATGTGAAGCAACTCATCACCACAAAGAAGGCCGACTGATACCATGCCACCCAAGGACCCACATAAACCTGGAGCCAGCACAGTGCTGACGTCGCCCCCGAGAGAGTTCCCCAACCCTCTCTCTCGTCAAGTTTTGCAAAGGGCTCAGACAGACTTTGTGGAGACCTGTTGGCGGGTCTCACGGAGAGGGTTGGGGAACACTGGGCTATGACCAAATTCAGGAGGCCTATTGCCCAGGCAACCATTCCCCATACAAACTTTAAGACGGAACATTGTTCCCTGGAACTCTATTAACCGGCACGCGTGCAGCACACAGCGGGACCGCATTCTCGGGGATACAAAGAGTCTCCTTGAATGTTGCGGCACCTCCGAGTCACACGTGGCTGCTCCCAACAAAAGCAGAACATATTTTGTGAAAACAAGACATTATCAAGTGCTCAGCGCCAGTGACTGGCCCAGCTGCTTGGCAGCTGCTCATCCGCGTCTCCCCCTTCCCGGCTCCCAACCCGGAGACACAAGCAGCCAGGGGCCGGGCGGCAAGCGGAATGCTAATGATCTGCCGCGTTGCCCGCGGTTCAGGTTCTGTCACTTGTACAGGTGTGCCGCCGAATCCCTCCAAATAAAACTGTCTGCAGAATGTCGGACAGCACGCTGTTCTCCCCCCTACGCTCATCGCCTGTGGTTGCAACAGGCGTGCGCCAGCCTATGCATGTGTGAAATTACTGGGAGAGGATCCGTCATCTGTCACTATGCAGGTGCCACGCAGCCCGCGCACCCGCCATTGCCATACTCTTCAGTGCAAAAAAATGCAGCATCCCCCTATAGCGGCTCTCATGTGCTTTTTACAAAAGTTTTGGACCGACAGAGGACTTCAGCATGAAGCATTCAGATGCGTTGCAGTCAGGGCCGGATTAAGTGTGGTGGAGGCCCCTGGGCACAAAATCTGGTGGAGGTGGAGATACAGTTTTATTTGCTTTAAAATAATAGACGCCAAGTAACTGGTGGTTGTCTGCCACCCGCCTACTTACTGGAACGTCAGTCCCTTGTGCCCCCCTTGTGCGAGTGCGTGCTGCTCAGGAACTCCTGTTTGCCATTCTGGGCGGGGAGTAGTGTAGTGGCCCAGCTGGTCCAGCAGAAAACAGTTCCCACAGCGGCTGTGCTTGGTGGCTTATGTGCAGTGAGCAGCCGCTGATTGACAGCTCTGCACGCACCCATCACTGTAGCTTTGCTGCTCTAGACTCTCCCTCCTGCCTGTGGTGGCTTTGGCTGCAGATTAGATTTGCAAAAACAAAAAAAAACAAAAAACAAAAAGGTATGCCCAGCTGTGGGGGTAGGAGTATAGCTTTGTTGCTGGACCAAGAGAAGCCTCCTGGACTAGGAGAAACCCAAAGGTTAGTGGCAAGTGGTGGAGGCCCCGGGGCTAGAGCCTGTGCCTGCTGTTTTGGCACTCCCTCGCCCAGCCATTCAAAAAGGATAGAAAGCCATTTGGAAAACCCAAGCCACTGCTAAGCGACCAGCAGAGCCCGGCTGCTTGGGGAGGGGGGTGCGCAGCGGATAAGCGGTGGACCCGTTTGGATCCGCTTGTTTCATACTGCCGCCATCACCAGTGTTTTATTCAGTTCCTTGCTATTTTTTTTTAAATCCCATTTCATTTATCAACCCAAACAATTATTCTAGAATAATATAATCAATGCAATTCCGGCAGCCACATCCCCAGCTCGCCCTCAACGGCCGTATCTCTAGCTCGCCACCTGCTGTCCGGTCGTGCGCACTCCCGTGCCCAGCCATTCAGAAAGGCTAGGCGTGGGTGGACGCACATTCAAACAGCGGATGGACAGCCGGCTGCACCCTTGTCACAGCGGCACTTTTGAAAGAGCCATTTGGGAAAACCAGGCCACTGCCGAGCCAAAGCAGTGCCCGGCTGCCTGGGGGGGAGGGGGACACAGCGGATGAGTGGTGAACCTATTTGGATCCTGTTTCCTACCGCAGCCATCACCAGCATTTTATTCAGTTCCTCGCTTTTTCTTTTATTCCAATTTCATTTAACAACCCAAAGAATCATTCTAGAACAATAGAATTGACGAGATTCCTCTGGCGGCAGCATCCCCAGCTCGCCCCCGGCAGGCTGCATCCCCAGCTCGCCCTCGGTGGCCGCATCCCCAGGCGGCCGCTGGTCTGCACACAGCGGACAGACAGTGTCAGGAACCGCTTACCTGATCCCCGTTCCAGCGACGTCTCCAGGCGGCCAGCTGCAGCTGTCACTGTGCGGCGGCCGCGCCGAGCGGCGTCGGCTCGAGCAGCGTCGGCTCGAGCGGCGCCCAGCTCAGCCACGCCCCCCGCTTCCTCCTCCAGGAGACGTGCTCGCGCGCGGCCGCGAGCACGTGTCTGTTATGCCCTCCGGCGGTGCTGTGCGGCGCGCACCCGCCGGAGGATCAATTAAAGGGTTAATGAATCCTAGGGGATTGAGGGCTTTGCCCTCTTCTGCTCTGCAGCCAATTACCCTTGGAATCCTATGTGCTCCAATCAGTACACTGCTTCCCTCAGACCTGTTCCTATAAAGGCAATTCCCTCTCAGTTGTGAATTGCCTGTGATAGCGCTCAGAACCCTGTGTTACCTACTCCTGTGAAGTCTAGCCTGTTGCCGATTTGATTGTACGACCATTCTCGATCCTGAATCCTTGTTGCCGACCTCTGCCTGAATTGACGCCTCTCGATCCTGAATCCTTGTTGCCGACCTTTGCCTGAACTGACGCTTCTAGATCCTGATCCCCAGTTGCTGACCTCTGCCTGAACCCCGACTACGTCTTGCCTGACCCCTGGTGCCGCTACGATCTCTGCCTTCCCGTTATCGACCTATTGCCTGTCTCTGGACTTCCGTCACTCACGCTCTTGCTATTGGTTCTCCAGTCCTCCCACATATAAGCTTACATCCTTTGAGCCATTAAGTCCTGGGGGCAACCGATCCCGGGTAGGCGTATCTTGCGTCCCGGCAAGCGGGGGCTCCTACAGGTGAAGCTGGCTGTGGAGATTGGGGGTTGTGAGCTTATTAAGAGGGCTGGAGTTACCCCGAGCGTGACATTATCACAGGCCCAAAAATGGATGACCTGGTACAGCAGGTGCAAGCTATGGCCACAGCGATCAACCAACTCGCTCAAAGAGTGGCCACTCAGGAATCTCGTCAAGTGCCAACTTCCGCTGTACCACCTCATTTCTCCGAACCTAAGATTCCACTGCCTGAGAAATTTTTTGGAGAACGAGCAAAATTTTCCAATTTCAAGAATGCCTGCGAACTATATTTTAAGTTAAGACCTATCTCCTCTGGCACAGAGGTCCAACGAGTAGGCCTAGTCATTTCCTTGCTTCAAGGAGACCCACAGTCCTGGGCCTTTAGTTTACCGTCCCATGACATTGCTCTACAATCAGTGACTGCCTTCTTCAATGCTATGGGCGTTTTATACGCCGATCCAGATATACAGTCTACCGCAGAGAATAGGCTTCGGGCCTTAAAACAAGGACGGAATTCGGCTGAAGACTACTGTGCTGAATTCCGCCGCTGGGCTATCGAAGCTAGGTGGAACGATCCAGCTTTGTGTAGTCAGTTCAGGGTGGGACTGTCGGATAGCATCAAGGATGCCTTAGTCAATTTTCCCCCACCAGCGGACCTAGATCAATTAATGCAGGTCTCCATTAAAATAGACCGACGTCTTAGAGAAAGGGCCAGGGAGAGAGTCGGGGCTCCCACGTCCTTTAGACCAGTCCAGAGTCATAGATCCCCGGTTCCCCGTGGAGAAAATACCTCATCATCCTCCCAGGAAGAACCTATGCAATTAGGGAGAACCCGCTTATCCCAAGAGGAGAAACAGCGTAGGCGATCCGAGGGGTTATGCCTGTATTGCGGGAATTCTGGTCATTTTGCAGGGTCCTGTCCCAACAAGGGGAAACGGCGGAAAACTTCCGCACCCAGACCAGGTAGAGAGTACTGATCTGGGTGAGTCAGTTTGTAACTCTCGCCAGAATAAGATGCTTGTACCTATTGATTTGTTTTGGGGGGCCTCTAAGCAGACAGTTTCCGCCTTCATAGACAGTGGTGCGGCTGGAAACTTTTTGGACAGGAGCATGATCTCCACCTTAGGGATCCCTGTAGTTCCTCTTGAAAGATCCCTACAAGTTTTAGCTATCAATGGAAAGGCAATCCAGGGAGGTCCTATAAATACCAAGACCCCACCTCTCAGACTAATTGTCGGCTCTTCTCACTCTGAATTCTTAGAATTCTTTATTTTTGATTGTCCGGAAACTCCGGTGGTTTTGGGATACCCCTGGTTGCAACTCCATAACCCGGTGTTAGATTGGCGGGCTGGGGAGTTGGTCAAGTGGAGTGACCACTGTAAAGGTCACTGTTTTAATACAGGCCTCAGAAGCGTTCAAGTCTTACCACAGGAATTACCTCAGCCATACGCTGATTGGATCGATGTATTCTCTGAACGCTCTGCTGATACTCTTCCTCCACATCGGTCCTATGACTGCCCCATTGACTTGCTGCCTGGCACAATTCCCCCGAGGGGAAAGATTTATAACCTTACCCTGCCCGAGGAGCAAGCAATGAGGGAGTATATTACCGAAAATCTTAGGAAAGGATTTATCCGTCCCTCTACCTCGCCTGCTGGGGCCGGGTTCTTTTTTGTAGAGAAAAAAGATGGTGGCTTGAGACCGTGCATAGATTATCGAGCCTTGAATAAGATCACTGTAAAAAACCGATACCCCTTACCCTTGATTGTGGATCTGTTCAATCAAGTCACAGGAGCTCGAATTTTCTCCAAATTGGATTTGAGAGGGGCTTACAATCTGATTCGCATCCGACAGGGGGACGAGTGGAAAACTGCATTTAATGTGAAGGATGGGCACTATGAGTACCTGGTCATGCCCTTCGGTCTTTGTAATGCGCCAGCCGTTTTCCAAGATTTTGTTAATGATATATTCAGGGAATATCTCGGTAGATTTGTAGTCATCTACTTGGATGATATTCTCATTTTTTCTAATTCTTTACCGGAGCACAGACACCATGTTAAGTTGGTGCTACAAAAATTAAGAGAGAACAACTTATTTGCTAAACTGTGTGTTTGAAGTCACTACAGTTCCCTTCCTAGGGTATGTTATTACCAACCAGGGTTTGGAGATGGACGCGGGGAAGGTTTCAGCAGTTCAGGATTGGGTCCAACCCAAAACTTTAAAGGAATTGCAACGTTTTCTAGGTTTTGCAAATTTTTATCGGCGTTTCATAAAAGGCTTTTCCCATGTTGTTGCACCCCTTACCAACCTTACCCGCAAGGGGGCTTTTACTGCTAACTGGTCCCCCTCTGCCTGTGAGGCCTTTCTAACCTTGAAACGGGCCTTTACTTCGGCACCTGTCTTAGTGCATCCAGATATTCATAAAGCTTTTATTATTGAAGTGGATGCTTCTGAGCTGGGAGTGGGTGCAGTTTTGTCACAATATTCTGGTAACCCTGAGCGTCTCCATCCATGCGCTTATTTTTCGCGTAAATTCAGTACCGCGGAACAAAATTATGATGTTGGCAATAGGGAACTATTAGCTATTAAACTGGCATTTGATGAATGGCGACACTGGTTGGAGGGTTCATTACATCCTATAACTGTGTATACTGATCATAAAAATCTCGAATACATAGGTTCTGCCAAGAGGCTGAACTCTCGTCAGGCACGTTGGGCATTATTCTTCTCGCGTTTCAATTTTATTATTACTTTCAAGCCGGGTGTAAAAAATACTAAAGCTGATGCTCTATCTCGCATGTTCGGTGAATGTAAGGATCGGGGTGATTCTGGTGAACCAATTTTACCCACAGGTTGTGTGGTGGGGGCGTTACTTCCTGATCTCTCCAATACCTTGGCGCCGTTTCAAGATGAATCTCCTAGTGATGTACCCTTGGGGTGCCAGTTTGTTCCGCCGCACCTGCGTTCGGATGTAATTCGCGAATTTCACGATGCCAAAACTGCTGGTCATTTGGGTAACCGTAAGACGTTTATGCTTGCCCGTCGTCATGTATGGTGGCCTACCATGAGACGCGATATCACTGCCTTTATCGACGCTTGTGCTATTTGTGCTCGAAGTAAAGGAGTTCACAAGGCTCCTAGTGGCAGTTTGGTTCCTCTTGAAATTCCTGCTGAGCCATGGACCCATATTTCTATGGATTTTATTGTAGATTTGCCTCTCTCACATGGTAATACTGTCATTTGGGTGGTCGTAGATCGTTTCAGTAAGATGGCACATTTCGTTCCTTTGGCCAAACTTCCTTCTGCACCTGAGCTTTCGCGGCTGTTTACTTCGCATATTTTTCGTATTCATGGTATTCCGTCCAATATAGTCTCTGATCGGGGTGTTCAATTTACTTCCCGTTTTTGGAAACACTTCTGTTCGCGGTTGGGAATACAGATCTCTCTTTCTTCTGCCTACCATCCCCAGACTAATGGGCAGACAGAAAGAACTAATCAAACTTTGGAACAATACTTAAGGTGTTATGTTTCTGATGCCCAAGAACAATGGGCGGAATTTATTGATTTCGCCGAGTTTGCTTACAATAACGCGCCTAGTGAGAGTACCAAGGTATCTCCTTTTTATTGTAACTTAGGGAAAAATCCTAGAGCTTCTTCCCTTTCAGGGTCACCTTCCAATCTGCCGGCGTTGGAGGAGTGGCTTCAAGAACGGAAGAATATCTGGACACACGTTCAGGAGATTCTTAAGACCACTGGTTTGAGGTATAAGAAATTTGCCGACCGCCGCAGATCACAGGAACCTACTCTTCGAGTAGGCGATCTAGTTTGGGTCTCCACTAAAAATATTGCGCTCCGTCAGCCATCTAGCAAATTAGGTCCAAAATTTATTGGTCCTTTTCCAATCGTCAAGAAGTTGAATAATGTGTCTTTTAAAGTTCAACTCCCGCCAACTATGAAAATACCTAATTCCTTTCACGTTTCACTGTTAAAACCAGCGAAGAATGCTCCTCTTGCTGGTCCTGCACCAATTCTTCTTAATAATGAGCCTGAGTATGAAGTGAATAAGATCTTGGATTCACGTAAAGTGCGTAATTCTTTACAGTATTTGGTGGATTGGGTTGGCTATGGTCCGGAGGAAAGATGCTGGGTGGCAGCGAGGAATGTTCATGCCAAGGCTCTTGTAAGAAGGTTCCATCGTGACAATCCAGGGAAACCGGGTGAGGGTCCGGAGGCCCCTCGTGAAGGGGGGGGTAGTGTCAGGAACCGCTTACCTGATCCCCGTTCCAGCGACGTCTCCAGGCGGCCAGCTGCAGCTGTCACTGTGCGGCGGCCGCGCCGAGCGGCGTCGGCTCGAGCAGCGTCGGCTCGAGCGGCGCCCAGCTCAGCCACGCCCCCCGCTTCCTCCTCCAGGAGACGTGCTCGCGCGCGGCCGCGAGCACGTGTCTGTTATGCCCTCCGGCGGCGCTGTGCGGCGCGCACCCGCCGGAGGATCAATTAAAGGGTTAATGAATCCTAGGGGATTGAGGGCTTCGCCCTCTTCTGCTCTGCAGCCAATTACCCTTGGAATCCTATGTGCTCCAATCAGTACACTGCTTCCCTCAGACCTGTTCCTATAAAGGCAATTCCCTCTCAGTTGTGAATTGCCTGTGATAGCGCTCAGAACCCTGTGTTACCTACTCCTGTGAAGTCTAGCCTGTTGCCGATTTGATTGTACGACCATTCTCGATCCTGAATCCTTGTTGCCGACCTCTGTCTGAATTGACGCCTCTCGATCCTGAATCCTTGTTGCCGACCTTTGCCTGAACTGACGCTTCTAGATCCTGATCCCCAGTTGCTGACCTCTGCCTGAACCCCGACTACGTCTTGCCTGACCCCTGGTGCCGCTACGATCTCTGCCTTCCCGTTATCGACCTATTGCCTGTCTCTGGACTTCCGTCACTCACGCTCTTGCTATTGGTTCTCCAGTCCTCCCACATATAAGCTTACATCCTTTGAGCCATTAAGTCCTGGGGGCAACCGATCCCGGGTAGGCGTATCTTGCGTCCCGGCAAGCGGGGGCTCCTACAGGTGAAGCTGGCTGTGGAGATTGGGGGTTGTGAGCTTATTAAGAGGGCTGGAGTTACCCCGAGCGTGACAGACAGCAGGCTGCATTCTTGTCACAGCGGCACATTTGAAACAGTCATTTGGGAAAACTGGGCCACTGCCGAGCCAACAGCAGCGCACGGCTCCTTGGGGAAGGAGGGTGCACAGCGGATGAGCGGTGGACCCATTTGGATCCGCTTTAAAATCCTACCGCCGCCATCACCAGCGTTTTATTCAGTTCGTCGCGTTTTTTTTTTTTTTTTAATCCCATTTCATTTAACAACCCAAAGAATCATTTTCTCTCAAATGACACTTGCCTCAGAGATGAGAAATTTGACCTTTCCAGACATTTTTTAATTAGACGCGTTTCGGGAGGATTTAAAGTTCCAAGACGGTAATCTTGTCCGCCGACTCTCCCGAGGTACAAGAAAATGATATTTTATGATATTGTCCTGTCTGTACGTCCTATAACATTTTTATTGCGTTATCCATGAGCTGAGCCTGATTAAAATATTGGAAGATAATTTTGTTTAATCTAATGGGCTCCGAGGTATAAATATCCGCCGATGATCATTAACAAGTGTCTGGCTTGCGGCTCACTGAAGCATCGGATGAAAAGTTCCCTCTGAAGTTCCTCAATGGCAGAGTCGCTGGAATCTACCTCTGTGCCGCTTGCATGAAGCATGGGTGAGGGGTTTATATAAGAAATTCGAAGGCCACGTGGTGCCACATAGTGCCAGGTAGTGCCAGATGAGTGTCAGGTGAGTGTCAGAAAATGTAAGCAAAAGGGATCTGCACAATACCCTATAATCACTAAAGTTGTCACTCCCAGAGCTTGTCCAAGCTCACCTCAAGAACACAAAAATGTATAGGGAGGCACTCACAAAACACATATTTGTCAAAGAAAATTTTATTCCATTTAATCACTACACATAATCTACATGATTAAAAACCCTTAAAAAACACATAATAAGACAATACATATAGGACAAACCAACATAAAGGGGCGTAGGTGATGGGGAGAGTGCTGGCACATAAATAACAATCAGCATGTTAAGATAAAATTAAAATCAGGAATATATATATATAAGTGATCTAACAATGCAAATAACAGTGTGCAAATCCTGCAAATCCTGCCTAGATCCGGATCCTAAGTAACTCTAAAGTGCAAAGTGTAACCAATCAGTAAATATATATATACAATATGTGATCAAAAAACAAGACCAACATGATTCCCAAGGTAATAAATATCCCATAAAAAATCTAATAAATAACAACACAATGCTTCACCAGTATAAATGCTCTAATCAATCAGACCATAGGTGCCAATAATTACCGAATATACCACAAAAAATCAGACCAGGTATAATAAAAATATCCCAAACATGCCAGTAATGAGCCTCCCTACCACCTACTGCACCAGAAGCCACGTGTTCCTTGGTCTCATCCCCCACTTCATCAGGTGAGTGTCAGTGCAAAAGGTGTATTTATCAAGTCAAAATCCAGAGCGCCTGTGATAGTATCAGGTAGTATCCCATCTATCACCAGCATTGGCAATGGTATGAGTGCCGGCACTGAGTTAACCTACAGCGCCAGATAGGACCCTGCACTGTGTGGTCTTATCCCATAGATGTCAATGGGCTGTGTTGGTTATAATTTTTGGGCTACTTTTTACATTTTATTTATTTTTTGTGGCTAGTGCATGTGCCACAGGATCCTTGAGCCGTGGCACATGGAATTTGCTGCCCTGATCCTAAAAAATAAAAAACAGGGATCAAAACAGGTGCTGTGTGCCTGGAATCCTGTTTGTAGAGCACCCCTGCGGGCACTCTGTATTACCGTCTTAAACCGGACCTTCAGCATCATTTAATGAAAAGCCCAAACCCTTAAAAAACTATTCCCCAGTATCTATATATTTTATGTTTTAGTCGCTTACTTGTTTTTCGTTTCTCCTACTGGGCTGCAACTTTGTTCAGGACTCATCTTGCCTCAGAAGCATCACATATTGAGAAGAGGAGAGGGGTGAAAAGTGCAGGGACGGGATATAGCTGTGCTTTGCACAGACAGAGCAGAGCTGGGGTCAGGAAAAGGACAGCAATCCCACAATGCAGAGCAGAATAGTCAGATGACACTTCCTGTTTGCAGGCAGCCTGAGACTCCATGGGCCACCATGTTAAAAGGCTCGGAAAATGCGATAGGTGCAGGTAGGATGATTTTTTAATGTGGGCAATCTGTATATACAGGGTGGTAAATAAGAATTGCACTGTGGTAAAAATGACCTGTTGGCCATTCCTAACAAAGAGGGCTTTAAAGAGACTGATGAGGAGTCTCAGGCTGGGGCTGCTGATCAGGTGCAAGAGGCACCCACAGCCAGGCTTCTGACTTTGTTTGGAGAGGCCTGCAGCCATGTTGATTGGTCAGGTGCAGGAGGCACCAGGGACTTGGCCATGGCAAGGCCCATGTAAACCCATGTAGTGGTCTTAACTGTGAGTAAGCTAGTATAATAGGCTTATGGGGTGTAGGAGACACCTACATCCTGGCTGCTGGCTTTGGAAAGGCCCTGGAAAGGCCTGCAGTTGCATTGATTGACCAAGTGAGGGAGGCACTAGGGGCTGGGCCATGGAAAGGCCTGCAGCCAATCGTGCTTGGATGCAGATATTGATCAATTTATTCATTACAACCCTTATTGATTGACCAGGTACAGAAGGCACTAAGGAGCTGGGCCTTAGAGAGGCCTGCAGCTGCATTAATTGGCCTGGTTCAAGAGGCACTAGAAGCTGAGACATTGAGAGGCCTGAAGCCAATCTTCCATGTATGCATATATTGATGCCTGGGCGAAAGTGCCAAAAGAAAGCCAAGGAGCTGCTAGGAATCAACCAATGACCTAAAGCAGAGGCTGTTTCTTAATGAAGCATGAGACCAGCTAAAGCCACGTACTGGTCATAACTGTAAGTCAGTATAACAGGCTTATGGGGTGCAGGAAACACTTACAACCTAGCTGCAGACATTGGAAGGGCCTTGGAGAGGCCTGCAGCCATGTTAAATGACCAGGTGCAGAAGGCACATACAGCATGGCTGTTCAACAGAGATAGATCAGCTCACCCATGCAACGTTACAGTCTGAAGCTTGGCCAGGGTGCTCCAAGCCCACAGTAGCATCCAAAATTGAGCAGGCCCAGCAACACCAAATATAAAATGCCACCTTTATTGGTGTGGCATAAAATTCGAGTACATACTTCATCCAACAGTAAGACGTCAACGTCCTCTGTTTTTAACCAGATTTAGAGACAGATTTTAGGTTGGTCTGCAAGCTAACAGGAACATGCACCTCCCAGGTTAGTTATAAAATGGTCTAAGCGGCTGCCACCCCTCCTTTTTTACTATGTTTCCACCCAGCATCCTGCTATGACTATTAACCCCTTCTACCTCACCTTCTAAAACAATCCCCATTCTAGCCTATGGCCCAATGCTTGTCTATGGCCTAATCCCACCACTGCCATCTTGAGTCTAGATAAGGGCGCTACATCGTCCATGCACTTCCATGGTTAGAAACCACAAAAGGGCTGAATTTCGTATTACTCAATCTACAGGGGTTTCTTATTAGCTAACTGACATGGTCCTAGTTATACCCAGGCCCCTACATAACCCTGTGCCTGTGATGCCCAGAAGAGCCCAAGTCTTACAGCTTGTATCTTTTTCCTACTTTCAATTCAATTCAATTTATTGTTCGCCAAGTACATTGTGAGATTCTTTTTGGCATATACACAGTGCAAAAAAACATTGCAAGAAAACAGTTAACAGTTAACTACAGTTACAGTAACATAGGAAGGGGAACATAGAAACAGAGATACAGGCACAGATACTCTTCCAAAGTGCAAGGTGCAAGTGATACCGGCTTGAGCCTGGGCCTATGATGCTTGGCTATTGTTGAGTATGTGGACAGCCAAAGGAAAGAACCCCTTCCTAGAACTAGAAGTCCTGCAGGCTGGTACCGCAAGACGCCGCCCAGATGGTAAGTGCTGGCATAGGGCGTGTCCAGGGTGGGAGGGATCCCAAAGTATCTTTTCTGCCCGAGTCTTGATTCTGCGGTTGTGCAGTTCCTGTAGGGATGGTAAAGGGGCTCTAATTATTCTTTCTGCTGTCTTTATTGTTTTTTGGAGTCTACACTTGTCCCTTTTTGTAGCTCCCTCGTACCAGAGAAAGAAAAACACAATACAGAACCAGTGACGGCATTGAAGAAGAGCACTAGCAACCTTTTCGACAGACCAGCCTTTTTCAGTTGCCTCAGGAAGAAAAGTCTCTGGTGTGCTTTCCTCAGTAGAGCCATGGTGTTCCTTTCCCAGCTGAGGTTGTTGGAGATGGCCACACCCAGAAATTTCGTCTCACTTCCTCTTTTGATTTTCACCCCCTTGATGGTCAGGGGTGACATGGGTGCCGGGTTCTTCCTGAAGTCCACTACCATCTCTAGGGTTTTTGAAGGGTTTATGACCAGGTTTTGTTTAGTGCACCAATTGACAAGCTCCTCCACTGATCCTCGGTAGGTATCCTCTTTGCCGTTCTTGATCAGACCAATGATGGTTGTGTCATCGGCAAACTTCACAATTCTCACAGAGTTGGCCAAGGAAGTGCAGTCGTTGGTGTAAATGGAGAACAGGAGAGGTGACATAATGCAGCCTTGAGGGGCACCGGTGTTAGTGTGCCTGACACTGGACCGTACCGGACCAAGTCTAACTATTTGGGATCGCTCTGTTAAAAAGCTTCCTGTCCACGCACAGATATTCTGAGGAATGTTGAGCTTAGACATCTTTTCCACCAGCAGGTTCGGACTTATGGTGTTGAATGGCGAACTAAAATCAACAAAGAGAACTCTGACGTAGGTGTCTGGTTTATCCAAATGCTCATACATACAGTGGAGGGCCATATTAACAGCATCGTCTGAAGATCTGTTTGCCTTGTAGGCAAATTGCATGGGATCCATAAGGCTGCTGGTGGTTGTTTTCAGGTATTCCAGCACAATCCTTTCAAATGACTTCATGACCACGGATGTAAGTGCAACTGGTCTGAAGTCATTCATTTCAGTGGCTAAAGGATTCTTTGGCACTGGTACAATGATGGATCTTTTGAGACAGTGTGGGACTACGCCCATTTCCAGGGAGGCATTAAAGATCCTTGAAAACACTGGCGATAGCTGGTCCACACATGACTTGAGGCAGATTGTGGTTACTCCATCTGGTCCCGGCGCCTTCCTTATATTGAGGCCTTTGAGAACTTGGGCAATTTTATTCTCTGAGACCGAAAGTGTGTTTGCTGTTTGAGAGCCATTGGTATGAATATTTTGGGCGATTGACAAGAGTGATTGATCTAGGGACTGGGGGGAGCAAGCTGCCATGTTTGGAGCTGAATCAAATCTGCAGTAGAAGTTGTTGAGTTCCTCAGCCTGTTGCCTGCTAGGGTTCAGTATTTGGGTGGACCCTTTGTAGTTAGTAAGATGTCGGAAACCCTGCCAGGCCTCTCTTGGGTTACTGGAGGAGAACTGATTTTCCAGTTTCTTAGCATAGCCTCTCTTTGCAGCCCTGATCTCCTTGGACAAGGAATTCCTCAATTTCTTGAACATAAGAATGTTCCCATCTCTGTGTGCAGACTCCTTTTGCTTACGTAACTTCCTTATGTAGTTAGTGAACCATGGCTTGTTGAAATGACCATAGTTCCTGAAGACTTTGGTTGGTACAATTGTATCTTCGCAAAAGGTAATGTAAGAGCACACAGTCAGTCCATTGCTCTATAGAGTGAGAGTAGAAGACATCTCAATTGGTACTCTCAAAACAGGCTTGCAACTGGTTGATGGCCTCCTTTGACCAGACCTTGGTTGTTCTGGTTTGGGGAGTAACTGACTTCAGCCGTTGCTTGTATAGAGGTAGCAGATGTAGTAAGCAATGATCAGAGTATCCAAAAGCCCTGTAAGCACGCTTTATTGTAGCATTGGTCCAGAGTGTTGTTCCCTCTTGTAGGGCAAGTGATATGTGGTATGAATTTTGGAAGTTCGAGATTCAGACATGCTTTGTTGAAATCACCCAGAACTATGACAAATGAGTCTGGGAACAACTTTTCGTAGCCTGAGATAGCCTCTGATAATGAGCTGAGGGCTATGTTGACATTGGCCTGAGGGGGAATATACACCCCTATTAGAATAATGCACAAGAACTCCTGTGGAGAGTAAAAAGGTCTGCAGATAAGAGCTAGATGTTCTATGTCAGAGGTACACCTCTTATCTAACGCTTGAGCGTTTTTGACCCATCTGTTGTTGGTGTAGAAGCAAATGCCGCCTCCCCTAGCTTTGCCAGTTGCATCAGAGTCCCTGTCTGCTCTATGGATTGTGAACCCTTCAATTTCCAGGCTAGAGTCTGGGATTGAGTTTCTAAGCCAAGTTTCAGTAAAAAAAGTTTCAGTAGATTCCCTTCCGCTGCACATCAACTTCAACTCATCTAGCTTATTGGTCAGGGACTGAACGTTGGCCAGATGAATGTCCGGGATGGCAGAACGAAATCCTCTAAATACTCTGTTTCATTGTTTTTTCTTTTTTTTCCTTGTTTTTCTGTCTGATGTTTTTGCCTCTTTTTCGGCCCCTTCATTTTGTAACAATATTTTGGAAATAAACAGTTCTGAACTCGGGCAGATTCATGTAAATGGGAAGCGCTGGGGCTTGTAATTAGATTTGTGTACACTTTCATAAATTGTGGAGAAACATCAAAAGCTCCGATAGAAGGCTGCGGCCCTCTTTCTTCCATCCTTGTGTTAATTGAACAGTTGATGTGTGGAAGGGAAGTGTTGGCTATGGAGGAGAGCTATTCTCAGAGCCGCTGACAGTCTGCTGTGAAAATTAACAGGAACAGCTTTTCTGGTGTCACAGTTCGGAGCCATTCAAGGAGATACTTCAAATTAGACCCTCGTCATTTTTCTGATCTTGTTTTTTCTTTTTTTTTTTTACTGATTAATCAGAGAAATTTCTGCATTGAGGGTTTTATTAGCGATGCGTTTTGTTCTACTGTATGTCTGGGGAGAAGTCTCGTAGTTTAGATTTTATTATCTGGCCAATCAATCTTGAAGCTATACTTCAGCTAAGCAGATATTAATTGGAAGTCAAGCCAAAATGTTTTATTTTTTCCTTTTGAATAGGTTGGGAATTCATTTGTAATTATATCTGCATATGGTGCCGGCCATATGTGCTCATTACATATGCAAGCAGTGCTTTCTGCTTATCAGGACAACGCAGCGATTGTGCTCTACTGCTCCTCTACTCAGGACAAGGCCAAAATTAGTTTGAAATGGAGCTGAACTTAGCAAGGCGAACTGTGTGATGTGGCCGAGCTCTATTGTGGCACAGTGATTAGATTAGCCATAATCAGTGCTGGACTAGCCAATCAGAGGAAGCTCCAGTGGGCTCCAGCCACTGACCCAAGGCCATCATCGAGGCAGTATGAAACTAACAAAGAGTTTGAGGTTTTTTGCTTACTTTTGGGTTACTTTTGCTGTTTGGCTAGTAAACATAACATCTCAAATTGTGCAACAATTAATAACTGTGTCTTTGCTGAAGGGTGGGCCCTAACAATCATTTCCCCTGGGGAACCCAAGTATAATTTCCTCTATCAAGGTCCCAATAGTGATTTCCTATGGGGGGCGGGCCAAGAATGATTTCTTCTTATGGCTCCTAAGAATAATTTCCTCTTGTGGGCCCAAGAATGATTTTCTCTAGTGACCCCAAGAATGATTTCCTCTGATAGACCCAAATAATCATTTCATCTGGTGGCCCCAAGAATGATTTCCTCTGGTGGTTCCCAAGAATGATTTCCTCTGGTGGTTCCCAAGAATGATTTCCTCTGGTGGTTTCCAAGAACGATTTCCTTTGATGGACCCAAAGAATGATTTCCTCTGGTGGCCCCAATAATGATTTCCTCTGGTGACCCCAAGAATTATTTCCTCTGGTGGCCCCAAGAATGATTTTCTTCTGGTGGTCCCAAGAATGATTTCCTCTGGTGAGACCCAAGAATGATTTCCTCTAGTGGCCCCAAAAATGATTTCCTCTGGTGGCCCCAAGAATGATTTTCTCTGGTGGTCCCAAGAATGATTTCCTCTGGTGGTCCCAAGAATGATTTCCTCTGGTGGTCCCAAGAATGATTTCCTCTGGTGGTCCCAAGAATGATTTCCTCTGGTGGTGATTGGCCAGCTTGGTCGTGTGGTTGCCGACACCATGCTACACAGGGAAGGCTGCCAGCTATAGCGTGACCGCAGTGGCCAATCATGGGGCTCCTTTCCCGTTCTCCAGGGGATTGCTCTGAAAGGTAAGATATCTTTATTTTAAAGTGGACCAAAACCCACAGAGATCGTCCCAGGAATCTATAAGCTTCCAGGGCCGCTTGATTCCCTCCCCCCGGGACATCCAGATCCAGGATGCCCTGCTGTGTGACACCCTCCAGGTCGTCCAGAAACTCACTTCATTGCCAGTCCAACAGCGCATGCGCGCTGGTGGCCGCATCCCAGCTATCCCTTTAGCAGGACTCGCGCCACGCATTTGTTAGAGGCTAGCGGTGGGATGCGCTCATCAGCGTGCTCGGGTGCGCTCACCTTAGACGAAGGGGCAGGAGCGGATCCGAGCATGCTGATTGGACAAGAGGTCGTGCATGTGCCGTAGGACCTGGTAGAGGGGAGCTCATTCGGGCGACCTGGGGAGTTTCACACAGCGGGGCATCCCCGATCGGTCCACTTAAAATGCTTTATTCGCTGCCAAATGTAGGCGAGCAGACGGTGGTCACTGGACGGGCGGCCAGTGTGTGGCTGGCCCTGGAGTCTAAATAAGTGCCGGGCACAATGCTCCATAGACTCTGGTTTAAAGTCACACACTTTTCAAGGACAAGAAGCCAAAGCAGGGGAGGTCCAGCTAGCTAGGGGGGGAGGGCGTTCCAACCTACTTTTGGATGCCAACCATTTTCCCGTGGGCAGACAGGACCATCCTTGGCAGCTTATTTTAGCAAAGGAAGGTTCCAGAGCTTCCCCCCGCCATGCTTATTGTTCTATAAATGAACTCATAAATCAATTGTTGCCAGGCCGGAAATAAAGTGCCAGGCTTCCAGACAGGGGGGATGAATCACGGCAGCACAAGGGACAGCCTGCCGGGGATGAAGCGCTCGCTCATCTGTAGGGCATTCTCCGCTCTCTCCCGTCACATCTTTATAAGGGGCAGGCAGCTGGCGGGAGCGCTCAGAGCCCCCCGGGGACCCGGCGGGCTTCACTCTTTGTCTCTCTCTCACTTCTGTCAGTTGTGCGCCGTAGAATTCATTAGCTCCGAATGGGACAAGAGAGAGAAACGGACAGGCAGGCGCGTGGCCTACTTCCATACAAAAGCAAGCTAATTGCTCCTGTAACGGCTTTTTATGGGCCTGGCGGGAAGAGGGGAAACTTAGAAGACCAATCATTTCACATTTGTTTTAAGGAAAAACTTTTATAGATGGAGAATTGTGAAGGCTTTAGATTCAGCCTTATGGCTACCCTGAGCCCCTAACTATCTCCTATCCATCCCTCAATAGGGGGGTGTGACCTAATGTAACAACTGTCCCTCTTTCCCACCCTAAAAAGTTGGGAGGTATGCCTATATTAATTTTAGGTAGTGGTGGCAATACAGCAGCTCCGTTACAGTACGTGCACAGAGCTGGCTGGCAGCAGGTGGAGTCGGGCAGGCAGTGGTGCATTAGGGCCAATAATCAGCTCTGGATTTTCCCAGCCCCTGGCCGGCTTGAGGCATCCCTGCAGAGCCCCCCAACCATGACGCTGGGGCAATAGTATTGGGGATGGGGTTCCTTGGCTTGTGGGTACAGTGGGGCTTGGTACAGATGGCTGAGAGGGAGACTAAAGGGGCAGAGATTGAATGTGGGTGGTAAAAGCAGCAGCCCAACTGGCCCCAAAGCAGTGTCCCAGCTCTCCCTATTGCCAGTCTGCCCCTGGAGGCAGGCTGGGGTAAAGACAGCAAGACCAGATGCTTAATTATTTTGCCCAGGGTAGATGCAGAATTATTTTGCCCAGGACAGATGCAGAATTGTATTGCCCAGGACAGATGCAGAATTATTTTGCCCAGGACAGATGCAGAATTATTTTGCCCAGGACAGATGCAGAATATTTTCCCCCAGGACAGATGCATTAATATTTTGACAAACAATATTTTGACAAACACAGAATTATTTTGCCCAGGACAGATGCAGAATTATTTTGCCCAGGACAGATGCAGGATTATTTTGCCCAGGACAGATGCAGAATTATTTTGTACAGGACAAATGCAGAATTATTTTGCTGAATTATTTTTCCCAAGGGCAGATACAGAATATTTTCCCCCAGGACAGATGCATTAATATTTTGCCCAGGACAGATGCAAAATATTTTGCCCAGGACAGATGCATTAATATTTTGCCCAGGACAGATGCAGAAATATTTTGGCCAAGACAGATGCAGAAATATTTTGTACAGGACAGATGCTGAATTATTTTGCCCAGGACAGATGCAGACTCATTTTTTTTATAGTAATAGCCCCTGCAGCAGCTGCGCTACCCTCTGATGTGGCAATAAGCTAGATGGGTTAAGTGGGCACCACTTGTGCGGTGAGGGTTGGCTGCACCAGACACAGCAAAGTTGCATACACTGCTCTCTACTACTCTCCCCCAAAAAGTTAAAAAGGCATACACCAGGTGTTTTTATAGGTGCCATGC
Organism: Gastrophryne carolinensis; assembly: GCA_027917425.1. Lineage (NCBI taxonomy): Eukaryota > Metazoa > Chordata > Amphibia > Anura > Microhylidae > Gastrophryne > Gastrophryne carolinensis. The sequence goes on from CM051234.1 coordinate 636,049,505, forward strand.
CCGGAGACAGGATTAGAGGTGGTAAAGCATTTCACAGCATACTAGTGTCGGAGCCGCACACAGGTGTGAAGACGTGCTGCCACTGTTAGAAGTATTGGAGTGACCAGGCCGGCTAGAAAGAGCGCCACCAAGCTGCTATCATCTGCCACCTGTCAGAGGGCCACATAAAAAGGTTTGGAGGGCTGCATCTGGCCCTCGGGCCTTGAGTTTGACACTTAATAATAGAACAAGGGGGCACAACCTAATGTTAGAAAAGATTACTTTACAGAAAGAGTAGTCGATGCTGGGAACAAACTTCCAGCAGAGGTGGTGGAAAAATCAACTCAGTCACTAAATTTAAACACACCTAGGATAAGCCTCCATCTATCCTAATATAAAGAGAACATACAGTATATACATAAGGACAGCGCGTATGGTCTCCTTCTGCCGTCACCCTTCTATGTTTCTATGTGCACTAAAAGATGCCAAGTGAGCACAAATATGATAAATAATGTAAAGGCGCAAATATGATGGGGCCCCCTGACTTCCTGGGCCTGCAAAATTAGCTCCAAATTCAAGTAATAACTGCACCATACTAAAGGGACAAGTGTTAATGTATTTTGGGGGAGGGGCTTGTCCTCTTCAACACCTTTTCTTTTATAACATTTTTTTTTAAGGCTGACCATGTGATTGTGCTCCACTGTTAGCAACCAGAATATCTTCTACTACTGTATATTACCTGCCATGATCACTAAGGTGGCTCTCCCAGGGTGAGGCTCAGCCTGCTGCGATTTTTCAATATTTTCTTTTTCATAGATCCAATTGGGGGGATTCTTTTTTTCTGACCCCATTGACCATTGGCCTTTTTACCATTAAAAAATTTAGAGGCAGGCACAGTCTCATGATGTTTTGCTGTTTTAGAGGATAAATGCCACCTTTAGGGCAATGAATGTGGCGAGGACAAACAAATGATCTGCTGTGAGTTTCTAAAAGGCCTCCCGACTCATCCTCAGTGCTGCCATCTTGTGTCCTTCTATGATATTGCAGATGTGAATGGCAGATTTAAACCGGCCCTTCCGCATCATTTATTGAAAAGCCCAAACCCTAAAAAAAACTATTCCCCAGCATCTAAAAGTAATATATTTTAAGTTTTTAGTCGCTTATTTATTATTCTTCCCCCCACTGGGCTGCAACTCTGGAGAGAAAGGGGGGGGCAAGTGCAGGGGGGCGGGTTATAGGTGTGCTTCGCACAGACAGAGCAGAGCTGAGGTCAAGAAAAGGTCAGCAATCCCAGAATGCAGAGTGGTATATTCAGAAGACACTTCCTGTCTGCAGGCAGCCTGAAACTCCACGGACTGCCATCTTGGATGTTAAAAGGTTAAAAAAACGCAATTGGTCCAGGTAGGGTGATTTTTATTGTGGGCAATCTGTATGTAGGGGGTGAGGGGAACATACAAAATAGACTCTTAGTACAACTAGTAGTGCTTGCAGATAAAGGCAAGACAAAACCCCTCCTGAGCTCTTTGTTGTAACCAATATTGACTGTCAGAGGGAGTAAAATCCTTCCCGGCCCTTGGTTGCTGCTAACAGAGAGCAAGTCTCTATCTACAGTACACTATAGGGACCACAGGCAGCACAAGAACATTCAAGGGACTGCGGCATCCCTCACCTCCCATTGTCATAAACAGGGATTTTGAATGCCCCAAAATGAGACATTTCTACTAACTCTGTGCTCCTACATCATGCGGTTGTGAAACAAATGGTGCATGCACATCTCCACGTTGACCCTATTGGAGTTTGGCGGTGATGTTAATGCTTAGATGCAACTGCTGATGACATAGGAATGTGAGGGGGGGTGAGTGTTTTTGGTCATTTCCAAGGCTCTAACAGCGGACATCCCAAACTGGCTTAAACACAACGCAAATGCAGCAGAGCCCATAGAAGTCTGTGGCAATACAGGAAAAGCACTTTACCAGTGGGTTGGTTTGGCCTCTCAATACTCACTGCCTTGTGGTCTATCACTGCCACCTCCTGGTTTGTTACTGCCTCCAGTCCTTATTGCTTCTTTCACTGCTGCTTCTGTACCCTACCCTGCCGCCTTCTAGTCTTCTACTATTCACTACCTTTCACTCTTCATCATCATACTCTCTCTTCCTCCACTGCCACCATGTGGTCCTCTCTGCATCATCCACTGCCATCATGCGGCCCTCTTTGCTTCCTCCACTGCCACCATGTGGTCCTCTCTGCTTCCTCCACTGTCACCATGCAGTCCTCTCTGCTTCCTCCACTGCCACTTTGCAGTCCTCTCTGCTTCCTCCACTCCTACCATGTGGTCCTCTCTGCTTCCTCCACTGCCACCATGCGGTCCTCTCTGCTTCCTCCACTGCCACCACTGCCACTGCCACCATGTGGTCCTCTCTGCTTCCTCCACTGCCACCATGTGGTCCTCTCAGCTTCCTCCGCTGCCACCATGTGGTCCTCTCTGCTTCCTCCACTGCCACCATGTGGTCCTCTCTGCTTCCTCCACTGCCACCATGTGGTCTTCTCAGCTTCCTCCGCTGCCACCATGTGGTCCTCTCAGCTTCCTCCGCTGCCACCATGTGGTCCTCTCTGCTTCCTCCACTGCCACCATGTGGTCCTCTCTGCTTCCTCCACTGCCACCATGTGGTCCTCTCAGCTTCCTCCGCTGCCACCATGTGGTCCTCTCAGCTTCCTCCGCTGCCACCATGTGGTCCTCTCTGCTTCCTCCAATCCCACCATGTGGTCCTCTCTGTTTCCTCCACTCGCACCATGTGGTCCTCTCCACTTCCTCCACTCAGCTTCCTCCATTGCCACCATGCGGTCCTTTCTGCTTCCTCCCCTGCCACCATGCGGTCCTTTCTGCTTCCTCCCCTGCCACCATGCGGTCCTTTCTGCTTCCTCCCCTGCCACCATGCGGTCCTCTCTGCATCACCCACTGCCATCATGCGGTCCTCTCTACTTCCTCCACTGCCACCATGTGGTCCTCTCTAATTTCTCTACTGCCATCTTTTGATGCTCTGCTATCAAATCCCTGTTCTTGCTACCTTCCCTGCTACTGCCTTTGGTCATCACCACTGCACCCCCCATCCCCCTATGGTTTATTGCCTCCATCTATTCCACTGTGCATACTTTCTTTCTTTCTATCCATTAATTCTTTCTTTCATCTGTTTATTTCATCTGTTCTTTCTGCCATTCATTTTCTTTCTTTCATCTGTTATTTGTTTCTTTCATCTGTTCTTTCTGCCATTCATTTTCTTTTCTTTCTTTCTTTCTTTCTTTCTTTCTTTCTTTCTTTCTTTCTTTTATTTTGTTCTGTCATTTATTCTATTCTTTCTTTCCTTCCATATCTTCTTTTTTTCTCCCATTCCTCCTCCCTTATTTCCTGCTTTGTTTTTTTCTGTCATTACTTTTATTCTTTCCTTGTTTCTGTCATTGATTCATTCTCTTTCTTAGTTTAATATATTCTGCTATTTCGTTCTGAGTTTCTTTCCATTTATTTTTTATATTTCCTTATTTCCATCAATTCTTTTTCAGTTTTTCATTCTTTTCAGCTCTTTCTTTCGTGTTTTTTTTCTGTCATTCCTTCAACTCTTTTGTTCTTTACTTCTCTTTCTGTCATTCCTTCTATTAATTTCTTCTTTCTGTTCTTTGGAACTATTCACCATACATGCGTCTTTATAACCATGCATCATACAATGCCGCAAGGGGGCCCACTGAGAGTCTGTCCCCAAAGGGCCCGCATAAACCTGGAGCCGGCCCTGATTGTGGGGATCACTGATGGCATAAGGGGCTGGGTCATGGCCGGTTTACTGTCTCTGTAAACCCTGGTGCTGATTTGCCAGGGAGCGTGTAGGTCTGCTTTAACTAGAAAGGTTATTTTATCACAGTAACCCTGCCAGTACATCCATCCCCCTATATAGTGTAAGTGTAAGCTCCTTGGACAAGCATCTGAAAAGTTCTTCTACTGCATTTCAGCAGATGAGTATGTGATATCAATGCATTTCTCAACATTTTTCTTTTCTTTGTTTCTTCCACTAGGGGGCGTCATCGAGCCTGGTGGTGAAATTTGCAGACACAGACAAGGAGCGCACAATGAGACGCATGCAGCAAATGGCCGGTCAGATGGGAATGTTCAACCCCATGGCCATCCAGTTCGGGGCTTACGGCGCCTACGCACAGGCAGTAAGTTTATAAGGCACAGGCTATGTTTTATTTATCAGCATTTTGCTTAAAGAGGAACAACACCCCCCCCCCCCCGCACACCTCCCAGCTGTCCCTGATTTGGAGGGACTGTCCCTTTTGAAGCCCATATCCCCCTGTCCCTCGTTGTTCTCCTGTGTCCCTCTTTGAGGTGTAATATGCAGATCTGCATCAATAAACAATTCATTCTCCTATTCAAAGTGTTTATATTGCTGTAACTGTTACAACCTTTTTCCTATCCATCCCTGAATGAGGGGCCATGGCTCAATTTACATATTGTACCACTCAAAAGTTGGCAGGTATGCCCTAGAATCTATAAGACTCAATGTGTGAAATCACGGGGGGTTGCTTGATTCCCTCACCTTTTCCCTAAGACCTTGCCACATCCTAAGCATACGTCTAGCAAGGCGCGGGACAGGCCTTTCTGATTGCCTGGTGCGGGCACACCTATAACTAGAGGCGGGGGACGTGGCTCATGGCTCTCTCTCTGTTCAGATTTCCTTGCCGCATTGAGCTCAGAGTGGCAAAGAAAATCTGAATGGAATGTGAACCGCTGATTGGTTGAGCAACCCAAGCATATGCTGCGAGATTGAGGAAAAGGTGAGTTCATGGGCGAACCTGAGGGATAAAAACACATTGGGGCATCCCAAATTGGGATGTTTGGGAATTGTAGGCAGTCTAGGACACAATTCCATTATTTTTCAAAATGGTTTGCACCTTGCCACTTGTATATTCAGTTCCATTATCTGCACACAGGGCCTTTGGCATTCTTCCACATTTATTTTTTAAACACTAAAAAAATGTGTTCTTCAAGTTTCTGTGATACTCATCTTTGTTGTGCAGCAGGTAGACAATTGTGTATCTGGAAAAAATCATCAATGAAGTATCTCTTCCTGCCGGGGGATTTGAACAATCATTGGACCACAAACATCTGTGTGTATCAAATCCATCAGCTATGCAATTCTAGTGCTGCTATTTTTAGGAAAGGATTTTCTGGACATTTTCCCTTAAAGACAACTAGTGCATTTCATCACTTGACTGCATTGGTCTATTGCAATTCCATCTGCAAGCTGATGTTGAGCTGGCTTCCTTACTGCTTCTGTGTGTCTATGGTCATGTTGTATGTGCCATACATGGATACAGTTCTTTAATGCAGATCTTGTCAAGCACTCTACACACGTTCTTTGCAGTTTAGCTGATAAAGATCAACTTTAATTGCCCCTTCTGCTACATTGTGACCCTCCTTTGAAATGATGCAGCTCTCATCTTTAAAAATAATTAAATTTCCCTGTTTAGTGAGAGTTTTCACTGACAAGACTGGGAACATATATCACATCCTTTACTGGGATCTTTCTAGTTTGTGATGGGGGAACCGGGCAGTGAATATAACCATTCCCTACAACCTCTGTTATATAGTGACCATTAGCTAAGATAACTCTTTCTGACTTGCTTTCATCAAGGTTAGAGGAAACGTTTTTGTTGTCTGTCATATGCCTTGTGGCACCTGAGTCTATACACCATGCATTCCTTGCAGCTGTGCCTGTGTTAACATTAAATGCAGCTTTGATACATTTAGGAGCATCAGCTTCCTCCACAGACAGACCTTTGCTGAACTTTCTGCTTCTGAAGTTTTTTTCTTTTAGGTAACCAGGCTTTTTATACACAAACCATTCACAAGTTTCCTTTAAATAGCTCTTATTTTCAGAGAAATCCTGTAATGCGGCCTCTGCTCTGGATTCATAACTTATGCTTAGAGACTCTGCTTTTCTCTTGTACTCATCAACAAGTTTGCCTTTAACATACACTAGTGTGAGCACATCATCTGTCTGGACATCTAGTGCAGTGACAAGTGTGTAATAATCTGGAAGACCACTGAGTAGAAGTGTGGTAACATGAAAATGCCTTTGAAGCGCTCCACAATCTCTACGCTGTCTCATATACAGTCCTGCATATTCTAGCTGTCACTTAGCTTAGACCGATACAGTTTTCTCATGAGATAAAGCTTATTGCTGAAGTTTGATCTTTCAGGCACTTTCTGTAACTCATCCTACATCTCCTTTGCAGTAGCACAATATGCATTATGCACAATCTGATTATCATCTATGCTGAGGGAGACAGTGCCCTGTTCTTTCTGATGCTTTTCCAGCCAATCATATGGTAATGGATTAGGCATAGGCTCCTGAGTAAATGTCCATGTACCTTCTCTTATCAGTAGCATCTTGATCTTGAATTTGCCAGGACTGGTAGTTCTGGTTAGTCAGGCATGGCACAATTAATTTGACAGGATTGCTGTTAGTAGATATTTCCAGCATTTTTCACACTTCTCTGATTAACTGTTACTCTGGGAAAATCCTCCTCTGGGCTATTTAAGCTCTGGGCCCTTAATCTGTTGTCAGCAGATTGTACACAACACTCTCCCAGCGTGCAGAAACAGTGGCCGGTTATTCAGCAACAATCAGGAACATAATCGCGAACAGAATACATCAGCAACATATCTCAACATGGAGCAAAGGAAACAGCTCCTTTCTGTTAACAGGTTAAACACACTATGCATAAAGTCTGCATAACGGTCTGCCTAAGACTTCCTGTTTTTTTCTTTTAAACTAACTTTATCAATAGTATAACAAGCAGATACTCATATGCAAAATGTAGTTGTTGCATTAAAACTATTCCAACACACACCCCTCAACTTGATATTGTACTGAGTCTTATCTACAAAACTTTTATCCCCCTGTCTATGCCACCTACTACCTAATTGCCTGCCTACGAGAGGTATCTGAAGTTTTAACTTATTATCCCAAAACCCCTTCCAAAGAGGTCTACCTATCAACCCCTGGTCCCCGTATGCCACCTACGACCCTGTGGCCTGCTTACCAAAAGTATCCAAAGGAACAACTTGTTACCCTGCAACCCCATCCAAAGAGGACTCCCTACCAACTTGTGGCCCAACAATGCCACCTGTGGCCCACCTACAGAAGTTACCCCTTACCAGCTATGCCGCCAACCACCTTGTGGCCTACCTACCAGGTATCCATGTATTACCCTGCAACTTTATTTAAAGAGGACTTCCTGCCAACCTGAGGCCTATCTTCAAGAGGCACCTGCTAATTTGAGATAGTCCTACCAACCTGTGGTCCCTCTATGCTACCTACTACCATTTTGCCTGCCTACGAGAGATCCTGTATCTAAAGGAACCAATTATTACCCTGCAACCACATCCAAAGAGGATGGTCAGAGATCTGCATCACAAAAACTCCCGTGGACAACTATCTTCTTGAGCATGTGAAGGCTTGCCTCCTCTCAGCCATTCACAGTTCACTTGGGGCTGCTGCTGGAGTCATTCTAGGCACACATAAATGATAGGAGAAGGGAAGGGAGGACGAGCAAAGCCCGAGAACCCCGCCAGGTGAGTATTTTTAGCCCTTAAGCTGATTTATAGGTGACTACTACACATATTCTTTTTTTACACTAGATGTTTGTGAGTGGATCCCGGGAGCTTGGTAACGACACAAAGTGATTCTCATCGAGAGCAAAGCCTTCCCCTCCAGATCATTACACGAGAAGCCATCAGTGCGAATTAGCGTGGTCCGCGTCTGAGCCTGCCAGCCAGCAAATAGAATGTGATAACCGAGAACGCCGCCTTCCCCCCAGAGAGCAGCCTCGCAACAATGCCTAACCACTACTGTCAGAACTTTAGCCGTGCAATCTGTGTGCGCGCCCCCTCCCCGCCTAGCATGCAGTGCTCTGCGCTGTCAGGAGACATGCTAGAATTTTTTTACTTTGGTGGTTTAGGGAGAAGAAAGACAATAGCAGACTAGTAAAAGAGGACCTATACCTAGGAATCCTAAAGTGGACCAACACTAAATAGACTTTAGGTCAGCTGAACCTCCTTCCTTTTACTGGAATGGCCTGCTGTTAAGCAAACTCTGGGAAGCCTGAAAAAAATGCCCCCTCATGTAACTATTGTCAGCCATTTAAGTTTGCATGCCCACTTGGTGAACCTCTTCGCAGCCTGTAAAGCCTGTTTTAGGACTTTCTCATTGACCTTTAAAGAGGACCAAAACTTATTTTGCTTGGCCCCATACTCTACAGGCCAGGCGATTCCCTGTCCTATTAGCGTCCAAATGTTCTTGGATATGTTCTGTGGATATGTAGGCACTTGAGGGCGATCAGTGGTTCTCGCGTTATTTTGGAGTCAAATGATTGGTGGAGAGGTTGTACAGGTGATCAGGTTCCTTGATGATATACAGTACTTTCCCCAAATTAGGAAATAACTGATCCCTTTTGGGTATTTACTAAATCGTGGGAAGTATGCGCTATATGGGTCATTTTTTGTCTTTACCCCATTAAAAACTTCTGTAGAACCCCTCCCCCCACCAATGCAGATATTCGCCCATGTACAAGACCTCCAATAAGCAGAGGGCATAGCAACTCCCCATCCATCACACCCACTACAATAGGCAGTGGGGCAGCGACAACCTGTACCCCATGCTACCACTTCCCATTTTCTGTATCAAAACCCATTATGCCTGGCCCTAGATTTTTCAGGCCTGGCGATTCACCTCTCTGATGGGTATCTTAAATTTGGGGTGCCCAGCAGTGTGAAACCGGATTGATTCCCAGTTTACTCATTTGATCCTTGATCGCACAGCCCATACACGCAGTGCGACTAAGCTTAGCTGCAGCCATGGGATCCCTTGCCTGATATAGTTGGTAAGTGGTACCATTTAACTGGTAAAGAAAGGCTATAGGATGATAAGAGCTCTCCTTCAGGTGGAAAAGTTAAACCACAGGTTGCTACTCTATGTAGTACTTGTGTGGTAAGTGTGACAAGTGGTACGTCTTAGTTGGTAAAAGTAGGGCACAGGGTAGTGTGCAGTACCTAGGTGGCATAGATGGACATATTGTAGACAGGTTTAGGTTGGTAGAGGTGAGTCACGGGGTAAAATTATTACCTTTGTTTAGTAGGCAACAGAGTAGTAGTTGGTATTTTTTGGGCGGCATAGGTGGGGTACAGGTTGGTAGCCAGAACTCTTTGGGTGGTACTGGTGGGTCACAGGGTGGTAAGTAGTACCTTTAGATAGTCAAGGTGGGCCACAGGGTGGTAGGTGGTACAATTTCGGTGCCATAGGTGGACCACAGATTGGTTGAGGCACTCTTTAGAGTTGTGGGTCACAATGTCGTAATTGAAAACTTTTTCATAATATAGGTAGAACCACAGAATATTAGGTGGTACCCTGTTGGATGGCATAGGCAGATCAATAGTTAATGGGGCGAACTATTTGGACAGTATCATGGCTGTAGCAGGACCACAAGGTAGTACCTGGTAGGTAGTCCTCTTTAGATGGTGTTACAGGGTAATAATTGGTACTTTTGGACACGTCTGATAGATAGTTCACAGGGTAGCAGGTAGCACAGGGGGCGCACAGGTTAGTAGGTAATCCTCTTTGGAGGATGGGATGGCAGGGTACCTTTGGTAGGTAGGCCACAGGGTGGTGGGTGGCATGAGTGGACCAAATGTTGGTAGGTAGAACTCTTTGTATAGTATCATGGTAAGGGGTACCTCTTGTAGCTGGGCAATGAGGTTATATGCTTTGGTTGGCATAGTTGGGCCACAGGTTAGCAGGTTATCCTCTTTAGAGGGGGTTGCAGGGTAATAAGTGGTAACTTTAGATACCTCTGATAGGTAGGTCACAGGATGGTGGTTGTTACCCTTTTGATGGCATGAGTGGACCAAATGTTGGTAGGTAGGACTCATATCATAGCAAGAGGTACCTCTTGTAGGTGCACCACAGACATATACACTTTGGTAGTCCTCTTTGAAGAGGGATGCTGGGTATTAAGTGGTACCATTTGATACAGTACCTCTGGTAGGTAGGCCAGGGTGGTAGGTGGTACCTTTGTACATTAAATAAATGTTGTTTAGATTTGTATGTGCTTCTGATGACACGTTGCCTGGCATGTTATTGCCCCCCCCCCTTTCTTTCTGGAGTCGGGAGACCTCCAAATGTCACATGTATTTTTTTTCTTCTCCTCTCCTGTAATGGGTGTAATTAACCCAGAAAGTGGCTCCTAATATCCCTTCCACAGCGCAGCGTCACGCTCATGAAGGAGGCCTCACGCAGCCATTTGCAGGTCATAAAGGCTAATGGACAGGGCACAGCTTCCATTACACCGCCAACTACCATGCCTCTTATTTAAAGAGCCGCTCACTGCTGTGTTCTCGACCCATCTCAGCCAACAAAGAAAAACGCTGTTCTACTCGGGCCACCGCAGAAAAAGTTTCAGCCAATCAGAAAGTGAGACCCGAATGTTCTTTTGGTATTTAGGCACTCGTGTTATTTACGAGTTATTTACAATGATTGATGAAGAGATTGTACAGGTGAGGTGGAGAGGTTCCTTTCCCTTCTGTATCCTCCCGTATACCCTAATAGATTGTAAGCTCTTCTCCTTCTGTATCCTCCCGTATACCACAATAGATTGTAAGCTCTTCTCCTTCTGTATCCTCCCTTATACCCTAATAGATTGTAAGCTCTTCTCCTTCTGTATCCTCCATTATACCCTAATAGACTGTAAGCTCTTCTCCTTCTGTATCCTCCATTATACCCTAATAGACTGTAAGCTCTTCTCCTTCTGTATCCTCCCTTACATTCTAATAGATTGTAAGCTCTTCTCCATCTGTATCCTCCCTTATACCCTAATAGATTGTAAGCTCTTCTCCTTCTGTATCCTCCCTTATACCCTAATAGACTGTAAGCTCTTCTCCTTCTGTATCCTCCCTTATACCCTAATAGATTGTAAGCTCTTCTCCATCTGTATCCTCCCTTATACCCTAATAAATTGTAAGCTCTTCTCCTTCTGTATCCTCCCTTATACCCTAATAGACTGTAAGCTCTTCTCCTTCTGTATCCTCCCTTATACCCTAATAGATTGTAAGCTCTTCTCCATCTGTATCCTCCCTTATACCCTAATAAATTGTAAGCTCTTCTCCTTCTGTATCCTCCTTTATACCCTAATAGATTGTAAGCTCTTCTCCTTCTGTATCCTCCCTTATATCCTAATAGATTGTAAGCTCTATTCCTAACCTGGAATCAGTCATTGTGGTCCCTCACCATAATATATTTCCAAATCTTGTGCCTAAACTATGGACAGTAAATATGATTACCACTGATATGCCCAGTTGGCTATTGGCTTACAGTGTGCCCCTTGATTAAGATGCCCAGAAGAGTTCCCCTTTAAAGCATCTTTAGAAACCAGCAACACCCCCCTCTGAAAGTATTTACCTTTTTCTACCCCCCCCCCCCCCCCAAAAAAAAGTCAGCCATTGCCAGAACCTGATCACAGGGAGCGCAGGCTTTGCGGCATCCCTGGCGCTGATGAGGCATCTTGGCAAGAAGAGAGGCTTTAAATATACATGAGAATCTGGCGCCTCTGCCCAGTGCTCCCGACAACAAAGCATGGCGCGCCTTCCCAGAATGCAATGTAGTGTGCGCTCCAGCTACCGTGCCATGAACACCAGCCTGTGCCCTCCGGCTGCTTATTTGTTCTGGCTTTGCTGTGCGGTGCCGGCCGGGGTGAGCGCATTGATCCTGCGTCTGGCTAGAAATGGGGATCGGCACAGCTGAGTGCACCCAGATATTCTGCGTCCGGACATTTTTGTGTGAGAGGGGGCCCGGCCTTTGAATTCAAATAAACACAAATGGTGTTTTCTGCTTCTATTTCAGCTGAAATAGATTCATGGTATCTGCAGCAGCAAATTTGTATTGACCCCTGAAACATCCATTTAGCTAGGTAGGGAGACAAGATGGGCTCATGCCACAGGCGCAGAGGTTAAGAGGGGCACAAATTGACACCCCCATAAAACATTCTCTAAAACAATGTGGTTTGCTAATGGGGGAGCGCCACCGCTGAGTAAACCCCCTAAGTAGCCTTAGACCCTGAAATATAAAATCAAACCTACCAACTTTTCACGGTGGGAAAGAGGGACAGTTGATAAACTAGGCCACCTCATTGAGGGATGGATAGAACATAGGATGTAACAGTCTCAACAATACAAACACTTTGAATAGGAAAATGAATCATTTATTGCTGCAGATCAGCATGTTACACCTCAAAGAGGGACAAATGAGAACGAGGGGCAGGGGGACATGAACTCAAAAGAGGGACAGTCCCTCCAAATCAGGGACACTTGGGAGGTATGTAAAAGCAGCGCCACCCAGAGACCGGAAATTCATCGAGAAGCAGCCACATTGTAGCTTTACAAGGCTGCCAAGACCTGACTGAGGGTGTAGGGAGTTAGATGTGATATCAGGGGCAGGATTTAGGGTTTGCTTTAACATGCGTCAAAGATCGATCATGTGGATGAGAGCAATGATCAAACTATTCAAACCAAAGCCAACAGGAAACATTCCAGATATACACCTACAAGAAGGGGGTTACCCAGGGCTGGCATTAAAGTGGCCCAAAACCCAGGATTTTGGTCCTTTCCCCCATGTGAAACCTCCTAGATTGCAGAGCACAACTCTTCCGGTCCTACGGCACATGTGCGGCCGCTCGTCCAATTAGCGCGCTCAGAGCTGCTGATGTCACGGCGTCTAAGCCTTAGTCTAAGGCCAGCAACTCCGAGCACACTGACATCCGCATCCCCCGCTACCCTCTAACAGGGAGCGTGCCCGCACCGACCATTCATAATTGCCTGGGTCAGGCACGCGTCATGCCTGAGGGATAGCAGAGAATGCGGCCGAGGATCACGCATGCGCCGTTGGACCGGGAAGCAAAGTAAGTGTATGGGGCACCCTGGGGGGTTTCACAGTTTCCCAATTTTGGATGCCCCAGGGGGAGGGAATTGATTGGTGCTGGAATCCTTTAGATTCCCGGGCCAAGCACGCTGGGTTTTGGTCTTTAAGGGAGATAAAACTGAGCGTTCGCCCAGGCCCACGTCCCTTCGAGGTCCCCTGCCTGGCCCTATTTTTTTTTGTATAATATAAGTTTATTCAAGTTTTCAGGATTAACAGTGTACATTTAAGACATAGCAAGATAACAATGACAAGAATGGTAATCTAACATAGGCATGTCGGACTGCAGGCTTAACTATTATCATCAAAACAGTCATCGTGAAGCTAAATCACCCACCGCCCCCTCCCGCCCCCCACGGCCTCCCGCCCGACCCGGCTCCATATCGCAGCGCCTCAAGCCGTACTCTAATCCGTAGGCTATAACAATCTCAGCCCAACCTTTAAGCCGGGGCTCCTGTCCTCCCATGGGGCCAGTCTGAGGGTCCAGTGGGCCTCTCAGCAGCAGACCATCCGGTCACGTCAGAGCAGGATTGATGCAGGCGGGAGCGGGCTCGGCCTACCTTGTCCCCTGCAGACCTTCAGCAATAACGAGAAAGAAACAGTAATAAAGAAAAGATTAGATATGAAACTAAGGAAACATTAGGAAGGGGAGGGGGGAACAAGGGGGAAGGGGGAGGTTAGGGTAAGGGAGGTAGGAGCGCGTGGCCAATCACCGTCTATGGTGCTTCAGAGGGTAGGCGATTATCTCTATAGTCAATCCACACCGCCCACGTCCGCGTGTGCGCCTCCTGCATGCCCCGGGCCTCCATGACCATCTCCTCCATTCTGCGTATGTTCTCAACCTCCTGGGCCCACTCCACAAATGTCGGCACGACCGCAGACCTCCAATGTCTTGGAATGACTGTTCTCATTGCTGTGATGAAATGTCGCAAGATCCCCTTTTTGTTCCCAGAGATGGACCCAGGAAGCAGAGACAACAGCGCCAACTGCGGGGTGTTCTGCACCGACTCCCCCATAATGGAGTTATAGGTTGACACAACCCTCTCCCAGAGGCTCCCAACCGTAGGGCAACCCCACCAGATATGTAACATGGTGCCAAGCTCTTTCGAACACCGCCAGCACCTATCAGAGCTGGAGTTATTATATTTATGGATATCCACCGGGCATCTATACCACCGGGTCAAAACCTTATAATTCCTTTCCTGTGCTGCACATGGGGTCGAGAGTTTATGGGTGAAAAGGTAAATCTTATCTAAGTCTTCGTCGTCTAACTGTACGCCCAGTTCCTTTTCCCATTTTCTGATGAATCCCGGCGGTGAGCTATGCCTAATCCCCAACATCGTACGATACAGGACAGCAACCGCATGTTTATCCGGGGGGGCTCGAGTCAACGTATGCTCCAACTGCGTTAGAGGCCTAATGCCCCGGTCTGCTAGATTCTGGGATTTTATGAAGGCACTCAACTGATTATACAGGAGCCACGAGATACGTCGGTCCGGTGCGTTCTGCCTCACCTCTTCCAACGTGGGGAACCTGCCCGATGCCATAATGTCTCCTATAGTAACATTAGAGGACGCCTCCCACGCCAGGAAACCCCTGGCCCGCACGCCCGGAGCAAAGGAGTAATTATCAAAAAGTGGGGTCAAAGGGCCGGGCCTATGGATCACTTCTCCCCGCTTGGTCAGGTTGTCCCACACCTTCAAGAATTGCCCTGCCAGGAATGGAAGGGTATCCCTCCGTTGTTTGGGTAGAGGACCACCCCACGGCAGAGAGATTGGGTTAACGGGAGACAGCATCTTCTCTAGCTCCACCCACTGTTTCTTCTCCCCTCTTTCGGCCCAGTCCAAAATGCGGAGAGTCATGGCTGCTGCATGGTATGTTTTCAGATCGGGAAGCCCCGCCCCCCCGTTCGGTTTAAGCCTGGTAAGCGTACTAAATCTTATCCGTGGCTTCCCTGTACCCCACACAAATCTCAAGAAAGCCGTTTTCAGCCTCCTGAAAAAGCAGCTGGGTAAGTATATGGGGATCGTTCGAAAAAAATAAAGGAATTTGGGGAGAATATCCATTTTTAATACATTAATCCTCCCAAACCATGAGAGTTGCCTATTATTATACGCAGTCAGCTCACTCAGCGTCCTCAGGAGCAGTGGGGAGTAGTTAAGTTCATATAGACGGGACAGGTCGGTAGGAACCTCGACGCCGAGGTATTTTATGGAGTGGGGCTGCCATTTAAATGAGAAGTCAGACTCCAGCTGTCTTACCATCTGCTGCGAGAGGGAGACATTCAAAGCCTCCGACTTCGAATAATTAATTTTGAAATTACTCACACGCCCGAAGGTCTCAAATTCCTTGAGGGCCACAGGAAAGGAAGTCAAAGGGGCTCCCAGATGCAGCAGCAGGTCATCAGCGTACAAGGAGGCCTTGTACTCCCGGTCTCCCACTACCACGCCCCTAATGTCAGGATTCTGCCGTATCGCCACCGCTAGGTGCTCCATTGTAATGACATATAGCAATGGGGAGAGTGGGCAGCCTTGCCGTGTACCATTATTAACCTTAAAGGCCGATGAGAGGAGACCATTCACCCTTACTCTTGCCGTAGGCCCAGAGTATAGCGCCAGTATCCTGGACAGGAGGGACGGACCAACACCGACCTGCTGGAGAGAGGCCTTAAGAAACATCCAATCTACCCTATCGAATGCCTTCTCTGCGTCGCATGATAACAGGCACGCAGGTAGCTTATTGGAGTTTGCATATGCGATCAGGTTCAATACCTTATTGGTGTTGTCCCGTGCCTCCCGCCCCGGCACAAACCCCACCTGGTCTAGGTCTATCACCCCCGGGAGTAGCGGCTGGAGCCTAGAAGATATCATTTTAGCGTATAGTTTAATATCAACATTAATTAGCGATATTGGCCTATAACTGCTGCACAGAGAGGGGTCCTTCCCCGGCTTGGGCAGGACTGTGATAATGGCCTCCAGGGACTGCCCCGGGAATCCGCATTTAGGGCCTATGGAGTTAAACACTCTGACCAGGAAGGGAATCAGCTCGGGAGCCAACTGCTTATAAAATTTGGGGGTGTAACCATCTGCCCCCGGGCTTTTACCTTGTGGCGTCTCTCTAATTGCCTTGGCCACCTCGTGCACCGAAAAAGGCTCCTCAAGTGCCTCCGCTTCCTCCTCAGGAATGGGGGGAAGAGGGGTATCATATACATATTTAACTACATCCTCCGGGGGGTCCGCAGACATCGGGGTGATCTGGTCCTGCCTTAGATTATATAAAGATTGGTAGTAGTCCCTGAACGCGTCTACTATTTGGGAGGGCATCATAGTCATATGCCCCTGTGGTCCCCTGATGCTGGGTACATAAGTGGTCGCACTTCTAGGGTGGAGCGCCCTGGCTAGTAGCCGTCCACATTTGTCGGCTGATTCGTAATAGATGGCCTTCTGACGTTCCCTAAACCTTAGGTACGCTTGACTATATAGTCCCTGCAGCTTCTCCCTAGCCTTCAATAAGTCGAGGAGTAAACCATTGGTTGGGTTCCTTTTATGGTCCCGTTCTAGGGATTGAATGAGCTGTACAGTATCCCGGATTGAGGCGGCTCGCTGCTTTTTCAGCCTGGTCCCGTGCTTAATGAACTCTCCCCTCATTACACATTTCAAGGCCTCCCATTGATATGGAAGGGGTGTGGGGTCTTGTGCATGATTCTTCAGAAATTCTTTGATCGTTTCTCGTACCCCCGACATGCAGACAGCGTCCCCAAGCAAATTGTTATTGAGCCTCCAGTTCCAGCACCCTGGATAGAGCCCGGGCAGGCACACAGAGAGGAATATCGGCGCATGGTCTGACCACACGATCTGGCCGATCTGCGCCTGCGGAGCCCAATCCATGGCATGATGGCTCAAGTACAAATAATCTATTCTGCTATAAGATTTCTTAGCAGAAGAGAAGAACGTAAAGTCTCTGTCTCGTGCATGCAGGGCCCGCCACGAGTCCACCAACTGCATGTCAGCCAGCACTTTTTCCAGCTTGTTTCGTTTACTTAGGGATACTGCCGACACCCCGGAGGAGGAGTCCAACTCAGGCTGCATTGAGATATTAAAGTCTCCTCCCACTAGCAAAGTGCCCTCCGAGAACCCCTCCAGCATCCTCAGAACTCTTACACAAAAGCCCACCTGGTCAGTGTTGGGGGCATAGATATTCGCTATGGTGTATATTTTCATATACAACTCCACTTTAAGAAATATAAATCGCCCGTTGGGGTCCGTCCTAACCTCTATGGTCTTGTGGGGAAGAGACTTATGGATGGCAATCGAAACCCCTGTTGCTTTAATATTGGGATTAGGTGCATGATGCCAAGTAGGGTAATATCTATTTTTAATGTTCGGAATATGCCCCTCTTTAAAGTGCGTCTCCTGGAGAAGCAGAATGGCAACCTTGTGTTTATGCATATTATATAGCACTTGTGACCTTTTCTCCGGGACATTTAGCCCCTTAGCATTAAATGAGCTGACCACCAACTCTGCCATTGTCCACGCGCTGCTTGGGGGATAGGGAAGAAGGACCAGGGAAAGGGAAATAAGGGGGGGTTGTGACACTAGGGTTCTCTAAATAAGGGGGAAGACTATAGAAACAGATAACAATAAGAAACGAACAAATACTAAATGCTAATGCTAACGTTAGCAATGACGCTCCCTTGGTCCTCTTTAGAAGAGACGAGCGTTCAGGCCTACTGGGGGGAAGTGGAAAGCCACAGCCGCGAGCTAGGAGATGCTCTCTCTTATACACACACTATGGGAGTCCACCTCTCCAAAGTCCAAGCCTCCGGCAGACATCTTCACCATTCAGTAATAACATTAAAACATTAAACATTAAACATTAACCTGAGCAGAAGAACATCTTTGCACGTTTAACAGTTACCAACAATAGGTTCCCAGCCCCTTCCCGCCGTCCCCCCTTCAACTTAGGGTAGGCCGGCTTCGGGAGACCAGGAAGCTCTCATCCTCCACCCACCAACCTCAAAAAGCCACCGTAGGTCACCAGTGCTCATCAGCAGGATGCGTCGCCCACCCCCCCGGGTCATCCATCTACACCCAAGCCCCCCCACCCACCTCGGAGCCGCCACGGGAGCCAGAGCAGGCCACGCCGTCCACGAGCCAACGACACTCATTCACATTGACCCATGACCGGCGCCGCCCCCCCAGCACACCCGCGCCCTCCTATATCCTTCCGTGGGTGAAAAGGATAGCCAACCACACTCACAGCCCTGTATGGCTGCAGTCCAGTACGCAGGGTCCAGCTCCACAATTTGATCTCTGTCCAGTGGAACCAGGCAAGGGGGGGACAAGACCAGGGCTCCACAAGGAACCAGCTCAAGGCGGCGGGTGCGAGGTCCGTACACCCAGCCGCAAGCAAACCCGGCGGAAGCAGACCGGGCCGCGACGCGCCCCCGATGTCCCAGCTGGTCTACACAACGTGTCGGCGTCCACCATCTCTGGCTCTATTCCTCTGCGGCCTGGGTCCTCCAGGGGGTGGGCGTCTGCCTTGTTCCCCAGGGATCCCCACGTCGGGCGCCAGCCAGTCGTCTACCGGAACACTCGGGATCTCCAAGAAGCCAAAAAGATCCGGGAGCTGTGAGTGCGACCGCAGGACAAACGATCGCCCTCTCTTTGTGACCACCAGATGGAACGGGTGGCCCCATCTGTAAGCCGCTCCAACCGACTTGATAGACTCCAGCAGCGGTCTCATAAGGCGACGCATGTGAAGGGTGCGTCTGGCAAGATCCGGGAGCAAGGTAATCCGCGAGCCATTGTACGGGATAGGGCCCCTGTCCCATGCCCTTCTCATGATGTCATCTTTAACTTTGTAGAAGTGGACCCGACAGACTATGTCTCTTGGCCTGTCAGGATCCGTGGAGCGCGGGCCAGGAGCCCTGTGGGCTCTGTCGATTTCAATGTGTTCCTCAGGAGGTCTGTCCAGCACAATATTAAATATCCTGGAGACCACTTCATTTAGGTTATTATTTTCCGGAGCTTCGGGGAGTCCGCGTATCCGTATGTTATTCCTGCGGCTCCTGTTCTCCAGGTCGTCTATGTGCATCAGGGCCCTAATTGTTTGTTGGTTAGAGTCCGCTTGAGCCCGTTGCAGTGCTGCTTGCGCCCGCTCCAACGCCTCCAGCCGCTGATCGGTGTCTGTCCGGTGGCGTTCGAGGGAGCTTACCCTGCCGGAAACCTCCGAGACCGCTCGTGTCACCTCTTCAAGTTCCCTTCTCAGCAGGGATTCCATCCTATTAGTATAATTCTCAAAGTCCCGTCTGGATGGCAAAAATTTCAATAATATGTCGAGATTATATTGCTCTTTCGGTACGGGTCCTCGAGATGCTAGGTCTGGGGAGGTTGGCAACAACTGAGATCCGGCGGGCGACCGAGGCTGAGCCGGGCTATCAGGTCCGTCGGAAAAGAAAACAAGGCTAGCCGGGGGCGACACATTCAATTCCTGATCTTCTATTGCGCCACTTGGGTGGCTCCCAGAGTTAGCCGGATCTGGTGACGCGTTCCACTCCCGGGGCAGGCCCCGCCACTCTCCGCTGCCTCCATTCCCCCGGGGTGCGGCACTACATCTATTGCTCTCAGGGGGACCACCGGCGTGTGCCTCATTGATAAGGGGCGCCCGGGCGTCCTCATCGCCCCAATCTGGTATATTCATGCCACGGGGGGGGGGATGTATCTCCACCGCTGTCACACATATGCCAGAGCCACCTCCTCTCTCCTCAATCTGCTGTGTCTGAGGCTCTTCTGCTGGGGAAGCCCCACTACACACTGCTGGTTGATCCGGGGACTGAGCCTGCTGTTTGGGTGGGTATGCACGGTTATTCAGCCTCAGCTGCTGTTCCCCGGGTCTCCTCTCCTGGGGATCATTGGATTCAATTCCCTTCCGGGTCCCCATAATAGTCCCTGCCGCCTGGTGGTCCTCCCAGCTCCTGTCACCCAGTCCGAGTCCCTCTGGCCAAGCTACTTCCATGTGCTGTGGAGGCCGATTCACCCCCGCTCTGTGGGCCAGCTGATCTGTAGGTGGGGGGGACCCCTCCACCCCACGCTGCGACTCCCTGCCTGGGCAGCCCGCCACCTCGCCTCCGATGTTGGAACTGTGTGTCTGTACTGACAGGGGGGGGGCTCCCGCCTCCCCGTTCTCTGTCCTCCCGGCCAGTCTACTACCGGCTCCACCGCTGCCGTAAAGGGCGGCGCCCTCAGCGCCCCACTGCCCCCGTACCTGGTCCGTCGGGCGGGGGATCTCGTGTGCCCCATTCCACGGCTCCCGGGTCCTGTCTCCTGTGTCGCCGTCTGGGGGCTCGGTGGCGCACGTGCGCTGCGGTGCTCTCGGCCGCACCTCGCCTCCGGCTGCCAAACCCGCCGCCTCCGGTTCCTCCGTCCCCGCCGCCCGGGCACACGGGCTCGCCGCCTGAGAGGGTGAGCGACCTCCAGGCCGCCCCCCCGAGCCAGATGATGGGCTCTCTGCCGCCGCTACCCGCGGTGCATCTCTCCGCTCCTCAACCGCCGCCATGTTGTCCTCTCTGCTGCTCCCGGCCGGCTGTCTCGCCTTCAAAAACTTGCTGATTTTGCCAGCTCTGTCGTTGCCAGGGGTCGCCCTGCTCTTCCGCCGTTTGGACATCCCGTCGATGGGCACACAGAAGGTAAGATTCCCTCGTTCAGCTGTCTCATCCACAGAGCTCCTCAAAAACGCGTCCTCACGCCGCCATTGCTAAGCCACGCCCCCCTGGCCCTATTTTTATTGTATTGCATTTTGTATTATTTATCCCTTATACCCTAATAGATTGTAAGCTCTTCTCCTTCTGTATCCTCCCTTATACCCTAATAGATTGTAACTTTTTTTTATTGAGTAAAATCAAGCAATCATATACAATATATACAATATATGCAAAGTTACAATAATAAATAAATAAAATAAATAATAACTAAACAAAAAGAAAACGGGACTAAACAATTCGGCATATAATATGTCATATCCATAATACTATATGCAACCTAACCCTATACATTACAATTCAGCAGGAAGACTAAGAGACCCCGTCACCTGTGCACGCAGCCGTTCTTCAAAAATCTGTCATTGTTATAAAAATCTGATAAGGGTGATAAGAGATAGGAAAGCCCACCCATAGCAAAGTCATGAGGACTAAGGAAGCCTGATGTTCCTCCACGCCTTCATCCAGGCCCCCCATTCCCACCTGTCCCTCTCCAGCACCCGGATCTTGCCCACCTCATGCACGATGTCATGCACCACCACTGGGACAGGGAGGACTTTCTTCCTAATGCAGAGCTGGCACCGTGCATTCCACGTGAAATAGCGGATCACTAGACTAACTAGATATAAAGTGTCCAAACAAAAATCCCCTCTGTTCTTGAATGCTCCATACACCCACTCAGCATAGGAAAGCTGGGAGAAGAAGTGGGCACCGAGGGCCAACCCCACCTGTTTACACACATCTTCATTAAAGGGACACCGGAGCAGGAAGTGATCCATAGTCTCCACCTCATCCCGACACTCCTCACGGAGACAAATTATCTCTGGCAGGCTGCGACTCTTCCGGATCCCCCTAAGGTAGAGTTTTCCTTGGAAGGAGAGCCAGGCTATATCCCGGTATTTCAAAAGAATTCTTGAGAAGTTAATAAGCCTCAAACCCTCCCTCATGATGGTGCCTGGGCAATCCCTGAGGGACAATGGCTCATGAAAAGTCAGACCCAGGACCCGACTCACCAGAAGCTTCCTCGGAGTAGATCTCATGTCCTCTGCTCTCAATTGCCATTGCCGAAGTATTTTCAAGCACGGGGAAACATAGGCCGGGAGCTGAGCCTGAGGAACTCAAGGGCTTTTCATCCGGCCACCATTCTTCCAGTCTCGCAGGAAGGGCTTAAACCAGGACTGGAAAATACCCACCCAGCCAGGCTGACTCTCTGCCAACATGCTTCCAAAATTATGTTTCAGAAACAAGAGAGAGAAAAACACGACTGGGTTGACCATCCCTAGGCCAACCTCCCGCCTGGATAGGTAGGTGACATTTCTTTTCACCAGGTTCATGCGGTTTCCCCATAACATCTGGAAAAACACGCTGTGGACCCTGGTGTAGAGATACACTTGCAAAACACAGACGAAGCTGACGTATAAAAATATGGGGATCAGGTAGGTCTTGATAAGGTCAACCCTTTCCCTGAGAGACATTTTCCAGCTCTTCCAGACTGCAACCTTGGCATTGGCAATTTCCAGCCTGCACTCCCAGTTTTTTTGGCCATAATCACCAGGACCGAAATTAATGCCAAGGATCTTAATTTCCTGCTGGGGCATTGGGATGGCGTCCGGAAGTTCGAAGCCCTCACCCTCCTCACCCATCCAGAAAACTTCACTCTTCTCGTGATTGACCTTGGAGCCCGACGCTTCTGTATAGTGTGCTATCAGAGAGGCCACCTCCTCTGCCTCATTTGTCCCAGAGACAATCACAGATACATCATCAGCAAAGGCAATAACCTTCAAAGGAGGCTCACCAGGCACACCCAGAGGAACCCCACATAACATGCTGCTCTCGACCCTACTTATAAAGGGATCGATTGCAAACACATACAGTAGGGGACTCAGAGGGCATCCCTGTCGCACACCAGAGCCAACTTTGAAAGGCCTTCCAACCCAACCATTAACAAGAGGGAAGCTCTCAGCCCATTCATACAGGGTTTGTAGCCAATTAATGAACCGCCCCGGCAGGCCGTACTTACCAAGAAGCAGCCATAGGTACTCATGATTGACCCTATCAAAAGCCTTTGCCTGATCTAACGCCAACAAGTACTTTCCCCAGCCTGCAGCCCTGCACCGCTCCAAGGCTTCCCGGACAGCTAAAACCGCTGAGAAGGTGCTTCTACCTTGGATGGAGCAGTGCTGATGACGGGAAAGCAGTTGCTCCGCTACTGACGACAAGCGCCAGAACAAAATCTTTGCCAGTATCTTTCTATCGACATTGAGAAGGCTGATGGGGTGCCAGTTCTCAATCATCGAGTCCTTACCTTTGACAGAAGGATCACGGCCGAGCGCCTCATGGTGGGAGGGAGGGAACCCTCTGCCAGACAGCAATTAAAGACCTCCACCAAATGTGGTGCCAGGATGGTCTTAAAATATTTATAAAATTCAGCTGTCAGACCATCTGACCCGGGCGACTTTTTGATGGCAAGGTGATCAATTGCACTTACCACCTCATCGGCCGTGACCGGCTCTGTCAAGCTAGTGATAGAAAGGGCACCATTTTCCAATCCTGGAGTAGAGTCCAGGAAACTCACCATCCTTGCCCGATCAAGAGCCTTTCTGCCCAGGAGGTCAGCATAAAAGGACCTAATGATCTCCAGGATCCCAGATTTAGATCTTACCAGGGATCCTGTGCTATCCTTCAGACCAAGGACAGTCTTGAGAGCTGCAGCCCGTCTGCAATTCTGATAGGGATCGGGTGAGTGGTATTTCCCATAATCCCTTTCCAGAACCAGAGAAGCATGCCAGTCATACTGACACTTCCTGAGGAGAAGCTTGACTTCAGAGATTGCCCCTTGATCTCCACCATTCGAGACAAGTATGTCAAGTTTCCTCCGCAAGCGCTGGTAGGCAATGTATTTATCAAGCTGTTTTCTTTTTCCTAGGCCTCTGAAAAGCCCAGCAATTCTCATTTTGGTCAGCTCCCACGACTCAGACCTGCTGCTGCAAAAATCCTTAATGGAAACCTGTGCCTGAAAAAAATTCTCAAAGGATTGTCTTACCCCCTCCTCCTCAAGGGGAGCCAAATTCATTCTCCAGATGCCCCTTCCTCTAGGGGGTGCATCAGAGGCATTCAAGACCATTGATAGTAAAAGGTGATCAGAGACCTCGACAGCCTGCGGCCGCGGAGGCTGGGAAGCCAAGACCTCCTTCAAAAAACCTGTCTATCCTACTCTGACTGCTACCTTGCTGAAAGGTGAAGCCTGTGAGGTCTTGGGAGTGCTTAATCTGCACATGCTCCAGACCTGCCTCTCTAACCATACTATTCAAAAAGAGACTATCGCAGCCCAGTTTGCTGTTGAAGCTTCTCCTGTCCATGGGCCTAGTCACAGTGTTAAAATCACCTCCAAAGACTACTGGCCGGGCTGTAAAAAGGAACTGCTTGATCTTTGTAAGGAGGCATTTCCTGTCCCACTTAGTTTGGGGTCCACAGATATTTATTAGGCGCAGGTCCTGCCCCTTTACAATGACGTCCAATACCATGCACCTCCTGATGTCCTCCTCAATGACTCGCCGGTAAGTTACCATGTTGGTTTTAAAAAGCACCGCCACTCCGCTGTAAGGCTCGGCCGCAAGAGACCAAAAAGAGGGTCCGTGCCTCCACTACCGCTTCACAGCGTGAATTTCAGCCAGACTGGCCAATCTGGTCTCCTGCAAAAACAAAATGTCAGCATCAAACTGGCTGAGAAAAAATAAGGCCATAAAACGAGCGCTTACTGATTTAATGCTGGCAACATTAATGGTTGCCACCTTTATCGGAGGGGGAACTGCCATCAGAGTCAGTCGGGAGAATGTCTCTTAGCCTTCCCTCCAGCCTCACTATCTGAACCTAAACGCTTAGTGGAGGAGACTGGTGCTTCCTCCTCCATATCTGAAGCCTCGGAATCGAAAGAAGAAATTTCTATAGAGTCCTCAGAGAGCGCCTCAAACCGGTTGGAGAGCTGCACCCCACTGCTCTCCCCCGGCTCCGGCACTCCATTGTCCTTTTTTCTTTTTTTCTTTGTAGCTAGCCTATAAGCCAGGTAATTCTGATACTCGGGGGAGAGTCCCCCCCCCTCCCACCTAAGCTGGATCAGGTTTCGCCTATTCAAGCCACTGGCAGGGGCATTTGCCTCACACGGGAGAGTGTAAGATCTCCTCCTGTATGCTCCCTTATACCCTAATATATTGTAAACTCTTCTCCTTCTGTATCCTCCCTTATACCCTAATAGATTGTAAGATCCTCTCCTCCTGTATCCTCACTTATACCCTAATAGATTGTAAGCTCATTAGGGGCAAAACGCGTTTTTTAACCTCCACTTGGTTTTGCTGTGTAGAAAGATTCCGATTTGCTGCAATGTATTGTAATGATATATACATATATATATATATATATATATATATATATATATATATATATATATGTATTGTAATTTAATTCAATGGAAAATTTGTGTTTGTGGGGAGGGGGGTCCTGGTCCGTAACTCGTGATATTTTTTCCCTGTTCTCTTTGTTCCAGCTGATGCAGCAACAGGCTGCCATTATGGCTTCCGTCGCGCAGGGTGGATACCTGAACCCTATGGCCGCCTTCGCCGCCGCCCAGATGCAACAGATGGCAGCGCTCAACATGAACGGCCTGGCAGCCGCTCCCCTGACGCCAACATCAGGTAACAGAAGCATCTGCCAATTGTGTGGTCTTGCTCCTGCATGTTTCCACTTTTAAATCAGATCTAGGTAGAATCTAGGTCCGCAAGGACTCTATCCCACCTTCTACTGCCTGTGGACTGGAGGACGATTGGTGGCTATAGGGAAGGCAATAAGGACTGGAGGGCAATTGGTGGCTATAGGGAAGGCAATAAGGGCTGGAGGGTGATTGGTGGCTATAGGGAAGGCAATAAGGACTGGAGGGCAATTGGTGACTATAGGGAAGTCAATATGGACTGGAGGATGATTGGTGGCTATAAAGAAGGCAATTAGGACTGGAGGATGATTGTGGCTATAGGGAAGGCACCAAGGACTGGAGGGCAACTGGGGGCTATAGGGAAGGCAATAGGGACTGGAGGGTGATTGGTGGCTATAGGGAAGGCACCAAGCAGTGGAGAGCAATTGGTGACTATAGGGAAGGCAACAAGGACTGGAGGATGATTGGTGGCTATAGGGAAGACAACTGGAGGGTGATCAGCAGCAGAAGATGACTCATTTGTTGCAGCGGAGCTGAAAGGTGACATCATATGACTCACTACTTTGGGGCCCACTAAGACTCTCTTGCCCACGGGCCCCCACAAATCTGGAGCCGGCCTTGGCTCGCATGCCCCTGCATGTGCCATAGTGAAGCTGGTCACGGCAGGAGATGGGGACGCACAAGCATCGTCTGTCATAAGCCAGATTCGAGGAAAGGTGAGTATCAAAACCTGATTTCAGGCTTACTAGGGATTGTTAACTAAAAGGGTTTCCTTAATTGGGATGCCCCCTAGAGCAGGATGGGTGGGTGGTGCTGTCTGTGAATCTAAAGCCTTTTTCTACTTCGGGTCCGCTTTAAGAAGTTTCTGCACATATTGGCATCCTTGGCTCCGCGCGGCACCACTTGCTGAAGCTGCAACATTTCTCGCAGAGAATAACTCGCAGTGAGTTACCGCTGACTCGGCAGAACAATCGCCTTCGCCCCTTTCATCCGGCGCACGGCAGCGACACGAGAAGCTGTCACATCAAGGCTCCGCCGTCAGCGCTGATAACAGGGAGGAAATCTGCAGACACCAGTGGTGGGGACAGCTTCGCCTTTTCCTTTTCTTCCCTCGTTTCTTCCCACTGACTGATGAAGAGAATGGAACACGCGCACCCACCGTGCGTTTTTTTTTTTTTTTTTTTAGTCCCAGCGCAGCAACTGTCACCCGATTCACAAAAAAGCCGCCAGCTCCCGGAACTTTCTGCCAAGTTGACTTTTAAGGTGACGCGAGACAGGCAGGAAAATGTGGAGGTGACGGGAGAACAATATGCAACTAATTAGTACTCAATTAACAGTGCGTAAATAATACCCGAGGGGGCCAAATGAGGCGCTGCAGCAGGTTCATTCTCTTCCAAATTGGTAAAGAAAAAAATCCCCAAAAAGGTTCATAGGATCTCTCAAGTCAAATGAAAGATTAATATAAAGGGGTCAATTCAGAACCAGGTGAGGAAACTACTGCTTTTTAAGAAAAACTGCCATTCGCTTTCATTGTCTACCTTGAGAGTGATTCAGCAATGTTGTATTTTCACCTGGTTCTGACTCAGACCCAACGTAGCTTAACACTACACACAGGCAGTGGCAGATTGGGGCCAAAAATCAGCCCTGGATTTTACCAGCCCCTGGCCGGCTCGAGACATCGCTGCTGAGGCCCCCCAACCATGATGCCATGGCTATAGCATTGGAGGCTGGGATTCCTTGGCTTGTGGGTACATTGGGGCTGGGTACAGGGGGGCGAAGAGGGAGGCTTATGGGGCAGACATTTAATGTCGATGTTAAAAGCAGCAGCCCAACTGGCTCCAAAACAGTGCGGCCCACAGGGCATTGTCCCAGGTCTCCCTATGGTCAGTCCACCCCTGCACACAGGAGACCTATGTCCCAGCACATGGTTGGTGTCTGATCTGTTTAGCAGATTTCTGCTAAGCAGCAATTTCTGTTGGTGTTCTGCAGTGAAGCACCCAAGATTTTTACCCAAAAGGGGTCCAGAGAGAGCGTGTTCCCCTCAGGGGTGTAGCTAGGGGCGAAGCAGGCGGTCACGTGGCCTGGATGCAGCAGGTCAGTGGGGCACCAAAGGAGGGCCTGAGCACAGGTGGGGGGTGCCTATTCGAGCCTTTGCCCCAGGTGCCACAAAGCCTAGCTACTCATTTGGCTCCCCTGATGCCTTCTACCTCTTTGCAACTGTCATCCATATGCTTCTTGGAATTTTCCCAACCTTTACTACCCCAAATATGGTTTGTTTAGAACACACATACTGTACAGTCTGGCCTTTAGCTTTCACATCACGTGTGTTATATATGTAAGTGATTAAAGCTGCACAAAGCAGAACAGATAAAATACTATGGACAAAGGTTGCTTCAGTCTAAATTATTTTGATGTTTCATCTCTCCGTAGGTGGCAGCACACCACCTGGCATCACCGCACCAGCTGTGCCTAGTATCCCATCTCCTATTGGAGTCAATGGCTTCACCGGCATACCCCCACAAGCCAATGGACAACCAGCTGCAGAAGCCGTGTTTGCCAATGGAATCCATCCATACCCAGGTAACCATCTTCAATTAACCACGACTCTTTACTCTAAATTTCTTTAGGTTCAGTTGCTTGTATATGGCCCAATAAATCACCCAAGCCCAAGGGGCCAACATGCCCATGCCCAAGGGGCCAACATGCCCACTTAGGGTTAGGGTTAGGTAAGTGGGTGTGTTGACATGTTGACTCCTTGGGATTCACCTGTAATGAGGCTATGTGAGACAGGCGCCTCAGGTGGAGTTGCCGGGGCGGCTTATTGATTTTTATATTCCAAGCATACAGCACGTCCTGTTCCAGAATATTCCTTACAAATGGGTTATACATCCACAAGATGGCGATGAACTGCAGAAAAAAACTTGTGGCCACTCCCGGCCCCTTAAATAGCCAGGAACCTCCCACCAATTCCCAGTTCTTATCTGCAGTCTGGACTGCGAAGATAGAAGATGGCTCTCTATACTGTGCAGGTGAGCGGGGCTTATCAGCCTGCGGCCCTGAAGGACTATTCCCACCTGTTTCCGGACCCACTGCCTCCCAGCCTTGGCTGACTGGTTCGGGTGAAGGTAGGACAGCACCAGGGTCAGGTGCTGAGGAGCGCTGCTCCTACCGCAATCCCTGCACTGACATGGGTAGACGGTATAGGCTTATGGTGAGCCTTGTGGGATGCCCCTTTCTGCACTCTGGGTCTTCCTTACCCAATCCCCCCCCCCTCCTTCTTCACTTTATAGTTGTGTGCTGTGCATTTTACCTTATTTGCTCGCCGCCGCGCCGCTTGTACAGCGCTCCACGGACGGTGGCAGCGACATTGCCTCAGCTGCTGCTGCGCCGTCATTGGACGGTGAGATCACGTGGGCCGTGTTTCGCGCTCTTCGGGGGGGGCGGGCTCTGCGGATGACGCCTTTGGCGTCACATCTCCGCAGCCTGCCCCTCGAGGTCTGTGCTGGCACCATTTTGCTTCTCTTCCTCCTTCGCTCGTGCTGCGTGCGCTGCGGCTCCTTTGCCAGTGCGGTCCGTGAGTGTCCTTGCGGGGTGTTTTTTCTTCTGCTTCTCAATTGTAAATGCTTATGGGGATGTCTTTTTATGTCTTTCAGGCGGGATAAACGTCACTGTGGTTTCTCCCGGCCCTCTTCCTTTTTGCAATCTCCCACCTTCCTAGCGGGTTTTGGGGCATCCCGGGTGGCTATTGCTAGCTTTAACCCTATACTGGCCTGTTGTGCCACTCAAATCACCATATGGAGGCTTCTGGAGATAATGTGCCTGGGGTTCCTTCGGGACAATCCCGGCTGTGTGTTGCGTGTGGGGTTTCCCCTGTGAGTGACGATGTCAGGGTATGTGTAAACTGCGCCCAGTAGGCACTTGCGCTACAGTCCAGGCTGTCTGTTGCAGGCCCTGGTGCTGCGCCCCTTTTGGCTTCGCCTATCCCCCCACGCTTACATCTGACCCCCAGTGAGGGGCATACTAGCGGGGACTCTCAGTCTGATTTGGCTGCACGGGTGGCCAGCATTGAAAAACATATTTCTGGGTTAGCCCCGCGTAAGGCTTCTGCTAAGAAGCGGCATTTATCTCCCGCTGTTTCCCTCTTTCCTGTAGAGGATGAGGGACCTTACTCTCTTTCTGGCCCTCACCCCCGCGAGGAGGGGGAATTGTTTTCTGATTCAGAATCCTCTGAGGAGCAATCTAAGATCTATGATGGTACCTGGTCTCCCTTTGGGGAAGACCCATGGTCCTCAGATGATACTGACAGGTTGTTGAGTCACATTTTCGAAGTGCTTTGTATTTCTCCTCCTGCAGTGGCTCCGCAGCGGCAGGGTGAGCTTTTTGATACTGTTAAGCCACGCTTGGAGTTCCCTGAGCAGACTCACTTTAATAATCTAGTGCTCAAGGAATGGGAACGGCCTAGTTAGCTACCTGTGGTGCCCAAGAATTGGGACAAGAGGTATCCCTTTCCTGCTGATGTGATTAAACGTTGGTCTTGTCCTCCCAAGGTGGACGCGCCTGTTCTTGGGTTGTCAAATACATCTGTCATGCATTCTCCTGACACTACTACCCTGCGGGATGGTGAGGACCGGCGCATGGACCAGCTGTCCTGTCATGCTTTTGCTTGTGTGGGGACTGCGCTGAGCCTGGTTTGTGCCTCTGCCATAATGGCTATTGCTATTAAACGGCTGCTTAAGTGTCTCATTGATGGGGCCTCTGATGATGCGGGAGGTGAAGACTATAGATCTCTCTTGCTTTGCTATGAATTTGTTGCATATATCCTCTCTGCCATGGATGATGTCATTAGAATGTGTGAAAGGACATCTGCCCTTTTGGTGGCTATACGCCGCTCTGTCTGGCTACGCCAGTGGGTAGCTGATAATGCTGCTAAGAAGGCTCTTATTGGGTTCCCCTTTAAGGGGCTGCGCCTCTTTGGTGAACGCTTGGACTTGTTTGCCAGGGGCGGTTGGTTACCTCAACGCAAGAGGCCTTCTCGCCCCTTTCGGGGGTCTGGTGTCTCTTTCCCCTCCTTTCGGGCTTCCAGGGCTGGTCGAGGAGTCTCCTTTGCTGGAGCACGCGGAGACTATTTGGGCAGGGGCAGGGGACGTGGCTGCCCCGGCCTCTCCTGGGGTCCCAAGCCCAAATCCTCCCCCAAGCCTCCTCAGGCATGAAGAGACGCCCTCACCCATCCGGGTGGGGGGACGGCTTCGGCTCTTTGCTCACGTCTAGAGGTGACGTGTAGCAGAGAGGTGGATCCAGGAGGTGGTTTCCTCTGGTTACAAGATAGAGTTGGCTCAAAACCCTCTGTCAGCTCAGGGTTTGCGCCTTGCTGTCCAAAACCTTCTGGAGTTGGGGGTCTTCTGCCCTGTGCCTTTCTGGGAAAGGGGCAGAGGCTTCTATTCCAATCTCTTCACGGTCCCCAAAAAGGACGGGTCCCTCAGGCCCATCCTGGATTTAAAGCGCCTCAACAGGTTTGTCAGATTCAAGCTTTTTCATATGGAAACCCTGCGCTCAGCAGTCAATTCACTGCGCCCGGGTGATTTCATGACTTCTGTAGACATCAAGGACACTTACCTTCACGTACCAATCTTTCCTGGTAATCAGAAATTCCTCAGGTTCGCTCTGGAGGATCAGCACTACCAAATTGTGGCCTTGCCTTTCTGTATCACCTCGGCTCCCAGGGTATTCACCAAGGTGTTGGCGGACGTGATGGCTCTTCTGAGATTTCAGGGCATTCGCATCCTTCCTTATCTGGACGACATTCTCATCACGTCCCAGTCCTTCCATCAGGCCGAGCTGGATACCCAGATGGTGGTGTCCACACTAGAGTCCTTCGGCTGGGTGATCAACCATCCCAAGTCTTCCCTGTCACCGTCACTGGTGAGGTCCTTTCTGGGCATGACTCTGTATACATCTCAGGTCAAGGTTTTTCTCCCTCAGCAGAAGGTGGAGAGTGTTCAAGCTCAGGCCCAGTCTCTGCTGTCTTGTCCTCATCCCTCCATCTGGCAGGGGATGCAGCTGGTGGGACTGACGGTGTCTTGCTTCGAGGCGGTACCCTATGCTCAGTTTCACATGAGACCTCTTCAGCTACACCTTTTGTCAGTATCGGATCGGGTCCCTGGGTCCCTGGATCAGGTGTTCTGTCCCCTCTGGCCAGACGGTCTCTCTCGTGGTGGCTGGACTTAAGGAATCTCTTGTTGGGCAGGACCTTTCTGTCCCCTTGCTGGGAGACTGTCACCACGGATGCCAGTCTGACAGGCTGGGGGGGTTTCTAGAAGTCTGAAGTTCCAGGTTCAGTGGGGCCCTCAGGAGGCTCATACCCCTATCAACATCCTGGAACTGAGGGCGATAAGGTTGGTTCTCGCCCAATTGACTCCACACCTTTGGGGTCGGGCTGTTCAGATCCGCTTGGACAACCAGACGGCGGTTGCCTACATCAATCATCAGGGACGGACCCGGAGCAAGAGGGCCCTCAAGGAATTGTCCCTGATACTGTCTTGGGCGGAGGAGAGTGTTCCCTGCATCTCAGCTGTGTACATCCCGGGGGTGGAGAATCTGGAGGCAGACTCTCTGAGCAGGGGGACTTCTCGTCTGGGAGAATGGTCCTTCATCAGCAGGGTGTTTCGCTCCCTGTGCCACCGCTGGGGTCAGCCGATGGGGATCTTTTTGCGTCCCGTCACAATCACAAGCTTCCAGTCTTTGTTTCTCTGTCACAGGACCCTCTGGCCTTGGCCATGGATGCATTAGCAATGTCTTGGAAGAGCTTTCAGCTCCTCTATGTATTCCCTCTGTTTCCTCTGATGGGCAGGGTGCTGCGCAAGTTAGCCCCGGAAGGGGTGCCAACCATTCTGGTGGCCCCCTGTTGGCCAAGAAGGGTGTGGTTCACAGACGTCATGCAGTTGGCAGTAGATCAGTATGCCCTGCCCAAGGATCCAGACCTGCTCACTCAGGGGCAGCTACGCTATCCCAATTTACAAATGCTGGCTTTAACGGCCTGGCTGCTGAAACCTCCATCTTGATGGAGAAGGGGTTGCCTGCTTCTGTAGTTGATACCATGATTAGGGCTAGGAAGAGGTCCTCATCCTTTATCTACTATAGGGTATGGCATGCTTTCATTGCCTGGTGTGAGTCTAAGTCCCTTCACTGTCGGGTGTTTTCTGTTCCCAGGATCCTGGAATTTCTGCAACATGGTTTGGACTTGGGTCTTCAACTTAGTACCCTCAAAGGTCATGTTTCAGCCTTGGCTGTTTTCTTCCAAATATCCTTAGCCAACCATCGGTTGGTTAAGACCTTCTTCCAGGGGGTTACTCACGTGCGCCTTCCTCGTAAGCCTATGCAGGGTCCTCCTTTTGAGCCTTTGCGTAAGGCCCTTCTTGACGCTTAAGGTAGCATTTTTGGTGGCTATCACTTCTGTTAGGCATGTTTCTGAGTTGGCGGCGCTTTCCATCAAACCTCCTTATTTTGAGAGACACCAGGACAAGGTGGTGTTTAGGTTTAAGCCAGATTTTCTGCCTAAGGTTGTGTCTGCTTTTCACCTCAATCAGGACATTGTCTTGCCTTCTTTGTGTCCTAATCCTAGTAACCCTAAGGAGAGGGTCTTACATTCTCTGGATGTGGTTAGGACTTTGAAGTTTTATTTGGTAGCTACTGAATCCTTAAGGAAGACTGATGCTCTTTTCGTTCTCCCTTCTGGACCTAGGAAGGGTTTGCCTCCGGCTAAATCCACTATCAGTAAGTGGATCCGTCAGGCGGTGGTGCAAGCCTATTCTGCTAAGGGGAAGGAGCCTCCCTCCCGCCTTACTGCTCATTCTACTCGTGCTATTGGTGCCTCTTGGGCTTTTCAGCACCAGGCTTCTGTTGAACAAGTTTGCAAGGCCGCTACTTGGTCTTCTGCTCATACTTTTTCTAAGTTTTACAAGGTTGATGTTAGGGCCTCTGCTGATGCTGCTTTTGGACGCAAAGTTCTGCAGGCGGCAGTGGTTTAA
Source organism: Gastrophryne carolinensis (assembly GCA_027917425.1). Classification (NCBI taxonomy): domain Eukaryota; kingdom Metazoa; phylum Chordata; class Amphibia; order Anura; family Microhylidae; genus Gastrophryne; species Gastrophryne carolinensis. Next base: position 636,082,982 of record CM051234.1, read on the forward strand.
ACTGCCCGCTGTTACTTTTGGGGATCCCACCCTACCTTACGGACACTGCTATTGGATGTCCCATGTGTAAGGAATATTCTGGAACAGGGCGTGCTGTATACTTGGAATAATACAATTCTGTGAGTACTCACCTGTAGACTTAGTATTATAAATATACAGCACGTCCTGTTCCATCCCGCCCTTGTTATCATTATTTTTGGTTACCTCTGTATGGTGATTGTTCAATTTGTGTTTATTGTTCTCCCTGCTTCTTGTATAACTGCTTGTCAACACTGGGAATTGGTGGGAGGTTCCTGCCTATTTAAGGGGCCGGGAGTTGCCACAAATTTCTTCTGCAGTCCAGCACCATCTTGTGGATGTATAACCCATGTGTAAGGAATATTCTGGAACAGGACGTGCTGTATACTTATAATACCAATTCTACAGGTGAGTACTCACAGAATTGTATTTTTCTTCACTCATGAGTGGCTTTGCGGAGATCAGGAAAGCGTTGCACGCTCTTATGTTTTTTTTTATAAATACTGAAAAATTCAGATTAGTCTATGCACACCTCGGTTTAACTTTATACAGTTACATTAATTAAAGTGGACCACATGCAGCTCTGGAGTCTATAAGATTCCAGGGGTGCATGATTCGCACCCCCTGGGGCATCCAGATTTGGGATGTCCTGTTGTGTGAAACCCTTGAGTCCCCGGTGAAACGCACCTTCTCCCCGATCCAACGGCGCATGCGCAAGCCACAGACCCCCTCTGCTATACCTCCCACGCCCGGCATTTGAGGATGGCTGGCGGGGCATGCACCCTGTTAGAGGGTAGTGGGTATGCGGCTGGCCTTGGCAAGACTTGGCCCTTAGCAAGGATGCAGGGGATGCGCCTTCTCTCGCCCTCCCCTATTGTAAAGAATCAGAGAGGTTTGCCAAATCAAACGGGCAAGGCAAATGGCGCTGATTGCCATGCGCCATTGGAACAGGTAAGGGTAAGCTAATACCAGCGATCTGAGGGGTTTCACACAGCAGAGCATCCCAATTTGAGGGGGAAGGCCAGCAGCTAGCCCTCCCGAATTGGGATTTTGTTCTGCTTCCATTCTGCTTTAAAGTGGACCATTCACGGCCCGTGTTGGCCACAAATTCTAAAAGACTCTAGGACCTGCCGATTAAATGCTCCTGGGACATCCCGGCTCAGGATGCCCCACTGTGTGTACCCCCCCATCCGCATCTCCTGCAAACTCTACTTTTCTTTATTGCATGGCACGGCCTGCTTCGGTATTCATAACAGTTGGGTTATTCCGCCACAAGGAGGCGCAGTGGTACTGCAGAAAGCTGTGGCATCTCCCGGCTCCCTATAAAAACAGGATTAACCATAGAGTTCCCAGTGTTTCCTCTGCAGTGATACTGCGAAGTTAGAAGATGGCTCTCTCTCTTGCGCAGGTGAGCGGGGCAACCAAGCCTGCGGCCCTACATGTCTATTTCCATACGTTTCTGGACCCTCACTGCCTCCCAGCCTCGGCTGACAGATCGGGTGAAGGTAGAAGAGCACACTAGGGTCAAGTGCCCCTGGAGCGATGCTCCAAGCCGCAGACCCTGTAACACAAAGGGTAGCCGGCCATAGGCTTTATGGTGAGCCTAATAGGGATGCAGAGTTTCTGTCCTGGCTTCTGAGGGGGTGAATAGTTTTTGGGTCCCCCCCACGCCCCCCCCCTCCCTGGCCATGGCTGCTCGCCGCTGCCTTCTGGTCTCTCTCTCTTCCCCCCCCCCCTCTTCGTTGGGGGGGGGGGGTGGTAGCGGCAAGTGGTGATATCTGTGGTGTTTTTACGTTTTTTGTGTATTTTGTGGTGTTTTTAGCTGCCGCGCCGCTTTGTACTGCGTTCCGCGGCTGTGGGCGCTATAACCTGAGGTGATTTTGCTTTGTCATGGCGCCAGGCGCCGGGGCCAGGTGATGAAGCGTATCGCATCGTTGCCCCCGCGGCCTGCCCCTCGAGGTACCTCTGCCGGCGCCATTTTGGACAAGCTGCGCTGCGATTTTTCCCTTCCTGGCTGCAGTGCTGCTTCCTCCAGTGTGTCGCTTCATCCTGCGGTCTGTGCCTGTGTGACTCCGCGGTGTCTTTGGTCCGTGAGTCCCTCTTGGGGTTTTTTTTATTGAATTGGGGTGTATTTGCTGCAGGATGCTCATGTGTGTTTTTACTTATGTCTTTCAGGCGGGATACCATTGGGTTGGGGTTTCTCCCGGCTCCACTCCTTTCTCCCCCTCATTCCCCCTTTATTGACTTCTGGGGGCATCCCGTGGGAGGGCATCCCGGGTGGCTTCTGTCTTAAGCCTGTACCCAATGCTGGCCTATTGAGCCTGTGTTAATCACCATATGGAGGCTTCTGTGGATAGCGCGCTTGGGGGCCCTTCGGGGCAAGCACGGCTGTGTTCCATATGTGGGGTATCCCCTGTGAGTAACAGTGTCACGGTGTGCGTGACGTGCGCAGAAAGTGTCCTTGCGCTTCAAGCTGGTTTGCCTGCTTCGCTTCCCAGCTCTGCCCCACACTCGGCTTCACCTACTCCCCCGCTCCTGCAATTATGCCCCAGTGAGGGGAATGTTGGCAGGGAGTCACATTCTGATTTGGCTCTGCGGGTGGCTAACATTGAAAAGCAGCTTGCCAGGACTGTTCCTAGGAAGGCCTCTGGCAAGAAGAGACACCTGGATCCCAGGCCCGCTCCCCTTACTGAGATGTATGTGGGGATTGATGATCTTGGTGGCTGTCACCCCCTTGAGGGGGGTGGGAGCTCTCCCAGGATTCTGACTCCTCTGGGAACCAGCAGGAGGGTTGCGATAGTGACCCTGGGTCTGCGTCCGGAGAGGAATCATGGTACCCTGAGGACACTGATAATCTGCTGTCACATATTTTTGAAATTTTGCACATTGATGCCCCTGAGGTAGCAGAGAAAAAGCAAGGGAAGCTTTTTCGCCCTGGTAAACAGCGTCTAGAGTTCCCTGAGCAGGAACATTTTACCACCTTGGTGCTTAAAGAATGGGAACGTCCTAACAAGATGCCTGCTGTGCCCAAGGGTTTGGAAAAAAGGTATCCCTTTCCTGCTGATCTTATTAAGAGGTGGTCATTTCCCCCTGAAGTGGACGCTCCCGTGCTAGGCTTGTCCAATACTTCGGTCATGCCTTCCCCTGACACTACCACTCTGAGGGACGGAGAGGACCGGCGCATGGATCAAGTGGCCTGCCATGCTTTTACCTGTGTGGGGGCTTGCTTGCGCCCGGTATTTGCTGCTGCCATTACTGCTATTGCCCTTAAGAAGCTGCTCAAGCGTCTCATTGATGGCGCAACAGCTGGTAGTGTGGGGGAGGAATATAGGACTCTCTTACTTTGCTCTGATTTTGTGGCCTTTATCCTTACTGCTATGGATGATGCTGTGCGGCTGTGTGGTAGGGCCTCTGCGCTCTTGGTGGCTATGCGCCGCTCTGTCTGGTTGCGCCAGTGGGCAGCTGACGCTGCGGCTAAGAAAGCTCTCACTGGCCTCCCCTTCGTGGAGCTGCGGCTATTTGGGGAGCGTCTTGATGTTCTAGCCAAGGATTGAAGGCTGCCTCAGCGTAGGAGGCAGTCTCGGCCCTTTCGGGGGTCCTCTGCCCCCCTCCCTTCCCTGCCTTTCATCTCAATCAGGACATTGTCTTGCCTTCATTGTGTCCTAATCCTGCTAATTCTCTGGATGTGGTCAGGGCTCTGAAGTTTTATTTTGTCGCTACTGAGACTTTCAGGAAGTCTGATGCTCTTTTTGTTCTCACTTCTGGACCTAGAAAGGGTTTGCCTACGGCTAAATCCACTATCAGCAAGTGGATCCGTCAGGCGGTGGTTCAAGCCTATTCTGCTAAGGGAAAGGAACCTCCGTTTTGGATTACTGCTCATTCTACTCGTTCTTTTGGTGCCTCTTGGGCTTTTCAGCACCAAGCTTCTGTTGAACAAGTTTGCAAAGCCGCTACTTGGTCTTCTGTTCATACTTTTTCAAAGTTTTACAAGGTTGATGTTAAGGCCTCAGCGGATGCTGCTTTTGGACGCAAGGTGCTTCAGGCGGTAGTGACTTGAACTACTGGCCGTTACTCTTTGGGGATCCCACCCTACTTTGGACACTGCTTTTGGATGTCCCAACTGTTATGAATACCGAAGCGGGCCGTGCCATGCAATAAAGAAAAAAGCAATTCTCTGAGTACTCACCTGTAGAATTGTTTTTGTTCTTGCATGGCACGGCCTGCTTCGCCCCACCCTTGTTATTGTTATTCTTGGTTGCCTCTTTATGGTGATTGTTCCAAGTTAATTGGGATTTTTTACCTTTTTCATATTTTTTACTTTATTCTCTCCCGGCTTCTTGTCTCACTGCTTGTCTACACTGGGAACTCTATGGTTAATCCCATTTTTATAGGGAGCCGGGAGATGCCACAGCTTTCTGCAGTACCACTGCGCCACCTTGTGGCGGAATAACCCAACTGTTATGAATACCGAAGCAGGCCGTGTCATGCAAGAACAAAAACAATTCTACAGGTGAGTACTCACAGAATTGCTTTTTTCCCCGGTTCCTCACCGTGTTCGCGGGCCATGGCCGCATCCCCGGCCTCCCTGCAGCTGGCCGACTTCTGTACCCAGCCATTCAGATAGGCTGGACATGGGGGGGGGTGCACTCTGCAGGGAAACAGGGGATGCAGACGTCCCTTCTCCCTATTCCGATGTGCAGTCCAAAACAACGGCTTTATGCTGTGCATTAGTATGCACTCCATAAATTACTGATCGGGCGAGAGCCTGCGCATGCGCTGTGGGAACAGTGGAAGGGTGAGTTGAGTGGGCAATCTGGGGGGGTTCACACAGCGGGGCAAGAACTGGTCACCAGGATAGTCAAAACCCCCATTTTTAACTTGCATCCCCTGAATTGTTCCCCCCATGAGGAGCACCTTTTGCCAATTATCACTGCTCCTGCTTCACACTAATCCCAGATAAAGGCGCCTGTTTTAGCTGTAAAGGCCTGCCTCCTCCATTCACTGCCACTGTTGTGTGTGGTAATGATGCCATTGCCACACTTATGCAATGACTTATTGCCTGTCATCTTACACCGAGGGACAGCAAAAAAATTAGGACAATTCGAAAAGCGAAAATATCCATTTCTAGTTCTACAACCTAAGAAGGGTATATTGGCAGGGGCTTTGGCCAAATGTATTTCACATGTTCAGTGGGTTTTGGTCCACTTTAATGCACAGCAAGTCCAGCAACAATAACAATAAGATAGTCCTTACATATACCTTGGAGCGACACCAGACATGGGCAAACCCTACGTTTCGTGTGCTTTGCTGCACCCTTTCTCTGGGATAGAAGAAGTGCCTTGCGCTTCTCTCCCCTCCCCTCCTGAACAAGCCGTACAGTGCTGGGGAAGATTGTGCACCGCAAGGTTCAGCATCATCCTGTTACAGACTTGGATACACCAACTAAGCAGCAAATGGTCCTTAGAAATGATCTGAAAATGTTGATTGCTTTGAAGTTACGGAGCGCATCCCCCTTTCTATGTATAAACAGTGTCAAATCATTTTTCATGTCCGTGTTCCCAGTGGAGAGGAGTTAACAAGTATTCCTAAAGAGTGAGGATCGCAGAGTCACTAAATTACAATTAGACATGTGCAATTCACCCCATTAGCATTTGGAATCATCATCACTCTTTTCTCTTTTCTAGCTTTCATCCGCATTCTAGAAAGAGCAAGCGAGGGAGGAGATGGGAGGGAGAGGCGGGGGGGGGGGGGCAGTGGGAGAGAGAGATTTAACAGAAGAGGGGATGATCATGGAGAGCACAGAGATGGCAAAGAAAGAAGAGTGTGAGAGACAGAGCAACACGGCTACGTGATACCAAGAGACGGGGCAGAACGAGAGAGATGAAAACAATATAACAGTGAGGAAAGAGGCTAAAACAGAGAGAAAAAGAGGGAATAATAACATAAGAGAGGGGAATAGAGGGGTCAGTAGAATTAGACAAGGGAATCAAGTAACAGGTAGACAGAGAGATGTAGGGATAACGGTAGAGGGGAGGGAAAGGGAGCAATCCCTGTAGAGAGGGGGAGTGATAAGGGTAGGCAGGGGGGGATAAAGTTAGGAAGGGAGGAGGAAGGGTAGAGAAGGAGGGAAACCTGTGGTGAGGGGGAGAAATAGAGAGGGAGAGATAAGAGTAGAGACGGAGAGTGAGGCAGTGATTAAGGTAGAGAAGGACTTATAAAAGGTAGGGGGGGGGGGAGAGAGGTAGAAATATGGGTATATAGTGCAGGATAAAGATCGAGAGTAAGGAAAAGAGAGTGAAAAGGGTAGAAGGGGAGGGATAATGATAGAGGGTGTGATGTGGATAGAGAGGTGGGGGGAGTGGTAAGAGTAGAGAGGGAGGGATATGGATAGAGGGAGGGATAAGGATAGAGAGAGAGATATGAGGATAGAGGGAGTGATGCAGAGAGATGGAGCGATAAGGGTAGTAAGTAAAGAGATAAGGATAGAAGGAGTGATGTGAATAGAGGGGGGGAGAGGGATTACTAAGCGTAGAGAGGGAGGGATAAGGATAGAGGGAGATATAAGGATAGAGAGGGAGAGAGAGAGAGAGAGAGCAATGTGAAAAGAGGGAGTGATGGGGATAGATAGAGGGATAAGGGTAGGAAGGAAGAGGTAAGGATAGAAGGAGTAATGTGGATAGAGGAGGGAGAGAGGAATTGCTAGGAGTAGAGAGGGAGGGATAAGGATACAGGGAGATATAAGGATAGAGGGGAAGAGATAGGGATAGAGGCAGTGATGAGGATAGACGGAGGGATACGGGTAGGAAGTAAGATATAAGGATAGAGGTAGTGATGAGGATAGAGGGGCAGAGAGGGGGGATGATAAGGGTAGGGAGGGAGAGATAAGGTTGGAGAGGGTGGTAGAGAGGGAAAGAGAGGGAGTGATATAGGCTGAGACTGAGGGGCAATGGTGGAGAGGATAGATAGATATGAGATAGATAGATAGATAGATAGATAGATAGATAGATAGATAGATAGATAAATGAGGAAGGGGAAGTTAAGTAAGTAATGAACATGGTAATTACAAGAAAGAAAGTGTAGGAGCAAGGTTAAATAAAAATTAAAGTAAAAAATAGATAACTTCATAAGAGAGTGAGAGCGTGCGGGGGGGGGGGGGGGGGTATTTATGAAGTTAGAAGGAATAGAAGAGAAATGGAAAAAGCGAGAGGTTGGAAGGGGAGGGGGGTCTGATACACCAGCCGCCTTTAGAACTCAGACTCGGTTTCTTGGGAAGAACACGTTGATAAATAAGAGCCACAATAAGACGGATGGAGTTGTGGGGAGGGGGTTTCCGTTACAAAGAACAGATCTAATTTGCCCTCTTCATCTTGGTATATTACAGATTATAATGAGCGGATTCTCCCCAGCCCGTGCCCGGGCAGTAATGGATGAAGGTGATTAAGCCGGGCCTTGGCAGCTATAATAAAGACATTTGAGCCCGGAGTCCAGTTAGTTATCAAAATATAATATCCATCAAGTTTGTTCATGGCGCGCTGTGTCGCTGAGCAGCAAGACCCAATCTGTCCAGCCTATCAGATGCGGGGCAATTCTCCATCTAACGCTCGGATGGTGCATGTTAGATCAGTTTGGGCTTTGGAGGATGCGAAATTGGCTGCATCTCCACTGATCTAGCCAATAGATTCGACGTTTTGGGCTTAGGTTAGATCAGGTTTTTGGGGTTCTGCCTTCTTATTTTCCTCTTCTGTAATGTAAAATACTGTATTTTTCGCCATATAAGATGCACCTGCCCATTAGAGGCACCCAGGATTTGGAGGTGGAAAATAAGGAAAAAGAATATTCTAAACTGTTGTGCTAGAACACCCCATTACAGACAGTGTGGTATTCCCCCCATCCCATCCCATCCCCATATGCATTGTGGCATTCCCTCACCCCATTCCCATAGGCAGTGTGACATCCCCCCTATCCCATTCCCATAGACAGTGTGACATTCCCCTCATCTCGTTCCCATAGGCAGTGTGGCATCCCCCCATCCCATTCCGATAGGCAGTGCGGCATTCCCCCTTTCTCTTTCCCATAGGCAATGTGGCATTCCCCCCATCCAATTCCCATAGGCAGTGTGACATCCCCCATCCCATTCCCATAGGCAGTGTGACATCCCCCTCATCTCATTCCTATAGGCAGTGTGACATCCTCCCATCCCATTCCCATAGGCAGTGTGGCATTCCCCCTTTCCCTTTCCCATAGGCAATGTGGCATTCACCCCATCCCCTTCCCATAAGCAATGTGGCATTAACCCCCTCCCATTCCCATAGGCAGTGCGACATTCCCCTCATCTCATTCCCATAGGCAGTGTGACATCCTCCCATCCCATTCCCATAGGCAGTGTGACATCCTCCCATCCCATTCCCATAGGCAGTGTGACATCCTCCCTTCCCATTCCCATAGGCAGTGTGGTATTCCCTCCTTCCCATTCCCATAGGCAATGTGGTATTCCCTCCTTCCCATTCCCATAGGCAGTGTGACATTCCCCCCATCCCATTCCCGTAGGCAGTGTGACATTCCCCCCATCCCATTCCCATAGGCAGTGTGACATTCCCCCTATCCCATTCCCATAGGCACTGTGACATTCCCCCCATCTCATTCCCATAGGTCGTGTGGCATTCCCCCATCCCATTCCCATAGGCAGTGTGGCATTCCCCCTTTCTCTTTCCCATAGGCAATGCCGCATTCACCCCATCCCATTCCCATAGGCAGTGTGACATTCCCCCCATCCCATTCCCGTAGGCAGTGTGACATTCCCCCATCCCATTCCCATAGGCAGTGTGACATTCCCCCTATCCCATTCCCATAGGCACTGTGACATTCGCCCCATCTCATTCCCATAGGTCGTGTGGCATTCCCCCATCCCATTCCCATAGGCAGTGTGGCATTCCCCCTTTCCCATAGGCAATGCCGCATTCACCCCATCCCATTCCCATAGGCAGTGTGACATCCCCCCATCCCATTCCCATAGGCAGTGTGACAACCTCCCATCCCATTCCCATAGGCAGTGTGGCATTCAACCCATCCCATTCCCATAGGCAGTGTGACATTTCCCCATCCCATTCCCATAGGCAGTGTGGTATTCCCCCATCCCATTCCCATAGGCAGTGTGACATTCCCCTCATCTCATTCCCATAGGCAGTGTGGCATCCCCCCATCCCATTCCCATAGGCAGTGTGACATTCCCCTCATCTCATTCCCATAGGCAGTGTGGCATTCCCTTATCCCATTCCCATAGGCAGTGTGGTATTCCCCCCTCCCATTCCTATATGTAGTGTGGCATTCCCTTATCCCATTCACATAGGCAGTGTGGCATTCCCCCATCCCATTTCCATAGGCAGTGTGGCATTTCCCCCTGCTATTCCCCATATGCAGTGTGGCATTCCCCCCTCCCATTCCCATAGGCAGTGTGGCATCCTCCCATCCCATTCACCATATAGGCAGTGTGTAAATCCCCCCTCCCATTTCCCATAGGCAGTGTGGCATTCCTCCCTCCCATTCCAATAGGCAGTGTGGCATTTCCCAATTCCCATAGGCAGTGTGGCATGTATTGTATATGTATACCGGAACAAGCCTAAGGAGGGGTCCCACCAATCCCCAAACCTACCCTTCTACAAATGCGGCACCACTCTTATAAAGTATCAAAAAGAATCAATGTTTATTGAAAAATCATGTCTACACTGACATAATTAAAAAACACATAACACATTTAGACAAGGCCTAAAGGAAGGGGGGGGGGGGGGTTAGATGACAATTAGCTATTTCATGGTCATAATAATGTTAAAAATATATGCAATACATTCAGCCATGCTGGCTATACCAAAGTGCTAATGTGCTAACTCCTAAACATGAATTATATTTTTATATAATAAATAATATATACACAATATCTAAGGAAAAGTGCAAATGCAAAAAGTGCAATCTGTATATATATATATATGTATAATGCTCAATAATATTTATACGGAATATCAAAAATCAAAGTGCAAATGCAAGTGTGCAATGTATTTTTAAGAAAACCTATACTGCCATACCATAAAACCTATCTGTGAGGACCAGCCAGGTAAGCATAAAAAGAAACATATATTCAATCAGAAGTGAATCTTACATGTAATGTCGGACCAAGCAGCCACCCCCCCGTGCGCCTACGCATTACGTGGCGTCACTCCCTCAGGACGAACCAAAAGACTAAGGCCCTTATTTATGAAGGAATAGCGATAGGTAGCGACTGGTGAGCGGCCGGTAATGACGGCCCCGCCACGAGAACGCCGGCTCCCCACCACAATCAAACATTTATCAAGCCAATCCCGCTTAGCATACAGCCTTATTTTTGGTGGTTCAATTCCCGTGCATAACCCCTGGGTTGCGAGTAGAAACATATAATTAATGCACTTTTTGTGGTTTGGCATGCTTATCTACTGACAGAGGTGCGCTCATATGTGGGTTAGCGGTATATGCATCCTATGTTATATATTTACCTTCTCTTTGACTCTTGGAGAACGAGCGCTCTTCTTGCAGTACATATGGATGTATATTATGTTAACATAAGCTGGCGTTTAGATTGTATATATTTAGGGCTTTGTATAGTTTCTTATGGTTAAATTGATATTTAGAACGTTTATTAGATTTTAGTATAGAGTTGTTGTTTATGTGGTTGACATGGCTACCCTTCTGTATGCTTACCTGTCTGCATTCCCGCACATGCGCACTGCATGCTTGTCTCCGGGGAGGGTGCGCATTCTTACTGAGGCACGCACTTCCTGTACTTGGAGCGCACGTTGGCGCTCTGCGCGTTTCCGCCCGGGGCACATCGGAGCTTTGTTTTCCCAAGGCGCGTCCCGGCCGGAAACGTGCCGGCGTGTGCAGCGGTGGGCGATGCGGGGGCTCATCAGATGAGTATATAGGGCAGAGTAAGGTAGGTTAGCTTAGTCTTGTGGTTCGCCCTGAGGAAGTGACGCATTTGACGTCACGTAATGCGTAGGCGCACGGGGGGTGGCTGCTTGGTCCTACATTACATGTAAGATTCACTTCTGATTGAATATATGTTTCTTTTTATGCTTACCCGGCTGGTCCTCACAGATAGGTTTTATGGTATGTATAGGTTTTCTTAAAAATACATTGCACACTTGCATTTGCACTTTGATTTTTGATATTCCGTATAAATATTATTGAGCATTATACATATATATACAGATTGCACTTTTTGCATTTGCACTTTTCCTTAGATATTGTGTATATATTATTTATTATATAAAAATATAATTCATGTAGTTTAGGAGTTAGCACATTAGCACTTTGGTATTGCCAGCATGGCTGAATGTATTGCATATATTTTTAACATTATTATGACCATGAAATAGCTAATTGTCATCTAACCCCTCCCCCTTCCTTTAGGCCTTGTCTAAATGTGTTATGTGTTTTTTAATTATGTCAGTGTAAGTGTAGACATGATTTTACAATAAACATTGATTCTTTTTGATACTTTATAAGAGTGGTGCCGCATTTGTAGAAGGGTAGGTTTGGGGATTGGTGGGACCCCTCCTTAGGCTTGTTCTATTGTTAGTACACAATTTGTGTCACTACTAGAGATGAGCGAACTTTTGAAAAATTCGATTCGACTGATTCGCCGAATTTTTAGACAAAAATCGTTTGGACCCGAATTTATTCGCGACGAATCGCTATTAAAAACGGCTATTTCTGAGCCTCCTAGAGCCTCAATAGGGTTGTAAACCATTCTTCCTAGCTGTAACATGCATAGGATGCGTGCTGGGTTAGTGAAATAATACTGTAAATAATTAGGACATGCAGATCAGAGGCATCGCTAATAGAATCGCAGAGCAGCACAATTGCAGAGAGTTGAAGTGCCATCATTATGAGGGGCCCCTATAGTGCCTGAAAAACAGACCCTGGAGCTGGCAGCAGCAGGAGCCCAAAAATTAGCTGAATCACACCCTGGAGTTGCAAGCAGCAGCAGCAGCAGGAGCCCAAACATAGCTTGAAAGAGACACTGGATTTGGCTGCAGGAGCCCAAAAATTGGATGAATCACACCCTGGAGTTGCAAGCAGCAGCAGCAGCAGGAGCAGCAGCAGCAGGAGAAGGAGCCCAAACATTACTTTAAAGAGACACTGGAGTTGGCTGCAGGAGCCCAAAAATTGGATGAATCACACCCTGGAGTTGCAAGCAGCAGCAGCAGGAGCAGGAGCCCAAACATTACTTTAAAGAGACACTGGATTTGGCTGCAGGAGCCAAAAAATTGGATGAATCACACCCTGGAGTTGCAAGCAGCAGCAGCAGCAGGAGCCCAAGCATAGCTTGAAAGAGACACTGGATTTGGCTGCAGGAGCCCAAAAATTGGATGAATCACACCCTGGAGTTGCAAGCAGCAGCAGCAGGAGCAGCAGCAGCAGGAGAAGGAGCCCAAACATTACTTTAAAGAGACACTGGAGTTGGCTGCAGGAGCCCAAAAATTGGATGAATCACACCCTGGAGTTGCAAGCAGCAGCAGCAGGAGCCCAAACATTGCTTTAAAGAGACACTGGATTTGGCTGCAGGAGCCCAAAAATTGGATGAATCACACCCTGGAGTTGCAAGCAGCAGCAGCAGCAACAGGAGGCCAAACATTGCTTTAAAGAGACACTGGAGTTGGCTGCAGGAGCCCAAAAATTGGATGAATCACATCCTGGAGTTGCAAGCAGCAGCAGCAGCCGGAGCAGGAGCCCATTGCTTTAAAGAGACACTGGAGTTGGCTGCAGGAGCCCAAAAATTGGATGAATCACACCCTGGAGTTGCAAGCAGCAGGAGCCCAAACATTGCTTTAAAGAGACACTGGAGTTGGCTGCAGGAGCCCAAAAATTGGATGAATCACACCCTGGAGTTGCAAGCAGCAGGAGCAGCAGCAAGAGCCCAAACATTGCTTTAAAGAGACACTGGAGTTGGCTGCAGGAGCCCAAGAATTGGATGAATCACACCCTGGAGTTGCAAGCAGGAGCAGCAGCAGGAGCCCAAACATTGCTTTAAAGAGAAACTGGAGTTGGCTGCAGGAGCCCAAAAATTGGCTGAATCACACCCTGGAGTTGCAAGCAGCAGCAGCAGCAGGAGCAGCAGAAGCAGGAGCCCAAACATTACTTTAAAGAGACACTGGATTTGGCTGCAGGAGCCCAAAAATTGGATTAATCACACCCTGGAGTTGCAAGCAGCAGCAGCAGGAGCACAAACATTGCTTAAAAGACACCCTGGAGTTGGCAGCAGCAGCAGGAGCCCAAAAATTGACTGACACACCCTGGAGTTGGCAGCAGCAGCAGGAACCCAGAAATTGACTGACACACCCTGGAGTTGGCAGCAGCAGCAGGAACCCGGAAATTGGCTGGAAGGCACCCTGAAGTTGGCAGCAGCAGGAGCACAAACATGAACTGGAAGGCACACCCTGGAGTTGGCAGCAGCATAAGCAGGAGCCCAAACATTGCTTGAAAGACACCCTGGAGTTGGCAGCAGCAGCAGGAGGCCAAAAATTGGCTGAAAGGCACACCCTGAAGTTGGCATCAGCAGGAGCCCAAAAATTGGCCTAAATGCATAAATATGTTTTGCACCATTTGGAAAGTGTAAAACGTGGCACCATGCTGAATCTAGTCGCATGCATCAGCCATTGGTGGGTGGAAATCCTGGCTGATCCATCCCTGATTCATTTTGACAAAGGTGAGTCTCTCCACATTTTTAGTTGACAGACGAGTTCTCCTCGCCGTAACTATGGCCCCCGCCGCACTAAACACCCGCTCAGATGGCACGCTACTTGCCGGGCAGAACAGCTTTTCCAGGGCAAACTCTGCTAGTTGCGGCCACAAGCCAAGTTTGGCTGCCCAAAAGTCCAGCGGATCCTCAAGGTGTGTTGGCATGGTCATGTCAAGGTATGACATGACCTGCTGGTTGAGGTCCTGCTCCAGGTCTTCCTGCTGCTCATGAGTAGCCTCACTATGCGGGTGTAGCGACTGAAGACTGAGGCTGCTGCTGATGGAGCTGCTGCTGCTGCTCCTGCCAACCCCCCCAGCAGGCATGGCAGTGGAAGGTGAGCGCAGAGGTCCCCCCGAGTCAGACCTGCGAGAGTATGGACCATGGCGCAGATAGGCATCGGCCAACTGACTACGCAGACTGTCTTTGTAGTAGTTCAGTTTGTCCTCCCTCTCGGCGGGTTTAAAAAATGTCCCCATTTTGTGCCGGAAGCGAGGGTCCAATAAGGTGGACAGCCAGAAGTCATCCTGCCGACAAATGGAAACAATTCTGGGGTCACTACGCAAGCACGTGAGCATGCTTCCTGCCATTTGCGCAAGTGACTCGGAGGGACTACCTGTCTCCATCTCCACTGCATACTGCCACGATGTGTCCGGGTCCTCTGTCTCGCCTTCCTCAAAACCCTCTAGCTCCTCTGGCTGCTCCAGCTCCACCTCTCCTGTCCGCTGACTAGATAAACCAGCCATTTCGCCAAGCCTAAACTGTGCTTCACTGTGCCCCTCCTCCTCCGGTTCAGCTCCAACGGGGTTCATGTGGCCGTAAGATGTAGACACCATGTCTCCAGTGCCCTGACCAGCCATGGTTTCCAACATGTGCTGTAGTACATGAAGCAGTGGAATCATGTCGTTCATCCCGTAATCCTGTAATCCAAATAAAGTGACTTCCTTAAAGGGCCTGAGCAAACAGCAGGTGTCACGTATGAGCTGCCACTGGTTGACATTGAAGTTACACAGGGGAGTCCCCCTATCCGCTTGGATCATCAGGAAATCCGTGATGGCTTTTCTCTGTTCATATAATCAGTCCAACATGTGAAGGGTGGAATTCCAACGGGTGGAAACATCGCAAATCAGACTATGTTGGGGGCTACCTTTCTGACGCTGTAGCTCAAGAAGGGTGTGTTTGGTGGTGTATGAGTGGCTGAAGTGCATGCAAAGTTTCCTTGAAGTTGTTAGGATGTCTTGCAGATGGGGGGGAACACTTCAGAAAACGCTTGACGACCAGATTGAAGACGTGAGCCATGTAGGGGGCATGGGTCAGGCTTCCTTGGCGCAGCACAGACAAAATGCTCTTCCCATTGTCGGTAACCATGATTCCCATTTTAAGTTTTCTTGGAGTAAGCCATGTTTGGATTTCCTGAAGAATAAATTTAAGCAGTTCCTCCCCTGTGTGACTCCGTTCGCTAAGACAAACCATGTGAAGCACAGCGTGACACCTCCGTGCCCTGCTCACATGGTAGACTGGAGGGGCACTGAGACTTGAGCCTACAGTGGATGGTGAGGAGATGGCGGAGGATGAGGAGGCCGAGTTGCACGGTGTCACAGGCCCAACGAGCTGGAGTGCGGAGGCCGAAGCGGCGTGACCTGTCCAAGTTGCTGCTGCTGCAAAGGGACCACATTCACCCAGTGGGCCGTAAACGACATGTACTGTCCCTGACCATAGTTACAGCTCCAGACGTCGGCGCTGCCATGCACTTTGCTACACACCGACAGGCTCAAGGACTGGCCCACCTTCTGTTCAACAAAAGTGTGCAGCGCTGGTACTGCCTTCTTGGCAAAGAAATGATGGCTTGGGACTCTCCACCTCGGCTCGGCACAAGCCATCAGTTCTCTGAAAGGTGCAGAGTCCACCACCTGAAAAGGGAGCGACTGCAGCACCAGCAACTTGGACAGGAGCACATTCAGCTTCTGCGCCGTAGGATGAGTGGGCGTATACTGCTGTCTCTTGGACATGGCTTTGCTGATGGATTGCTGGCGGGATGCATGACTTGGAGGAGCAGGAGCAACAGAGGATGGTTATGACGCACAGCTGCCTTCGGCTGAGGTGCTGGAGCCTTGGCTGGCAGAAATCGGGAGCGGCGTGCAATTTGGTGAGGAAGCAGCCTGGACCACCTCTTCGGAGCCTCGGTTCTCCCAGGCCACTTTATGGTGACGCATCATATGTTGACGCAGGGCCGTGGTGCCAACATTTGGGCCTTGGCCACGCTTCACCTTCTGCCTACATATCTTGCATGTGGCCATGTTACCCTCCTGCGGATGCTTCAGGAAAAACTGCCACACTGCCGAGTAGCTACTTTTCCCACCAACAGGCCTCACTGATTCACTGCTACTGTCACCAACTCCAGGAACCCCTGCTCCACTACCTCCCGATAAGGCAGCCTGCTGCGCAGCAGGTGCTCTACCCCGGCCCCGGTTGGCTCCAGGCTTTACAATTGTGCCCCCATGCTGACTGCCAACCATGCTGCTAACACCTTGCTGCCTTAGCTGCTGACTCCGGGGCAACCTGCGCCCCTCTTCTCCTGATGATGACGATGAAGCCCCTTCATCACCCGGCTCCCAAGTGTGATCGGCTTCATCATCATCACCGAGTTGTGGCTGCACGTCACTGATGTTCTCGGTTTCCTCAACAGTGTCTGGCACAGGAGCTGGAACGCTCGCAACACCCACGACACTGTCCACATCACTATTTGTCTGCCTAGCTAAAGAAGCCACCTCTATTTCTTGGCTGGGCAGTAGCTGCTGACTGTCCTCGATCTGATCATCCTCCTCACTAAAGAGTGGAGCTGAACCCAAAGCATAGGATACATCGCTGGGGGAGGGAACAGCGTAGGACAGAGTCAGTGGGAGGACAGGGACTGCTCTCGGGGCATGCCAACTCAGGGTTGTGTCAGAGGAACCTACCGACCCTAAACTGGGGGTCTCAGATGTAACTTGTGATGATGTTGATTAAGCGCATTAACCAATCTACCACGGCAGATGCGTTACTGGTGGAGACACGACCGCTAGCAGATACTGGCAGATCAGGTCTCTCACCGTGACTCCTGCTGCCACTCGCTCCTAGTCTGCTGTGACCTCTGCCTGCTGAATCTTGGCCTCTGCCACTCCTCTTTGAACATCCTTGCACTTGTCTGCCTGACATTTTTATGTATTTGAAATGCGCAATAGGTACGATAAAAAATGTGTTTACTTTAAAAAGAAGAAGCTAAATAAAGTGAGGAACTGCTTCTCTGCAACAGATGCTATGAAAATTGGCAATATGAGATACCCTGCGGCCTAGTGTTTTGGCAGCCGACCAAAAACCAATTCAAAATGCAATAGTTTGATTAAGCTGCGGAAGGATCAACAAGCGTATTTAGTATAACAGATAGGCTGCTAAGTGCAGGTTTGGGATACCCTGCGGCCTAGTGTTTTGGCAGCAGACCAAAAACCAATTCAAAATGCAATAGTTTGATTCAGCTGAAGAAAGATGAACAAGCGTATTTAGTATAACAGATAGGCAAAGTGCAGGTTTGGGATGCCCTGCGGCCTAGTGTTTTGGCAGCAGGACAAAAACCAATTCAAAATGCAATAGCTTAATAAAGCTGAGACTGTAGACGCTTATTTAGTATAACAGATAGGGTGCAACGTGGTGGTTTGGGATACCCTGCGGCCTGGTGTATTGACAGCAGGACAAAAAACTATTCAAAATGCAATAGCTTAATAAAGCTGAGACTGTAGACGCTTATTTAGTATAACAGATAGGGTGCAACGTGGTGGTTTGGGATACCCTGCGGCCTGGTGTATTGACAGCAGGACAAAAACCAATTCAAAATGCAATAGCTTAATAAAGCTGATGCTGAACAACGCTTATTTAGTATAACAGATAGGGTGCAACGTGCAGGTTTGGGATACCCTGCGGCCTGGTGTATTGACAGCAGGGCAAAAACCAATTCAAAATGCAATAACTTAATAAAGATGATGCTGAACAACGCTTATTTAGTATAACAGGGTGCAACATGGTGGTTTGGGATACCCTGCGGCCTGGTGTATTGACAGCAGGACAAAAACCTATGCAAAATGCAATAGCTTAATAAAGCTGATGCTGAACAACGCTTATTTAGTATAACAGATAGGGTGCCACGTGGTGGTTTGTCATACCCTGCGGCGTGGTGTATTGACAGCAGGACAAAAACCAATGCAAAATGCAATAGCTTAATAAAGCTGATGCTGAACAATGCTTATTTAGTATAACAGATAGGGTGCAACGTGGTGGTTTGGGATACCCTGCGGCCTGGTGTATTTAAAGCAGACCAAAACCAATTCAAAATGCAATAACTTAATAAAGCTGAGGCTGTATATGCTTATTTAGTATAACAGATAGGGTGCCACGTGGTGGTTTGGGATACCCTGCGACCTGGTGTATTTAAAACAGACAAAAACCAATTCAAAATGCAATAGCTTAATAAAGCTGATGCTGAACAATGCTTATTTAGTATAACAGATAGGGTGCAACTTGCATGTTTGGGATAACCTGTGGCCTGGTGTATTTAAAGCAGACCAAAACCAATTAAAAATACAATAACTTAATAAAGCTGAGGCTGAACAACGCTTATTTAGTATAACAGGGTGCAACGTGCAGGTTTGGGATACCCTGCGGCCTGGTGTATTTAAAGCAGACCAAAACCAATTCAAAATGCAATAACTTAATAAAGCTAAAGCTGTAGACGCTTATTTAGTATAACAGATAGGGTGCAACGTGGTGGTTTGGGATACCCTGAGGCCTGGTGTATGTAAAGCAGACCAAAACCAATTCAAAATGCAATAGCTTAATAAAGCTGAGACTGTAGACGCTTATTTAGTATAACAGATAGTATGCCACGTGGTGGTTTGGGATACCCTGCGGCCTGGTGTATTGACAGCAGGACAAAAACCTATGCAAAATGCAATAGCTTAATAAAGCTGATTCTGAACAACGCTTGTTTAGTATAACAGATAGGGTGCCACGTGGTGGTTTGGGATACCCTGCGGCCTGGTGTATTGACAGCAGGACAAAAACCAATTCAAAATGCAATAGCTTAATAAAGCTGATGCTGAACAACGCTTATTTAGTATAACAGATAGGGTGCAACGTGCGGGTTTGGGATACCCTGCGGCCTGGTGTATTTAAAGCAGACCAAAACCAATTCAAAATGCAATAACTTAATAAAGCTGAGGCTGTAGACGCTTATTTAGTATAACAGGGTGCCACGTGGTGGTTTGGGATACCCTGCGGCCTGGTGTATTTAAAGCAGACAAAAAACAATTCAAAATGCAATAGCTTAATAAAGCTTATGCTGAACAATGCTTATTTAGTATAACAGATAGGGTGCAACGTACAGGTTTGGGATACCCTGCGGCCTGGTGCATTTAAAGCAGACCAAAACCAATTCAAAATGCAATAACTTAATAAAGCTGAGGCTGTAGACGCTTATTTAGTATAACAGGGTGCCACGTGGTGGTTTGGGATACCCTGCGGCCTGGTGTATTTAAAGCAGACAAAAAACAATTCAAAATGCAATATCTTAATAAAGCTTATGCTGAACAATGCTTATTTAGTATAACAGATAGGGTGCAACGTGCAGGTTTGGGATACCCTGCGGCCTGGTGCATTTAAAGCAGACCAAAACCAATTCAAAATGCAATAACTTAATAAAGCTGAGGCTGTAGACGCTTATTTAGTATAACAGATAGGGTGCCACGTGGTGGTTTGGGATACCCTTCGGCCTGGTGTATTGACAGCAGGACAAAAACCTATGCAAAATGCAATAGCTTAATAAAGCTGAGGCTGAACAACGCTTATTTAGTATAACCGATAGGCTGCTAATTGCAGGTTTCTGATGCGCATGTGGCCTGGTGTATTTAAAGCAGATCCAAAAATATTAACACTAATCCAGTTATTTAAATGCTTGTGTGTAACAGATAGGGTTACATAAGGCACTGCATAGATGGCATGCACAGTGGCAAGGCAGATTACGGTTTACAGCACAAAGAAATCAAATTGAATTGAAAACTGATCAGGCAAATCACCCTGTCACTGTCACTTTTATGCTGTCCCTGGATTGTTCCGGTTTTCCACTATCTTTCCCTGGCTCTGTCTGCCTCTCTAAATCTCCCTACATATCTGTAAATCTCCCTACCTATCTGTAGCTCTCCCTACCTATCGCTAACTGTCTGTCCCTGTCTGCAGCAACCACCGCTGTCTCACGAATGCAAGTCTGAAATGCGCACAAGCAAGATGGCCGCCGCTTTATATAGCACGTTGACGTCACCGGGCTTCCTGTCTGCTGATAGGCGGCATGTGACTGTCCCATCATACCTTGCCCCAGGGTACATGTCTGGACATGTACGTCCACCATCTTAGAATGCCTGTCATTGAAATGAATGGAGTTTAAAGGAAAACTTCGATCGATCGAATCGCGGGGAAATTCGGATTCGTTCAGAATCGAATTTTCCATGAAATTCGGAACGAATCCGGGTTCGTCCGGATCGATTCGCTCATCCCTAGTCACTACCCCCATGTGTGCACGCTACATATGTTGTATTAATAAGTAATTGGTGGCTAGTGCGGTTTTCTTTTCCATTTTCCTTGTCCCTGGTGTTCGTATTTATACCGGAACATACATTTTTCTATGTAGATATACACAATGTGATCATGCAAAAAGGTCTATAATTTTTATTAACAAATGGCTACCACTTGCTATGATGCGTGTCAGCCTACTGACTTCTATTATCTCTGCTGACCTTTGGTGGAAGCAACAAGGTGCTACAATTGCACACAATGGCCTTGATTCAATAACATTTAAAAACAATTCTCATGGTAGTAAAAAATTCACTTTAGGAGAAAAATTATGGACATTTCACTGTTGCTGAATCACCAGCTAGAAAGACAATGAAAGTTCATAACACTTTTTTACTCATAAGAAAAGTAGTGAACTTTTCATACCTTCCAACTTTTCAGGGTGGGAAAGAGGGACAGTTGTTGAATTAAGCCACATCCCCTCATCGAGGGATGATAGGAGAGAGGGTGTAACAGTTACAACAATATAAACACTTTGAATAGGCAAATTAATCATTTATTTATGCGGGTCTGAATGTTACACCTCAAAGAAGGACAAATGAGAACAATGAGGGGCAGGGGGATATGGACCCTCTAAATCAGGGACACTCGGGAGGTATGATTGTGCAGCAGTAAGCGCGCTGCCTTAACTTACCCATGATCCTCTTCCTCTCAGCAGAAGCGGCGTTTCTATTTGGCCCCAGTCAGGTCTACAGAAAAATAGCTGCCGGCTCCCATGAGGGAGGACACTTCTAGTGACAGCTGGCAGTGCTCACGCTAGAAGTGTCCTGACTCATGGGAGCTGGCAGCCATCTTTCTGTAGCTCTGGCTGGGACCAAATTTAAATGCTGCTGCTGCTCTGCCACTGCTGCTAAGGTTCGCGGGCTGAGATGAGTGCACCCTTAGGTGAAGTAGGTTGATGGGCTACTCAGAAGCCCATCGACCAGCTTCTCCATATTCGGGCCGGGCACCGAGTTTGAACACGGACTTCTGGCTGAAATAATGTAACACGACGGACCTCTCAGCAGAGAGCTGGCAGGCTTTTCAGTACATTTTAATTCAACTATCTTAAAATGAACTCATTAGTTATGATGTCATACATGTTGGGCCAGCTCAATGTGTGGCTATATTTATCTGACCATACTAATTGATTTTCAATACAACTATCACTGGAGTGTTCCTCTCTAGGAATACAGCGATTCTGTAGCCTGATTCACTCTGGTTTCTACCAAAGTCTGGGTTTTGCCTTCTGTAACTGAGCTTAGGTTTCCAGAAGCATCTTCAGTTTCTTCTCTATTTTCTCCTGCTCATCTCTTACAGAGTTATTGCAACTCTGACTCTGACTAGGGATGAGCGAATCGATCCGGACGAACCCGGATTCGATCCGAATTTCAGGAAAAATTCGATTCGGATCGAATCCGAATTTCCCCGCGATTCGATCGCTCGAAGTTTTCCTTTAACATCCATTCATTTACATTACAGGCATTCTAAGATGGCGGACGGGACATGTCCAGACATGTAAGCTGGGGCAGTGTATGCTGGGACAGTCACATGCAGCCTATCAGCAGCCAGCAAGCCCGGTGACGTCACAGCGGTATTTAAGGCCGGCCATCTTGCTTTCCTGCCTCATTTCTCTATTGCATTCGTGAGAGACAGAACGCTGTGTAGCTGAGGGAGAGACAGTTAGACAGTTAGACAGGCAGGGACAGACAGGGACAGGCTGGAGACAGGCAGGAGACAGACAGGAGACAGACAGAAAGTCAGCGGAAAACAGGGAAAGGAATGGAAAATCGGAGGCTGTCAGTTTTTTTTTTTTTTTTTCATCCAGCCTGACAGGCTTTGTTAGCGTTTTCAGGCTGCTTATACTAACTAACTGTGCATATATACTGAACTGATCTTAAGTCTGCTGTGAGGCATCCCATTCTGTGACTACAGCAGCCTCTGTTTAAGACCATATAACCATTTGCACTTATTCTAATTGAAATTAGCCTGATAAAGACACTTTTGCTGGGCATAGTACTACTGGATCTTTTTTGGGGGCATCCCATTCTGTGACTAAAGCAGCCTCTGTTTAAGACCATATAAGCATTTGCTCTTATTATATTCGAAATTAGGCCTGATAAAGACACTTTTGCTGGGCATAGCACTACTTGTCCCTGCCAGGGCATCCCATTCTGTGACTAAAGCAGCCTCTGTTTAAGACCATATAAGCATTTGCTCTTATTATATTTGAAATTAGGCCTGATAAAGACACTTTTGCTGGGCATAGCACTACTTGTCCCTGCCAGGGCATCCCATTCTGTGACTACACCAGCCTCTATTTAAGACCATAACCATTTGCACTTATTCTAATTGAAATTAGGCCTGATAAAGACACTTTTGCTGTGCATAGCAGTACTGGACCCTGCCAGGTGCACTCCTTTTTGGGGCATCCCATTCTGTGACTACACCAGCCTCTATTTAAGACCATAACCATTTGCACTTATTCTAATTGAAATTATGCCTGATAAAGACACATTTGCTGTGCATAGACTTACTGCTGCCTGCCAGGTGCACTCCTGTTGGGGCATCCCATTCTGTGACTACACCAGCCTCTATTTAAGACCATAACCATTTGCACTTATTCTAATTGAAATTAGGCCTGATAAAGACACATTTGCTGTGCATAGACTTACTGCTGCCTGCCAGGTGCACTCCTGTTGGGGCATCCCATTCTGTGACTACACCAGCCTCTATTTAAGACCATAACCATTTGCACTTATTCTAATTGAAATTAGCCTGATAAAGACACTTTTGCTGGGCATAGTACTACTGGATCTTTTTTTGGAGCATCCCATTCTGTGACTAAAGCAGCCTCTGTTTAAGACCATATAAGCATTTGCTCTTATTATATTTGAAATTAGGCCTGATAAAGACACTTTTGCTGGGCATAGCACTACTTGTCCCTGCCAGGGCATCCCATTCTGTGACTAAAGCAGCCTCTGTTTAAGACCATATAAGCATTTGCTCTTATTATATTTGAAATTAGCCTGATAAAGACACTTTTGCTGGGCATAGTACTACTGGATCTTTTTTGGGGGCATCCCATTCTGTGACTACACCAGCCTCTATTTAAGACCATAACCATTTGCACTTATTCTAATTGAAATTAGGCCTGATAAAGACACATTTGCTGTGCATAGACTTACTGCTGCCTGCCAGGTGCACTCCTGTTGGGGCATCCCATTCTGTGACTACACCAGCCTCTATTTAAGACCATAACCATTTGCACTTATTCTAATTGAAATTAGGCCTGATAAAGACACTTTTGCTGTGCATAGCAGTACTGGACCCTGTCAGGTGCACTCCTTTTTGGGGCATCCCATTCTGTGACTACACCAGCCTCTATTTAAGACCATAACCATTTGCACTTATTCTAATAGAAATTAGGCCTGATAAAGACACTTTTGCTGTGCATAGACTTACTGCTGCCTGCCAGGTGCACTGCTGGTTTTTGGGGCATCCCATTCTGTGACTACACCAGCCTCTATTTAAGACCATAACCATTTGCACTTATTCTAATTGAAATTAGGCCTGATAAAGACACTTTTGCTGTGCATAGACTTACTGCTGCCTGCCAGGTGCACTGCTGGTTTTTGGGGCATCCCATTCTGTGACTACACCAGCCTCTATTTAAGACCATAACCATTTGCACTTATTCTAATTGAAATTAGGCCTGATAAAGACACATTTGCTGTGCATAGACTTACTGCTGCCTGCCAGGTGCACTGCTGGTTTTTGGGGCATCCCATTCTGTGACTACACCAGCCTCTATTTAAGACCATAACCATTTGCACTTATTCTAATTGAAATTAGGCCTGATAAAGACACTTTTGCTGTGCATAGACTTACTGCTGCCTGCCAGGTGCACTGCTGGTTTTTGGGGCATCCCATTCTGTGACTACACCAGCCTCTATTTAAGACCATAACCATTTGCACTTATTCTAATTGAAATTAGGCCTGATAAAGACACTTTTGCTGTGCATAGAATTACTGCTGCCTGCCAGGTGCACTGCTGGTTTTTGGGGCATCCCATTCTGTGACTACACCAGCCTCTATTTAAGACCATAACCATTTGCACTTATTCTAATAGAAATTAGGCCTGATAAAGACACTTTTGCTGTGCATAGACTTACTGCTGCCTGCCAGGTGCACTGCTGGTTTTTGGGGCATCCCATTCTGTGACTACACCAGCCTCTATTTAAGACCATAACCATTTGCACTTATTCTAATTGAAATTAGGCCTGATAAAGACACTTTTGCTGTGCATAGACTTACTGCTGCCTGCCAGGTGCACTGCTGGTTTTTGGGGCATCCCATTCTGTGACTACACCAGCCTCTATTTAAGACCATAACCATTTGCACTTATTCTAATTGAAATTAGCCTGATAAAGACACTTTTGCTGGGCATAGCACTACTTGTCCCTGCCAGGGCATCCCATTCTGTGACTAAAGCAGCCTCTGTTTAAGACCATATAACCATTTGCTCTTATTATATTTGAAATTAGCCTGATAAAGACACTTTTGCTGGGCATAGCACTACTTGTCCCTGCCAGGGCATCCCATTCTGTGACTAAAGCAGCCTCTGTTTAAGACCATATAACCATTTGCTCCTATTATATTTGAAATTAGCCTGATAAAGACACTTTTGCTGGGCATAGCACTACTTGTCCCTGCCAGGGCATCCCATTCTGTGACTAAAGCAGCCTCTGTTTAAGACCATATAACCATTTGCTCTTATTATATTTGAAATTAGCCTGATAAAGACACTTTTGCTGTGCATAACAGTACTGGACCCTGCCAGGTGCACTCCTTTTTGGGGCATCCCATTCTGTGACTACACCAGCCTCTATTTAAGACCATAACCATTTGCACTTATTCTAATTGAAATTAGGCCTGATAAAGACACTTTTGCTGTGCATAGACGTACTGCTGCCTGCCAGGTGCACTGCTGGTTTTTGGGGCATCCCATTCTGTGACTACACCAGCCTCTATTTAAGACCATAACCATTTGCACTTATTCTAATTGAAATTAGGCCTGATAAAGACACATTTGCTGTGCATAGACTTACTGCTGCCTGCCAGGTGCACTGCTGGTTTTTGGGGCATCCCATTCTGTGACTACACCAGCCTCTATTTAAGACCATAACCATTTGCACTTATTCTAATTGAAATTAGGCCTGATAAAGACACATTTGCTGTGCATAGACTTACTGCTGCCTGCCAGGTGCACTGCTGGTTTTTGGGGCATCCCATTCTGTGACTACACCAGCCTCTATTTAAGACCATAACCATTTGCACTTATTCTAATTGAAATTAGGCCTGATAAAGACACTTTTGCTGTGCATAGACTTACTGCTGCCTGCCAGGTGCACTGCTGGTTTTTGGGGCATCCCATTCTGTGACTACACCAGCCTCTATTTAAGACCATAACCATTTGCACTTATTCTAATTGAAATTAGGCCTGATAAAGACACTTTTGCTGTGCATAGAATTACTGCTGCCTGCCAGGTGCACTGCTGGTTTTTGGGGCATCCCATTCTGTGACTACACCAGCCTCTATTTAAGACCATAACCATTTGCACTTATTCTAATTGAAATTAGGCCTGATAAAGACACTTTTGCTGTGCATAGACTTACTGCTGCCTGCCAGGTGCACTGCTGGTTTTTGGGGCATCCCATTCTGTGACTACACCAGCCTCTATTTAAGACCATAACCATTTGCACTTATTCTAATTGAAATTAGGCCTGATAAAGACACTTTTGCTGTGCATAGACTTACTGCTGCCTGCCAGGTGCACTGCTGGTTTTTGGGGCATCCCATTCTGTGACTACACCAGCCTCTATTTAAGACCATAACCATTTGCACTTATTCTAATTGAAATTAGGCCTGATAAAGACACTTTTGCTGTGCATAGACTTACTGCTGCCTGCCAGGTGCACTGCTGGTTTTTGGGGCATCCCATTCTGTGACTACACCAGCCTCTATTTAAGACCATAACCATTTGCACTTATTCTAATTGAAATTAGGCCTGATAAAGACACTTTTGCTGTGCATATAATTACTGCTGCCTGCCAGGTGCACTGCTGGTTTTTGGGGCATCCCATTCTGTGACTACACCAGCCTCTATTTAAGACCATAACCATTTGCACTTATTCTAATTGAAATTAGCCTGATAAAGACACTTTTGCTGTGCATAGACTTACTGCTGCCTGCCAGGTGCACTGCTGGTTTTTGGGGCATCCCATTCTTTGACTACACCAGCCTCTATTTAAGACCATAACCATTTGCACTTATTCTAATAGAAATTAGGCCTGATAAAGACACTTTTGCTGTGCATAGACTTACTGCTGCCTGCCAGGTGCACTGCTGGTTTTTGGGGCATCCCATTCTGTGACTACACCAGCCTCTATTTAAGACCATAACCATTTGCACTTATTCTAATTGAAATTAGGCCTGATAAAGACACTTTTGCTGTGCATAGACTTACTGCTGCCTGCCAGGTGCACTGCTGGTTTTTGGGGCATCCCATTCTGTGACTACACCAGCCTCTATTTAAGACCATAACCATTTGCACTTATTCTAATTGAAATTAGCCTGATAAAGACACTTTTGCTGGGCATAGCCTGATAAAGACACGTTTGCTGGGCATAGCACTACTTGTCCCTGCCAGGGCATCCCATTCTGTGACTAAAGCAGCCTCTGTTTAAGACCATATAACCATTTGCTCTTATTATATTTGAAATTAGCCTGATAAAGACACTTTTGCTGGGCATAGCACTACTTGTCCCTGCCAGGGCATCCCATTCTGTGACTAAAGCAGCCTCTGTTTAAGACCATATAACCATTTGCTCTTATTATATTTGAAATTAGCCTGATAAAGACACTTTTGCTGGGCATAGTACTACTGGATCTTTTTTGGGGGCATCCCATTCTGTGACTAAAGCAGCCTCTGTTTAAGACCATATAAGCATTTGCTCTTATTATATTTGAAATTAGGCCTGATAAAGACACTTTTGCTGGGCATAGCACTACTTGTCCCTGCCAGGGCATCCCATTCTGTGACTAAAGCAGCCTCTGTTTAAGACCATATAAGCATTTGCTCTTATTATATTTGAAATTAGCCTGATAAAGACACTTTTGCTGGGCATAGCACTACTTGTCCCTGCCAGGGCATCCCATTCTGTGACTACACCAGCCTCTATTTAAGACCATAACCATTTGCACTTATTCTAATTGAAATTAGGCCTGATAAAGACACTTTTGCTGTGCATAGCAGTACTGGACCCTGCCAGGTGCACTCCTTTTTGGGGCATCCCATTCTGTGACTACACCAGCCTCTGTTTAAGACCATATAAGCATTTGCTCTTATTATATTTGAAATTAGGCCTGATAAAGACACTTTTGCTGGGCATAGCACTACTTGTCCCTGCCAGGGCATCCCATTCTGTGACTAAAGCAGCCTCTGTTTAAGACCATATAACCATTTGCTCTTATTATATTTGAAATTAGGCCTGATAAAGACACTTTTGCTGGGCATAGCACTACTTGTCCCTGCCAGGGCATCCCATTCTGTGACTAAAGCAGCCTCTGTTTAAGACCATATAACCATTTGCTCTTATTATATTTGAAATTAGGCCTGATAAAGACACTTTTGCTGGGCATAGCACTACTTGTCCCTGCCAGGGCATCCCATTCTGTGACTAAAGCAGCCTCTGTTTAAGACCATATAACCATTTGCTCTTATTATATTTGAAATTAGGCCTGATAAAGACACTTTTGCTGGGCATAGCACTACTTGTCCCTGCCAGGGCATCCCATTCTGTGACTAAAGCAGCCTCTGTTTAAGACCATATAACCATTTGCTCTTATTATATTTGAAATTAGCCTGATAAAGACACTTTTGCTGGGCATAGTACTACTGGATCTTTTTGGGGGGCATCCCATTCTGTGACTAAAGCAGCCTCTGTTTAAGACCATATAAGCATTTGCTCTTATTATATTTGAAATTAGGCCTGATAAAGACACTTTTGCTGGGCATAGCACTACTTGTCCCTGCCAGGGCATCCCATTCTGTGACTAAAGCAGCCTCTGTTTAAGACCATATAAGCATTTGCTCTTATTATATTTGAAATTAGCCTGATAAAGACACTTTTGCTGGGCATAGTACTAATGGATCTTTTTTGGGGGCATCCCATTCTGTGACTAAAGCAGCCTCTGTTTAAGACCATATAAGCATTTGCTCTTATTATATTTGAAATTAGGCCTGATAAAGACACTTTTGCTGGGCATAGCACTACTTGTCCCTGCCAGGGCATCCCATTCTGTGACTAAAGCAGCCTCTGTTTAAGACCATATAACCATTTGCTCTTATTATATTTGAAATTAGGCCTGATAAAGACACTTTTGCTGGGCATAGCACTACTTGTCCCTGCCAGGGCATCCCATTCTGTGACTAAAGCAGCCTCTGTTTAAGACCATATAACCATTTGCTCTTATTATATTTGAAATTAGCCTGATAAAGACACTTTTGCTGGGCATAGCACTACTTGTCCCTGCCAGGGCATCCCATTCTGTGACTAAAGCAGCCTCTGTTTAAGACCATATAACCATTTGCTCTTATTATATTTGAAATTAGCCTGATAAAGACACTTTTGCTGGGCATAGCACTACTTGTCCCTGCCAGGGCATCCCATTCTGTGACTAAAGCAGCCTCTGTTTAAGACCATATAACCATTTGCTCTTATTATATTTGAAATTAGGCCTGATAAAGACACTTTTGCTGGGCATAGCACTACTTGTCCCTGCCAGGGCATCCCATTCTGTGACTAAAGCAGCCTCTGTTTAAGACCATATAACCATTTGCTCTTATTATATTTGAAATTAGGCCTGATAAAGACACTTTTGCTGGGCATAGCACTACTTGTCCCTGCCAGGGCATCCCATTCTGTGACTAAAGCAGCCTCTGTTTAAGACCATATAACCATTTGCTCTTATTATATTTGAAATTAGGCCTGATAAAGACACTTTTGCTGGGCATAGCACTACTTGTCCCTGCCTGGGCATCCCATTCTGTGACTAAAGCAGCCTCTGTTTAAGACCATATAACCATTTGCTCTTATTATATTTGAAATTAGGCCTGATAAAGACACTTTTGCTGGGCATAGGCTTACTGCTGCCTGCCAGGTGCACTTCTGTTGAGGCATCCCATTCTGTAACATAGCATACCCCTCTTTATTTACACTAAGCAGCTCTCTTATTTACACTAAGCAGGCCTGTTGGAGGCTGAGTGTTACTGCTCACTTTTGGTGTGCATTATATTCTGTTTCATATAGACCCACCGCTGCCCGGGGGATCTTAAAATATCACCTACTACCACGCCAGTTAGACTATGTCGGGCAGACAAGTGCCTGGAAGTGAAAAGAGGAGTGGCAGAGGCCAAGATTCCGCAGGCAGAGCTCGCATCAGACTGGGGGCCAGTAGCAGCAGGAGTCACGCTGAGAGACCTAATCTGCCAGTATCTGCTAGCGGTCGGGTCTCCACCAGTAACGCATCTGCCGTGGTAGATTGGTTGACGCGCTCATCAACAACATCATCACAACTTACGTCTGAGACCCCCAGTCTAGGGTCGGTAGGTTCCTCTGACACAACCCTGAGTTGGCATGCCCCGAGAGCAGTCCCTGTCCTCCCATTGCCTCTGTCCTACGCCGTTCCCTCCCCCAGCGACGTATCCTATGCTTTGGGTTCAGCTCCACTCTTTAGTGAGGAGGACCATCAGATAGAGGACAGTCAGCAGCTACTGCCCAGCCAAGAAATGGAGGTGGCTTCTCTAGCTAGGCAGACAAATAGTGATGTGGACAGTGTCGTGGGTGCTGCGAGCGTTCCAGCTCCTGCGCCAGACACTGTTGACGAATCCACGAACATCAGTGACGTACAGCCACAACTCGGTGATGATGATGATGACGATGAAGCCGATCGCACTTGGGAGCCGGGTGATGAAGGGGCTTCATCGTCATCATCAGGAGAAGAGGGGCGCAGGTTGCCCCGGAGTCAGCAGCTGAGGCAGCAAGGTGGTAGCAGTCAGCATGGGGGCACAATTCCAAAGGCTGGAGCCGGCCGGGGCCGGGGCCGGGGTAGAGCACCTGCTGTGCGGCAGTCTACCTTATCGGGAGGTAGTGGAGCAGGGGTTCCTGGAGTTGGCAACAGCAGCAGTGAATCAGTGAGGCCAGGGGGTGGGAAAAGTAGCTACTCGGCAGTGTGGCAGTTTTTCCTGAGGCATCCGCAGGAGGGTAACATGGCCACATGCAAGATATGTAGGCAAAAGGTGAAGCGTGGCCAGGGTCCAAATGTTGGCACCACGGCCCTGCGTCAACATATGATGCGTCACCATAAAACGACCTGGGAGAACCGAGGCTCCCAAGGGGTGGTCCAGTCTGCTTCCTCACCAAGTGAGCTCCCAATTTCTGTCAGCCAAGGCTCCAGCACCTCAGCCGAAGGCAGCTGTGCGTCATACCCATCCTCTGTCGCTCCTGCTCCTCCTCCTCCAAGTCATGCATCCCGCCAGCAATCCATCAGCGAAGCCATGTCCAAGAGACAGCAGTATGCGCCCACTCATCCTACGGCGCAGAAGCTGAATGTGCTCCTGTCCAAGTTGCTGGTGCTGCAGTCGCTCCCTTTTCAGGTGGTGGAATCTGCACCTTTCAGAGAACTGATGGCTTGTGCCGAGCCGAGGTGGAGAGTCCCAAGCCGTCATTTCTTTGCCAAGAAGGCAGTACCAGCGCTGCACACTTTTGTTGAACAGAAGGTGGGCCAGTCCTTGAGCCTGTCGGTGTGTAGCAAAATACATGGCAGCGCCGACATCTGAAGCTGTAACTACGGTCAGGGGCAGTACATGTCGTTTACGGCCCACTGGGTGAATGTGGTCCCTTTGCAGCAGCAACTTGGACAGGTCACGCCGCTTCGGCCTCCGCGATCTCTGCCCATTGGACCTGTGACACCGTGCGACTCGGCCTCCTCATCCTCCGCCATCTCCTCACCCTCCACTGTAGGCTCAAGTCTCAGTGCCCCTCCAGTCTACCATGTGTGCAGGGCACGGAGGTGTCACGCAGTGCTTCACATGGTTTGTCTTGGCGAACGGAGTCACACAGGGGAGGAACTGCTTAAATGTATTCATCAGGAAATCCAAACATGGCTTACTCCGAGAAAACTTAAAATGGGAATCATGGTTACCGACAATGGGAAGAACATTTTGTCTGCGCTGCGCCAAGGAAGCATGACCCATGCCCCCTGCATGGCTCACGTCTTCAATCTGGTTGTCAAGCGGTTTCTGAAGTGTTCCCCCCATCTGCAAGACATCCTAACAACTTCAAGGAAACTTTGCATGCACTTCAGCCACTCCTACACCGCCAAACACACAATGGTATCCCCCAACATAGTCTGATTTGCGATGTTTCCACCCGTTGGAATTCCACCCTTCACATGTTGGACCGATTATATGAACAGAGAAAAGCCATCACGGATTTCCTGATGATCCAAGCAGATAGGGGGACTCCCCTGTGTAACTTCAATGTCAACCAGTGGCAGCTCATACGTGACACCTGCTGTTTGCTCAGGCCCTTTGAGGAAGCCACTTTATTTGTCAGTCGGCAGGATTACGGGATAACGACGTGATTGCACTGCTTCATGTACTACAGCACATGTTGGAAACCATGGCTGGTCAGGGCACTGGAGACATGGCGTTTACATCTTACGGCCACATGAACCCCGTTGGAGCTGAACTGGAGGAGGAGGAGGAAGAGGAGGAGGAGGAGTTGCCCAGCGAAACACAGTTTAGGCTTGGCGAAATGGCTGGTTTATCTAGTCAGCGGACAGGAGAGGAGGAGCAGGAGCAGCCAGAGGAGCTAGAGGTTTTTGAGGAAGGCGAGACAGGGGACCCGGGCACACCGTGGCAGTATGCAGTGGAGATGGAGACAGGTAGTCCATCCGAGTCACTTGCGCAAATGGCACGAAGCATGCTCACGTGCTTGCGTAGTGACCCCAGAATTGTTTCCATCTGTCGGCGGGATGACTTCTGGCTGTCCACCTTATTGGACCCTCGCTTCCGGCACAAAATGGGGGCATTTTTTAAACCCACCGAGAGGGAGGACAAACTCAACTACTACAAAGACATTCTACGTAGGCAGTTGGCCGATGCCTATCTGCGCCATGGTCCATACTCTCGCAGGTCTGACTCGAGGGGACCTCTGCGCTCACCTTCCACTGCCATGGCCGCTGGGGGGGTTGGCAGGAGCAGCAGCAGCAGCTCCATCAGCAGCAGCAGCCTCAGTCTTCAGTCGCTAATGAGTAGCTTTCTACACCCGCATAGTGAGGCTACTCATGAGCAGCAGGAAGACCTGGAGCAGGACCTCAACCAGCAGGTCATGTCATACTTTGACATGACCATGCCAACACACCTTGAGGATCCGCTGGACTTCTGGGCAGCCAAACTTGATTTGTGGCCGCAACTAGCAGAGTTTGCCCTGGAAAAGCTGTCCTGCCCGGCAAGTAGCGTGCCATCTGAGCGGGTGTTTAGTGCGGCGGGGGCCATAGTTACGGCGAGGAGAACTCGTCTGTCAACTAAAAATGTGGAGAGACTCACCTTTGTCAAAATGAATCAGGGATGGATCAGCCAGGATTTCCACCCACCAATGCCTGATGCATGCGACTAGATTCAGCATGGTGCCACGTTTTACACTTTCCAAATGGTGCAAAACATATTTATGTCTTTAGGCCATTTTTTGGGCTCCTGCTGCTGCTGCTGCCAACTTCTGCCAACTCCAGTGTGTGATTCATCCAATTTTTGGGCTCCTGAAGCCAACTCCAGTGTATATTTGGGCTCCTGCTGCTGCTGCTGCCAACTCCAGGGTGTGATTCATCCAATTTTTGGGCTCCTGAGGCCAACCCCAGGGTCTCTTTAATGTAATATTTGTGCTCCTGCTGCTGCTACTGTCAACTCCTGCCAACTCCAGGGTGTGATTCATCCAATTTTTGGGCTCCTGAAGCCAACTCCAGTGTATATTTGGGCTCCTGCTGCTGCTGCTGTCAACTCCTGCCAACTCCAGGGTGTGATTCATCCAATTTTTGGGCTCCTGAGGCCAACCCCAGGGTCTCTTTAAAGTAATATTTGGGCTCCTGCTGCTGCTGTCAACTCCTGCCAACTCCAGGGTGTGATTCATCCAATTTTTGGGCTCCTGAAGCCAACCCCAGTGTCTCTTTTAAGTAATGTTTGGGCTCCTGCTGCTGCTGTCAACTCCTGCCAACTCCAGGGTGTGATTCATCCAATTTTTGGGCTCCTGAAGCCAACTCCAGTGTATATTTGGGCTCCTGCTGCTGCTGCTGCCAACTTCTGCCAACTCCAGGGTGTGATTCATCCAATTTTTGGGCTCCTGAGGCCAACCCCAGGGTCTCTTTAATGTAATATTTGGGCTCCTGCTGCTGCTACTGTCAACTCCTGCCAACTCCAGGGTGTGATTCATCCAATTTTTGGGCTCCTGAAGCCAACTCCAGTGTATATTTGGGCTCCTGCTGCTGCTGCTGCCAACTTCTGCCAACTCCAGGGTGTGATTCATCCAATTTTTGGGCTCCTGAGGCCAACCCCAGGGTCTCTTTAATGTAATATTTGGGCTCCTGCTGCTGCTACTGTCAACTCCTGCCAACTCCAGGGTGTGATTCATCCAATTTTTGGGCTCCTGAGGCCAACCCCAGGGTCTCTTTAAAGTAATATTTGGGCTCCTGCTGCTGCTGCTGCTGTCAACTCCTGCCAACTCCAGGGTGTGATTCATCCAATTTTTGGGCTCCTGAAGCCAACTCCAGTGTATATTTGGGCTCCTGCTGCTGCTGCTGTCAACTCCTGCCAACTCCAGGGTGTGATTCATCCAATTTTTGGGCTCCTGAAGCCAACCCCAGTGTCTCTTTTAAGTAATGTTTGGGCTCCTGCTGCTGCTGTCAACTCCTGCCAACTCCAGGGTGTGATTCATCCAATTTTTGGGCTCCTGAAGCCAACCCCAGTGTCTCTTTAAAGTAATATTTGGGCTCCTGCTGCTGCTGCTGCCAACTCCAGGGTGTGATTCATCCAATTTTTGGGCTCCTGAAGCCAACCCCAGGGTCTCTTTAAAGTAATATTTGGGCTCCTGCTGCTGCTGCCAACTCCAGGGTGTGATTCATCCAATTTTTGGGCTCCTGAAGCCAACCCCAGGGTCTCTTTAAAGTAATATTTGGGCTCCTGCTGCTGCTGCCAACTCCAGGGTGTGATTCATCCAATTTTTGGGCTCCTGAAGCCAACCCCAGGGTCTCTTTAAAGTAATGTTTGGGCTCCTGCTGCTGCTGCCAACTCCAGGGTGTGATTCATCCAATGTTTGGGCTCCTTCTGCCCCTCATAGTGATGCCACTTCAACTCTCTTGAATTCAATTGTGCCGCTCTGCGATTCTATTAGCGATGCCTCTGATCTGCATGTGATATTTCTTCAAAGTATTATTTAACTAACCCAGCACGCATCCTGTGCGTGTTACAGCAAGGCAGAATGGTTTACAACCCTATTGAGGCTCTAGGAGGCTCAGAAATAGCCGTTTTTAATAGCGATTCGTCGCGAATTTATTCGGGTCGAAACGATTTTTGTCGGAAAATTCGGCGAATCAGTCGAATCGAATTTTTCAAAAGTTCGCTCATCTCTAGCTCTGACACATAAAAGCTAATCTAAATAATCAATGTTACCACCTATACATGCAACCTTGTTTGACCTACAGTATTGGAAAAGGCATAGTGGAATCCTACCACTTGGGGTCTTGACCCTTTTTATGCTCCTCCTTATCAGTATCTAAACTGAAGATTCCCTGCTTAGCTATACCCCTTCATACCTGTGACCTCACACTTGCACATGAGCTTTGCCTTCACTTGGGTTGAGGTGTCCAAACCATAAGGGACAGCTTCAGACCATTGTTCTTTCACCACCAATTTGCCTCCTATGTCAGGCACTCTTTATGCAGACAGGAATGTTATACCCAACAAACCTACATTTCACACGACGGTGGCGCAAAATCTGAAACTCCAGAGAATGCCAACTGGAGGTGTGCTCTATGACACTCTATAGACCCTTGCTTCTGAACATGATGATTTTAGGCTTTAAGGAGCTCAGACTTGACAGTTACTGTGCTGATGTTCACTTAGGAACACATTGTGGCCCATCAACACCTGTCTGGGGGTCTACCACCTCATAGTTGAGTTGTTTTAAATGTTTCCACTAGTCACCAGAACCCATGGGTGACTGAGTCAAGTCAAGAAACAAAGTGTTGAGCAGATAGGTTCCTATGCCAGTGCCCTTGGTCACTGGGCTCTTCACCAAAGCTCTTCCTTAAAGTGCACCAAAACCCAAAATTTTGATTATGCCGAGTTTTGATCCTTGCCCCTGTGCCCCGCTGTTGTAAATCCCCCCAGGTGACCCATAAAAATTCACCTTTCCCTGGTCATACAGCACAGGCGCACAGTCAATCAGCTTGCTCGTCTCCAGATGCATCCCCGGTAGCCTGTAACAGGGTTGTGCCTGCATCAGTCATTCACAAATGGCTAGTGTGGGTACACACCTGTCTAAAAGTACAGCGTAGTGTGGCCATCTCCTGTGCATTTGCTGTTCGATTGGGGATCAGATAAGGTTTTATACAGCGGTCCATTCCAAACCAGGATACCCTGGGCAGAGAGAATCAGACGACCCTGGAATCTTATATATTCCAGGGCCACCAAAAATGGGTTTTGGTCTACTATTTAAAATCTAGTAGTGAATTCTGCAACCAAGGTCAAGCAACTTTTAGCACTTATCAGCACTGAGGACCCAGTTCAAGCTTTTCCCAGACAATTGTACCCAAAGTGGCATCTCAAGGATTTCCTCTGGTTGATCCAAGAATGATTTCCTCTTGTGGGTCACAAAAATTCTCCTCTTGTGGGTCAGAAGAATGATTTCCTCTCGTGGTTCCTAATAATGATTTACTCTTGTGGGTCCCAAGATTGATTTCCTCTAGTGGGTGCCAAGACGGATTTCCTCTGGTGACCCTCAAGAAGGATTTCCTCTGGTTGATCCAAGAATGATTTCCTCTTGTGGGTCATAAGAATGATTTCCTCTTGTGGGCCCCAAGAATGATTTCCTCTGATGGGTCCAAGAATGATTTCCTCTGGTTTCCCCAAAATGATTTCCTCTGGTGACCTTCATAAAATGATTTCCTCTGGTGACACTCAAGAAGGATTTTGTCTGGTGGCCCCAAGAATGATTTCCCCTGGTGGTTCCCAAGAATGATTTCCTCTGTTAGGCCCCACAAATGATTCCTCTGGTTGGATCATTCCAACACTGGGGTCATCTCTAGAACACGCACTGCTCTTTCATAGACAAAGCTCAATAAGTCCTTGAGAAAGTTGACTTCTACGATGTCAAAACACACACAAGTCACCCGAGTGATTCTTTAACGACAAACCAAAGCCATTAGATGTGAAGGTGACCAGCAAAATGACAGTTTATATGGATACTGTGCAACCTCGCACTGAAATGACTTCAAAGCCGAGCTTGTGGCTTTCGTAGACCATTAAACGCAAGCATTAAATCTCGGACCTCTCACCATTTCCACGTTGATCAGCACATCTTTTTGGTTATTGTTGTCTGTGAATGCCTAATTAATTACAACAGTAAACGCTGGCTCCTTTAATCACGCCATCAGCTCTCCTAATCAATCTTAATAATACGGAGTGCGCGCCATGGCACCCATGAATTTTAATCTACATAAATTTTGTAAGCCTCTTCACAAGCTTGTTGCATGAAATGATATGATGGAGGATTTAGATTAAGTCCTTTGAGAAAGACTTAAATTGGATTGAAGAAGCTGAGCTTTGTCTCCATTTCCATTTTATTGCTGGCACAGTGACCTTGCCAGGGCTTCCGAGCTTCCAAAGTCACATCTAACAATGCAGATGTGTCCTGTCTGTGCTTGCGTTTATTTGACCTATAAACCAAGGCATCGCATCAAATTCTGTGTAAAAACCCAACGCTGCGCCTTCCTTCCTCGACACATCTTTCGTTCTTGCGAAAATATAGAGCTTGTTAAAGTGAATGTCGTAAAGAAATATATTACATCTGGCGTGATCGGGGGCTGGGTTGACCTACATCCCGTCCTTGAAGCCAGGAGAAGTGGTCGGGGACTTCTCCTTGTCCTCTCGGTTTTTCTCTTGCTCGATCAGTGCTCCTGAACGCAGGTTTTCAAGGTTCCATGGAGAAATTAACTACATTTTTTATTATTCATTGTATGTAAATTAGAACCTTGACTTCACTATCTATTACCAGTGTTACCAGTGGTTAACGTTTAAAGCAGACCAACAGTCAAAAATTACTTAAACCAGACCAACACAACAAACAGTGCTCATATGCATCCCTTCAATTTAGATTTAGATTGCTGCACATAAAAATTCATTGACCTTTTTCTAACTCCTTTAAAAACAAAATGGCAGTTCATGGATGTGCAGGCCACCTGCAAACAAGAGATCGCTGGTGGGTTAACTGTTACTGTGCATTGTCAGTTATGTCAGCTGAATCCAAGCAGCAGCATGGCTGAGATACTGGAAGAGGAAGCTCCAAAATGGCTGCTACCTTTCTTTTCCAACTGTGCCAGGCTTTTGGTCTGGTTTTATTGCTAAGTACAGATTGTCCAGTTATCCAGATGCCAAGAAAAAATGAGTCATATCATATTGGGATTGTGAAAATGGTTGGCCTGTGCAGGGAAGGATTATGAGAGGGTGCAAGGGCTGCACGTCCTGGGGCCTCCAATACTTGCCCTGCAAAGGGGGCCTCCACCAACCTTTGGGTTATGGTCTGGTCCAGGAGGCTTTTCAGTCTTTGGTCTGATGGGCCACGGGTCTGGCAACAAAGCTATTGCCAGTTTTGTCGATCAATATAATGGGACCATGAGTCAAGAGGTGAAAGCCTGTCCCCACTTCCCCACAAGAGTAAGAAATAAAATCTAAGTTCACATTCCAAAGGCAAGATGGTGTCCAGAGAGAACACTGCACCCAAAGATGGCGTCAGGAGAGAATACCACACCCGGATTTGATGTAACTAACAGTTTACTGAGCCTGTGTGGAATTCGGTACATGAATAAGCACAAACTAATCCATGTGTTCGAGTAGAGATATCGCCTTTTAGAGAAATAATATATAATTTTTTAACCAATAAGAACCATTGCAATCACGCTAGGCATTTTCTTTGTAAGCCCCTATTTTTTCTATATTGTATAAATAAAGCTGACACACAGGAGGAGCTAGAAGTGCTTCTCCAGAGTGATGAGTTAATTACAGCTCTGCGTGTTGACTGCTCATTCCGTCTTTCCATTAACTAACTAGGACCCAGCCAAGGTGAGAGATCTCTGGGACGCACACAGCGTCCATATTAGCGGCAGTTGGGGCAGTGGTCAAGCCTTTTTTTTTTTGCAAACCTGCAGCCAAATCCACCACAGAGCAGAACGTTACAGCGATGGGTTTAGAGCTCTCAATTGGTAGCCAATCACTGCAAATAAGCCACCAGGCACAGCCGCTGGTAGCTCAATGCAGGGAACTGTTTTCTGCTGGACCAGCCGGGCGACTACACTACCCCCCACCCAGAATGGCAAAGCAGGAGTTCCCGAGCAGCACGCACCTGCACAAGGGTGGCACACAGCTCAATGCAGGGAACTGTTTTCTGCTGGACCAGCCGGGCGACTACACTACCCCCCACCCAGAATGGCAAAACAGGAGCTCCCGGGCAGCACGCACCCGCACAAGGGGGGCACAACGGACTCCATCAGATGTTCCAGTAAGTAGGCGGGTGCCAGACACCATGCCTGGGCCTGTCTGTAGTACACGGCAACATTTTGTGGCTCTCTTCTGCACCCTTCCAAATCCTATCTATGAATGGAGCCACATATTCAATATGAGGCTGTACCAGTGTCTTGTTAAAAAAAGGCAAATTTACTGAGCTATCCCATGATTCCATGCCTCTATTAATGCTTGAAAATATCCCTCTAGCCTTGGATAGAGCTGCTTGACATGGCATAAGATCGTCTACCAATACTTCCAGATCCTTCTCCACAAGTGACTCTCCCAGCTTTGCTCCCCAGACATATGTGGTCTGCGGACTTATTCAAGTGCATGACATTAGTTTGCATTATGTCTGACCCCTCATACGGCCAAATACTTCTGGCCACATTGTGAGACAACAGCTGTTGGTCCGGTTTTATTGCTATGTACAGATTGGCCAGATATTTGCCAAGAAAAATTAGTCATATCAAATTGGGATTGTGAAAATGGATGACCTATACAGGACCGGATTATAAGATTGGTGCAAAGGGCATGCACCCCGGGGGCCTCCACCAGTTGCCCTGCAAATGGGGCCTCCACCAACCTTTGGGTTATGGTCTGGTCCAGGATGCTTTTCACTCTTTGGTCTGACGGGCCACCAGGCCGGCAACAAAGCTATCAGCGGCAGTGGAGCCGCTTGACATAAGGAATATAAGGAAATAAACAAAGAAATCAAGGGAGAGCAAGTTTGAAAGAGATTGAGAAAGAAAGAAATTGAGAGGGAGGGAATGGAAAAGATAGAGAGAGAAAACAGAGAGAAAGATTTTAAAAAATGGAAAGACAGATAAAGAAAGAAACATAAAAAGCGGGGAAGAGCAAGAATACAAGAGATTGAGAAAGAAAAATATTGAGAAGGAGGGAAAGAAAGAGACAGAAAAAGAAAGAAACAGAGAGAAAGAGAGATAGATAGATAGATAGATAGATAAAGCGAAATTCAAGAAGAAGAAAAAATGGGAATTATAAGAAAAATGTTCACAAATAAAAGAGAAAGGCCTGCTGTTCCAGGTGAGATCTCCTAGCGCCCCCTGTGCAACCACACACCTTGCACACCCTAAAGGGTCGCCATAGTGGCTGCCACACAGTGTATCACAAAACTCCACCAAGCTTGTGTTCTTTCTTCTATTGGTATCCCAAATAGACCACGAGATCCCGCACCACCTTAGATATTCAAAATATGATATGCTCGGCCCAAAATATCCCAAAAACATGCACAAAAATGCAGACAATCCTAACAAAGAAGTGTGGTTCCAGTTACCACAGGATCACAATTGAGCCAGCAAGAGAAACTGATGAAGCTATCTGATTAAATCATCATTATTTTATTCAATAGATTAAAAACATATATACTAACAATCTACTACATTTAACAAATGACATACAAAACATTTCATATTTAAAAACTCTACAGCGGTTGTGTCTCCTTTAAATGTGCAATCCATTCAAAAAACTACAAAATTAATATAACCCTAAAAATATCCACTGTTTAAAAAATGTGCAAACAATGCAAATAAAGTGAAAGTAGTGCTAAAGTGCTCCTGCCTATGTTAATCATAAATTCATCATCCAAAGAAAGAGAAATCAAAGACCAAACAGGCCAATGGGCCGTGCACAGTGAAAAAAAATGTTGTAAAGAACAATATCACCTCAAAAGGAGACCACTCCGCTGTATGACCAAGACCCTCTCACGCGTTCCGTGGCATACCACTTTCTTCTATTGGTGGGGATGGATATTTCCTTCCATTGAAAGAAACTTGTCTGACATTTTTTTCATGCATGGCCTATAGGTGACCTCGATTTTTATTATTGGGCCATGTTATGGGGAAAGCTCTCCTTTAAATTAATCACCATGACAGCTCCTTGCTGGCGGCCCATATGCAGCCTTTAAATACTGTTTCTGGGCAAAAGCATTATTTGCACATAATGTCATTTATTTAGCTGCTCGGCATTGAGAGATATTTCAGCTCGTCTGTGCACAGATAACACATGTAGGCAATGGTCCAATAACTTTTCAATTACTTGACGTCTGTTTATCGTTAGTGTTAGAATGGGCGACTGCGTCGATCTATATATAGATATTCCATTTTCCAATTTCCATATGTCATCTCAGCCAGAAGTGTTTACTTGTTATTAAGCCCGGGCTCTTTATTAAATCATCATCGCTTTCCCCCGCCGTCAATCGCTTTCGGCAAAAGAAACGTCGTCAATATGTCGTCTTCGCCCCTCTTCAGGGGTAAACGTTATTGTTATCGTGTCATAGCCGTCCCCCTATAATGGGTGATTGATGGCGGCCTTTGTGTCAGGGGAGGGCGCTATCTGGCATCAACAAGCTGCACTGACGTCCCAGAATGATTGGAGAAAAAGTAATAACACTACAGTGCTGCATAGGGGCGCCGAGACACGAAAACAAGCTAATTACCTAAGATCAGGGGTGGAGGAAGTGGGGCTTATTTCATATGCCTGTTAAAGCGGATCAAAATCCACCAGTGATTACAGTTCACAGGGCCGGCCTCTGGATTTCCCCCAATCGGGATGCCCTGCTGAGTGCGCAAAAAATGGCCCAATAATAAAAATCTGTATAAACATGCTGGATGGCGAGCGGAGAGGTGACGTATATTCAGGACATTTCCTGATGCTGTAGGACTGGGGAAAGGCGAGTTAGTTTGGGCGACCTGGGGGGGGAAGGACCAATACCCGGGCCAGTCAAAATCCTGGGTTTTGGTCCACTTAAAGTGGACCAACACCGAGAGGTGATCGGCCCGGAAATCTATAAGATTCCCGGGCCGATCACCTCCCACCCCGCGGGACATCCGAGATCGGGATGTCCCGCGGGGTGAAACCCCCCAAAAAACCCCCAAACACCTTACCTGATCTTCCGCCTCCCTCGCGCCCCTGTAGGCGTGCTCGCGCCCGCGCCGGCCGTCTGCGAATGGCCGGCGGGGGCGCGCGCGCGCCGAAAGTGACGCGAGGGAGGCGGCGGCGGCGGCAGCCGCTTGGACGTTCCTGATCCCCGCCTGGACGTTGGCGGGGATTGGACCGTCCAGTCACGTGGGAGCGGGGACAGGTAAGATTTTGGGGCTTTCTGGGGGGTTTCACACAGCGGGGCACCCCCGATCGGGGTGCCCCGCCGAAGTGGACCAAAACCCAGGATAGTCAAAATCCTGGGTGTTGGTCCACTTTAAAACACAATTTTACTAGCAGTGGCAGGAAATGTACCCAGAATCTGCAGCTGGGACCTTGTGTGACAGGTCTGTCTCCCAATTTATTAATACTAACAGCAGCAGCAGCAGCAGCAGCAGGGATGGGATGGGAATTCATATGACTCTTAAAGGGCACCTATACTATAAGAGGGACGTATACATGGTCACATTCTATCCCCAGCCCAGTGCCCCAAAACAGCCTGTGTTTCTTTTTTACCTTTTTGCCCAATATTCATAACAACATTAACAGGAAGTAGTTCACATTTACAGGTGAATGGCAGCCATATGCTAATAAGTGCAGTTAC
Source organism: Gastrophryne carolinensis (assembly GCA_027917425.1). Classification (NCBI taxonomy): domain Eukaryota; kingdom Metazoa; phylum Chordata; class Amphibia; order Anura; family Microhylidae; genus Gastrophryne; species Gastrophryne carolinensis. The sequence continues at coordinate 636,125,835 of CM051234.1, forward strand.
AACTAAACTGTCACATAATGGCAGTTAGGTGGAAGTGTTAAGTAACTGAATGTTTCATCACAGGGGGGTGGGCTGCTTCGCCGAGGGGTAATATGACCAACAGCATTCAGCTTGTGTTGGTTTTGGGCAAAAGTTTTAGTAAAAAAGAAACACAGGCTGTTTTGGGGCACTGGGCTGGGGATGGAAGGTGACCACATAATCTTTCCTCTGATTATAGGTGCTTTACCAGGCGTCAGGAAATCTGCAGAGAGGCTGAAACTGTGACCTTGAGTGACAGGTCTGTCCTCCAATTTACTAATTTAAAGCAACAGCAGCGGGGATTGGGTAAAGTTATCAATAGTCTTAAAAAGTAAGCCCAAGCATTTTGTAACCCACCAAATGGTAGTATTAACCACTCAAATATATATCCAAAGCATTGCATGATGGGCAAATGCATCTACACACACACTAGAAGAATTGCAACAGAAACAAGCCATTATTCCAGCACAGGGTGGCTCAGGGGGGAACAGGCCTTTAGAGTTAAGTAGCCTTCCCGTTTAAAGCAGACCAAAACCCACTGAATGTACAAAATACATTTGGCTGAAGCCCCTGATGATACTTCCTTCTTAGGGTGTAGAACTAGAAATGGATATTTTCACTGGAACACTGTTGATGTCAGGTGATCAGTCACTGCATAGGTGTGACATTGACATCATTGCCACAAACGACAGTGGCAATGAATCGAGAAGCACAGCTAAAACAGGCGCCATTATCTGGGACTAGAGTAAAGCATGAGCAGTGGAAATAGGGAAAAATGTACTCGCTGTGGAGGGGCGCAATTCAGGGGATGCTAGTTAAAAATGTGGGTTTTGATCCGCTTTAAAAGCAGAATGGAACTTTCACCCTTATTGGCAGTAAAATGAAAATACACTCAACAAATCAGGTAATTGTTGGGATCAGGGCTCAGTGGAAGTCAGATTCGTTGAGTTTAATTGTTGGGATCAGGGCTCAGTGGAGGTCAGATTCATTGAGTGTAATTCTTGAGATCAGGGATCAGTGGAGGTCAGATTCATTGAATGTAATTGTTGGGATCAGGGCTCAGTGGAGGTCAGATTCATTGAGTGTAATTGTTGAGATCAGGGCTCAGTGGAGGTCAGATTCATTGAGTGCAATTGTTGGGAGCAGGGCTCAGTGGAGGTCAGATTCATTGAATGTAATTGTTGGGATCAAGGCTCAGTGGAGGTCAGATTCATTGAGTGTAATTGTTGGGAGCAGGGCTCAGTGGAGGTCAGATTTGTTAAGTGAAATTGTTGGGATCAGGGCTCAGTGGAGGTCAGATTCGTTGAGTGAAATTGTTGGGAGCAGGGCTCAGTGGAGGTCAGATTCGTTGAGTGTAATTGTTGGGATCAGGGCTCAGTGGAGGTCAGATTTGTTAAGTGAAATTGTTGGGATCAGGGCTCCTTGGAGGTCAGATTCGTTGAGTGAAATTGTTGGGAGCAGGGCTCAGTGGAGGTCAGATTCGTTGAGTGTAATTGTTGGGATCAGGGCTCAGTGGAGGTCAGATTCATTGAGTGTAATTGTTGAGATCAGGGCTTAGTGGAGGTCAGATTCATTGAGTGTAATTGTTGAGATCAGGGCTTAGTGGAGGTCAGATTCTTTTAGTGTAATTGTTGGGATCAGGGCTCAGTGGAGGTCAGATTCGTTGAGTGTAATTGTTGGGAGCAGGGCTCAGTGGAGGTCAGATTCGTTAAGTGAAATTGTTGGGATCAGAGCTCAGTGGAGGTCAGATTCGTTAAGTGAAATTGTTGAGATCAGGGCTCCGTGGAGGTCAGATTCATTGAGTGTAATTGTTGAGATGAGGGCTCAGTGGAGGTCAGATTCATTGAGTGTAATTGTTGGGATCAAGGCTCAGTGGAGGTCAGATTCATTGAGTGTAATTGTTGGGATCAGGGCTCAGTGGAGGTCAGATTCATTGAGTGTAATTGTTGGGATCAGGGCTCAGTGGAGGTCAGATTCATTGAGTGTAACTGTTGGGATCGGGGCTCAGTGGAGGTCAGATTCATTGAGTGTAATTGTTGGGATCAGGGCTCAGTGGAGGTCAGATTCATTGAGTGTAATTGTTGGGATCAGGGCTCAGTGGAGGTCAGATTCATTGAGTGTAATTGTTGGGATCAGGGCTCAGTGGAGGTCAGATTCATTGAGTGTAATTGTTGGGATCAGGGCTTAGTGGAGGTCAGATTCTTTTAGTGTAATTGTTGGGATCAGGGCTTAGTGGAGGTCAGATTCTTTTAGTGTAATTGTTGGGATCAGGGCTCAGTGGAGGTCAGATTCGTTGAGTGTAATTGTTGGGAGCAGGGCTTAGTGGAGGTCAGATTCATTGAGTGTAATTGTTGGGATCAGGGCTTAGTGGAGGTCAGATTCATTGAGTGTAATTGTTGGGATCAGGGCTTAGTGGAGGTCAGATTCTTTTAGTGTAATTGTTGGGATCAGGGCTCAGTGGAGGTCAGATTCGTTGAGTGTAATTGTTGGGAGCAGGGCTCAGTGGAGGTCAGATTCATTGAGTGTAATTGTTGAGATCAGGGCTTAGTGGAGGTCAGATTCTTTTAGTGTAATTGTTGGGATCAGGGCTCAGTGGAGGTCAGATTCGTTGAGTGTAATTGTTGGGAGCAGGGCTCAGTGGAGGTCAGATTCGTTAAGTGAAATTGTTGGGATCAGAGCTCAGTGGAGGTCAGATTCGTTAAGTGAAATTGTTGAGATCAGGGCTCCGTGGAGGTCAGATTCATTGAGTGTAATTGTTGAGATGAGGGCTCAGTGGAGGTCAGATTCATTGAGTGTAATTGTTGGGATCAAGGCTCAGTGGAGGTCAGATTCATTGAGTGTAATTGTTGGGATCAGGGCTCAGTGGAGGTCAGATTCATTGAGTGTAATTGTTGGGATCAGGGCTCAGTGGAGGTCAGATTCATTGAGTGTAACTGTTGGGATCGGGGCTCAGTGGAGGTCAGATTCATTGAGTGTAATTGTTGGGATCAGGGCTCAGTGGAGGTCAGATTCATTGAGTGTAATTGTTGGGATCAGGGCTCAGTGGAGGTCAGATTCATTGAGTGTAATTGTTGGGATCAGGGCTCAGTGGAGGTCAGATTCATTGAGTGTAATTGTTGGGATCAGGGCTCAGTGGAGGTCAGATTCATTGAGTGTAATTGTTGGGAGCAGGGCTCAGTGGTGGTCAGATTTGTTAAGTGAAATTGTTGAGATCAGGGCTCAGTGGAGGTCAGATTCGTTGAGTGTAATTGTTGGGAGCAGGGCTCAGTGGAATGAGCAGTGGAAATAGGGAAACTTACTCGCTGTGGAGGGGCGCAATTCAGGGGATGCTAGTTAAAAATGTGGGTTTTGATCCGCTTTAAATGCAGAATGGAACTTTCACCCTTCTTGGCAGTAAAATGAAAAGACACTCAACGAATCAGGTAATTGTTGGGATCAGGGCTCAGTGGAAGTCAGATTCGTTGAGTTTAATTGTTGGGATCAGGGCTCAGTGGAGGTCAGATTTATTTGTGGACTTTGTTGATGTAGATGTGATTACATTGGAATGGATCTGATTACAATAGAGCTGACTTTTAAGTGTGCTGGCTTTTCTTATTTCATAAATAAATATATATAACTAACCATGGTAAATATGCACAATACATATATATCTATATAATAAGTAAGTATGGAGTAAGTTTTTATAACCCCTTAGTGTTGTGAAATGTTCCCTTGTTTCTGAGCTTTGCTAACCTCTCATTATTGTGTTTCTGTTTTCCACAGCACAGAGCCCCACCGCCGCCGACCCCCTGCAGCAGGCCTACGCCGGAGTACAGCAGTACGCAGGTCGTTAGTATTAACACTTTCTACTGATAATTTCACATCCTTGTCTGTGTATTACATTTCAATGCCAGCCAAAACTGTATCTGCATTTAAAGGGGAATTATTCCTTATTGTGTCAGAGGATCTTCTATTAGGGTATAAGGGAGGATACAGAAGGAAAAGAGCTTACAATCTATTAGGGTATAAGGGAGGATACAGAAGGAAAAGAGCTTACAATCTATTAGGGTATAAGGGAGGATACAGAAGGAAAAGAGCTTACTATCTATTAGGGTATAAGGGAGGTGTGAGGATCAGTTCTGGTAGACAGCAGGATGTTAGCAGTATAGAGGCTCAGAGGCGAAAAGTTCAAAGTAAAGTCCGTGTTTATTCACACATAAAGTCCATAACATAAAATGTCCTTTTTGGGTTACATCACCTTTTCAGGAAAAATGCCACAGAATTGCATCAGACAGGCAACAGCCTTTTTTAGTTTTTATCCAAGCTTGCACACTTGTAGCCGAATCCACCTCAGGTCCACATGAAATAGCCTGTATAACGCTTTCAGCCAGGCACACAGAGCCTCACTCCACAAGTGAGCTCTAGACACAGCCAGCGCACAGCTGACTCCCCAGGCTATTTATGGTGCCCGCAAAACCCGGACCTGGGTAGGGGATGGAGTCCCACCCTGCTCTACTCCATCCCAGTAAAGCCGTCCCGGGTTAGCCTTTCGGCTATACTAACATTTTAGCAGCAGACTGCCATTAGCAGCTGATACTGGAGAAACTATACAGCTTTACTGCACCAAGGCCAGGTACCTTGGTGCCACATACCTACCGTCAGTGACGGCACCTTGCACCTTACCACAGAGGATACAGAAGAAAAAGCTTACTATCTATTAGGGTATAAGGGAGGATACAGAAGGAGAAGAGCTTACTATCTATTAGGGTATAAGGGAGGATACAGAAGGAAAAGAGCTTACTATCTATTAGGCTATAAGGGAGGATACAGAAGGAGAAGAGCTTACAGTCTATTAGGGTATAAGGGAGGATACAGAAGGAGAAGAGCTTACTATCTATTAGGGTATAAGGGAGGATACAGAAGGAGAAGAGCTTACAGTCTATTAGGGTATAAGGGAGGATACAGAAGGAGAAGAGCTTACTATCTATTAGGGTATAAGGGGGGATACAGAAGGAGAAGAGCTTACAATCTATTAGGGTATAAGGGAGGATACAGAGGGAGAAGAGCTTACAATCTATTAGGTTATAAGGGAGGATACAGAAGGAGAAGAGCTTACAATCTATTAGGGTATAAGGGAGGATACAGAAGGGGAAGAGCTTACAATCTATTAGGGTATAAGGGAGGATACAGAAGGAGAAGAGCTTACAATCTATTAGGTTATAAGGGAGGATACAGAAGGAGAAGAGCTTACAATCTATTAGGGTATAAGGGAGGATACAGAAGGGGAAGAGCTTACAATCTATTAGGGTATAAGGGAGGATACAGAAGGAGAAGAGCTTACAATCTATTAGGGTATAAGGGAGGATACAGAAGGGGAAGAGCTTACAATCTATTAGGGTATAAGGGAGGATGCAGAAGGAGAAGAGCGTACAATCTATTTTGATATAATAGAGGATATAAGTAGAAACATAACAATTTATTGCGTATAAGGAGGGATATACAGTAGAATAAATAAAGGGCTTTTTGGTCTCTTTAATCCCCCTATACCACCTAACATGGGTCTCTCCCTAACCAGGCTTATCATGATGCTAACTCCAAACTGAAATGCTGACACTGCCAGTTTAATTTGATGGAGAAAAAAAAGAGAAAGTAATGAGGGAAGGTTACGTTTTCATTGTTCTATTATTTAATACAATTGCTATTGTCTTTGAAAGCAGCTCCACTGCCCAGACCCGCTGTTGTTAAGCTAAGAGCGGAGAACAAGAGCCCTGTCGGTCTTCTCTGGTCCAATATGGCGGCCCTGGTTGCGTCTATTTTAAGCCCCACAGCACGCCCACTCGCTTCAGTGCAATGGATAGTGTGGACGTGCTGCGGGGCATAAACTAGACTCAGCCATAGGCGCCATCTGGAATCTGAGAGGAACAGGGCACTTTCAGTAAGTTTAACAATAGCGGGTCCTGGAGAGTGGAAGGGTGGAAGGTGGGGGGGGGGGGGTTAATCCATGACTGGACATCCACTTTAAGGTATAACTGCAGCTACTTATTTTTTATAGACCCAATTCAGAATCCTCTTTTGTATCTGTGACCCCAGATTTCAAATTGTTATGTCTAATTTATCTATCTATCTATCCCATATCTATCTATCTATCTATCTATCTATCTATCTATCTCATATCTATCTCTCTCATATCTATCTATCTATCTATCTATCTATCTATCTATCTATCTATCTATCTATCTATCTCATATCTATCTATCTCATATCTATCTATCTCATATCTATCTATCTCATATCTATCTATCTATCTATCTCATATCTATCTATCTATCTATCTATCTATCTATCTATCTATCTATCTATCTATCTATCTCATATCTATCTATCTCATATCTATCTCTCTCATATCTATCTATCTATCTATCTATCTCATATCTATCTATCTATCTATCTCATATCTATCTCTCTCATATCTATCTATCTATCTATCTATCTATCTCCTATCTATCTATCTATCTATCTATCTATCTATCTATCTATCTCATATCTATCTATCTATCTATCTATCTATCTATCTATCTATCTATCTCATATCTATCTATCTCATATCTATCTATCTATCTATCTCATATCTATCTATCTATCTATCTATCTATCTCATATCTATCTATCTATCTATCTATCTATCTATCTCATATCTATCTATCTATCTATCTATCTATCTCATATCTATCTATCTATCTATCTATCTCATATCTATCTATCTATCTATCTATCTATCTATCTATCTATCTATTCAATTCAATTCAATTCAATTCAAAAGAGCTTTATTGGCAGGTCCAAAAAAACATTTAGCATTGCCAAAGCAAAAGGGAATAACAAATGGGAGGGGTGTTGGGTTATAGGGGCAGGATTGGGTGTATATCGGTCCAGTGATGATGGCAGGTGGAGAGGTATAGAGGCAGTGGGGGGTTGGGCGGGATTAAGGGGCAGTATATGGGTTTGAAATCCATAGATTATAATAGTCCTTTTAGTTGTGGCAGTATATACGTGGGGTATAGGGGCAGTATAGGGGTATATCAGTCCATGGTCTCTTATGTTCCTCTCAGTTGGTGGCAGGTGGAGACATATTGGGCGGCTATTTGCAGGGTGGGCTCCTCTTCTCCCAGCAGGATGTGGAGTTTCCTCTCATCATCTATGGAGGTGAAGTCCGGGATGAGGGTGGAGAGTCTCTGGAAGTAAGTGTCCCTGGTGGATGAATATTTGCTGCAGTGTAGCAGGAAGTGGGCCTCATCCTCCAGGGCCCCCTGCTCACAGTGCCGGCACAGTCGGCTCTCCCGTGGCTTGTATGTCTGCCTGTGCCGGCCTGTCTCCATCTCCAGGCTGTGGGCGCTCAGTCTATAGAGACTCAGGGTCTGCCTGTGTTTGGAATGGTGCAGTCTCTCCAGGTATGGGGCCATGGTGTAGTTCCTCTTTAGTGATTGGTAGATGGTAAGTTTCTGGGAGTTGCTTATTTCTTTCTTCCAATCCTCTATATATTGCTCCTGGCAGCTCTCTATCGCCCCCTTTATTTGGGCTTTTGTCAGGGCATGTCGGGGGTTTTGGCTGGACAGGTGACTGACACTCAGTTGGAGGGCACAGGGTTTGTTCTGGGCCCCATGGCTCAGGGAGGCTTTGTGGTGGTAGGAGTCGGGGCTGCTGCTCTGTATGTGCCCCCAGAATGACAGCGCCCTCTTCTGCACCTGGAACCATAGAGGGAACCTGCCCAGCTCTGCCCGGCACGCCATGTTGGAGGTGCTGCGATGGACTTGGAGGAGGTACTTGCAGAACTCCAGATGAAAGGTCTCTGTTGGGCTTGGGTCCCATTTGGACTGGTCTGGGTAGGTGATTGGGCCCCAAACCTCACTGCCATAAAGTAGGATTGGGGCAATGACTCCATCAAAGATCTTCATCCAGACCCTCACTGGTGGTTTGAGGTGGTACAGTCGCTTTCTATCTATCTATCTCATATCTATCTATCTCATATCTATCTCTCTCATATCTATCTATCTATCTATCTATCTATCTATCTATCTATCTATCTATCTCATATCTATCTATCTCATATCTATCTCTCTCATATCTATCTATCTATCTATCTATCTATCTATCTATCTATCTCATATCTATCTATTCCATTATCTATCTATCTATCTATCTATCTATCTATCTATCTCATATCTATCTATCTATCTCATATCTATCTATCTATCTATCTATCTATCTATCTATCTCATATCTATCTATCTATCTATCTATCTATCTATCTATCTATCTATCCATCCCATATATATCTATCTATCTATCTATCTATCTATCTATCTATCTATCTATCTATCTCATATCTATCTATCTCATATCTATCTCTCTCATATCTATCTATCTATCTATCTATCATCTATCTATCTATCTATCTATCTATCTATCTATCTATCTCATATCTATCTATTCCATTATCTATCTATCTATCTATCTATCTATCTATCTCATATCTATCTATCTATCTCATATCTATCTATCTATCTATCTATCTATCTATCTATCTATCCATCCCATATCTATCTATCTATCTATCTTTCTATCTATCTATCTATCTATCTATCTATCTATCTATCCCATATCTATCTATCCCATATCTATCTATCTATCTATCTATCTATCTATCTATCTCCTATCTATCTATCTATCTATCTATCTATCTATCTATCTATCTATCTCATATCTATCTATCTATCTATCTATCTATCTATCTACCCTTTCTTGTCATTTCTGCAATATATGTATGTCCTTTTCGATCTTTCCTTCCATTCCTATCTATCTACTTTTCTTATCTATTTTTCTATCTCACCATTTTTCCTTTCTTTCAATCTCTCCTATTTCTCTTTCTAATTTTTCTATCTAATCATTTATCTATCCTTCCTTCCTTCCTAACTTTCCTTCTCAAGAGGCAGGTTGAATTTTGCATTTGGAGGGGGGAATAATGACCCTTAACTGGGTTTGGGATGGATTTTACTAAGTAAGCGTAACAGGGACATCGTGGATGCTACGGGAGAAGGAGCAAGACCTGTGATATTAAAAATCCCAGGTTTTGTTCCACTTTAAACTATCCAAACTCCTGCTTGATGCTGGGCTTTGACAGCCTGAGTGTGAAAGGAAGAATGATCCTGTATTCTCTAAGCCGACATTGGGGGGGAGGAGGCTCATGCAAAATACATTACAAGAGAAAAATACGGCTTGAAGTTAATTATTTCGCGGCCGTGGTGGATCATCAGCGGGACAATTTTGGCGTTTTTTTTTTTAACGACACCTGGCATGCGCAACCCGGCAGCATAAATATATTTATGCAAGTGAATTTTGTAAGCCCATAAACATTCCATTAAAAGGAACACTTCCGCAATGATTGCAATTCCCACAGCTGGCAGCGCTCAGTGTCCTCCGCACTTCTCGGATCAGCCAGCAGAGGGCAGCAGAGATAGCGCATTCAGCTGACAGCGACGCGTTGATCATATCTCCCGACTTCCCGAAAATGTTTATTTTTTTTAATTGATTGAAACATTTTGGTTTATTTTAACATTGGAACATTTTTGTGCCTAATGGCGTCCATGCATTTTTTCGAAGACTCCGGGGCCAGCCCATTACCTACCCCAGGGGTATCCCGATTTGGGATGTCCTGCTTTGTGTCAGCCCAACGATCGCCTGCAAAACTGACCTCTCCAGCAGCCGCATGTCTCACGTTTCCCTATCTGGAAGCTAGTCTGATATGGGGCGGGAGCGCGCTGCTGACCGCAGAGAGACCGAGGATGCCCCCCATCCCCTTTCTCTATGCCATAGCTCTGTTTCCAAGCAGAGCTGTATGCCGGGCATTAGTGGACCAAAACCAGGGGTTTTGATAACTCTTGGTTTTGGTCAGCATCACAATTTGGGATGCCCTGCTGTATGAAACACCCCCCAGGTTGCTCGTAAAAACTCACCTTTCCCTGATCCAATCTCCAATCGTCGGCTAAAAATCGTCTTAGGGTCAAATGGAACTGAATAGAGCCGAAAGCAGCGCACCCCTGCTAGCCTCTAGCAAGGGGTGTTCCCACGCCTGCCAAACACAAATGCCTGACCTGGGTGCACACCTGGCTAAACAGTACAGTGTAGTGTGGCCACAGCCAGTGGCAGACTGTGCCCCAAAAAAATCAGCCCTGGATTTTACCAGCCCCTGGCCGGCCCTAGACATCCCTGCTGAGGCCTCCCCAACCATGATGCCGGGGCTCTAGCATTAGGGGCTGAGGTTCCTTGGCTTGTGGGTACAGTGAGGCTGGTTGCAGGGGGTTGAGAAGGAGACTCAGAGGAGTAACTAGACTTTCTGGCACCCGGGCAAAGATTCGAAATGGCGCCCCCCACCTGTTCTCAGGCCCACCTTTGGCGCCTCCCTGCTGCACCTGGGGCAAGTGCCCCACCCTAGCCACGCCCCTGGGGAGACTAAGGGGGCAGGGATTTAATCTGGGTGTTAAAACCAGCAGTCCAACTGGCGTCAAAGCCATTCGGCCCACCGGGCATTGTCCCGAGTCTCCCTATGGCCAGTCCGCCCTTGGCCACAGCCCACGCTTGTGCCGTTGGATCAGGTAGGTTTTACTGGGGACTTGGGGGGTTTCACATAGCAGATAGCGGGAGTCTGGCAGCCCTGGAGTCTTCCATATATATATATATGGAATATATATTCCAAGGCCACCCAAGATGGTTTTTGGGCCTCTTTAATATTCAGGCCATCTGCAAGGCGAGTTTTGAGGGCGATCTGGGGGTCTTCACACAGCAGGGCATCCCAAATCAGAATTCCCCAGGAAGACGGACCAGTCACCAGGATAGTGAAACTCCTGCTGATTGGTCCACTTTAAAGTGGACCTACCCCCAGGGTTTTATACTATCCTGGAAATAAATTCTTGTCCCTGGGGCATCCGTATTTGGCCCCAGATTCACCCGTACCTTCCTGGCAGTCCCACGGCACATGCACATGCTCATGTCCAGTTAGTGCTGAATGAAGCTGAATAGAGCCGAGTGAGCCTATGGCCGCATTCCCGCTAAGGTATAGCGTAGTGCACCTGGGGCCGAATAGAGTTCAATGAAGCTGAGCTTGCCAACAGCCGCATCCTCGCTAAGGTATAGCGTAGTGCGGGCCACGCATGCACCATTGAATTTGGGAGCAGATAAAGTTTTACGCATTGCCAGTTTTTTGTCCCTGGGCAATGCGTATTTGGGATGCCCTGCTGGTTGAGACCACGGATTCACCTGTAAAACGTACCTTCCCGGCGGTCCCACAGTCCGTGCACATGCTCATGTCCATGAATAAAGCTAAATAGAGCCGAATGCGCAGACGGCCGCATCCCTGCTAAAGTATAGCGTAGTGCACCCGTGGCCCATGCATGCGCCGTTGAATCAGGGAGCAGGAAAATGGACCAATCATCAGGATTGTGAAAAGCCTGCTGATTGGTCCACTTTGAAGTGTACCCATCACCAGGGTTGTATACTATCTTGTCTCTGGAGTATCCGCATTTGAGATGCTCTGCTATTTGAAACCTGGGTTTTGCCTCACAGCCGTACCTCCTCGGCATTCCCTGGGCTCTCCTCCAATTAGCGCTGTATGTTGTGCATATTAATGAATGGCATAAAGCACTGTTTTGGAGACTGTCCAGTATAGGGTAGGTTGCATCCCCAGTTTCCCCGCGGTCTGCGGCTCCTGCTCCCAGCCTGTGTGAATGGTGATGTGGCTGATCACGGGGGACATCCCAAATCGGGGAGCTGCAAACAGCTGCTCACTGTATCTCTGTGGGACACCACACCGGTCAAAACCGCTGGAACCCTCTCTGGTTCTGTGGTCTAAACACTGCCCCTTCTGGCATTCCTGGGCCATTGCGCCCTAGCCATACCACCACCAGCCTTTGAGCTCCTTATCCCTGCCTCTTATTGTACTTACCTACTTCTGGTGGAGCTCCAATAGGGGGCTGCGAATGGCTGCGCACTGTATCACTGTGCGTCCCCTAATTGGGGGATGTGGTGGCCAAACTTGCTTGCAGCTGTTACTAGGACATATAAGTAGGAGCAGCGCCAGAAAAAGGTAAGTATCCTTTGATTGGCAATGAGTGTAGTGGTGGTGTGGCTTATCCATAGGCTTTTTAGTAATAAATACTCTTCACTGTGTATAAATAGGGGTAGCCCAGCACCCGAATATGGCTGCCGCCCTTCCCCCTGTCTTTGTGAAACCCCTTCCTTCGCTGTGTGAAACCCCCAGGGCGCCCTTAAACACTCACCTTTCCCCTCTCCAACAGTGCATGTGCGAGCTCTCATCCAATGAGAGTCACCTGCCGTGACTATGTCATTCTGCAAACAGCTCTTATTGTTTTCTATGGGGAGCCCACGCTGCCGCACCCCCTGCATCCCCAGCGGCGTGCGTGCTCCCGCCCCAGCAATTTAGACAGGCTGAGACAGGAGCATGTATGCCGCAGGGATGCAACAGAGCAGGTTCCCCATTCTAGTCTTGAGAGCCTTTGCCTAATGACATTGTGACAGCAGACGTCTCTCATTGAATGAGAGCCCGCGCATGTACCGTTAGAATGATTAAGCGGGGAGTGAATAGTGGCATACTTTGGGGGGGGTCACACAATGGTGCATCCCAATTCGGGATGCCCCAGGCTAACGGAATAAAGCCCAGGAAAGTTAAATTCTCAGTTTTTTTTCCACTTTAAAGCACAGCTGGTCTGTAGCATTCTGTAGCTAATCCATGTATCTCCCTACAACTGTTCAGCCCATGAGCCGGAGAATCGCCCCAGTTTCAAATTAACCAGAGATGCTGAGGATGCGTCTGCATTACATTGCCGAGGGAGTCACAGGTAAAGGTGAGTTTTGCTGGGACCCGGGGGGAGGGGGTTACACAGAAGGGCACCTAGATTTGGGATGCCGGTGTCTTGTTCCACTTTGTTATTGGGATCGGATTAGAATGAATGTTCTCCATGCTGCCTGCGACTGTATTTAACCTCAATTCCTGTCTGCCAGGACCAAAACAAAGTCTATCTAAGAAAGAAAGCAATGGCTGTCACATGACCATAAGGACGTCACATGGGAACCTTGCGTTTTATTTTTAGTTACCATTTTACCATCCTGATAACGTTTATACATTATAAGGGACCAGACAGGATGTAGAGATATTACATAAGACAGTGGCTGTCAGGTGTTGTCCTGCTTTTCTTTTTGCTAAGCATTGGTTTTAGTTGCTGACGTTTCCTTTTGCTGTCTCCCCAATAGCTGCCTATCCTGCTGCCTATGGACAGATCAGCCAAGCCTTCCCCCAGCCGCCTCCCATGATCCCACAGCAACAGAGAGAAGGTGAGGCTCTTACTGCTTTCACACATTTGTTGATTACTGTGATAAATGATTTGTTTTCTTGAAAGCAGACCTAAAAAATATAAAAAAGGCCAATTGTACATCCCTCCCCCCACTGACGGGGCATCCCAATTCTGGATCCCAACGCTACCCATAGGAAGACAAATAAATGTGTAAATTCATCCTTCCCCATTCCTGGCCAGTCAATGCCACGCCAACCCTGGTGACTAGTGTTGTGTGGACCTGAACCTCAAAGTTTGGGTTCAGCTTTCCAAGCCAAGCCAGAAGTCCATGTTGGAGTTCACGTCCGGCCCAAGCACTAGAAGGGTAAAGCAGAAGGAAGCGCTGCTGTACAACTTACCTGAGCCCCAATGCGGTCCTTGACCGCGGTTGTCGGCGGTGCTCCTTTCAAATGGTCTACAGAGTGTCCTCACTCATGGGAGCAGCGGCCATCTTTTGTGGCCCTGGCCATAGACTATTTGAAAAGAACACCGCCGACGACCAGGGACCAGAACGGGGCTCCGGTAATTTCTTCCTGCTGCAGACTCTGCGCTGCCACCCACAATCTACGCCCACCATCACAAATGTTTAGCAGAAGTTCCCTATTGATTTTAATTAGGACTGGGTTTGAGTCCCCTAATCTAAACTTTTATTCAAAGTTCGGCTGAGATTGCCAGGAGGGTTCACTCAATACTACTTACTGGGGACTAACAGGTATTGTGCTGTGCCACACAAGTTCATCCATCAAACCTCACTGGCTGCTGGTGGTCATATATAAAGTGTTAGTATTATTCCTGATTCTTGGAGTGTTTCCAGGGACAAGCATCCCAAATTGGCTGACATTAGCGTAGTAATAAGCCCAATGACCCCATGACCTCTAGACCCTAACAACCAGTGGCACCCATAAATGACTTCAGGGGTTTACTGCAATACCATCAACCTTGTGATGTCCCCTTAGAACCCCTTCACCTTATGAGGAGCCAAACCAGTACATGAGCTTGAGGAACACACAGGGGGTCTGCTAAGGTGAAGCAAACGGGCATCACTCACTGGTCCAAAACAGTCTGCTACTAATTTATGGGCTCTACTGTGACCATACTGATGTTAGGCATAGGTCAGGTTGGGCTACACCATACTTATAGTCATGGGAGGACTCCATTAGCTACAGGATACTAGAATTACACTGTTAATATGTCCAATGCTTGGACTTCCTCTATAAAGTGGACCAACCACCCCATTGACCAGACCTGGAGTCGGTAAGACTCCAGGCCCAGCTGATCAAGCTATGTTGGAGCATCCCGATTTGGAATTCCACACTGAGCCCCTCAGATCGCCCTGCATTCACTCACTTTTTCTGGAGCTACCACGCGGTGCTTGGTAGCTATCCCAGGTTTTTTTCCATGCCTCAGGGGCATCCTTAATTGGGTGCCCCTCTGTGTGAAGCCCCTCAGATTGCCCAGTACAACTCAATACTTCCCGGTCCAACAGCGAAGGTGCAGGCTCTTGTCAAATCAGAGGCTTTTTCCGTCACTATGTGATTCGGCACATGGCTCTAATAGGCAGGGCCGACGTCAGCACCCGGCAAGGCAGGGTAGTTGCTGGGGGCCACCACCCTCTGAGGGGGCCCACTGACAGTGCTGGCCGATGGGGTGTACGATGGTGCTTCACCGGAGGCAGACTGGGAGGGCACTGCCACAGCTGGTGCCCCTCATCTCCTCGAATGGCGGGGTTCCACACAACGCGGCAGTCGCGCTCTCTCCCCAGCCTATCTGAATCGCTGGAGCAGGAGCACATACACAGCCTGAGGATGCAGGGGATGCGGCCGCTTTAGCTCCTCATTGTAAACAATCAGAGGCGAATTATATAGGCATGGCAAACGGCTCTGATTGCTTGAGGGCCCACGCATGTGCCGTTGGATCCAGGAATGGTGAGTGAATACCTGAGGGTTTTCACACAACGGGGTATCCCAATTTGGGGTGCCCTGGATAAAGGTCAGCCGGCCGCCCTGGTTTTTGTTCCGTGTATCAATATAAACAACAACGGTCCCAGTAAACCGCAAAAAGTCACATCAATGCAACCATTTTTAATTCATTAGTATGTTAAAAAAGACTACAAACATATACATAACCTCACAAACATATACATAAACTCAGTACAATCACAATCTTAAAAAACATTTATACACAAACCCGGCCACTGCAAGGAACCTTCATAACAATTTCCAAAGTTCATACCATATATACATAATCAAATAATTTTATTGCTGCCAATAAATATCCTGTGTCTAATCTGAAGTGCTAAGGCAAAAAAGTGCAGTAATGCAGAGCAAAGTTATAAATATTACATGTGCAAAACGTATCTACTTAATATCAAATGAACATACCAAAACCATCTGGGACAAACACCCCTATAGTGCAAAATCACCCCTGCTGGACCAGGTATAAAATCTCACCACCCACGCATTCCGTGGAGCAAAGTCCACTTTCTCAAGGTGCCAAACCTGGTTTTTGTTCCACTTTAAGGTTTACCATGGCGGTATACGATTGCATAAGTCCATCTTTTTGTTTCTGAAGGTCCCTTCCCGTGAGTGTACACTTGCGGAATTGATGCAACGAGCATTGTGACAGTGGGATGTTTACACATTGTTCTCGGCGCTGGTCAGCTGCCTATAAATTGTCCCTAACCTGCTAATGACTAGTACAGGACGCACTTTGTTCTGTCCTACATGCAGCCTGGGTGGCATCAATCTCCGGGCCGCCGGGATGAGCTGAAGTTTAATCAATAGGAGCCGAGGATGAGGTAATAGGACACAGGCGTTTACCAAAGGTGCAGAGATCAGACCGGAGAAGAGAGATAGCCAATCGCTGATGAGCCCAGCAAATGGATGGCGGCACATAAATAGGTTATGACTGCGCTCAGGGCCGGCGTCAGCACCCGGCAAGGTGGGGCAGTTGCCTGGGTCCCCCAGCCTCCAGGGGGGCCCACTGACAGGGCAAGCCTTTTCTCAGGTCAGGTTTAAAGGGGTTGGTTGCACTTAAAAGTAGACCAAAACTAGAGTTTTGGTCCAAGTAACATGATCTTAGTGGGCATCCAGATTTGGGACGCCCCTCAGTGATGTGACACGACTCTTCAGCACAAAGGGGCCTCCTGAGACCATGCCGCCCAAGGGCCCACATAGACCTGGAGCCGGCCCTGACTGCGCTTACCAGCGAGCCCTGATCTGCACCAAATTTGGTTTACTGCCAATACTAAAATGTTCAGTGAAAATCGATTAGTCGCAAAGAAACACCCCAAAAAAATTCAGCAACTGCGTTAGAGGTCAAGGGGGAGTCCCCAACTCTCTTCCCCTACAGTATTACCTATTGTTGACCAAAACCCAGCAAATGAATGGTGTCTCGTAAATAGGTTATGACGAGCAGCCCTGATCTGCACCAAATTTGGTTGATTGCCAATACTAAAATGTTCGCAAAGAATCGCACCAGAAAAATCAGCAACAGTGTTGGAGGTCAAGAGGGAGTCGCCAAAACCCTTCCCCTACAGTATTAATTAATGTCGACCAAAACTCAGGATTCTGACCCAGTAAATGGATGGCGGCACATAAATAGGTTATGACTGCGCTCACCAGCGAGCCCTGATCTGCACCAAATTTGGTTGATTGCCAATACAAAAATGTTGGAGCAACAGTGTTGGAGGTCAAGAGGGAGCCCCCAACTCTCTTCCCCTACAGTATTACCTAATGTTGACCAAAACCGAGGATTCTGACCCAGCAAATGGATGGCGTCTCATAAATAGGCATCACTGAGCTCATCAATGAGTCTTGATCACTGTAGGAGGGGAGTGGTCAAGTTTCCTATATTCCTGTGTGTCTGTGATTCTAAGATGGGAGTCGATTATCTGGCCTTAAACTGGACCTTCAGCCTGATTTAATGAAAAGCCCAAACCCTTAAAAACTATTCTCCAGCATCTAAAATGAATATATTTTAAGTTTTTAATCACTTACTTATTATTCTTCCCTCCCCCCCCCCCCCCCCCCCCCCGGGCTGCAAGTCTCTTCAGGACTCTAGGATACGGGCTCCACCATCTTGCCTCAGAAGCATCACATACTGAGGAGAGCGGGATCAAGTGCAAGGGGGCGGGGTTATAGCTGTGCTTTGCACAGACAGAGCAGAGCTGCGGTCAGTGATAGGACAGCAATCCCAGAATGCAGAGCGGCACAGTCAGAAGACACTTCCTGTTTGCAGGCTGTCTGATGCTTCATGAGCCGCCATCTTGGATATTTAAAGGCTCATAACATGCAGTTGATGCAGGTAGGATGATTTTTAATGTGAGCAATCTGTATGTACAGGGTGTGGGAAACATATAAGATAGGCTCTTATTCAGGGTGAAGGTCCGGATTAATGTGGGCAATCTGTGTGTACAGGGTGTGGGAAACATATAAGATAGGCTCTTATTCAGGGTGAAGGTCCGGATTAATGTGGGCAATCTGTATATACAGGGTGTGGGAAACATATAAGATAGGCTCTTATTCAGGGTGAAGGTCCGGATTAATGTGAGCAATCTGTATGTACAGGGTGTGGGAAACATATAAGATAGGCTCTTATTCAGGGTGAAGGTCCGGATTAATGTGAGCAATCTGTATGTACAGGGTGTGGGAAACATATAAGATAGGCTCTTATTCAGGGTGAAGGTCCGGATTAATGTGAGCAATCTGTATGTACAGGGTGTGGGAAACATATAAGATAGGCTCTTATTCAGGGTGAAGGTCCGCTTTAAGGACTACATTCATACTACATTCTAGAATCCTTCCACTGTAACAGGTGAGCACGTTTGCAGTTTTGGCTAAGTCACACAGCAGTTATTACTTCCCCAGCTGGGAAGGCTGCTAGTAACCCTTTAGCTACTGGAATACAAGATCCACCCTATCTAAACAAGTTGAATTACAGCAGAAATGGTTTAATCTGTCGCCTGTGTCTTAGTCAAGCAGATGATAGGTAACCTAGAGTGAGAAAGTCTTTGATCTGTACATCTAATGCACTGGTTGATGTACATTGCTAAGGTAAACACATTGTTGCTAGGGAAACTGGTTTTCTTTTATAACATAGAGTTGCAAACAAATAAAAAATAACAATATAAGAGAATAGCGTAGCACATTGGAGACATCATTTTGGCACACAATAATGGAAACTTGATACCATTGAAAGTGCAACTACCCTTTAAATCCGACCAACAGTCAAAAATGACTTAAACCAGACTAACACAGCAAACAGAGCTCATATGCCCCCCTCCCCGGGGCAATATAGATTGATGCACATAAAGATTCACTTACCTTTTTCTAACTTCTGCTGTAGTGAATTGTAGAAACAAAATGGCGGCTCATGGAACTGCAAACCTGCAAACAGGAAGTGCTGCTGGGCTTCCTGTTACTGTGCATTGTCAGTTATGTCAGTAGAATCCAGGCAGCAGCAAAACGGACGATATTTTTTTTTTTCCAACTGTGCCAAGCTGTTGGTCTGGGATGTCCAGAATGTTGCTGAACTTTCCTCTGGGCTTTTTATGTGACCATTTGGAGCAGGGAGGACGGAATCCCTCTTCTCTGCCATTTGGTCTTTAAGGATGGAGCCCCTCTTCTCTTCCATTTGGAGCTGGAGGACTGCATCGCACTTCTATTCCATTTGGAGATGGAGGACTGAATCACGCTTCTCCGCCATCTGTAGCTGGAAACTTCTTCTCCTACATTTGGAGCTGGAGGACTGAATCACTCTTCTCTTTCATTTGGAGCTGGAGGACGGAATCTCACTTCTACTCCATTTGGAGCTGGAGGACTGAATCGCTCTTCTTCTCTATTTGGAGCTGGAGGACAGAATCACTCTTCTTCTCCATTTGGAGCTGGAGGACAGAATCCCTCTTCTTCTCCATTTGGAGCTGGAAGACTGAATCGCTCTTCTTCTCCATTTGGAGCTGGAGGACAGAATCGCTCTTCTTCTCCATTTGGAGCTGGAGGACAGAATCGCTCTTCTTCTCCATTTGGAGCTGGAGGACAGAATCCCTCTTCTTCTCTATTTGGAGCTGGAGGACAGAATCCCTCTTCTTCTCCATTTGGAGCTGGAAGACTGAATCGCTCTTCTTCTCCATTTGGAGCTGGAGGACAGAATCGCTCTTCTTCTCCATTTGGAGCTGGAGGACAGAATCCCTCTTCTTCTCTATTTGGAGCTGGAGGACAGAATCACTCTTCTCTATTTGGAGCTGGAGGCCTGAATCACTCTTCTTCTCCATTTGGAGCTGGAGGACTGAATCCCTCTTCTTCTCCATTTGGAGCTGGAGGACTGAATCGCTCTTCTCCTCTATTTGGAGCTGGAGGAATGAACCCCTCTTCTACTTCATTTGGAGCTGGAGGTCTGAATCACTCTTCTTCTCCGTTTGGAGCTGGAGGACAGAATCACTCTTCTTCTCCATTTGGAGCTGGGGGACAGAATCACTCTTCTTCTCCATTTGGAGCTGGAGGACTGAATCGGTCTTCTTCTCTATTTGGAGCTGGGGGACAGAATCGCTCTTCTTCTCCATTTGGAGCTGGAGGACTGAATCGGTCTTCTTCTCTATTTGGAGCTGGAGGACTGAATCTCTCTTCTTCTCCATGGTGCTGGAGGACTGAATCTCTCTTCTTCTCCATGGTGCTGGAGGACTGAATCTCTCTTCTTCTCCATGGACCTGGAGGACTGAATCTCTCTTCTTCTCCATGGAGCTGGAGGACTGAATCTCTCTTCTTCTCCATGGAGCTGGAGGACTGAATCACTCTTCTACACCATTTGGAGCTGGAAGACAGAATCCCTCTTCTCCTCCATTTTGAGCTGGAGGACATAATCCCTCTTCTCCTCCATTTGGAGCTGGAGGACATAATCCCTCTTCTCTTCTATTTGGAGCTGGAGGACATAATCCCTCTTCTCCTCCATTTGGAGCTGGAGGACTGAATCGCTCTTTTACACTATTTGGACCTGGAGGACAGAATCACTCTTCTTCTCCATGGAGCTGGAGGACATAATCCCTCTTCTCCTCCATTTGGAGCTGGAGGACATAATCCCTCTTCTCCTCCATTTGGAGCTGGAGGACTGAATCGCTCTTTTACACTATTTGGACCTGGAGGACAGAATCACTCTTCTCTGCTATTTGGCGCTGAGGGATGGAATCCCTCTTCTCTTTCATTTGGAATTGGAGGACTGATTCGCTCTTCTCCATTTGGAGCTGAAGGACTGAATTGCTCTTCTCCGCCATCTGGAGCTGCAGGCTCTTCTCTACAGAGGAACACCGGAACAGCATAGAGAAGCTGCAAGGGACAAAAAGTGAGTATAGAGAGGACCCATCTGGAGATGGAGTTTCTGTAGTAAAGTACGGAAACCTCAGCCAGTAACCATGGTTCATTAAAACTTCACCAAATGTAGACTTCCCTTTTAAGCTGAAACTTTCCTTCGAGGATTTCTTCAGAACAAAAAGAAAGTTGAAAACCCTCAACTTTAAAGCGCTCATTACAGATTACCTGCTCTCTCTCCCCGCGACATTATCCATTAGACTGAACTCCGTCTCAGATCTGTTTACAAATTAACATCCGCTTTATTACGGGCAATTATTTATAGTTGTTGGGATTTTATGTAAAAAGGAATCAATCACTGCCGTGCAGCCACCTAAATGTCACGGCTGTTTTGCTGTAACCGAAATGGCGCCATTAACGATGCAATCTTCATTTTATCACTCCCACATTAAACACGAATTGATTTTTATCTCTTCATATATCTATTTTGGTTGCATTAGCAAATGGCCCCCCAAAAAATTAAATTAGTTTCTAGAATTGTTACGGAAGACGATGCCCAGCGGCCGGTCAGCTGTGTCTTGCCCGTAGGCAGACAAAAGTATGTGGACACACAGCGGCCACACCTCCATAGGTGTCCGAAAAGTTTAACGGCCCTGAAAATAAAGACACTGTCTAGCCACGAAAATACACACACACACATATATATATATATATATATATATATACACACACACACACACACACACACACACACACACACACACACACACACTCAGGGGTGCACCTGTAATGAGGCCATGTGAGGCGGTCTCCTCAAGCGGCACTGCAGAGGGGGTGGCAATTAACCTGCTATTTTATTTATTTTCTATTTAAAGTGGGCCAAAACCCATGGAGATCGGCCCATGAATCTATAAGATTCCCAGGCCGATTGATCCCCCTCCCCCAGGGCATCCAAAATCGTGTTGCCCCGCTGTGTGAAACCCCCCAGGTCGCCCATAAACTCACCTTCTTTTCTGGTCCAACAGCGCATTATGAGCCAAGGCTGCATCCCCGCTATCCCTCTAGCTGGGCGAATGCCCACACCAGGCATTTGGAAATGGCTGACGGGGCAGGCTTCCTGTTAGAGGGTAGCGGGGATGCGTCCGCCAGCATGAGCGTGCGCATGCGCCATAGGACTGGCAAGAGGTACGTTTGTTCGGACGACCTGGGGGGGGTTCACACAGCGGGGAACTCCCGATTTGGGTGCCCCGGGTTCAAGGACCAAAACCCAGGATAGTCAAAATCCTGGGTTTTGATCCACTTTAATATATATTTTATTTTGTATTTTTTTTTCCTGCTGTCATGTTTTTAGGTCAACTATTGGCTCAGCTGCCCCAGCCCGCCACCACTTCCAGGCCCCCTAAGTTTTGTTGAGAAATGGGGGGGGGGTCTTTCTCTAGTTCGCCTCAGGTGCCGGGTGCCAGGTGTGGGTCCAGGAAGTGAACCGAAATGCAGGAATTTCACTTACCTGGGTTTTGGCCACCGGGTGTATGTGAAACCCCCCAGGATTGGCTTTTCACTTACCTGGGAAATTCAGTTAGCAGGGCATCGCAAATCAAGATGCTCCCAGGGCATGGCTTGGAACCCATTTTAAGGTACTTTTTAAATTCATTTTAATGCCTTGATATCATCGGGGCATGGTGGTAAGGGGTGGAAGCCGGCGTGCACCTAGCCCCTCTACTGCCTTCAGAAAGGCTTATTAAATAGTTATCTACCTATATATCAAATAGTAAAACTCACCTTTTACCTATGGTTTATCCAATCAGAGCCATTTGTTGTGCATATTAAATGGCTCTTGTTTGTGGCAATCGGAGCAGGAGCGGCCGTATCCCTATCCCTAGATCCCACCCCGGCCTATTTGAATGGATGTGGGAGGGAGCATGCTCACAGTCCGAGGATGCTGGGATGCAGCTGGCGGATGTTTACATCGCGAGGGCGCCAGGAAGAAGTTGAGTTCTGCAGTGCTCCGAGGGAGGGGGGTCCCAGAGCGAGACAACCTGGTTTGGGATACCCCCAGGGAAGGCCAGCGGCTGGCCCTGGTATCTCTTAGACTCTACGAATGGCCTTAGTAGGGTTTTTTCTGCTTTAAAGTGTAATTCCACTTTCGGGGGCATTTTTTTTCTTGAACTGTTTCTCTAGCAGCAATGAGTTTATATTAGCAACAGTACATCAAAGCGGCTTGCTAATCATCTGAGCTCACAGGTTTAGCCCATCCTGCTCTAATTCAGCCTCTTCAGATGAGAGGATCAAAGTAATTTGTTCAAGTAGGTAAAGGGTTACTGGCAGTGTTCTCACCTGAGCTCATTAAAACAGACCAAAAGTCAAAAAGGCAAGTTCAGTAAACTGTACCCCTAAAGCCCCACTCTGGCAATTAGTAACATAAACTATGTGAGAGGGTCTAACTCCATGCAGATGTTACGGAATAGCTGGCAGTTTATATGCTACATAACTGCATGGGAACGGCCATCTTGCCACATACATGAGTCTAGCTTTTATAAAAACCCAATCCCACAGTCAAAATTGTCTCACATATCAGAGCAATCCTCCTTTATTTCTAGTATAACACCATCAGCTGTGATGACTCATTGCTCGGCTGCACAGCTGAAAGTATTGTAACACTTTATAAGATACATAATAACAGTTTACACTGACTGAATGGTGTGTGCTTCTGCAGTGAACAGTGATAAAGAAACATTGTTGCAGCTTTCCTTTCACACACACAATCCCTCTAGCAGCTGGTTACTCAGTGTGTGTGTGTTTATATAACAATACACAAGCTGCCCGTGTTGGGTATTTATATCTGAGGTATTTATATCTCTGTTTGGTGTGGGCTGCTGCTGGCACAGCTCTCCCCTCATGCTTATGTGCCGCTCCTATGCAGTTCTGCAGCTAAGAATCAGCCTGTTATTCCAGAACATCTGCATGAAATTAAAGGAGCACCATCACGAAAAAATGACCCAATGATAAAAATCCATATAAATATGCTGGTTGGCGGGAGGAGGAGGGGTCACTTATACACCTTGTATCAAGAAATATCCCACCATGGATTCTGTCCCCCTGATAGACTAAACCCGTCACCCCTGGATTTTATTCCTACCATGAGAAAATAAACCACAAGCTTGGCGGAAGTTTTATTCAGTTCAGGTGTATAAGTGATCCCTCCTCTCATTAGCCAATGTGTTTATATAGATTTCTAACATTACACAATTTTGCGACTCTTTTAAGCCCTCCCAAATAGTTTTTGCCCCAGGGGGGCTTTTTCATTTTTTTTTTACTTTTGGTCTGCTTTAATGCTGCCTGATTTTTACGAGTTCAGAGTTGGGGAAGGATTTGTAGCAAGCAGCTTTACGCAAGGCCAGGAAAGTTATGTCCCTTTTAGCAACACAGAGCCACAGTATTAAAAGAAACATGGAAGCAGTTAATCACAGGTCTGGGGGCACAATCCTAACACAAATGATTATTTTACATTCCAGAAGAGGAAAACAATAAGTCCAAACACCAAAAAAAACGACAAAAAGGGGAGTTCTCCTTTAAGAATGCGCATCTTTTTTCGCACCGTTGCGCGAGACCGATAGTTTCCTAAATATGTCTCTTTAAGGCCACGCCAGAGCCCAGTGCACGAACGGTTACGGGATGAGCGATCATTAGCAGTTAGCGCCGCCCGCGCTCCCCTGACCCCTAATTACCATCTCGACTCACCTTTGAACTTGGGCAATTGCGCGAAACACAAAGACGCTCCGCTCACTAACGAAAGCGCTCTTAGCAAATTAACGAGAGGAGCGGTGCTTAGGAAACACTCATCAAGGCTTCATTTTCTATTAATACCAGCGCGCCAGCGCCGTGGCCCTAATTGTAATCACGCTGAGACAGACGAATTTTAATGTACTTTAAATGGGCATCTGTCAGATCTGTCTTCTTTCGCTGCGCCAGCCAGGTGGAGGGATGATGGGTAATGGCGGTAAATAGGGAGGACGCGTTTCCTGCGCTGCCTTATCCTTCCAAATGCCTGGAAGATAGCGTGTCATAAAGGAAAGCGCAGAGACATCCATAAAAGTAGAATTAGTTTTAGACCATTAGACTTTGGCTCCATTTTATCAGCTGTAAGCCGGTGGCGCCGAAATCCTCTGTCAACAGAAGAAGGAAAATTCTTATGCTGGGCCCAAATAGGAAGCTCGGCCTTATTTTTGGTTGTTATTTTAGCAAATAATAAGGAAAAAAATGGGAATATTGGAAGGGCCTGGCTTATTTTTGGGTGTGCGTCTCCAAAGTCTACCTTTGGTAGTATTTGGGGAGATTTTCATTCAGCTCCTCTTTTCTATTGTTTTTTTTTTCTTAAAGTGGAACAAAGCTAGGATTTGGACTATGCCATTTTGGGATGCTGTGTGAAAACCCACAGATCAGTCATAATAACAACAGTGCATACGTAGGCTTTCATCAACAGTGCAAATAGTGGCCATTGTGTGTTAATGCACACATGGAATTTTTCCTCATCACAACACATTTCTGTGTACACACCAATGAGTAAGCACTATATTAGTGATTACACACAGTGGGCCCACCAGTGAATAAACACCATATGAGTGACACACAGGTGAATAACACACTAAGGGGCAGTGAAGTGCACATGTGCCCGAAGCAATGGTCTGCCCTAAATACAGCACCCAGGATTAGGAGCCTTGCTCAAGGGCACTTCATGGCCGGGAATCGAACCTGCCAGTCACAAGCACGCTTCCCTACCTCTATGCCATATCTGCCCCTAAATGACTGTTAGGTTGAGTCATTGCTGGGAATCAAACCTGCCACCTGCCGGTCACAAGCCCACTTCCCCACCTCTATGCCATAACTGCCCCTAAATGACTGTTAGGTGCCTTGCTCAAGGGGCACTTCAGTCATGACCCGTGGCTGGGGATCGTACCTTTCTGCTCTCAAGCCCGCTCCCCTACCTCTTCCTTACCTCTAGGCCATAACTGCCCCTAAATCTCACCAGCCCAAAGCACCAAACATAGGACCAAAGGCCAAACATCAACTTTTAAGTCCCTTAGTTATAGGTACAATGTTCATGCTGATGGGCGCTGGGCTCTTCCACACCCCCCGGTACCCAGATGCGGGTAATCGGACAGAGGTATCGTCACACACATTGCATGTCTAAAGGGTGAATTGCTGACCCCAAACAGGGTAGGAATCAGTGAGCCCTAGATTCTTTTAGACCCCCAGGTTCAGCCTCAACTGGATTTGGTCCACTTTAAGTAACTCTTATAAACTACACAAAGCACAAGCTGGCAAACTCAATACCTACCACTTGTGATCCTTCTACTCGTTTCCACACTTTGTGCCTCGTCTGGCACGAATCCAAGTCTGTTTGGGATTCATGCCAATTGAATTTTCACTTAAACCCCTTTTACTTACCTGTACGCTGGCTCCCCCCGTTGCTCCGGTCCCGCGCTGGCCATTGTCTGTAGCACCGGAAGCTCATGCAGCTGACAGTGTGACTGGCTTCCCACGCGCCCCTTCTGCTATGCGGAGGGGAGCAGAGGATCCCGGCCACACTGTCAGCTGTGCAAGTTGGCTTCCAGCACACTATTAAGAGAGTGCCAGCTGCTGTACCATAGCAACAGGGGAGCAGATGTGCAAGGTAAGTGACTTACTCACCTCCTCCCACGCTGCTCTACAGCCGGGCAGAGGACACAGATCATCTTTCTAGCACTAGGCTTTTTTACCTAGCTCCCTACTGCAGACAGGGGCTACATGCAGCAGAGAGCGAATGCTGGCGGGGTAGCTGACAGAGCAGGGGATCTGTGTCCTCTGCCCACCCGCAGTGCTGGAAGTGCTGGGAGAGATACTTGCGCTGGAGGATAGCGAGGGAGAAGGTGAGTTTTTCTTTTCCTTGCTTTTTCGTTAAAAAAATAACTTCGAATGGTGAATCGTTTGAATCACATTTTTAACAAATTCGCGCATCTCTACATGAAATAAAGACACAACACTGTGATTCGTTGAACCTTATGATTTGAAAAGTTGGGAGAATTCTCCCCTCTTACTTGATAAGTAAATAGTGAGCAAAATGCCCTGATATATGTTATATGATATGTCATTATATTTGTATATATGATATGCCGTTATATATGTTTATATGATATGCCATTGTAAACACTGATTATTACCATAGTCTCTTTGTAAAGAACAACTGTTGAAATGTATATCTTGGAGGAATGTAACAATTACAATATATGTCATTACCTTGCTTTCCAATAAGAATATTGAACACTAAAAACTCAGGGTTCAATTCAAGAAGGGTCCAGAACAGGACCATAGACTGGCCATAGGGAGACTCGGGACGCACTGCTTTAGGGCCAGTTGGGCTGCTGCTTTTAGCACCCACATTAAATGCCTACCCACTTAATCTCCCTCTCAGCCCCACTGTACCCACAAACCTGGGAACCCCAGCTCCAATGCTTTAGCCCCAGCATCATGGTTGTGGGGAATGGGGGGCCTCAGCAGAGATGTCTCAGGCTGGCAAAATCCAGGACTGATTTTTGGCCCCAGTCCACCATTGGACACAGTGGATACAGCTACTTGTTTTGGGGGCTGCTGCCCCCTTTATTATGCAGGCTTACTGTTGTATCTGTTCTGTAGTTTCCTTCCTCCAGTGTCCTCTGTAACCTTTTTTCTTATTTCTTCTTCTTTTGCTGCAGGACCCGAAGGTTGCAACCTGTTTATCTACCATCTGCCCCAGGAATTTGGGGACGCCGAGCTGATGCAGATGTTCCTGCCTTTCGGTAATGTCATCTCCTCGAAAGTGTTTGTGGATCGGGCGACAAACCAAAGTAAATGCTTTGGTGGGTAAAGATAAAAATAATTAGCTTCATCCAGGATTAAAACAAAGGGTTTTTCTTTCTAACTAAACACTCACCTTTGCAGACTGCTTGATTTTAATTTAAATCATTTCCTTCTCCCCTTTAGCCTTGGTCTTGTGTGGTTTTTTTTTTTAGGTGCGGTATATAGATGATGTTTAATTGTGATCCATGTTTATATATACAATATTTTAATATTATTTGTAGTATTAAGTTGCGTTTAACCCCCAAGTCCAACATTTCTAATCTGAGTTTAATTACCCGCCAGTCTTTTTTATTGTATACTTCAAGCATAGTTTGCAGATGACATCTAAATGTGGTCAATGGATAAAAAACTCAATCTTTTATTATTTTTATTCCCTTCCCAACTGAATGAGAACATGTTGGTGAGTTTAATCACTCACTAGCCTTTTATATATCTTATAGTCGACCAACCACGTTAGTCTTTTAGACCACTATTTCCCAACCAGTTGTACACATACCCCCCCCAGGGGGTCCTTGTCAGTGGTCAGAGGTGCACCAACAGGGTGTTGTGACAGGTCTGGCACATTATTTTTAACTGTAAAACATTATCCATTCTTGCTTTAAGAAGTCCTGGAAGAACTGGTTGGATTAAAGTCTTTATATAGCCTTACATGCCTTACCATGATACTATGATATGCCCTCCAGCGGTTAGGGAGTTGCAAAGGATTTTCTTAATGTGCCTTTTTTACTTGGATTTTAGTGTCTTGATGATTTTGTTGTGCCTTCTAAACAGACCAGACATATGAGACAAGAGTTGAACCTAATTTCCATGTACCCATGTAATTTGGAGGACCACCTACTTAGGATCCACTTGCAGGGCCGGATTAAGTGTGGTGGATACTCCACTGGCCCCAGCCCAGCCTTTACCTGCATTCAGTGGTGCTGTGTGTGCCATATTCCACTGGGGCACCTGTGGATATTTTTGGTCCTTGTATGCTTGTCCACACAAAGGCATTTTTCATCTACATTTAAGCATTGAATGTACACATGAATGAGCTGCCCTAGCAATGGCAGCTGAGGAGCAGTTGGATTCCTTGCTCAAGAGCACTTCAGTCATGCCCTGCCCAGGAACTGAACCTGCAACCCTCCGGTCCCAAATGAGTTGCTGGGGGGCTATAAACGGGTTTTGTGATTGTGTAGATTTTAACTTGTCTACAGGCTGCTTGCAGTTGCAATCAAGAACAATGGTAGCCACCAGGCACTCTGCGGGAACATGTAGTTTAGGCCAGTGTCACACTATGGTGTCCTGGGCCTGTCAGTAGAATTGACTTTGCAGTGCCCTGCTGCACATCCCTCGACTGAGAAGCCTGAGACCAGACAACTAGGATGCCCATATCTCCCACTTCTGCATTAGCTTGCTGGTTCACTTGCCCACCTGATCACCAGCAGCCTTTGGGGTATCCCGACAGGATTGCACATCAATGATGGAGGAGCCCATATGGTGGAGGCCCCAGTGCAGTAGCCCTTGTGCCCAGTGCTTAAAGAGGAACGTCGGACTCCAGGGCCATCCAAGTTCCACTCCTTGGGGCATCTCGAATTGGAATGCCCTGCTGTTTAAAATCCCCCAGAAGCCCTGTTTTACTCACCTTGTCCTGGATCCCTCGCCACGTCTCTGCGCCACGAATGAACACCTTTAGCCTTGTGCACACCCACATCTGGCCTTTCTGAATGGACAGTGGGCACGGCACATGATGGCTAGGAGATGAGAGGCCAATCAGCCAATCAGTGGGCTTGTTCTCGTCTGCATCGTGGGAGCATTGGGAAGGTGAGTGACCTAGGGGCATACATACAGCAGGGCATCCCAATTTGGAATGCCCCCACTGAAAGGGACAACACCCTGAAGATTGAAAATCGGTTGTGTTGTTCCTCTTTAAAGTGGACTAAAACCCAGCTCGATCGGCCTGAGAATTCCCCTTGATTCCCGGTCCCACGGCGCATCTAAGAGCCACGGCCGTATCCCGCTATAGCAGGGTGTGTGCCCGGGCATTTGTGAATGGCACGTTCCCTTTTAGAGGGAAACGGAGGATGCGGCCATCAGAGGCGCTGCTCTTAGACGCACTGTGGGACCGGGAAGAGGTGAGCTGGTCTCAGCGTCCTGGGGGGTTTTACACACAGGGAAAAGACCAAAACCCAGGATAGACAAAATCCTGGGTTTTGATCCATGTTAATCTGGCTCTGACCACTTGCATAGACCAAAGCTTTTTTTTGTATTTGTTACTTACTTTTATACTACCTACTAATAGAAACAGACTTTCTATGTGGCTAGTCAAATTTTAACAATGGCTCTGCTGTAGAGCCCTAAATTCTATATTTATGTGACAGTGTCTAATGGAGTATAAAGCAGGATTTTAGGATAGAGGGAATGCCGTCGGACCTCTCCTGTTCCTGTATTCTTCTCCTTCGAGCTTTTAGGAATCATTTTAAAATGAACACAGACAAAGTTGTCTTTGAAGTGAGGAAAGCTGCTCCCAGATGGCTGTAATGATGAATCTCGTTACACCTGACACAGAACATTACACGGATCTTCTATTGTGAGACCAAAGAGCGTGTAGCATTGTGGATGCAAAAGAGAGAAAGAGAAAAACAAGCCGATATGTTTTATTATAATGCACATGACATTCAA
Source organism: Gastrophryne carolinensis (assembly GCA_027917425.1). Lineage (NCBI taxonomy): Eukaryota > Metazoa > Chordata > Amphibia > Anura > Microhylidae > Gastrophryne > Gastrophryne carolinensis. Next base: position 636,156,061 of record CM051234.1, read on the forward strand.
GTCTTTTGTGTATCCCGAATGATTGAGCGCTGGGGCATTTTGATGAAGCTCAAGCTGCAAAATCAAAAATATTTTCAGGGAAAAAATAAATCCATTCCATTCCCAAGGCCATTACATTTGATTATTGGTCTGAAGTTTTCTTAGTATGTTTTAAAATATATATATATATATTTTATTTAATTCATTCTAGTGTTGGTTACACGCAGGGGCGCACATGGGTTTCACAGGGCCCCTTAGCAAAAGTCACAGTGGACCACCCAAAAACCCTAAACATCTGAAAGGGCAGCATACTAGTGAGACCTTATGGCTTCGCCCCTAGGTAGGAACACATGATGACCATAAATGAATAAAGCTTTGGCTCCTCCTCCCAGCCTCCAGTTGTTTTAGAGATCTGCAAAATACAAAGACAGACCAGAACACTACTGGTAATTAAGCATGAAAAAAAGGCATCCAATGATAGCCTGGGGAGAAACCTGTATGCTGCTTGTTTGGATGTTTAGAAAAGTAGTGTCACGCTCGGGGTAACTCCAGCCCTCCGGGTAAGCCCTCAACCCCCAATCTCCGCAGCCAGCTTCACCTGTAGGAGCCCCCGCTTGCCGGGACGCAGTATACTCCTGCCCGGGATCGGTTGCCCCCAGGACTTCAATGGCTCAAAGGATGGGGGCTTACTGGTTGGAGGTCTGAAGAACCAATAGCTGAGAGCGAGTAAATCGGAAGTCCAGAGACAGGCCAAAGGTCGACACCGGGAAGTCAGAGATCAAAGCGTTACAGAGGGATGAGGCAGCTCGAGGTCAGGGTACAAAGCAGAGGTCGGCAACAAGGATCAGGCAGAGAGTAGTCGATACAGGCAGGGGTCGGCAACAGGGTTCAGACGAGAGATTGGTCAATACAGACAGAGGTCACGCAAACTAGCTCAAGACAAGCAAGGTTCAAGGCGCTATCACAGGCACTGAGTGACTGACAAGGCGAACCCTATACAGGAACCAGATCTAAAGGGGAGGTGAGTGTGTGTAGTGCGTGATTGGTGCATACTAAAACCTTCACAGCAATTGGAACAGGGTGAAATGTACAACCTCTCCCCATGGGCTCATTGGCCCAGACATGAAAAAGGGGCGTAAAGCCCACACAGTAGGTTGGGCTCATTGGCCCTTTAACTGAGGGGGAGGAGTTCCTCCCTACCTGAGCCTGTAGGCTCTATAACCCCTTCCTCCGGCGTGCGCGAAGTTGCTACGGCCGGCCGCCCAGAGACGGTGCTGGAATGGGGACCCGGTAAGTGTTTTCTGACAAGTAGTTACTGAGTAACTTAAGTTTTCTCAAAAGCCTTGAGTTTGGGATTTTTATTTAATTTTTTCTACCCAAGGACAATGACCTAACTGACGGGGGCACAAGTACTTCAAATGCCTAGGGCAGCCTGAACACCAAATACAGCCCTGTCCATCCAACCGTTACCAGAAGGCCAGAGGATACCCTTACAGCCATTACATCAGAATCTAGCTGCATTGCTTCTAAATCTTGGCCAAGATATGCCTTAAAAAAGTATTCATACCCCTAAGAACTTTTAAACATTACAACCACAAACTATTTTTGAGATTGTATGCAAAAGAGCAAGTATTTGTGAAGTATAAGGAAAATGATGTATACTTTATGCTAACATAAATAGAAAACTGGAATGTGTGGCATGCTAAAGTATTCACCCCCTGTACTCGGATACCTCTAAATAAAATCCAGTGTGACCACCGACCAAATCACCTAATTAGTAAATAAAGCCTATACTTGTATGTCATTTAATCTCAATATAACTGCATCTGTTCTGTGAAGGCTTTAGAAGTGTGTTAGAGAACATTAGTGTTCAACAAACAGCATTATAAAAACCAAGGAACACGCCTGACAGCTCAGTGGTAACGTTGTAGGGTAACGTTATAAGAAAATAGAATGGTACATTTGCAAACCTACCAAGACATGGCCGTCCACCATCTACTGACTGCCCAGACAAGGAGCGTAATATATAGAGAAGCATCCAAGAGGCCCAGGATCACTCTGGAAGAGCTGCAGAGATCCACAGTTCAGGTAGGGAGAATATTTCTAAACAACAACTATTAGTCGTGTCCCCCACAAATCTGCCCTCTTCTATGGAAGAGTGGCAAGAATAAGCCATGTGTAAAGGCAAGCCATTTGCAGTCTCAGGCTATGTAGGGGACAGTGCAAACATGAGAAAGAAGGTGCTCTTCTCAGATGAGACCAAAGTTGGACTAAATGGCCTGATCACACCATCCCACCGCGGCACATGGTGGTGGCAGCATCAAGCTGTGGGGAAGCTTTTCATCAGCAGGGACTGGGAAGCTGGTTAGAGTTGATGGGAAGATGGATGGAGCTAAATACAGGGCCATCTTGGAGGAAAACCGGTTAGAGCCTGCAAATGATTTGAGACTGAGGCATAGCTTCACCTTCTAGAAGGACAATGACCCTAAACATACAGCCAAAGCTACAATGAAATTGTGTAAATCAAAGTATATTCATGTGTTGGAATGGCCCACTCACAGCCCAGAGTTGAAGGGAACCAATCACCCCCTGCGGCCACCCTGGAATTTGAAAGATTCCAGAGACGGTTGTTAGCCTGCACCTAGGGGAGTCCCATATCAGATGCCCTGCTGTGTGAAACCCCCAGGGTGGGATAATCTTACCCGATCCCGGTGGCTTCCGCGATCCTGTCTTCGCTGGCGGCCTCATCCTCATGCTGTGCATATTCCCTGCACCCTGCTATTCAGATAGGCCAGGAGTTCTCACTGCACAGAGGAGCCAGGGATGCGGGTGCCAGCGGTTGTATGCCGCGCATTAGTATTCGGCGCATAGAGCACTGATTGGACAATTGCCTGCGCATGCGCCATGGGAAAGCTGAGTGAAGTCTGCGATCTGGGCATACTACGTCAGAATGCCCCCGGGACAGGGACCAATCACCCGGATAGTCAAAATCCTGGTGACTGGTCCACTTTAAATCTCATTGAGAATCCGAGGCATGACTTGAAAACTGCTTTTCACACAAACTCCCTCTAATTTGCAAAGAAGAATGGGCAGAAATGTCCTCCTCTAGATGTGCAAAGCCGGTAGAGACAAACCCCAACAAACTGTAATTGCAGCCAAAGGTGCTGCTACAAAGTATTGGCAAGACATTTGTATGCCACATTTTCAATTTGTTTTTCAAAAATTTGGATTAGGATGTATACTTTTTAATTACTTTTCACAAATACTTGCTACTTTATGTTGCTCTATCTCATAAAATCTTATATGTGGAAAAGTTAAAGTTGTAACTTTACATATATATATATATATATATATATATATATATATATATATATGTGTGTGTAAAAATAAAATGTTCAACCTTGCACTGGAAAATGAGCTGTTTGCAGAAACAGACCACTAGCTGACTTCACACCTTGCTATTTGAAATGACATGTTTTTATCACATATCGGGGACTGTCAGCTGTTCCCCTTAGCTGCAGCTTCAAGACAAAATTAAGATATGTGGCTCCATTCCCACCTTATCTCCAAGGTAGCACACACATATAGCCATATACTGATGTCTCAGAAGAGGTGGGAGCTAAGCGAAACTTAAATCGGAGCCTTTGGAATCCCATAGCGGTTTACTTCACTTAGGCGGAGGCAGTTATACAGATGTGAGGACCACAAGCGACTGACGTGTGGCATTTCAGCTGACAAATTCTGTCATGGGTTATAATCAGCAGTTTATGGAGTAATTGTATATTGTATTGCCAGCTACTGCACTGTATATAGTAACAGTTTAATAAAAAAACTCATACAAATGAGTCCACTAGGATTTTTTAACTAAAAAAGTCCTAAAATGTTGCTATGCTAAGATGCCACTTTGCTGCCAGGGTTATTCCAAATGATCATTGACTTTTCTGGCCTTTTTCTCATGTAGGGGGAAAACCTGAAGTTTTTTTTTTCTTTCTGTGGATTTGTGTTGCTAATCAGTTGTCTTCACGATTGATCCTTTGTTTGGCCCTTGAATACACTTTACACCTACAATGTATGGGCAACCAGAAATGAAGTACTAAGTCAATATCCAAACAAGATGGAGCTTCCAACTTAAAATCAGTTAAAAACTGACGTGATATCACTTTCCGTGCATTAATATAAATTCATCAAATGAGCGGAAATCTACCACCAATAACCAAATGGGCTTACCAAATATCTTGGGCTTTTTCCTTTAAGGGTTAGCTAACTGCTCCTATATGGTGTATTCCTTGACTGATCACTTCAGTTTTAAAGATAAACATCGGACCTAAAATAAAAAAGGTACGATTTGCCCTCCATCATCCCCTACTTACCTATTGGATGTCGCTCCGGTGACATCTGCCTGCTTCGGGGCCTGATCCTCACCCCCGCTGCCGGCTTAGCCTTCTGTAAATGACAGCAGGGCTTAGCTATGCTATTCAAAGTCCCGGGCTGCTCAGTGAAGTCTCATGGGATTTCGGGCAGCTCCATTGCATCCCATTAATGGGCACTGTGCAGACGCAGATTGGAGGGCACGCACAGTGCCTGATGAGATGCAAGATGGCGCCGCCCGTCAGAAGGTCGTCTGGATTCCGAGGGACCCAGAAGTCAGATCCCCCGGCAAGGTGAGTAAATAGTGCCCAACTGTGAAACCGGGGGGGGGGGGGGGGGGGGTACAGTCCGGTGAGATTTGTGGAAGGTTAAAACCTGTTGTTCCTCTTTAAACACACTTCACCAAGAATAATCAAATCAAATTATCAACGCCTTCTCTTTTCCAAAGTCAGAAGCTTTTGGAAAGCTTCTGCCACTTTGTGCCAGTTGTGGCACTAGAGTGCCCGATCTCGAAGTTCTTAAGGAGGAATGTGCTTGAAGTTCTTATGGAGGAACATACTTGAAGTTCTTATGGAGCAATATGTGACCATCTTGGTTACTTCGCGCCAAGTTAAGTGGTTTCCTTTCAAGGAACTACAATTTAATCTAAAGAGTTCCACCCGATTCATTACTTTTACTCCTAATTCATGCCATGGGCCTTGTGGTCTGTGGGGATGGGGTATAGGGTTCTTTCTCTTTGGATAAGTGCAGATAATATTTGTAGTAAGGTCAGCCCAAGTGTTGGTCCCACTTCCAGAGGGACAGTCCCACTTTGATGTCCACTATTCCTCCGAAAAGCTCTGGGGACACCAAAATGTTCCACTTTGATGGCATGAGGAAGACTGTCCCACCAAATGCAGGATGCCGGATGTCTGGCTGGTTTACAACTGCTCTGATTCTTTGGCTGAATGGCAGCAGCAGAATGCATGGCTTGGCTAAGCATTGGCTCCATCACCAACATCTTTTATGGACCAAATATCTTTGAATCCTTGTGCATAGGCATGGCTACACCTACTTATACACATAAGTCACATCAAACATTGTGGCTATTTGTGCCGTAAAAGCCTGTAAATAAGCCACACCCCCACTCCTCCCATCACCCACAAACTGATTTTATCTGTCCTACATTGAAATGGTCAGTTTCACCCAAGTGTTATTGTGCATTTGAGCACTTTTCTGTAATAAATCATGATTGCTGTGTTTGTACACTCACCACAGTTTAAACCGGACCAACAGCCTGGCACATTTGGAAAAGAAAGGTAGCGGCCATTTTGGCGCTTCCTCTCCCAGCATCTCAGCCATGCTGCTGCCTGGGTTCAACTGCCATAACTGACAATGCCCGGTAACAGGAAGCCCAGCAGCACTTCCTGTTTTTTTTGGGGGGGGGGGGGGGGCTGCCTGCAAATGTATTAGCCGCAGGAGTTAGAAAAAGGTAAATTAATTTTTATGTGCAGCAATCTAAATTGCCCCGGGGAGTGATGCATATGAGCACTGTTTGTTGTGTTGGTATGGTTTAAGTAATTTTTGACTGTTAGTCCGCTTTAAAAAACAGAAATTAATGGAGATTAATTGTAGGCCTCAGTGTAGTATCTTCAGGCCTTCCTGAATGATTTTCATTTTAGTGTACTGAACTTACTGTACCATGGCAGGATGCATAGAACTTCTTTTACTGGTAGGTAATGATGAGGTTTTAAAGTAAGGTTGGTGGTTTGGGTACCTTTAGCCATTTGTGGGTCATTTACCTATCAGCTTAGGTATCCAAAGGGTCATTTATATCACTGGGCTTGTAGATTGGGTGCGGTGTAGCCGCAGAATACCCTGGTATTAAGGTCTGACGTGCTGAGTGTGCAAATAAACCCACTTAGAACCAGTGGCGTAACAAACTGGCAACAGTGGCTGGGGTTTCCCAAACAGAAGCTAGAAAGCAAACCTACATTTCCAGCCACCAAAAGGTCAGTTCTGATGCTAAACCACTGAAATTAGTCCATTAACTATAAATTCTAATAATTTGATCAGCAGAATATAGAGATAAACCTCTTTACAAATCTGCTCTCTTTATTTCAAACAAGACCCCGCCCCCCCCACCATGTTCATATGGTTACATACCTTCTAACTTTTCAGGGTGGGAAAGAGGGACAATTGTTAAATTAAGCCACAACCCCTCATTGATTGATAGATAGATATGAAATAGGGTGTAACAGTTACAACAATAGAAACACTTTAAATAGGCAAATGAATAATTTATTGCTGCAGATCTGCATGTTACACCTCAAAGAGAGACAAATGAGAACAACGAGGGACAGGGGGACATGGACTCAAAAGAGGGACAGTCCCACCAAATTAGGGACACTTGGGAGGTATATGATCCTATTTTTTTCTGAAATGGGTCAGAGCAGCCTATTGTTTTTAAAAGTGGAGTATTAGATGCCTTATACATCCTAAGCCATCTGCAGGACAGGTTCACTTTAAACATCTCTGTGGAGTTAAACCCAACAGAGATGTATTAGAAATTGTCTTATCTTGGGAGGCCCACACGAGATTGAGATGACCCCAGTGTAAGACTAATGTTTAACCTTGTCACAGCAGGTCGATCATGGGTGAAGTGTGATTGTTCTGTCCTTTAGAAGAAAAACCTATCATGCCGAAATCTGATAACTGCTTGCTAAATGGCTGAGCCCACAAGTCAGCCAACACACATTTCAGCTACAGATTCAGGCAGCAATACCTACTGAGCTCCAAAGCTGCATCAACAGGGAGTCTCAGAATGCGTCCGATGCCATGTATTTGGATTCCATTAAAAAGGATTTTGTATCGAGATTTGTGTAGTTAATGAATCTTGTTAAAGTGGGTCAAAACCCTCGTGGCCGGGTGCTAAAAAATTCCAGGCCTAGCCTCATCCTACACCGGATGCTCCGCTCTGTGAAACCCCCCAGGGGCAGGTCCCACAACGCGTCTTTGGCGGCTGCAGCTGCATTCCCGGGTTCTCTGCGACCGTGCCTTTAGGAATAGCTGGGCGTGGGAGCATGTGTGCCGGAATAGCGTGCTGTCACCTCGTCACTGTTGCACTTTTGAGAGAGCCAATCAGCTCTTTCAAAAAAGTGTTGTAGGGCGTGGCGTCGGCTGTGAAAACCCCAGTTCTCTTTGAAAACTGGGCCAGCGCCAAGCCAAGAGCAGCACCAGGCTGCTTGGGGGGGAGGGGGGGTAAACATTGAGGGAAGAACCCATTTCTGGGTTTCCATTCTCTTTATGTCTATTGTGTCGATTCAGAGCCTGGTGAGAGTTCTCACTCCTTTTTAGGAGAGAAAACTGCTATTGACTTTCAATGTCTACCGGGTATAAATTCTCACCTGGCTCTGAATCAGCCCCCTAGGGTTGACAATGAACATGAATGGCAGATTTCTCTTCTAAAAAAGGAGTGAGAAATCTCATCTAGCTCTGAATCAACCCTTGTATAGGGGTTAATTCAGTGCCTGGTGAGAAAGCTCACTTCTTTTTTAGAAGAGAAAATTGTCATTCACTTTCATGATATTCCTTGGGGCTGATTCAGTGCCAGGTGAAAACTTACACGCGGTAGACAATGAAAGTCAATTGCAGTTTTCTCTCCCAAAACAGGAGTTTTCTCACCTGGCTCTGAATCGACCCATGGAATGGGATATACATTATCTACTATGTAGCCCCATCTAGTAATGGCCCTATACTACTATCAAATTGGAAATTGTAGGGTCCAAAAAGGGGGACATGGCTCATATTGTATTACCCTTTGTAATGCAGCCTGGGGGGGGGGGTTTATTTGTGAATGGCTGGCATGGGCACGCTCCCTGTTAGAGGGTAGCGGGGGGGAAACCACCCAGATCTCTGATGCCAACTCACCTCTTCGCTGTCCTACGGCACATGCGCGACCGCTCGTCCAATCAGAGGCTCGGAGCCACTGATATCACGTTGTCTAAGGCGAGCGACCTAGCGGCCGCACCCCTGCTTCCGTCTAACAGGGAGCGTGCCTGTGCCCGCCATTTACAAATGCTTGGCGTGGGCACGCGCCCTGCTAGAGCGATAGCGTGAATGCGACTGGCGCATGCGCTGTTGGACCGGGAAACAAGGTAAGTGTATGGGGCGACCTGGGGGGTTTCACACAGTGGGGCATGCCGATTTTGGATGATCCGTGGGGGGGGGGAATCGATCGGCCCGGGAATCTTATTGATTCCCGGACCGATCAGCATGGGTTTGGTCCACTTTAAGAGGGAGGGGGCCGGGCAAGCCAGGTTTGGGGAGTTTTTATTACCTCCCCATAACTTGTAATGTTCCTCTTTAAAAGGCTTAAGTTCATGTATAACAATACACAGGAAGTCCAGTTGTTTTTGATTTATCACTATAGATTTACTAATTGAAATAAATAAATTCTCTATGAGCAGAGAAATAATTCATGTTTTTTTTTCAATTCATTTTAAATTTAGTTTAATAAAACATTTATATGTATTTTCCATTCTATTCAATTCCCAATTTAATAAGGTTTTGTCATGTAATTTAAGGCACCTGTCTGGGCAATAAAAAACTTGTTCTGAAGATCCAGCTCCATGATCGAGGCACTGGCCAATATGGCTTTCTCTGCCTTTGAATGCTTGCCTGTAAAAAAAACAAAAGTTAAAAAAGATTTGCTAATTCAAAGTCAGTGCTGGTTCACTCGCACCGCTATAGTGGGCCACACCACCACCAATGGCCTAAGGGGTTTGCCAGACAGGAATGTATGGCCACAGGTGGTCACATGGGGAGTCTATGCGGAGTCTGTGCTGCCACACACACAGGTCAGGACAGAGGTTCCCTGTTTCCAACGAAAATAAGACCTACCCCAAAAACACGCCCTAGTAAGAGTTTTCAGCTGTTTTTTTGCTAGTGCAAGTCCTACCCCCAAAATAAACCCTAGTTACAATTCATAATCCATCTGCCAGCCTTCAACAGAGGGATGGGAGTGGCTATAAAGGAGGGTGAGGACACATCAAGGCTGTAAATGAGAGTGAGGAGACATCAAGTCACACAGGTAAGCTTGTCTGTGTCGTGTGAAATGTCTGATCTTGCTGACTCTACCCCAGCCTGCTGCCATGCCGGGCACATGGTCAAATCCCCCCGCTGCCAGTCAGCTCTGTGCTTGGGATGGGGGGCTTAGGGAGTGTGTGGTGGAGGATGTAATATTGTTTTTTTTTGGGGGGGGGCATTGATGGCCATTGTATGCTTGCGTGAACATAGGAGTTCTTCCTCTACATTTCACCCATCTGTGAAGTGCGTCTACATATGTCCAGAGCAGTGGGCTGCCTAATTATGGCACCCAGGGAGCAGTTGGAGGGTTAGGTGTCTTGCTCACGATCACTTCAGTCATGCCCCATGGCCCGGGAACCTAACCTCACTAATCTTTACCTCTAGGCTTCTTTACCTCTAGTCCACCACTGGTGGGCAGCAAAAATTCTCTGTACTATGGACAACCTCAATCAGTCCCTGCAAAAGCTCTGCAATTAAAGAGATCCCACACCCTGGGAAACCTAAATAGGGCATTTTGATTAGTGATGCCTCCCCACAAGCCTGGAACTCACCTCGTCCGCGTTCCTCTTCCAGACCTGGCCCCATCCGACCACTGGCAGCCAAGCGCTGCCCTTCGCAGGGCCAGAGCAAATGGCCGCCAGCAGTCCTGTGTCTCCTGCAAGTAACCACCAAGTACGTCTTCTGGCAGCTCAGAACTCACCTCGTCCGGTCTCCTCTTCAAACCTAGCCCCATCTGACCACTGGCCGCAAAGCGCTGCCCTTTGCAGGGCCAGATGAAATGGATGCCAGCAGTCCTGTGGCTCCTGCAACTGACCACCAATGGATGATCAGCTCAAAGGGGGTGAGTTAGATTGAGTTATCCCTGGCACAAAGCTGCTAAATAGGGTTTACATCCACTTTAAGTGTCCTTATTGCCACCAGGCTAAGGCAAGCCGCTCTGTTATCAAGATGTATTTGCTTTTTTACAAAAAGGCAATTTTATTTTTGTTTCAAATGGATTTTATGGTGGAAATAAGTCCTTGGTTCTGTGGGGTGCATTCTAAATTCTGATTTACGGTTTATAAAAACATTACTGAGACGGAAAAATGTAAACGCTTTGAATATTACCCTTGTATCGCTTCACGGTCACTGATTATAATGTATGGAACTAATTATTTTTTACTTTCCGAAAATGAAAATGCAACAGCAAGAACGCTTAATATTTCACTGAGTTCTAAAGAGTTTTCCAACATGAATTAAAATCCAACAGCTTTATTTAGCAAAACAGAGGGTTGCCTCCTACCTGCTCTCTGTTAATTGCAGCTCGGGACCGCTTGTTTTCAGAAAGCACCAGCCAGAACTCGCACAAACCAATCTCGAATTGAAATTTATGACTACAGATTCATCGTGACCTGGTTGAATGAAACCTTCACAGACCTCAAAGTGCTACAAATGTCTCACTAGTGGTACTTCTCCTCACTGTAGGTGAAGTGCAGATGTCTCACTAGTGGTACTTACCCTCACTGTAGGTGGAGTGCTAAAGAACTTCTGTAGGTGGCCATTGTGTGCCAACACACACACATGGAATTCCTTTTCCGCATTTTACCCATCCGTGCACTGTGAACACACCAGTCAATAAACACCATGTGAGCGACTATACACAAATGAATTACAAACTAAGGGACAGTGAAGTGCACATGTGCCTGAAGCGGTGGTCTGCCCTGAACTCAGCGCCTGGGGAGCAATTGGGGGTTAGGTGCCTTGCTCAAGGGCACTTCAGTCATGTCCCATGGTTGGAAATCGAACCTGCCACCTTCTGGTCACAGGCCTGTTTCCTCTAACTCTAGGCCATAACTGCCCCATAATATGACCTCCTTAGTGATGTGAATTGTGAGTAGATGGAAAATGTGGTAGATAATTCAGATTCAAAAAAGAAATGTAACCCTATGCACACTCATACTATTGAGAAAGCTAGCTATGACCACACTCTATGGAGTGTGGTCACACCCCTCTAGCACCTCCTTGACCCCCATATATTGACTGGATGAGCACATCCCACCTTCTTTTTTTGCAGATAATTCAGATTGCAATGGACACACTGACTAGACACTGCTATAGCCTATCAGATATTATACCAGAGACACCAAGCTGCATGGAGCTCCCCAACTGAGTCTTCAAAGACATGAGGAATCCAAAAGTTACATTGTGACGCCTTACCTCAAGCCTTTGAGTTTAGTTTATACCAAAACAGCAGAATAAACTGCTCTTTTGAAAACGATAGAAATCCAATAGCTTGATAGGGTTGCCCATAGATCTCCTCAATAAATCTTTGTATGGGACGGCGCAAAAATAAACATCCAGATAAGTGTGGTGCACTCACTACTTTTTGGAGTCAATATAGTAACTGGGATTCGACCTCTAATTTAGACAGCAATGATGATTTAGCTTATCACCTACCAGATGGTCAGCTTTGAAGAATAATTTACCAAGCTTAAAGAGGAACTTCGCAGGCACTGGAACCTAAAAGACTCTCTGTGCCATGGCCACATCCAAGCTCACCTTTAGCCATGTGCACCAAGGCTAGAAAGTGAGCGTGGTATGAGGCTGGCGGCGCACTCGGTTCCCTTTGGTGCCGCTTAGCCGTCAGTGGAGGCAAAGCGAAGGCGAGTAAAAGCGAGTGCGTTGATTGACCTGAGCAGGCCACTCAACCAATCAGCAAGCTCATTCTCGCCCGAGTCTGCATAGTAGGAGTGATAGGAAGGTGAGTTTATGGGGTGACCTGCAGGATATACACATACCGTGGCATACCTTCAAAATTAGGTGTGTTTCCTGTATTTCACATTCATGTACAGCAGCTTCTCTCCTAATAATACATTTAGTGGTAGGGATCTGGTTCCTTGATGACCAGCTGCTTCTGCACTGAGCTCTTTAATGTGCGACTGTTGGCTAGTTGAGATACCATGCAGAATGGTGTGTAGGTGATTGACCCCAGGACAGCCCTCAGGCCCGGATAGCCAATAATTAATCTCTGGGTGCCTGGCCATGAAGAGCAGGTCCTGGCCTGATGGCAGCCCTGAGCCTAGGCCTGCTGGCTGCCACACTATTGCTGTCAGTGCAAATGATGAATGAGGGCATCTGCTACCCCCAGCCTGGCCTTGAGCACCATTTATAATAAGGCCTATCACATATAGGTTATATTGTGTATGGCCTCGCCATAGCCTAGATTTTAGTGGTTATACCTGAGAATAACCATGTTGATGAATCGCCAGATAAGAAGACAATAAAAGTCAATGCCACTTTTTTACTTCTGAGAAAAGTATTGAACTTTTTACTCCTTTTTACTCTGCAGTAAAACGTGGCATTGACTTGCTACCATGAGAATTTATTTCAACTCTTGATAAATCAAGGCCAATGAGTGAATGTGAATGACAGTTTTCTCTCCTAAAAAATGAGTGAGAATTTTTCGCCTTGGTCTGAATCGACCCCAATGATTCAGTATTATGCATGCAGATGGGGCAGTTATTTGTGATATTAGCTATTGTCATTATTATGTAAGTGATACTGTTTTAATTTACGCTCATATTTATGCACAACCCAATGATTGCTTTTTTAGGAGAAATGTACAGTGTATTTATTTAGATAATTTTTTTTATATAAAAGGCAAGACAAAGAGCAACACTCAACATGCCAGGGACAGTTACCCAAAGCCCTATAAACTCCAAATAGAATCGCACAGCCACACAAGGGGTGCAAATCCCTAATCCTATATACAGAAAATGGTCAGAAAAATCTAGCCAACGTTAAGGGCAAGCACACCCAGACGGATCATATTAAATGTATTGTATTCAAGAAGTCGGATCATTAAAAACAAAGACACATAAGACATATTTAAAAACAATGGGTGACACCACTGCTATAACTGCAACCATGTAGGAATGAGTCACAGCGCCGGACTCGGTTACAATACAATAATGTGCAACAATAATTAGAGGGAAGGCTAATAAAAATTAAATATATCCATCAAAAATTCATATAAAGTGCAAGTGCCGCCAAAACTAGAACTGATTCTAGAAATGGGGCCCAACACACCGGAATAAAGTTTATTGATCAGACACAAATATTGATAAAAGCACAAGTAACAAAAAAAACACACTACACTGTTAAAAACATTGCCACCTCTCCTGGACCCAATGCTAATACATCATAATATCTACAATAATATATGCAATGCAGCTTACAGACAGGAGCGGGCTGGCCATAGGGAGACCCGGGAAAATGCCCAGTGGGCTTCACAGCTTTGGGGCCAGTTGGGCTGCTGCTTTTAACACCCATATTTAATCCCTGTCCCCTTAGTCTCCCGTTCTGGCCCCTGTACCCAGCCCCACTGTACCCACAAGCCAAGGAACCCCAGCCTCCAATGCTATAGCCCCAGCATCATGGTTGGGGCTTCAGCAGAGATGTCTCAGGCCAGCAAGGGGCTGGTACAATTCAGGGCTGATTTTTGGCCCCAGTCCGCCACTGCTTACAGCAGTATCCCTGCTAAGTATGAATGTGCAATAAACAATTAATAAAGTGACCGAGTCACTTTAATCCATACAGCACTCGGTCAATTTATTAAAGGAGCACTATCACAAAAAATGGACCAATGATAAAAATCCATATAAATATGCTGGATGGTGGGAGGAGGGGTCACTTATACACCTCACATCAAGAAATATCCAGCCAGGCTTGTTTTTCTTTCTTTTAATGGAATGAAAAGGACATCTGGGGTGACAGGCTCTGTCACCCTGGATAGACTAAACCTGCCACCCCTGGATATTGTTCCTGCCATGAGAGAATAAACCACAAGCTTGGCAGGAGTTTTATTCAGTTCAGGTGTATAACAGACCCCTCCTCTCATTAGCCAATGTGTTTATATGGATTTTTATAAATGCACAATTTCATGATAGCGCTCTTTTAATTGTTTATAGTACATTCATACTTAGCAGGGATACTGCTGTAAGCTGCATTGCTTATATTATTGTATTATTATATAATATAAATGATGGTGTATTAACATTGGGTCCAGGAGGGGTGGCAATGTTTTTAACAGTGTTGTGGTTTTTTTTTTTTTTGTTTCTTGTGCTTTTACCGATTTTTGTGTCTAGTCAATAAACTTTATGAACTTTATTCAGGTGTGTTGTGCCCCATTTCTAGACTCAATTCTGGTTTTGGTGCCATATGGTAATTCATTAACGTTAGAACTTATTGCTGTGGTGCACACTGCCTTTTTTATTGTCGATTCATAAAGTGCTAGTGCAGCGCTCACAGTGTTATCACCACATGACAATAACTATAATCATGTGTAGAACCCATCAACTATACTAAATCACATCAATGAGATATAAAAATATGCATAAATCAAAAATACAAATTACTTATGTGCAAATGAAACCAACACTTCCCTGTAAAAAGAATTGCAAGCCTACTGGTTCAGCAGAGTGGCGTCACCTGGCACCCACGCATTCCGTGGTTTCCTTCCCCACTGCTCAGGGTAAAGCCATAGAAACCATGCAATACTCGAATTCTGAGTTGGGCTGTTGCACTTTGTAGTTTGCCTTGAATAATCCCCAGATGTTTGTGTGATTAATGTTGATGCAAATATCCACGTAAAGATTCTTGTTTTGTTGCCAAACTCAGCTGCAAATGTGTTCATCATCTTTCTTTTAATGGCATTTTTCCCCCAAAAACTTTTTAAAACTTTCTAAAAGTACAACACAATGGAAATCAAGCAGATGCGAGTGATAGTATAGGCAGGTCTTCCAATATAAGGAAGACCTCTAAAAATGTTGGTCGCTATGATGAATCTCGAGGAGGTGTGGGTTCAGGGACTTTGATATGGGTCGAGGGACTTTGGTGTTGGGGAGTTGTTGGTGTCGTTGAACTGGTGTGCTGTGGTGGTGTAGTGATGTGGTGTAATATTTCTATCTATCTATGTATATATATATATTTATATACAGCAGTGGTTTGATGTGATGTGCCGTGGCGTCTAGTTCTAGTGGACCGTGTTTCCATTTGTGTAATTTGAAGAATATCCTTATTGCAGCACCACAACATCAAAATTACGTATTTTTTTCAAAGCACTGAAACCGTTGGCTGTCCATGTGAGTTTTCTATCTCAAGTCACTGTGGTTTGGAATCAGAGGCATGAGAATTGTTTGTGCGGTTGGTTGGTTGGTCATTGGTCTGGATTGCTGGTTTGAACCCAAATGAAGTCGAAGTTATAGGGCATGCACGGTGTCACATAGCGTAGCCATGGCCTTTAAGCTTGTTGGTGTGCAGTTATTTCATTAAGGACAATGTTTTTGGAAAAACATTTTTGATGACGGTTGACGTTGTTGATAAATTGAGAAATAAATGAACTGCTGTTTGGCCATGGTCAAGGAGTTTTGTCTTCTTCCTTTCAGATATTTGCCTATTTTGTATAAACTAAATTAATTAAAGTGGTGCTCCCACCTAAAAGTTCATAAACAGTCTTAATAAAAGCCAAATACACGCAAAACAACTCTTTTTTTATTTTTGGCTATCCAGACCAAAAGTCTAATTTCAGTTTAACACTGGCCTGAGGCAGAGGAATATGTACACAGAAACGCAGCACCGAGGCTCAGGACCTGCGTCGTTGTGTGTTCCTTTTTTTGTTTCCATGGTCCACTTAACATGGAAACCCCCAGGACCGCACAGGAGGGAGGTAAAAGGGACATCATAGCACGGTATTGTAACAATGATAAAAGTGGAAGTCCAGTCACCCGGTAACCCGCCCTCCCCCAGCCCTGGGCGCTACCATCTTGGAATGCTGTAGGGGCTCCTTACTAGTTCACAAGGGGTTAAAGTAAAAAAAATATATTTGCTGTCCTATTCCGCTCTCTGCAGTCTTCAGCGGGACAGAGGACACAAATTCTCCAAGTTCCTCTCATGGCTTCCGACTCTCAATCCTGCCTTAGTAAGTGGCTATTTATAGATGAGGAGGAGCTCCCTCCTCTGCTATAAATAGCTCCTCCCTGTGCCAGGGACCTAGCTGCCAGGAGACCAGCACGGGACAGAGTATCTGTATCCTCTGTCCTGCTGAAGACACAGGCGGCACCCCGGAGGATGAGGACAATACCTGGCGCTGAAATGTGGAAGGAGGTAAGCTTATTTTTTATTGTTTTAACAATAATTCTTTAAAAATTGATTCAGTCGAACCTGAATTTCTTGGGGAAATTCGGTGAATCGTCTGAATCCAATTTTCAGGAAGTTTGCTTATCTCTGCTCCCAATGTAATGTATTCCATGGTGAGATTTGTCGCCTTTATATGTGATTTTTTTATAATCAAACCATTGATTTTCGAAATACTGCTGATCTGAAGTAGCAGAAGTGTAGTATGGGTGACTATGAAGATGTCACAAACAAGTGACGAAACGTACATTGGTTACGAACTAATGTAACTTTATCGAAAAACAAATGGGCTGTATTTTTTTTTTCATAAATTATGTGCAGAACATTGTGGGAGTATTCAGGTTTCAGATCTGCATGTAACTAAGCAAGGGTCACTTGATAGCAGGGAGGGGAGGCACAGAAGTTGCTCCGCTTAGTGAGGGAGTTGGGGAGATGCAAGGCTCACTATGCCAGAGGGGTGGGAGAATGGAGGAGTGGGTAAACTTCTGTCCTGAGCCAGGGCAGCGAGTGAATGTTTAAATTTTTTGACATCTGTCAATAACTGTGAGTACTGGCATATATGTGATTAACATAGATGGGTCACTGGTAATGTGGTGCTTCCAGGGCTGGAGTGGTTAGTTTCTGTTTAAGTCTTCCCTTGATTCAGGCTCATGTTAGGGGCTTCCGGTATTGGATGCCTAAAAGATAAAGAGTTGTTTAAGCTATATATCAGCCTTTATAATGACTGTTTAAGAACGTTTAAATAAGTGCGTTATCTTAATTTTACAGATAGTCTGTTGAAAAAGCTTTGGATTTAAACCCTCGGCAAACATGGTGCAGCCGTATTTTCGGCATTTTAAACTAAGCCACAGTTACATGGTTTAAAATGTTTGTGGATTTGCATATTGACTGCACGTTTCCTGTAATGACCTTAAACAGATAGCAAAAATTGTAGAGATAAGGACTTCTTGGAGGACTTTAAATCTCAATCAAGTTGCACGCCCTTCTACCTGAAGATGTCCTGCTCTCAAGCATCCCACATTTACCTCTGCCTCATTCTTTAGAGTCAAAGACCAGGACTCACGTAATCATTGACGGCCAATCGCATTTCGCCACCAGCAGTCATAGGTGGTCAGGTTCTGCTTAAAGAATGAGGAAGTGGCAAGTACCAGCTGCCCAAGTACAGGCTTATGAGGGTGGTGTGTTCAATTAGGATGGCCCCCTCGCCGTTGGACCGCTATAAGGTGATATATCGCCTAATGAGAAGTTTTAAATCAGAAGGTAGTTAGAGGTTCTAAACCTGAAGACATGGCAATTTAAAGGAGGCTAGAACTCACTGACAACACCCTTTTAAAGGGACAGAAGATGGGGAATCAACTACTAGAAGGTAAGGCAACTATTCTTTGATTTTACATTTAGCCTTCAGATGTCTTTTAACAAGATGTGGGCTGGCCGGGGAGCACGGGGAGATTTCCTGGTGAACTCCACAGCTTTGAGGCCAGCTGTGCTAAGCAATCCCCTAGTATGCCCCCAAATCATCCAGAGCCTGTCCCAGAATGCACAAATCTTTCTTCTTGCACCCCTTTGAACTCCTAAGTCTCCTTTAATCTTTACCACATACCCTGCCGCACGCCTCTGTCAAGACACATCATCCTGTGTTCTGTCCCAGTATTGCTGTAGTCTCAGCATCATAGCTGTATGGGGATATAACCAACACAACCATAGTTTATTCAGCTTTACTCAGTTTATTTGCCAAGTATCTACAGAAAACTTACATTGAATTCTTTTTGGCATAAAGACCTCCCAGCACTGATGAGAATTTTAGCAGTATTATCATAGTACAATCCTATACTATACAATACAATAAAATACAGTACGATAAAAAGCATTTATTACTGTTATGGAAAGGGAGCATGGGTTTACAGTCCTTGTATCAACACTTCAAGTTCAGGTTCAGGATCTTAGTGGCTAGAGGGAAGAGACCATTTGAGTGTCTGGCAGTTCTTGTTGATGGGATTTATTATCTCAAAAGAAATGATGAGTCGGGTGGTAGGGATCAATGCTCAATTCTCAGTAGTATCACTTTAAGAGTAAAAATGCTTATGGGGGTTCTTGTACTAAATCCCCCCGCTATGATTGGAAAATTGTGACCCTTTACCTGCTTATCTCAGCAGACTATGGGGGAAAAATTATAATTATTGAACAATATGTGGTGGGTTCATAAATGGCGCAACAAGCCCAGAGAGTAGCTATATCCACCCCTGCCTATGATCTGTATTTGCAATGCTATATCATCATCTATGCTGGCCGCCTTGGAGGCACATTAGGGGAGGCACTCAGGACGGGGCAAGTAATATTCCAGGCTGACTTTTGGCCCCAGTCCACAATGTTTTTTACTATATAAAAAAAGTTTTCTATTGCATCACAAGAATTGATCTTGCTTTTTCCCAATGTCAACGATAATAAAATGAGTAGGTCGCACTAAAATAGGAATGAAAACACTTTAGAGCCTAATTTTCGCTCTGAGGTTCTTGCCCAGACACAGGCCGAAATAAGCCAAGTCAGATGACGAATAGGCTCTTGGAAATGCCAATAATCTCCTCGCTTGTTGTTATTAGACTGGCATTGGCTGTGGCATCTGAGCCCTGCGATACATAGCCCGTGGCTTTTGTAGAGGAAATTGGATAAGCATTGATAGGCAAGCTGGAAAATGAACAAGCCACAAAGACTTTTCTTTTTTAGAAACAAAAGATCCTGGCAAGCCAAGAAAACATGGGGGTAAGACCTTGGGTCACTATTTTAACCTGAAGTGGAGTGATTAATCTACTGCTCCACCCCCCCTCCTAAAAAACAAAAAAAAACAAAAAAAACATTGGCAACAATCAATGCAATTAGCCACAAGGGAAGGTTTCATGAAACATTCTAGGAGTGCAGGCAATTTCTCATTTGCAAACCATAATTAATTTGATGTTTAGATTAATTTCTTGTGTTCTCCCAAAGGTGCAATAAAGGCATTTTTCCGTTACAATGAAGTTGATGGCTTATTGGGAAAATAAATCTAGATGACAGCTTTGCTACTGACTCTAGCCGAAACTTTAGCACCGGCCAAATGATCTCCAATTAACTTTGTGTTTTTCATTCTGAACCTGTTTCTAGTTGGGTCAGGTTTAGTCGATGTCCTTCAAAGGTCCCAGAGTCCATAAAACCTGGGATGACCTAATACTTGGTGGACCTTCTAAGAAGGGGGTAATCTATTTTGCATTTTGGTGGCATGTTGCTGGCAGTCCATATTGGAAATCAGATTATTTGAAGTCTCCACTTGATACAGTTCAAACATAACCAAATCCTGAACGTTATTGTTTAGGCACCGCCATGCAAATTTTCTTTCTGTCTTTGTGATATCTCAAGCACCTGAAGGTGATTACTGTATGGGGGGAGGGGACTTGGAAGCACAATAACAGAGGAGAAAAGCTATTTAAACCGGACCTTCAGCATCATTTAATGAAAAGCCCAAACCCCAGCATCTAAAACTGTAGTACAAATGTTCTGAACTGCTGGTGCATACTTACATATCCAATATTGGTGGGTGCCAGGACCGCGGTGGCACCGCTTCATGTCACAAAGAGCAGAAAGGACCACCGCTCCAAATAAAGGTGAAAATAAAGCTGTATTAGTGCAATAAGGCACGATTCAAGAACATGCCATTGAGTATCAAGTCCATATAGATACAATGGTGCAGTCCATATAGGTTCCAACATTTTGGGGGTGTAAAGGGAGGAAGGGGGATTTTACACCCCTGAAATGTCGGAACCTATGGACTGCACCATTGGCTGAAAGAAAAGATAAAAGAAATAAACAAATTATAAATGGAAAGAAACAAATTAATTAAAGAAAATAAAATAGTAGAAAGAATAGACGGACTGACCTAAACAAAGAAAGTCTCTCCCAATGGCCAATCTGCCCCTGGCTGACAGTCCTTAGTCCTGGTTACTTCACGGCCCTGCATCCTGCATAGGGGCTGCCAGGGGTAGAGGGTATGGGGTGGGTCCTTTCCAAGGTACAGGGGCCCTGGCACCTGCCTGGGTAGGCCTTGTGCTGACGCCTGCCCTGTCTACATAGACACTCTACAAGCTGCACTATCCAAATAAAAGCAATAGTTAGTCCTCCCAAAGTGCAGCACTATTTCCTCCAAACTACTTTGTACGCAGTCGAAAGAAATCAGACAGGGCTGTCATCTGCAGCCAGCCAACAACTTCCCAGGAAACACATTTATTTAATTTTCTGGGCTAATGAATAGAATAAAAGGAGTGACTGCAGAGGGGGAGGCTGGAATTGGAGTGCAGGTGTTGCGATTGTTTCTACCGCTGAAGCAGAAAAAGCACCGGAGATCTTGGCTGCGAGGGGAGGCCTGTGTTACTCATCCAAGTATCGCAGCACAGGAAAAGTTTGATCTTTTTCTAAGCAGAAGAAGTTAAAAAAGTTTTTGAGATTCCTCCCAGCGTAGCCGAGGTGTGTCATCTTCTGCCAACACAACTGGCATTGAAGAGGATTTAGCTTTTGTTATGCAGCCAATGATTTACAATATTTCCGTCCTATAAGACGCATCTAGGATTTTGAGGAGTTAAAAAGAAAAAAAAAAAAATTCCGAACCAGAGCTCAAATAGCCCCCCCCCCTTCCTGAGAACTTCAAAGGACATGGCAGACCCCCCCCCCAATCATCCCAAAAAAGGGAGTTTAGAAGATCCCCCCATCCCCAAAAAACAAGCAGCATGCAGAATCCTGCTCTCTATATAACAGCATGCAGCCCCCAATCAACCATAGAACAGGCAGTGTGACAGATCACCCCCCATCTTCAACTGCCGCTGTGTCAGTTCAAAACTTCTTACTTGTTTCGCGTTCTAGAAGCCGCCATTCTCCACAGCCAGCGCACCGTAAAAAAACCCCTAGAAAGCTCTTACCTGCGCCGCGTTCCAGAGGAAGCCGCCACTCCTGGCAGCTGGTGTGCAGCAATGCATCATAGACATCGGTGCACTGCTCTGTATACTGTCGTTGATGATTTACACAGTGCAGCCGGCCGAGTGCCGACTCATCAATGACAGTGCACAGAGTGTGCGCCAATGTCATCGATGCATCGCCGCACACCGGCTGCCAAGAATGGTGGCTTCTTCCAGATAGTGGTGCAGGTAAGAAGTTTTTTTCTTTAACTGACCCAACGGCGGTCAGGGATGGGGTTCTGCCACATTACAAATATTGGGGGTCATGCTAAATATTTGGTGAAGCCAGTGTGACTTGTAGTGTGCATTGCGGTGTGGATTGCAACCTGCATCTCAGTGAGCTTTTTAGCTTTGAGACACAAAAAAATACAAAAAAATGTTTGCTCTACTTTTTCCCCCCAAATTACCTTTGGTGAGGCATTTTTACAGGTTAGGCACACTTGTTTTTAAGTTTGGAAAGGACAGAACCCTATGAACTATGCTGAAAAAAATTGTTGAAATCTTTAGCATAGTCCATAGGGTGCTGTTATTTCCAAACTTTTCCATCACTGGAAAAATAATGTACCTAAAGTGTGAAGTTGTAGAACCTCATTTTTGTGACACCACCCATGCTCTTTTTCTAGGTACTTTTGGCGGTAGTGTGTAGTACTAAGCAGAAGCAAAGAACTATTACAATTGCCAGTAGAGAGCTAAATAGAAGTGCCCTGAACGTGCCATGTGACAAGTGCCCTGAACTTGTCATGAAGCATCCAAATCACAGGCCTTCTTCTCTGCCCTCCTTAGCCATGTGTTATCCTGATTACTAAGAAGCAGGGTAACATCTCAGCAGGCATCCTGTAGAGATTTGTCAGTGGCTACAGTGAATCTTGACCTGATATACATTATTCTGTACCCAGGGTACTCTTTTGGTTTGTTGGTCTTGTACACTATTTTGTACGTTTTGTATCTTGTAAGTTGTCTTGGCAGGCTGTGGGGAGTGTCTTTCCAAATTGTGGGGTCCTCATCCTGAGTTTTATTGAAAGAAGTGCACACCAGGTAAGACGAGCCTTTGGGCAATGGACCCCTTCTTCAGGAGGAGGAAGACCCCACAAACAGAATCAAACTGATATGTGCCTTACTTTGTATTCTAAGTGACTATATATCCATGGTTATTAAGGGTGACTATTAGGCACAATACCTATAGCAACAAGTAGAAACCTGCATATTTCTAGCAATGAGCCATAGGCTAAGTTTATTTACTGTGATGGCTAATATCAACGGCTACTGTTTTCTGCACACGAAATGCACACACTTTAGTATCTAAGACCCAACTTCTGGTTGGGTGCACAGATCTATGTTTGTCGTACTTGTTGGCTCCAGACGGTAGACGGTAAATTACAAAAGCTGTTGGCAAAGATTGTGTAATGGTCTTTCTGTTGGTCTTAATGTTCATGTTTCGTGGTTATTTCACATGAAAACCTTTATTTGTCACTCTTTTTAAGTTTATTTTGGAATTTAGCTGATCTGAGTTGGCCTGGCATTAATTTTTGACTTGAATTGTATAGTGGTAGAAAGTTATAAAAGATGGAGATCATTGATAGTGGTGAAAATGTTGATTTTCAGGTTTTGTTTCTCCTTTTGATGACTTTAGATAGAACTTGGAAAGTCGTTGCTGTGAATGATGGGTGCTGCTTTTTAGGATATGCCACATAAACCCCTCATGCTCATCTACCCATGCCAAACCCGCTTCTGCTCATCCTCATCCTTGGTTACACAACCTGTGTAAAGTTCCCCCTAAAGTTTTCAGCTTGTTAAACCCCCACATCGCTTCGTATTTTGACAGGTTTTGTGAGTTTTGACAATCCTGCCAGTGCCCAGGCTGCCATCCAGGCCATGAATGGCTTTCAGATTGGCATGAAGAGGCTGAAAGTGCAACTCAAGAGGCCGAAAGATGCCAATCGCCCTTACTGAGATACTTCAGAAGCCTCTGGAAACAAGGACTAGCACAGGTAGGTCATCAGGAGAAAACGCTTTGCTAAGGCTAAGAAACTTGAGAGAAGTTAGAGATAACTAAATATGTATATGCATGGCATCATTTCTGCTGTCAATTTTTTGTTTCCAAATTGGTCAAACAAGAATCTAAAATTTAAGCAAATTAGTAGCAAATGTACACATTGGCGTTGATATGTGTGCAAACTTGAAGTTGATTAAGGTAGATAAGCCTTCACAAACAGTTCAGAAAAATGAGGCAAGGCTTAGAATTAAGGCTTAACAAGACTGGATTGACATTTCTGGCACTTATAGACTCAGAAAACCTGGCACCTTAATTCCCAGCCATACATATGTCACACCCTAAGCTGCACCCATTAGCAATCTGTATTTAAAACACTATAAATGAGAAGTGGTCTGCAATTAGACCACTTATCATATGACATTACTGCACAGCTCTGCTACCTTTTATGTCTCCCATCTATTTTATCAGTAAAAAGCGAAGTACCAGATTTGATTGTTGCGACCAGTGGTGGACTGGCGCCAAAAATCAGCCTGGGATTTTACCAGCACTTGGCCTGCCCATGACCAGCCAGTGGCAAGTGGCAAGTCAACCGGTGTGCTCCAAGGCTGAGGCTAATTCATTAGGGGCAGAACATGGCCAGGGGTTGCTTGGGTAAAGGGATATAGTGGTGAATGGGATGGGATGGCCTGGAATTGGATGGGAGTGTTAGTAAGCCCAGACTGCCCCAAAGCCATGCGGCCCACCGGGCATTTGCCCAGGGCTCCCTATAGCCAGCTCACCCTGGCTGTGGCGCATGTTGGGGAACAGAACTGAAACCCTGAAATTAACTTGACTTTACTACTTTACAAAGGGTCTTCTGCAGAGTTTTCACCCTTGTATTTTCTTTTCTTTAGCCACTGTATATTGTGGCTGTTGGCAAGTCAAACAGACAACGGGGTCGATTCAGAGCCAGGTGAGATAACCTTGCCTGCAGTGCAGGTAGCTGGCCACTAGAGGCAGTGCAGTGCTAATTCCTAAAACAGGACCCACCCCACTTCAGCTCTGCTTAGCTCTTTCAGTCTCACCTGACCTCTGTTTGTCACATATCTGCCCACATGACCTGAGCTCACGAACCTTTCCCTACCACTATCTATCTCTTCCCCTCCTCACCTATGCCTACCTCATCTCTTCTCATCCTCACTTTTACTCTCCTCATCTTTGTGTTTACCTCTTTTGGCAAACGTCTCACATTGACTTTAATAGGGAGTGCACGCTGCAACATACCCCGCTGTGTGAAATCCCCGGAGCACTGCTAATCTTACCTAATCCCAGCAGGTCCCATGATGCAATCTCAGCTGGTTCTGCATACCTGGCTTCTCTGCAGCCGTGCACATGCACTCGAACAGGGAGCCGTGGATGCGGCCAGCCGGCTGCACCTTTTTAAAGAGCCAATAGGCTTTCTTTGAAAATCTGGTCACCGCCGGGCCAACAGCAGCACCCGGCGGCTCGGACGGGGGGCCCTAAGGATAAGCAGTAGACCCAGAAATGGGTTTCCATCCGCTTTTAAGGTTACAGCTTTCTTGCAATAAACTGTTGGCGTTTTTGCTGCTTCCATTTTATTGCCTCCCCTTGAGGGGAAACTGTAAGACAATGCGGCCCCCCGTGCACAAAAGGTTGTGCACACCTGGTCTACTGGGTATAAATTTTCACCTGGCTCTGAATCAGCCCCTAGGCAGACAATCAAAGGGAATGGCAGTTTTCTCTCCTAAAAAAGGAGTGAGAATTCTCACCTGGCTCTGAATCGCCCCCATTGTGAGAGCACTTTTGACATTCCACAGTTAGACATGTTTGCATGTTTCCAGTATCCTGAAAAAACATTAAAGCAGAATCCTCAAGCAATGTTGTACTGAAAAGTAGGAAAAGAACCCGTTTACCAAGGTGTTTGGCGAGTATTGCCTCAGGCTCCTCCCATGTATGACAGACCTCACATCCTAACCTCAAATCAGTCTCACTCACCCAAACTTATCATTTTTACTAGGATAGATTTAAAGTGCTACTGCAGGCAAAGGTAATTGTTACACTATTATGTCGGGCTACGTCTGCTGTTGTCCTAAACTGTTTTCCCTTTTTAAATTGAAGAAGAAATGGCCAGGATATTGAGGTTTTCATGATGATTTCACGAAGTAGGCGCAGCCCTTGGATCTGTGATGCTGCATAATAATCAGCATAATGGGCGGCAATGTGGTGAATCTGAAGGAGGAGGCGGAGGGAGGGACTGGAGAAGGGAGGGACCAGCAATCCTGTCCGACTCTGCTGAGCTGACTGGGGGACGGAATGAAAAAGAGAATGTCATTGGCTGAGCCTGTAAATCCCGATATCTCGGCCATTTCTGCTTCAATTTAAACATGGAAAACAGTTTAGGACATTGCCAAATGTAGCTCAACGCAATGGTGTAACAATTACCTTTACCGGCTGCATCACTTTAATGTGTCCATAGGTGGCTGGATATACTGAAGTATCATTGCTTGTCAACTACGTAGTTATTTATTGCATTGAGAATCCTCACTTAGAGAGCTTCATCTCAAAGACCATTTTGGGTCCAAAGGAGGACACAAGTTCTCTCTCAAGTGGGAACCCTCTACCTGGACTTTGACCAACCAAAATAATTTTGTAGGCCACCTCTTCTATGTATACTTAGGCTGGGAGTCTTTATACTAGTTAAAGTAGTGGCCTTTTTCCACACACCTCAGATCAGGGGGCTCAGGACTCTTTGCTCACCTTTTACACAATTCTTCTGTATACGGTAGATGGTGTTGCCCCACTTCCACAAACAAAGCCACGTGAATATTCCTGGCCAAAATTTCAGGCTTCCAATGTGGGTTCCAATCCCAGTTGGGCTTGGAGATGCTGCAGGATATTGCATGAGCTTTACCTAGCTATTAGTAAGCTAAACTTTTTATCATTCAGACCAAAATCTAAAGGTGGTGGAGGCCCTTGGGCAGTAAAATTGGTGCAAGCCGCTGAATCAGGAATTTAGTTCCCTTTACAGTAATACAAATCTTTTAAAAAATCCAGCACGCCAAACCCCGCAGTGAATTTTTTTTTTTTAATTAGCTTTTACTATTGTTAAATAATATCAGTAAATAAAGCACTTATATGGGGAAACAAGGTCCCATTCCTGAACCCCACAACTGTGCCACATTTTGGGGGGTTCCCCCTTTGTCAAGCAGTGACAATTTTTTTCATGGCCTTGCTGGGTTTTTTCAAGATTTGCAATACATATGTTTGGGTATCCCAGCGTCCCTTCCGTGCACCAACCTAACCCTGCTCTAAATTTGATCAAGAATTGGAGCTATGTGAAATTATAACTTCTTTGGATTTACCCTTTAAAGTAATAGTCCGGTTAATTCTAAAAGTCTGCAGTTGATTGGCGATAGTCTCGCGTGCCCACGTGCTGCCCATGCCTGATCCCCTGTCACCGGACAGCCTCCTGAATGAAGAATGGCCACCCCCCGCCATCAGTCGATGATGATGATGATGGCACGTCCACTTTTTTCACTACAACTGCAGACTGGCTGTGCCTGAAAAAGTCCCAGGCTGACAGCCAGTTATGATCTGTACCCAGAAAATGTGGCCCTGTCAGCAGTTGACAGTGGAACCTTGGGCCCCAAAGTGGTGGGGACCCGGGGCTAGAGCCCATATCGGCCAGTATTAAAAGTGGACCAAAACCGGACCTAGCATCTGTAAGATATTAGGTCCAGTTAAATAGCCAACCCATTTGGGAATTCCCATTGCCGGTGCGCCACTTTGCTAAACTCCTTCAGTCGGACGATATTCTTTCCTTGCCGGTGAACCCACGGTGCATGTGCGCCAGGCGGCACATTCTTGGTCTGTTCGTGGCTGTGTCCACTATAACTTAATGGCTGGCATGACCCCACACAGCCATAGAGGAATGCAGAGGGTGATACCATTCAGTTTCTTTAGCTGCACATCAGCATGTAAAGCCAAAGAAGCTGATTGGCGCAAAGCCACACCTACAATGTGGGAATGCTGTCGAGGTAGGTATATTGGGCGATTGACGGAGTTTACACAGAGGGCATCCCAATGGTACGGACCAAAACCCAGGATAGTGAAAATCCAGAGTTTAGTCCACTTTAATCCTGCCCTGGAGATGGATTTTCCTGGCAAATGTTTTACTAATCATCTGACTGAGTCGAAAAATAGAGCAAGGCCACTGACAATAACTTACAAAGGGTTTAAATAATTTGGTTACATTTTAAAGCCAGTGTAGATTTTTAATTTAAAGCTATAATGAAACATTTTACTTTGTCTTACGTAGAGCTTTCTATAGACTTTAATACTCTTTAATATAGAGAGTGTGGCGTGTCGTCGCTGCTCTCCCGAACCCTTTGAATTACCCTTGTAGAGCATTAAAGATTGATGGGCCCGCGCGCGCAGAAAATTCAGATTGCTGCTTTAAGACATCACCTAGGAATGGCTAATGCCTTGAACAAGACATATGGAGAAATAAAGGAAGACAATTAAGAAATCCACCATCTAAATCACAGCTGACATGATAGATTCTTTAAATATAACTGTGTTTGAGTCGGAGTCAGCATTGTGTGTGTGCAGTTTGCGGAAGATGGATGAGCGAATCCGGCCTGCTAATTTGAGCCTAAGTGATGAACACAAGTCCTCCTTCCATGGCATTATTTGCAGTCTGATTTCTTAACCTGCTCACAGCCTGGAAGGCCTGGATCCTGGGAAAGTTTTGGTCCAGGGTTTTAATCCGACTTGCCCATGCGAGTCGGGATGGTAATCTTCCTTACCTCCAAATCGCTATGCATCTATGATATGGTCCGATAAGACATTTTTGAGCTAGCCAAACAGCATGAAGTCTACTGTTTGCATCATGTGCCCTGTGGGGATTATAAGAGCGACAGATCTCACAGTGTTATATGGGCCCCGGTGATGGCTAAGCCAACCGGACGGTTAAGCCACTGAGCGGTGCCGAAGGGAGCCAAGTGTGCCACTGGCCGCATCCCCTGCTCAACTCCTAGCCGTCGCGTGCCCACTTCCCCCATTCAGAAATGACAGGCTAGGGTCCGCGCGTGGCTAGAGGTGAGCTGGGATGCGGACATAGTGCAGATGCGGCGAGGACCTCAAGACAAGGTGAGTGAAACGGGGCTTCTGTGGGTTTTACACAGCAGGGCATCCCAATTCAGGAGTGGAACTCGGATGGCCCTGGAGTTTTTTAGGCCTCCAAGAGCCTCTGATGTTCCTGAGATGTCTTAACACATAAGTTATTGAAAAGCATTGAAGATTTCAAGATAACATTGTTTACTACCCCCCCACCCCCCTTGGGAAAAGTATAAAAGGAGCAATTTCAAAGCACCCGGAAATCTCTGATTGATGTAAAGTATGTTAGGCAAAATGGATTTCTTTGCAGAGACAGCAGCTGGACCCCTGTGACTTGCTGTGCTCACTCACACTGAGTAGCTAACTTTTGTGGTCCTGGAGGAATGGCAGGCTAATTTTGGAGCCATGTTTCAGCATCTACCCTACATGGCTGAAAATGGAGGAGAGGCATATGAGACAGGCAGCAGGTGAGTTTGCCGTTGGGTTCACAGTTTCTTTAAAAGAAACCCATGGGTGACCGCTAGGTTGACAGCACCCTGCTCCACCTGAACACACCGATGTGCATAAGAATGACCTTCATCTCATATGTAAGAGCATGTCCTCTTATGTGAGCTCACTATCTCATGTGGAAAGCTCACCATCTTGGTGGGCCAGTGTTCACTGAAGCTTGGTGAACTCTCCAGCTCAAACTGGGCCAGGATCCTGGAAATCTCTGGTGGGCCCCTGAACTCAGAGACTCCTCTATCCCCCAGTCAGATGCCCTTTGCCCTGGACATCCTGACTGACATGGTTCAACAGCCATGGCGCTTTGTCTATTGCGGCAGATGTTTCTTAAATTAGTCCTTGTGTGCAGCCCCAGTGCACAGATGTAGAATTATGTGGACAGATGGTAAACCAGGAATTGAAGGTACTGTCAAAAAAAGTCTAACGCCCCATCAACACCCCCTAGGATAACAACACCCTACTCCATCTAAACACCCCAAAAGGCATCCATATGCATAAGAATGACCTTCTTAGGTGTAAAAACACCTTATGTGAGCCCACTGTCTCCTGTGGCAAGCTCACCATTTTATTTGACCTGTATTCACTGAAGCTGGGTGAGCTCTCCAACGCTAGGCTCAAAATGGCCCAGACAGGATCAAGGAAATCTGTAGTGGATCCTTGACAACAGGGGCTCCTCTATCTCCTCTAACTAGGAATTGACGTACTGTCAAAAATGATAATGTTGTTATGAGATACCTGTAGGGTGGGCCCACAGAGTCAGTCCCACTGACTACAACCTCACATTGTTCACACAATCAGAAGCACCTGGTTGGGTTTAGAAGTGGAGAGCTTCTCCATGTGAGGTGGACACAACACCCTGCTCCATCTAAACACTCCAAAAGCTATCCATATGCGTAAGAATGACCTTCATAGGTGTATCTCCTTATGTGAGCCCACTGTCTCCTGTGGCAAGCTCGACATTTTGTTTGATCAGTATTCACTAAAGCTTGGTGAGCTCTCCAACTCTAGGCTCAAATTGGCCTACACAGGATCAAGGGAATCTCTGGTGGACCTTTGAACACAGGGGCTCCTCTATCCCCCAAAGGGCCCTTTGCCCTGGACATCCTGACTCACATGGTTCAGCAGCCCTGGCACTTTATCTAATAAAACTGACATTTCTTAGTTTTGGCCCTATGTGCAGGCCCAGAGCACAGATGGAGCATTTTGTGGACAGAACTAGGAATTGAAGTACTGTCAAAAATGATAATGATGACATGAGATACCTGTAGGGTGGGCCCCCAGAGTCAGTTCCACTGACTACAGCCTCACATTGTCCACCTGTACACACAATAAGAGGCACCTGGTTGGGTTAGAAAGTGGAGATCTTCTCCATGTGAGATGGACAAATGTGCCAATGACACGGATACATTTGTCACAAACTAGGAACTAACTACCCTCTAAGTGTGGGGAGCTCTTAGGATGAGTAATGCCACCTAAGGGCACATGAGGCACAGAGTAACCTGCCACATTTTACTGAATTAACCCCTTAGACTTGAATAAACCCCAATCAGCGTGACACTTTCCAGTTAGCACAATGAGACTTGCTGAATTGTGTGTTCCTTTTTGTATCGTGTTTAATACTTTTACTGTTTCAGTAACAAAATAAGTAAAATAAGTAAGCCATAAAAGCTCTATTTCTTCGCATGCAGGTGTCTTTTAGGATCTTTAAATCAAATTGAGATATTTTAATATCATATTGATGAAGAGCCGTAGGGCAGACTCCTGTTTAGTTTATTGTAGATTTTTATCTTACAGTCAACAAATTACTCTGTATTCACCTAAAACGGTTTTAATTGGAGCATTATCTCACAGCGATTACACCGCATTTCCTGAGTATGCTAATTAGACAGCCACTGGCTAAGGAAAACATCCACTCATCTTGCCTACTGATTGCCAGAAGCAGAATATATGTAATGTACTTACTCTGCTGTAGAGCAGGGGTTGTTTACCTCAGTAAGATGGCTTCAAGAGCTTGAAGAAGGCAGATTTTTGTTGTGTTTTATCTTTTTGTAGGACATTGCGTGCACTTTTTTTTTTAAAGTGATGTTCTCACCTGTTATATAGTCATTGCCTGGCTGCTCATTACTGCTATGCAACTCCTAATGTAAACAGTGGCCATGCTGTACCCGGGGGGGGGGGGGGGGGGGGGGCAGAGTGTAGACGCTGTGCTCCACTAGGTGTTAAGGGGTCCGGACCCATCGGACCAGCCCCATGGGTGCGTCTGACTCAACACAAATACATAGAACATAGAAGGTTGACGGCAGGAGGAGACCATACGGTCCATCTAGTCTGCCCTTATGTGTATACTGTATGTTCTCTTTATCTTAGGATAGATGTGTGCTTATCCCAGGCATGTTTACATTTACTGTCGATTTTTCAACTACCTCTGCTGGAAGCTTGTTCCCGTCATCTACTACTCTTTCTGTAACATAATATTTCCTAACATTGCTCTTGATCTTTCCTCTGACTAGCTTCAGGTTGGGCTCCTTGTTCTGTCATTGTTTCTTCATAAAAACACTTCCTTCCTGAACCTTATTCCCTCCTGTCACATATATAAAGGTCTCCATCATGTCCCCCCTCTCCCTTCTTTCCTCCAGACTGTACAAATTAAGTTCTTTAAGTCTCTCCGGCCTTTGGACCCGTTTTATTTGAATAATGTCTTTTTTGCAGGTACAGTCTCCAGAACTGCACACAGTATTCTAGCTGTGGCCTCACCAGGGCTCTATACAGCTGCATCACAACCTCCCTCTTCCGACTGGTGATGCCTCGAGCTATGCAGCCGAGCATCCTGCTTGCTTTTCCTACTGCCTGACTACACTGTCCACTCATCTCGCAGTACAAGCATGGAGGCATCAGCTCCAGACGTGATACAGCTCCTATAGACATCTCTTTCCTATAAGCTTTAGGATTCTAGGGTGGCCTATCAGGTGACAAGCCACCCAGGAGTCTTGTTGACTCTTCAGCATGGAATAATGTATTTCTCATTAGTCCTTTGGATCATATTGACCAAGAACCACTCTTTAAAGTGGACCTTCACCCTAAATAAGAGCCTATCTTATATGTTTCCCACACCCTGTACACACAGATTGCTCACATTAAAAATCATCCTACCTGCATCTACTGCATGTTATGAGCCTTTAAACATCCAAGATGGCGGCTCATGGAGCATCAGGCAGCCTGCAAACAGGAAGTTTCTTCTGACTATGTCGCTCTGCATTCTGGGATTGCTGTCCTTTCCCTGACCCCAGCTCTGCTCTTTCTGTGCAAAGCACAGCTTATCCCCCTCTCCACTCCTCAGTATGTGTAATGCTTCTGAGTCAAAATCGCGGTGCCCATATCCAAGAGTCCTGAACAAAGTTGCAGCCCGGTGGGGGAAAGAATAATAAGAGAATAAAAACTTAAAATATATTAATTTTAGATGCTAGGGAATAGTTTTTTTTCCCTATATCCAGTCCAGGTCGTCCCAGAGTAATGACATGTGGGTATTCCGCCCCCAGGGGGCG
Source organism: Gastrophryne carolinensis (assembly GCA_027917425.1). Taxonomy (NCBI): domain Eukaryota; kingdom Metazoa; phylum Chordata; class Amphibia; order Anura; family Microhylidae; genus Gastrophryne; species Gastrophryne carolinensis. The sequence continues at coordinate 636,188,778 of CM051234.1, forward strand.
CTCGACTGCAAGATCAAAAGCTGTCGCTCCTCCTGGCCCCTTACAAAAGCCGGTGTCTCTCTATAATTTCCCAGTGTTCATCTTGCAGTCTGGCTGCTGAAGATCGTTGGATACTCTCTCCTGGATTTTGGCAGCTGAGCGGGGCCTCCTAGCCCCTCGGCCACTGCGGACCCTATTACCACTGATCCCGTGGACCCACAATTGCCTCCCAGCCATGGCTGATTGGGACTGTGACGGTATGGAGAACACCGGGGTCAGGCATTTGGCAGAGCTAGGCTCTGGGCCGCAGACCCTGATTAAAGGGTAGTCGGCCATAGGCTGATGGTGAGCCTATAGGGGGGGGACCACTTATTGCTTACTGGCTTCATACCCTCCCTGCCCCACAAGCTTTATTACTGTGTATTGTGTTTGGTGAGACAGTCACTTTACTGTTACTCTGCGCATTTTTATTCATACCTCCCTCGCTCCCTCCCTCGAGTTTGTCTCCTGCGCCTCTCTCCCCTCCATCTTGAGGTGATACACTGTGAGGGGGGGGGGGGGACAGCGCTCAGCGGTTGTAAGGCCGCCACTTCTGCTGACAGCGGCGGAGGTGCGGGCGCGTGCGGGCGGCGGAGGTGCCGGGGGGTGCTTTGTACGGGGGCCCCGCTGTGGGCCGCCCAGTGGCATTGTGGATTGCAGGGGCATCATCCTCCATCTTGGGGCAGCCCTTCAATATGTCTGGGGCGGGTGCTCATTTTCGCGCCACCGCGGGGGGGGGGGGGTGACCACACGATGACGCACTTTTCGCGTTACCGCCGTGCGGCCCGCCCCTCGAGGAAAGCGCAGAGCTGCTGGTTCTGCGCCATCTTGCTTGCTGCCTCCCCTGCCCGCCTGCCTGGGATCCCTCCGGTTTGCTGCTGGCTCTGTCGGTGTCGTGAGTCCCTCTTGATAATATCATTGTTTTATTTAGTATGCGCATATGCTGTGGGATACTGACTTTTTGCTTGTGTCATTTAGGTGGGCCCTTTGATTGATTGAGGGTTGTGGTTCCTCCCGGTCCCCTGCCCCCCTTCTCCCCTTCTCCCTTTTATGAAGAGGGATCACACAAGAGGGACTATATAAGTGGGCTAATTAGGTTTGGACCGTCAGTGCCTTGTAACCTGCATACCATTTTTTTCTAATCACCATAATGAAGGCATCTGGGGATAGTGAGCTGAGGGCCCCATCTGGGCGGGTAAAGCTCTGCCCCATGTGCAGTACAAGCCTTCTGGGCGGATTCAGCACTGTTTGTACCACTTGGGCCAGGAGCGTTATTTTGGAGCATGATCGGGCGGGCGTCCCTGCCCCTAGCCCTTTATTGCTTGCGGCCCCTCCAGAACCCCCGCTGCTGCACTCAGCCCCCAGTGAGGGGGAAGCCAGCAGGGGGTCCCATGTTGATTTGGCATTTAGGGTGGCCAGTCTCGAGAGACAGATCTCGCTAACGGCTCCTAAGAAGGTCACGAATAAGAGGCGGCACATTGAGCCCGTTTACTCGGATAATGATGATGATCTTTTTGTTGGTCTGGGCTCTGTGGAGGAAGGTGGGTTGCCAGATGATTCCCGTTCCACTGTGGATTATATTGCTCGTGAGGATAGTTTGTCTGGTTCCTCCTTGGATGAGGATGCGTGGCTCCCTGATGACACAGAGAAATTGCTTGCTTCAGTTTTTGAGACTTTTCATATTGTCCCTCCAAGAGCGGCTAAGAGGAAGCAGGGTGATTTGTTTAGGCCCAAAAGACAGAGGCGAGTCTTTCCAGAGCAGGCCCATTTTTCTAATATGATTTTCAAGGAATGGGAAAGGCCTAACAAGCTACCGTCGGTGCCTAAGGGCCTGGATAGGCGGTATCCCTTCCCTGAGGAGCTGGTCCGGCTATGGTCTTGTCCTCCCGAGGTGGATTCCGCTGTGTCGGGGTTGTCCAACACTAGTGTTATGCCTTCACCTGATACCGCTTCCTTACGTGACCCAGCTGACAAGCTCATGGATCAGCTGGTCTGTCATGCCTTCACCTTTGCTGGTGCCTTGTTTCGGCCTGTGTGTGCCGTGGCTATTGTCTCCCTGGCCATCAGAAAGAAGGTGAGACGCCTTGTGGATAGCGCTAAGACTCACAAGCGGGTGGAGGAGTATAAAGACCTCTAGGCTTGCGTGGATTTCATTGCCTTTGTTGTTTCTGCCGTGGATGATGGTGTCCGGCTTGGTGCCAGGATTTCGGCCCTGCTTGCTGCACTGCACCACTCGCTCTGGTTGCGGCAATGGTCGGCTGATGCCGCGGCCAAGAAGTCACTCACTAGTATCCCCTTCGTGGGGCACAGGTTGTTCGGGGAGCGTCTGGACCTCCTGGTCAAGAATGGTAGACTCCCTCAGCGACGAAAGCCTACGCGGCCCTTTCGGGGCTCTTCTGCCTATCGCTCCTTTCGAGGAGAAAGAGGTTCTTCATTTTCAGGGGCCGCAGAGATACCTGTGGAAGAGGTAGGTCCCGGGGGCGATCCAATCCCGCTTGGGGAGCCAAGTCCAAGCCCCCTGCCAAGGCCCCTCAGGCATGAGGAGGCTCCCTCACCCATCCCGGTGGGGGGACGGCTTCTGCTATGTGCACGTCTCAGATCGGTGGATTCAGGAGGTAGTGTCCTCCGGTTACAAAATAGAGCTGGCAGTCAAGCTGCCCACAAAATTTCTTCGGTCTCGGATATCCCAAAACCCATTGAAGGCACAGGGCCTGAGAATGGCCATGCAACACCTCCTGCAGTTGGGTGTGATTTGTCCTGTACCTCGTCAGGAACAGGGTCAAGGTTACTACTCCAATCTGTTCACAGTTCCCAAGAAGGACGGAACGTTGAGGCCTATCCTGGACCTGAAGGGTCTCAACAGGTTTGTCAGAGTCAGACATTTCCACATGGAAACCTTACGGTCAACGGTGAGCTCGCTTTGGCCCGGCGACTTCATGACCACGGTGGACATCAGGGATGCTTATCTGCACATTCCAATATTCCAGGGGTATCAGAGGTTCCTGAGGTTTGCTCTGGAGGATCAGCATTACCAGTTTGTGGCACTGCCATTCGGGATATCCTCAGCCCCGTGTCTGCACCAAGGTGCTGGCGGCCATCATGGCTATCCTGGGGAACCAGGGCATTCGTGTGCTGCCCTATCTGGACGATTTACTGATTGCGGCTCAGTCTCTTCAGCAGGCCGAGAGCGATACCCGGACGGTGTTGTCCACTCTCGAGGTCTTCAGCTGAGTAGTCAATTACCCAAAGTCTTTTATCACTCCCTCAACAGTGAGGTCCTTCCTGGGCATGACGATAGACACCTCTCAGGTCAAGGTTTTTCTGCCGCAACAGAAGGTGTTGAGCCTCCAGACGCAGGTGCAGGCCTTGCTGTCTTGTCAGCAGCCATCGATCCGTCTGGGGATGAGACTGGTGGGACTTATGGTGTCATGCTTCGAGGCAGTGCCCTTCACCCAATTTCACATGAGACCTCTTCAGTTGAACCTGTTGACCGTCTGGGACCGGATGCAGGAGTCGCTGGAACAGGAATTTTCACTGTCCCCCCTGGCCAGGCAGTCCCTCTTGTGGTGACTGGACTCCAGAAATCTATTGGTGGGCAAGTCCTTTCTGACTCCCCGGTGGGAGATAGTTACCACGGATGCCAGTCTGACTGGCTAGGGAGGCGTTTGGCAGACGCAGAAGATCCAGGGTCAGTGGGGTCCGCAGGAGAACCGCTTACCCATAAATCTCCTGGACTGAAAGCGATCCGGATGGTGCTTCTTCGCTTGACTCCCCATTTAAGGGGTTGTACGATCCAGGTTCGCTCGGACAATCAGACGGCGGTCGCCTACGTCAATCACCAGGGAGGGACTCGGAGCAAGCAAGCCCTCAAGGAGATTACCCAAATTCTGACTTGGGCAGAGGAGAATGTTCCCTGCATTTCGACGGTTTACATCCCCGGAGTAGAAAACCAGGAGGCAGATGCCCTGAACAGGAACGCCTCACGCCTGGGGGAATGGTCTCTCGGCAACAAGACCTTTCACACTCCGCTGGGGTCAGCCGGACGTGGACCTGTTTGCGTCCAGACACAATCACAAGCTCCCAAGATTCGTCTCCCTGTCAAGAGATCCTCTGGCCATTGCCACAGACACTCTGGCGATTCCTTGGATGGAGTTCAGGCTCCTTTATGCATTCCCTCCATATAGTTCAGATGTATGAAGCCTCCCTACTTTGAGCGACATAAGGATAAGTTGGTTTTTCGATTTAAACCTGATTTTTTGCCTAAGGTCGTGTCTCCCTTTCACCTTAATGAGGAAGTTGTCTTACCTTCTTTGCGTCCAGCACCGACTAATTCTAAGGAAAGGACCCTCCATGCCTTGGATGTGGTCAGAGCCAGTATTAGAAGTATTACCTGGTTGCGACTGAATCCTTCAGGAAATCGGATTTGCTCTTTGTCCTAACAGAGGGCTCTAGGAAAGGTTTGCCACCAGCCAAGTCCACTATCAGTAAGTGGATCAGACAGGCGGTGGTGCAAGCATATTCTGCCAAGGAAAAGGAAACCCCTTTTCGTATTACAGCTCATTCTACTAGAGCTATTGGTGCCTCCTGGGCTTTTCAGCACCAGGCATCTGTTGAACAGGTTTGTAAGGCCGCCACTTGGTCTTCAGTTCATACCTTTACCAAGTTTTACAAGGTTGATATTAGGGCCTCAGCTGATGCTGTCTTTAGCCGAAAGGTGCTTCAGGCGGTAGTGAAATTAACTACATGCTGTTCCGCACTGGGGGTCCGATCCTGCCCTATATGGACACTGCTTTTGGATGTCCCACATGCCATTACTCTGGGACGCCCTGGACTGGATATAGGGAAAAATACAATTCTGTGAAACTCACCTGTAGAATTGTTTTTGAGTATATCCAGTCCAGGTCGTCCCACCCCGCCCTTTGTTCATTATCTCTGTTTGCCTGTTATGGTGATTACCATTTGTATTCTTGGACTTGTTGTCCTTAAAGTTCTTTGTTAGAGAGAACATAGCTGAAGCTATGTGACGTAACATGGTTTCTTGGCCTCCCGGCCTGTCTCTTCTTACTGCTTTTTAACCACTGGGGAATGATAGAGAGACACCTGCTTTTATAGGTGGCCGGGAGGAGCGAAAGCTTTTGATCTTGCAGTTGAGCGCCCCCTGGGGGCGGAATACCCACATGTCACTACTCTGGGACGACCTGGACTGGATATACTCAAAAACAATTCTACAGGTGAGTTTCACAGAATTGTATTTTAACTGTTTGGGCTTTTCATTAAATCATGCTGAAGGTCCGGTTTAAATAGGCTTGCATGAATGTATGTAGGTTAATTTTTGAGGGAGGTTGGGAAGGTTAAGAATCTATTTAAAAAGGTTCATGGGAGCAGCCATGATGGGATTACTGTGGCTGTCACCCCACTGACTTCCATTGAGAGGAGAAGGGAGGGTGGAGTGCTGTGTCTCATATATCTTTTTAGACTGGACTGTTGCTTTAGGTTCTCTTTTGCTGCCTGTCAGCAGATGACCCAACAGGAATCAAACAGAGAATTCACGGTTGACACCTACTTTTTTTTTAGTTTCTGTTGTCTTAAAACTAGTGGTGCATCTAGAATTCAAAGATCTGGTCAGAATCTTTCATTAACCTTGTGCCAGGTCCTGAAAGCATTTTGGGCAGGCAAGTGAGCTAAAGAAATTTCACTGTAACCCCGGCTTTTGGGCCCATATTTAAAAAGGTGGTCAAATATAATGTGATCTAATTGAAACTGATTATTTCAATAAGCTTTTTATGATTGTGTTTTTAGTAGATGAAATGTTGTTCAGGAGAACACCTTAAAGCGGATCAAAACCTGTGAATTTAACTTTTCCGGGTTTTGTTCTGGGGGCATTCTGAATTGGAATGCCTCGTTGTGTGAAACCTCCCAAAAAAGCCAGTATTCACTCACCTCTCCTCTCCTCGTCCAATCAGCTGTTTGCCTTGACTATGTCATTGGGCAAACTGCTCTGGTTTTGTTCAATGGGGAGCCACATCCCCAGCAGCGTGCGCACTCCCACCCCAGCCTATCTGATAGCTGGGGCCGAGACGCCAAAAGCTCGTAGATACAAGGGATACGGCAGAGATTTTCCCCACTAGTGTGATACCTCCCATGAAACCATCAATAGGGTGCAAAGTCTAAGGGCTCAAAGGGATCCTGCTCAACGTCTGAGAGCACTTGTTCTAAATTTCAACTGGTGCTGTCTGTTTGGACAGGGTACTGTTTGGATAAATGTGGCATGTTGCTAGTATGTGGCAGAGACCCCATAGTCTAGCCTCATGGACTCATGTTGGAGGCTCCTTATGCCTGATTTTTTCCGGGGTACTGCTATGTAGGGACCATGAGTGCTGGTGTGTGCCTAGCTAGAGGTGTGCTGGGGATTTGTCCACAGTGCAGAGATGCGGTGCGGGCTAATAGAAGAGGTGAGTGGATCAGGCGATCCGGGGGTTTCACACAGTGATGGATACCAATTTTGGATGCTCCCAAAAGAGTTCTGTTGATTCGAAGTGGGGTGTTGCTCCTATAGTGGGTGTATCCACCATGGCTTTGATCTGTACGTGCAATACTATAGCCTGAGCTGATAAGCACATCCATTGAAGGCCTAGGAAGCAAAAGTAAGGCTGGACTCTATGGGATGGGCTGGTGATGGGCTGACGGGGGCAGGTAAAATCCCAGGCTAATGTCTGACCTCAGGCCGTCCCTTTGTACAATTCCTAAGGAGCCCGTCTGTCTCTATGTCTCTAGTGATCGTAATACTTGGTGTATGAGAATCATCATTGATGCCTATATTTGCATGCCTTGAAATGCTACGGCCATGCAGCGATGCATAAAGCTATTTCCAATGTTTTTGCAGCTAGTTTAGGTTGCGTGCCAGTAATTTTTAGATTTGCTCTAAATAAACTCAGCCAGAATGTACTTTGTGCGTGCTCATTATTCCCGCCTCGGATAGCGCTACTTGCAGGGGAGAACAGGCCCCGAACAGTATCACTGATGGCAAATGATAACCATCCATATTTCTACATGCCGTTGCCGGCATAAGATTGTTTTTTAATGAGTGCAAACTGCCTCCCTGTCACGATTTGGTGCGAGTTGCCGCAGCTTTCCTGCACCGCAGTGTTGCAGGGCCATGTTCCTCCATCAAAATAATCCAATTTAAAGAAATGATTCATATTAGCCGGTGCATCTGTCTGAGGCCGGAGCAGGGCCCGAGCATTCTTTTAATAAATGATCTTCATTAAATTGGCCTGAAAATATAATCTGGGGAGAGACGGATGATGAGCGCATGGGAAAGAATAAGCAAACGGAGTTAGCAGTCCGCTATTGTCATTTATTCCGGTCAGGTCTCGGAACCAGCGCTTGTTTGCTGAAATTTTAATTTTGTTATGAAGACACCAAATCCATCAGGGAGGCCAAGCAGAGACATTTCTTGCTGCTGTTGTTTTGTAAGGGAACAGCTGACGCCTGGCTTGTACAGTAAATGCTATTTCTGGAAGGAAAAGGCAAAGAGCCGCACATGCCTGGCATTGCTGCAGCTGGAAAGCTTACTGGGAATTTCTCCTTAAAGCCCAACTCAAGTCCAGTTTTATTATCAGAAATATAGAGAGCACATATCAGAGCATCTGCTGCAGGGGTCCTCGTCCCCATGGTGTTAAATTGGAAACAACAGACAAGCTTTTGGGCAAGGCCCTTCGTCAGTTCAGGATGCGGACAAAAATGTACTTTATGAAGCTGTTAAGGGTAGCTTGACAGCCCATAACATTATATGTTGGGACAACACCTATAACCCCCCCCCCCCCCCCCCCCCCCCTCTGTCATCAGTTTTCTTATACCTGCCTTTAACTTACTGAGAAAATCTAATATCACATCCTTTTTTGCTTACTTCAAAACTAAATAAAGTCAAACAAGTCAAAATACTTACCCCGGGGGCACCCTGATTTTCCCACCACTGTTTGAAAAACTCTAGAAAGTCCAGTGGCCACTGAAATTTCTCGAGTGCTCAGAGACCCTGAATTAAGGCCAGAGTAGGCCTCAGTGCCCATGGTCAAAAAGTTGATTAAGACCTTAGATCTACTGAATGCACCTCCCACTGAGGCATCCAGGTTTGTGGAGTGCCCAAAGACCCTGATTTAAGGCCAGAGTAGGCCTCAGTGCCCATGGTCAAAAAGTCGAATAAGACTTTAGATCTATTGAATGCCCCTGCCACTGAGGCATTCTTATTTGCCCCACTGACATGACCACCAGTGACCACACAGGTTTGTGGAGTGCCCAAAGACCCTGATTTAAGGCCAGAGTAGGCCTCAGTGCCCATGGTAAAAAAAGTAGATTAAGACTTTAGCTCTACTGAATGCCCCTCCCACTGAGGCATCCAGGTTTGAGGAGTGCCCAAAGACCCTGATTTGAGGCCAGAGTAGTAGGCTTCAGTTTCTATGGTCCAAAAGTTAAATAACAATTTATACTTATTAAATGTAATATCCTTGGAGCAACCTGATTTGCCTCGCTGCTTAAAAACTGAAAAAGATTCAGTCCTCCATTGACCCCAGTGACCCCTCAGGTACGCGGAGTGCCCAAAGACCCTGATTTGAGGCCAGAGCATTGGAGCTTCAGTTTCCACGGTCAAAAAGTCAAGTTTTAGACCTGCTGAATGTCCTACACCCTGGGGCATCCTGCTATGCCACTTCTTACCCTGTGTCCCAAAAGTTAAATAAAAATGTATCTCTGGGGCAACCTGATTTGACTCACTGATTAAAAAAAGCTGGAAAGATCCATGACCTCCAGTGACCACTCAAGTTTGACGAATGCCTAAAGACCCTGCTTGGAGGCCAGAGCATTGGAGCTTCAGTTTCCACGGTCAAAAAGTCAAGTTTTAGACCTGCTGAATGTCCTACACCCTGGGGCATCCCGCTATGCCACTTCTTACCCTGATTGGAGGCCAGAGTAGTAAGCTTCACAGTCCAGTAGACAAAAAATACATTAGGCCTGCAAAACGTCCTACCCCTGGGGCATCCTGATTTGACTCGCTTCTAAAAAAAGCCAAATGAACTCCAGCGGCCACTAAGGTTTGCCCAATGCTCAGAAACCCTGTTTGGAGTCCAGAGTAGTAGGATCTAGGTGCTATGGTCCAAAAGTCAAATAAGAATTAAGATTTGCTAAATTACTTACCTGCCTCACTCCTCAAAAAATCCTAGAAAAATCACAGCCCCATGACTTCCATTGGCCACTCGGGTTTGTTGAGTGTCCAAAGACTGTGATTGGAGGCTGGAGTAGTAGGCTCAGTTTCCACAGTCCAAATGTCGAAAATTTTGAAAGATTGAAGCCCACATGACCTCCAGTAGCCACTCAGGTTTGCGCAGTGCCCAAAGACTCTGATTGGAGGCCAAAGCAGTAGTTTTAGTTTCCATGGACAAAGAGAGAAATAAGACTTTAGACCCGCTGACTGCCCTACCCCTGGGTCATCCTGTTTTGCCACCTTGCGCATGTGAGAGCCACGGCTGCATCCCTGCTAGCCATCTAGCAGGGTGTGTGCCCACGCCAGGCGTTTGTGAAGGGCTGGCGCGGGCACGTACCCTTTTAAAGGGAACCGGGGAATGCGGCTGCCAGCGCGCTCGGAGCTGCTAGCCTTAGATAAAGGCTTAGATGACGTGACGTCCGCGGCTCCGAGCATGCTGTTTGGACAAGCGGTTGTGCATGCGCCGTAGGACCGTGAAGAGGTGAGTTGGCATTGGCAATCTGGGGGTCTCACACAGTGGGGCATCCCTGATCGGGGTGCCCCGGGGGAAAGGACCAAAACCCAGGATAGTCAAAATCCTGGGTTTTGGTCCACTTTAAAGTTTAACACTGTGCATTACCATTGGCCGGTCATATTGGCCTTCAATGTCTTGCGGTAATGTCTCATTGTAAAACCTTGTCCACACCTCTGAAAAATGTCTCTTGTAAGATCTTCTTTTTTTTCTTTTTAATTAGCCTCTTTTTCTGTTAGGCAGGACACTTAATTTCCAAGCCCCCAGTCACCTCAATATCAAAGCAACTTATGTGAGGTCGTCCATAAAATCGCGCTCTGCTTCTATTTCAGTCTCCGCGAGTCGGATCCTTTAACCTGTGAAAATGGCTTTTCGCTGTAAAGAATGGCAAACTCTCTTAGCAATTACAGTTATGAAATCTTGCGACGCAATTTGTTTCGCGCCCCCTCGGCCCCTGCAGCATTATGTCAGGGACCCAAGATGCTCCCTTCATCTTGGAGAGGTCAGGGGGGCGATATGAACTTGTCACCCTAAAGACGACACAGGAGTCTAGAAACATAAAAATGGCCTTCAATTACATCTGTGAGATTTGGGATGAGGAGGACTGTGTGCCATAATATGTTTGTCCACCTGCTCCTTTCTCGTGACCTAGTTTTACAGATTGGTGCCCGTGCCCTGAACAGAAAATAATCATGCTCCTAGCATGGAGTAAGTGCAATACTGATGTGTGATTCTGAACACTAGGGGCTTGATTCAGAAAACTCTCCTTAATAACAATTGTTTCATGATTTATTTCAAAATAAGCCATGCAGTAAAAATACAGTGCAATTCAGTAAAAGAGGGAAGTTAGACCATCAGTTGCAGAGTATGAAACTTTTGCATTCATTTTTTATTCCCACTCTTTAATCTCACTCTGTGTTTTGTAAGGCCCATCTCTCTTCCGCAGAAGAAGGGTGCATTTGACCATCAAAATTGGAGCAACTTCCGCACAATATCCCTCCTTAATATTGCTCTTAAAATCCTGGCCAATGTTTTGGTTGCTAGACTTACAGGCTGATTCATTACTAACTCCAGGTATCGGCAGACGAGCGTCTTAGAGCGTCGGGCGCTGTAGTAACCTGGCCGGCATTGATGAATGAGATGCATGTTGGGCGTTCTAATACCAGTACAGTGCTGCAGGGAGCGAGAGGTGGCGCCAGCCTATTGCAACCGACTCTCAGGGACTCCATATTCAACAACAAAAACAGACACACACAGCGCCGGCGCTCTAAATCTGGTCGCTGTAGCATAGAGCGCCAGACGCTGTGTGATTAAAGTCTGTTTTTGATCACATATCGACCAGTAACAAAGCGAAAACACATGGAATGACATTGTTGTAACATTGTAACATTAATACTTTAATGCCAGATCTGTAATGACAATTCTGCATAAAAATATAAAAAGTTTTCAAAAATGACTTTTTCTAGGCCAGGAGGGGTCACACAATGATTTGAGAGAAAAAAAAATTAAAAACAAAAAACCCTGTTTAAACAGAAGAAATGGAACGGCCATTGAAATGTATGGGAGAGCGACAGGTAGCAACAGGTAATACCTGGCGCTTTGGAAGCTAGAGCTCCGGCGCTATACGCTGAACCACCTGTAATGATGAATCGTACGCTACATGGCGCTGTTAGAGTCACTCACCAGAATCACATTCATAAATGTGGTTTTGCGTACAGTGCCCGGCGATCACCAGACGCTGCTTGCCGCTACGAGGCACTACCTTGCGCTATCTCTTGATGAATAAACCCCACAATCTATTCTTGGGAAGCGTTAGGTTAGTGTTGAACTGAACTCTCTGAGAGACAGGTAACCAGTGGAGGGATTGACAGAGGGGGGCAGTGCTGGAAAAGCAAGAGGAGAGGTGGATGAGGTGAGCAGCAGAGTTTACAATAGATTGGAGGGGTGCCAGTCTGTTTGTTGGCAAACCACAGAGGAGGGTGTTGCAGTAGTCCAGTCGGGATATGACCGGGGCGTGCACTAGCATTTTTAGTGGTGTCAGGTGAGAGGAAGGGACGGATGCGGGAGATATTTTTGAGTTGGAGACGACAGGAGGTGGCTAGGGAGTGAATGTGAGGTGTGAATCAGAGATAGGAGTCCAGACTGACGCCCAGGCATTGAGCTTGAGGAGTTGCAGTTATTGTAAGATTATTTACAGAGATTGTAGTGTTAGAGACGGGAGGGGAGTGAGATGGTGGAAAAATGACCAGTTCTGTTTTGTCCATGTTCAGTTTAAGGGAGCGAGATGTCATGAAGTAAGAGATGGTGGTTAGACAGTCAGGAAGGCTGCCTAGGTAGATCTGAGTGTCTTCTGCATAAAAGTGATATTGGAAGCCCAGAAAGGTTATTAGTTGCCCGAGACCAGAAGTGTATATTGAAAAGAGTAGGGGTCCTAGGACTGAGCCATGTGGTACACCAACAGATAGAGGACAGGAAGAGGAAACTATGTTAGAGTAAGATACACTAAATGTGCGATCAGTGAGATAGGAGGAGTTCCAAGAGAGTGCGAGACCTCCAAGAGAACAAAGAATAGTGAGAAGCAGAGCATGGTCGACAGTGTCAAAAGCAGAGGATAGGTGGAGAAGAATGAGAGCAGAGTAGTGGCTTTTGGATTTGGCTGTCAGTAGATCATTGGTGACTTTGGTGAGGGCAGTTTCAGTGGAGTGACATGAGCAGGAACCAGACTGAAGGGGATCCAGGAGGGAGTTTGTAGATAGATAGTGAGACAGTTCTATGTGGACATGCTGTTCAAGAAGCTTGGATGAGAAAGGGAGCAGAGAGATTGGGCGTTAACTGGGGAGGGCAGAGGGGTCCAGAGAGGGTTTTTTGATGAATCTATGCTTTTATCATTGGACGTGGAGAAGGCATTTGAATTGATATCATGGACCTACCTTCACCTGGTTCTAGACAAATGGGGTTTTGGGGTTGGTTTTCAGACCTGGATTAGAGAGTTTAACAGAAGACCCTCGACCACCCTTAAATATCACAGGTTCGAACCCTCCCCCTTCATCGTCCATAGGGGCTGTCCCTGATCTTGTTTATATTGCCTTGGAGCCTCTGGCAGCCAGGATTAGGGCCCAAAGCTCGATTAGAGGTATAAAATGTGGGAGAGTTGAGCGTAAAATGTCAATGTTTGCTGCTGACATGCTCTCCACGATCTCATCCCCCCACATATCAGCCCCAAACAAAGACAAAGAGCTTTTAGAATTTGGAAAATTCTCCAGCCAAAATCCTTGGCTCTGAGCATCTCTTTGAAGGATAGCACTAAAACCCTCTTGGCCAGTAACTTTCTCTGGGCACGGACAGAGCAATTAACATATTTAGGCATAAACCTTACTCTTTCATACGAGACCCTATATGCCACCAGCTGGGAAATGGAGGGATATGGCCCTCTCTTGGCTGGGAAAGACAGCAGCCATTAAAAGGGCTTATACTTGTTTAGGGTCCTCCCTATAAGGATACCCCTCCCTGTCTTTAAGAATATACAAAACAAATTACTGCAATTCATTTGGCACCTGGGAAGATCACAGGTCAGTAGGAGGATACTTTATGCTAAGACAGATTTAGGGGGTTAGGTTTCCCACATATTTACAGATATCCTGTTGCAGCTCAACTTGCGCCCCCACCTCTGCTGCAGGTATCCAGTGGGGCCCCTCTGTGGGTCGTGGACGATTCCTATGAATGTGCTCCTATAGCAATATCAACTTTGTTGGGACTTCCCAAACCTCTCCATCGTAGTTTGTTATCTCCCATCCTGGAACACTCACTGGCTTTATGGGACAGATATTTAACAAAGATGGCCCTGATGTCACCCGGGGCTCCTCTGACCTTACTGTCCTTATTGTTACTGGGGAATCCAAAGTTCCCTCCTGTGTTGCAAAATCCTCAACAGTCTCTTTGGTGGTCCCAAAAAGGGTTTCATACCCTCCATGCTTTGTGCAGGGAAGGTAAGATGATGAGTTTGCCACACCTGAGGGAGTCTTCTAGCATCAGATTAAGCACTTTGCCAAAACATCACTCTCATGACCCCCTCACTCTGGGCCCTATCAACTTACAGACTTTGTAAGAAGGTGGCTCCAAACTCCCTTTAAAGTAGGCCTAATTTATTATTTATATGGTTCACAAACTCACACACCCTCAATGCCAAAAAGCTAAATTACACGCAGAAATGGGAGATAGAGTTGGGCAACACCAAGAGTTATTAAGTGTGGGGCATTATTTGGCGATTTGCAAAGAAGACCTCACTGAACACTTTGGCTAAAGAAAATGCTTATAAGATTCTTTATAGATGGTACCTTACTGATCAAAGACTTCACTGCTGCTACCCAGCTCAGTCTTGCGAGTGCTGTGCATAAGCGGGTACTTTGACCCACATGTGCTGGGCATGCCCGGTGGACCATGAAGTCAAGGGCAAGGCCTACCAGCTAATCTCTGGATTGTTGGGTAAAGTGTTTGCCACACATGACTTGAAGGACTCGCAGAGTGCCTGCCCCTCTATTTCTAATTTTTTTTAGACTCAGACTATGGGTTTTTCAACCCTCCACAGCCCTGGAGACACCCCCCCCCCCTTTTTCCATCCTCCATCCCTAATACTTCTCCTCTTATCTGCTGTCTACTATTTTCTCCTATCCCCCTTTTCTCCCACTCTACCTTTATTTCTCCTTAGATAAATATTCTAATGTCCCCTGCCGAAGGGAGACCAAAAAGCCCCATAAAAGTAACCACACCACAAATATAACAAGTGATTAGATTTATTGAATATAAAAACATTGTTTAGAATGGGGAGCATGATGCTGGGGATGGGGGTGTGTGGGAGTTTGGGCTCCCCATTCTAAACAATGTTTTTACATTCATTACAACTAATCACTTGTTATATTGTGATGCGGTTACTTTCATGGGTTTTTTTTATCTCCCTTTGACAGGCCAGCCATTCAGATCAGGCTGAATCAGGAATGTGTGCACGGTGGGGGATGTGGCAGCAGACACTTCCACTCAAGTCAATGAGAACCACCTGTTGAATGACATAGTCACAGCAGGTGGCTCTCATTGGACAAGAGATCAGGCATGAGCCGTTGGAGCGTAGAATGGTGAGTTTTATGGGCAAACAGGATGGTTTAACACAGCGGGCATCACAGAAATTGCCGCCCCTTCTTTCGTCTAAATGGTGCTGCCTCACCTGACCTATTATTTTTGAATCAACCCCTATGTTTGTATGTTTGGTTTCGGGAGATTGTTTATTACAATGTTACTGTATGAAATAGAGGCTTCTATAGAATATTTTTGTAGAGATGGAGGGCCAGCTGGAAATAAATGTATCAGGAACTTGCAAGGCTCTGCATGTACAGTAATGGCGTTCATCAAACGCACATCTTCCGCTTTCATGAATACAAATAGTTTGCACCTTCGGTGTCTGTCATGCTGTGACATATCCATGTGTCCCTTTGCCGTGTCACCTTTTCTTCTTTTTCTTTTCGTTTGTCCTCTTTGTCATTTTGATGTGCTTTTCATTTTCTTTTGTCACCTGCTTTCACCACGGTTGTTCAAAAGACTTGTGAGTGGTATTTATATTTTTTCTCCCCCCCCCCCCCCCCGCTTCCCCTTCTCCTTCCTCCTCTTCTTCAAAGAACAATGACAATACACCCAATACGCAAAACACTCCAAAAAAGAACAACAAAAAAAAAACTATTTTCTTCTTTTGTCATTTAATTGAACCCCATCCCAACCAGACCCAACAAAAGGTCCCACGCTGAAAACGGAGAAAAAAAGAGCCCCTCTCCCCCGTTCCGTAAGTTTCATCCATTGGAAATCAATGATGTGAAATGATGGCGTCGTGTAAAAAGCTAAAAAGCTGCGTGACGTGCCGGTGTTTTGTGTAGGTGCTGTGTTATTTCTTGGGTGTTGTGTCCGTTCATGATTGGCCAGTCACGATCACATGTGCTGCTTTCTTTCTGCCTATTGTTTAATGAATCGATTTTGTGCTGCCGTGTTTGTTGCTGTGCCCACTTTGTGTAGTCGGTTTTTGTCCTCTGATCTCCTTGTCCAGCCTCTTGTTGTATGCTTTGTGTGTACTGTTTTGTACATTGTCCCAAAAATGGTTTCTTATAAATTGTATTGAAGGTTTAAAAAATAAGTGTAAAATGTTGTGATGCATTTGTTTTGTTTGTAACCTTTTTTTTTATACAGTTGGACATTTTGGGGTCCTTTTCAATTGATTTTATAGGTAGACTTCATAACTTTTTCTTTAAATTAGCTATCCCACTTGAAAATGTTGGCCAATATGGCATTTTGCAAACTAGATCCAAATACCACCACTAATACACCATTAAGGGCAGTAGTGGGCTAGAAGTAAGTAAGCGAAGGGTTGTAAGCTCGATTACCGGACAGGACAGGACTGAAGTGCCTGTTTCCCAGGCACCGTGATTAGAACGGCCCACCGCTCCAGCCATGTGTACACTCACACGCTTGTGTTTGTCCCACTGCATGGATGGGTTAAATGAAGAGGAAAAATCCCTCTATGTGCGCAAGCAAACAATGGCCCAAAGAAAAACGTCCACATTATTATCTAAGATGGGTTTCCCTGGGTGCGTGGAGGTCCTATACTGACCAACAATGCAAGCTCCCCAGCCAGCAACACAGTCATCCCAGGATGTGCCACTCCTACAGCTTGTTGACTTGTGCTTCATGTCCCCCCACTTTTACCCCTAGTGGTCCTGAGAACCAGCTGTACTGGTACCACTGGTCAGGAAGCCTGGCAATAGGGTAAATTGCTTTCTTTATAGTACTTATCCTACTTGAAAATGCTGGCCAGTAGGGTAGGGTTTCCCAACAGTTTTCATGGTGTACCACTCCTTATTTTGCAATTATATCAAGTGCCACCGCAAATACAGGCTTCTCTGGATGGGTGAAGGTCCTATACTGGCAAACAAGCTCTTCTGCTAGCAATGCAGTCATCCCAGGAAGCCCTACTGCTACACTCCTGCAGCTTGTTAACTTGACCACCTGGAGCAGTAGCTTCATGTTCCCCCACTTTTACTCCCAGTAGTCCGGAGTACCACCAGAGGGGAGCTCGCTAGTACTATTACCACTAGTCGGGAACCCAAGGATGAAATTGTGCCCCCCCCCCCCCCAGCATCCCTGTATCTGATACAAACACATTTGGCCCAACACAGATACTACCCTTTTGTTTCCTGCCAATGAACAGTGCTAGTCTGTCGCTCACACACACTCACTGGATCATGAGATGGAATCCTGCATGCAGGGATGGCTCCAGGTTTATGTAGGCCCTTCTGTGTCTCAGTGGGCCCCTTTGTGTATCAGGTAACATGCCAAGACACATCATGTCCATCGTTGCCTTCTATGGTTCCTCCTCTTCCACTGATTAATCTCCAGCACTTACTGCCTTCTCCACTGACAATCGTCCCCTAGACCTTTCCACCTTCACTGCTGCTGCTGACTGTCCCTTGGTTCTTGTCGCCTTCCCCACTGCTGCCGCCCTGCAGTCCATACTGCTTTCTGTGCTGCTGATGATCTTCCTCCAGTCTTTGCTGCCTCTGAAAGATCTACTATTCCTGCCAAAGGTCCATGATCTGAGTTGCCACCATTGCAGTTCATGGTCTTCTGGTCCTGAGGCCAAGCATGAGCAAGTCTGCACATGGGACACCTGGTTCGCTGGTCTGGTGGGTAGGGCCCCTCAGAGAATCATCCCGCAGTACAGTCTAATCAGGTCCCTAAAGAAGTTCTTCCACTTGCTCAGAAATGCCCATTCCTGGCACTGACCCTGTCCACATAGTCCAGGTCCAATCTCCAGTAACCTGATGGCCTCCAGACCTTGGCACACCATCTTCAATGCAGCAAATGAAGTGGGCATACTAGCATCACCATGACTGATTATGGGGGATGTAGCATAGAAACTCAGATCATGTGACCGGCGGTGGGCAATTGTGGAGCCAAATTTCTGCAATGCTATAGCCTGAGCACCATCGATCAGCTTGGACAAATATTGGAGGCTCAGTGGGGATGGTTGCTGGACATTAAATGCTAGGTTTATTGGTACCCCATTCTGCACCTGGAAATAGCAATAAGGCAGTAAGGAGCCCACCTTAAAGCAGACCAAAACCCATTGAACTTGTGAAATACATCTGACCAAAGACCCGGACGATACTCTCTTCTTAGGGTGTAGAACTAGAAATGGACATTTTTGCTTATCAAATCATCCTGGAACACTTCCATCTCTGTAAGATGGCAGGTGATTAGTCATTGCATAAGTGTGGCAAGGACATCATTGCCACACACAGCAATGGCAATGAATGGAGGAGGCGGAGCTTTACAACTAAAACAGGTGCCATTATCTGGGATTAGAGTGAAGAGGGAGCAGTAAATGTAGGTTAAAGTTAATATTTGCGGGGGGAGCAATTCAGGGGATGCTAGTTAAAAATGTGGGTTTTGGTCCACTTTAAACCTGTAACAGCTCTCAAAAGTTTCCCCTCCTTCCCCTTTCATCCCTCTATTACCACTTCCAAATGTGGTTGCAGAGCACTCCAAGTGTGAGGTGAGCCACAGTGGGCAGCCGTGTGACCACATTTGGAGGTGGTCATTCATTAAAGGAAAAGAAAGGAGGGGCAAACTTTGGAGACCTGTTATAGCATCTACAGAAAATGGAGCTGACATACATGGGACAGGCTTCAGATGAGTTTCTTGCCACCTTATTATTGCCATTGCCTGCACTGTTCCTTTAAACACACACCTCAGCCGAAGAAAAAATGAGACACAAAAGTGAAAGATAGGAGGGGCAAACTTTGGAGACCTGTTATAGTATCTACAGAAAATAGAGCTGACGTATATGGGATTGGCTTCAGGCGCGGTTCTTGCTGCCTTATTAATGCCATTGCCTGCGCTGTCTCTTTAAAGTGGACCAAAACCCAGCTCGATTGGTCCAGGACTCTATAAGATGCCCCGCTGTGTGAAACCCCGAAGGTCATCCCATTCACTTACCCCGTTCCCACAGCGCATCTAAGAGCAGCGACCGCATCCCGCTATCCCTCTAGCAGGGCGCATGCCAGACATTTGTTAATGGCCAGCACGCTCCCTGTTAGAGGGAAGCGGAGGATGCGGCCGTTAGAGCCGCTGCTCTTAGACAAGATGTGGGACCGGGAAGAGGTGAGCTGGTCTCGGCCTCCTGGGGGGTTCAACACAGCGGGACACCCCCAATCGGGGTGTCCCGGGGGAAAGGGCCAAAACCCAAGATAGTCAAAATCCTGGGTTTTGGTCCACTTTAAAAACACACCTCAGCAGACAAAAAAAGTGAAATGTAAAAAAAATACCGTAAACTCCGAAACAGATGTAGCACATGATAAAATTGAGCCCTAATCTTCAAATAAAAACAAAATCCAAAACAGTTCAAAAACACAATTCCTGTATCAATAAATCTGCGCTTATTTGTAATGGAAAAAGGGCCCTCGACATGCGTCTCTTTGTCTCTATTCTTTTGCGTTGTTGTAATTGTCTACCTGCTGTGTGCGGTTTGCCGTCTGTTGAAGCAACAGTGTTGAAAAGCTGCCAGCGTGAATTGACATTCGGCATGACAAACCCACCAGAGTGAATCCTCTCGGCTCGGGCTTCTTGATGTCATAAATCAAAGAGTGCTCGGGAGGAAGCTGCTGGTGAGCTGGAGATAAGGGTTTCATGAGCTAATCCTCCATGATTAGGCAGCCCGCTCAAATGCCAAGCTTAGCCCGATAATGATTACACCGCAAATAAAAATCTATTACCAATCATTCTCATCCTTCTGTTTTTAAGAAATAAATTCCCCAGGGTAAATTCATTCAGAGAGGTTAGAAATATTTGTTTTTTTGCCATTTTTGAAATTTAGATATTTTTTTGTGTTGTAGGGTAAAGGACCATCAACCATTTTGTAACAAAGGACTCGCCTTAGAGAATAGATATTGTAGCTAGCGGTTCTTTAGTGCAGGGACGTATCTCCCATTAGACATACCTTCCAACTTTTCAGGGACAATTGGTAAATTAGACCACGCCCCCTCATTGATTGATGGATAGGAGATACATTGTAACAGTTACAACACTATTAACACTTGGAATAGTCAAAAGAAACATTTATTGCACAGCCCGCTCAAATGCCAAGCTTAGCCTGATAATGATTACACCGCAAATAAAAACCTATTATCAATCATTCTCATCTTTTTTTAAGAAATAAATTCCCCGGGGTGAATTCATTCAGAGAGGATAGAAATATTAGTTTTTTTGCCATTTTTGGAATTTAGGATACAATTGTCCACCCCCCACCCACCCCAGCATTCCTGTATCTGATACGAACACATTTGGCCCGACACAGATACCACCCTTTTGTTTCCCACCACTGAACAGCGCTAGTCTGACGCTCACACACACTAACTGGATCATGAGATCGAGTCCCGCATGCAGGGATTGCTCCAGGTTTATGTAGGCTCTTCGGCAAGAGAGTCTCAGTGGGCCCCTTTTTGTATAAGATAACATGCCAAGACACATCATGTCACCCTTTAGCTTTGTTGCCTTCGATGGGTTCTCCCCTTCGCTGATTAATCTCCAGCCCTTACTGCCTTCTCCACTGACAATCGTCCCCTAGCCCTTTCCACCTTCATTGCTGCTGCTGAATATCCTTTGGTTCTTGTCGCCTTCCCCACTGCCATCACCCTGCAGTCCATACTGCTTTCTGTGCTGCTGATGATCTTCCTCCAGTCTTTGCTGCCCCTGAAAGATCTACTATTCCTGCCAAAGGTCATCCATTTTTGGAATTTAGATTTTTTTGGCGTTATACGGTAAAGGACCATCAACTTTTTGGTAAAAAAGGACTCGCCTTAGAGAACAGATTTTGTAGCTAGCGGTTCTTTGGTGCAGGGCCGTATTTTAAGCCACACCCCCTCATTGATTGATGGATAGGAGATACATTGTAACAGTTACAATACTATTAACACTTGGAATAGGCAAAATAAACATTTATTGCCCGCTCAATGCCAAGCTTAGCCCGATAATGATTACACTGCAAATAAACATCTATTACCAATCATTCTCATCCTTCTGTTTTTAAGAAATTCATTCCCCAGGGTGAATTCATTGAGAGAGGTTAGAAATGTTTGTTTTTTGCCATTTAGATATTTTTTGGTGTTGTAGGATAAAGGACCATCAACCATTTTGCAATAAAGGACTCGCCTTAGAGAACAGATTTTGGAGCTAGCGGTTCTTTGGTGCAGGACCGTATTTCCCATTAGGCATACCTTCCAACTTTTCAGGGTGGGAAAGAGGGTCAATTGGTAAATGAGGCCACGCTTCTTCATTGATTGATGGATAGGAAATACATTGTAGCCGTTACAACACTATTAACAATTGGAATAGGGGGACAGTCCCTCCAAATCAGGGACACTTGAGAGGAATGCATTAGGCCAGGGGTACTCAACCACTTCTTGTAAAGGTCCATTTACAGGCATCTGGTGAGAGGTGAAGGTCCGGGCAGGGGGCTGTTGAGGGGGGGTAGATAGTTAGAAATCAACACTCTGGGCAGAAGTCATACCTTATCCCCAAGCCCACAGCGCATGCACGACATGCGTTGGCATCACACGCCTCCCTTCTTGGCTATGCGCACCCCCCCTCACAGCAATGGCTGTCCGCGGACACGCACAGCCGAAGAGAGCCTAGTGATGCTGCGTGCTGCTTGCAAGCGTGGCTAGGATTCCAGCCAGAAGCTCTAGCCTCACAGAGCTAGGCGAATAGCTGGGTTTCACACATCAGGGCACTCCAACCTAAATTTTGGTCCAATCTGTTCAGGAAATTCATGTACAGCCAAAGATCAGAAATCAGGAAGGCTGGGGTCACTCCAAGAAGATCCTTTGCATCGTCAGGGACACCCTTAAATGTATCTTTGCAAAGAGAAACCCCTTGCAGCTGTGAGGCTGGATGGCTTGATGGTCAAGTTCCACATTTTTTAAATGTCTAAAGTACCACCGGGGGGGAGGGAGGGACTTATGGGTTGTCACCTAAAACAGTGTTACAAAGCACACAACAACTATTCAAAGTTCATGAAAGGCGCAAAAATGATCGTAGATAGTTTTAGTCAACTTTTAGGTCAGTTTAGAACTTATTATGAAAATCAGGCTTGGGTAAAAGTACTGTATAGGTAGCAGCAGATCTGGTTGGAGTACAGGTCAGCCTGCAGCCTTGGCAAGTACCACCTCAAAGGACCTCATGGACCACCAGCAGTACTCGTACCACGAGTTGGAAGCCCCTGGTCTAACTAAAAGACCCAAAAAGCTCATACTGTGACTCAGGAGTCAAGACCCTCCAGTTTAAAACTCTCTTTCAACTAGTAGGACTAGTTAGGTTAAGGATCAAAAGCCAAGAGCTACAAAGGGGTTAAATTGTTGTAAAAAGAAAAAAAAGGACAAATTAATTTTATTCTGTTGTTTTTTATTCTCTTACATTTTGATTATTTCAGTAGTTAATCAATAGTCAAATGGGAATCTTTCATTTGGTGTTGATTTTAATTGATCGGATGTTATGGCATTTCATTCCTAACACTCGCGTTTTATTCTTTCAGGACAGGAACAGAATGGGACGTATTATAACAATACAAAAATCGCATATAAAAATATATGATCGAGAAGCGCTTGGACTACAATTTTGACATATCAGATGAAGTACCAATCATGCTGAAGACTTCAGACTTTTCTTCTCCTTTGATTGTTAAGACTGTAATATTTCTTCAACGAAAGCATCACGAACCGCTAACATGGATGGCAACTCAAGTTGGAAACATCAGAAAGAATCGCGATCAATCGGAATTTCCGCACAGATACTGATCAATCCACACAAAAAAAAAACAAAACAAAAAAGGCTTTTTATTCTAATAAGAAACCTGAAATTTGACAAGGAGTGCCTGTTTGCCAACATGAGTTAAGTTGCCATGGAAACCCCATGGTGACAGTTACAAGAAGCATCGTATCTGTCATTCCTTAGCTATTTAGGGACCAAAGGACCAAACTTTTTATTGCAGACTTGTAGCTGTATGTAAAATATGGAGCTAACTTCCTACACCTTAGCTGTTCTTAAAACAGCGCGGGGGACGCAATGATATGACTTATGTAAAAATGCTTAAATTGCTTTTAAAAAAAAAAACATGGTAAGATGATAGTTATTTGATACTATAGAAGGTTCTTTGGTTACATTCATTCAATTTAAAGATTTACTATTGTTTTCTGTATATTATTAAAAAAAAAAGGAATAAGTATGTAGGAATTCAATAAAGGATAGATATTTTAAAAGCAAAGTAAACTGAACAAAAAAAACAAAAAAAAAAGAAAAATATTAAAAAAAAAGAATGAAAAATGCATTAGTAAGAAATGGTAGTAAGAAACATTAAAAAAAAAGGTTTGTAAATGCTTCTAACTTCGCTCTTTAAAACCCTTATAGTTGTACAGATTTAACAAAAAAATTAAGATATCTATATACTAGTTTAAAAAATTAGAGAGCAAAAACAAAATACAAAAAAAAAAAAAAAAAACAATAAAAAAGGTTAAAAATAGACACTAGCATTATGGCTAAAAAGAAAGATGTTGTAGAACTGTAATTTTTGTAGAGTTTAGAATAAGCATAAAATCCTACTCTTTGCCAATCGCATACCGTTTTGGAGGAGGATATAAGAGGCTGTGATGGCAGCTTTTAACTGCAAGCATTCCATCTATAAATAAAAAAAATAAATAAACTTGACTCTTGTAAAACGATGCAACGAAATACTAAAGTTACAAAACAGCTATTGTCTTTTTATCGGTTAATTTTAACTTGAAGAATGACATGGCTACCGCTTCATCTCTTTGTAACCTGCTCTTTGCCAACCCTCCCATCATCCTCTCTGCTTTTAGTAGTTTCTATATTTGTTCTAGACCTTCAGGGCAATAGACAGCCTAGAACCTTAATGTTAAAAAAATAAATAAAAATGAAAAATTATATATATATAATCTTTGAAGAACTTCTGAAACTGTTTACAAGGAATTTTAAAAAAAACAGGGGATGTTTAAAAAAAACGATGCTGGCTCTGTTTTTCTGTAAATACATTTGCATATTTTGTAGGTCTTTTAATTGTAATGATAGAGAAAAAAAAACAAGGAAAATTATTTAAATGAAAGCACGATATTTATCTTTGGTAATTGACTTTAGAGCAGTTAAAAAAAAAAAAGATGTCGCTTTAAAAATAAACTGAGATTCAGAGAAAAAAACAATTTACTATTTAAGATCACATACATTTTGAAAGATATCATATTTATTATAATTTATTTCTACTGAATGAAGTTTTTATTTATTTTTTTTGTTTTTATTTTTTTCATATTATTTTATTCTAGCTCATTTTAGTTGAACTAAAAGAGCGACCATGTTTAACATTTTTTTTTTTACAAAATAGCTATATACATAAATATATATAGATATCCAAACTAATCATATAGTATTATCTTCTGTAATGGGTCACTTTTTTACTTTCTTTAGGAGAGACGATTGTCTACACCTCCCCGGGTAAAAATATATATTTTTTTTGGTTAATTTTATTATTTTAAACCCCTTGTTAAATTGTCCCAACTTGCACCAAAAGGGTCGTTTTCTATTTATTCAGATTTTG
Organism: Gastrophryne carolinensis; assembly: GCA_027917425.1. Lineage (NCBI taxonomy): Eukaryota > Metazoa > Chordata > Amphibia > Anura > Microhylidae > Gastrophryne > Gastrophryne carolinensis. Next base: position 636,213,255 of record CM051234.1, read on the forward strand.
AGAATAGAGTATGGCAGTGATCCTGGCATTGTTTGTTCGGATGCAACCTTCTTTCAAATAATATCACACTCTTATTTTAGCTTATTTTTTTCTCTTTCTTCTCCTCCCCACTCTGGGATATTCTCTCTCTTCTCTGTCTCTTGCTTTCCTATAACTCATGCTGTTACTAAGTACAGGTGTGTACTGCAGCTGCATTTCCGTCCAACTGCTCTTTTCACTCTCAATTACCTTAAAAAAAGATCTCCTTGTAATCTTCTGTAATTATTGAATGACGCTTTTCAGCTTAGCCCTAAATAAAGCACAGTTTAAAAAAAACGGACTTCTTTTTTTTATCTTGCTTGCATTGCACAGTGGGAAAGTGAAGTAAAAAAACGATTGAACAATTAAAATAAAAACGCATCCGAACCCAATGGTTGGGTTTGTCGGCGACATCTTTGAGGCACCCTCTAGGCTTAGTTGTCAAGGGCACATGCTGCCAGCATTTGTGGCTGTCAGTGATGTCACAACTATTACTGTCATCATATTTAATTGTAAAACCATAGACATTAATATTGAGCCTGGCCTACAAGAACCAGAATGCCCTTTTAACTTTTACCAGGGGTTCAAAAACAGTGGTACAGGTATGACTGGTGGTACTGGTGGCACCCAAGCCTGATTTGATCCATTGTAGCCACAAAAAAAGACATCCACAACTATAATTTCGAGAAAAGGGGCTTATTGGGGGCTAGAGGGGAATGGGCAGAACATCGGTGGAGAGATCAAGGAGGTCGTCCTGGGGCCTCCTTCATTATAGATGAGGGATGATAGAGACATGGGAACCTGCAGGATAAGAGAAGTAATTACTAGTATATAATATAGTATGTAAATAATTACTAGTCACTTACCAGACTAGGCAACGGGGTGCAGCTCCATCCCGATGCTTTTGCTATCCCTCATTATGGCCTGGCGAAGGAGGGCATAGGGCAAGGCTACAGTCATAAGGGATGGCTGAAAGGGGCGGACCCGGGTATAAAAGCTCCAGCAGGGTGGGAAGATGGGGCTGGTGGTGCAGCAGAATAGCGGCAATCAATTGAGAAAAGGGTTTTTTCCCGCAGGAGAAGGCCTTGGTGGGAAGAGACCTAGTGGGCCCTGGTATCTCCTAGACAAGAGAGGTGCCACCTGGAGTGATCATCCCTGGAGATCACCAGATAAAGGACCTGTGCCTAGACTCCGGTAAAGTGTGGCCACTCCTCTCAATGATCCTCCAGATAAGTGACTCTTGTTTGGGTGATGGCCCTCATTCTGTGGGCTGACCCTAGAGTACAAGCGGAAAAGTTGTCTCTAGACAACTTTAGGTTGGTTTGCAAGCTAACAGAGTTGAGTGCTGTGGCTCCTTTAAGACTTGTGTATCCTAATTGCCCTGCTCACGTGCACCTCCCAAGTTAGTTATAAAATGGTCTGAACGTCTGCCACCTCTCCTTTGGTACTTATGATACCTATCAAGGTTACAGGTTGATCTGTACCCCAACCAATCTACTGCCATCTATAATTTACCCAAGCCTGGTTCTCATAATGAATACAAACTTGATCTAAAAGGTGACCAAAACAATCTATGGTTATTATTGTGCATTTTCTGAACTTTGAATGGTTATTTCATGCTTTGTAATATTATGTACCCTTCAGGTGGTACTCAAGTCATTTAGAAAATGTGGTACTTGATGAAAAATGGTAAAATGGTTGGGAACCCCCTGGTATAGAACCCTAATGCACTGTTCAACCTATGGTACATGTACCCCAAGGGAAGATGGTGGTGTTCAGGGACACACCAACAGGGTGTCTGACTTGTCTGGTATATTATTTAAACAGTTAAACATTATTCCTTCTTGCTTTAAATGCACTAAGAGGCCACTGGCTTACTTATTTTGGTACTATTTACTTCTGATTACTTGAACTTCTTATTGCTAGGAGTGACAGGCTGTGAAGAGTTTGGAGAACCACTGGCCTGACAGACACAAACCTTGTAGGATGTTAAAATACATACACACTGACACAAATGATTGCTGCTGTTTCTCCTGCCATGACATCAGTTTTTTTTATTCATTACTCACCTTTTTAGGGAGAGGGACAAGGTCCCAGAGAAACTATACAGATTATATCAACCACAATAATACTGAATGAAGATTTTTAAGTTAAAGCATTTGGCGCCCAACGTGGGGCCTACAGGATACAGATCCACTCCAAGTTCTCATTACTGTATATTTGCAGTGTTGGGTGGGGGTAGATATAAATTACACTTCTGAAGTGGTTCGAGAAGCCGAGTGCTGTCTCATTGTCATTTTTCGCTTCAGTTAAATAACATTGAACGTCTTTTTGACATTTCTAGAAACACCGACATCAGAACTAATAAAATATTTATAAGCGACGTTCTCATTTTCAGGCTTCACCAAAACTGACATCTTCACTTATGTATTTTGTGACTCAATAGGAATTTATAACTCGCTGAAAACATTTTTCCGCTCGCTCGTTCAGAGATTTCATGAATTCCTAGTTGGGGCTCTGTGAATGTTACCCCGGGAAACATCATTTCTGAATGGCAAAGGTGTCTGGCTGCGAAGATCCCACAATCACTCAGCCCCACCTCATATATTGTATAACCAGACACAAAGGAAGGATGAAATGAAAGATTTCTGACAAATAACTAAAATCAGTGTTTGGCTTTCAATAAAATATTATGCTAATATATTAGTAATAATATTCTGCAGTTCTGTTTATAAGCGGCTATAAACCCAATAGCAATAACAAGGCAGCAAGCGACTCATCTCATGCTTGTCCCATGTGTCTCCCCATGATTTCCTGCAGCGCAGGGTAGAAACTGTAGCAGGGCTTCAAAGTTTGTCCTCTTTCCATCTTCATTCCTCCAGGACCACAAAAAATTGGTATAACAGACAACTCTGCCCCTCAGTAGTCTCAGCATGAGTGAGTGAGCCAAGCCTCAGTGTTCCTATAACTGTCTCTGACCTCAGCAGAGCATACTCATGACTCATAAAGCTGCACCATGACATGCCCTTCCCAGGTAAGCCACAACCAAAAACTAAAGAGAAAAAAAGCAGCATTGCTATAAACAAGGTATTTACACATAATCAGAGATTTTGGAATGCTTTGAAATGTCTTTAATGAAGGAAAAAACTCGGGTTTTGTTCCATGCCCCAGGGGCAGCCCAGTTTATGTTGACTTGTTGTAACAGCTTACCTTTCTCCAGTCCAGCGCCGCATGCACAGGTTCCTGTCTAGTTAGAGCCGTTTGCCATGCTTATCTCATTTGGCAAACGGTTCTGCGGCAGAAGTAATGACAGTTGGGTAATCCACCGCTAGGTGGCGTCTGACTGCAGGATCAAAAGCTGTCGCTCCTCCCGGCCTCCTATAAAACAGGTGTTTCTCTATGAGTCCCCAGTGTTCTTCCTGCAATCTGCTGCATAAGGATCGTCTGGAATACTCTCTCCTGGAATACTGCAGCTGAGCAGGGCCTCCTACCCCGTCGGCTGCTGCATCCTTATTGCCACCATTCCCGTGGACCCACTACTGCCTCCCAGCTTCGGCTGACCGCGATGGTGATGGTAGGGAGAACGCCGGGGTCAGGCGTTTGGAAGAGCTAGGCTCTGGGCCGCAGACCCTGTCCAAAGGGTAGCCGGCCATAGGCTGATGGTGAGCCTATATGGGGGGGGGGGAACCACTCTATGCCCACGGGGCTTATGCCATCCCTCCCCAAAAGCTTTATTGTTGTATTGTGCTGGTGTTTATCGACTGGACTTGCTGTCCCTTGCATGCTGGTGTGTTTTTTACTGACTTTTTACCTCACATATTTACCCTCCTGTGTTTTTACTGACTTTTTACCTCACATATTTACCCTCCTGTGTTTTTACTGGCTTTTTACCTCACATATTTACCCTCCTGTGTTTTTACTGACTTTTTACCTCACATATTTACCCTCCTGTGTTTTTTACTGACTTTTTACCTCACATTTTTACCCTCCTGTGTTTTTTACTGACTTTTTACCTCACATATTTACTCTCCTGTGTTTTTTACTGACCTTTTACCTCACATATTTACCTTCCTGTGTTTTTTCTTACAGATTTTTTACCTCATATATTCACCCTCCTCACTCCCTCGTTGCTCCTCTCTCCCCCTCTCTCCTTCATGCTGCCGCGCTGTGAGAGGGGGGGGAGAACGTCAGCGCTGCACAGGCGGAGTATGTCTGGGGCTGTGGGCCCCGCCACCGGGTGTGCGCGTGCTGCCGGCCGCCCCAGGCTGCGTGAGGGCGCCGGCCTGGCGATTCTGCTGGGCTCCTCCGTGGGCCGCCTCATGTTGCGGGGCCCTACGCCATCTTGGGGGCAGGGTGGGGCCGCACGATGACGCTTTTCGCATCACAGTCGTGCGGCCCGCCCCTCGAGGAATGTGTGCTGCTGGTTGATCCGCGCCATCTTCTCCTCCTGCACGCTGCTGTCGTCTCTGTCGGCCCTTTGAGCAGTGTTGTGAGTCCCTCTTGACATATTGTCTTTTATGCGCCGGCCATGTGCTGTGGGATGCTTATATGTTCACTTTGTCTTCCAGGTGGGCCCCTTGATATTAAGGGTTGTGTTTCCTCTCGGCCTCTGCCCCCCCCCCCCCGCTCCCGCCCCCCTCTCTCTCCAAGCCCTCTTCCTGTAAAGAGGGATCACTTAAGAGGGATCATTTCTTGCGGGCTGGCCAGGTTGGGTCGTTAGTGCCTTGTACCTGTTAACATAACTCAAATCACCATAATGGAGGCTTCTGGGGATAGTGAGCTTGGGACCCCATCTGGGCGGGTGAAGTTCTGCCCTTTGTGCGGTGCTAGCCCTCTGGGCGGACTCGGCACAGTTGTGTCACTTGCGCCAGAAGTGTTATCTCGGAGCATGAGTGGGTGGGCGTATCTGCCCCTAGCCCGTTATTGCCTGCAGCCTCTCCAGAACCCCCCCGCTTGCTCTCAGCCCCCCGCGAGGGGGAAGCCAGTAGGGGGTCCCATTCTGATTGGCTTATCGAGTGGCCAGCCTTGAGAGACAGATCTCTTGCTCGGCTCCTAAGAAGGCCACAAGTAAGAGGCGGCATATTGAGCCGATCTATTCTGATAATGATGGAGATGATGATGGTGATCTCTTTGGACCCCGTTCTTCCTCAGATGAGGATGCATGGCTCCCTGATTATACGGAGCGGCTGCCGACTGCAATCTTTGAGATGCTGCACATTGTCCCTCCTATAGTGGCTAAGAGGAAGCAGGGTGTATTGTTTCGGCCTGAGAGTCAGAGACGAGTCTTTCCTGAGCAGGCCCTTTTTTTCTAACATGATTTTCAAGGAATGGGAAAGGCCTAACAAGTTACCGTCGGTGCCTAAGGGCCTGGACAGGCGATATTCCTTTCCCGAGGAGCTGGTCCGGCTATGGTCCCATTCTCCAGAGGTGGATGTCCCCGTGTCGGGTCTGTCCAACACTACGGTCATGCCTTCACCCGAAACTGCTTCCCTACGTGATCCAGCTGACAAGCGCATGTATTAGTTGGTCTGTCATGCCTTCACCTTGCCAGCCAGGAAGGCACTCACTAGTATCCCTTTTGTGAGTCATAGGCATTTTGGGGAGCGTCTGGACCTCCTGGTCAAGAACGGAAGACTCCCTCAGCGACGGAAGTCTGCGCGGCCCTTTCGGGGTTCATCTGCCTATTGCTCCTTCGATGAGGAAGAGGCTCTTCATTTTCAGGTGCTCGCAGAAATTCCTGGTGACGAGGTAGGTCCCGTGGCCGACCCAATCCATCCTGGGGATCCAGGCCCAAGACCCCTACCAAGGCCCTCTGGCATGAGGGGGCACCCTCACCCATCCGGGTGGGGGGACGGCTTCTGCTTTTTGATCACATCTGGAGACAGCGCGTCTTGGATCGGTGGATTCAGGAGGTGGTTACAAAATAGAGCTGGCAGTCTGGCCGCCCTCAAGATTTCTTCAGTCAAGGATATCCCAGAACCCATTGACGGCACAAGGCCTGCGGTTGGCCGTCCAACACCTTCTGCTGTCAGGTGTGATTTGTCCCGTGCCTCGGCAGGAACGGGGTCAGGGCTTTTACTCCAATCTGTTCACGGTGCCCAGGAAGGACGGAACGCTGAGATCTATCCTGGACCTGAAGGGTCTCAACAGGTTTGTTAGAGTCAGACATTTCCGCATAGAGACCTTACGGTCCGCAGTGAGCTCGCTTCGACCTGGCGACTTCTTGACCACGGTGGACATCAAGGATGCTTATCTGCACATTCCGATATTCCAGGGGCATCAGAAGTTTCTGAGGTTTGCGCTGGAGGATCAGCACTACCAGTTTGTGGCGTTGCCATTCGGGATATCCTCAGACCCCGTGTGTTCACCAAGGTGCTGGCGGGCGTCAGGCTATCCTGAGTATCCAGGGCATTCGCGTGCTGCCTTATCCGGACGATTTGCTGATTGCGGCTCAGTCTCTTCTTCAGGCCGAGAGCGACACCCGGACCGTGTTGTCCACTCTCGAGGATTTCGGTTGGGTAGTCAATTATCCCAAGTCTTCAATCACTCTTTCGATGGTGGGGTCTTTTCTGGGCATGACGTTGGACACCTCTCTGCCGCAGCAGAAGGTGGTGGGTCTTCAGACGCAGGTGCAGGCCTTGCTGTCTTGTCAGCAAACATCTGTCTGTCTGTGGATGAAACTGTAGGCCTGGTGGTGTCATGCTTCGAGGCAGTGCCCTTTGCTCAGTTTCACTTGAGACCTCTTCAGTTGAATCTGTTGACCGGTTGGGATCGGACGCAGGAGTCACTGGAACGGGAGTTTTCACTGTCTCCCCCGGCCAGGCAGTCCCTTTTGTGGTGGCTGGACTCCAGAAATCTGCTGGTAGGCAAGTCATTTCTGCCTCCACGGTGGGAGATTCACCATGGACGCCAGCCTGACCGGCTGGGGAGGCTTTTGGCTGACTCAGAAAATGCAGGGTCAGTGAGGGTCACAGGAGGCCCACTTACCTATAAATATCTTGGAGTTGAGAGCGATCCGGTGGTGCTTCTTCACTTGACTCCCCATTCAAGGGGTCGTGCGATCCAGGTCCGCTCGGACAATCAGACGGCGGTCGCCTACATAAATCACTGAGGCGGGACTCAGAGCAAGCGAGCCCTCAAGGAGGTGACCCAGATGCTGACCTGGGCGGAGGAGAATGTTCCCTGCGTCTCGGCGGTTTATATTCCTGAGATAGAGATCCAGGAGGCAGACTCCCTGAGCAGGAGCGCCTCGCGCCTGGGGGAGTGGTCTCTCAGCAACAAGATTTTTCACGCTCTTGTCTCCGCTGGGGTCAGCCGGCGTGGACCTATTTGCGTCCAGACACAATCGCAAGCTCCCGAGATTCGTCTCCCTGTCGAGAGATCCTCTGGCCATTGCCACAGATGCTCTGGCAATTCCTTGGACAGAGTTCAGGCTCCTTTATGCGTTCCCTCCGTTTCCACTCCTGTGCCGAGTGCTGCACAAGATAGCCCAGGAGGGGGTACCAACCATCCTGGTGGCTCCTCGCTGGCCGAGGCGGAGTTGGTTCGCGGACATAATTCAGATCTTGCCGTCTAGCCCGACGATCCAGGGCTTCTCACGTAGGGGCCGCTCTGCACCCCAATTTACAGACACTGGCTTGACGGCCTGGCGATTGAAACCTCAATCCTGACGGACAAGGGGCTGTCAGCCACGGTTGTTCAGACCATGATTTAGACGCGGAAGAAGTTTTCTTCCATGATATATTACAGAGTTTGGAATGCCTACATTGCTTGGTGTGAATCTAAGAGCCTTCCTTGTCGCACTTTCCCTATCTCTAGGATTTTGGAGTTTTTTTTTACAACACGGCTTAGACTTAGATCTCCAGCTGAGCACCCTCAAGGGCCAGGTCTCGGTCTTAGCCATATTCTTCCAGAGATTCATTGCCAAGACCTTCTTCCAAGGGGTTACCCATGTACGCCCACCGCGTAAGCCTGTATTACCAGTGTGAGACTTGAATCTGGTGCTCTCTGCTCTCCAGGGTCCCCCCTTTGAGCCCTTGTGCGATGCTGCATTGTCTATTTTGCCCTAAAGGTGGTATATTTGGTACCTATCACCTCGGTGCATCGCGTGTCAGAGCTGGCCGCGATTGGTGTGAAGCCTCCTTACTTTGGACGGCATAGGGATAGGGATAGGGGTGGTGTTTCGCTTAAACCTTGTGTCCAGCTCCGACTAACTCTAAGGAAAGGACCCTTCATTCCCTGGATGTGGTCAGAGCCATTAAGTACTCCTGGTTGTGACTGAGTCCTTCAGGAAGTCAGATGTCTTTTTGTCCTCTCCGAGGGGTCTAGGAAGGGCTGGCCTCCGGCCATGTCCACTCTCAGTAAGTGGATCAGACAGGCAGGGGTGCAACCATATTCTGCCAAGGGGAAGGAACCCCCTTTTTCGTGTTACAGCTCATTCTACTAGAGCTATTGGTGCTCCCTGGGCTTTTCAGCAGGTCTCTGTTGAACAAGTTTGTAAGGCCGCCACTTGGTCTTCTGTTCATACCTTTACAAAGTTTTTACAAGGTTGATGTTAAGGCCTCAGCTGATGCTGTCTTTGGCCGAAAAGTGCTTCAGGCGGTAGTGAAATGAACTACATGCTGTTTCGCACTGGGGATCCCGCCCTAATGGACACTGCTTTTGGATGTCCCAACTGTCATTACTTCTGGGACGACCTGGACTGGATATAGTGAAAAATACAATTCTGTGAAACTCACCTGTAGAATTGTTTTCGAATATATCCAGTCCAGGTCGTCCCACCCCGCCCTTATTCATTATATCTGGATTGCCTGTTATGGTGATTACCATTTTTATATTGGACCCATGTCCTTTGATGGAGAGAGTACATGCTGAAGCTATGTGAAGTAACATGGTTTCTTGGCCTCCCGGCCTGTCTCTTTTCTTACTGCTGTTTACCACTTAACCACTGGGGAATCATAGAGAGACACCTGTTTTATAGGAGGCCGGGAGCAGCGACAGCTTTTGATCCTGCAGTCATTACTTCTGGGACGACCTGGACTGGATATATTCAAAAACAATTCTACAGGTGAGTTTCACAGAACTGTATTTTTGGCTCTCATCCAATCAGAGCCGTTACCCCATAACAGGCAGTGTGCAGAACACATTTGTAGTGTACTCTTGTTCAACTTCCGAAACAGCTACTGTAGATCTGGTTCTATTTTCCAGTGGCTGCTGCACACTGCAGCACACTCTGATCCTTTTCCTGGATGTTTGGGCCTTGGTTCCCACCTCTCTGGCATGGGCAGGCAAAAGGGAACTCCTGTTTACTATTACTACGTTTTCCTAACCAACCAACAGACAGACACACGCCCACTAGCAGACCAGCCCATCACCGTCCAAACACACTGCACACTGGCATGAATGGAGAAATGAATCAGCCAATGCGCAAGAGCAGGATTTGCATAAAGCCTCCAGGAGGATTGTGGGACTGTACACCTTCAGGGCGAAGCAACATGGCGTTGGATGCAGCAGATTCCTAGAGTGGCCAGACGGGTGAGTAAATAGCTGATCATTGATAAGCATACACCGGTTTGCATGATCATCAATTAAAGTTTTATTTTATATTTTAAATATAAACATAAATATAAATAAAATTAAATTACTTGCTCTTCTGGCCCTTTCAAACTGCTGCTATGCCCTTCCTTCAAAGTGATGTAAGTCTATGGCCTAGTTCTCAATACTGCCACCTTGTGTCTGAAAATGTGTACATCTCCTAATGCACTTTCATTAAACTATTTCCAATAAAAAAAAAGTCCTGAAAGTTACTCTTTCTATGTAAACTAGTTACTAACTGGCTGGCTCTCAAGCTGAGGTAAGTTCACACCCGGGGTGTACGCAGGGATGTTTGGGGTGTGCCAACAGCAGGGGTCTGATGGGTCTATTATATTATATTAACAGTAACATTTTCCTTTTCGCTTTAAAGTGGACCAAAACCCAGGATTTTGACTATCCTGGATTTTGGTCCTTGCCCCTGATCGGGGCCCCTCTGTGTGAAACCACCCAGTTGCCGAAACCAACTCACCTCTTCCTGGTCCTGTAGCACATGCGCGGCTGCTTGTCCAATCAGCGCGCTCAGATCCGCTGACATCATGTCGTTTAAGCCTCCAAACGCACTGACAGCCGCATCCCCCACTACCCTCTAACAGGGAGTGTGCCTGTGCCAGCCAATCACAAATGCCTGGCGCAGGCACGCACCCTGCTAGAGGGATAGCGGGGGTGCAGCCGCGGCTCACACATGCGCCGTTGGACCGGGAAAGAAGGTAAGTGTATGGGCGACCTGGGGTCTTTCGCACAGCGGGACTCGGTTCTCAGGACAAGGCTCTGGGATTCCGAAGCCACCTCCAGCGTTTCATCGCTTCCCCGTCCTGCCTTTATTATTACACCTCCTTTGCTCCGGCGTCTGTACCTTTTTGTGTTTCAGGCTTCAGGCTCTTATTCATATATACATTATACAACAATACAATCACAGATGGAGCCACTGTAATGTTCCAGGACAGGCAGGGAATCGATCAGCCCGGGAATCCTATAGATTCCCAGGCCAATCGCCGTGGGTTTTGGTCCATGATATTAGGCCTTTGCCTACTTATTTTGGTCACATTTCTAATTGATCCCCTCTTTGGGGGAACTTCTTGTCTCTACTTGGCATAAAAAGTGAGAACCACTGGACTAACTTACATATTCTGCTCTAGTTCCTTATCCCTACAATAAGACAACAAAGCATAAGCCCCAACAAGAGGTCACATAGAAGAAGGAACCTTAGCTGATGTTGATGGGCCCCTGCGGTCTCCATTCCAGAGGAATCTATGGGAAGGTACAGATGCCGGAGCAAAGGAGGTCTAATAATAAAGGCAGGACGGGGAAGCGATGAAATGCTGGAGGTGGCCTCGGAGTCCCCGAGCCTCATCCTGAGAAGCGGCGAGCCTCTGAGCTACAATAGGAACAGAGCAACATTTCAGCGGCAGTAAAACTCCCGTGTCACTGGCTGCAGGCTCCGGCCGCATTTCAAACCTCCCGAGCTTAGTCTCTGTGCTTTATGAGAGTCCCGCAATCCCCAAATAGAAATATTTTCCTGTCTGCGCCCCGCGGCCTGACTTCTATTCCGCCTAGATTTTGTCAATATGCAATAAAACAAAAACCTTTGCCAAAGTGTTTGGAGAGCTGCTGTCTACTGCCTCGTAGGACTGAGTGTTTGTAGTCGCTTGTTACTTCTTTCTACGGCATAGAAATCACAGAAGAAACCGCTGTTACGTGTTTGGGGCTTCAGGACCTTATTCATACAAGACACTGCATTAACACCACAGAGAGAACCACTGTAAAGCATTTTGGGCTCCAGGCCCTTATTCATATATACATTATACGGAATTAAAATTACAAAAGGAACCACTGTAAAGCATTTTGGGCTCCAGGCCCTTATTCATATATACATTATACGGAATTAAAATCACAAAAGGAACCACTGTAAAGCATTTTGGGCTCCAGGCCCTTATTCATATATACATTATACGGAATTAAAATTACAAAAGGAACCACTGTAAAGCATTTTGGGCTCCAGGCCCATATTCACATATACATTATACAGAATTAAATTCACAAAAGGAACCACTGTAAAGCATTTTGGGCTCCAGGCCCTTATTCATATATACATTATACAGAATTAAAATTACAAAAGGAACCACTGTAACGCATTTTGGGCTCCAGGCCCTTATTCATATATACATTATACGGAATTAAAATTACAAAAGGAACCACTGTAAAGCATTTTGGGCTCCAGGCCCTTATTCATATATACATTACACAGAATTAAAATCACAAAAGGAACCACTGTAAAGCATTTTGGGCTCCAGGCCCTTATTCATATATACATTACACAGAATTAAAATTACAAAAGGAACCACTGTAAAGCATTTTGGGCTCCAGGCCCTTATTCATATATACATTATACAGAATTAAAATTACAAAAGGAACCACTGTAACGCATTTTGGGCTCCAGGCCCTTATTCATATATACATTATACAGAATTAAAATTACAAAAGGAACCACTGTAAAGCATTTTGGGCTCCAGGCCCTTATTCATATATACATTATACAGAATTAAAATTGGAAAAGGAACCACTGTAACGCATTTTGGGCTGCAGGCCCTTATTCATATATACATTATACAGAATTAAAATCACAAAAGGAACCACTGTAAAGCATTTTGGGCTCCAGGCCCTTATTCACATATACATTACACAGAATTAAAATCACAAAAGGAACCACTGTAAAGCATTTTGGGCTCCAGGCCCTTATTCATATATACATTATACAGAATTAAAATCACAAAAGGAACCACTGTAAAGCATTTTGGGCTCCAGGCCCTTATTCATATATACATTATACAGAATTAAAATTACAAAAGGAACCACTGTAGCGCATTTTGGGCTCCAGGCCCTTATTCATATATACATTATACAGAATTAAAATTACAAAAGGAACCACTGTAACACATTTTGGGCTCCAGGCCCTTATTCATATATACATTATACAGAATTAAAATTACAAAAGGAACCACTGTAACGCATTTTGGGCTCCAGGCCCTTATTCATATATACATTATACAGAATTAAAATCACAAAAGGAACCACTGTAACGCATTTTGGGCTCCAGGCCCTTATTCATATATACATTATACAGAATTAAAATTACAAAAGGAACCACTGTAAAGCATTTTGGGCTCCAGGCCCTTATTCATATATACATTATACAGAATTAAAATCACAAAAGGAACCACTGTAAAGCATTTTGGGCTCCAGGCCCTTATTCATATATACATTATACAGAATTAAAATTACAAAAGGAACCACTGTAAAGCATTTTGGGCTCCAGGCCCTTATTCATATATACATTATACAGAATTAAAATTACAAAAGGAACCACTGTAAAGCATTTTGGGCTGCAGGTCCTTATTCATATATACATTATACAGAATTAAAATTACAAAAGGAACCACTGTAACGCATTTTGGGCTCCAGGCCCTTATTCATATATACATTATACAGAATTAAAATTACAAAAGGAACCACTGTAACGCATTTTGGGCTCCAGGCCCTTATTCATATATACATTATACAGAATTAAAATTACAAAAGAAAGCACTGTAACGCATTTTGGGCTGCAGGCCCTTATTCATATATACATTATACAGAATTAAAATTACAAAAGGAAGCACTGTAACGCATTTTGGGCTCCAGGCCCTTATTCATATATACATTATACAGAATTAAAATTGGAAAAGGAACCACTGTAACGCATTTTGGGCTCCAGGCCCTTATTCATATATACATTATACAGAATTAAAATTACAAAAGGAACCACTGTAACGCATTTTGGGCTCCAGGCCCTTATTCATATATACATTATACAGAATTAAAATTACAAAAGGAACCACTGTAAAGCATTTTGGGCTCCAGGCCCTTATTCATATATACATTATACAGAATTAAAATCACAAAAGGAACCACTGTAAAGCATTTTGGGCTCCAGGCCCTTATTCACATATACATTACACAGAATTAAAATCACAAAAGGAACCACTGTAAAGCATTTTGGGCTCCAGGCCCTTATTCATATATACATTACACAGAATTAAAATCACAAAAGGAACCACTGTAAAGCATTTTGGGCTCCAGGTCCTTATTCATATATACATTATACAGAATTAAAATCACAAAAGGAACCACTGTAAAGCATTTTGGGCTCCAGGCCCTTATTCATATATACATTATACAGAATTAAAATTACAAAAGGAACCACTGTAAAGCATTTTGGGCTCCAGGCCCTTATTCATATATACATTATACAGAATTAAAATTACAAAAGGAACCACTGTAAAGCATTTTGGGCTCCAGGCCCTTATTCATATATACATTATACAGAATTAAAATTACAAAAGGAACCACTGTAACGCATTTTGGGCTCCAGGCCCTTACTCATATATACATTATACAGAATTAAAATTACAAAAGGAACCACTGTAGCGCATTTTGGGCTCCAGGCCCTTATTCATATATACATTATACAGAATTAAAATCACAAAAGGAACCACTGTAACGCATTTTGGGCTCCAGGACATTCATACATGAATGACGCAACATTAACACCACAGAGGGTCACACGCATGGCTTGCACCAATCCCCTAGTAACCTAACAAATCAATTACCGGGTGCCACTCCCAACACTGTTGTAGACTGAAGATATAAAGGGAGGCACACCAATATATAATTCCACACGTATACATTTTTATTATTGTTCAAAATGTCAAAAAAAACATCATGCCACATTAAAACCCATTAAGTACATAAATACAAAGACACACATGACAAACCAACATAAATGGAGGGGTAGGCAGTGGGGAGAAAATCACAAATATATTAATCCATTCAACAATAAATAAATAATAAATATATTAAATAATTCAACAAAAGATTAAACACCCATATAGAACTCCATCCAAACTACGAATTCAATGGTGCCAACTAACGGATAGTGCCCGCCTATGATCCGTAGTGATAATCCACACCTATATAAAGTGCTAGTGCATATCTATAAAGTGCCATAATAAACCTACATAAATTAAATACATAATGTAATAAATAAAATAAAATAAAATAGAAAAAAAAATATTATCACAGAGGCCCTTGATCATACATAAATAATATAGCATTAAAATCACAGACAGAACTACTGTAATTTGTTTTGGGCTCCAGTCCCTTATTGATATATGAATTATACAGCATTAAAATCACAGACAAAACCACTGTTACGTGTTTCGGACTCCAGAACCTTATTCATATATGAATTATACAACATTTAATCACAGGGAGAACCACTGTAATTTGTTTTGGGCTCCAGGCCCTTATTCATATAAAAAGTATACAGCAATACAATCACAGATGGAACCACTGTAATGTGATTCAGGCTCCAGGCCCTTATTTATATATAAATTATACAGTATTACAATCACAGATGGAACCACTGTAATGTGTTTCGGGCTCCAGGCCCTTATTTATATATAAATTATACAGCAATAAGATCACATATGGAACCACTGTAATGTGTTTCAGGCTCCAGGCCCTTATTCATATATAAATTACACAGCAATAAGATCACATATGGAATCACTGTAATGTGTTTCAGGCTCCAGGCCCTTATTCATATATAAATTATACAGTATTACAATCACAGATGGAACCACTGTAATTTGTTTCGGGCTCCAGGCCCTTATTAATATATAAATTATACAGCAATACAATCACAGATGGAGCCACTTTAATGTGTTTCGGGCTCCAGGCCCTTATTCATATATAAATTATACAGCATTAAAATCACAGACAGAACCACTGTAACATGTTCCAGGCTCCAGGCCCTTATAAATATATGAATTATACATAAATATATGAATTATACAGCATTAAACTCACAGATGGAACCACTGTTATGTGTTTCGAGCTCCAAGACCTTATTCATATATAAATTATACTGCCTTAAAATTACAGAGAAAACCACTGTAATTTGTTTCAGGCTCCAGGACCTTATTCGTAAATAAATTATACAGCATTAAAATCAGACGGAACCACTGTAATTTGTATCGGGCTCCAGGCTTATATTCGATGACAAATTATACAGCATTCAAATCACAAACAGAACCACTGTAACGTGTTCTGGGCTCCAGGGCCTTATTCATATATAAATTATACAGCATTAAAATCACAGACAGAACCCCAGTAACATATTTTTTGTCTTATAAGACGCACTATTTTTCACCAAAAGTGGGGGGGGGGAATGTCAGTGCGTCTTATTGGGCGAATGTAGAAAAAAAACAACAAAAAAGTAAAAAAAAGACTTACAAGAGCCTCGCTCCCATGCTGCGGCCATCGGGAGGCCAGCCGATGAAAGAGCAGCGGGCAAGGAGAATGGAGGGTAACTGAACCCTGCTCGCTGTCCCCGCTCTGGCCACTGACACAAACAGCGCGATGGACATGGCCTCAATGGACACTGACACAGGCCCCACCCACCGGCTGCAAGGACCAGATTTGTGTTCGCGCTGGCCCGAGTAGTAGCAGTGGTGCCGGCAGCAGCCACAGCGGGGGCAGTAGGCAGGGTTCAGTTACCCTGCCCTCTCCCTGCCTTCCCTGCCCGCTACTTTTTCATCAACTGGCCTCCTGGTGGCCACAGCGCAAGGCTCTTTAAGTATATCTTTTTTCTTTTTATCTTTCCCAGCATTGGGGTGAGGGGGGATTCAGCCACACTGCATATGGGAGTGGGATGGGGGGATGCCACAATGCCTATGGGAATGGGATGGGGGATGCCACACTGCCTATGGGAATGGGATGGGGGGATGCCACACTGCCTATGGGAATGGGATGGGGGGATGTCACACTGCCTATGGGAATGGGATGGGGGGATGCCACACTGCCTATGGGAATGGGATGGGGGATGCCACACTGCCTATGGGAATGGGATGGGTGATGCCACACTGCCTATGAGAATGGGATGGGGGGATGCCACACTGCCTATGGGAATGGGATGGGGGGATGCCACACTGCCTATGAGAATGGGATGGGGGGAATGCCACACTGCCTATGGAAATGGGATGGGGGGATGCCACACTGCCTATGGGAATGGGAGGGGGGTGCCACACTGCCTATGGGAATGGGATGGGTGATGCCACACTGCCTATGGGAATGGGATGGGGGATGCCACACTGCCTATGGGAATGGGATGGGGGGATGCCACACTGCCTATGGGAATGGGATGGGGGGATGTCACACTGCCTATGGGAATGGGATGGGGGGATGCCACACTGCCTATGGGAATGGGATGGGGGATGCCACACTGCCTATGGGAATGGGATGGGTGATGCCACACTGCCTATGAGAATGGGATGGGGGGATGCCACACTGCCTATGGGAATGGGATGGGGGGATGCCACACTGCCTATGAGAATGGGATGGGGGGAATGCCACACTGCCTATGGAAATGGGATGGGGGGATGCCACACTGCCTATGGGAATGGGAGGGGGGTGCCACACTGCCTATGGGAATGGGATGGGGGATGCCACACTGCCTATGGGAATGGGAGGGGGGTGCCACACTGCCTATGGGAATGGGATGGGGGGATACCACACTGCCTATGGGAATGGGATGGGGGGATACCACACTGCCTATGGGAATGGGATGGGGGGATACCACACTGCCTATGGGAATGGGATGGGGGGATACCACACTGCCTATGGGAATGGGATGGGGGATACCACACTGCCTATGGGAATGGGATGGGAGGATACCACACTGCCTATGGGAATGGGATGGGAGGATGCCACACTGCCTATGGGAATGGGATGGGGGGAATGCCACACTGCCTATGGGAATGGGATGGGGGGATGCCACACTGCCTATGGGAATGGGATGGGGGATACCACACTGCCTATGGGAATGGGATGAGGGGATGCCACACTGCCTATGGGAATGGGATGGGGGAAATGCCACACTGCCTATGTGAATGGGATGGGGGGATGCCACACTGCCTATGGGAATGGGATGGGGGGAATGCCACACTGCCTATGGGAATGGGATGGGGGGATGCCACACTGCCTATGGGAATGAGATGGGGGGAATGCCACACTGCCTATGTGAATGGGATGGGGGGATGCCACACTGCCTATGGGAATGGGATGGGGGGATGCCACACTGCCTATGGGAATGGGATGGGAGGATGTCACACTGCCTATGGGAATGGGATGGGGGGATGCCACACTGCCTATGGGAATGGGATGGGGGATACCACACTGCCTATGGGAATGGGATGAGGGGATGCCACACTGCCTATGGGAATGGGATGGGGGAATGCCACACTGCCTATGTGAATGGGATGGGGGGATGCCACACTGCCTATGGGAATGGGATGGGGGGAATGCCACACTGCCCATGGGAATGGGATGGGGGGATGCCACACTGCCTATGGGAATGAGATGGGGGAATGCCACACTGCCTATGTGAATGGGATGGGGGGATGCCACACTGCCTATGGGAATGGGATGGGGGGATGCCACACTGCATATGGGAATGGGATGGGAGGATGTCACACTGCCTTTGGGAATGGGAGGGGGGAATGTCACACTGCTTATGGGAATAGGATGGGGAGAATGCCATACGGCCTATGGTTAATGTGATGGGGGAATGCCAAATGGCCTATGGGTAATGGGATGGGCGAGTGGCACACTGCCTATGGGAATAGGATGGGGGAATGCCACATGCTCTATGGAAATTGTATGTGGGGGATTGCCTTACTGCCTATGGGAATGTGATGGGGGAAGTGCCACACTGAATATGGGGAATGGGGTGGAGAGATGCCACACTGCCTATGGGAATAGGATGGGGGGGATGCCATACTGCCCATGGGTAATGGGATGGGGGAATGCCACACTTCATATGGGGAATGAGATGGGGAATGCCACACTGCATATGGGGAATGAGATGGGGAATGCCGCACTGCCTTTAATAGGGTGTTTTAGCACAACCTTTGATTTAGAATATTTTTTCCTCTTCCAAATCCTAGGTGCATCTTATGGGCAGGTGCGTCTTATAGAGCGAAGAATACAGTAACTTGTTTCTGCATGAACTATATGCATGAACTATATGCAAACAAAATCACAGATGGTACCACTGTAAAGTGTTTTGCGCTTCGGGCCCTTATTTGCACATTAATTAAAAGTAAATGCGTCACAAAACCTATATTGGGCTCCACAGCACCCAAAAACTGCCCTCCACACCCGAGAACCTCAGGTGATGCGTCCAAGTCAGCAGTGACCCAATTTAAAAAATAAAATGGGGTTTTCCTCTGTCGAGGCCATGCCCACCTGGCATTTTTGGGATCGGCAATTGTCTGATCGCAAGAATGCCAGCTGACGTGACCCAGCCCGCTGCTTCAATGTAGAGTGGAAAGCGCCCCCCCCCCCCCCCCCGAAAGTGTAAGGCCCGGGAGTCTGCCATGACCCAGAAAGTGGCAGGTCCCCAGGTCACCTGCTAGTGTCTCCGGTTTCAGGGATTCCAAATGTGTTACACCTGGCCACCAGCAGGTGTCTCTACTCACTTCCGTTCTCTGGGGCAGTTAGCCAGTTGAGCAAACATTATTGACATCTCGAGCAGGGTGTTGGAGGCTGATTCCCCAAAGATACATCTTTGGACTTTCCCTGCACCTCTTATCCAGTACCTTGGACTTTAGTTCAGACTCACCTCAGGGACTTTGGACACTGCTGGATACCTGCACCCTGGGTAATCCTCTCCTGTTTGGTCCCATCCAAGCACCCCTCATTCCATCACCCAGAGCAAAGCCTCTGTGCTGCCCAAGACGAACTATAGAAAGACGCCCCCTCCCCCCGAGTGTGCCTGCTCCTCAGTAGAGCTGTGCTCCTCTATGCCTGGCCCCTTCCTATGATCCATTATTCGTGCTTGTGGTGATCAGTCCGACCACTTATAACGCGACCCAACCCTGCAACATAAATATAGATAATATAGACACTTACCTACATGACGGCTTTCCCGTTGTTCTGTCCCAGTGGCTGGCTGCGGGCGCAAGTTGGCATGCAAGCCAACTTGCACCCGCAGCCAGCCACTAGGCCAGAACAACGGGGAAGCCGGAATGTCACACAGCACGGAGGGAGTGGGGGAGGCTGGTCACACTGTCAGCGGGTGGCGGAGACCGACTTGCACAGCTGACAGTGCGTCCAGCCTCCCCCGCTTCCACCGCGCTGGGTGTATCGCACACTTACCTACATGCCGGCTTCCCCGTTGATTTGACCCAGTGTCTTGGCTTGCAAGCCAACTTACACCCGAAGCCATCCACTGGGCCAGAACAACGGGGAAGCCGGCATGTAGCACAGCACAGTGGATCCAAGTGTGGCTCTGGAACGAGGATGGTGGTGAGTTGTTTTTCTTTTACCCACCGCCCGAGGTGCCAGTGAATTTCAGGGAAAATTTGGGCAGCACGAACCCCCAAAAATTCGGTTTCATGACGAATCAAATTTTTCCTGAAATTCGGAACGAACTTGGGTTATGGCAAACTAGTACGCTCATCTCTATCTATATACATCGCTATTTTCTCCTTTGTCTGCTGGGCATACGTTTTGCCTTCTTAGGCTTTTGCAATGCCCCATATAGGAAGTACATCATTAGTTATAAATATATTTGATATGTTCACATGTAGTTATCAAAATCAGGTATAAAAGATTAAATGGTAAGAAGTATCAATACCTCAATGAAGAAATGATTCTATATCCTTATAGATATGTACACTACTCTCTGATCCTGGGGGAAAGTTGTGGGAAAATCCCTGTGTTAAAAGGCATCTATAAAACGTAGATGGTTCACTTTCAGTCCCGCATCATATGGCATAAGTTATATTTGCTTGAGTATGTTACTATATATATTAGTACAATCTAGTCTGGCTGAATTTTTGCAGGTTGTATAAGTAAAACCCTCAACCTTCTATGTAGCATATATATGGGTAACTCCCTACTTACCTAGATGCTCACAGCTCACCTGCTGCCAAAGTCCAAGCTGGTAGCTATTGACATTACATAAAAACCCTGCAACATGATAATAAGGTTGTTATAGACACATAAATCAACAATCAGCAGTCAGACACCGATTTATTTTTGGCCATTGTATCCAACCTCACTTATAAAAAGTTAAATCTATTATTTGTTACTTTAAAAGGATAAGACAATTGTTAAAATACAATCAATGAAAATAATCTTGAGACATTGAACATGATCCTATATCCATCGCTATTTTCTCCTTTGTCGGCTGGGCATACGTTTCGCCTTCTTAGCCTTTTTCAGTGCCCCATATGGGGAGTACATCATTAGTTATAAATATATTTGATATGTTCACATGTAGTTATCATAATCAGATAGTAAAGATTAAACGGTAAGAAGTATCAATACCTCAATGAAGAAATGATTCTATATCCTTATAGATATGTACAGGTTGTAATGACAGCAACACTACTCTCTGATCCTGGGGGAAAGTTGTGGGAAATCCCTGTGTTATTAGGCTGTATGGCCCTTTAAGGCATCTATAAAAGGTAGATGGTTCAGTAATAGTCCCGCATCATATGGCATAAGTTATATTTGCTTGAGTATGTTACTATGTATATAAGTACAATGTAAAATGTACTCACTGGAGAAACCATTGTGGCATAATTCAGGAGACTGAGACTGTGCTGTCTTCCCTGTCACAGATCCTTCCTATGAGTGGTGGTAGAGGGTGAGGCTGCAGCTGCTGAGCCCCCAATCTTTGATTGTAAAAACATGTCAGCGTGCAGAAGAACCCCTGACCTCCAATGAACCACTAAGAGGATAGTAAAAAAAATATTTTACAAAAACAGGTCCAGCATTTGCCGGCCGACTGCCGACTCACATGGTCTCATTACAGGTGCAACCCTGATCCTTTTAGTTACATTTGTGTTACCAACTTAGAAACATAGAAGGGTGACGGCAGAAGGAGACCATATGGTCCATCTAGTCTGCCCTTATTTGTATACTGTATAATATGTGCTTTTTGCTTTGTTTTTGCTGTCTTTACATTAAAGTGGACCAAAACCCAGGATTTTGACTATCCTGGGCTTTGGTCCTTTCCCTCGGGGCACCCCGTGAAACCCCCCAGATTGCCTAAGGCAACTGACCTCTTCCCGGTCCTACGGCGCATGCACGGCTGCTCGTCCAATCAGCACCTCGGAGCCGCTGACATCACATCGTCAAAGGCTTTGTCTAAGAGCAGCGACCCCGAGCGTGCTGACGGCCGCATCCTCCACTTCCCTGTAACAGGGAGTGTGCCTGCGCCAGCCATTCACAAGTGCCTGGCACGAGCACGCACCCTGCTAGAGGTGTGGCCATTGAACCACAAGACAAGGTGAGTGAATGGGGGATTTCACACAGTGGGGGGGGGGGGGGGGGGGATGATCAGCACGAGCATCTTATAGCTTCCGGGGCCGATCTCCATGGGTTCTGGTCCACTTTAAATCAGTGGTCTGGTTCTGATCTCATCTAATTCAATTTCCATATTGGTCACCATTCTTTGGATCCCCCCACTGGGAATCCCTGACGGACACAATGCACAACCCGTGGCTGTAGGCAAGTAAAACAGCATTATTATTATTATTATTATTATTGTTTATATATATAGCGCCATCATTTTTCGTAGCGCTTTACAAGGTATGATTACAGACAAGGTAAAACATAGCAAAGGGGGTGGGAGCAGCTCCATCACTATTATTTATACAAAATTATCATCATTATTATTCAGGGCCTGGGAACCAATTTACCGCCCAGTTGAACCCTCTCATCATCCAAGTATTAAGCACCAAACATGTCTAGCTATGTGGAAAGAGAGTATGTATAAATAATAGTGATTGAGCTGCTCCCACCCCCCCTTTATTCAAGGTAATACATAAAGTACAGAGAACAATACAAAATTAGATACCACAAGGTTTAGACCAGGTGTTGTGAGCACAGGAGACAATAGGAAGGAGAGTCCTGCCCTTGCGAGCTTACAATCTAAAGGATGGGGCTATTTTGGTGGCTTCCCAAAAATAGCCCCAGCAATACCCCCCAAAATATTCCTCTTTGTGCCTCTGGGGTCCTGTAATGGCCCGGGAATGGAATCATATCTAACCTCCATGTTAATATTGCTGCCGTATCAAAGGGAGACTAACAAGAGCGACGGACGTCAGAGCAAGAGCGGCACATTGGGATTAACAGGCGTCACCGGGAATTTAATTGAGCTCATTCCATTTTATTGACTGCATCTTCCTCTCTGCGTCTCAGTCGGCTTCCTTCTTCCTCTGTTTCTTATTTATCACGAGATAGCGCAGAGTTATTCCCCCCACACAGAAGCTTTCTGCTCCTTCCCCCCCGACATTCGTAAAGTAAATGTTTGCATCAAATAAATGAAAAAGCTTCTATTTCTTTCTTCCGCTGAAGGGAAATTAACGCGTGGCGAACCATCTACGGCGCCTCGCCATTCGCCGTTCAGATAAGATCTGAGTTCATGGCGGCAAAAACAGAAATGATGTTTGGGTAGAAAAACTAATTCAATGGGAGGTGATGGCACGAGAAGCCATATTGGTCCTCACATAAGATAGAAAGTGGTGGGAGAGATACACAGGCCTTGATTCAGCACAGAGAAGACGTACAGGGAAAAGGCCGGTTCCCCTGCTATCATCTAGGAATACGCACTTACTTACAACTAAACTTTATGGTAAAAAAAAGTTCAAAAAGACGGGAATCCATAAAACTTGCTTCTTTTGTTAAAGAGGAACTTCGGTCATAAATGACCGGACTCCCTCTTTAATATGCTTCAGAGAGGCAGTCCAGTCCATCACTGCCGCTATACTGGAGAACGGGGCCTCTTCCAGAATCTTTGGAAGTCAGCTGTGGACCAGCCTATCAAGCTAGTATGGCCAGCGGCTGCACAGTAACCTGCTTGGCTGCCCTGATAGGCTGCTCGCGATCACGTGGGATACGCAACCCGGAAGAGGTGAGTATCCAGCTGGCTTAGTTCTTCCCTTTAGCACAAAAAGCTAACGGGGCGGCCTAGACACCCCACATCTACACGAGAACACAAAACCGCACCACTAAATCATGTTACTAAGTATATCATTTTATTGTACAAGCAAAACAAGACAACCTTAAAATCCATTAAAACCACAAACTGACACAACATTTGAAGAAGGCGCTACTGCGTTACGTTCATCAGCTATCATAAACATTAAACCCTCTGTCCACTGGTATCAATAGAAAGTGCTAAGTATCTAAAGTGCATGTAAAGACATATTAAATCAACATATTCTCCAATAAAGTGCATATGCTACAGTGTGCAAAACATTAAGGCCCTTATTCATCAAGCGATAGCGCCAGGTAGTGTCTGACGAGCGCCAGGTAGCGGCAGCTAACGGCGACTACCGACTCAAGTACGCCCGGCGGCGGTCACAATGACGCATTTATCAAGCAAAATGAGGCTAGCGCCGGCGAGAGCGACGGCTAGCGCGGCATTCATCATGAAGCCGCCTGGACCGAACAGCGCCGCTGCAAATTCCCTCACAGCGCCAGGTATGAGCTGTCGCTCCCTGGCGATGTCCAATGCATTTCAATGGAGCAATCTAGAATTATTCATAATTAATTGGTAATAATTTTTTTTTTTTTTTTTTTTTAATGTCAAAAAATCGGAGAACACTTCTGCAATGTTAGGATTTATTTTTAAGTCAAAAAAAAAAAAAAAAATATGTGCAGAATTGATCTAACAGGTCTGAGATTAATGTATTCATATTACAAAATGATTCTAAAAACATGTATAATGTTACATTCAAAAAATATGGTTGTTTAGGGGTTAAAAACTAGTTAATACAGATCGCCGCCAGCGCTCTGGGGTTTAAACAAGGAATGGACAGCGACAGCACATTCGGAGCGTGATTTGTTGATGAATATGAAGCTAGCCGTTCGCTCTGGCCATTCGCTGTCAGGCGCTCACATACAACGCTGGACCTGTGAAACAGCGACCCCCCAGCCCGTATTCAACATTACCGCACACCGACTGAGTCGCTGTCATCAAGCTAATGGCGGCCAAGCACAGCGAATACTGGCTGGCGCTGAAAAAATCACGCTACAGTCGCTCATCTGTCGCTACCTGGCGCTATTGATGAATCGGCCTCCCCGTGCTTACTATCCATTGTATAGTCTAACCGACAAAAACCTATATTATGGTCAAGAAGCTGGAAGAGGACCAGGACGGGACAAGAGGAAAAGTACATAAAGTTCCCTAAATATGATACATCACCAGCAGGTAAGTTCCACAGTAGTGCCCCCAAGCACCCACGCGTTCTGTAATGGCAAACCCCGCCACTTCCTCACATTACATTTTTTCATTACAAAAAAACACTACAAATTGTAAAAAATAGATATCACACAGAAATATTGGCTGGCAGTTAAAGGGTTAAGTCACATCCTTAAAAATATATCTCATGACCAAATCCAAACAGCAGACATCATAGACAGATGATCACCACGTCAACATGTTTTGAGCTTCAACATTTCTTAATAACGACCTATAGGGCTTATTCACAAACCCCTACAACAATATTTGCCAGTATCCGCCAACCTATTTAAACAGGAACAGCAGAAAGCGATTAAAAAGAAGCTTGGGGGGTGCATCTGGAATGCTATTACCCCCCCTGAACTTAACCCACCCAGAACGCCCGATATCCTTACCTTCACCTCGAGCGAGCCAGCACCAGAAAAGTAGTTCTGCAAATGGCCGCCGGATGGTCACGTGGGCCATGGCTGCACCCCCAGGGCCAGCCACCAGAATGCCCCGCTGCCATGTGCGTGCCAGTGACCAATAAATGTGAAGGTAACAAGAGTGGCTGATATCAAATGCGCCGACTGACGTGAATGAGCCCATCTGCTGCATCTCTGTCTTTCCCTCTAGTCTAGTTCCCCGCCTGAATAACTGGGCCTCAGCTACTGTGGTCATGATGTGGGAGCCCCAGAACAGATAGGGTTTGCGGGGAATCATTGGGGGTCGGATGCAAGCACCAAGTCCAGGAGCCCATAAGACTCCAGGGATGGGTAAAACAGGTTTTTATCCACTTTAAATTAGGTAAAATTAGGCACAACCAAGCTGGAGAAGTAGCTGGTTGTACTGATCAGCAATAGGCTGAGCAGCAGCATTCGGTGTCATGCCGCAGCTGCACAAGCTGACCTAAAAATGGTTTATACCGTAAAAAAATAGTGGATTAGATTCTGGGACTGGGGTACGATAACTCCCCCGTACATATCACTAGTAATTTCGTAAGACCTTCCATTGAATGCAGGTTACGGGTTTGTACAGTAAAAAGTTAAGAGACACTAAACATGTTTAATTTAGGATAGAGGACTTGACTCATTTTCTTGGACCCAATCTCTGGCCAAGGGGTCACTTCTGGATTAAGGAGATATTCTTTGGACTGAGGGTTACCCTATGGATTAGGATTTGTAGAGCTTCTGTTTCAAGTAAAGGAAAACCTGGCCCAAATTTTGCCTAATTTGGATAAATATATATCTTTTTGTTTGTTTAAAGTGGACCAAAATCCACATCTATAGGATTTCAGGGCCCCTTGATTCCCTCCCCCTGGGGCATACAGATTTGGGATGCCCCACTGTGTGAAACCGCCAGGTTGCCCAGTAAACTTCCTCCCCGCTCCAATGTCGCATGCATGATCAGCGGCCGCTCCCTGCTATACCCCTAGCAGGGCGCGCACCTGCACCAGGCATTTGTGAATGGCCGGCACAGGCATGTAGTAGTGGGGATGAGGCCGTCAGTGTGCTCAGGGCCGGATGAGAGGCCGCACATGCGCCGTAGGACCAGGGAAAGGTGAGTTAGATCAGGGTGTCCCAGGGCCAAGGACCATAACCCAGGATAGTGAAGATGTAATCAGTCTATGAGTAATGTGCACTGCAGCTTTGTCATCCTTTAACACTTTTAGTGCCAAGCGCATAGATTCTACATTCTTGGAATTTTCCCCCACTAGCGTTGAAAAAAAACTCACCTCCATCTTGGTTCCAGCCCTGGGGGTCTCCTCTTTCCCCAGCGTGCCTCCAATCATCAGTCTGTGGTCTTTCGTGGGGCAGGGAATGCCCGCAGTAGTGATCGGTGAAGGGCTTCTGTCAACCACTACCAGTCCTGTCAAAGATCCTTAAAAGTAATTTAAAAAGTTGTGGGATCCCTCCATGCCATTTTTTTATGTAACCCATGTGAATGGGAGTCTACCGATTTTTTAAATTGTGACGCTTTTTTAAATTTGAGAAATGTATTTTCTTTAGGAAAACCATATTGCGTGAGATATCTCCATTCCTCCTGATTACAACGGTACAACATATATATCGGTACTGCTGTGTTACATTGTAAACAGCCAGGTGCATAGCTGTTGTCATAATGTAATAATGGCTGCTCTCTGCTGTGATACATTGTAAACAGCCAGGCTGCTCTCTGCACATCCAGTCGTGTGGATATTGTTACAATGTAATAATCGCTGCTCTCTGCTGGTTTACATTGTAAACGGTCACACATGTGGCTGTTGTTACAATGCAATAATGGCTGCTCACTACTGTGCTACATTGTAAACAGCCAAGCATGTGGATATTGTTACAATGTAATAATGGCTTCACTCTGCTGTGTTATATTGTAAACAGCCAAGCATGTGGATACTGTTACAATGTAATAATGGCTTCACTCTGCTGTGTTACATTGTAAACAGCCAAGCATGTGGATATTGTTACAATGTAATAATGGCTTCACTCTGCTGTGTTATATTGTAAACAGCCAGACTGCTCTCTGCTGCGTTACATTGTAACCAGCCAGGCGCGTGTCTGTTGTTTCAATGTAATAATGGCTACTTTCTGCTGTGTTACACTGTAAACGGTCACACACGTGGCTATTGTTGCAATGCAATAATGGTTGCTCTCTGCTGTTTTACATTGTAAACAGCCAGGCTGCTCTCTGCATAGCCAGGCATGTGGATATTGTTACAGTAATAATCTCTGCTCTCTGCTGTTTTGCATTGTAAATGGTCACACATGTGGCTGTTGTTACAATGTAATAATGGCTGCTCTCTGCTGGTTTACATTGTAAATAGTCACACATGTGGCTGTTGTTACAATATAATAATGGCTGCTCGCTGCTTTCCTACATTGTAAACAGCCAGGCATGTGGATATTGTTACAATGTAATAATGGCTGCTCTCTGCTGTGTTACATTGTAAACACCCAGGAACGTAACTGTTACAATGTAATGATGGCTGCTCTCTGCATTGTAAACAGCCAGACTGCTCTCTGTTGTGTTACACTGTAAACAGCCAGGTGTGTGGATACTGTTAAAATGTAATAATGGCTTTTCTCTGCTGGGTTACACTGCCAGCGGTCACACACGTGGCTATTGTTACAATGCAATAATGGCTATTCTCTGCTGCCTTACATTGTAATTGTTATTTATACATTGTTATTTGAGGACATCATATCGGTATCCATGTCAGTTATGTTCAAGTACCATAATATGGGTTTTATATTTAAACTCTTCAATTCCCAAAGGATTCCAAATGTTCCTTTCCCTCCCCTCTAGATGCCCCTCTTTCCAACACCATGGTTCTGCCCTCTAATGTCTCATACAGTCCTCCTGCAAGGTAGAGTTCCCCTTTTACATAGTGTAATTAGCACATCAGGCTGTTCTCTTCTTAGTCTCCCCCATGTCAGTGGATCCCGGCGCGCTGTTTCCAGAGGTGTCGGAGAGACTCTTTTCCACCCTCCCATGTTTCCACTCGCCGGGCAAGGCGACATTTTTTTCCACTCGTGTGACTGCTGGGTGTTGCGGTTGCGCAGCATTAACTCTCATCGTGAAATGAGAGTGCGCCGCTAATACCGGTGCAGCCCATTATTCTGTACTTTTATGTAGACGCGCTTCACTGGCAGAAATTGAGGCTGCGGCCCGGGTCACAACGCGCTGCGCCCTTTTCCGAAATATATTAAGGAATCGTTAAAAAAAAGAGAAGCAATATTTTATTGGGCGGCAGGGCAGGCGAGTCATCATCCTGATGATGTCACAAACATTTATTATACACGGATGTGGAAAGCTTGCTTATTTGCAGAGACTTTTTGGGCATTTTAATGTATGTAATGTAATGTAATGTTTTTTACTCTTTTATTTATTATAAATATATTTATTATTTATTTAATATATATATATATATATATATATATATATATATATATATATTATTTTTTAAATGCTACTTTTTACATTTCATAGTTTTCTTTTAAATAAAAATTGTATGTTTTTTAAGAAAATCATATTGTGTGTAAAAGTATCGGTAGACACCTTTTACTGCCCAGGAGACACAGCAAACGCAAACAGTTCTTTAGAACATTTCGAATGAAATACAACAACTATGCGCACCTTGCAGTTTTTCCCCTTTACATTGAAAATCCCAGACAAAAACTATATATACTCACCTAGCATATGTACCCACCTCAAGCTTTCCAGGTGTACCAGGCTTGTTGTGGTGGGCACAGTTTCCTGGACACAAACCCTCAAAGAATTCACTGGTTGCACAGCGTCTCCCTAGAAAAATAATAAAAAAGCAAAATAAAAAAACACATTTTCCTAAAATATTAATATGCAACCAAGAAAAAACAAGTCCCCTGAACAGAACATTACTTGGTATGCTTAGGCACTTTTATCCCTTTAACTGCCAGCCTACTTCAGATTTTGTCCTCCTCTGTTGCCATGCCATTTTTCACCATGATTAACTGTGATTTTTGCTGGAATGTACAGGGAAATTAGAGTTTGGGTTTTGATATGAAATGTCTTGTTTGCAATATTTTCTGTACTTTCCACACGCCTGGCTGTTTACAGTGTAACACAGCAGAGAGTAGCCATTATTACATTGTACCAATATCCACACGCCTGGCTGTTTACAATGTAACACAGCAGAGAATAGCCATTATTACATTGTACCAATATCCACACGCCTGGCTGTTTACAATGTAACACAGCAGAGAATAGCCATTATTACATTGTACCAATATCCACACGTCTGGCTGTTTACAATGTAACACAGCAGAGAATAGCCATTATTACATTGTACCAATATCCACACGTCTGGCTGTTTACAATGTAACACAGCAGAGAATAGCCATTATTACATTGTACCAATATCCACACGTCTGGCTGTTTACAATGTAACACAGCAGAGAATAGCCATTATTACATTGTACCAATATCCACACATCTGGCTGATTACAATGTAACACAGCAGAGTGAAGCCATTACTACATTGTACCAATATGCACACGTCTGGATGTTTACAATGTAACACATCAGAGAATAGCCATTATTACATTGTACCAATATCCACACGTCTGGATGTTTACAATGTAACACAGCAGAGAGCATCCATTATTACATTGCGTCCTGTGCACATGCTGCCTGTCTCTGACCTTGACCCGTGTCACCATTTATGAACCTATGCTTTCTGCATCTGATCTCGGCCTGTCTCACTGCTTACAAACCAACGCTGCCTGCCCACAACCTCGGCCTGTGTAACTACTCACGAAGCCATGCTGCCTGCCTCTGACTTTGGATTGTCTCAACACTCACACAATCCTGGCCTGTGTCTCTTTTCACTAACATATGCTGCCTTACCCTTACTCTGACCTTTGTCTGTATCAGCTGCTCACAAAATCCATGCATGTTTCACCACTCCTGAGCCAATGCTGCCTGCCTCTGACCTTGGCCTGTGTCGCCACTCATAATCCCATGCTGCCTGCCTCTGACATCGGCCTGTGTCGCCACTCACAATCCCATTCTGCCTGCCTCTGACCTCGGCCTGTGTCGCCACTCACAATCCCATTCTGCCTGCCTCTGACCTCGGCCTGTGTCGCCACTCATAATCCCATGCTGCCTGCCTCTGACATCGGCCTGTGTCGCCACTCACAATCCCATTCTGCCTGCCTCTGACCTCGGCCTGTGTCGCCACTCATAATCCCATGCTGCCTGCCTCTGACATCGGCCTGTGTCGCCACTCATAATCCCATGCTGCCTGCCTCTGACATCGGCCTGTGTCGCCACTCATAATCCCATGCTGCCTGCCTCTGACATCGGCCTGTGTCGCCACTCATAATCCCATGCTGCCTGCCTCTGACCTCGGCCTGTGTCGCCACTCATAATCCCATGCTGCCTGCCTCTGACATCGGCCTGTGTCGCCACTCATAATCCCATGCTGCCTGCCTCTGACCTCGGCCTGTGTCGCCACTCATAATCCCATGCTGCCTGCCTCTGACCTCGGCCTGTGTCGCCACTCATAATCCCATGCTGCCTGCCTCTGACCTCGGCCTGTGTCGCCACTCATAATCCCATGCTACCTGTGTCACAACAACCCCAACCTAGGTCAACAATTACGAATTTATGCTGCCTGCCTCTGACCTCGACCTCTCTCACCACTCAATAACCTATGCTGTCTGTCTCTAACCTTGGCCTGTGTCACCGTTCAGAAATGCATGCGTCCTGCCTCTGACCTCAGGCTTTGTGACCATGCTCAAACCTATGTCGCCTTCCACTGACCTCGGCCTGTGTCGCCACTCATAATCCCATGCTGCCTGCCTCTGACCTCGGCCTGTGTCGCCACTCATAATCCCATGCTGCCTGCCTCTGACATCGGCCTGTGTCGCCACTCATAATCCCATGCTGCCTGACGGCCTGCCTCTGACCTCGACCCATGTCACCACTCAAAAACCTATGCCGTCTGCCTCTAACCTTGGCCTGTGTCACCATTCACAAACCCATGCTGCCTGCCTGCCTCCAATCTCGACCTGCGTAACCAAACACAAACCTATACTGCCTGCCTCTAACCTCAGCCTGTGTCGACGTTCACAAACCTATGCTGCCTGAATCTGACCTCGACCCGTGTCACCACTCACAACCTATGGCCTGTAAACCCATTGGCTAGACCTTTTTCTACCAAGTGAATGGCCCATTGTGCTCCTGCCACCCAGTCTATCCCCACCTTTGGGGGCTGCAGCAAGATCCAGGCCACTCTTTAGATCCTGGGTCCTGGTAGTCTAGTGTGCTCAGTGGTATTCACCAATTGGCCTGCAGAACCTGACACCTACTGCTAGTCCGCAGTGGTGGTACTACTGGGTGCCATCAGGGCTTGGTGTTGGTACACCATAGGATTCGGTGCTTGGTGTTAGTTAGTATCCTAAGCAGTTCTTGACAGGGCCCCAAAAGTTTGCACTGCGTCTTCTGGAATTGCTTGTTGCCTGGTCCAGAAGATAAGGACAGAATCCACAGCACACACTGTAGTAACCAGTGCCACATCCAATAAGAGGCACCTGTTTCTGCAGTATGTGCTGTACTGTAGCTTCACATCTCCCTTCTCACAAAGGCCAGGGCTGGACTAGGTGAGTATAGCTAACGGTCAAGTTCTGAGCGGTAGGAGGGGGTGTTTTACAGAGGAGTTGCTCCATTATAAAATAACATCACCCCAGCTCTGTAGTTGGAGTGTTTAGAAAGCCGGGGGGTGCCTGTCTCAGGCTTTACCAGGGTTTAGGCCCACGGAGTCTTAATTTGTGTATCCTGTTCTGACAGGGCCAAGTTAAAGGTGTTCACCAACATTACACCCTCCATCAAATAGTTCCCCAAGCTTCCCAATATCTCAACTCACAACCAAAGGCAATAAATAGGGGGGCTACCAATCTTGGCTTAGGGGCCCACTGGAAAAAAAGTGGAAGAGACCCCCCCCCCCAGGTAGTGGAGGCCACCGGACCATGCATCCTAGTTGCACTTTCTACAAAACAGGCCTGGATATAATATTGGTGCTATGGGGCCCCCTGAACTTTGATCACCATTTATGATAGGGTGGGTGCTGATCCAAGTTCTGGTCCCAAGCAGAGATGGACAGTAATGCACCCCAACATTATCTGGAGACCAATTCCCCAAAACCCACACCCTGATGGATCTGTGACCCACAGCCCTAGGTATCTCTAATCCAACCACAATGACCTTATTAAAGCGAAAATGAAAGCCCATGTGGCCAGCCTTGGAAACTAATAGAGGTGAGCTTTTCTGGGTGGCCTGGGGGTTACACACAGCACGCATCCCGAATCGGGATGCCACTGAGGCACGGAACAAAATTTGAGATCCCCGGTTTTGTTTCACTTTAAAGTGGACCATAACCCAGGATTTTGACTATCCTGGGTTTTGGTCCCTACCACTGGGGCACCCTAATCGGTGATGCCCGCTGTGTGAAACCCCCCAGGTTGCTGAAACAAACTAACCCCTTCTCGGTCCTGTGGCGCATGCGTGGCGTCCAGTCAGCGCGCTAGGATCCACTCACGTCCCTTCATTGAAGCCTTTGTCTAAGGGCGAGCGGCTCCAGGCACGCTGATGGCCTCATCCCCCACTACCCTCTAACAGGGAACGTGCCCTCACCGGCCATTCACAAATGCTTGGCGCTGGCAAGTGCTAGTGGGATAGAGGGGATGCGGCCGTGGCTCATGCATGCACCGTTGGACTGGAAAAGAAGGTAAGTGTATGGGCGACCTGGGGGGTCTCACACAGCGGGGCACCTTGATTTTGGATGCCCCGGGGGAAGAAATCGATTAGCCTGGGAATCTTATAGATTCCCGGGACGATTGTCGTGGGTTTTGGTCCGCTTTAAACGCATATTTTTACCTTGTCATCTTTGCCTTGGGTGCTAGATGACCTTCTCCTGGCAATAGTGCCTCCCAGCGTCATCCCTATACGCGTTGAACGGGTAACTAGGCAGACTTCAGCTGGTAGGGAATACAAGTGTTACGCTCGAGGGGAAGGCATATTAGCGGGTGATTAAATTGTTTGAATTGCACACGCCCAGGAAAGTGACAGTTATATAGCAGGGAAAGTTAGCCGCGAGCCAAAAGGACACCTTGGCACATGGGCCTGTCACTGTGATAAACTGCCACACTTAGCTCCACTGTAGCATCTACAGAATGAAGGATGCTCATTAGCTGGCCCAGTCACATGATGAGAATACATTATCAAGTACACAACCTCCACTCCTCAGACAATGCGGCAGTTGGTGGGTTACTTTGCTAAACCAAAGGATAGAATGGCCACAGGGGTCACTGCGTTTATGACTATACTGCCTATTATTCATTCATCAGAATAAAATGACATTGTGTGATGCTAAATAGACATTATAATAGAATTATATAATACAATAGAAAATTAGGACTGTTCCTAATCCAAAGAATAATTCAGCAAGGTGAGTGAGTATAGCAAGTGCCCAGCTGGCAAATATGTGCTCCAAGCTGCCTACGTTTTAGACATCCCCTGTTGGTCTTGGCATGGGCACCAGTTGGATTTTTCAAGAGCACGGTCATCCATGAGTAAATGCGGAGGCCGAGCAATGACAGGGTCCTGCACACTGGGCTCAAGGTTTCGGGCATCTTGAGCTGCCTATTCAGTTGTACAAATGGCGTGCAAGAACCTACAATGCATGAAAGAGCTGGCGAGCCTGCCAAGAACCCTCATAGGGGATTGCCACCCAGAGATTGATGATACCAGTAGCAGAGGAGTAGATAGGCCTTCTGGCACCCAGGGGGAAAGATTTGAAATGGCGCCCCCCCACTTGTGCTCATGACCCCCTTTGGTACCCCCCTGACCTGCTGCACCCAGGACAAGTGCCCCCTCCCCAGCTATGCCAATGGCATTAGTAGTTAGATTGATCAATCTGTGCACACGTCGACATGTACCTGTGCAATGGGCATAAGGTCCCCGGAACTCTGGGCTGCCCATGCTAACTTAAAAATGGTGTGCAAGAAGCTACAACCCGGGTGCAAATGCCAGCATGAGAAAGGCAAGAATTTCTTGTCAGCAAAATAATGGAGCTAGGGGTGGAAATTAGTGTGGTCACAGGATCAGCTGATGTTGGTGCCGGCAACAGGCTACATAAGGAAACATAAGTCAGGCCAAGGCCAC
Source organism: Gastrophryne carolinensis (assembly GCA_027917425.1). Taxonomy (NCBI): domain Eukaryota; kingdom Metazoa; phylum Chordata; class Amphibia; order Anura; family Microhylidae; genus Gastrophryne; species Gastrophryne carolinensis. The sequence goes on from CM051234.1 coordinate 636,247,903, forward strand.
TGTAGACAAAGAAGGCACTTGATCAAGACAACAAACCAGTAGTTGGGACGGGATGGAGATAACAAAGCAGGATTGAAGCCAAAAATAAGAAACCGAAGCAGAATTATGCAAGCTGAGAAGCAGGAAGGCGAGTATCACAGGTGACCAGCTGGCGAATATGCCCTCCAAGGTGCTTACCTTTAAAACATCCCTTGTTGGGCTTGGCATAGGCACCAGTTGTATTGCTCAAATGCGAGCTCACCCATGAGTGGATGCAGGGGCCGGGCAATGACATGCTCTGGAGGCCTGGGGGTCCCAGGCACATTGAGTTGCCTATGCAGATATAGAAGTGGTGTGCAAATACCAGGGTCGTTTATGATGGAAGATGAGCAGGACAAGAGCACATGTGCAAACTTTCATCCAGACGAATGCGCGTGTACAAAAGCCTTTTAATAGGGAGTGGAGGTGCCAAGATGGCGCTGGATCCCTCCTGCCGAGCCTTTGTTCCAGTTCATGAGGAGAGAATCAGATTGTCTGTTCATTGCTGACCACTTGTTTTAAAACCAATAACTGCTCTTGTTGTCTGCCTCATGATCTTTGCTTTGGATTTCCGACTTTGAACCTTGCCTCCTGCTAGGACCTTTGCTTCGAACTTTGACCCAGATTCATCGATTCTTGACCATGACCTTGGCTTATGAACATGATTAGGCTACTTGGCATCAGTCAACCCAGCTTCTGCTTGTCTGTTTTGTTGGTGCCAGAGAATCACTGACTTGTGGTGTCACGACCTACAGACCAGTTTAACCCTTAACCCGGGGGTTAGTGTAGACAAGGATTGCTCTTAGATTCCGGGGCTCCGGGTCTAGTTTTGGGTTCTGCACAGTAGTCACCTCTGTCCGTTCCACACAGCTGGTTCCCCCCAATCAGGACTCCACCCTAGGTCTGGTGTGATCAGTGGTAAGACATATAAGCTCACACCCAACCTGCACAAACCCCAAACCCATATACAATGAAAAAATGTAATCTAATGCCCAGGTGCCACTCCCATACTTATGCAGAATTGTCGACCAAAAGATGTCTATTAGGAAGGCACACTGGTGCTGTATATTAATAAATTACATCATTATTATGAAGTATCAATTAACTAATTAATAACAAACAATAAAATATTGAAGCCATCTAAAATACATATATGACATACATAACACAGGACAAACAATCAAAAATGAGGCATAGGCGGAGGGGAGAATCACTCCTATAAATAACCAATACAATTAATTGAATAAATATCTCTACAATTAATATGCAATATTCCCTAAACAATAATCAAAATCACAGTCAATAATATAAAAATAAACCAATACTGATGAATCCTACCTATGATCCGGATCCTAAGTAATAACAATGCAAAAAAGATTATGCTAATCTACAACTCCAGTGCTATTAATGAAAAACATTACACAGATGTAAAGTGCTTGGTGCAACCAAAAATTAGGAAGAACCCCCCCCCAAAAAAATTATATATATATATATATATAGGTATGTGACCACTATAGACAACTAACAATATGAAAATTACCACTGAATTGTGACCACATAAAAAACCAAAGACCAATGTAAACAACGAATAATAAAAATTAATCCTAACCAATCTCATCCTATCTATGAAAAGTGCATGCGCTAGAGGAAAACAAACAAACAAGCCACAGAGGAAAGACTGGTCAGGATCTTGACAGTATAAGACAGCAAAAAGTGATCTTGGTGGGTAACCATCTCCATCTGACACCCTGGCACGGCAGATATGTTCTGTCACCCAAGCAGTTCTGTAGTTACAAGGCAGCTTTTCAAGTACTGGGGTACTTCAACCAATTGCAGGGGCAAATTCCTCCCATCCCCATCTGTGAAAATCCGTATTCATCCACAATGCGCCACTTCTCCTGCGGGGCCGGAAGATTCTTCGTAGAGAAGAAAGACGGTTCTCTAATACCCTGTATTGACCTTAACCAAATCACAGATAACAACAGGTATCTGTTACTTTTTCAATGACATGACAGTAGAAGAATTTTCACCAAATTAGATTTGAGAGGGGCGTTAGTAGTGAATAAGCCTCCACGTATACGTGGACGGAATCCTTATCACCAAGGGAAGATTTTTGTGCCCGAAAACTCCTGCATCTTCAGGCTACGCATGCGGTTTCACATCCTAAACGACATAGTCAAAATCCTGGGTTTTGTTCCGCTTTAAAGTGGACCAACAACCAGGATTTTGACTATCCTGGGTTTTGGTCCACTTCGGTGGGGCACCCCGATCGGGGGTGCCCCGCTGTGTGAAACCCCCCAGAAAGCTCCGAAAACTCACCTCTCCCCGCTCCCACGTGACCGCTGCAGCCAATCCCCGCCGGCGGACAAGCGAGAGGCAGCATCGGACAAGCAGAGCGCGTCCGCCGCCGCCTCCCGCGCGTCCCTCCTACAGGGAGTGCACCCGCGCCCTGCTAGAGGGACGCGTGGGAGGCGGCGGCGGACGCGCATGTGCCGCTGGAACGTGGAAAATGTAGGATTGTGGGCTTCCTGGGGGGTTCACCCCGCGGCACATCCCGATTTTGGATGCCCCGCGGGGAGGGATCTGATCGGCCCGGGAATCTTATAGATCCCCCCTGGGTGTTGGTCCACTTTAAAGCTGAATGGAGCACATGCCACCGATTGGCTGCATGGGTGGGATCACTGGAAGGGTGAGGTTTTTATGGCCATCCCTGCTGATGCACACAGTGGGGCATCCCAAATCTGAAGAGAAACAATACCCAGACTGGGGAATACTAAATAAGTAATAATTAATAATAAGTTCTAAGTAAATTCATTTTGAGGCTGATTCACTCCTAGCGCTAGGTATTGCCAGATGATCCCCTGTATAGGGGACGCTTAGAGCGACCGCTAGTAGACGCTGTAAGTGGGTGTCGGGCACTGTAACCTAGCATTGCAGTCGCTGTAGTAACCTGGCCGGCATTGATGAATGTGATGTGTTTTGGGCGCTTTAACAACAGTATAACGCAGCAGCGAGAGAGCTAGCGCCAACTCAGTGCGTCCGGCACTCGGCGCTTCACACCGTATCTAAAGCTGGCCATACTTATCAAAAAAGCACACACACACAGGGTCGGCGCTCTAAAGCTGGCCGCTGTAGCATAGAGCGCCAGACGCGGTGTGATTAAAGTCTGTTTTTGAACACATATCCACCAGTAACAAAGAGAAAACACATGGAATGACATTGTTATAACACTGGGACAATAACACTTTAGTGCCAGACCTGTAATGACAATTCTGCATAAAAATATAAAAAGTCAAAAAAAATTTATAAGCTTGTTTGTTTGCAGCCAGGAGACGTCACACAATGATTGGAGCAAAAATAAATAAATTTTAATTGCCAAACACACTATTTATACACATCTAATGAAACTCCATTGAAATGTATGGGAAAGCGACACTAAGCAAAAGGTAATACCTGGTAATATCTGGAAGCTAAAGCGCCAGCGCTATACACTGAGCTGCCTGTAATAATACATGTGGCGCTACATGGCGCTGTTAGAGTCGCTCACCAGAATCGCTTTCTTAAATATGATTTTTCGTACAGCGCCCGACGTTCAGCAGACTCTGCCTGCCGCTACGAGGCGCTACCTGGTGCTGTCTTTTCATAAATAGCCCCATTATTGAGTTTTTAATGTTACGTCAGTTGGTGAAAGGCAGCAGCGTTCTTTTCCTCCCTTTTCTAAAGGGGGTTATGCATGAAGGTCTAGCGCCAGGTAGCGCCTCATAGCGGCAGGCAGCATCTAGTGAACGCCAGTTGTACGGGAGCCCATCATGCGTCATGTAGCGTCACATGTATTATTACAGAAGGCTCAGCGTATAGCGCCGGAGCTCTAGCTTCCAGAGCGACAGGTATTACCTTTCGCTCAGTGTCGCTCTCCCATACATTTCAATGGCCGTTCATTTGCTTAAACAGCGTGTTTGACATTTTTAATTTTTTTTTTATTTTTGCTAAGAACATGACCTCTCCTGGCTGCAAACAAACATTTTTAGAAACTTTTTATATTTTTATGCAGAATTGTCATTACAGGTCTGGCACTAAAGTGTTATTGTCACAGTGTTGACAAGTATGGTGTGGAGCGCCGAGTGCCGGTCGCACTGAGCTGGCGCTACCTTTCGCTCACTGCAGCGCTGTACTGGTGTTAGAGCGCCCAACATACATCACATTCATCAATGCCGGACAAGTTACTACAGCGCCCGTTACCCTTTTACAGAGTCTACTAGCGGTCGCTCTAAGCGCCGCTATACAGACTCTCATCTGCTGATACCTGGCGTTAGTGATGAATCAGCCTCCACGTGATTGACATCAGGCATCTCTTTAAGATATTTGAATTTGTTGCAAAGTCTCCTGAAAATTCTGAGGACTTCTAATTGGAGCTTTAATGTTCTGGAGCAGTTCCGCCCCTGTCTGTGTATCAGCTTTTTCAGCAGCAGTAACGCTCCACTATTGAGGCAAAACATAAAGCAGGAAGAAAGTAATGCAAAATCTAAGAAGCAAATGTGCATACCATTGAGTGGTTACAGAGCATAGCTATAGGCATAACTACCAACTTTTCAGGGTGGGAAAGAGGGACATTTGTTAAATTACGCCACGCCCCCTCATTGAGGGGTGGATAGGAGATAGGGTGTAACAGTTACAACAATGGAAACAGGCAAATGAATCATTTATTGCTGCAGATTTGCATGTTACACCTCAAAGAGGGACAAATGAGAACAACAGGGGGACATGGGCTGAAAAGAGGGACAGTTCCTCCAAATCAGGGAAACTTAGGAGTTATGCCTATAGGTGCATTTTCTTAACAGCAGAGGAGGTCCCTGTATCTAAAGAGATGGAAGGTGTATCCTCTCCTGTTATACAGTGGACGGAAAGGAGTAAGTATTGTATAAGAGTATTAGTATAGGAGTAAGTCTGTATTAGTGATCATTAGTCATTGTAATAATCAAAACTATTTAGAATCCCAAAGATGTTGGGATTGCTCACCTAGGTATATGCATGGATCTCTCCAATGATGCCCAGGCAGTGGATATGTATCCAAAGAAAAGTGGGGGTCCATAGCTGGTAAAGAGAAACATCTGCCCAAAAATAATTCCCCCCCCATCGACCCCTACTTACCTTTTGGATGTCGCCGCTGCCTGCTGCAATGACTGCTGACAGAGCCTGATTGCTGCCCCCGCACCGGTTTAGCTACCTGTAAGTGGCTAAAGCCGTTCTGCTTAAAGTCCTACTCCGATTTCGAGTGGCCCCATTGCATCCCATTCATGGGCACTGCACAGGCGTGAGATCGGGGGCCGCGCGCAGTGTCTGATGGGATGTGCAAAAGCGCCCCCCCCCCCCCAAAAAAGGCAGCAACTTGGGTTTAAAGTGGACCAACACCGAGAGGTCTATAAGATTCCCGGGCCGATCACCTCCCACCCCGCGGGACATCCGAGATCGGGATGTCCCGCGGGGTGAAACCCCCCCAAACACCCCAAATCACCTACCTTATCTTCCGCCGCCGCCGCCTCCCTCGCGCCCCTCTAGGCGTGCGCGCCCCCGCGCCGGCCGTCTGTGAATGGCCGGCACGGGCGCGCGCGTGCCGAAAGTGACGCGAGGGAGGCGGCGGCGGCGGAAGCCGCTTGGACGTTCCTGTTCCCCGCCTGGATGTTGGCGGGGATTGGACTGGGCAGTCACGTGGGAGCGGGGAGAGGTGAGTTTATTGGGGTTTCTGGGGGGTTTCACACAGCGGGGCACCCCCGATCGGGGTGCCCCGCCGAAGTGGACCAAAACCCAGGATAGTCAAAATCCTGGGTGTTGGTCCACTTTAAGCATTTTTGGGCTTTTAAAGTGGACCAAAACCCAGGATTTTGACTATCCTGGTCTCTGATTGGATGTGCCCCGCTGGGTGACACCCCTCAAGTCGCCCGATCTCACTTATACATCCCCAGGCCTTTGACACAGAGGGGCATCCTGAATCATAACTTCTAATGCCCCCAGGGCATTGAACAAAACGCGGGATAGTCAAAACCCTTTTAAAGTGGACCAAAACCCACAGCGATCGGCCCAGGAATCTATAAGATTCCCGGTCCGATTGATTCCATCTCCCTAGGGCATCCAAAATCGGGGAGGCCCCACTGTGTGAAACCCCCCAGGTCGGCAATACACTTACCTTCTTTCCCTGTCCAACGGCGCATACGCGAGCTGCGACCGCATCCCCACTATATCTCTAGTAGGGCGCATGTCCGCGCCAGGCATTTGTGAATAGCCAGCGTGGGCACGCTCCCTGTTAGAGGGTAGCGGGGGTGCATTTGTCCAATTAGCGCACTCGGAGATGCTCGCCTTAGACAAAGGCTTAGGCGACGTGATGTCAGCGACCACCCGTCAGTAGGTCCAAGGGACCCAGAATATGGATCCCCTGGCGAGGTATTTAGTGCCCAAGAGTAAAACCGGAGGAGGGGGGTAGCAGCAAATCGGTGAGGTTTGGAGATGGCTCTGGCGTGCGGCGTTTAATCCGCTGCTCTTATTTCCATGCCCCTGGAGCTTCGGCGCCATCTGAAACCGGATGGAAATAGCGCAGGCTTAAAACTGCTGCAGCGGGTGACATCACATGACATCACATGAATGTGTGTCCCAACATTGTGGGCCAACTGACGTCACCAGCTCACAGCGCAGCCTGGTCCATCTCAGCTCACAGGCCTCTCCCCAGTCAAAGCTGGAGGGCCAGAACGTGGCTGGAGAAGGGATGGTTAGCCCTGGCTGCTCCGCGGCTCCTACCCCCCTGCCAGTGCTCATGTTGTTGAGCGATGTCTCTGGGCCTCTTAAGTGGGGGGACCCTGGTGATTCTCCATCTATAATTGAATAAAACATCTAATACATAATGAGCAAATTGATGAATATCTCACGCTATACAAGTCTTTTAATGTGGTCGATGAATAGGGAGCCGACTATATATCATAATCAATACATGGGCTCAGCTATAGAAGGCGTTGTCTCCGGCACTCGCCCCCCTCTCCCCTATTTTCAGCATTGGTGACTATTTGGAAGCGGAAATTGCCGGTAATGACAATGTTCGCCGGCGTTCCATTTAGTCAAACAAATGAGGTGTCGGGAGCTGTGCGCTTCATTGTTTGTTTATCTGACCCGCGAGACGCGGTTGGCGCTTTTCTGGCCTGAAAATTACACGTTTCCATCTGCAATTTATCATTTAATCACCGCGGCGCCTAATCGCACATCACAGTCATCTCAGGAGAGCACATCGGATGCTCCGGGGGAAATGGAACACAGATGACCTTCTGATTTGTCCAATGTGATTAGCGACAAAAATGTTGCCCGTTAAATGAATTAACTCACTAAGAGGACGGTCTCGTCGCTTCCATCACCTCGCACCTGATTGACGTTTCTGGGTCTCGTGCTTATCTGATGATAAAGATCTTCCATCCATCGTGCAACAGCGCTCCCCCCCAAAATGCAGCAACTCGGGTTTAAGCATTTGTGGGCTTTTAAAGTGGACCAAATCCCAGGATTTTGACTTATCCTGGGTTTTGGTCCTTACCCCCGGAGCACCTCGATTGGGGGTGTCCCGCTATGTGAAACCCCCCAGATCGCCTGATCTCACTTACACTTCCCCAGGCCTACGGAGCATGTGCAGCCCTCTCGCCCAGCCAGCGCACTCGGATCCGCTCTATCCTCTTCCACCAGGAGCTCGTCTAATGCAAGCGCGCTGGCAGCCACATCCCCCGCTACCCTTTACCAGGAAGCGTACCGGGCATTCACAAATGCGCCCTGCTAGAGGGATAGCCGGAACGCGGCCGGTTCTTCACGCATGTGCCATTGCACCGGAAACGAAGGTGAGTTTTTCGGGCGACCTGGAGGGTTTGACACAATGGGGAATCCTGAATCATAACTTCGAATGCCCCCAGGGCATTGAACAAAAGTAGTCGTAGTAGTAGTAAAAACCCCTTTAAAGTGGACCAAAACCCACGGTGATCGGCCCAGGAACCTAAAATATTCCCGGGCCGATCGATTCCCTCCCCTTGGGGCATCCAAAATCAGGATGCCCCGCTGTGTGAGACCCTCCAGGTCAACCATACACTTACCTTCTTTCCCCGTCCAACGGCGCATGCGCAAGCAGTGGCCGCATCCCCACTATGCCTCTATCAGGACGCATGTTCGCGCCAGGCATTTGTGAATGGCCAGCGTGGGCATGCTCCCTGTTAGAGGGTAGCGGGGGATGCACTCGTCCAATCAGAGCTTGGAGACGCTCGCCCTAGACGATGTGATGTCAGCGGATCCGGGCACGCTGATTGGACTCGCGCATGTGGGAAGAGGTGAGTTGGTTTTGGTGACCTGGGGGGTTTCACACAGCAGCCCCCCCCCCCCGGGGGCAAGGACCAAATCCCAGGATATACAAAATTCTGGGTTTTGGTCCGCTTTAAGATGTGTGTATTGTTTGCGCCTTACCGCTAAGCATCCTGCAAACAGCAGCCATGCCGTGCACAGGAGTGCCACAAAAGGCAGCCATGCAGCGCTGTGCTCCACCAAGTCCAGGGGGAGAGGGGTTCGGACCCCTGGACCCCTCCCCCCCTTGGGTGCTCCCCTGGTTCTTCCGGCAGCCTTGCATTTACATTGGGAGGGATAAACTCCCCCCTTTGGGTGATCCCCTGGTTTTTTAGACAGCCTTGCATTTATATTAGGAGGGATCCCTCCCCCTTTGGGTGCTCCCCTGGTTCATTAGGCAGCCTTGCATTTACATTAGGAGGGATCACTCCCCCTTGGGTGCTCCCCTGGTTCATTAGGCAGCCTTGCATTTACATTAGGAGGGATCACTCCCCCCTTTGGGTGATCCCCTGGTTCTTCAGGCAGCCTTGCATTAACATTAGGAGGGATCACTCCCCCCTTTGGGTCCTCCCCTGGTTCATTAGGCAGCCTTGAATTTACATTAGGAGGGATCACTCCCCCCTTTGGGTGCTCCCCTGGTTCATTAGGCAGCCTTGCATTTTCATTAGGAGGGATCACTTCCTCCCTTTGGGTGCTCCCCTGGTTCTTTAGACAGCCTTGCATTTACATTAGGAGGGATCACTCCCCCCTTTGGGTGATCCCCTGGTTCTTCAGGCAGCCTTGCATTAACATTAGGAGGGATCACTCCCCCCTTTGGGTCCTCCCCTGGTTCATTAGGCAGCCTTGAATTTACATTAGGAGGGATCACTCCCCCCTTTGGGTGCTCCCCTGGTTCATTAGGCAGCCTTGCATTTTCATTAGGAGGGATCACTTCCTCCCTTTGGGTGCTCCCCTGGTTCTTTAGACAGCCTTGCATTTACATTAGGAGGGATCACTCCCCCCTTTGGGTCCTCCCCTGGTTCTTCCGGCAGCCTTGCATTTACATTAGGAGGGATCACTCCCCCCTTTGGGTGCTCCCCTGGTTCTTTAGACAGCCTTGCATTTACATTAGGAGGGATTTACTCCCTTTTCTTAGAGGGACATCCTTTGTTGGGTGGATGGGTTCCGGTCCAGAAAAGGATGAAAGCAGCGGGAGAAGGGGGGGGGGCGCAGTAAGAAGCCAGGAGTGACTTTGCGGAGCGAGTATCAGGGGGCCAGTAGCCGGCCTCACATATGGCCTCCACTTCGGCGTTATGATCAGCGTTTTATCGCCAGGTCTGTGGATGTAATTGGCCTCTAATGGAGGGAGCCACTCAGGCTTTTAATAATGTTTAACAATCCAGGAGATTCTAAAAGGCAACAACGTCCTGAGATCTCGTAAAAGCCACATCTGCTCAGAATAATGAAACTGACCTCTATGCCGACCCTCCTGCTCGCCGCAGCACAATGGCGCCCCGTCATCCCCGATCGCTGGATTATGCTTCATGGAGATTAAAGAGGACTGCTCACCTTTCACAAAAACAATGAAAACTTTTGTACATTGCTCAAAAATCGCGCTCCCTTACTCACTCTATGGCGGGCGGGGGGGGGGCTCATCCTTCTGAGGAGCGCGGGCCACTTAAATGATTCGGAACCTGGTTGTGGGCCACAATGAAGAGGTTCACAATGTTTCTTTTTGGAATAACATAATGAAGAACTATCAGGCCTGGAAATCACAAGATTTAAGTTTTAGTGAGTTTATAATATTATGGCCATGGAAAAACTAAAAAAAAACTCAGCAATTAATATTGGGAACCTTGAGGGATTTCCAGAGGTTTGGGCTCCATGGAGAGAAAATTTCTTACCTTCCGATTTTGATTCTAAACTTTTATTATTATAAGGTTGTGTTATATGCTGATTTCTTTGTTATGATTTATGCTTGGGGTTTTTTTTACTTTAATTAATGTGTGAGAAGGGGTTCGATTTAATGAAATTGATAAGATGTGCTGTGTCTAGTTATTTATGACATAAGCCTTTATACTTTATAATTAGAATATAGAATTTAGATGATGTGTTTATGTGCACAAATTGGTTTATATAAGGATGTCTATGATCTGTTATATCAGATACACCAAAAGTGTTTATAGATATCTGCAATAATAATGATTGAAAAGGAAGAACTATCAGGATACCCACTGTCTCCGCCAACTCGACTCGTATGTCCTTCCACTACTCCCCTACATTAATGTAACAATCTCCATATGTTAGCAATGCACATGCCGATTGCCTCACCTCTCTGAACATATGGTTCCTTAGGGCCAGGGCCGGATTTTGAGGGGGGCGCAAGAGGGGCGTGACCCCAGGGCCTCCACCACTTGCCCAGCAAAGGGGGTCTCCACCAACCTTTGGGTTATGGTCAGGGCCAGGAGGCTTTTTAGTCTTTGGTCTGATGGACAACGGGGGCCAGCAACAAATCTATTGGCAGCAAAGGGGGCGCGACTGGGCAAGGCCTTTTATTGTTTTTTGCAAACCTGCAGCCAAAGCCACCACAGGGCAGGACGGAGATTTTCAGTAATGCGACATTGATAAGTGCGTGCAGAGCTGTCACTGCACATAAGCCACCAAGCACAGCCGCTGGCAGCTCAATGCAGGGAACCAGCCGGGTGACTACACTACCCCCCACCCAGAATGGCAAAGCAGGAGTTCCCGAGCAGCACGCACCCGCACAAGGGGGGCACAAGGGACTCCATCTGACCTTCCAGTAAGTAGGTGGGAGCCAGACAACCACCAATCAGTTACTTGGCTGGACTATTATTTTAAAGGGAAAAAAATACTGTATCTGGGGCCTCCACCAGATTTTGTGCCCAGGGGCCTCCACCACACTTGATCCGGCCCTGTTTAGGGCCCCTTCACACTTGCGCTTTCTCTGCATTGTCGCTGTTATGCCTCGGGGACACCCGTCTTCTTTGTTAGCGTACAACCCCCAATCTCGCCAGCTAGCTTCACCTTTAGCCAAGCCTCCATTTGCCGGGGACATTTAAATGCCTCGCCAGACACGGTTGCCCCCAGGACTTATTAGCTCATAGGATGTAAGCTCACCGGGGTGAAGACGGATGAACCGAAGGTAAGACTGGGCGTAATCGGGTAGCCAAGGTAAGTACAGAATATAGTTCTGGGAACTCCGGCAGGATCAGAGGTCATGCCAATGGTCAAACCAGGAGATCAGAGAGCTTCGCAGCTCCAGGTGTTAGACAGGTTCGTAGTCGTAATTCGGGCTGAGGTCGATACAGACAGTGGTCTGGATAGTCAAGCTAGTGAGGTCGGCAAAAGGATAAAGCACACCCAGCTAAACGCTATCACGGGCAGTGACAAACTGGGGAGGTGAAACCTTTATAGGGCATGGGTGCAGGGGATTGGATGGGAAGAACCAGGCTCATTGGACAGTAAAACACTTGGAGGCCGATTCATTAATAGCGGCAGGTAGCGACAGTTGAGCGACTGTAGCGGCATTTTCAGAGCGCCCGCTAGTAGTCGCTGTGCTTGGCCGTTGTTCGGTTGTTGATAGCGACTCAGTCGGTTTGCTGTAATGTTGAATATTGGGTGAGGAGTCGCTATTTGACAGGTTCCGCACTGTATGGGAGCGCATGATAGCGACTGGCCCTAGCGACCGGCTCCCACCATATTCATTAAAAAATCACGCTCAAATTCTCGCGCTGTAAAATGCTTGTTTAAACCCCAGAACGCTGGCGGCGATGGGTTAAAAGTAGTTTTTTAACCCCCAAACAACCATATTTTTGGAAACCCAAAAAAACACATTTTTTAAATAATTTAGTAATATGAATACATTAATATCAGACCTGTAATATCAATTCTGTACAATTTTTATTTTTTTTTTACCTAAAATGGCAGAAGTGGTCACAGAATTTTTCACATTTAAAAAAAAAAATCATAACAATTAATTATGAATATTTAAAGATTGTTCCATTGAAATGCATTGGAGAGCGCCAGGTAGCGAGAGGTCATACCTGTCGCTGTTCAAGGTCGGACGCTGGCGCTGTGGGCTGAGGCTGGAATAACGATGAATGAGTGGCTATATGGCGCTATCTCAGTCGCTAAGCAGGATCGGCTTGATAAATGTGTGATTGTGGTGGGGAGCCGGCGTTCTCGTGGCGGGGCCCGTCATTACCGGCCGCTCACCAGTCGCTACCTGGCGCTATTCCATCATAAATAAGGGCCTTGGGCTGATTGCTCAGTTCAAACTTTTAGGGCGTTTCGCCCAGAACAATCCCTGGACTCAATGGCCCCTTTAAATCAGCCCCCGTGAGCACAGCTGATTTATGCCCTCCAGTGGCGCTGCACACAGCATGGCCGCCGGAGGGCATTTATCAGCTGTGCTCGTGCGCCCGAGTACAAACAGAGGAGCGGGAAACGCAGCGGGGAGAGGAGGAGGCGGGTCCGGCGTGCATGCTGCTGCCAGACAGGAGGAGTCCCGGCCAGCCGCCCGAATCTGAAGGTAAGCGCGTAGTGACAGTCGCGCTGCGTTGCAATGCAGTTACAGCACAGGGGAAACACAACATTATTCTAAATGGGATGAATCACATATCTGTGCTGCATTGCTCAATGCATTAAAGTGGACCAAAATCCACTAAAACGAGTGGCCTTTAAACAATAAAACATGAAGAGAGACTTACCTTTGGACGACCCTTGCATCCTTCTGTCCCTCGCAGCGTCTGTTATCTTCCGTGGCCGGAAGTCCCGCCCTCCAGCTCTTAGACGGGGGCTTGACTGGCGTCTCTCCTCCTTAGACGCACATTTCATTCCTCTTCTGTCCTCTGCGATGGTGGGATTTCACTTTCGTTTTTCTCGTCGCAATGTCATCGGGGTGGGCGTGGCTTCCTCGTTGCTGTCGTCCTCTCTTGGGAGCGTGCGAGAGCGAGCACACTTAGGCCCTTATTTATGAAGGAATAGCGACAGGTAGCGACTGGTGAGCGGCCGGTAATGACGGGCCCCGCCACGAGAACGCCGGCTCCCCACCACAATCACACATTTATCAAGCCAATCCTGCTTAGTGACTGAGATAGCGCCATATAGCGACTCATTCATCATTATTCCAGCCTCAGCCCACAGCGCCAGCGTCCGACCTTGAACAGCGACAGGTATGACCTCTCGCTACCTGGAGCTCTCCAATGCATTTCAATGGAAAAATCTTTAAATATTAATAATTAATTATTAATTATTAATTTTTTTTTTTTTTTTTTTTTTTAAATGTGAAAAATTCTGTGACCACTTTGATATTTTTTTTAAGGGAAAACAAATTAAAAAAAAAATTGTGCAGAATTGATATTACAGGTCTGATATTAATGTATTCATATTACTAAATTATTTTAAAAACTTGTTTTTTTTTGTTTCCAAAAATATGGTTGTTTGGGGGTTAAAAAACTACTTTTAACCCATCGCCGCCAGCGCTCTGGGGTTTAAACAAGCATTTCACAATTTTTGAGCGTGATTTGTTAATGAATATGGTGGAAGCCGGTCGCTCTGACCAGTCGCTATCATGCGCTCCCATACAGCGCGGAACCTGTCAAATAGCGACTCCTCACCCAATATTCAACATTACGGCAAACCGACTGAGTCGCTATCAACTACCGAACAACGGCCAAGCACAGCGACTACTAGCGGGCGCCCTGAAAATGCCGCTACAATCGCTCAACTGTCGCTACCTGGCGCTATTAATGAATCGGCCTCCCCGTCATCGGTCATAAAAAAAAAAAAATCTGTACATGCGCAGTAGCACCGGTTTAAAGCGAACCTTCACCATGATTTATTGAAAAGCCCAAACCCTTAAAAAACGATTCCCCAGCATCTAAAGTTAATATATTTAAAATTTTTAGTCACTTACTTATTATTCTTTCCACCACTGGGCTGCAACTCTGTTCAGGACTCTAGGATACGGGCGACGCCATCTTGACTCAGAAGCATCACATACTGAGCCAGCAAAGCCGCTGCTCTTGGACGCGGCGTGGGACTGGGAAGTGAGATGGTCTCACCGCCCTTCAAACTGTTGCCCCCGGAGAGAGGACCAAAACCCTGGAGAGTTAAAGTCCAGGGTTTTGGTCCACTTTAACACAACAGAGAGGTGTGAACAGAGCCTAAAGTCCAGCCCTGCACATAGTCCATGACCTTCATGAGACCTTCACTGTGATGAGGATATATTGGTGGGGACTAGAAATTGTTGAACCCAAACTGTAAAGTTCAGGATCGCGAGTTTGGGTTCCTAGACTCGAACATGGACTTCTGAGCGTCCCATGCACCCGCTTCACCTAAGGTTGCAGCAGCAGAAGCACTGCTGTAACTTACCTGAGCCCCGATCCTCTTCTTCCAGCAGCAGTGGCGGTGTCCAAAACTGGCCTCAGCTGGGGCTTCAAAAAAAATGGCCACCGGCTCCCATGAGTGGGACCAGTTTGGAAAGCCACCTGAGCTGACAGAAGAAGGATCGGGCAGAGGTAAGTTACAGCAGAGCTTCTGCTGCACACTTCGCACCCCCCACCACAGCCATAGCCACCCTCCAAAGTTCAGGTCCCCATTGATTTCAATGGGGACCTGGATCGCGTTATGGCCCCCAAACTGGAACATTTATTCAAAGTTCAGCCGAACTTTTGGGTGGTTGGCCCATCCCTTGCGGGACTTTACAAGGGGTTGCTATAAGTTATTTGGATCCCAATGTACATACCTCCCAAGTGTCCCTGATTTGGAGGGACTGTCCCTCTTTTGAGTCCATGTCCCCCTGCCCCTCGTTGTTGTCATTTGTCCCTCTTTGAGGTGTAACATGCAGATCTGCAGCAATAAATGATTCATTTGCATATTTAAAGTGTTTATATTGCTGTAACTGTTACATCCTATCTCCTACCCATCCCTCAATGAGGGGACGTGGCCTAATTTACATATTGTCTAATTGTCTACTACTAATGAATGTAGTTGAGTTGACCCTAAAACTTCTGTTTTTTCTATACAGCATTGTATCCTCTTCCTCTAATGAAGTGATATCTTCACACACAGATCAGTGAACGCGTTTACAATGTGACAGCGCGCCCCTATCTCCGATACCCGGCCCCTCCCCCAGGATCGCGCTCCGAAGCCGCGTCTACAGTGACAATTTGCTGATTAAAGCTTCCAATAAAAACGCGTCGGTTTCATCATGACATTTTTTATTGTCCCGCTGTAAAACTAGTGATGGACTAGAAGGTGGTGACAGTTGTATTGTAAGCTCCAGATGGTCTCCCCGGAGGGTGCGCGCTCCTGCCAGCTCTCCATCAATAAGGAGACGCTTATTTATTTATGGATTTGTGACTCTGGCGGGGGCGGGCAATGTCTTCTGCAACCTTGGGCGCGTTGGCCGCAAATATGTGGACGGCGTCCGTTCCCGGTCAGCGGTCTGGCAGAGGGCAGATCAGACAGGAAGTGAGGCAAAATCAACCACAAAAAAGAACATTGAATTGGATCTACCACGCCCCCGCTGCATACAAAACCAAAAAGAAAATCTATATTAAAAAAAAAAACATAGCTTAGGTTGCCGGCAGCTTGTCCCTCTGGGTCCGGATCTTCAAAATGTACTAATTGAGGAGATCTGGCCAAGAGTATTGCCCAATCAGCAAGGCACAAAATGACCAACTACCCTGTTTCCCTGAAAATAAGACCTGCCCCAAAAATAAGCCCTAGCATGATTTTTTTTTAAGATTTTTGAGGATGTTTTAATGCGGAACAAAACCCACCAGTGGCTGGACTGGAATCTAAAAGATTTCCCCCAGACATCCAGGGCACTGGTAATAACTCACCTTTCCCCACTCAAACGGCGCATTGGCAAATGGCTCTGATTGTTTTCAATGGGGAGGGTGCACTGCCACATCCCCAGCATCCTCGGTGGCGTACCCGCGCTCCCATTATGTAGGCCGGTACGGGAGCGTGCATGCCGCCTGGGGGGTGTGGGGGATATGACAGTATGCGCTCCTCATTGAAGGCAATCAGAGCCCCTTGCTGAAGGACATAACCATGGCAAAGATCTCTGATTGGATGAGAGGCCGTGCATGTGCCATGGGCGAACTGGGGCATCCCAATTCAGGAAGGGGAAAAAAAACAGGAAAGTCAAATTCCTGTGTTTTGATCTGCTTTAAACTTAAAGAGGACCAACACCCAGGGGTGATCAGCCCGGAAATCTATAAGATTCCCGGGCCGATCACCTCCCACACCGCGGGACATCCCGATCTCGGGTGAAACCCTCCAAAAACCCCAAAAAGACCTTACCTGATCCGCCACCGCTTCCGCCGCCTCCCGCGCGCACGTCTGTGAATGGCCGGCGTGGGCGCGCGAGCGCCGAGAGTGACGCGCGGGAGGCGGCGGCGGCGGAAGCGGCTTGGACGTTCCTGTCACCCGCTTGGACGTCGGCGGGGATTGGACGGCGCGGTCACGTGGGAGCGGGGAGAGGTGAGGTTTTTGGGGTTTCTGGGGGGTTTCAGGGAGCGGGACACCCCCGATCAGGGTGGACCAAAACCCAGGATAGTCAAAATCCTGGGTGTTGGTCCACTTTAAGGCGTACCCCCCCCCCCCAAAAAAAAAAAATGCACTCAAAAGGGCCCATGTGGCAAAAAACAAAATAAGGGCTGGCAAGTGCCTGGCTCTCTGTGGGAGAAGGGGCAAATATGGCATTAACCTGTGGCACCAGCTAGGTCAGGGCCCAAGGCAGGGACATTTCATACCCTGGGTGCCAGGTACCCCAAGGTGCTAGTAACCTGCACAATGTTCCTGGTGGGTGCCACCCTGTAAAGCATCAATATTTGCTATGGGTGCTTCTGTGCACATTAGCCAGCTCGTGTGCCATGGGGGTCCCGGCTCCTGCATGCCGCTCCCCCAGCACCTGCACCGCGCAGAGGCCAGGGAGAAAGATTTTCATTGTTTATGGGAAAAAATAAAACATTCCTTGAAATGAAGCACTAATGCATCTTTTGGAGCAAAACGGGGAGGCCGATTCAGTAATAGCGCCAGGTAGCGACAGATGAGCGACTGTAGCAGTATTTTCACAGCGCCCGCTAGTAGTCGCTGTGCTTGGCCGTTGTTCGGTTGTTGACAGCGACTCAGTCGGTGTGCGGTAATGTTGAATATTGGGTGAGGAGTCGCTATTTGACAGGTTCCGCGCTGTATGGGAGCGCATGATAGCGACTGGTCAGAGCGACCGGCTCCCACCATATTCATTAACAAATCACGCTCAAAAAATTCTCGCGCTGTGAAATGCTTGTTTAAACCCCAGAGCGCTGGTGGCGATGGGTTAAAAGTAGTTTTTTAACCCCCAAACCACCATATTTTTGGAAACCAAAAAAAACAAGTTTCTAAAAACATTTTGTAATATGAATACATTAATATCAGACCTTTAATATCAATTCTGCACAAATTTTTTTTTTATACCTTAAAAAAAATATCTAACATTGCAGAAGTGGTCACAGAATTTTTCACATTAAAAAAAAAAAAAAAACATTAATATGAATTAATTATGAATATTTAAAGATTGTTCCATTGAAATGCATTGGAGAGCGCCAGGTAGCGAGAGGTCATACCTGTCGCTGTTCAAGGTTGGACGCTGGCGCTGTGGGCTGAGGCTGGAATAATGATGAATGAGTGGCTATCTGGCGCTATCTCAGTTGCTAAGCAGGATTGGCTTGATAAATGAGTGATTGTGGTGGGGAGCCGGCGTTCTCGTGGCGGTGAGCGTCATTACCGGCCGCTCACCAGTTGCTACCTGGCGCTATCCCTTGTTAAATAAGGGCCTTAAAGTGGACCAACAGCCTGGCACAATTTGGAAAAGAAAGGTAGCGGCCATTTTGGAGCTTCCTCTCCCAGCATCTCAGCCGTGCTGCTGCCTGGATTCAACTGACATAACTGACAATGCACAGTAACAGGAAGCCCAGCAGCACTTCCTGTTTGCAGACGGCCTGCAGATACATGAGCTGCCATTTTGTTTATAAAATTTACTACAGCGGGAGCTAGAAAAAAGGTAAATGAATGTTTATGTGCAGCAATCTAAATTGCCCTGGGGAGGGGGCATATGAGAACTGTTTGTTCAGTCACTGTTGGTCCGCTTTAATATAAGTCCCTGTCTTATTTTTTTGGGAAACACGGTAGTAGTTTAGGAAATTAATTGTTTTATTAATTAAATATGTAAATAAAAACTACGGTTTGGCAATGAAGTAATATATCATTAAAGCAGAACTATCATAAAAAAATGGCGAAATACTAAAATTCCACATAAATAGTCCGAAGATACCAACCCAGGCGCAGGCTGCGATCAGCCCGTGACCTCCTCCCTGATCACATCCTGCCACTCATCTCATCTGGGATGCCCTTACCCATACAATTCTGGACTCTGGCCTCTCTTTCAAACCACATATTCACTCCCTGGCCACCTTCTGTCGCCGCCAACTTAAAAACATCTCACGCTTCCGTCCTTTCCTCTCACCTGACACCACTAAAATGCTAGTGCATGCCCTGGTCATATCCCGACTGGATTACTACAACATCCTTCTTTGTGGCTTACCAACTAACAAACTGGCCCCCCTCCAATCTATCCTGAACTCTGCTGCTCGCCTCATCCATCTCTCCTCTCGCTCCTCCAGTTCTGCTCCCCTCTGCCAACCCCTACACTGGCTGCCAGTCCCACAGAGAATACTGTTCAAAACTCTATCTCTTGCATACAAAGCCCTCTCCAACCAGGCCCCTCCCTACATCTCATCTCTAATCCAACAATATCAACCTAGACGCAGCCTCCGCTCTTCTGCCGACCTCCTCCTGTCCTCCACCCTGGTCACCTCCTCTCAAACCCGCCTCCAGGACTTCTCACGTGCAACTCCAATCTTCTGGAATGCCCTCCCCCACCTAATCCGCCACTCCACAACCCTCAAAACCTTCAAAGGAGCCCTCAAAACTCACCTATTCAGACAAGCATATAATCTGGCTTAACCAATCTTCTAAAGGGCACAAAGCTCAATACTAACTGTTTGTGATCCTTCCCCCTCGTCTTCACCCCTCTTCATTTAGACTGTAAGCTCCTAGGGCAGGGCTCTCTCCCCTATTGTATCTTGTACTCAGAATATCCATTGTCAGCTCTGTAAAACTGCATTTGATATATTATATGTACCGTATGTTTCTAACCTGTCTGTAACTACTACTTTGTAAAGCGCTACGGAAGATGATGGCTCTATATAAATTAACAATAATAATACAATTCGACACTCTTCAACCATCCAACGCAATGGCGCAACAATTACGTTTGAAAATATAAAATGAGATCAAGGTTGCGCTATTACTTATATAAAAAAACACCTTTTTATCATATAAAATTAGATCATAGTTAAATAGTCCGCTCGCCAGGAGTAGAAAAAAACTGCAGCCACAGCAGTCCAGATAATAACGCCAAATTTTTTGATATATGACACAAAAGTGTCTTATATCTATCACTCCGCAAAACACCAGGTGCTCCATAGAATTCCACTTCAGTGTGTTACTCCCACCACCTTATAAGTCAGAATCACGTCCCAGATTTTTATAGGAAAACAAACTTTTAATTCCAACATTTAATTTGGCTCCAATTTAGAAAGAAGGATCTGCTCCTCTCAGCTTTCAATCTCCTCCACTTTAATCTCTCCCAATAGTAACAAGAGGTTTTACAAGATTTTTGAATCAAGTATCCGTTCCAGTTTTAATATTGATTTTGGATATAAAAAACAAAGAAAACCACCATAACGTAATATTGCAAAGTCTCCAGGCCAAGATGCCCCTATAAGCGCCACTTACCGAATAAGCAATAAATCCAGCATATAAAGATGTTTAGAAACAAGGGAAGGCTGCGTGTCACCCGAAAGTCAGCTCCGACACTCGTGCTCCTGCCAACTGCAGATCAAGGCCCTTATTTAAGAAGGGATAGCGTCAGGTAGTGGCTGGTTAATGAGAGGTAGCGACAGGTAGCGACTGGTGAACGCCGGACACGGCACGCAATCACACATTTATCTGTTGAATCTGTTGAGCGACTGGGATAGCACCATGTAGCGTCTGATTCATCATTTTCACAGCCTCAGCGAACAGCGCCGGCGTTCAGCCTTGCACAGCGCCAGGTATGACCTCTCGCTACCTGTCGCCTGTCTCCCATACATTTCAATGGACGATACTTTCCTTCTCTTTAAACGGGGTTGTTTTTTGTTTTTTTTCCCAAAAAATCACAAATAATTCTGTGACCTCTTCTGGCATTGAAAAAGCATTTTTTTCACAATTTTTTCATTTTTTATATATTTCTTCAGAAATGACATTACAGGTCTGCCATTAAAGTGTTCATGTTACAATGTTGCTACAATGTAATTCCATATGTTTTCGCTTTGTTACTAGTGGATAGATGCTGAAAAACAGACTTTAATCACACCGCCTCCTGCGCTCTGGGCTTCAGAGAAGCATTTTTCAGCGCCAGAGATTTGTGAGGCTGTTTTTTTGCTGAATATGGTGTGAGTCGGTCGCTATGAGCAGTCGCTAACATGCGCTCCCATACAGCGCTGTACTGGTCAAATAGCGACTCCTCACAATGTATTCAAGATTACTGAACAGCGACTGAGTAGCTATGAACTAGCGACCCACGGCCGAGCACAGTGACTACTAGCGGGCGCTCTGAAAATGCCTGCTACAGACGCTCATCTGTCGCTACCTGGCGTTAATGATGAATCAGCCTGCCAGTAAGAAGAAAAGTGCAACAGCAAAGCTCTCCAAGGTCCTGAACCGAAACCAACGCATGAAAGGTGGCTCTCCATGGTCCTGCAGCAGATCAGAGCAGCTAACAGAGATACAAATGAAGCAGACCTAAAATTAGGGATGAGCAACTCTAATGTTCAGGTTCGGGTCACGAACTTGACCCTGAACTCCATAGAAGTCAATAGGGACTGTAAAATGTAGTTGTAAGGGTTAGGTGGCATAGTGAGTGGGGTGCAGGGACCCCTTCAGGCTGCTGTAAGTGGGGCGCAGGGACCCTTTCAGGCTGCTGTGAGTGGGGTGCAGGAACCCCTTCAGGCTGCTGTAAGTGGGGCGCAGGGACCCTTTCAGGCTGCTGTGAGTGGGGCGCAGGGACCCCTTCAGGCTGCTGTGAGTGGGGCGCAGGGACCCCTTCAGGCTGCTGTGAGTGGGGTGCAGGAACCCCTTCAGGCTGCTGTGAGTGGGGTGCAGGGACCCCTTCAGGCTGCTGTGAGTGGGGTGCAGGGACCCTTTCAGGCTGCTGTGAGTGGGGTGCAGGAACCCCTTCAGGCTGCTGTGAGTGGGGTGCAGGAACCCCTTCAGGCTGCTGTGAGTGGGGTGCAGGAACCCCTTCAGGCTGCTGTGAGTGGGGTGCAGGGACCCCTTCAGGCTGCTGTGAGTGGGGTGCAGGAACCCCTTCAGGCTGCTGTGAGTGGGGTGCAGGGACCCTTTCAGGCTGCTGTGAGTGGGGTGCAGGAACCCCTTCAGGCTGCTGTGAGTGGGGTGCAGGGACCCTTTCAGGCTGCTGTGAGTGGGGTGCAGGGACCCTTTCAGGCTGCTGTGAGTGGGGTGCAGGAACCCCTTCGGGCTGCTGTGAGTGGGGTGCAGGGACCCCTTCAGGCTGCTGTGAGTGGGGTGCAGGGACCCTTTCAGGCTGCTGTGAGTGGGGTGCAGTGACCCCTTTAGGCTGCTGTAAGTGGGGTGCAGTGACCCCTTTAGGCTGCTGTGAGTGGGGTGCAGGGACCCCTTCAGGCTGCTGTGAGTGGGGTGCAGGGACCCCTTCAGGCTGCTGTAAGTGGGGTGCAGGAACCCCTTCAGGCTGCTGTGAGTGGGGTGCAGGGACCCTTTCAGGCTGCTGTGAGTGGGGTGCAGGAACCCTTTCAGGCTGCTGTGAGTGGGGTGCAGGGACCCCTTCAGGCTGCTGTGAGTGGGGTGCAGGGACCCCTTCAGGCTGCTGTGAGTGGGGTGCAGTGACCCCTTTAGGCTGCTGTAAGTGGGGTGCAGTGACCCCTTTAGGCTGCTGTGAGTGGGGTGCAGGGACCCCTTCAGGCTGCTGTAAGTGGGGTGCAGGGACCCTTTCAGGCTGCTGTGAGTGGGGTGCAGGAACCCCTTTAGGCTGCTGTGAGTGGGGTGCAGGGACCCTTTCAGGCTGCTGTGAGTGGGGTGCAGGAACCCCTTTAGGCTGCTGTGAGTGGGGTGCAGGGACCCCTTCAGGCTGCTGTGAGTGGGGTGCAGTGACCCCTTTAGGCTGCTGTAAGTGGGGTGCAGTGACCCCTTTAGGCTGCTGTGAGTGGGGTGCAGTGACCCCTTTAGGCTGCTGTGAGTGGGGTGCAGGGACCCCTTCAGGCTGCTGTGAGTGGGGTGTTTTTTTATTATTTAGTTTTTTAACCCTTTCAGTGCCAGCCTACCAAGAGATTTTGTCCCCCTCTGTTGCCAGGCCATTTGTCACCATTTTGCCCTATATAGGTTTAATTGTGATTTATGCTCCCTAAACCTGGCTTGCTCGCCCCCCTGCCCTTCTGGTTTAACAATTTAAAAATATAAACTAACCTGTCCAGTCACGACGCGCTCCGGCATCCCTCGGTCCCGCGCCATCTCTGTCGGACAGCGCCATCTTGCTCTGAGCCTCCCCTCAGATCTTGCGCATGCGTCACTGCACTGCGTTGAGTGTCTCTGCATAGGTTGGCTTTGCTGTCTTCACTCAGTGACGGCTATGGGGGGGAGGCAGGTGCAAAGGGGTCAGGAATGCTGAAGGATGTCGAGTTCTAGATAACGCCAACATCCAAAAGGCAGTGAGGGAGGGAGGAGGGATGTTTAGAGAGAAATCAGAAAAGGTCTGATGTTCCTTTTTAAAGTTGACCAAAACCCAGAATATTAACTATCCTGCGTTTTGGTCCTTTCCCGGGGGGCACCCGCACTGTGTGAAGCCCCCCCCCCCCCCAGATTGCCTCACCCAACTCCTCTTCCCGGTCCCCTGACGCGTCCAAGAGCAGCGGCTCTGATGGCCGCATCCTCCGCTTCCCTCTAGCAGGGTGCGTCCTCGCACCAGGCATTTGTAAATGTTCCGGCCTGTTAGAGGGAGGCGGAGGATGCAGCCTTCAGAGCCACTGCTCTTAGACGCGCCAGGGGACCGGGAAGAGGTGAGTTGGCTGCGGCAATCTGGGGGGGGGCTTTACACAGCAGGGCACCTCCGATCGGGGGGGGGGGCCCTCGGGGAAAGGACCAAAACCCAGGCTAGTCAAAACTATTGACTATCCTGGGTTTTAACATGAAATGTCTTGTTTGTCATTTTCAGTGCTTTCATAATATTTTGGGATGAAATATGTCAACAATTATCATTTTTAAATCCCATTTTTCTTTTCTTTTTTTTTACAATTTCCATTTTTTAATAAAACCATATTGCGTGTAAAAGCCCCTTTCCTCCCAATTACAACAGTACCACATTTGTATCCGTAGCCCCCTGTTCCTGCCCAGGAGTCACCCCAAACTGAAAAGAGCGCTTTATTACATTTTCGAATAAAATTCAACTACTATGTATACTATCAAGGGTTAAACCCTTAAAAAATTTAAAAAATAGCATTGGGTCTCCAAGACAAACCAGCATGGGCGCCAGCTATGGGAGCTGGTAGACCGGGGCATGGAGGCCAACCGACAAGCCCCCAGCCCTGAAGGCTACCAGCCTGCATAGCCCTCGTGGGCAATGAGCTCTTCTGCAACCCACTGGGCTTTGAGGATGCAGATAATGGGCCGAGGGGTAATGGCAAGTCACCCGCTTGCTGACTCTGTGAACTGGGATAGGGGGTCCCAAGGACCCCTTACTAGTTCACAAAGATTTCAATAGAAAAACACACACACACACTTTTATTTTTTATTTTATTTTTTTTATGTTTTTCTACTTACCTCCTTTCACGATCCTGCTGTCCTATGCGGATCATTACCACTGCTTCAGACAGCCTGAAGTGATTGGCAGAAGCCACATACGAGGACAGGGGGTCCGAGCTGTCCTTCCGCCGTACTCGGCTTCCACCGATAGCTCACAGCTCCTGCTCTCACCCTCACTGCAGGGAGGAGCCTTTTATACTGGCTGAGTGAGGTGACATCAGCCCACTTATAGAAGAACCCTCCATGTGGCGGGAGCGAGTTGTCAGAAGCCGGCACACGGGGCAAGGAATGAGCGTTCGCTGCCCTGCTGAAGACCCCGGACTGACAATCGAAGGCCCACCAGGGGAAGAGAAGATCCCAGAGCTGGATCCAGGATGAAGGTAAGCATTTTTTTTTCTTCGCCCTAGTGGGGGAAAATGACAAGAACGTCGATTCTATGTGCTTGCCACTTAGCGGTAGGAGAAGTGAGCAGGTAGAATCTAGGTGCTTGGCATTTAAAGGGTCAAATGTAAAAAATATTAAAAAAAAAATGCTTCAGGTCTCACTTTCAAGGCACTAATAACCCCAGGACACTGACCATAGGGGCTGGCGAGCCAAGGGTGGCTCCCGGTCCTGTGGCATTACTGGCCCCTATGCCCTTCGGCATGACCCTGCATGCTCTTTCTGGAAGCCCCAGCAGGAGACAGAAGATAGAAGAGATCCTAAGCTCCACTTAAAAATTCTTAAAATAAAAAATCCAAGTTTTAGTGAGTTTATAATATTATGGCCACGGAAAAACGGTCAGCAATTAATATTGGGAACCTTGAGGGATTTCCAGAGGTTTTGGCTCCATGGATAGAAAATTTCTTACCTTCCGATTTTGATTCTAACCTTTTATTATTATAAGGTTGTGTTATATGCTGATTTCTTCGTTATAATTTATGCTTGGGTTTTTTTTTTAACTTTAAATAATGTGTGAGAAGGGGTTATATTTAATGAAATTGATAAGATGTGCTGTGTCTAGTTTTTTATGACATAAGCCTTTATACTTTATAATTAGAATATAGAATTTAAATGATGTGTTTATGTGCACAAACTGGTTTATATAAGGATGTCTATGATCTGTTATATCAGATCTACCAAAAGTGTTTATAGATATCTGCAATAAAAATTATTGAAAAGGAAAAGAATAAATCCTATACACACCTTTTGTCCCCCACAGCTTCTCTGTGCAGCAATGCTGTTTTCATAATTACAGATGAAGGATAACAAGCAATTTTGTCCTCCAGCACGGGGCAATATCCCAGTAAAGTGGACTGAAACACAGGTATAAAATATAAAAAAACCCAGGTATAGAATATTAAAAAATGGATTTTGGTCCACTTCAAACCTTAAATTTTCCCTTAACAACAGAATGACCTTCTGCGCTTCAGTTTATTCTTCCAGCATCCGGCTCCAGAAGAAATAAGAGGCCGATTCATTAATAGCGCCAGGTAGCGACAGTTGAGCGACTGTAGCGGCATTTTCAGAGCGCCCGCTAGTAGTCGCTGTGCTTGGCCGTTGTTCGGTAGTTGATAGTGACTCAGTCGGTTTGCCGTAATGTTGAATATTGGGTGAGGAGTCGCTATTTCACAGGTTCCGCACTGTATGGGAGCGCATGATAGCGACTGGCCCTAGCGACCGGCTTCCACCATATTCATTAAAAAATCACGCTCAAAAAATTCTTGCGCTGTAAAATGCTTGTTTAAACCCCAGAGCCCTGGCAGCGATGGGTTAAAAGTAGTTTTTTAACCCCCAAACAACCATATTTTTGGAAACCAAAAAAAAAAAAAACGTTTTTTAAATATTTTGGTAACATGAATACATTAATATCAGACCTGTAATATCAGTTCTGTACAATTTTTTATTTTTTTTTTTTTTTACCTTAAAAAATGGCAGAAGTGGTCACAGAATTTTTCACATTTAAAAAAAAAACAAAAAACAAATAATAACAAATAATTCTGAATATTTAAAGATTGTTCCATTGAAATGCATTGGAGAGCGCCAGGTAGCGAGAGGTCACACCTGTCGCTGTTCAAGGTCGGACGCTGGCGCTGTGGGCTGAGGCTGGAATAATGATGAATGAGTCGCTATATGGCGCTATCTCAGTCGCTAAGCAGGATTGGCTTGATAAATGTGTGATTGTGGTGGGGAGCCGGCGTTCTCGTGGCGGGGCCCGTCATTACCGGTCACTCACCAGTCGCTACCTGTCGCTATTCCTTCATAAATAAGGGCCTAAGCATCCGCGGGCGAGCCCCAGCAATGGCAGTATAGTGACTTGGCAGGCCAGTACAGTAAATAAAGGGTAAAATAAATAGGTCAAATAAAGAAATAAATAATAATAAAATAAATAGTAATAAAATAAAGGGTCAAATGTAAAAAAATATTTTAAAAAAATGCTTCAGGTCTCACTTTCAAGGCACTAATCAACCCAGCACACTGACCATAGGGGCCGTTAAGCCCAAAGCCAAGGGTGGCACCTGGCCCTGTTGCATTGCTAGCCCCTATGCCCTTCGGCAGGGCACTGGTGCTCTTTCTGGAAGCCTCAGTAGGAGACAGAAGATAGAACAAATACTAGGAGGCCGATTCATTAATAGCGCCAGGTAGCGACAGATGAGCGCCAGTAGCGTGATTTTCACAGCGCCAGCTAGTATTCGCTGTGCTTGGCCGGGGTTTGCTTGTTGACAGCGACTCAGTCGGTGTGCGGTAATGTTGAATACGGGCTTAGGGGTCGCTGTTTCACAGGTTCAGCGTTGTATGGGTGCGCCTGACAACGAATGGCCATAGCGAACGGCTTGCTGCAGATTCATTAACAAATCACGCTCCGAATTTTTTAGCGCTGTGAATTCCTTGTTTAAACCCCAGACCGCTGGCGGCGATGGATTTAAAATAGTTTTTAACCCCCAAACAACCATATTTTTTGATTGTAAAATTATACAAGTTTTTATAAACATTTTGTAATATCAATACATTAATATCAGACCTGTAATATCAATTCTGCACAAAATCATTTTTTTTTTTTTTACCTTAAAAAAAAATCCTAACATTGCAGAAGTGGTCACAGAATTTTTGACATTAAAAAAAAAAAAAAAAAAACATTAATAGCAATTAATTATGATTATTTAAAGATTGCTCCATTGAAATGCATTGGACATCGCCAGGGAGCGACAGGTCATACCTGGCGCTGTGATGGGATTAGCAGCGGCGCTGTTCGTTGCAGTTGGCTACATGATGAATCCCGCGGTAGCTGTCGCTCTCGCTGGCGCTAGCCTCATTTAGCTTGATAAATGCGTCATTGTGGCCGACGCCGGACGTACTTGAGTCGGTAGCCGCCGTTAGCTGGCGGGACCTGGCGCTCGTCAGACACTACCTGGCGCTATCGCTTGATGAATAAGGGCATAGGCTCCACTTAAAGTTCTTGTCCAGACATTAAAATAAAAAAATCCTATACACACCTTTTGTCCCCCACAGCTCCTTTATGCAGCAACGCTGTTTTCATAATTACAGATGAAGGATAACCTTGTCCTGCAGCACGGGGCAATACCCCAGTAAAGTGGACCGAAACCCAGGTGAGTATAAAAAAAACTTGGTCCGCTTAAACCTTAAATTTTCCCCTAACAACAGAATGACCTTCTGCGCTTCAGTTTATTCTTCCAGCATCCGGCTCCAGAAGAAATCTCCAGCACGCTAAGCATCCGGGGGCGAGCCCCAGCAATGGCAGTATAGTGACTTGGCAGGTCGGTACAGTAAATGCCACAATTACCATGCCAGAGCTAATAACTATTTTCTTAGCGGCTTCCACCGCTGCTCTTTTGTACTCAGACACTTCCGCCTAATTGGATGGTGCCATAAAATCAGCGCAAGGCTGCCCGGTGGGGACTCTCTGAGCCATCCAGCAAAGCGGCAAGCTTCACGCTGTGCCCAGCCCCGCGCCAGGTGCCTCTCTATAGCCCGGTGCCAGAGGGGGGAGCGCAAGCCATTCCGATAGAGCAAATGACAGCCGTAAACCCGCCATTATCCCACCCACTGGATCTGTAACTCCTAATGGAATTTTCCGTCATTTTCTCTGTTATTTTCTGCCTGGCTGGTCCAACATTAACAGTCATTAAGTAGTCAACGCCATGAAAGAGAAAACCAGGCTGCTAACCTATATGTGTATAATATCAACTACGAGCCGCCAAGATCTGACGTAAAACAATGCTCCTCCTCCTTTCGACCTCTTACCTGTTCACCGACAGTAAAAATTAAATTAAATTAAAAGAAAAAAAAACTCAACGTTGCCAGTTTTCCTTATGAGGAACGTTCTCTATGCAGGTCCACCAGGCCAGGGGCTTCCTCCTGGTTCGGTGGTCGCTGATGCTGGGGAGCTGCCCCACTGGCATCTGTAGTGAAGGGGGATACAGACAGGGCCGGATTATGAGAGGGGCGCAAGGGGCATGTGCCCCGGGGGCCTCCACCACTTGCCCTGCAGAGGAGGCCTCCACCAACCTTTGGGTTATAGTCTGGTCCAGGAGGCTTTTCAGTTTTTGGTCTGATGGTTCGCGGGGCCAGCAACTAAGCTATTGGCGGCAATAGGGATCCCCCCTGCCTGGACAGTCAAAGCCACCGCAGGGCAGGACAGAGAGTCTAGAGCAGCAAAGCCGCCGCCAGCAACGCTACAGTGATGGGTGCAGAGCTGTCACTGCACATAAGCCACCAAGCACAGCCACTGGCAGCTCAATGCAGGGAACTGTTTCCTGCTGGACCAGCCGGGCGACTACACTACCCCCCCCCCCCCCCCAGAATGGCAAAGCAGGAGTTCCCGAACAGCACGCACCCGCACAAGGGGGGCACCACCAGATTTTGTGCCCAGGGGTCTCCACCACACTTAATCCAGCCCTAGATACAGGTTCCCCCTCCTCCTTGTTTAGAGTCCCATCGAACTGATACAGGTCTGCCAGGGCAGTAAGGCTTTGATACCCTAGGGGAGGTGCCTCTGTGAAATCCCCCATGTGACATCACTAGAGGGGAGGGACACTGAGGGAGGTTCACCAGAAATCAAGGGACCCCCCTATACCAGTTCATACATTGTGTGGTGTCTGGAGACATTGTATCCATCATTCAGGAGTACCGAATACCGGGATACTGGGGCCTACCTGGCCAGAGGGCTTCTGAGCCAAATTCCTGTGTGTTCCTCTTTAAAGGGACTCTAATCCCAATGGCAGCTGACCTGCTGCCTGTTCCACATGCCTCTCCTACATTACCAGCAGCACAGAATAGAAGCCATAGCAGGGCTCCAAAGTTTGCCCCTTTTCAAATGTACTCCTTTGCAGGGCCGGCTCCAGGTTTATGTGGGCCCTCGGGCGGCATGGTCTCAGTGGGCCCCTTTGTGGTGTAGAGTCGCGTCACATCACTGAGGGACGTCCCAAATCTGGATGCCCCCTAAGGATCAGGCTATTTGGACCAAAACTCCACTTTTGGTCAACTTTGAAGCGCACCAAACCCCTTTAAACCTGACCTCGGAGTCTAAATGAATCTAGATCCTCCTGATTTTGGATGCTCCTGTGTGTGACCCTCCCCCCCCCCCCCTTTGTTCATTACTTTCCTGGAACTGGTGAATGCACTGTGGGGTCTCCAGTTTGAGTTAACGCCCAAACCAGGTTCTTTCACAGACAAGAACATCCCAAATTGAGATGCCCCTGTAAAGCGGACCAAAACCCAGGGGTGGAATTGCTTGCATAGTGGGTATGCCAGCGATCCCAGTCACACAGGAGGGTATCACAGATTGGGATGCTCCAGGGATAGGAAATCAGCTGGGGGTGGGCAACTTAAAAGCAGAATAAAAGCCAGCACCTCCTCCACTGGAATTTAAATCGAGATGCCCCTTTGTGTGGAACCCCACCCTTCCAGGAGATGGCACCAACTGTGGCGCGCCCTCCCAGTCCGCCGCCGGTCAAGCGGCATCACAGACCCCAAAGGCTGGCCCTGTCAGTGGGCCCCCGGAAGCTGCCCCGCCCCACCGGGTGCTGGCGCCGGCCCTGCTGCTTTGGGACTTAAAAAAGTGGTCGTACAGATACCCTGTCCCTTTCATGCAAACACAGCAAGCCACAATGGCCCCACAGCTTTCTCTGACCATAGCAGAGCATGCTCAGGACTCATAAAGCAGCACCAGCTCAGCCAGGAACCCAGTAATTGAAGCAAAGAAATCGGTTTTGCCTCGAATACATAATACATAAGGTATTAACATACAATCAGAGATTTTTCGGTGCTTCGAAATGCCATCAAATAAGTTTTCATCGTCTCTGTGACTCTCCCCAAAGCTGAGAGATTCTAGTTTCCCATTAAAGCTCAAACGTGATGTGTGCTGGAACACAGCACACGTCTGCTAGGGACCAAAAATCAGCAAGGTACAGGGCATGGAACAAAGTTCTGCTGCACCAGGATGAGCAGGTGTCAAGTATATAACACCCTGAAGCCAGGTGCAGCAGATAATGGGTCTGATGGGTGGGCAGATCTGTGGGACACCTGCCGATGGCTGCTGAAACGGCAAATATCTCGCTCCTCTCATCTCATCAAGCTTTTCATAGACCAGCGATACTCAACTGGCGGACTGGGGTCCGAATGTGGACCTCACTGCCAGATTTCCAGACCCCTGTCCTAAAAGCCCTGCACTCAGCTGCCATGAAAGTGTCATTGCAAGGTACACACAAACTTTGTTTCTTGGCCTCTTTACCCCATCTAATCCTTCCCCCCCACCACAGCCCAGTCCCATGTATCCCTGTTCCACCATCTCATCCCTCCAGCTTAGCCCCATCCATCTCATTCCCAGCCCATTTATTACCCCTGAGCTCTGCCCCATCCAGCCTGGTCTCTCTGCCCCATCCATTCCTGTCCTCCCAGCTTAGCTCATCCAATCCCTGTCCCCTCAGCTCTGCCCCATCCATTCCATTCCCATCCCATTCCTGTCTCTTCAGCTCTGCCCCATCCAGCCCATTCTCTCTGTCCCATCCATTCCTGTCCTCTCAGCTTAGCTCATCCAATTCTTGACCTCCCAGCTTTGCCACATCCAGCCCATTCTCTCTGCCCCATCCATTCCTGTCCTCCAAGTTTTTCCCATCCAATCCCCGGCCTCCCAGCTTTGCCATTCCATTACTCTTTCTTCCAGCTCTGGCCATCTCCCCCCCCCCCAGCTCTGCCGATTCATTCATGTCCTTCTAGTTGTGCCCATCCATCCCTTCTCCCAGCTCTCTCTCCATCCCTCTCTGTCCTTCCTGTTCTGTCTATCCTCCCTCTTCCTTATCACTCCTCTCCCTTTCATCCATCTCCCCCAAACCCTATCTATCCATCCCTGTGACCAGACCTTATAGCCAGGCAACATTTTGCCTGTACATAAATGTAAGGGATGCAAGGGGGGGGGGATGTTAAAGCAGTGTGCTGCAGGCCAGAGATGTAGCTCCTGTTTTTTCCCAGTACCCAGTAGGACCTTTAGGGTGGTTTGGGAGTTGCAAGTGTAGCAGGCACGTGCCTGGCCAATGGCACACGCTCTGAGGAGTGAGGGGGGTTCTTGGACCTAGGGTAGGGAGACTCAGGTTGGTGTGGCATGTGTGGGGTGGGCGTGCACTTACTGATTCAGTCGACGCTGGTCTGCATTGATGACACTCTTTGGTGCAAACAACAGGGTCTTTATTTGAGGGCTTCCATCATCTAACAGCATAATCCAGTACAGGCAATATCCATTGGTTACAGCAAACAGTCTTTAAAGCTTCCAGTTACTTCCACGGGCTCCTTCCCTCACTGTCTCTGAGCTCTTCCACTACATTAACACTTCCCTCTTGAAGCTTGGTACTCAGGACTAAGAACACTCTGGAAGGGTTGGGTTCTCCCTTATATAACCTCTGAAATTTTGCCTTCCCCAACTATATTACCAGGCTCAACCAATGGCAGGGCAGGTAAATGTTGCCAATGGCACCTGGATGAGTCTCTATTTATCTATTGTAAGGGGTACGCTAGACTAATTAATATTATCTAAGTTTATTCCTTAGGCAACACTGCCATCATGTGGATTCATGACGCAATGGCACCTAAGTTCTGTATTTAACTAGTATTATTATAGTTCCTATCACTATCGGGGCCTACCCTACTGACAGGGTTCTAATGTTTCCTAAGTGTAATCTTGACCATAGTTTCCACCCCTCACATCAGCAACTTTTTTAGTTTTGCCTGGGGATTCTACAGCTCCTCCCTCAGTCTGTTAATTTTTAACTATCCTCCACCCATGAGAGCCCTCCTCCCAAACCTTCACCTCTCACCGGATGACTTTAAAAGGACCTTTACAAGAAGTGGTTGAGTGTCCCTGTCATAGACTCTTCCGACTCCCCCAGAAGCTGCTTGGGAGAGAATTTATTATTCCCGTCATGATGGGGGACTTGTTTTTCTCTCTTTAATTTCTCTCTCTGTTATTTTTTTCTCTCTCTTCACACGCTGTCAATAGACACGCACCAACGCCGCTCTGTTTGATGGCGCTTCAGCGATAGTCACCCTCATGTTAGAAGGAAAATCATACAAATGTTCCGCACGCTCCTGTAATTGGAGTATCCCAAATTACTACGGAGTGGAATGTTTTCTGCGGCAGTGCCTCGTTCACTTGCAAGTTCTGAAGCGGAAAGAAAGGAAAAAAAAAAAGCTTTGAGGCTTCAAAGGCTGTCTGCATGTCTTTGAATGGGATAAAAGAGTGCGGAGGAGGCGCGGAATGAGAGAGAATAGGGAAAATGATCGGCTTGTAAGTGATCTGAACTGTGGCTGCACCAATAAAACAAACCCTGATAAATATTTCATATGATAAGCGCCACCAAGGAGGCAGGATTAGCCACTGGTGACGTCATCAAGGCTCGATGGAACATAGAGAGATTCATTAAAGTGGACCAAAGCAAGGCTTTTCACTATCTGGGGTTTTGGTCCGTACCCTCAGGGAACTCCTGTTTGGGATGCCCCACTGTGTGAAACCCCACTGTTCCTCCAGTAAACTCACCTCTCCTCAATGGCACATGCGCGACAGCTTCTCGAGCCACGAATATTAAATAGAGAAGCTGAATGGAATCCCAGGCACATTTATTGTACGCGGCATCACTTGTGCGGCCCTACAGTTAAGGCGGGCATTGTTGCGCAAAGCCAGATAGGGGTGCAAGTGATGCCACTGCCGGATGCTCATGTGCCGTGCGGCCGCTCGTCCAATCAGCGCGCTCAGAGCTGCTGAGCTATGGACGTCTAAACCAACGTCTTAGCACATCGGCTCCAAGCGTGCTGGCGGCCGCATCACACGCTTCCCTCTAACAGGGAGCGTGCCCGTGCCGCCCATTCACAAAAGTCCTGCTAGAGGGATAGTGGGGGTGTGGCCACGGCTCGCATGCACCGTTGGACCAGGAAGTCAGGTAAGTGTAGCGGACGACCTGGGGGGTTTCACACAGCCAAAATCAGGATTCCCTGGGGGGAGAGAACGGATTGGCCCGGAAATCTTATAGATTCCCAGGCCGATCCAGCTAGGTTTCAGTCCACCTTAAAGTGGACCAAAACAAGGATTTTCACTATCCGGGGCTTTGGTACGTCCCGCCAGGGAACACCGGTTTGGGATGCCCCACTGTGTGAAACCCCACTGTTTCTCCAGTAAACTCACCTCTCCTCAATGGCACATGTGCGGCCTCTCGTCCAATCAGCTTCTCTGCCAACGAATATTAATGTGCGGCTAGAGAAGCTGTATGGAATCCCAGGCACATTGATGTACACAGCATCATTTACATCCTTCGGCTGTGTGCGCCCCTACAGTTAAGGCGAGCATGGCTGCACAGAAGGGGGCCACTGCCAGTTGCGCATGTGCCGTGGGCACACGGTAAAGGTAAGAAAACCGGGCTCCCGCTACCACAGCACATGAGCAGACACAACTTTGCATGGGGCCCCAGAAATGATAAGCCGATCCTAGTGGTAGGGGTGTGGTTTAGCACGTGGCTTAATTGGGGGGACAGTCTTCCCCATGTCAGCAAAGTGGGACATTTAGGTGTTACCAGAGCTGGAGGGACAGGGGGCCTCAAAGTTGGACTGTCCCACTGAAAATGGGACATCTGGTCAGTTTACCTATTGGCAGACAGGGGCCCAATGCAGCTGCCTCCCTTTGCCTTGCAACACCTGTGGAAACAGCATCAGGTTCTGCAGGACGGAACTAAGATGCCAGTGCACTGTTTTTACCCGGAACTCTTTGTATAGGCGCTCAGGGACATGAGTACCCCAATAAAAGATGGACCTCACTGGGCCCAGCCAACCCGGGCCCCACAGTGGGCTATCACTGTCAAGAAATCCAGTTACACCAAAGTCTCCGACAATGTCCGACTAGGATCTCTGGGGCCCACGAGGAGAACAGACTCTGGGGGCCCACCTTGCAGTTACATGCAAGCATTACAGGATTATTTTTAGGGCTTACACAGCACAGGCATAAAAGTAGACCAAATCCCAGTACGATCGGCCCAGGAATCTATACAAGGAAAAGTAGCAGTTACGACTGCCAGCCACAACAGCCACCAATAAGGGAGCACCACCAGAAAAAAATGTTCTTGTTTAGAAAAGCATTTTATTTGAGAACCAAAAACTCCTTAAAAACACATATACACATAAAGACGTTTAAAATCAACGACTACCCCAACCCTACCTGGCCTCTTAATAACCCACAGAAACAAATTTTGCATCAAAAATGGGGAGGACCCATGTGGAAAAATACTGTGTTATTGCTAATAAAACACCCTTGTAGATATGTTTTTTTGTGCCGCCAAAAAATTATAATTAAAAGTAAAGAGAGCAGTCCTATCTCAAAAATCTATAGGAATTAAATATGAAGAAAAATGTATAATCACACCTGCAGGATAATAACACAATGTGTCACATTAAATAAGCAAATAATACAGTGACAAGAATGAAAGTTTGTTCATCCAGACCAAAAATAAAACTTATTAGAGGGGAGCGGGGGATGCTGCCGCCGGCGAGCTCGGAGCCGAAGGCTTAGACGAAGGCTTAGACGCCGTGACAACAGCAGTTCCAAGCGCGATGATTGGAAGAGTGGCAGTGCATACGCCGTAGGAAGAGGTGAGTTGTGCTCAGAGATCTGGGGGGTTTCAGACAGCGGGCCACCCCTGATCGGGTTGCCCCAGGCGGAAGGACCAAAACCCAGGATAATCACTTTAAGCCTAACTGTATGTGTGAGTGGATAAGCTGTGCTCTCCTGCCAACAGTGACAGCATTACTTACTGTTTCTATCAAAAAATGGCCAGCACAATATTTGCTATCACATTGTGCATCACTCCTTTTGAACATGGAGGCCCCCCAAGGGTCCTCTCAGTTCAGGGACTCACTGGGGAATTTCCTGGTAACCTGGTGGGCCAGTCCAAGGCTAGTCTCTCACTGGTCCCAAATCAAGAACCCTAGGGCTGGCCAAAACAGGTTTTGGTCACCTTTAACTGTTAGAGCATCCCAAATCAGGATCCCCCCCAGGGGTGATTGTGCTGGCAATGAGTGAGGACTGGAAACGGAAGCGTTAGACCATCAGTGATTGACCTGCAACAGTGAGTATCTGGGTCTTCGTGATCCATGGAAACCTTGCTATCTCTGTCTTCTAAACTACTGACCCTTTGGCCTGTCTTTGGATTTCACATTTGACTCATCCCATGGTTTTCATGCTCCTCGGACTGATAACTCATTGCTGTTCTCACTACACCAATGCCACAATCAGTGTGCCCTGGAAGTCCACCTGACTTTTCTCCATCACCCTTTGTGCTTGTAAGACCTAAGGCCAACCATGTCCATGTATGAGTTTCCTGTCTCTTGGCAAACGTGTGCTTGGCTATAGACAGAAGGGGAAGAGATTGGGGGTTGCTGTCTGATAGAAGGCAGGTGTCTGGCCGGGCATCAAACCCCAGCAGAGGAAACGGAGGAGGTGTCAATGAGGATATGGGACCTTAACAGAGGAGGCAACATCACCAGCATCAGGACCCCAGTGGAGAAGTGGAGGCATCAAGCAAAGGGGAGGTGAAAGCGGAGGCACCAGAACCCTCTGAAGCAGAAAGATTGTAAGACCTAGAGGCAACTGTGTCCATGTGTGGGTTTCCTCTCAGCAAATGTGCCCTTGGCTATAGACAGAAGGGGAGGAGATTGTGAGTCGCTGTCTGACGGAAGGCAGGTATCTGGCCAGGTATTACACCCCAGCAGAGGAAACCAATGAGGCATCACTGAGGGATTTGGGACCTCAGTGGAGGAAACGGGGGGAGGCAACATCACCAGCATCAGGACCCCAGTGAGAAGTGGAGGCATCAAGCAAAGGGGAGGTGAAGGCGGAGGCACCAGAACCCTCTGAAGCAGAAAGACTGTAAGACCTAGGGGCAAATGTGTCCATGTGTGGATTTTCTCTCAGCAAATGTGCTCTTGGCTATAGGCAGAAGGGGCGGAGATTGTGAGTCACTGTCTGATAGAAGGCAGGTTTCTGGCCAGGAATCAAACCCCAGCAGAGGAAACCGAGGCGCCATCACTGAGGGATTTGGGACTTGAGTGGAGGAACAAAGGAGGTAACATCACCAGCATCAGGAACCCAGCAGAGGGGTGGTGGCATCAAGCAAAGGGGGGGGGGGAGAAAGCGGAGGCACCCTCTGAATCAGAAAGACTAGGGGCAACTGTGTCCATTTGTGGGTTTCCACTCAGCAAATGTGCCCTTGGCTGTAGGAAGATGGGGAGGATATTATGAGTCGCTGTCTGATAGAAGGTGCTGTCTGGCCAGGCATCAAACCACAGCAGAGGAAATGGAGGAGACATCAATGAGGATTTGGGACCTCCGTGACGAAAACAGAGGCGGCAACATCACCAGCATCAGGACCCTAGTGGAGAAGTGGAGGCAATAAGCAAAGGGGGAGGAGAAAGCGGAGACACCAGAACCCTCTGAAGCAGAAAGACTGTAAGACCTATGGCCAACTTTGTCCATGTGTGGGTTTCCACTCAGCAAATGTGCCCTTGGCTATAAGCAGAAGGGGCAGAGATTGTGAGTCACTGTCTAATAGAAGGCGGTTTCCCACCGGGAATCAAACGCCAGCAGAGGAAACGGAGGAGGCTTTGGTGAGGGATTTGGGACCTCAGTGACGGATACAGAGGAGGCAACATCAGCAGCATCAGGACCCCAGTGGAGAAGTGGAGGCATCAAGCAAAGGGGAGGTGAAAGCGGAGGCACCAGAACACTCTGAAACAGAAAGATTGTAAGACCTATGGCCAACTGTGTCCATGTGTGGGGTTCCTCTCAGCAAATGTGCCCTTGGCTATAGATAGAAGGGGTGTGAGTCGCTGTCTGATAGAAGGCAGGTGTCCAGGCATTACACCCCAGCAGAGGAAACCGAGGAGACATCACTGAGGGATTTGGGACCTCAGTGAAGGAAAAGGAGGAGGAAACATCACCAGCATCAGGACCCCAGTGTAGAGGCAGTGGCATCAAGGCCCAGGGGAGGAGAAAGTGGTATCACTGGTACCCTCTGAATCATAAAGATCTAGTAAAAGAATTTGGCAAGTATTTAGGGAGAAAATTTAGGGAGACTGAAGATAGGGAGACAGCATAGACCATCAGCGAAGGCCAGGAAGCCGCTGTAAGCTTCTGGGCCTCTTTCTTTACAGCCAGATGCAGGTTAAATGCAATACTCTACCGCTTTCATTGTGATGGAGGATCTCTACTCCAACTTAACAAAAACAGGGAGGTGTGAAAGGGCCCCAAGTCTCGCCATCTGACCATTTCGATCTGCTTTTCCTAACAAGATGGCCGTGCCAAGCCGCTGTAGAGTGATAATTGGCATTTGGCTGTTTTTTTGCCTTTTGCGGCCGTTGCCAGGATGTGTGGCTTAGCAAACCGCGAGCTGCCCTTGTCGCCGGCGTCTCACTGCTCGCTTTCATAGGGAGAAAAAAAAACGACTCTTTGAAATGTCAGCTCCAATTTGTGCCGGAGATCACAGTAATAAGATTTCACCAACACAGTCCTTTGTTGTACGCTTTACTAATTCAATACGACGACTCTACGGAGGGGATTGGGGGGCTTGAAATGGAATAAACTTCTTTTCTGTGTACGCAAGGGAAAGTTGTAATGATTCTCTGTCTGGAAGGAGGGTCATATGTGAGAATGCCGCTCATCAGAGAACTCCCTTGTAATTCCTGCTATTCTCACTAGGCACAGAAACATGGTGCCTCATTACATATATGCAGGGACGGATTATAAGCAGGGCGCACGTCCCTGGGCCTCCATTATTTGCCCTGTAAAAGGGCCTCCACCAACTGTGGGGTTATGGTTGGGGTACCAGGATTTTGCGATGCCACTGCTTTGCCCGGTCAATGCTGACCCACATGCCCACATGTGATTTGTGATTGCAGCTCCTGTGACTGATTTACTTAACCATTCCCTTTCAACTGGTGAGGTTCCAGATGATTGGAGAATGGCCAATGTTGCACCAATCCATAAAAAGGGGAGTAGAGAGGAAGCCAGTAATTACAGGCCAGTTAGTTTAACATCTATAGTGGTCAAAGTAATGGAAACACTCTTTAAAAAACAGATAATTTCCCATCTAAAAATTAATGACCTATTGGACCCAAAACAGCACGGCTTTACTGAGGGCCGATCATGTCAGACCAATATTATTGATTTCTTTGACAATGTCACTAAAGTGTTAGATGAAGGTGGTGCTGTGGATATCGCCTATCTGGATTTTAGCAAAGCCTTTGACACTGTACCACATAAAGATCATAGATAAGTTATTGAAGGTAGGACTCAATCCCTGGATAGTTCAGTGGATTTCCAGTTGGCTGAGGGATCGGTATCAGAACGTTGTTGTAAATGGTGTGCAATCTGAACAAAGGCGAGTTACAAGTGGTGTGCCGCAAGGCTCTGTCCTGGGCCCCATTATTTTTAATATGTTTGTAAGTGACATAGGAGAAGGCTTGGTAGGAAAAGTTTGCCTGTTTGCTGATACAAAGGTTAGTAATAGGGAGGTGTCTGCAACATGAAAAATTATTTAGCCTTAACTGAATAAATGGTCAAAACTGTGGAAAGTAGAGTTTAATGTTTCTAAATGTAAAATCCATCACTTGGGTAGAGGGAATCCCTGCTCTGAGCACCGTATGGGCAGCACTGTGTGATCCAGGACCTCGGAGGAGAGAGATTTAGGGATACTGATTACTGATAGCTGCAAGATGAGTGGACAGTGTAGCCAGGCAGTGGGAAAAGCAAGCAGGATGCTCGGCTGCATAGCTCGAGGCGTCACCAGTAGGAAACGGGAGGTTGAGATGCCGCTGTATAGAGCCCTGGCGAGACCACAGCTTGAATACTGTGTGCAGTTCTGGAGACCTCCCCTGCAAAAATACATTATTCAAATAGAACACACAGACCCTTCTATGTTTCTATGAGATGTGGTGCTCAGAAGTGTACTATCTTGAAGGAGGTGCATTGATTTACAGGATGATTTGAAGCCTTCCAGGGATCCAGGGGGGCTAGAAACCCACTGGTGTGGTTTTCATTGGAAAGAGGAGGACTTCAATTATGCAGCTCTGCAAGGGCATGTGGATCCAATTGGCAGTGCCACAAAGTCCGGGTACTGTTGCTCGACAGATTTGGGGTCTAAAAATGAGTGGATGGAGCTTGTTATGCAGCTGAAGATCTCAGGTACATTCTGTGCATTGATCCCAGTGTGACCCACTTTAGAGCTCTGGATTTCCGGACTTAGGGGGGTTAGCAACCAACTGGATGTGCCTAGGACAGCGCAGAGAGGTAGTGAGGACTGGAGCCAGCTGAGACAAATGGTGGACAGTGCTGAGGACAGTACACAACAGTATGCTCCTGCCTATATCAGCAGTAATGTCAGTCACCTACTTATCTAGTTACCTGCCTACTGACCCACCAATTTACTCACCCCTTCTACCTGCCTGCTGACCAACCTGCCTACCTATGTACCTGTTCATCCACTGTTATTTTCATTTGACTAGGCAGCTCCAAGGCCATTGTCTGATCAGCCTCTGAGGCAATTGTCTGATCAGTTCTCAGAATGTTATACAGTCTACATACCACATCATAGAAACACCCACGATAGAAAATCCTTCTTGGGGTCACCAGAGGAAATCCTTCTTGGGTCCACCAGAGGAAATCATTCTTGGGGCCACCAGAGGAAATCATTCTTGGGGTCACCAGAGGAAATCATTCTTGGGGCCACCAGAGGAAATCATTCTTGGAGCCACCAGGGGAAATCATTCTTGGGGCCCACCAGAGGAAATCATTCTTGGAGCCACCAGAGGAAATCATTCTTGGGGCCACCAGAGGAAATCCTTCTTGGGTCCACCAGAGGAAATCATTCTTGGAACCACCAGAGGAAATCATTCTTGGGGCCACCAGAGGAAATCATTCTTGGGGCCACCAGAGGAAATCATTCTTGGAGCCACCAGGGGAAATCATTCTTGGGGCCCACCAGAGGAAATCATTCTTGGGGCCACCAGAGGAAATCATTC
The DNA here is from genome assembly GCA_027917425.1 of Gastrophryne carolinensis. Lineage (NCBI taxonomy): Eukaryota > Metazoa > Chordata > Amphibia > Anura > Microhylidae > Gastrophryne > Gastrophryne carolinensis. The sequence goes on from CM051234.1 coordinate 636,288,745, forward strand.
TTGGGGCCACCAGAGGAAATCATTCTTGGAGCCACCAGAGGAAATCATTCTTGGGGCCACCAGAGGAAATCATTCTTGGGGCCACCAGAGGAAATCATTCTTGGAGCCACCAGGGGAAATCATTCTTGGGGCCCACCAGAGGAGATCATTCTTGGGACCACTAGAGGAAATCATTTTTGGGGCCACCAGAGAAAATAATTATTGGGCCCACCAGAGGAAATCATTCTTGGGGCCACCAGAGGAAATAATTCTTGAGGCCCACCAGAGGAAATCATTATTGGAGCCACCAGAGGAAATCATTCTTGGGGCCAGCAGAGAAAATAATTTTTGGGCCCACCAGAGGAAAATCATTCTTGGGGCCATCAGAGGATATCATTCTTGAGGCCCACCGGAGGAAATCATTCTTGGGGTCAGCAGGAGAAATCATTCTTGGAGCCACCAGAGGAGATCATTCTTGAGGCCCACCAGAGGAAATCTTTTTTATGGGACCACAGAGGAAATCATTCTTGGGGCCACCAGAGGAAATCATTCTTGGGGCCAGCAGAGGAAATCATTCTTGGAGCCACCAGAGCAAATCATTCTTGGAGCCACCAGAGGAAACATTCTTGGGGCCCTCAGAAGAAATCATTCTTGAGGCCCACCAAAGGAAATCTTGATGTACACCACAGGAAACCATTTCTGGGGCAAAAGTTAATCGTGTATTTGGTGGAAAAATAGAACGAGCTCCACAGTAGCAGCCGGGGTACACCAGTGGCTGGAGGGTTAAGATGTCATCGGCTCCTGTCCCCCGACGTCCCTGAGCCTCAGTAGCAGCAGCTCGCTCCTGAAATATTGTGTTGTGTCATTCTAAATAAAAATACACAACAGCATATTGAGGAAACTGTGTCTCTCTTTATTCATGTTCAGAAAAAAATTTATAGTGCGTCCCCGAGCAGCGAATATCCTGCATTTGTTACGATGATTTAAGGCTTCTTGAAGTGGCATAAAAAATGCTCCTTGATAAATGATGCTTTTCATGAAAACAAAGCCAATTAATGGAGTTTACCATTTTCCCTGCCCGTATAAATCTATCAGAGTGGAATCTCAGAATGCCAGTAAGAGCGCCACGCGAGCTGCCAGCGCCAACGTCACAGCTTAACATGCAGTTACATAAAAGCCGAACCGAGACCTGACAGAAGCTTTATGGGTTGTGCAGGCGCGGGCCGCATTCAATGTGACAACGAGAGCATGAAAAGTACTTTGCTATATCATCTGCCCAAAACAACTTTTAAAGAAAACCTCCAGTTGCGAAAAAAGTAATGCCAGAAAATAAATCAGCCTAAAATGGGACTGGCCGTAACCAACCCTGGGTGAACTGCGTGGAAGGCAGCTAAGCCCACCAATATACCACCAATGACTGATTTTATCAGGCGTTGGTGATATAGTGATGAGCATAGCTGTCTGCCAAGTTGTTGGCTTGGTTCTGCCTCTCAAGCAGTTCCATTGTGTTGGTGGCAAAGTGGTGAACATAGCTGCCTTTCAAACAGTTGACTTAGGTTGGCATTGGTGGTATAGCGGTTTACATGTATGGCATAGCTGCCTTCCACAATATTGACCTAGTTTGATTCCCAGGTAGTGGTGGTATAACGGTGAACATAGTTGCCTTCCAAGCAGTTGACTTGGTTTGGATTCCCAAGCTTGGTGGTTTAGTGGTGAGAGTAGTTGGCTTTCAAGCAGTTGACTTGGGTTTGTTTCCCAGGCATGGTTGGTAGTGTGGTGAGCATATTTGCCTTTCAAGCAGATGACCTAGATTGGTTTCCAAGTGTTGGTGGTATTGGTGTGTATAGTGGCATTCCAAACAGTTGACCTGGGTTGGATTCCCAGGCATTAGTGATATAGTATTGAGGGTAGCTGCCTCCTAAAAGCTTGACCTGGGTTTGATTCCAAGATATTGGGGGTAATGGTTGTGGTGAGCACACTGTAGTTGCCTTCCAAGCAGTTAACTGGGTTAGATTTCCAGGAATTGGTGGTGAGGACAGCCACCTTTGAATCAGATGACCTTGGTTAGATTCCCATGAATTGGTGGTACATATAATAATAATAATAAGAAGTACTGTGGGGTTTGAATACCGGGTGTTGTTGGTATAATGATGAGCATTTTGGCCTTCCAAGTAGTTTATCTGGGTTGATTCCTAAGCATTGATGATATAGCGGTGAGCATATTGTAGTTTCCTTCCAAGCAGTTGGCTAAAATTCCATGGCATTGTTGGTAAGTACAGCTGCACAGCTGCCTTTGAAGCAGTTGCCCTGGGTTTCCTGATGGTATAGTAGTAAACTTAGTTGTCATGCATACAGGGTGACCTAGGCTTTATTCCTATGCATACTGTAAGTATCAACTAGACAATCTCCTGGGTGTAGGCAAACCCAGACTTTTAAGAACTCAAATTGTGACCACGCCCATACTGTAAGTACTATGGTAGTGAGCATAGTTGTCTTACAAGTGGTTGGGTTGGTGTTGGTGACATAGTGGTGAGCATAGCGGACTTACAAGCAAATGACCTGGGTTGGATTCCCAGTAGAGATGGGCGAACCCAAACTTTGCAAGTTCAGGCTCCCAAACCAAGAAAGAAAAGCTGCTCAGCAGTCCATCAACCAGCTTCACTTAAGGTTGCAGCAGCAGGAAGCCCGACCCTCTTTTGTCAGCACAGTAGCATTTGAAACCAGCCCCAGCCAGAGCTACAAAAAGATGGCCGCTGACTCCCATGAGTGAGGACACACCTAGTGCTGGCACTAGAAGTGTCCTCACTCATGGGAGCCGGCAGTTATCTTTCTGTAGCCCCATCTGGGGCCTGTTTCAAATGTTGCTGCTGCCGCTGCACTGACAGAGCTAAGGGCGGTCGGCAGATTGGGAGTTCTGCAGCACACTCTGCATCCCCTGCCCCAGCCAACCCCCAAAGTCTAGGTCCCCATTGATTTTAATGAGGACCACATTCGGGTACCTAAACCCAAACATTTATTCAAAGTTCGGCCGAACTTGCTAAACTCGAACTTTGGGGTGTAGTCCGTACCAAATTCCCAGTCATAAATGTTATAGTTATAAGCATAGCTGCCTTCCAAAAAGAAGGACCTAGGTTTGATTCCCAGACATGAATTGACTTGGGTTGGATTCACAGAGGTTAATGTATTGATGAAAATAGCTGCCTTCCAAAAGATTCACCTAGGTTTGATTCTAAAGCATTGGTGGTATAATGGTGAGCATAGTGACCTTCCTGCAGTTAACCTGGGTTTGATTCCTAAGCATTGGTGGTATAATGGGGAGCATAGTGACCTGCAGTTGACCTGGGCTTGATTTCAAGGTGTTGGTGGTTCTTTATAGTATTGATCATAGCTGCCTTCGAAGCAGTTGACCTTTTGGGTGAACTTGATGGACACCCATCTTGCCATTTCCCTGTATCTCATTGTCTTGTTCTCCATTACACTTGACGTGCCCCCCCAAGCTGGCTGTAGAGACCCAAGGTTGTAGCGGTAGGAAGCCCGATCATCTTCTGTCAGCGCAGCAGCAGGCAAAATTGGCCCCAGCCAGGGCTACAAAAAGATGGCCGCGGGCTCCCATGAGTGGGCTGGCACTAGAAGTGTCCTCACTCATGGGAGCCGGCAGTCCCATGAGTGACCTTCCTGCACTTGACCTGGGCTCGATTTCAAGGTGTTGGTAGTATAGTAATGGTTGAACGTGATGGCCACCCATCCTGCCATTACCCTGTATCACATTATCTTGTTCTCCATTAAACCAGCCGCACCTCCCCCAAGCTGGCTGTAGAGACGTCCTCTAACCACTAATGAAGATTTGCGGGGAAGGGACTCCAGTAAATTAAAGAGGAGCCTTGTGACAGTTGGTTTCTCTTTTTTCTTCTTTCCTTTGAACATGACATTTTCTTTCCATTGGTAAATGAAAGCTCATTTCTATTTATGATAATTTTATGTTAATTCCTTCCTTTGTAAATTTGTCAGTTTAATTGTTTTAAGGGAACAAGTTCTTCTAAATTCCCCGTTAATGCCCTCAATGGATGAGACAGACCCCCGGCACCATAAATAAACAGGTGACAGATTATTCCATAAATGTGAGCAAAAAAAAGACAGAAACATCAATTGTGGCGTAATTATAAACAGGTGCGCCGCTAATTGCCGCATTCCCACTAAATTCCGGCTTCAATTCCTCATCTACAAGGTGAGGTGGAATGTTTGTCTCCTTTTATCAGAGGTAAACATGCATTATGCCAATAAGTTATAGCGGACCTAAACCCACCAATCTCCCTTCCATATTTCTCTTCCTTGAGTAGAAAAAATAAAAAGAGGTTACAATTTTGAAAGTTCTAGTCCCGGGCTCCTACATCATCATATCACAGCCCAAGCTGACCCCATGTTGAATCCTGGGAGGCTACATATTTCCTCCTCCATTTCTTCCTCTCATTAAAGAGATTGTCCAATCCTGGTGTCGTGTTGAGTCACTCCATCCCCCTTCCTTCTAAAGACACTGGCTGCTGCTATGTGTACTAGTTACTGGTAGTATTTTGCTTTTTTTATTTGGCTTCTTACTTTTTTGATATGTTTCATTGTACCCATGGTTAGCTTGCTCCAGTTATTAACATCAAATACACGTTTGTCATTTATTTATCCATTTACTTTGAATTGTGATATGTAATAATCAGTGAGAAATGGGCAGGCTGATTCATTAATAGCGCCAGGTAGCGACAGATGAGCGACAGTAGCGTTATTTTCACAGCGCCCGCTAGTATTTGCTGTGCTTGGCCGTTGTTCGGCTGTTGACAGCGACTCAGTCGGTGTGTGGTAATGTTGAATACGGGGTTATGAGTCGCTGTTTGACAGGTTCCGCGCTGTATGGGAGCGCATGACAGCGAACGGCCATAGCGAACGGCTCCCAGCATATTCATTAACAAATCACGCTCCAAAAATTCTCGCGCTGTGAAATGCTTGTTTAAACCCCAGAGCGCTGGCGGCGATGGGTTAAAAGTAGTTTTTTAACCCCCAAACAACCATATTTTTAGAAAAAAAAAAAACATGTTTTTCAAAACATTTTGTAATATGAATACATTAATATCAGACCTGTAATATCAATTCTGCACAAATTTTTTTTTTTTTTTTTAGCTTAAAAAAAAATCTAACATTGCAGAAGTGGTCACAGAATTTTTGACCTTAAAAAAAAATAAAAAATAATAGCAATTAATTATGAATATTTAAAGTTAGCTCCATTGAAATGCATTGGAGAGCGCCAGGTAGCGAGAGGTCATACCTGTCGCTGTTCAAGGTCGCTCGCTGGCGCTGTGGGGTGAGGCTGGAATAATGATGAATGATTCGCTATCTGGCGCTCTGTCAGTCGCTAAGCAAGATCGGCTTCATAAATGTGTGATTGCGGAGGGGAGCCGGCGTTCTCGTGGCGGTGAGCGCCATTACCGTTCGCTCACCATTCGCTACCTGGCGCTATCCCTTGTTAAATAAGGGCCTAAGTACCAAATCTATTGGTCCGTATGTATTAATTTTTTACAAAAGGGTCCTTGTCCATATTTAATTATATTATTACACAGGAAGGTTATTGGGGCGGAGACTGTTTTTAAAGTGTGTTGTGTTCCCCGTTGGTTTTAAATTTGGTTCATGCATTGATCTTTTTTCATCAATAAAGTGCTAATTATTATTATTATAATTATTGTTGCAGTGCTCCTCCTTTGGGGTAGGTGCAGGGTCACCTCTTCGCCACCTCTTCCTTTGTCCTAGGTGATTTATGTGTAGTGAGAACACATTTATTTCTTTAAATATTTTTTGTAATGGCTGTGCATGTTGTTTTGATTACTTCTACATCATCAGATCACAGCCCAAGCCGACCCTATGTTGAATCCTGGGAGGCTACATATATCCTCTTCCATTTCTTCCTTTCCTTAAAGAGATTGTCCAAACCTTGTTTTGTAATTTAGAAGATTCATGTTGGTGTACAGCTGATTAAATATCAGCTCTTTAAGCACAGACCCAGAATTTAATTTATTCATGACCACCTTTTTTAGCATTAAAAGGTGGTCAGGTTGGCGGGGCACTCGTGAGCTGCCGGCGGTGATGGCAGCAGCTTAAAGCGGACCTTCACTCTGAATAAGAGTCTATCTTATATGTTTCCCACACCCTGTACATACAGATTGCTCACATTAAAAATCATCCTACCTGCATCTACTGCATGTTATGAGCCTTTAAACATCCAAGATGGCGGCTTATGGAAGCCGCCATTTTATCAGGCAGCCTGCAAACAGGAAGTGCCTGCAAACAGGAAATGACTGTGCTGCTCTGCATTCTGGGACTGCTGACCTTTCCCTGACCCCAGCTCTGCTCTGTCTGAGCAAAGCACAGCTATAACCTGCCCCCCTGTACTTTATCCCACTCTCCTCTCCTCAGTAAGTGTGATGCTTCTGAGTCAAGATGGCGGCGCCCGTATCCTAAATTCCTGAACAGAGTTGCAGCCCAGTGGGGGAAAGAATAATAAGTTAGTGACTAAAAATGTGAAATATATTAATTTTAGATGCTGGGGAATCATTTTTTAAGAGTTTGGGCTTTTCATTAAATCATGGTGAAGGTCCGGTTTAAGTCGGCTCCTCGCCGTGCGGGGGTAAACGGCCCATAAAACGCCTGCAGCGGTGGCGGTTTCGGGTCGGTCCGGCCCGAGAACACCCCAGGGACCCCCGGGTGACCAGTGCAGCTCCATCCTGCGTGCGGTGGCACCCAAAATGGCAGCCGCAGCCTGACCTCGTCTGGACACAGCATCCTCGAGGACCCGCCTGCAGGATCTCGGGTCAGTTTAGCCCGCAGATGCCCCAGGGCAACTGATCTCCACCTAGAATAGAAGGGGAGCAATAGCTATAGAGTCCCAGTCCAGGAGGGAGGACACAGCTTACCCACAGCAACTTGCGGTGTAGCCACAAAGCAGCTTTCAGTATAATAGCAGGGGCCCTGAAACCACCTACCCCCCCTCTACACATTAAATTTGCATGGGCAACGAATGGGGCGCAGGGAGCAAGGTAGACCAACAAATACTCCCAGGAAAGCGCCACGTGCAGCCAGCCCTAGAATGGCAGCTACTGCGGAGCACACTAGCAGACCCCATCCGCCCTCCTTTCCCATACAGTCTCCAGAATTGCATGACTCGCAGCCTGAATCACAGCTGGGTTCCCAGGGGGCGACCCCGGATCCCCCTTTGTCACCATCTTCTATCCCTGGCATAAGAGATGTGGAATTGTTGGAAAGATTCAAATTGGTCCTGCAGCAGGAGCTAGAAACGGCCACTGAAAAGCTATCTGCCACATTTAAAATGGAACTCAGGGATCTGAAATCTCGCACATCCAGGCTAGAACACCAAGTAACCGACACTACCTCTGTACTAGAAGAACACGAAGCCGAGATACAAAATAATAAGGATGCACTATCTTTAGCCCACCAGAAGATATGGGATCTGGAAAATAGGTCCAGACATAGCAACTTGCAATTCCGGGGACTGCCAGAATCTATCACCGACCTTAAATCTACTATCACGCCCCTGATACAGGAATTGATCCCAGCAATCCCGATCGATTGCCTAGAGATGGACAGGATCCATCGTGCTTTGGGTCCGCCTAGAACAGACGGCCAGCCCAGGGATATCATCGTTAAATTTACATTTTACAACACTAAAGAAATGATAGCCCAGGCAGCTAGGGCTCACAACAACCTGGTTTTCCAAACCCAAAAATACCCAAAAATAAGTATACTCGGATCTGGCCCCTGTCACACTTCAAAAATGACACTTGCTTAAACCATGTTTGCTTATCCTCAAGTCGCATCAAATTGCCTACAGGTGAGGCTTCCCTTTCAGACTTTCCTCACATGGGCCGGTTGTACTCGATTTCAACGCCAGAGGAAGCCTCGGAGCTGCTGGATCATTTGGGACTGACCACACCGCCTAGTCCTCCCTCCACAACAGAACCGCCCCAGGACCAGCGGCCCAGAATCACTCGGCGCGATCAAAGGACCAATAGCCAGCAACCCTACCCCACATCAACGTCCTTGCGAGCAGCCAAAGTCTTCCAACCTGATAAAGGCTGACACCCATAGGATGCCCTGTCTGAGCAGAGCTGGAGAAAAAAAGAAGACCCGGAAGACTCGAGGGACCCATTCTCACTTGAGTATCCTTAAGACTCTCCTTAGTTATTTTCTATGAACCTTATATTGCATACGTTAGTTCTCTAGTTGTTACTGTTGTGTCACCCCGGGAGGGCCACATTCTATTTCCAGGATTCCTGGATTGTCCGCCATATTCGGTGGTGGCCAAGATATGGGGGTGGCCCCTGACTCAGTGGGGGACCCCTTAAGGTAACACCAGATCTATTGTTGCTCGGCTGACGAGTCTGTGTTGACGCGCCTCCGGCCCCCCGCATTATGCAGGGACTAACATGGACCGCTATAGGAGAACTCCCGGAAGTCTGGGGTCATTCACCAGAGACCAATGAGGTATGCTCCCCGGTATTTAGATATAAAGTACACATGGCTGTTTCTAACTCTACTTGTGTGCCGCCCTGGGGTGACCATGTTTCGTTTCCTTATTCTAATCTTATCTCTATGTGTTTGCCAATTTGAGCAATTAACAGTTTTTTATTGAAATATTGTTGTTTTCTAGGTCGGTGTGGTGTGGTCCGTGGTCGCGGGGGATTGGGACCGCCCTGCACAGGCTGATACGCTTGGATATTGTTCACTATGTACACTGACTTTTGTTAAACATTCATTCGTTTCGGTTGATGATTCTCAGCATAGTGCACCAATAGAAGGTCTACCCCTTTGAATGATTGGCAACAGTAAGCCAGGCCTGCTAGAGTGATACTTTAGATACGGATACCCCTCCTAGAAGAGGGATTAAACTAAAAAACAAAAACATAAATATATATGTATATATAATAATAATAGGCCTATAAATTGGGATTCGCTCTTGTGCCGATTGTCTTAGTTCTCCTGCTCCTCCCCTTGTTGGAGGGAGGCCTGACCCCTGCCGCCACAATTGACTCCATAAGCGTGAACTAACCCCCCCTGTAGATACCCAGAAGCTTCCGGTAGTGGGGACACTCCCCCGGAAGGTAAATTTGTGACTCTTCCCTGAGTCACTGACTCTCCCCAAAAGGGGAGAAAAAGCTTCCTCTCCGATCCCCCTGGGGAAACCGGCTTGGAGGCCTTCTCATCCTTTCCCCTCGTATACGCGGGGCGCTTGCCTTAAGGGGGTTCCCGGCAAGCGCCCGGCTTCCCACCACCGCCCCCCCTACCCGGACCCCCACCCTTAGGTCAGGGAAACGGGCCATAATACCCTCGTTCTGACCCCAGCACCCTACCTCACTGCCCTCCCTCCCTCCCTTTGCCCCCACTTACCTTTTTCCTTCTTTATTCTTCTCTTCTCCTCTATCCCTACCTGTTGCTGAGGTAACATAATGAGCCAATCCCATCACTTACCAGTAAGCGCCAACCTCAACTTCAAGCTGCTTTCACATAACGTTCAGGGATTTAATTCCCCACATAAAAGGACTAAGGCATTCCACTACTACAAGCAGCTACAAGTTGACATTCTATGTCTGCAGGAGACGAGATTCTCAACCACAAGCTCCCCAAGGTATCTAAATCCGCAATACCCCACTTTCTTTTTAGCCTGCCACATAGAAAAATCCGGGGGTGTCGCTACTGCGTTTCGGCCCAATGTCCCATTCAAATGCGAAACTCAGATAGCTGACCCGACGGGCCGATACCTAATTGTAATTGACACTTGTAAAGAATAGAGAAAAGGCAGAAAATGGCAGGGGATTCCAACATCACGCTGGACCCCAAAATAGACAGAACACTTCCGCAAAACAATTGCTCTCCTACCACGGCACCACTTACTCAACAGCCCCCACATTTTATAAACGCCATGCTAAGAGACGCAGCCCTAGTAGATATCTGGCGAAAATTGAACTCGCGAGATTACACTTTTTACTCCAACCCCCATGGCTCATTTTGCAGAATAGACCATATTTTGATCCCACATAATATCATTCCTATGGTCGATAAATGCCAAATTATGACAACGCCCTGGTCTGACCATGCCCCGGTGCTCATGAAGTTTGCCGCTATACCCCCGATCCCTAGACCGTTCAAATGGAGGGTCAATGACTCACTGCTAGCATGCAAAGACACTCATGAGCAAATCCTGCAGTCCATAAAAAATTACTTTGCGATTAATGTCAACTCAGGCTACAGCAGCAAGTGTATGGGAAGCCCACAAAGCGGTAATTAGGGGTAATCTCATTGCGCTAGCTACATCTCTCAAAAAAAACAAAAATGAGAAAATAGCCCGATTAACGACTAATCTAGAACAGCTACAGAAGGACTGGAAAGCAAACCCCACCAAGAAGCTTAAGCGGCGGGTAGATGAGGTCAGTGTACAGCTGAACTTGGCACTAGATGAGATAGCGGAGAAGAAACTCAGGTGGGGTAAGCAAAAAATGTACGCCAGGGCCAACAAGCCAGGCACATTTTAGCAAACAAGATACAGCACGTTGCGCCAAAACAGAACTTGATCTCCCTGAAGACCCCAGAGGGGACTCTCACAGCCAATCCAGTTAAAATCCTCAGCACATTCAAAAATATGCTTAGTAAACTTTATGAAGCACCCACGCCTTCCCCCAAGACTTGGCGTCCAAATGTTGACTCAATTTCACTTCCCAAACTAACAGAAAACCACAAAGAGCAGATGGAGGCTGAAGTCACAATAGCAGGGGTTCTGAGGGCAATAAAAAGCTTTAACACTTATAGGGCGCCGGGGCCTGATGGCTTCACTACTTTATACTACAAGAAATATGCTGCCGAGCTTGCCCCTCACTTGGCAAAAATGTTTAACTCTCTGAGGGAACAGGGTATGCTGGGCCGCTCCTCTTTGGAAGCGTTCCTAAGCATGGTTCCAAAACAGGACAAAGACCACTCGAATGTACAAAATTATAGACCTATATCTCTGCTCAACGTTGACCTTAGGATTCTGGGGAAAGTCCTGGTCTCTAGAATCAACGAGTTCTTGGGCACATTAGTGAGCAAGGACCAGGTAGGATTTATCCCCCACAGGCAAGCCTCGGATAACATCCGCAGGCTGCTTCATCTCATTGAACTGGTCCAAAAGAGGGAAATCCATAGTTTCCTTCTGTCGTTAGACATGCAAAAAGCATTTGATTCCCTCTTTTGGGACTACATGACCTATGCCCTCCAAAATGGGGTTTTGGAGACAACTTTCTTGCATGGATACGCTCTATTTATTCCTCCCCCTCGGCCAGGATACAATATGGTGGTTATCTTTCTGACCCGTTCCCCATCAATAGGTGCACGCGGCAAGGGTGTCCACTCTCCTCGATACTGTTTATTTTGGCACTAGAGCCTTTAGCTATCGCTATCCGTACAAACCCAAATATAAAGGGGATAGAGCTGGCAGGATACCACCATAAAACGTGCCTATTTGCCGACGACATTTTCCTGATCCTATCGCAGCCCCACATCTCGCTACCTAATGCCCTCCAACTCCTAGAAGACTTTTCCAGGATATCAGGTCTTAAGACCTTAATAATATCCAATCTAACTTCCCTTTTTGCTGGGTACTGGGAGCGCTGTTGTATTTGGGGGTCACTATAACACCACACTATCACTCGCTGCACCAGGATAACTACCCCCCCCCGCCTCTTTCGCTCTCTGAAGTCTATGCTGGAGTCATGGCAAGGACATGGAATCTCATGGCTAGGGAGGATAAACGCAATTAAGATTACCCTGCTACCCAAGATGCTATATTACTTTAGAGTCCTCCAAGTCCACATCCCCTCACACCAGATTAAAAGCATGCAGAATAGTTTTATGAAATTTATCCGGGGAAACACTAGACCTAGAGTAACCAGGACTACCATGTTCAGGCACAGAAGAGAGGGAGTTCCATGTATTAATAAGTACTATCTGGCGGCGCAGATCGCGCAGCTTCACAATCTCCACCTGAAAACGGAGATCCCGTTATGGGTGTCCATGGAGGCCCTGGCGTGCGACCCTGCCCCTATAGATAGTTTAATATGGACACCGCCACAATATAGACCCCGCATAGTATGCCCAATTTTAAGCCATTCTCTCCGAACCTGGGACAGGGTTAAATACTCAGGAAAATTGATCTCTCCGTATCTCCCAGTGATGCGACTTTTTAAAAACCCATGGTTCCCCCCGGGTATGGAGAATCCAGGAATGTTCGTCTGGTGGGATCAGGCAGGCATCAATAAAATCCACCATCTAATAGACAGAGAGGAAATAATCTCCTGGCCCATGCTAGCAGTGAGGGAGAAAGCGCCGGTCACTGAGCAATTTAGATACCTCCAAATTCGCCATTGGATCTCCCCCTTGCTTAAAAATAAAACCCCTGGAACCGACATGACCATCTTCGAAAGGGTCTGTCTACAGGGGATCCCCACTTCGGGCCTCTTATCTACAATTTACTCAAACTTCACGGCGCTATCCCCTGAATCAAAGTATTGGTATATGGTCAGATGGGAAGTAGACCTAAATCGAACAATAGACAAGAAGGGCTGGATGGACATCTGGGCTGGGATTAATAAATGCTCTATAAACGTCACCACCCTGGAAGCAGCTTACAAAATGCTTACAAGATGGTATTTGGTACCATCGCGTATAGCGAAAGCTGTCCCGGGATATCCAGCGAACTGTTTCAGAGGCTGCCCAGCAGAGGGTACGGTTATGCATATTTGGTGGGAATGTCCGAAGGTTAAGAGGTTCTGGTCACGAGTCTTTGGTTTGATATATACTCTCCTGCAGACCCCCGTACGTAGGGATCCCAGGGTTGCGTTACTGCATGTGAAACCAGGTGGCATTACTACAACTCAACATGCTTTACTAACCCAGGTTATGTTGGCAGCAAAGCTAGTAATCGCCAGCTCTTAGAAAAAAAAACAGTATCCCGTTCCAATTGGTAAAAGAAAGATTGAATGGTATCCTCATTAACGAAAAACTGATGAGCGTTCTAAAAGACTTGCATGGAAAATTTATTAAAATATGGAGCCCGTGGGTGGAATACACTTTTCCGGATCTAGGAAATTCCTTGCTACAGTGAGGGATGGCTTAAACTCTTCAGATATGTTATACGGTGGTTATCACTCTTCCGATCCTTTTTTTGTTGGTTTCTCGTTATGTTGTCTTCTCTCTATTTCTTCTTTCCCTCCTCCCCTTTCTTTCTCTCCCCCAGCCCCCTCACTTCCCATAATCCAGTCCTCCCCTTGACCAATACCGTGGTTGAGGGACGGTGGTGGAGAACTCGGGACCAGATGAGGTTGGGACATGTACCCGCCCATTGGCCCGGTGACACGCCCATTGTGTGACCATTTTTGCCAACTCAGCTCTTCGATACCAACATTCCAGAAAAGTCTAAATGTGCTTCATTATTTCCTGTATGAGTACTGACTGAAGGAAAATGTTGATATGTTTATCTTTATATGCGATTGTCAAACAGCAATAATCTGGAACTCAGAATCTTTCTCTTTTGTATCACTTTATTGTATTGTGAAATCAAGCTGTTACATTACAAAAATATTAATAAAAAGATTGAAATAGAAAAGGTGGTCAGGTTATACAAATAAGCAGGGAAAAGACAGACAAGCAGAACAAGGAGCGGCTATCCAACTCTGCCCATTTAATTATTGATTGTCTCACACAGTCTGATGCAAAAGGGGTGGCAATAGGTCCATAGTGTTGGGTGATGCCCTCAAGTTTGGGTCCCTGAACCTGGTCTCCATTTGATCCAAAGGGCAAAGAGTGTGCAGCAGGAAGCGCTGCTGTAACTCACCTGAGCACTGTTCTGTCTGGTCAGCTTTCTTGTCAAATGGGGTACGGCCGCTCCCATGAGTGAATAAACTCTTCAGTGCTCACTCATGGGAGCGGTGGCCATTTTTCTGTGGCCCTGGCCAGAGCCCATTATATAGGAATGCCGACCAGGGATCGGATTGGGGTGAGGTGAGTTACAGCAGCGCTTTCTGCTCCACAATCTGCATAGGTAAGCTGTGTGTATCCCCCCAGGTTGCCCCATTTACTCTTGCTTGCTTTCACTCAGCTCCCTTTGGCTCTGCTGACAGCTAAGCTGAGCGACACCAAAGGGAGCGGAGTGCGCTGCTGGCCGCATCTGCCGCTCACCTCCTAGACATTGTGTGCCCTTGCCGCCCAGTCAAAAAGGCCAGGTGGGGGGTGCACGCATAGCCTGATCGGGGGAGCCCCGCTGTGTGAAACCCCCCAGATCGCCCGAATACAGCTCACCTCTTCCCGGTCCCATGGCGCGTCTAAGAGCAGCGGGTCTGACGGCCGCATCCCCTGCCTTTCTCTAACAGGGAGCGTGCCTGTGCCATGAATTTGTTAATGGCCGGCGCGGGCATGCTTCCTGTTAGAGGGAGGTGGAGGATGCTCCTATCAGAGCCACTGCTCTTAGAAGCGCCGCGGGACCGGGAAGAGGTGAGCTGGGTTCCGGCGATCTGGGGGGTTTCATACAGCGGGGCTCCCCCGATCTGTGTGAAGCTGTGTCCTTTGTATGTTGGTACCACTGATACATATTGCAGTTCAGAATCCTGACATATTTGTTACTATTATTTTACATACTATAATATAATATGTTATAATTCATATACTTCATAAATAATGACAAATGTACAGGATTACATTCCCCACGAATTGAAAAAAAAAAAGTGGAATGAATAGCACAACTAGGATCCCAACACATTTCGCCTCTTTGCTGTGGCTTCCTCAGGGAATCATCTCCTAGGATGATCGAAGATCCCACTGTGTGACACCCTCCAGACCGCACAAAAAAACTCCCCCTTGCGGTCCTACGGAACATGTGTGGCCACTCGTCCAATCACAGTGCTCGGAGCCGCTGACGTCACGTCATCTAAGGCGGTGTCTAAGGCCAGTGGCTCCAAGTGCACTGACACCATCATCCCTTGCTTCCCTCTGACAGGAAGCGTGCCCGAGCTGGACATTCACAAATGGTTGGCGCGGGCACGCGCCCTGCTAGAGGGATAGCGGGGATGTGGCTGTGGCCCAGGAATGCGTTGTTGGGCCGGGAACCAAGGTAAGTGTATGGGCGACCTGGGGGTTTCACACAGCGGAGCATTCCGATTTTTGTTGCCCGGGGGGGCGGAATTGGTCGGCCCGGGAATCCAAAACCCAGCCGATCGAGCTGGGTTTTGGTTTACATTAGTATGTGAGTAGCGATAAACAAATAATGTAAAGCATCATAAATAATAATACACCATAAGGAAAAATAATAAACATTTTCACAAATTCGCAAGACTTCCCCATACAAATGTCCTTCACTTCATTGCTGAAGCCTCGTTGCTAAAGTTTTCCAGATAATGCACCAAACAAAAGCAGCTCTAGGGTGCGCCTTATCTTTTTGCTTTTCTTTTTGATACTTTTACATTCCTTTTGTAATTAGATTCTTTGTGCAGATGGTGGGGGGGTCTTTGATTTTTGCAAACATCACCCACCTGTTCTAGATGTGGCTGGTCTCCATTTGTTATTCAGCAGGTGACAGAGATGTGACAGTCAGGTGCCGAGTGGCAGATTGTCCCGCATACATTATTCTCCATCAAGAGAGTCAGGCCAGCCCTAGCTGAACTTCAGCTTCCAGGGATTGCTAGGCCGCCCCAGAGCCTTAATTACCCCCTTGATCCCTGTTGCCGACCCCACATCCTAGCCTTGTCACATATTGATTGATTATAATATCGATATGGGACAGCAGCAGAACCATAGGACGGGTGAGCGCTAACTTCTGGCACTCTCCACTGCTTCCTCTAGCAGTAGACCACTAATTATAGCGCTCTACTGGTGGTCTATAACTCTGCCCCCTGTGGCTGCCTGTGTATTGCAGCATTATGATTAGGTGTCAATGTATGGCGATATAAACACACTGCCTGTACTGGAGAGCAACCCCGTGCACCTGCTAGGAATTTAAAAAATGTATGCAAACCTTGAAATAAGATTTTTGCGGCTTTGGGGGGCTCGTTTTACAGCCTGGGTTACAACATGCCTCTAGGAATAGAATGACACTGACGGTCCAGGCAGGTTGCAGTGTTGTACTATGCTGTCCCAGAGCTTTACATACTCCCTTGATCCCTGTTGCCGACCCTACATCCTGACCTTGTTACATATTGATTGATTATTATATCGGTATGGGCAGAGCCGGAATATAAGGGCGTGCAAGGGGCGTGCATCCCAGGGCCTCCACCAACCTTTGGGTTATGGTCTGGTCGAGAAGGATTTTCAGTCTTTGCTCTGATGGGCTGCGGGGCCGGCAACAAAGCTATAGGCAGCAGTGGGTGCGTTCCTGGACAAGTCTTTTTTTGTTTTAGCAAACCTGCAGCCAAAGCCACCACAGGGCAGGACGGAGAGTCTAGAGCAGCAAAGCCGCCGCCAGTAACGCTACAGTGATGGGTGCAGAGCTGTCACTGCACATAAGCCACCAAGCACAGCCGCTGGCAGCTCAATGCAGGGAACTGTTTTCTGCTGGACCAGCCGGGCGACTACACTACCCCCCACCCAGAATGGCAAAGCAGGAGTTCCCGAGCAGCACGCACCCGCACAAGGGGGGCACAAGGGACTCCATCTGACCTTCCAGTAAGTAGGCGGGTGCCAGAAACCACCAATCAGTTACTTGGCTGGACTATTATTTTAAAGGAAAAAAAATACTGTATCTGGGGCCTCCACCAGATTTTGTGCCCAGGGGCCTCCACCACACTTAATCCGACCCTGGGTATGGGACAGCAGCAGAACCATAGGACAGGTGAGGAGGGGGCAGTATTCTTTCCATCTAGCACTGAGCACAATCTTACCTAGAAATTTCCCTGGCTACACCAAAGAGTCCATGAGTCAGGAGCAGGCCTACTAAACCACATGCCTTGGTGACTATAGCTCCAGCCTAAAATATTACACTTGTCCTTTGACCCAACAAGGAAACGTACACAATGGCATGCACATGTAAAGTGGGTGCCACTCCCAAGGCTATATGAGCCATACATCAGTATCCAAACAAAAGGGAGGCACACCAATCTAAGTCAAAAAGCAAGTATTACATTTTATTCGATAAAGATCCACACAACATATTAGACAAAACAAATTAAAAATACAAAAAATCATGTAACAAATAACATACCAGACGGTGGGGAGAAAATTCAATATTTCATCTATGATCAATGAATCTACTATTAGCATACTCCAAATGCATATAAAAATACATGAATAAATAGTAAAATAGTACAAGAAAAATGTGTAAAAATGTGCAAAAGTGCAATGTTCAATGTGCAAAGGTTAACTAGATTCTGCCTTGAAAAAGTGACAGAGTCACGAAATGCATAGGCTCGGACCCCTAGGGGGAGGGGGGCTCTGGTTGCTGTTGGTGATCATGTAAGGTTGGCTATCTATTGTGTGACATGTCTTGTCCTTTACATTATACTTTGCACTTTATTTAGATAAATTGTTGTTAACAGATGCACTTTTAGCACTAGCACTTTATATATATGGTCATGGTTATGAATTAGAATAGATTATAGAGGGTATTAAATCACATTTATAATTCATACTGATGGTATTTAATACTAGCGCCCCCTGCAGATGAATAGTGGTTTTGTCGTGTCTTTTGAGTTTTTTAAAAAGTATCTTTTAATTATGTATTGTGGTTAATTTTTGGATTAATAAAACACATTTTGAACATTATTGAATTGGTGGAGTGCAATTGTTAGTCTCTGGGATTAATACAGTCTTTATATAATTCATACTGATGGTATTTAATACTTGCGCCCCCTGCAGATGAATAGTGGGTTTGTCGTGTCTTTTGTGTTTTTTAAAAAGTATCTTTTAATTATGTATTGTGGTTAATTTTTGGATTAATAAAACACATTTTGAACATTATTAAATTGGTGGAGTGCAATTGTTAGTCTCTGGGATTAATACAGTCTTTATATAATTCATACTGATGGTATTTAATACTTGCGCCCCCTGCAGATGAATAGTGGGTTTGTCGTGTCTTTTGTGTTTCTTTTAATACATATGAAAGGTTAACTATAAAAATATATATTGTGAGCATGTCCAATCATAACACCATTATACTGAACCACATATCACAACAAGGGAGCTCTCCCCCCTAAACGGGCCCCCCTCAGTCACTAAAAACCATCAACATGATATATAAAATCCTATCACCCAGACAATCCAGTAAATCAATACCAATTCAAAAATTACAGATTAGTCACCAAGTCTCCCCACCACCTGCCAGCATCCAAAGCAGCCTAAAAACTGCCCTGGCTATACAGTCCACAAGTCACAAGCAGGTCTTGGTGACTATATCTCCAGCCTAAAATATTACACTTGCTCTATGACCCAACGATGGGCACTGGCCCTCTGTGACACACATCTGTGATGGCGAAAGTCGGTTTATTTTAGCTCAGCGTTTGTCGCTTTAACACAAATTGTCAAAACTTTGATCCGTGAAATCTGGCATCGGAAAGAAGTTTTTAATTTCTCTCACACCCCGTCGTGGGACAGATTTGCAGAAATGACAGCACTTAAACG
The DNA here is from genome assembly GCA_027917425.1 of Gastrophryne carolinensis. Taxonomy (NCBI): domain Eukaryota; kingdom Metazoa; phylum Chordata; class Amphibia; order Anura; family Microhylidae; genus Gastrophryne; species Gastrophryne carolinensis. Next base: position 636,307,405 of record CM051234.1, read on the forward strand.
AGGAACATAAATTAGAAATTTTGAATCCTGCAATTTGTTTTTCAGCCCATCAGGGATGATGAATAGAGGCAACGGAGGTACGCAGTGCGTATAAAGTAAAAAAAAAACAAAAAAAAAACGCGGCTCTGCCGTAGAACCCACCAAGTGACAGGAGCATATTAAAGTTTGAGTTGCACACTGCGCCATTGAGATGTTAATGTCGGCAGTTTCATAAGTTTATGCATAAAAAAATAATTATGGCTTAATTGCGACAAAAGAGAAGAAAACTTAAAGAAAGGTGCTGGCACGTTGCAGCGGTTGGCAGTGCCAGGTGAACAGATGTGGGTTGCTGGAACGACTTTTGGAAGGTGGCCTTTCCAATCAATTGTTGATTTCCTCCGGAATTCGCCGCGTCTAATGCAGTAACTGTCAGCGTATACAAACGGGAACGAGGAGGAAATAATCGCCGGAGCTTTTATTCCGCTTCTTCGGAGGCGCACCTGTGATAACTATGCCTTATTGCAATCTCCTGGAAATGGGATGATGGCAGCGAGGCTTTCATGATGGGCCAATTAACGGCAAAGCCCTTTAATTGACTTCAGTGGATAACGAGAAACAAAGGCTCCGTGATCTCCAGAGAACAAATGAAAAGGATTCCGCACCACCAGATAGCTGGACACTTGCCCTACCCTGAGAAACCTGAAACACAGTTTTGATTAGTTTAAGATATTATTAGCTGCTGTGCATCAGGGCCAGCTCTAGGTTCATGTGGGCCTTTGGGCAAAATAATCATGCAGTGTGTCATGTCCTTTGCCCATCACCCTTCAGGTTTGCTGCCATCTCCACTTCCATCCTCTGGTCTTAAACATGCCTGGAAAGAACATACATACACATACCTCCCTGGAGAGACTGTCCTTCTTTTGAGTCCATGTCCCCCTGCCCCTTGTTGTTCTGATTTGTCCACCTTTGAGGTTTAACATGCAGATCTGCATCAATAAATGATTCATTTACAGCTCCTATTCATCCCTCAATAAGGGGGCATGGTCTAATTTAACTTAACAGCTTTGAGCAATGCACATTAACCCGGCTCATTGGTCCAGAGGCCCCCGGAACTTGCCCTAAAATTCCCAGATTTTCTATCACTGATGGGTCCACTACCTTCTCCACTGCCGCCAATCACCCTCCAGTCTTCGTTGTTACTGAAGAGTCTTCCATTGCCACTAAACTCCCTCTATTCCTCGCCACCTTCTTTATTTCCTCTCTTCCTGAGGACAGCTTTGAGCAGTGCACATTAGACACCTGGCTCATTGGTCCAAAAGCCCCTGGAACTTGCCCTGAAATGCCCAGATTTCCTGCCACTGATAGGTCTACTACCTTCTCCACTGCTGCCAAGCACCCTCCAGTCTTCTTTGTTGCTAAAGAGTCTTCCATTGCCACCAATCTCCCTCTTATCCTCGCCACCTTCTTTATTTCCTCTCTTCCGAAGGACAGCTTTGAGCAGTTCATGCACATTGGAGACACGGCTCACTGGTCCAGGGCCCCCCGGAAATTGCCCTGGTATGCCCGGATTTTCTGCCACTGATGGGTCCACTACCTTCTCCACTGCCACCAATCACCCTCCAGTCATTGCTCCTGAAGAGTCTTCCATTGACACCAGTCTTGCTCTATTCCTTGCTACCTTCTTAATTTCTGCTCTTCCTAAAGGTTAGCTTTTTGCAATTCATGCTCATTGGACACCCAAACTTACCCTGGTATACCTGGATTTTCTGCCATTGACGTGGCCACTGCCATTTGCACTTCCATCCTCTGGACCTTGTTACCTTCTCCACTGCCATTCTCTGGTCATTATGACCTTCTCTACTGCCACCAATCACCCTCCAGTCATTGTTGTTGCTGAAGTCTTCCATTGCCACCAATCTCCCTCTATTCCTTGACACCTTCTTACTTTCCTCTCTTCTGGAGGCCAGCTTTGAGCAGTTCATGCACATTAGACATCCGGGTCATTGGTCCAGGGGAACCCGGAACTTGCCCTGGTATGCCCAGATTTTCTGCCACTTATGGTTCCACTATCTGCAGCCAATCACCCTCCAGTCTTCGTTATTGTTGAAGAGTCTTCCATTGTGACCAGTGCAGGACAGCAGTTGATCAGTTCATGCACATTGGACACCTGGCTCATTGGTTCAGGGGCCCTTCAGAACTTTCCCTGGTATGCACAGATTTTCTGCCACTGGTGGTACCACTGCCTTTTCCACCGTCATCATCTGGTCCTTGTTCTTCTCCCCTGCCGGCAATCACCTCCATTGTCACAAATCTCCCTCTATTTGTCGCCAACTTCTTTATTTCTTCTGTTCCTGAGGAGCTTTAAGCAGGTCATGCACATGGGACAACCGGCTCACTTGTTGACACTGGAACTTGCCCTGGTTTGCATGGATTTTCTGCCACTGATGGGTCCACTGCCTTTCCATTGCCATCCTCTGGTCCTTCTAACCTTCTCAGTTGCCACCAATCACTCTCCAGTTTTCATTGCTGCTGAAGAGTCCCCCATTGCCAACAACCTCCCTTTGTTTCTTGCTACCTTCTTTATCTCCTCTCCTCCCGATGACAGCTCAGGTCATGCACATGGGACACCAGGCTCAATGGCATTGAAACTTGCCCTGGTATGACCGGATTGTCTGTCACTGATGGGACCACTGTCTTTTCCACTGCCATCCTCTGGCCCTTGTTGTTCTCCACTTCTCCAATTACCCTCCAGTCTTTGTTGCTGCTGAAGAGTCCTCCATTGCCACCAATCTCCCTCTCTTTCTCACCACTTCTTTATATTCTCTTTTCCTGAGGACAGCTCAAGTACATGGGACACCCGGCTCACTGGATCTTGCCCTGATACATCCAGTACTGGCCCTGGTTTTCTTGGACAGGTAGAGAATATGTTTAGGACTTATTAAAAAGACTTAAACCCTCCTGTCAGGTATGGACAGGGCCACAAGAACCCTTACCCACCTATGATCATTGTCCATACGCCCAAGATTCAGTAGATAGTTACCTTTTCCTCATGAAGCCATGTATGATGGAAGATGCTCTGTTAGAAAAGAGTATCTGTTGCATGCATGGCTTAGTGACAGTGAGTGCGTTCTTTTGGGTGTCCTGTAAGTGGTGGGGTAGGAGTGCTGTCGAGCTTGCACATGTTTGCAGAAGGACAAACAAAGACCCAGGCAGCTTTTTTTTTCCAATACGAGCCCCCCAAAGCTGGAGAAATCTTATTTTAAAGTTTGCATACAATTTCAAAATTCCCAGCAGGTGGTCGTGGTTGCTCTCCAGTACAATAGCAGGCAGTGTGTTTATATCATCATACATTGACACCTAATCATAATGCTGCAATACACAGACAGCCAGAGGGGGCAGAGTTATAGACCACCAGTTGAGCCCTATGATTGGTGGTCTACTTCTAGAGGAAGCAGGGCAGAGTGTCAGAAGTTAGCACCGAGTTTCTGCTTCTAGGTGGTGCTGCGAGCCCCTAGCTCCTCAAACAGTACATTTGTTCGGGTAGCTTTTTTTCGCTGGCTGCAAAGCACAGTACTGCCTCCAGTTATGAGAGATTGGGCCAAAGGAGCAATGTTATCAGATTTACATTTATTCACCAGGTACTGTATATACATATACATATATTTGTATTTTATTGTGAGGTTTGGACCATTCTAGCCTAGACCTTCCCAGTCGCCGCTTCCCAGGCAGCCAATTCAGAGATGCCACATGGAGGTAAAGAAAATAAGTAGCAAGGAAATGTTTGACAATGGAGCCAAAGATGAGATGGAGGCAGAGCTCTCCCTGAACTAAGAGCCTCTAACCCAAACATTCATGGGGGGGTGTCCAAACTAAGGAAATTAGAAGACTAGAGAGGAAATAAGAGGAGGAAATCTATACTAATAGTAGATTAGGAGAACCCATACTTATAGCCTTCTACCTGGGTAGCCATTCCATTTATAGGCCCCACATGGAGGGGGTCCCTAACTTTAGAAATTAAGAGATTAACATTGAGAGAAGAGAAGGAAAGGGATCTTTGTTTACTAGGAGCCCCCTACCCAGATAGCCTTTGATTTCAAAACACAGCAAAAACAAGGTCTCATACCTAAAAAGTGAAGTGATTAAAGCTATTGGAAAAGGAGAGATCTCCATGTACTAGGACCCTCTTACCTAGGCAACTATTCCATTCCAAGGCACCATATTGATGGGGTCCCAATTTTAGAAAAATGAAGAGATTAGAGTTGAGAGACTAGGAGGGATCTCCTTTTACTAGGACCCTCTTACCCAAGTAGCCATACTATTCCAAGACACCACATGGACAAGGTCCCACACCCAGAAAATGAAGAGATTAGAGTTATAAGAGGAGAGATATCCATGTACTAGGACCCTCCTACTCAGACAGCCATTCCATTCCAATGTGCCACTTGGTAAAGGTCCTAATTCAAGTAGTGGCATCACATTGCCCTGAGGAAGTGGTGTGGCGACACCACGACACGCGTTGGCGACGGTTTGTGGGGGCGCCCGTGGTCGGTTTGTATGCACTTCTTTTGTTCTCTTTTTCCTGGGTCCATCCTGGTGCGTCGTCTTGTACCCGGTTAGGTCCCTATGCACTTTATGATAGATTTGTTATTGGAAATTATTTAGCCATATTGGCTCATATTTTGCACATGGTTTTTGCACAATCTTGCACATTATTGTTGTTATAATGATATAGAGAGATCAATTGAATATAGAGGTGTATTTTTTATATTTTTATGTCTTATAATGCATTTATTCACTAGTATTTTGATTAATTTATACGACCTCTGGCGCCCTCTGTTGGTGTTATGTTTGTGTACGTGATGTGTCTGTCTAGATGTGGTTTTAATTTGTAGTACCATGTAATAAATTGATATATTTTTATAGACCTTGAGGGTGGTGCCACTTATTCCTTTGCACTTATAGGAGAGTGTGGTCCTCTCCTTATTGTGTGTCTTCAAGTAGTGGATAATGTTGAAGTTTAAAAAGTGAGAAAAAAATAACCCCACCCTGGAGTTTTGGAATTAGGGAGCAATATCAAAGTTGGGAAAGGGATTTCAAAGCTGCTGTTTAGGCAATTAAGTCAGAGCCGCTGAACATATAGATTTTGGGTGCACCATTCATTGAGAAGCCAATGAGGGTCAACTATTCCTTGATAATGGCGGTTCATGAGGGCGTAGGGCAGGCGTAAAGACTAGAAGCCTATTAGGCCTCAGGGAGGAGCCACTGAGGACAGGGTTTGGGCTGCAAGATTCTATTTTGAGCACCTTAATTTGGCACAAATGACCTGTCTCTTTCACCTCTCATCCCTAGAACTTGCATAAGCTGCCAAATTCGTTTCAGGTTTAGGAATGAGATTTTGTTTTCCTTTTAAAAAAGCAATGTCTCCCCTGTGCGAATGAAATTCACTATAAAGAAGAAGCAGCCACGTAATCCTTCTCCAGCCAGGTATAATGGGCACAATGAAGGGCCTAATTCAAGTAGTGGATGATGTTGAAGTTTAAAAAGTAAGAAAAAATACAATTCTGTGATTACTCACCTGTAGAATTGGTATTATACGTATACAGCACGTCCTGTTCCAGAATATTCCTTACACATGGGTAATACATCCACAAGATGGCGCTGGACTGCAGAAAACAGCTTGTGGCTCCTCCCGGTCCTATGTAAGTCAGGGACCTCCCACAAAATCCCCAGTATTTACAAGCAGTTAACAAGAAGCCGGGAGAACAATAACATCAAAAAATTAACATATGAACAATCACCATACAGAGGTAACTAAGAATAATGATAACAAGGGTGGGGTGGAACAGGACGTGCTGTATACGTATAATACCAATTCTACAGGTGAGTAATCACAGAATTGTATTATTCTAAATATACAGCTCGTCCTGTTCCAGAATATTGTTTATATAAAAGGAATTCCCGCACTGCCAATGATAATAAATGATGTATAATTGGTTCTGGATGCTGCTTGGGAGCGGGTCAACCCTTCAGGGTCAAATACACATAAGCAAAACAAGTAGTGAGTCACCAGTCCAGCTGTTCCAGAATATTCCTTACACATGGGACATCCAATTGCAGTGTCCGTAAGGTAGGGTGGGATCCCCAAAAGTAACAGTAGACAGTTTAAACCACTGCCGCCTGCAGAACTTTGCGACCAAAAGCAGCATCAGCTGAGGCCTTAACATCAACCTTGTAAAACTTAGAAAAAGTATGAACAGAAGAGCAAGTAGCGGCCTTACAAACTTGTTCAACAGAAGCCTGGTGCTGAAAACCCCAAGAGGCACCAATAGCACGAGTAGAATGAGCAGTAAGATGGAAGGGAGGCTCCTTCCCCTTAGCAGAATAGGCCTGTACCACAGCCTGACGGATCCACTTGCTGATAGTGGACTTAGCCGGAGCCAGGCCTTTCTTAGGTCCAGACGGGAGCACAAAAAGAATCCTGAAGGATTCAGTAGCCACCAAATAGAACTTCCTGACCACATCCAGAGAATGTAAAACCCTCTCCTTAGAGTTACTAGGATTAGGGCAAAGAGAAGGCAACACAATATCCTGATTGAGATGAAAAGCAGACACAACCTTAGGCAGAAATTCTGGCTTAAAACGAAACACCACCTTGTCCTGGTGTCTCTCAAAGTAAGGGGGTTTGATGGAAAGCGCCGCCAACTCAGAAACACGCCTAACAGAAGTGATAGCCACAAAAAGGCTACCTTAAGAGTCAATATGGACAAAGGGGCCTCACGCAAAGGCTCAAAGGGAGAGTGCCATCAAAGGGAGTGGCACTCACGGACCGCGGTAGGAAACAGCAGACACGCAGCACGAGGGAGGCAAAAATGGCGTCCGCATATACCTCGAGGGGCGGGCCACCAGATAAGTGATGCGGTAAACATCATCCGCAGAGACCGACTTCCCCCGAAGAGCACGAATCCCGCCCGCATGATCTCGCCGTCCAATGACGGTGCGGCAGAGCCTGAGGTAATGTCGCCGCCGTCCGCGAAGCGATGTACAAACACGCGGCAGCGGGTGCTGCCAGTAAAAAACACATTAAGCAAGTCATGCAGGATACAACAATATCTATTTTGGCACAAGCAAGTGAACATTCAGGCTGCTTGACATACCGCACATACGCCCCCCCTCCCCCCGAGATATCCAGGGAGAGCAAAGGAAGGGGGCTACTAGTGAAACAATATGAGAGGAGGGGGCAGATACCTAAGGGGAGTAGGGATTAAAAGGGGACCCCAGGAGCGGGAGGGGGCATCCCACAAGGCTCACCACAGGCCTATACCACCTGCCCTGTCAAAGCAGGGACTGCGGTCGGAGCAGCGCTTCCAAAGCACCTAACCCGGGTGCTATCCTACCTTCACCCAAACCAGTCAGCCGAGGCTGGGAGGCAGTGGGTCCAGAACAGGTGGTAATAGTCCTGCAGGGCCGCAGGCTGGTAAGCCCCGCTCGCCTGCGTATATAGAGAGCCATCTTCTATCTTCGCAGTACAGACTGCAGGTTAAAACTGGGGAATTTGTGGGAGGTCCCTGACTTATATAGGGCTGGGAGGAGCCACAAGCTGTTTTCTGCAGTCCAGCGCCATCTTGTGGATGTATTACCCAAGTGTAAGGAATATTCCAGAACAGGACGTGCTGTATACTTAGAATAGTAATCCTACCCTGGAGTTTTGGAGTTAGGGAGCAATATCAAATTTGGGAACGAGTATTTTCAAAGCCGCTGAACTTCTTGTTTTGGGGTGCACTGTTCATTGAGAAGCCAATGAGAGTCAACTATTCCTTGCTAATGCCAGTTTATGAGGGCGTAGGGCAGGCGTAAAGGGTAGAAGCCTATGATGGGGAGGTAAGAATCATGGTGGAAAACTCAAGATGGGTGCAATTATGATGGAATATTTGGACATCTGAAGGTCAAGTCAAGAGGTCAGAAGAATGGCAACAGGTCTGGATCAGGTCTTCAGTTAAGGCAGGTTAAGTTTTCTTCACCCAAAGACGTAAAAAAGACAACCCGAGATGGCAAATCTACCCTCTGTTCTCTTTAGATCTATACAAGGAGGTTTGCCAACAGGAACAATGACAGCAGGTGGGCATGATGAGGAGCCATGGAGGACAGGGTTTGGTCTGCAAGAGCCTATTTTGAGCGCCCTAATCTGTCACAAATACCCCGTCTCTTTCACCCCTCGTCCCTAGTGAGGTACGTTTTTCTTAAAACTTGCATAAGCTGCCCAATTCGTTTCGGGTTTAGGAATGAGATTTAGTCCTTTTAGAAAAGCAATATCCATACCTGCCAACTTTTGAAAGCCGTAAGGAGGGACACAAGAAGCCATGCCCAGCCACACCCCCAGCCACGCCCTTAAAGGAAAACACCATCTAAGAATTAAATAGGCATCCCTTGTTACAACCAGTTAGGGGCGACACACACACACACACACACACACACACACACAGACAGACACACACAAACACACACATGGACACACACGCGCACACACACACACACACACCAGTGCAACAATTTCCCCTCCTCTGCAATCCCCAGTGAGGCTCCTTCCTGGAGTCCCGCCCACCTTTAGCTTAGCTGCAGCGACAAGCTCCTTCCTGGAGTCCCGCACCCATTAAACCCTCAATGAAATGAAAGAAGTAAAAAAAAAAAAAAAAAAAACCTGCCTCCCAGACTCCCGGCTGAGCGCTTACACTGGGGACCGGCGGCAGCGGGTGCCTGAGAGGCCGCGGCAACCCCCCGGGCGACAGCATGGGACATAGTGGCTATGGCGTGGGACAGAGCGGCGACGGCACGGGATAAGTGCATGCGCAGAAGGACGCGGAACCAACTGTGATAAATCGGGACTGTCCCAGGAAATTCGGGACGGTTGGAGGGTATGCAATATCTCCCCCATGCAAATGAAACTCTCACTATAAAGAAGAAGAAGCAGCCACGTAATCCTTCTCTAGCCAGGCACAATGGGCACAATGAAGGGTGGAATTCATGGGGTTAACATCACAGCGCCACATCCAGTCGAGTCACCTGATCGCCCGCTGTATGAACTCGGCGCCAACGTTGAAGCGCGAGAGACTCTGAAAAGAACAGCTGTTGATTGCCTTCCTGGGAGCAGCGGCAAAGTGGCTGTAACTTTGCAACAGAGTGATAATGATACGCCGACGTTCTCCGAGGGGCCCCGAGCGCTGCCGCTTCCTTAATGGAGGCAGGAGCCTTAACCATTTCAGGATAAATATTTCCTGCATGTGACTTAAAACAGAAAGGTAACGAAATAGGAGCACGGTGAGGGCTAAGAGGTTGTCCCTATTATCTTCAACAGTAGTGTTGCTGGAATCTGCCCCTGTTCTGGTCTTGAATATGGACTATTCCTGGGGTTCCCAACAGGTGTCTGCCCCTGTTCTCGTCTTGAATATGGACTATTCCAGGGCTTCCCAACAGGTGTCTGCCCCTGTTCTCGTCTTGAATATGGACTATTCCAGGGGTTCCCAACAGGTGTCTGCCCCTGTTCTCGTCTTGAATATGGACTATTCCAGGGGTTCCCAACAGGTGTCTGCCCCTGTTCTCGTCTTGAATATGGACTATTCCAGGGGTTCCCAACAGGTGTATGCCTCTGTTCTGGTCTTGAATATGGACTATTCCAGGGATTCCCAACAGGTGTCTGCCCCTGTTCTGGTCTTGAATATGGACTATTCCAGGGCTTCCCAACAGGTGTCTGTCCCTGTTCTGGTCTTGAATATGGACTATTCCAGGGCTTCCCAACAGGTGTCTGCCCCTGTTCTGGTCTTGAATATGGACTATTCCAGGGGTTCCCAACAGGTGTCTGCCCCTGTTCTGGTCTTGAATATGGACTATTCCAGGGCTTCCCAACAGGTGTCTGCCCCTGTTCTGGTCTTGAATATGGACTATTCCAGGGCTTCCCAACAGGTGTCTGTCCCTGTTCTGGTCTTGAATATGGACTATTCCAGGGGTTCCCAACAGGTGTCTGTCCCTGTTCTGGTCTTGAATATGGACTATTCCAGGGGTTCCCAACAGGTGTCTGCCTCTGTTCTGGTCTTGAATATGGACTATTCCAGGGCTTCTCAACAGGTGTATGCCTCTGTTCTGGTCTTGAATATGGACTATTCCAGGGGTTCCCAACAGGTGTCTGCCTCTGTTCTGGTCTTGAATATGGACTATTCCAGGGGTTTCCAACAGGTGTCTGCCCCTGTTCTGGTCTTGAATATGGACTATTCCAGGGGTTCCCAACAGGTGCCTGCCCCTGTTCTGGTCTTGAATATGGACTATTCCTGGGGTTCCCAACAGGTGTCTGCCCCTGTTCTCGTCTTGAATATGGACTATTCCAGGGCTTCCCAACAGGTGTCTGCCCCTGTTCTCGTCTTGAATATGGACTATTCCAGGGGTTCCCAACAGGTGTCTGCCCCTGTTCTCGTCTTGAATATGGACTATTCCAGGGGTTCCCAACAGGTGTCTGCCCCTGTTCTCGTCTTGAATATGGACTATTCCAGGGGTTCCCAACAGGTGTATGCCTCTGTTCTGGTCTTGAATATGGACTATTCCAGGGATTCCCAACAGGTGTCTGCCCCTGTTCTGGTCTTGAATATGGACTATTCCAGGGCTTCCCAACAGGTGTCTGTCCCTGTTCTGGTCTTGAATATGGACTATTCCAGGGCTTCCCAACAGGTGTCTGCCCCTGTTCTGGTCTTGAATATGGACTATTCCAGGGGTTCCCAACAGGTGTCTGCCCCTGTTCTGGTCTTGAATATGGACTATTCCAGGGCTTCCCAACAGGTGTCTGCCCCTGTTCTGGTCTTGAATATGGACTATTCCAGGGCTTCCCAACAGGTGTCTGTCCCTGTTCTGGTCTTGAATATGGACTATTCCAGGGGTTCCCAACAGGTGTCTGTCCCTGTTCTGGTCTTGAATATGGACTATTCCAGGGGTTCCCAACAGGTGTCTGCCTCTGTTCTGGTCTTGAATATGGACTATTCCAGGGCTTCTCAACAGGTGTATGCCTCTGTTCTGGTCTTGAATATGGACTATTCCAGGGGTTCCCAACAGGTGTCTGCCTCTGTTCTGGTCTTGAATATGGACTATTCCAGGGGTTTCCAACAGGTGTCTGCCCCTGTTCTGGTCTTGAATATGGACTATTCCAGGGGTTCCCAACAGGTGCCTGCCCCTGTTCTGGTCTTGAATATGGACTATTCCAGGGGTTCCCAACAGGTGTCTGCTCATGCTCTGGTTTTGAATATGGACTATTCCAGGGGTTCCCAACAGGTGTCTGCTCATGCTCTGGTCTTGAATATGGACTATTCCAGGGGTTCCCAACAGGTGCCTGCCCCTGTTCTGGTCTTGAATATGGACTATTCCAGGTGTTCCCAACAGGTGTCTGCTCATGCTCTGGTTTTGAATATGGACTATTCCAGGGGTTCCCAACAGGTGTCTGCCCTTGTTCTGGTCTTGAATATGGACTATTCCAGGGGTTCCCAACAGGTGTCTGCCCCTGTTCTGGTCTTGAATATGGACTATTCCAGGGGTTCCCAACAGGTGTCTGTCCCTGTTCTGGTCTTGAATATGGACTATTCCAGGGGTTCCCAACAGGTGTCTGCCTCTGTTCTGGTCTTGAATATGGACTATTCCAGGGCTTCTCAACAGGTGTATGCCTCTGTTCTGGTCTTGAATATGGACTATTCCAGGGGTTCCCAACAGGTGTCTGCCTCTGTTCTGGTCTTGAATATGGACTATTCCAGGGGTTCCCAACAGGTGTCTGCCTCTGTTCTGGTCTTGAATATGGACTATTCCAGGGGTTCCCAACAGGTGTCTGCCTCTGTTCTGGTCTTGAATATGGACTATTCCAGGGGTTCCCAACAGGTGTCTGCCCCTGTTCTGGTCTTGAATATGGACTATTCCAGGGGTTCCCAACAGGTGTCTGCCCCTGTTCTGGTCTTGAATATGGACTATTCCAGGGATTCCCAACAGGTGTGTGCCCCTGATCTGGTCTTGAATATGGACTATTCCAGGGGTTCCCAACAGGTGTCTGCCTCTGTTCTGGTCTTGAATATGGACTATTCCAGGGGTTCCCAACAGGTGTCTGCCCCTGTTCTGGTCTTGAATATGGACTATTCCAGGGGTTCCCAACAGGTGTCTGCCCCTGTTCTGGTCTTGAATATGGACTATTCCAGGGATTCCCAACAGGTGTGTGCCCCTGATCTGGTCTTGAATATGGACTATTCCAGGGGTTCCCAACAGGTGTCTGCCCCCGTTTTGGTCTTGAATATGGACTATTCCAGGGGTTTCCAACAGGTGTCTGCCCCTGTTCTGGTCTTGAATATGGACTATTCCAGGGGTTCCCAACAGGTGCCTGCCCCTGTTCTGGTCTTGAATATGGACTATTCCAGGGGTTCCCAACAGGTGTCTGCTCATGCTCTGGTTTTGAATATGGACTATTCCAGGGGTTCTCAACAGGTGTCTGCTCATGCTCTGGTCTTGAATATGGACTATTCCAGGGGTTCCCAACAGGTGCCTGCCCCTGTTCTGGTCTTGAATATGGACTATTCCAGGTGTTCCCAACAGGTGTCTGCTCATGCTCTGGTTTTGAATATGGACTATTCCAGGGGTTCCCAACAGGTGTCTGCCCTTGTTCTGGTCTTGAATATGGACTATTCCAGGGGTTCCCAACAGGTGTCTGCCCCTGTTCTGGTCTTTAATATGGACTAATCCAGGGGTTCCCAACAGGTGTCTGCCCCTTATCTGGTCTTGAATATGGACTATTCCAGGGGTTCCCAACAGGTGTCTGCCCCTGTTCTGGTCTTGAATATGGACTATTCCAGGGGTTCCCAACAGGTGTCTGCCCCTGTTCTGGTCTTGAATATGGACTATTCCAGGGGTTCCCAACAGGTGTCTGCCCCTGTTCTGGTCTTGAATATGGATTATTCCAGGGGTTCCCAACAGGTGTCTGCCCCTGTTCTCGTCTTGAATATGGACTATTCCAGGGGTTCCCAACAGGTGTCTGCCCCTGTTCTCGTCTTGAATATGGACTATTCCAGGGGTTCCCAACAGGTGTCTGCCCCTGTTCTCGTCTTGAATATGGACTATTCCAGGGGTTCCCAACAGGTGTCTGCCCCTGTTCTGGTCTTGAATATGGACTATTCCAGGGGTTCCCAACAGGTGTCTGCCCCTGTTCTCGTCTTGAATATGGACTATTCCAGGGGTTCCCAACAGGTGTCTGCCCCTGTTCTCGTCTTGAATATGGACTATTCCAGGGGTTCCCAACAGGTGTCTGCCCCTGTTCTGGCCTTGAATATGGACTATTCCAGGGGTTCCCAACAGGTGTCTGCCCCTGTTCTGGTCTTGAATATGGACTATTCCAGGGGTTCCCAACAGGTGTCTGCCCCTGTTCTGGTGTTGAATATGGACTATTCCAGGGCTTCTCAACAGGTGTCTGCCCCTGTTCTGGTCTTGAATATGGACTATTCCAGGGGTTCCCAACAGGTGTCTGCCCCTGTTCTGGTCTTGAATATGGACTATTCCAGGGGTTCCCAACAGGTGTCTGCCCCTGTTCTGGTCTTGAATATGGACTATTCCAGGGGTTCCCAACAGGTGTCTGCCCCTGTTCTGGTCTTGAATATGGACTATTCCAGGGATTTCCAACAGGTGTCTGCCCCTGTTCTGGTCTTAAATATGGACTATTCCAGGGGTTCCCAACAGGTGTCTGCCCCTGCTCTGGGCTTGAATATGGACTATTCCAGGGCTTCCCAACAGGTGTCTGCCCCCGTTTTGGTCTTGAATATGGACTATTCCAGGGCTTTCCAACAGGTGTCTGCCCCTGTTCTGGTCTTAAATATGGAGTATTCCAGGGGTTCCCAACAGGTGTCTGCCCCTGTTCTGGTCTTGAATATGGACTATTCCAGGGCTTCTCAACAGGTGTCTGCCCCTGTTCTGGTCTTGAATATGGACTATTCCAGGGGTTCCCAACAGGTGTCTGCCCCTGTTCTGGTCTTGAATATGGACTATTCCAGGGGTTCCCAACAGGTGTCTGCCCCTGTTCTGGTCTTGAATATGGACTATTCCAGGGGTTCCCAACAGGTGTCTGCCCCTGTTCTGGTCTTGAATATGGACTATTCCAGGGGTTCCCAACAGGTGTCTGCCCCTGTTCTGGTCTTGAATATGGACTATTCCAGGGGTTCCCAACAGGTGTCTGCCCCTGTTCTGGTCTTGAATATGGACTATTCCAGGGGTTCCCAACAGGTGTCTGCCCCTGTTCTGGTCTTGAATATGGACTATTCCAGGGGTTCCCAACAGGTGTCTGCCCCTGTTCTGGTCTTGAATATGGACTATTCCAGGGGTTCCCAACAGGTGTCTGCCCCTGTTCTGGTCTTGAATATGGACTATTCCAGGGGTTCCCAACAGGTGTCTGCCCCTGTTCTGGTCTTGAATATGGACTATTCCAGGGGTTCCCAACAGGTGTCTGCCCCTGATCTGGTCTTGAATATGGACTATTCCAGGGCTTCTCAACAGGTGTCTGCCCCTGTTCTGGTCTTGAATATGGACTATTCCAGGGGTTCCCAACAGGTGTCTGCCCCTGTTCTGGTCTTGAATATGGACTATTCCAGGGGTTCCCAACAGGTGTCTGCCCCTGTTCTGGTCTTGAATATGGACTATTCCAGGGGTTCCCAACAGGTGTCTGCCCCTGTTCTGGTCTTGAATATGGACTATTCCAGGGGTTTCCAACAGGTGGTACTAGTAACAATGGTGGTACTCGAGATTCCCTCAGGTGGTACCCGACAAGGCTGCCAACTGACGTACTTCAACCTGATCTGCTGCCATCTATGGAGGCCGTGCTAATTATTCGGTGCAGGGGTGTACACCAGTGCTGTGCCTTGCAGTATGAATTGCAACCTGCATCTCGCTAAGCTTTTTAATTTTTAAACCGAACCAACAGCCTGTCACAGCTGTAAAAGAAAGGTAGCGGCCATTTTGGAGTTTCCTCTCCCAACTGACATAACTGAAATGCACAGCAACAGGAAGCGCAGCACGACTTCCTGTTTGCAGGCGGCCATCTTGTTTTTAAATGTATCCCTGTAGGCGTTAGAAAAAGGTCTGGAGAGGGATGGATATGAGCACTGTTTGTCGTGTTTGTCTGATTTAATTCATTTTTGACTGTTGGTCCGCTTTAACACACAAAAGGGTTGATTCAGAGCCTCTTTCTCACCTTTTTTTTGCGTGAATATTTCCATTCTCGTTCATTTTTTCCCCTCGTCTGATTCAGCAAAGCCGTTTTTATGCGAGAACTTTAGTGTGAAATAATTTCATTTTTGCATGATGTTTTGTTTGGTAGCAAGACCTCCATAAAAATGATGAGAAAGAGGCTCTGAATCAACCCTAAACTGCGAAAAAAAAAGTTGGTTCCAGTTTTAACCCCCAAAAATCTGTACCTGCGATGAAGCATCTTTACAGATGAGGTATATCATTATTTCAATAAGTTATGGGTTTTTTTTTTAGGATTTTAGAAATGGCAGCGTCAAATGACTAAATACTAAATATAAACTAAATATTTTGCATAGCCCATAGGGGGCTGTTATTTCCAAACTTTAAGCAGACCTTCAGCATCATTGCCCCGCTGAAGGGGCACTTTAATTGGCCAGCCCTGAAGTCTTCTAGACTCCAGGGCCAGCCACATACGTGGTTGGTCCTCTTTAACACAGCATGTCCCTTTCCATGATGGGATGGGATAGAGTTCTCTGCCTTCCTTTACCTCCCACACTCACTTTTCACAATTACTGGCAGGCAGAAGTAATGACCACAGCTGAAAATGCTGCTGGTAACCCTTAAGCTACTGGAACATAAGATTGCGATCCCCTCATCTGAAAAGGTTGAATTAGAGCAGGAGGGGATAAACGTGGAAGCCCAGGAATGTGGAGCCTAGCGTCTGCCTTGTGGTTGGTCCTCTTTAATGCAGCATGCCACTTTCCATGATGGGATGGGATAGGGTTCTCTGCCTTCTTTTACCTCCCACACTTACTTTTCACAGTTACTGGCGGGCGGAGTTGGCATGATGTCATCCTGCGTAGAGGGAGCCCGCAGCCGGCTTATCCTAGTTGGCAGTTGCAAAGGTGAGCTCCCCTCCCCCCACAAAACAGAACTTGTAAAAACAAGGCAGAAGTAATGATCTCAGGTGAAAACACTGCCAGTAACCCTTAAGCTAATGGAACATAGGATTGCATTCCCTTCATCTGAAGAGGATGAATTAGAACAGGAGGGGTTAACATGTGAGCCCAGGAATGTGGAGCCTCGTGTCTGCCTTGTGGTTGGTCCTCTTTATTGGAACATGCCACTTTCCACGTTGGGATGGGATAGGGTTCTCTGCCTTCCTTTACCTCCCACACTCACTTTTCACAGTTACTGGCGGGCTGAGTTGGCATGATGTCATCCTGCATAGAGGGAGCCGGCAGCCAGCTCATTCTATTTGGCAGTTGCAAAGGTGAGCTCCCCCCTCCCCCCACAAAACAGAACTTGGAAAAACAAGGCAGAAGTAAAGACCTCAGGTGAAAACGCTGCCAGTAACCCTTAAGCTACTGGAACATAAGATTGCGATCCCCTCATCTGAAGAGGTTGAATTAGAGCAGGAGGGGTTAAACATGGGAACCCAGGAATGTGGAGCCTCGTGTCTGGCTTGTGGTTGGTCCTCTTTAATGCAGCATGCCACTTTCCACGATGGGATAGGGTTCTCTGCCTTCTTTGACCTCCCACACTCACTTTTCACAGTTACTGGCGGGCTGAGTCAGCGTGATGTCATCCCGCGTAGAGGGACCTGGCAGCCGGCTCATCTTAGTTGGCAGTTGCAAAGGTGAGTTCTCCTCCTACCCACAAAACAGAACTTGGAAAAACAAGGTAGAAGTAATGACCTCAGCTGAGAATGCTGCTGGTAACCCTTAAGCTACTGGAACATAAGATTGCGATCCCCTCATCTGAAGAGGTTGAATTAGAGCAGGAGGGGATAAACATGGAAACCCAGGAATGTGGAGCCTCGCGTCTGCCTTGTGGTTGGTCCTCTTTAATGCAGCATGCCACTTTCCACGATGAGATGGGATAGGGTTCTCTGCCTTCTTTTACCTCCCACACTCACTTTTCACAGTTACTGGTGGGCTGAGTCCGCGTGATGTCATCCCGGCAGCTGGCTTATCCGAGTTGGCAGTTGCAAAGGTGAGCTCCCCTCCTACCCACAAAACAGAACTTGGAAAAACAAGGCAGAAGTAATGACCTCAGGTGAAAATGCTGCTGGCAACCCTTAAGCTA
The DNA here is from genome assembly GCA_027917425.1 of Gastrophryne carolinensis. Classification (NCBI taxonomy): domain Eukaryota; kingdom Metazoa; phylum Chordata; class Amphibia; order Anura; family Microhylidae; genus Gastrophryne; species Gastrophryne carolinensis. The sequence goes on from CM051234.1 coordinate 636,324,706, forward strand.
CTGGAACATAATCATAATAATTGTGATCCCCTCATCTGAAGAGGTTGAATTAGAGCAGGAGGGGTTAAACATGGGAGCCCAGAAATGTGATGCCTTGTGTCTGCCTTGTGGTTGGTCCTTTAATGCAGCATGCCATTTTCCATGATGGGATGATAAGGTTCTCTGCCTTCTTTTACCTCCCACACTCACTTTTCACAGTTACTGGCGTGCTGAGTTGGCATGATGTCATCTTGCATAGAGGGAGCTGGCAGCCAGCTCATCCTAGTTAGCAGTTGCAAAGGTAAGCTCCCCTCCCAGTACAAAAGAGAACTTGGAAAAACAAGGCAGACCTTGAAAACGCTGCCAGTAACCCTTAAGCCACTGGAACATAAGATTGTAATCCCCTCATCTGAAGAGGTTGAATTAGAGCAGAAGGGGTTAAACATGTGAGCCTATGAATGTGGAGCCTAGTGCCTGCCTCAGCCAATCAGATGATTAGCAAGCTAGAGTCCTGAAGGCTCTGCATTATACCCCAAACACATCACTGTGGTCTACATTGTGAAAGTTGCAAACAAATAAAAAAAAAAAAAAATAACAGATAAGCTCAGCACTTTGAGGACATCATTTTGGTACAATAATGGACATTAAAAAAAAATTCCATCGAAAATGGAACTACCCATCAAGTTACAAAGGCCCCCTCTAGCAGTTTTGCAAGGATCTGCCTTAGTTTTGTTCAATGAAGTTCAAAGAGTATTTTGGTTCTGCTCTTGTATCTCATTCAGGTCTGAAGGGGGAAAATGTGGAGTGAGAGTTTAGGTTTCTGGAAAAGTCTATTTTCTTATGCTCTGAACATCAACCCCAATTAATAGTTATTTTTTAGACACTTTCAATGCAGATATGCGGCCGAGCCGCTGTGCAGTTTTGTACCTCATTTAACATGGTTAAAGTGGACCAAAACCCAGGATTTTGACTATCGTGGGTTTTTAGCCCTTTCCCCAGGGGCACCTCTTAGATCACAGAACGCAACTCACCTCTTCCCAGTCCTTCGACGCATGTGAGGCCGCTCGTCCAATCAGCGCGCTTGGAGCTGCTGCCGTCACATCGTCTAAGCCTTCGTCTAGGCCGCAGCTCCGAGCGCGCTGGCGGCTGCAACCCCCACTAACAGGTAGCGTGCCCGCGACAGGCATTCGTGAATGACTTGCGCCCTGCTAGATGGATAGCGGGGATGCAAATCATAGCTCGCGCATGCGCCATTGGACTGGGAAGCAAGGTAAGTGTATGGGGCAACCTGGGCGGTTTCACATAGCGGAGCATCCCGATTTTGGATGCCCCGGGGGGAAGGGAATAGATCTTATAGATTCCTGGGCCGATCGGCATTGGTTTTCGTCCACTTCAAAGTGGACCAAAACCCAGGATTTTGACTATGTTGAGTTTTGGTCCTTGCCCCCCGATAGGTGGCGCCCCGCTGTGTGAAACCTCAAAGATCGCCAAAACAAACTCACCCCTTCCCGGTCCTACTGTGCATGGGCGTCCGCTCGTCCAATTAGCGCACTCGCATCCGCTCTTGCCAGCTCATCTAAGGCGAGCGTATCTGAGTGCTGGCAGTCGAATACCCTGCTACCCACTAACAGGGAGTGTGCCCGGGCCGTCCATTCAAAAATGCCTGGCACGGGCACTTACCTTGCGAGAAGGGATAATGGGGATGCAACCATGGCTTGCACATACACCGTTGAATCAGGAAACAAGGTAAGTGTATAGGGTAACCTGGGGAGTTTCACACAGCGGGGCATCCCGATTCTGGATACCACGGGGAGGGAATTGATTGGCACGCCGATCAGCGTGCGTGCAATGAGAGGAAGGTGCACATTGACTGGCGGGGGCTAAGACTAACACCAACCATGGCCGCTCATGGATAGTTGTGGATCAGGGATGGCCCCCCACCGCTAGTGGACCAAAACCCAGGATTTTGACTATTCTGGGTTTGCCCCCCGGGACCAAAGGTGAGTTTTTGGGCAACCTGGGGGTTTCACACAGCCGGGGGGAGGGAATCGATCGGCCCAGGAATCTTATATAGTCTGGGCTGATCTCCATGGGTTTTGGTCCACTTTAAAAACTGGCCCGATTCCAGGCCATGTTGCAAAAAATCCAGAATCCTGGGAATAGAAAACACCCTACAAGGCAGAGACCTAGACTCACACCAGGCAATGTAAGCATGCCAAATCCTATAGTAGATAAAGGACGAGGACTTCTTCCTAGCCCTAATCATGGTATCAACAACAGAGGCCGGCAAACCCTTATTCATCAAGATGGAGGTTTCAGCAGGCAAGCCGTTAAAGCCAGCGTTTGTAAATTGGGATGGCGCAGCTGCCCCTGAGTGAGCAGATCTGGATCCTTGGGCAGGACATACTGATCCACTGCCAACTGCACAACGTCTGCGAACCACACCCTCCTTGGCCAGCAGGGGGTCACCAGAATGGCTGGTACCCATTCCTGGGCTAACTTGCGCAGCACCCTGCCCAGCAGAGGAAGGGGAGGGAACAAAGAGGAGCCGAAACACCGTCCAAGGCATTGCTAGCGCATCTGTGCCGATGGCCAGAGGGTCCTGTGCCAGGGAGACAAACCTGGGAAGCTTGTGATTATGGCAGGACGCAAACAGGTCCACATCTGGAAGACCCCAGCGGTGACACAGGGAGTGAAATACCTTGTTGCTGAGGGACCATTCCCCCAACCGAGACATCCCCCTGCTCAGGGAGTCTGCCTCCAGGTTCTCCACCCCCGGAATGTAAACCGCCGAGATGCAAGGCACATTCTCTTCCGCCCAAGACAGTATCAGGGACACTTCCTTGAGGGCTCGCTTGCTCCAAGTCCCTCCGATGATTGATGTAGGCAACTGCCGTCTGGTTGTCCGAGCGGATCTGAACAGCCCGACCCCGAAGGTGTGAGGTCAGCTGAGCAAGAACAAACCTGATCGCACTCAGTTCCAGAACATTGATGGGAGCATGGTCCTCCTGGGGGCCCCATTGACCCTGGAACTGCAGAGACTTCCAAAAGCCCCCCCAACCTGTCAGACTGGCATCTGTGGTGACAGTCTCCCAACGCTGGGGCAGAAAAGTTCTGCCCACTAGAAGGTTCCTTGAGTCCAGCCACCACAAGAGGGACTGTCTGGCCAGAGGGGAACAGAGCAAACTCCTGATCCAGGGACACAGGGTCCCGATTCCAAACAGACAGAAGGTTCAACTGAAGAGGCCTCATGTGAAACTGAGCAAAAGGGACCGCCTCGAAGCAGGACACCATCAGCCCCACTAACAGCATTCCCTGCTGGATGGAGGGATGGGGACACAAGAGCAGAGCCCGAGCCTGCTTCTAAAGACCCTCCACAGCTGGGGCAGGAAAACCTTGACCTGAGAGGTATTCAGAGTCATGCCCAGAAACAACCTCACTCAAAGAACTCGAGAGTGGAGGTCACCACCTAAGTATCCCTCTCGGCCTGCCGAAGAGACTGAGCCGCAATCAGAATGTCGTCCAGGTAAGGATGCGAATGCCCTGATGCCGCAGCAGAGCCATCACGCCCGCCAGCACCTTGGTGAACACCCGAAGCGCTGAGGTGATACCGAAGGGTAAGGCCACAAATTGGTAATACTGATCCTCTAGAGCAAACCTGAGAAATCTCTTATGACCCAGGAAGACTGGCACATGAAGATAAGCATCCTTGATGTCCACGGAGGTCATGAAGTTGCCCGGGCGAAGGGAACTGACAGCCAAACGAAGAGTCTCCATGCAAAAGTGCTTGAACCTGACAAACCTGTTGAGACCCTTCAAGTCCAGGATTGGCCTCAGGGACCCGTCCTTTTTGGGGATCGTGAACAAATTGGAGTAGAAACCCTGACCCCGTTCCTGGGAATTCACCGGGCAAATGACTCCTGAGTCCAGCAGAAGTTGAATCGCAAGGCGCAACCCCTGAGCTGACAGAGGGTTGTGAGGCATCTAGGATCTGATGAATCTTGGGGGCGGCAAGGCTGCAAACTCTATCTTGTAACCGGAGGACACCACCTCCTGAATCCAGACGTGAGCAAAGAGGACGCGGAGCCTCCAGACGTGAGCAAAGAGCCGAAGCTGTCCCCCCACCCGGATGGGTGAGGGCGCCTCCTCATGCCTGAGGGGGCTTGGGAGAAGGTTTGTGCTTGGGGTCCCATGAGAGACCGGGGCGACCACGGGATCTGCCACGGCCCCAAGACCCCCTGTGGGCACCTGAAAAGAGGGACCCTTGACCTCCTCTGGGGGTACGAAAGGAGGAGACTGAAGCAGATGGCCCCCGAAAAGGCCGAGGCAGCCTACCATCCTTGGCTAAAACATCCAGCCGCTCACCAAAGAGCCGCAGCCCCACAAAGGGGAGTCCAATGAGAGCCTTCTTAGCAGCAGCATCAGCTGCCCACTGACGCAACCAAACAGAGCGGCGCATAGCCACCAAGAGGGCAGAGGCCCTACCACTCAGCCGTACTACATCACCCATGGCAGTAAGAATAAAGGCAACAAAATCAGAGCACAGCAAAAGGTTCCTATACTCATCCCTTCCAGCTGTAGTGCCAGCAAGGAGACGATTAATCAGTCTCTTAAGAGCAATAGCAGTTATGGCAACGGTACAGGACGGACGCAAACCAGCCCCCACAAAGGCAAAGGCATGGCAGGCCAGCTGATCCATACGCCGGTCCTCGCTGTCCTGCAGTGTAGCAGTGTCAGTAACCAAATCAGCAGGAAAGGGATACTTCTTATCCAAACCTTTAGGCACCGAGGGCAATCTACTAGGACATTCCCACTCCTTGAGCACCATATTAGTGAAATGACTCTGCTCAGGGAACTCCAGACACTGCTTAATGGTACGAAAAAGCTCACCCTGCTTCCTCTTAGCCACCTCAGGGGGGGCAATGTGTAAAACCTCAAAAATGTGAGACAACAGATTAGCGGTGTCCTCAGGAAACCAGGAATCCTCAGACTCAGACCCAAGGTCACTGTCGCGGCCCACCTGCTGGTCCCCCGAGGAGTCAGAGCCCGAGAAAAGCTCTCCCTCCTCCAGGGAATAACGTTCATCAAAAAGATCAATTTCCTTCTGCTCCTCGGTAAACAGTGCAGGCGAGGAAGTCAGGTGCCGCTTCTTGCTAGAGGCCTTACGCTGAACAGGCCTGGCAAGCCGTCTGGCCACACGAAGTACCAAATCAGATTGTGACCCCCTGCTAGAGTCCCCCTCACTGGGGGCTAAGTGCAGGCGGGGTAGGCGATGCCGAAGGGGGCGCAGAGCTTGGTAAAGAAGCAGGCAGCCCAGACTGAATCAAAAGGACAGCCTGGGCGCACGGCCCACACACCATGACGTCATTACTGATAGGAGATACCCCACACATGGAACACAAACGGGATTGTCCCGAAGGACCCCCGAGCACATTATCCCCAGAAGCCTCCATATGGTGATTAATACAGGCGCAATATGCTAGCACAGGGTAAAGGCTAATAAAAGCCACCCGGGATGCTCCCCCTGAGGGATGTCCCCAGAATCAGTAAGGGGAGATGAAGGGGGGGTGTAAGGAGCAGGACCGGAAGAAACCACAACCCACCGGTGTCCCGCCTGAAAGACATAAGCAAACATACATAAGTATCCCGCAGCCCATGCCCCAAAAATAACCAAAAGCCCCAGAGGGGACTCACGGACCAAGCAGGACAAGGATAGCCAGCCGCCAGACCACCGGAGGAAGCGACGCAGGCAGAAATCACAGCCGCAGCCCAGGGATTGAAGAGGGCCCAGACACGCAGCAGAAGCAAGATGGCGCCGACAGAGGTACCTTGAGGGGCGGGCCGCGGGAGAATGACGCGATATGCGTCATCTGCCGGATCCACCCCCCCCCCCCGAAGAGTGCGAAAACGGCACACACGTGACCTCGCCGACGTCATCCCCACAGTGAAAAAACGGCTCACAAAAATAGCGCCGCCCGCCGCGGAGCGCAGTGCAAAGCGGCAGTGGCAAAAGCATACAAAAACAGTCTAAAAACAGGCTAAACACACACTACCAACCCCCCCCCCGAACACCCGTCGGGGAGAGAAGGGCGGGGGGGAGAGCGAGCAGGCAGCGGCGAAGCCCAGGCCAGTGGGAGGGACCCCGAACATAGAAAACATGTCCAAAAACACTCACCCCCTCAGAAGCTAGGACAGGAACTCCGCATCCCTAGTAGGCTCACCATAAAGCCTATGGCCGGCTACCTTTTGTGGTACAGGGTCTGCGGCTTGGAGCAGCGCTCCTTGAGCACTTTACCCGAGTGCTACGCTACCTTCATCCGATCTGACAGCCGAGGCTGGGAGGCACAGAGGGTCGGGAAATGAGTGGAAATAGATATGCAGGGCCACAGGCCCCGCACACCTGTGCATAGAGAGAGAGCCATCTTCTATCTTCGCAGTAAGCACTGCAGAGAACAACTGGATAAGCCTATGGTGATTCCGTTTTAATATGGTACCGGGAGGAGCCACAACTCTTCTGCAGTGCCACTGCGCCACCTTGTGGCGGAATCCCAGATGTTATGACTTTGTGAAACAGGCTGTGCCATGCACTAGGAAAAAAACCTTTATACCCTAATCTAGAGTTTCTAAAGCACAGGCTGCAGTATGCCAATGGCAGACCACGTGCATGCAGGAGAGCAATGGCCGCCCCCAGCTGTGTAATAGACATTCCCTTTAAGCTGAGTGGAACATATTTTCCACCGCAGCGAAGCCGGGGGGCCGGCTCCCTCCACACATTTGCCGGTTTCTCAGCTAACAAATAATTCTAGCGGCAACGCTGTAATTGTGCGTGACATGTCTGACCCCCGTTCACGCTCCGGATTTAATTACAGCTTGGCCATAGATTCCTAAGCCCGTTACTGTTACAGGGAGGACAGAGACGCGTGGACTAAAAAAAATACACAGCTGCTGTGTAATTAGACAGAGAGGCGGCAAATGACTGGGCGACGCATATAGAATTGTCCACAGAGACGTTTTACAGGGTGAAATTTTGTATTATTATAAAGGAGGTAACTCAGGGGATATAAAAGGGACCACGGACCATAGGTACGCCTGCTTCACCACGGGGGGGATAGAGTAGAAATGTGGGGGGGGGGGGGGGTAGAGTAGCATTATAATTTAAACCATACCTTCAGCGTCATTTAATGAAAAGCTCAAACCCTTAAAAAACTATTTCCCAGCATCTGAAATTAATATATTTAACATTTTTAATCACTTGCTTTATATTATTTCCCCCCCGGCGCATGCGTGAGCGCTGGTCCAATCAGTGCGCTTGGATCTGTTCACGTCAGCTCATCTAAGCCTTCATCTTAGGCTAGCACGCTGGCAGCCACATCCCCCCTTATCCTCTAACAGGGAGCATGCCCGCGCAGGCCATTGACAAATGCTTGGTGCGGGCACGCACTTTGATAGAGGGATAGAGAGGATGCGGTCGCGGCTAACGCATGCGCCGTTGGACCGGAAAAGAAGGTGAGTTTATGGGAGACACTCACCCACTCCCAGAGCCCTCGCCACGTCTGTAAGCTCCGGACGCATCCCCGCTCACCTCTAGCCGTGCGCACGCCCGAGCCCGGCCTTCCTGTACAGGAGGCGTGGTCACGCCACAGGTTCAAGGTGGGTGGGAGATGCAGCTGGCAGTGACGCTCAGCTGCTTAGCCGTCTAAGTGACGCCAAAGGAGCCGAGGGACAGTTAGCTGATTGGCTGAGTGCGCCAATCAGCGCACTCGCCCTTACCCAAGTCTGCGCTGTGGGAGCGGAAAGAAGGTGAGTGAGACAAGGCGACTTGGGGGGGGGGGGGGGTAATACACACAGCGGGGCTTCCCAAATCGGGATGCCACCGCAGAGAAGAACACCACACAGGAAAAGAAAATTCTGTGAGTACTTACCTGTAGAATGTATTTCTCTTCCATTATTACTTCAGGAGAATCAGGAGAATTCAGTAACGATAGGGTTAACTTCTCAGCTGAAGGGCATGGGCTGCAAGACAAAGGTGTGGCTCCGCCTCCCGGACGAAATCCTTCCGGCTGACTTCCTCCAATCCAGTTTAATTGAAAAGCAGTAGAACCAGACACCTCAGAGGCAAAAGGCTGGAAACAAAATAAAAGACTCCTCTCTCTATCGATTACATATATATATATATATATTTTTTTTTAACTATTTACATATTTACCACTCCACTAAGACTAGGCATCCAAAGAATGGACATAGTAACCTAGAAGAGGCAGAGTCTGATGTCCTGAAGTAGTAATGGAAGAGAAATCAATTCTACAGGTGAGTACTCACAGAATTATCTTTTCTCTTCCATTTTACTTCAGGCCATCAGGAGAATTCAGTAACGATAGGGATCTCCAAAAGCAGTACCCTGAATTCAGGTGGGATCCCCCAAAACCTTTTTCCTTTCTATCATGATTAAGACATTCCAAAACCATCTAGTTTACTGGATTGGAGGAAGTCAGCCGGAAGGATATAGGCCTGAAGGAGGAGCCAAGCCTTTGTCTTGCAGTCCATGCCCTTCGGCCGAGAGGTTTACCCTATCTTTGAATTCTCCTGATGTCCTGAAATAAAATGCAAAATAAAGTGGAATTCATGTGTGTTGTTCCTCTAATAAATATTATTTTTTACAAGTTCTACAAGACATCACAACTCTGTCCTCGAAACAGAGGTCCATGAACAAAGGGCCGGCAAGGAGAGGGGTGGAACCGGTCGGGCATACTTACTAATATGCAGCACTGGAATTCCAAAGCCTCACGGCGAGGCGAAGAAATTCCAATGGAAACGATCTACTGGCCACAGACTTCAAAATGCAGAGGATGCAGTGGATCCCACTTTGCATAATTGCATCCTCTGGGTTTCTACTGTATCCTTGGTAGGTTTCTAAGTCTATGACCAGTAGGTCATTGACATTGTTCTAATATGCAATATGCTTACATGATTTTTGTATTATGTTCAGCTGATTGTAATTAATCTAAATTGAAGTAACTTTATAGTGAGTGCTTAATAGACCTTGTGTTACATTTCAAAAAGGACACGGTCGAGCCCGAAACGCGTTTCATTTTATCCTTGCATTTGCATGGATAGGCTGCTTTTAATGATTTCTGACAATAAATGGATGTTTTAATGGGAGTGCTAGAAGCTAGGATAGAATGCTTTTCTGAAGAAGCTCTGGCAAGACGTCAGAAGGGTATTCCATCAACAAAAACAGCTGTTTGAAACTATGAGGATTTTTTTTGTTGTTGAAAAAACACTGTAAGACTTACCGGTAACTGATTTTTCAGGAAAACTTCAGCATGACCACACGGAGAGAGAGGCTCCAACCCCTGGGAGAAAACACAAATTTGAACAGAGGTTAAAAGCACCACCCCTTCCTGCCCATCTCAGTCTTTGTAAAGTGACCTACATAACCCTTGGACTATGAGTGGGTAATAGGTGGTCATGCTGAAAGATTCCGAAAAATACAATTCTGTGATTACTCACCGGTAGAATTGGTATTACGAGTATACAGTACTTCCTGCTTCAGATAGAATACTTACATTCGGGTATTACTCCGCCAGATGGCGCTGGACTGCAGAGACATCGAAAATAGGCTCCTCCCGGACCCTCAAATACCCAGGGACCTCCCACAAATCCCCAGAATTGAAAAGCAGTTAACGAGAAGCCGGGAGAAATAACACAACCCAACTAGTAACTATAACAATGATAACAATCACCATACAGGGAATCCAAGATAATGCAAAAACCAAGGGTGGGATGGAGCAGGACGTACTGTATACTCATAATACCAATTCTACAGGTGAGTAATCACAGAATTGTATTATTCTTAGTATACAGTACGTCCTGCTCCAGATAGAATACTTACATTCGGGACATCCAATAGCAGTGTCCATAAAGTAGGGTGGGATCCCCAAAAAGGTAACAGCAGACAGTTTAGACCACTGCCGCCTGCAAAACCTTGCGGCCAAAAACAGCATCAGCTGAGGCCCTAACATCAACCTTGTAAAACTTTGAAAAGGTATGAACAGAAGACCAAGTAGCGGCCTTGCAAACTTGTTCAACAGAAGCCTGGTGCTGAAAAGGCCAAGAAGCACCAATAGCACGAGTAGAATGAGCAGTAAGGCGGAAAGGAGGATTCTTCCCATTAGCAGAGTAGGCTGCATCACAGCCTGATGGATCCATTTGCTGATAGTGGACTTGGCAGGAGCCAAACCCTTCCTAGGACCAGAAGGGACCACAATAAGAGCATCAGTTTTTCTGAAAGGTGCAGTAGCCACCAGATAGTACTTCAGACACCTAACCACATCCAAAGAATGCAAGACCCTCTCCTTAGCATTACTAGGATTAGGGCACAATGAAGGAAGAACAATGTCCTGATTCAAATGAAAGGCAGACACTACCTTAGGCAGAAAATCTGGCTTAAAGCGGAACACCACCTTGTCCTGGTGTCTCTCATAGTAGGGGGAAAGCGCCGCCAACTCAGACACACGCCTAACCGAGGTGATAGCCACCAGAAAGATAACTTTGAGAGTAAGAATGGCCAGGGCAGCATCCTGTACAGGTTCAAAGGGAGCACCCTGCAAGGCTGACAAAACTAAGTTCAAATCCCAAACAGGAACCATAGGCTTACATGGAGGACGCACATGAGTAACCCCCTGGAAAAAGGTTCTGATCAGAGGATGCTGAGCAAAGGACTTCTGGAAGAAAACAGCCAGGGCAGAAACCTGACCTTTCAAAGTACTAAGTTGGAGCCCCATCTCCAACCCATGCTGCAGGAACTCCAGAATCCTGGGAATAGAGAACACACGACAGGGAAGAGACTTAGACTCACACCAGTCAATGTAGGCATGCCAAACCCTGTAATAAATGGAAGAAGAAGACTTCTTCCTAGCCTCTATCATGGTATCAACAACCGAGGTAGACAGCCCCTTCTCCATCAAGATGGAGGCTTCAGCAGCCAGGCCGTCAAGGCCAGAGTTTGTAAATTGGGATGGCGTAAGGGGCCCTGAGTGAGCAGATCTGGCACCATGGGCAGAACGTACTGGTCTACTGCCAGCTGCACCACGTCTGCGAACCACACTCTTCTTGGCCACCTGGGAGCCACCAGAATTGTTGGCACCCCTTCCAGAGCAATCTTGCGCAGAACCCTGCCCAGCAGGGGGAATGGAGGAAAAACATACAGAAACTGAAAGTCCTGCCATGACATTGCTAGAGCATCCGTGGTCAAGGCCAGAGGATCCTGGGACAGGGAGACAAAGGCCGGGAGCTTGTGATTGTGACGGGACGCAAACAGATCCACATCTGGTTGGCCCCAAGGGTGACACAGAGATTGGAACACCCTGTTGCAGAGGGACCATTCTCCCTGGCGAGAGGTCCCCCTGCTCAGAGAGTCTGCCAGGAGATTTTCCAACCCCACAGCTGATATGCAGGGAACATTGGTCTCCGCCCAGGTCAGGATCAGAGACACTTCCTGGAGGGCCCTCTTGCTCCAGGTCCCTCCCTGATGATTGATGTAGGCAACTGCCGTCTGGTTGTCCGAGCGCACCTGAACAGGCAGGCCCCGAAGGTTAGGAGTCAACTGAGCCAGAACTAACCTGATCGCCCGCAGCTCCAAGACGTTGATAGGTGTGAGGGCCTCCTGAGGGCCCCACCTCCCCTGGAACCGCAGGGACTTCCAGAAACCCCCCCAACCTGACAGACTGGCATCCGTGGTGACCGTCTCCCAGGAGGGGGTCAGAAAGGATCTGCCCCCCAACAGATTCCTGGAGTCCATCCACCATGAGAGGGACCGCCTGACCAGGGGGGAAAGCGCACAGACCCGATCCAGGGACGCTGGGTCCTTGTCCCATACTGACAAGAGGTGGAGTTGCAGAGGCCTCAAGTGGAACTGAGCATAAGGGACCGCCTCGGGCCACCATCCTGATGGAGGGATGGTGACAAGATAGCAGGAACTGGACCTGTGCAATCAGGCTGTCCACCTTCTGTTGAGGAAGAAAAATCCTTGCCTGAACTGTATCCAGATTCATTCCCAGGAATGAAGTTACCAAGGAGGGGGACAGAGAGGACTTGGGGTGGTTGATCACCCATCCAAATGACTCCAGGGTGGACACCACCAGCTGAGTATCCACTTCTGCCTGATGCAGAGACTGGGAGGTGATGAGAATGTCGTCCAGATAAGGCAGCACGCGGATGCCCTGAAACCTGAGAAGAGACATCACTCCTGCCAGCACCTTGGTGAACACCCTGGGAGCTGAAGTGAGACCAAAGGGCAATGCCACAAATTGGTATTGTTGATCCTCTATAGCGAACCTGAGGAATCTTTGATGACCTGGAAATACGGGAATATGAAGGTAAGCATCTTTGATGTCCACAGAGGTCATAAAATCCCCTGGGCGCAGAGAACTGATGGCAGAGCGCCGAGTTTCCATGCGAAAGCGCTTGCTCCTGACAAATTTGTTGAGGATCTCCAAGTCCAGGATTGGCCTGACTGACCCATCTTTTTTGGGCACTGTGAAGAGGTTGGAATAGAAACCCTTGCCTTTTTCTCTTCAGGGGACCTTGCAGATGACCCCCAGCTCCAGGAGGCTTTGCACCACCTGCACTAGATCCTGAGCTGACAAAGGGTCCTGAGGAATCCAGGAACTGATGAACCTGGGGGGAGGGCAGACAGCAAACTATCTTGTAACCGGAGGATACTACCTCCTGAATCCACCGGTCTGAGACATGAAGCTTCCAGACTTGAGCAAAGTGCTGAAGCCGTCCCCCCACCCGGATGGGTAAGGGGGGGGCCCCATCATGCCTGAGGGGGCTTGGGAGAGGACTTAGGCTTGGGACCCCAGGAGGAGCCAGGATGTCCACGTCCTCTGCCCCTAACCCAGAAATCTCCTCGGGCCCCAGTAAAGGAGACCTCCTCCCTTGTCTAGCACCACGGTAGGGGGAGGAAAAGGAGCCCTGACCCCGAAAGGGCCGAGACTGCCACCTGCGCTGGGGTAACCTGCCTCCCTTAGCAAATAGGTCCAGGTGGTCCCCAAACAGGGGTAGTCCTTTGAAGGGAAAACCAGTGAGGGCCTTCTTGGCAGCATTGTCAGCAGCCCACTGGCGCAGCCCAACCGAGCGGCGTATCGCCACCACAAGGGCAGAGGTTATGGCACACATTCTAATGGTGTCATCCAAGGCAGAGAGGACAAAATTCACAAAAAACATCACAACTAGAGATTGCATTAAACTCCTCACAAGGCAAATCGTCAGGGGCACTATCAAGGATACTTCTGAGCAGGGTCCTAATAGCCACCGCTGTAATGGCCGAGGCACAGACCGGGCGCATCGCCGTCCCCACACATGCAAAGGCATGGGACGCCAGCTGGTCAATTAGCCGGTCCTCAGCATCCCGCATGGTAGTAGAGTCAGGGGAGTGCATGAGGTGTTAGATAACCCTAGGACCGGGGCATCCACTTCGGGAGGGGATGACCAACACTTAACCACATCAGCAGGAAAGGGATACTTCCTATCCCAACTCTAAGGTACACCGGGAAGTCTACTGGGACGTTCCCATTCCTTGAGCACAAGGTTATTGAAATGTGCTTGCTCAGGAAATTCCAAACGTGACTTAGCAGTATGAAAGAGTTCCCCCCTTTGCCCGGGAGCCGCAACAGGGGGAGAAATAGACAGAACCTCAAAAATCTGGGCCAACAACCTGTCAGTATCATCCGGGGCCCAGGGGTCAGAGCCAGAGTTGTCATGACCCTGAGTCGGAGAAAAGCTCCCCTTCCTCCAAGGGGGTATAGCCAGATAGTTGCAAAAACTCATCAGTTTCCATAGGGAAAAGAGTGCAATCAGGCGTTAGGTGCCGCTTTTTTGCAGGGGCCTTACGCGCCAAGGTATTAGCAATTAACTTTTCAACACTGGCCAGTCTAGAAGACACATCATGCTGAGACTCCCCACTTGTATGCAATTCAATGGGAGTGAGATTTAAGCTTGGGAGAGTAGGTGAGGCGAAACGAGTCGCAGAGTCAGCCACTGGAAGACCAGATTGTAGTTCAAGCACCTGTTTGGCACAGGGTACACAGACCCGCGCCTTGTCAGCGTCAACATGAGACTCCCCACACGCTACACACAGCCGGGCTTGTCCCAAAGGAACCCCGGTCACATTATCCTGAGATGCCTCCATATGGTGAATATAGCAGCACAATAGGCAGAGGGATTAACGCTATACAGCAACCCGGGATGCCCCAATAACCCGCTAGGGAAGTGGGAGTAATTACACTAGGCCTCACAAGTTAACCAACTAATAGAGGGCCGGGAGAAGCCCAAGAGGTTCGCCTGTCTGAAAGACATAATCAAAGGGAGCCGTAAGCAGACAATAATAAAAAGGGGTAATAAAGCCGCCCGCGGGGGCACTCACGGACCGCGGTAGGTAGAAGCCCGTCACGCAGAAGCCGGAACCAAGCAAACAAAATGGCGTCGGTATAACTCGAGGGGCGGGCCTGCATGAGCGATGACGCGGAACGCGCCAAAGACAGGCCCGCCCCCCCCGAAAAGCGCGAAGCCAACACGTGACAAGCATCCAATGACGGCGCACCGGCGCCTGAGGTAACGCCGCCGCCAAGCGCGGAAGATAGGAAAAAAAAGGCGCGCGGCAGCAATTTTAAGTATAATAAATGCAAAACAAGTCAGCGCGGCGGCTGACACAAAGCATAACGTAATGAAGTATAAAGCCAATACACGTGAATACATACATGCACACCCCCCCCCCTCTTTTCCCCCGAAGGCTACCAGGAGAGTGAGGGAGGACAGCGGCCACTTAACATAGGGCCCACCGATAGACAGGGGCAATAGTGCGGGAGGGGCATCCCATAGAGGCTCACCATATGCCTGTACCGCCTACCCTTTGGTGGGAGATTGCGGTGGAGCAGTGCTGCTAAGCACCTAACAGCGGTGCTGCCTACCATAACCCGACCAGCGCAGCCAAGGCTGGGAGGCACATTACTAATGGAACGGGTGGGAACAGTCCTACAGGGCCGCAGGCTAATAGCCCCGCTCACCTGCGAGTAGAGAGAGCTATTTCTTGTCCTTTGCAGTCCAGACTGCAGAGAAAATCTGGGGATTGTGGGAGGTCCCTGGGTATTGAAGGGGGGCCGGGAGGAGCCTATTTTCGATGTCTCTGCAGTCCAGCGCCATCTGGCAGAGTAATACCCGAATGTAAGTATTCTATCTGGAGCAGGACGTACTGCATACTAAGAATAAATACATTACGTTAAGTCTAACGGTGGCATCCATCAGCATGACCACACGGAGAGGATTAGGCGAGTAATTATACCTTAGGGTTGGGACTCTGCAAGTAGAACTCTTCTACCGAAGGCCTGATGCTTTGCAGATAGTAGAACAAGTGTTTGAGGAAGGTGTGGTTGGATGTTCACATTGCTGCTTTGCACATCTCGTCCAAAGAAGCCCCAGTTCTCTCTGCTCAGGATGCTGATATAGCTCTTGTAGAATGGGGAGACACCTTTGGAGGAGAAACCCTTCTAGTAGAATTTCTGAATAATTGTAGATAATCCCCATACTGCTATTTTAGCAACCCCTCCAATGTTGGTCTCTGAATACTTACAATATAAAGGAAAGAAAAATACAATTCTGTGAAATACTCACCTGTAGAATTGGTATTTCTGTTAATCCATTCCAGGCCATCCTTATTCAATACGACTCCTGCCCGAAGGGGCGTGACTGCAAGACAAAAGCGTGGCTCCGCCTCCCGGCCTATATCCTTCCGGCTGACTTCCTAGATTCCAGTTAATTAAAAAGCAGTATAACCAGCCGCACGGGAGGCATACCTATATCTCTTTGGAGCCTGGGGACGACATAAAAGACTCCTCTCTCCGATTATAAATATGTACCATTTCATTTTTTTTTTTTTATATATCCACAAGACTAGGCATCCAAGACATGGATAGATCAACCTAGCATTCTTTTCAATGCAAAATATTATTATAAAAAAGAAGGAACACCATAAAAAGGGTATCAAGGATAGATCGTAACTTCCTATATTCCCCCAAAAGAGGCGGGTCGGACGGCCTGGAATGGATTAACAGAAAAAACAATTCTACAGGTGAGAAACCACCTGCTGAGGTTACTGCCACTAAGGGATAACCATAAGCGCCCTTAGACTTAATGACGCATCTACCATGGTTCAAAAAGGAGGACCCTGAAAAACAAGTTCAGGTCCAAAAGCCGGCAGAGGTGGATTATGAGGAGGCCGCACCTGAGCGACTCCATGTAAAACAAGTTCTGATAAAAACATTCTCAGCTATGGGTTTCTGAAAGAAGATAGATAGCAGATATTTGTCCTCAATTGAAGACCTTCATCAAGACCTCTGCAAAAAAAAAAAATAAATAAAAAAAAAAAAAAGATATTCTGTAAAACAGAACAGTACTACAAGCGAACCCCTGGATTCACCGATAATCGCTTGCAACACTCAATAATAGATCATTTCTTCCTTGCCTGAATCATAGTCTGGATAACTCTGGCAGAAAAAACCCTTTCTGACAAGATAAAGGATTCAATAGCCAGGCAGTCCAAGCCAGAACTGTGAATTACGATGCCTTAGAGGCCCTTGTGTGAGAAGATCTGGATCGTCGCCTCCAAAAGTTGCCCTGTGACATCCTTACTACTGGGACTTCCTTGTGAGCTAAACTTTTTTAGTACACGACCCAGGAGTGAAATCGGAGGGAAATGCATAAAGAAGCTTAAATGCTGACCACTAAAGAGTCAGGGCATCTGTTGCTATTGTTAGAGGATCCCTGGACCGGGACAAACTTCGGATCTTCCGACTGTGCCCTGATGCAAGAACTACGTCTGGGATCCCCCAGCACATGCATAGGGATTAAAAAAATCCTCTGGCTAAGAGACCATTCCCTCTGATGCAGGACCGTTCTGCTGAGATGAACAGCCTGCAAGTTGTCCACTCCTGGTATGTGTACCACCAAAATACATGGAACCAGTTTCTCGGCCTAAAGTAAAAACCCAGCTCACTCCATCAGGACTTTACTGCTTCTGGTGCCCTCATGGAGGCTGATATATACCACCGCCGTCTGATTGTCTGTTTGAATCGG
The DNA here is from genome assembly GCA_027917425.1 of Gastrophryne carolinensis. Taxonomy (NCBI): domain Eukaryota; kingdom Metazoa; phylum Chordata; class Amphibia; order Anura; family Microhylidae; genus Gastrophryne; species Gastrophryne carolinensis. Next base: position 636,341,818 of record CM051234.1, read on the forward strand.
GATGCCCCTTCAGATGGTATGTTCAATGTCTGAATACAATAGAATCACTCTCAGTTCCAGGATATTTATGGAGAGTCTGCTCTCCTTCAGACTCCATTGTCACTGAATCGTTTGTGACTCCATGACACTTCCCCAACCATATGGACTGGCATCCGTGGTGATGATCTTCCACTGTACTGGAAGAAAGAATTTGCCAATCTGAAGAGGCTAAGGGCCAGGCTAGAGACCGCCTTGCTGACTGTGTCATGTAAAAAGAGTGGTCCAGAGTGTATGGGTCCTGATCCCAGATTGCGAGCAATTCAATCTGCAGGGGTCTTGTGTGAAACAGTGCAAAAGATACTGACTCAAAGCAAGATACCATCAGGCCCAACAGACATATTCCTTGATGAATCATCGAGTGAGGACAAGACCCTGTACCCTGGCCTGAAGTAAGAGTCACTTCTGTGTTGGAAAAACACTTTTGCCTGAGACATGTCTAATGACAGTCCCAGAAAAGAATAACTCTTCAAGCTATGAAATGTCTGACTTAAGAATTCGACTGGATAGTCACTATATCCTTCTGGGTCCCCTGACATGATGGGGCCCATATCAACCGATAGTCTCAGTAAGGGATTATATGTATCCCTGACTTCTTAGAGAATTACATGAGACCTGCCAACACCTTGGTAAACACCCTGGTGCAGATGATAGACCGAAGGGTAACGCCATAAACTGAAGATGTAAGCCACCTACAGCAATGTAGATATGCATCCTTATATATACACTGTGGTTATCAAAACTCCAATCTCTAAAAAGGTGAGATACGGCAGATCTCAAAGCTTCCTGCAAATATGAGCCAAATGCAGAAGTCCCCCCCCCCCCCCACACCTCAAGGGCGGGGGCATCCCTTCATCCTTCATTCCTGAGCCGGCTTCGAAGGGGATCTGGCTTTGTTCTGCCAGACACCTGTTGCCTTAATTTGGAACTTTGGGATAGAAGATAATTTTTTCTTTTTTTTTTTTTCTTTTTGGAATAAGACAAAGAGGCCGAACCTCTAGCCGGAATCCAGGAGTATTAGAGGCCCTGCGGAAGCAGTATTAGACTTCGGCTTTTGTAGCAGATTAGATAATTTACCACTAGTAGCATGCTTTACCATGTCAACCAAGCCTTCCTAACAGACGCCCCCCTTAAAAAGGAGTCCTGTCATATTCCTTTTAGTGGCTATGTCAGCTGGCCATTGCTTAAGCCATAAAGCACGCCTTAAGGCGACCACCAGAGCTAGGCATCTAGCACTTAACCACATCAAATCCTCCATAGCCAGTGACACTACCTGTTGGAGTCAAACTGATCTTGAACAACTGGGAGCATGGCTTCCATGAATGACCCAAGAGTCATAGAGACCAGATGCTCCCAAAATTCTATTAATGTAAGGCCGACCCCATAAAAGATAAGCATGACATGCCACCTGATCCACGCATTTATCCGCTGGATACTTTGGAGAAGCCCTATCAGAGGATGGCAAAATGAAAATTTTAAAGAGACCTGGCACCAGAGCGTCCACCACAGGAGGGTGAGACCATAATTCAATCTGATCTGGAGGAAAGAGATCTCAACCTGACTTCTGCCATTCCCTATTGATCAGATTATAATAATGCATATGCTCTGCAAAATCCTCCAGAAATGGAGGAAATCAACCATCTATCTTCTCCTTAACCGGACACCCCATGTGTAGAGGACTCTCCAACAGATAACTTCCTGGGAGACTATGGCAGACAATATCCTCTTCCACTCAGAGGAAAAAATCTTTTCTTTTAAAATATTTTTAGTAACCAATACTCCATTATGACACTCTATAGGTTTAGGACCACTTGAGGGCTGCCGACAGAGTTTAAAGACTCAAAAGGAGACTATGACAGCCACATTATTATCTTCAAATTGGAGGAAAAAATATTTTCTTTAAAACCCTTTTAGAAGCCAATACTTCATGATGACTCTATAGGCATAGGACCACTTGAGGGCTGCCGACAGAGTTTACAGATTCAGAAGGAGACCATGGCAGCCACAATATCCTCTACAACTCAGAGGAAAAAATTATTTTCTTTAAAACCTTTTTAGTAGTCAATACTCCATGATGACTCTATAGGTTTAGGACCACTTGAGGGCTGCCGAAAGTTTACAGACTCCGAAGGAGCCTATGGCAGCCACAATATCCTCTTCAATATACTCAGAGGATTTCCTTTTTCTCTTTTTTTTCAAAAAACCTTCTTAGTAACCGGTACGATTCACATCACGGTCCACATGAAAACTGCCAAGGGGTTTCTCAGAAAGCATTGGCGATAAAGGTCAGAGCCCCTTCAGCGAGGCGACAACTGTCTCCCTATCCACTACAAACGTGGCATAATCCCTGCGCACCGTGCCATCCTCATCCAGTGCCACTGCATGCAACTGGATATGGGGTAAATCTGATACAGACCAGATGACTACTCGCCATGGTGAATTTAATAATACTAGTCTATGACCCTGGGGATCTGAGACCAAGTATATATAGGTTCTCGACAGTTACAAAACTACTGCGAGTCCTTCAGGGTAGACCACCATATAATTATATATTACAATATAAAGTATATATTACCTTGCCCTTTCCCAATCAATAATAAATAAAAAATTAAATTAAAAAATAACCTACCAAAAGGTTTAGGTCCACTTGAGGGTGGGCGTGCAGCGGCTCAAAGCAGCCCTTTTGCTGGCCAACTACCCCAGAAATTATGTGCAGCCGAAGGGGAATTGCGATCTCTGGCGATGCTAGGCACCTTGCCTAGCCGAAAATGTTTAAGCTTGGTCGGCGAGAAAAATGTGCCCCGTCGCGGAGGAGAACCGGCCACTTCAGTGGATCTGGTGACTTTGCTAAGCCGAATATCTTCCAGCATCCCCGGCTAGAGAAAACGCGCAGTACCGTTGAAAAGAACCGGAGATCTCAGCGGAGCTATCTGCTACGCTAAGCCGAAAATCTTTCCACAGAGGCGGATGGAGGAAGCGCTCTGCACCCGGTACTCGGAACTTCACCAAGCCGAAAATCTTTCCACAGAGGCGGACAGAGGAAGCGCCCTGCGCCCGGTACTTCGCCAAGCCGAAAATCTTTCCACAGGGGCGGACGGAGGAAGCTCTATGCGCCCGGTACTCGGAACTTTGCCAAGCCGAAAATCTTTCCATGGCGACGGACTATTTCCTCGTTGCAGCTTTAGCTCCGTCCCCTAAAAAGGCGCACAAATTTTGAATTTTTCAACCAGAGAACAAAGAAACACATGGGAAAGAGCAATAAAAAAACAATAAGGAGAGAGGGAAAATCATTCCCTTGGTCACCCCCAATCAGGCTCACCAGACAAAAACTTGTGGCTGCTTATACTTTTCAATGAAAGCCTTCAGCCAGAGTGCCAAAGCACTACAAAGCGCACACTGGACCCTGCGCTTACCCTTACCATCCTGATCCGGATACAGTTTTACGGAACTTCGCCAAGCCGAAAACTGAGGAGGCATAATGGGTCAATCCAGATTAGAGCAGCATAAGGGACCTAGGAAGACAGACAGGGTCTTGCCCCCGCTTCAAATGTATAATCTGAGAAACAAAAAAATACCATTTTGTGAGTACTCACAAAAAACGAGCCCCTTCCGGCCTATATATACCTGGGACCTCCCACTTAACACCCAGTGAATTCAAACAGCAGTAAGACAAGGTACCAGGAAATCCAACGGTAACCTCAAAATAAAATAAAGGAAAGCTTCACCATATAGAGGATCCAGGATACCAAAAAAGGGCGGGTGAAGCGGGGTGTGTGACACACTGACAATATCCATTTTACAGGTGAGTACTCACAAAATGGTATTATTCTCAGTGTGTCACACACCCCCCTTCCCCTTTAATTCTGACGATAGGGACATCCAAAAGCAGTGTTCACAAGGGATGGGTATCCGAAGGCAAAAATGAAGCATAAAACTTAAATGACTGCAGTCTGCAGAACCTTGCGGCCAAACACAGCATCTGCTGAGGCCCGCACATCAACCTTATAAAACTTAGAAAAGTATGAACAGAAGACCAAGTAGCAGCCTTACAAACTTGTTCAACAGAAGCTTGGTGCTGAAAAGCCCAAGACGCTCCAACAGCACGAGTAGAATGAGCAGTGATACGAAAAGGGGGAACCTTCCCCTTGGCCGAATAGGCCCCAACAACCGCCTGACGAATCCATTTGCTAATGCCCACAGGGCACAACAAAAAAGGCATCATTCCTACGAAAAGGAGAAGTAGTAAGCAAATAGTACTTAACACAGCGTACCCCATCCAAACAATGCAAAACCCTCTCCTTGTCATTCTTAGGCTTAGGACACAAGGAGGGAAGAACAATATCCTGATTCAAATGAAAAGCAGAAACCACCTTAGGAAGAAAGTCCGGTTTGAAACGAAAAACCACCTTGTCCTGATGCCTCTCAAAGTAGGGTGCCTGAATCGACAAGGACGATAACTCCAAGACACGCAGAACCGAAGTGATAGCCACCAAGAAGGCAATCTTCTGAGTCAAGGTAGAAAGAGCAATATCCTGCAAGGGCTCAAAGGGAGGAGCCTGAAGAGCAGAAAGAACCAAATTCAAATCCCAAACCGGGAGCAATGGCTTCCTGGGAGGCCGCACATGCGTAACCCCCTGGAAAAAGGTTTTGACTAACGGATGAAGCGCAAAAGGCTTCTGAAAAAAGATAGACAAGGCAGAAACCTGCTCTTTTAAAGTACTCAGCTGGAGACCACAGTCCAGCCCTGATTGCAGAAAATCCAAAATCCTGGAAACCGAAAAGACCCTACAAGGCAAAGATCTAACCTCACACCAAGCGATATAGGCTCTCCAAGTCCTATAGTAGATGGTAGACGAAGACCTCTTCCGGGCACAGATCAGAGTCTTAACAACCGAGTCAGAAAGACCCTGCTCCTTCAAGATGAAGGTTTCAGCAGCCAAGCCGTCAAACCCAGCGTTGGTAAATTGGGGTAACACAGCCGACCCTGAGTGAGCAGATCGGGCCGAAGAGGCAGAACGACCTGATCCACCGCCAGCCGAACGATGTCTGCGAACCATACTCGTCTTGGCCACCTTGGACTACCACCTTGCCTAGCATGGGTATCGGAGGAAAAAGGTACAGAAACCCCAGTTCCCCCCAGGTCAGAGACATGGCGTCCACCGCCAGAGCCAGAGGATCCTGAGAAAGCGACACGAAGGTCGGAAGCCTGCAATTGTGATGAGAGGCAAACAGGTCCACCTCCGGTGTCCCCCACCGGAGACACAGAGACCGAAAAACTTGGGGATGGAGAGACCATTCCCCCAGATGGGAAGAGCACCTGCTGAACAGATCCGCTTCCCTGTTTTCCACACCCGGAATGTAAACTGCCGAGAGACCGGGAACATGGGCCTCCGCCCAGGTCAGGATCAGGGACACCTCTCTGAGGGCACCCAGACTGCGAGTCCCTCCCTGATGATTGATGTAAGCAACCGCTGACCGATTGTCCGAGCGAACCTGAACCGGAAGGCCCAGAACATGCTGAGTCAAATGAAAAAGAACCAGACGGATGGCTCTCAGTTCCAGAACATTGATGGGCAAGTGGGCCTCTCGAGGCCCCCAAAACTGAAGATCCTTCCAGAATCCCCCCCATCCCAAAAGACTGGCGTCCGTGGTGACGATATCCCAAAGAGATTGGTCGAAACCAACCACCATTGAAGGGACTGCCGGACCCGGGAGGACAACTGGAAGGACCGATCCAACGACCGTGGTCGCCGGTCCCAAGACGCCAACAGATGAAGCTGAAGCGTCCTTGTGTGAAATTGAGCAAAAGGAACTGCCTTGAAAGAGGCAACCATCAACCCTACCAGTCTCATCCCCAGGCGGATGGACAGTCGAGGATTGGAAAGAAGGAACCGAGCCAATTCCTGAATCAGAAAAATCTTGGATTGGGGCAGAAACACCCTGTGTTGACAAGAATCCAACCGCATTCCCAGAAAGGACACCACCCTGGCCGGGGCGAGGGAGGACTTGGGATAGTTGATCACCCAACCGAAGCTTTCCAGCGTGGAGACCACCGTCCTGGTGTCCGTCTCCGATTGATTGAGAGAAGGAGCCATGATGAGAAGATCGTCCAGATAAGGTACGATGCGAATGCCTTGAGTTCTGAGAATGGCCATCACCCCTGCCAGCACCTTGGTGAACACTCTTGGAGCCGAGGTAAGGCCAAACGGAAGTGCCACAAATTGAAAATACCGATCCTTCATCACGAACCGAAGAAAGCGTTGATGAGCCTGGCAGATGGGAACATGAAGGTAAGCATCCTTGATGTCTATGGACGTCATGAAGTCCCCCTGCCGAAGAGAATTGATGGCCGACCGCAGAGTTTCCATGCGAAACTTCCGTGTACGGATGAACCTGTTGAGAAACTTCAGATCCAGAACGGGGCGAACCGACCCGTCTTTCTTGGGGACTGTGAAAAGATTGGAGTAATACCCGAGGCCCACTTCCAAGTGCGGCACCGGCCGGATGACCGCCACTTCCAGAAGATTCTTCACCGATGCCAGGAGCCCCTGCGCGGCCAAAGGATCAGTGGGCACCCGAGACCGGAAAAACCGTGAAGGAGGGTGAGACTCGAACTCCAGCTTGTAACCGGACGACACCACCTCCCGGATCCATCTTCCTGGAACCTCCTGGTCCCAAACCTGGGAGAAGTGTCGCAATCGTGCCCCCACCCGCACGGGTGAGGGCACCCCCTCATTGCCGAGCGGGCTTGCCAACAGGCTTGGGCCCCAGGACTGACCGGGACGGCCACGGCCTCTCCCCCGGGACCAACCTGCACCCCTGGTAGCGGGAAAGGAGGCCCCTCTGCCCGCTCTGGCTCCCCGAAAGGAGGGACTAAGAGAAGCCGCTCCCCGAAAGGAACAACGCGGCCTCTTGCGTTGAGGCAACTTACCATCCTTGGTAACCGAATCCAATTTATCGCCAAACAGGCGCAAACCCACAAAAGGAAGAGCTGAGCTGTAAGCGACTTCTTAGAGCTAAAGTTCGCCGTCCACTGACGTAGCCACACCGACCGATGAATAGCAACCAACAGGGCCGTGGTCCTGCTACACATCGCAAGTGCATCGTCCTGGGCGGTCATGACAAAGGAAATAAACGACTCACACTGCTTGAGCGAAAGGAACTCATCACAAGTGGGATCAAGATCTGCGTACAAATCTTTAACAATGGACCTGACAGCCATCAAAAGAAGTGCCGAAGCACAAACCGGCCGCAGTGCCGATCCAGCACTGATAAAACCATGGCGAGCCAATTGATCAGTCCGACGATCCTCACCATCCTTAATGGTAGTAGTGTCAGGGGAGTGCAACACAGCCGTGTTAGACAGCCCGAACACGGGGGCATAGATGTCGGGGGGAACCGACCAAAGCTTCAACAAATCCTCCGGAAAGGGATAACGCTTATCCCAACTAGGAGGAACTCCAACAAGGCGCGTAGGTTGTTCCCATTCCTTAAGAACAACCCTCACAAAGTGTTGTTGCCTGGGAAACACCAAACGTGGCTGGGGCACATCGAACAACTCACCCTTTGGCGGGGGGACCGCCTCGGGTGGATCCAAGGCCAAAATTTCAAACATTTGAGCCAAAATGGAAGGAGTGTCAAGGAACACCCCCGCAGCCTGATCACCTGCGGTACCAAACAATTGCTGGTCTACAGGCTCGTCCGACTCCTCTATGAGCTCCCCCTCCTCAGCCAGGGGACCATCGGACCAATCCAACACTTCCAACACCTCATCTTCCGGAACAGGCGACGCTGGAGAGAGGTGCTTCCGCTTAGCCGTAGCCTTCTGAGCTACCGCGGAGGAAACCATTTTCTCGAGGCTGGCCAATCGTGCACACACCTTGGATTGCGAATCCCCACCTTTGACAACGTCACACGGGGTCCGGAATAGGTGGGGGGGTGTAGGAGATGACGGAGGTTGCGAGGAGCCAGAAGCCGGAATGCCGGACTGGCGCGCAATATTCCGCTGTGCACATGGAATACATATGATATCATCACCTGGGAGCGGAGCCCCACAACCCCCACACATCCTGGATATCCCCGAAGAGCCGTTTCCGGTAATGTCGGAAGCCTCCATATGGTGAAATTATGGCCTTCGCAATAACCCAGGGTTTTACGCATTAAGCAACCCGGGATGCCCCTTTTATAATTAAAGTCCCGGGAGAGGGAGGATTTTATTTTTTTTAAACAATAAGACTAGCCAGGTATATCAGACCGGGAGACCCACCGCAGCACGGGAATCCCCGGACCTGTAAGAAAGAGACCACAATCAGCCTCCAGAAAGTACAAAAGGTATGCAGCAAGCGTAAAACCCAAGGTATAATGGCAATCACCTAAATATATGTGCATATATATATAAATATACAAAACAATATGCAGCCCTCTATACCCCCAATGGGCTCAAGAGTGCACCAGCACAGTAATAAAACAGTGCAGCCAATGAAATTAATTCCAAATTGGCCATATCACCTAGGATAAATTACTTAATATGCGCAGCACAGAAAAATAAAGAAAACTTGCCAGACAGCTCAGCAGACCTCAGACCGCAGGCGGACCCGCCCGCACATCCACCTTCTACCGGAGCGAGGAGACGAAGGGCTGGCCGGCAAAGCGCGCGAAGCGCTCCGGCCCCGCCCCCTGCTGACGCCAGCACGGCGCGGGCCGCGAAGGAACGCGGCCCCGCCCCCTAGAGACGAGCACCGCGGGCGCACGTACGAGCGAGGCGGGTGCCAGAAACCGGCACCCCGCCCGCTCACGCAGCATAGCGCGGGCCACGAGGGAACGCGGCCCCGCCCCCTAGAGACGAGCACCGCGGGCGCACGTACAAGCGAGGCGGGTGCCAGAAACAGGCACCCCGCCAGCCCTCGCAGCACCGCAACGCAAAAAAACACACAGAGCCCCCGCAGCCCGGGGACATATTCCCAGACCGCAGCGCTGACCTAATAAGCTGCCAACAAACAATACACACATCTGGCCAGAATAAACTCATTATTAAAGACACCCCACAAACGCCACCCCCCCCCCCCCCACGGGAGAAGGGACCGAGCGGGAAAAGGTAGACTAAAAAGGGGGACCGGGACGGGGCATCCCAAATCTGGATCACCAGCCGGATAACCGCGTTGCCCCACGCGTGGGGACGAGCGGAGATAAGATCCTAGGCACCATGAGGTGCCGTCTACCATTGCCCAGCCAGCAGCCTAGGCTGGGAGGCTTCCAATATCAACTAAGTGAACAAAACAAGTAGCTGGGCAGAAATAGACCATGGGGGGATGCCGGGGTTTGACCCCGGCTACCTGCAAGCAGGAGACTTCTTTCTTCTGTCTTGTCGCATCTTGCGGAGAGAAAAGACTGAGGTCCCAGGTGTATATATAGGCCGGAAGGGGCTCGTTTTTCAAGACTTCTCTCTGCAATGTCGCCTCCTGCTGGAGGATAACCCGTCAGAATTAAAGGGGTGTGTGACACACTGAGAATAAAAGTAAATGGAAGAGGAGTCTAGAGAGCCATGCAGTCATCCCAACTGCAAGAATGAAACTGGAATCTAGGAAGTCAGCCGGAAGGATATAGATCGGGAGGCGGAGCCACGGTTTTGTCTTGCAGTCACGCCCCTTCGGGCAGGAGTTACCCAATTGTATTGAATAAGGACGGCCTGGAATGGATTGGAAGAAAAATGGCAAGCTGCTCTGAGAAATAAATAGTGTGGGAGGCCCCAACGTGGGCCCACCCATCAGTCTCATCTAAGTATTAAGCACCAAACATGTCTAGCTATGGAAAGACAGAGATTTGGTTGCATAGATCTACAGATACATGTGGCAGCCACACCGCCCGACAAGGCACTGTGTTTAGTGTGGTCCCTACTCTCTCTCTCTATTATATATATATATATATATATATATATATATATATATATATATATATATATCTGCAGATATATGTGACCAAATATCTATCATAGACATGTTTGGTGCTTAATACTTAGATGAGACTGATAGGTGGGCCCATTTTGGGGCCTCCCACACTACCTATTTAAATCTCATAGCAGCTTGCCATTTATCTTTCATACAATATAATAAATGCATCTTTTTGTCGAAATTTGCGGGTGACGGTTTAGTTATCACTGAAGATACAATGATCACATTAACAATAAAGTATGAAGGGGCAGGACAGGCAAAAAGACAGGGCCTGTAAGATCATACATATTAATATGCAGCAATGGAAGTACAATGATCCTGTCAAGACAAGACGAGTATGGTCCCATATTGAGCCAACGCAACTCTATTCTTAACGCTCAGATTTACAAGGCCACGTGTGATATTGGTGGGTCCCTAAACCAGACCTTCAGCATCATTTAATTAAAAGCCCAAACCCTTAAACTATTCCCCAGCATCTACAATTAATATATTTAACATTTTTAATAGCTTACTTTTTATTCTTTCCCCCACTAGCCTGCAACTCTGTTCAGGGCTCTAGGATATGGGCCAGCCATCTTGGGTCTGTAACATCACATACTGAGGAGAGGGGTCAAAAGTGCAGGAGGGGTGGGGTTATAGCTGTCCTTTGCACAGGCAGAGAAGAGCTGGGGTCAGGAAAAGGACAGCAAACCCAGAATGCAGAGCGGCAAATTCAGAAGACACTTCCTGTTTGCAGGCAGCCATTGAGCTCACTCCATGAGCCTCCATCTCGGATGTTTAAAGGCGCAGAAAATGCAGCATATTCAGGTAGGATGATTTTGTAATGTGGACAATCTGTATGTTCACGGTTTGGGAAACATATAAGATAGGCTCTAATTCAGGGTGAAGGTCCGGTTTAATGGGCTGGACAGCCAAGAGGGAAGAACCTGTGATGTCCTGCATACTAATGCGCAGTACTGAAAATACAAGGATCCTGCTGCAATAAAGGAGCTAAAAAATCATGTAAGGCTTTGTATTAAGCCAACATCAATAACCCTTCATGAACAGAAAAGAGGGAGGGAGCAGCAATGTTGTGCATATAAATTAGCAGCACAGAAAGTATAAGGCTCCTGTTACAGTAAAGCAGCTCATATGTTTAGCTCTTTGGCTACAATTCTTCCATGCAGAGGACTTCTGGCCACACTTCTCTGAACAGTACAGCGGTCCCACTTGTTTTGGTCAGTTGTGAGCCGATATCACTACCAGACATCTTCCAGTTTTGAAAAGAAGCATGAGGTTTCTTTGATCTGCAGAACTAAAGTTCCCTTGGCTGAATCATGTGGGAATGCAGAAGTTTTAATACCAGGCTTCCAGCACCATTACACAGAGTGGGGCATACATCATTAGGATGCTTTACTGTTACCTAGTTCAGGGACTGTGTTGTCTTATTTAAGGGGCAGACATCTTCAAAGGATGCCGTCAGGTTTCTTCAGTCCAAACGCAAGAATGATGGCACTTAGCAAAGGAGAAGGTGGTTTACTAGACACCAGTCCACTTTATTTTACACATTAGATCTCAACAATATTGTTGCTTGCATAAGAGGTCAACAATACAGGGTTCTGGTGTCAATGATATTATAAAAGAAACTTGATTGAGGCAAAGAGCATTAAAAGAAACCTGCTTGTGTAGTGTGCAGAGGACAGGTATACTTTAGGAATGTCCATTGTGTGCCCAAGCTGTATTCACACAGCAAGGATGAAAGTGACAAAGTCTACTAAAAGGTCTTATGTCAGCAGATAAAGAAGATGTCCTCTAAGATGCGACTCTCCTCTGGATCCACAGTTGGAGGCTTTGGTCTTCCTGGAAGAACAGGCTGCTGGGAAGGCTTGGAATGGCTTCGGGGCTGCGGGCTGAGAATACTGAGGTCATACGGCTTGGTGTGGGGTCTAGATGGTCTTTTGTAGGAGATGGGGCTAATGGCGTCTAGCATGTCGATGAGAGAAGTCTCGTACCTGGAAGAGAGCACAGGACAGGTTATACAAACCATAGAAGTAAAGTAAGTAAGACACAACTCTACCCCAACTAAGTACATGAAAAAATGGCAAAATAACAAAAATACCATTTTGTGATTACTCACCTGTAAAATGGGTATTATAAGTATGTCACACACACCGCTTCCACTATTCATGACATATGGGTTATGGTCCAGTAGAGGGTGAACTTCTGCAGAGATGAAAGCAAAAAAAAGCCCCTCCCAGTCCATAAATACCTGGGACCTCCCACACATTCCCCAGTATATGACAGCAGTAAGGGGACCAGGAAGAGCTAATAAAACATTCTTAACAATAAAAGGTTAACCATATAAAGGATCCAGAATACCAAAGGGCGGGATGAAGCGGGGTGTGTGACATACTTATAATATCCATTTTACAGGTGAGTAATCACAAAATGGTATTATTCCAAGTATGTCACACACCCCGCTTCCACTATTCATGACATATGGGACATCCAATAGCAGTGTCCGTCATGGGTGGGGATCCAAATACAGCAAAAAAAAATGCACCAATTTAAACCACTGCAGCTTGCAGAACCTTGCGGCCAAAAACAGCATCCGCTGAGGCCCGCACATCAACCTTATAAAACTTGGACAAAGTATGAACAGAAGTAGCAGCCTTACAAACTTGTTCAACAGAAGCCTGGTGCTGAAAGGCCCAGGAAGCCCCAACAGCATGAGTAGAATGAGCAGTGATCTTAAAAGGAGGAACCCTCCCCTTAGTGGAATAGGCCCCAACAATGGCCTGTGGTATCCATTTACTAATGGTAGACTTGGCTGGCGCCAAACCTTTCCTGGGCCCGGAGGGCACCACAAACAAGGCATCCGTCTTACAAAAAGGAGAAGTAGCGACCAAATAGTACTTCACACAACAAACCACATCCAAAGAGTGCAAAACCCTCTCCTTGTCATTGCTAGGCCTAGGACACAAGGAAGGGAGAACTACATCCTGATTGAGATGGAAAGCGGAAACCACCTTAGGAAGGAAATCTGGTTTAAAGCGAAAAACCACCTTGTCCTGGTGTCTCTCAAAGTAAGGGGCCTGAATAGACAGAGCCGCCAACTCAGAGACACGCCGAACAGAAGTAATAGCCATCAAAAAGGCAACCTTTTGAGTGAGCACAGAAAGTGCCACATCCTGCAGCGGCTCAAAAGGAGGCCCCTGGAGGGCCGAGAGAACCAAATTTAGGTCCCAAACGGGAACCAAATGCTTTCTAGGGGGCCGAACATGAGTGACCCCTTGGAAAAAAGTCTTGACCAGATGATGCAAAGCAAAGGACCTTTGAAAAAAGACAGCCAGGGCAGAAAACTGACCCTTCAAAGTACTGAGCTGGAACCCCAGATCCAGACCGTGTTGTAGAAACTCCAAAATCCTAGGAATCGAAAACACCCTGCAAGGTAAGGCCCTAGCCTCACACCAGTCAATATAGGACCACCAAGTCCTATAGTAAATGGTAGAGGAAGACCTCTTCCTAGCTCTAATCAATGTCTGAATAACCGCCACCGACAAACCTTCCTCCCTCAGGAGGAAGGTTTCAGCAGCCACGCCGTCAAAGCAAATGTTTGTAAATTGGGGTAACGTAGCTGACCCTGAGAGATCAGATCCGGAAACAGGGACAGCCTGTACTGATCTACCGCCAGTCTTAAGACGTCTGCGAACCAAACCTGTCTTGGCCACCTTGGGGCCACCAGAATTGCTGGTGCCCCCCTCTACAGCCAGCTTGCGCACTACCTTGCCTACCATGGAGAAGGGGGGAAACAGGTACAGAAACCCCAGATCCCTCCAGGCAAGGGACAAGGCATCCACTGCCAGGGCCAGAGGATCCTGAGACAGAGATACAAAGGTTGGGAGCTTGTGATTGTGCCGAGAGGCAAAGAGATCCACCTCCAGAGTCCCCCACTTGTGACACAGGGCCCGAAATACCCTGTGGCTGAGAGACCATTGCCCTCTGCGAGAGAATTCCCTGCTCAGGGAGTCCACCTCAGTGTTCTCCACTCCCGGAATGTACACTGCCGAGATGCAAGGAACATTGCTTTCCGCCCATGTCAGAATCAGAGAGACTTCCCTGAGGGCACTCCTGCTGCGAGTCCCTCCTTGGTGATTGATGTAAGTTACCGCAGTTCGATTGTCTGATCGAACCTGAACCGGTAAGCCCTGTAGGTAGAATGTCAGACGTGACAGAACCAAACGGATAGCTCTGAGCTCCAAGACATTGATGGGGTTGTGAGCCTCCTGAGGACCCCACAACCCCTGGAACTGATGATCCTTCCAGAAACCTCCCCAGCCCGACAGGCTGGCATCCGTGGTAACCGTCTCCCAACAAGGGGCCAGAAAGGATCTGCCCCTCATCAGATTGCTTGGTTCCAGCCACCACTGAAGGGACTGCCGAACCCTGGGAGACATCAGAAAAGACTGATCCAAGGACTGTGGACATCTGCCCATTTCAGCAATAGATGGAGTTGAAGCGACCTCATGTGGAACTGAGCAAAGGGGACTGCCTCGAAGGAGGCCACCATCAAACCTACGAGAGTCATCCCTAGCCGGATAGAAGGGCGAGGATTGGTCAGGAGAACACATATCAGATCCTGAACCCTCTGCACCTTTGGCTGAGGTAGGAACACTCTGGCCTGACTGGTATCCAGATTCATGCCCAGAAAAGAGATCTCCCTTGATGGGGAGAGAGATGACTTGGGGTGGTTGATCACCCATCCGAAGCTTTCCAGCGTCGCCACCACCGTCCTGGTGTCCAACTCAGCCTGGCAGAGGGAAGAAGCTGTAATGAGTAGGTCGTCCAGATACGGCACAATGCGAATGCCCTGGGCTCTGAGCAGGGCCATTATGCCCGCCAGAACTTTGGTAAACACCCTCGGTGCCAAGGTCAGCCCGAACGGGAGGGCCACAAACTGAAAATGCTAATCTCCAACCACGAACCTGAGAAATCTCTGGTGTGCTGGGAAAATTGGTACATGAAGGTAAGCATCCTTGATGTCTATGGACGTCATGAAATCCCCCTGACGAAGGGATTTCGCAGAGTCTCCATGCAGAACTTCTTGGTTCTGATGAACCTGTTGCGAAGCTTCAAATCCAGAATGGGTCTTATGAAGCCATCCTTTTTGGGAACCGTGAAGAGGTTGGAATAATAGCCCCGGCCTCTCTCTGAAAGAGGCACCGGGCATATGACCACCATGTCCAGGAGATTCTTTACAGCCAACAGGAGCCCCTGCGCCGCCCGAGGATCTGATGGCACCTGAGACCTTAGGAATCTGGGAGGAGGCCGGTACTCAAACTCCAGTTTGTATCCAGATGATACCACTTCCAATATCCACTTGTCTGTGACCTCCTGGGCCCAGACCTGGAAGAAGAGCCGCAGCCGCCCCCCCCCCCCACCCGCAAGGGTGAGGGCGGCTCTTCATTGCTGAGCCGGCTTGGCAGCGGGCTTGGAACCCCAGGTAGAGGCTGGACGGGCGGCGCCCCCTGCCTCTGTTCCAGGAATCACCTCTGAAGCTACAGTAGGCAAGACCTCTGCCCACTCTGGCACTGCGAAAGGAAGGATTGAAGGAGCTTGCCCCCCGAGAGGAGCGATGCTGCTTCTTACGCTGAGGCAGCTTCACACAGAATCCAATTTGTCACCAAACAGCCGCATACCCAGGAAGGGCAGTGCTGTGATGATTTCTTGGCTGCTATGTCAGCTGCCCACTGGCGTAGCCATACCGATCAACGCATGGCCACAAGCAGAGCCGAGGTTCTACTACACATGATAATAGTGTCGTCCATAGCCGCCAACACAAAGTTCATGAACCTCTTAAGGGCTGTGAATTCAACACTGGCCGGGTTGAGTTGGGACGGTTTTAACATGTCCCTAACCTCAGACCTGGTAGCCACAGCCACGAGTGCAGAAGCACAAACAGGCCGCAAGGCTGAACCCACACTGGCAAAGGCATAGCATGCCATCCGATCAATGCGCTTATCCTCGCCATCCTTAAGGGTAGTGGCGTCAGGAGTATGTACAACGGAGGTGTTGGACAATCCTAAGATGAGCGCATCGACCTCAGGAGGGGAAGACCATCGCCTCACCGCCTCCACCGGGAAGGGATACTTCCTATCCCATCCCTGCGGAACACTGGGAAGCCGGCTCGGCTTCTCCCATTCTCTAAGGATCAAGATACAAGTTTTAGACAAGCTAGAAAAGTTGCACCAGTCTATAAGCCAAATGGTAAGTCAACAATAAAGCCAATAATAGTGTGCACACTCAAAACTCAATACACTGCAAGAAAAGAGGGACACCCACAGTACCCTCTAAAAAGTGCCAAGGATGAAACAGTTGCACCACTTTAAGGGTCTAAAAAATATTCAAATTTATTGACTAATTACATATATTTACAATCACAATGAACATTAAGACTCAGTGCAAAAAGTAAAATACTCTCCATTAAAAGTGTGTATCAAATCCTATATACTATAACTAGTATGCTCTCAGATGCAAAAGTGCAAAAATACAACAAAAAATGAGTCACTCACTCGCCCTTGAAGTAGTGCAGGAGACACCACGAATGCGCTCGGCGTTGTTATCTGTGGGGGGGGGGGGGGGGGGGGTCCACGTCTGGTTGGTCTGTATGCACTTTTGTTCATTTCTTTCTCTTTCACTTCCATCACCACGGCGTGTTTTCCTGCTCAATGGTATGTTATTCTGCTTTATTTTTGTACACTCATGTGGACCTGAATTGATTAATAGGTGGGTTTAGCACATTTTTTGTTGTATTTTTGCACTTTTGCATCTGAAAGCATACTAGTTATAGTATATAGGATTTGATACACACTTTTAATGGAGAGTATTTTACTTTTTGCACTGAGACAGACCTCCAGCGCCCCCTTGGTTTTAAATGTTTATGCCATGTAGTTGTTATTGTATAGTCTTAATGTTCATTGTGATTGTAAATATATGTAATTAGTCAATAAATTTGAATATTTTTTAGACCCTTAAAGTGGTGCAACTGTTTCATCCTTGGCACTTTTTAGAGGGTACTGTGGGTGTCCCTCTTTTCTTGCAGTGTATTCTTTAAGAATCATGCTATCAAAATGATCCTGATTTGGGAACTCCAAGCGGGGCTTAGATGAGCCAAAGAATTCCCCCTTTGGAGGGGCCTCCACTGGAGGGGAAATATCCAGAACCTCTAAGAGATGGGCCAGGACTTTGGGGGTATCCACAGCATCCCCCAGCCCCTGCCCGGCATCAGAATCAAAGAACTGCAGTTCTTCAGTCTCAGATTCCCCAAACAATTCCCCCTCCTCAAGAGGGGAATAATCAGACCAGTCAGGGGAGTCATAATCATCAAAATCAAGTACCGGCGTAGACAGTGACAGATGCCTTTTCTTAGCAGGGGCTTTTCTGTCCACTGAGCTAAAAATAATTTTCTCTAGGTTGGCCAGCCTGGCACATACATCAGAGTGCGACTCCCCACTAATGACAGTGTCAACTGGGGTACAGATAATGCGGGGTGGGGTGGGAGATGAGACGGGCGGCACTGACCCAGACGCCTGGGAACCCGACTGCCGCGTTATAGTCTGTTGCGCACATGGTATGCAAATTAGTACATTTTCCCCCGCAAGGGGTACCCCACAACCCACACACAGCTGGGATAGTCCCGAAGGGAGCCTGAGCCCGGTATCCTGTGGAGCCTCCATATGGGGATTTTTAAAGGTAGTCGCAATGACCAGAGGGAATTACGCTGATAAGCAACCCGGGATGCCCCTTTAAGTCCCAAGTGGGAGGATTTTTGGGGTGCCCAATTTACTCTAGGGACCCTAGGACCGGGAGAACCCCCTTTTAAGCAGGTAGCAGGGAGTCCTCCTGAAAGACACAAGCAGTGGTCATAAACATATGCGCACACACACACAGATAAAGAGCAAAATATCCAACAAATAGTTAATCACACAGTGTAACCTGCGCTGCCCCCAGCTGAAGGGAACACAATGCTGAATAATGATGAAAAAGCGGGGCCCCAGGAGGGCACTCACATGTCACACAAGATGGCAGCCAGCAGCACAGCACTCCCGAGAGAGAGAGACAGAGGGAGAAGGAAGGGCAGACCAGCGCGGATCGCGCGCCGTGCCTGGCCCCGCCCCCTTCCCTCACAACCAGCAGCACGGTACCCAGCTAAAGGGCTGGGTTCCGCAAAAAGCGCCAACAGGAGGGGACCGGGACCGCGGCAGCGTGCGAGCGCCCGGCTCTGCCCCCTCGACACCGCAGCCTGAGGGGAAGAAGCTCCTCAGCGTATAACAAAAGATGTGATCTGTGCGCACCACAAGCACACTATATCACACACACACACAGTATAAAGAGTGAAAAGCTGAGCAGGAAAAGACCCCCCCCCCCCCCCGGAGGGCTACATAGGGACAGGGCATCCCAAACCGGGATCACCAACCCGGATTCCGCCTACCCCTTAATATGGGGTCTCCCGGGGGAGCATGGCTCCCTGAACACCTATTAAGGTGATTCCTACCCTCACCCGGACCTGCAGCCGAGGCTGGGAGGCTAGTATAGTGACTTACAATATAAAGGTCCGGGCAGAAATAGGGCAAAAAATGGCCGGGTGCAAGCCCGGCTTAGCTGCAAGGAAGAGCAGCA
The DNA here is from genome assembly GCA_027917425.1 of Gastrophryne carolinensis. NCBI lineage: Eukaryota > Metazoa > Chordata > Amphibia > Anura > Microhylidae > Gastrophryne > Gastrophryne carolinensis. Next base: position 636,360,459 of record CM051234.1, read on the forward strand.
TACATCTTCTGACTTGCTCGCCGTCCTGCAGAGAAGGAACTGGGGAATGTGTGGGAGGTCCCAGGTATTTATGGACTGGGAGGGGCTTCTTTTTTGCTTTCATCTCTGCAGAAGGTCGCCCTCTACTGGACCATAACCCATATGTCATGAATAGTGGAAGAGGGGTGTGTGACATACTTGGAATAGTTGCGCCCTCCTTGGGAAGCCCGTCTTAGGAAGACATAGGACCATACTTGACTAAGCCCTGTCATAAGCTATGCTCAGCTCTTCCCCTCTGCTTGATCCAACAGTTCATTTGGCTAAGAATTGTCCCTTTTCAAGTCAGGGAGGTCCTAGTTTGCTTAATAGGGTAACTTAAATTGCTTTGGGAATTATTTGACTAAAGGGTTTACTATAAATGTTATCAACTAACTTGACCATAGATAAAGCGAGTTCCCCTTGCCTGACGTTTCGCCTTGGATCGAGAATGTATTTATTTGGCAAAAGGATCTTGTTATGGATTAAGGTGGTATTTGATGAAGGGGTTTCTTGAAGATTCTTCTATGGATGATGAGTAATCTCCTTTGCTTGACTCATTTGGATAAGAAGTGTCTCTCTTATCAAGTCGAGGGGTTCAAATTTGACTGAAAGGTTTCTTATGGATTTATGAAATAGTTTGGCTACTATGGATGAAGGGCGAACTCTATTGCTCAGGTGTTTCCTATGGACAGAGAAGGCCTACCTATTGCTTTGAATAAGGGTAAAATAATTCTGCGACTTGGGCAGAGTAATTCTGCCTCTGTTTCAGTCCTGGGCAAAATTTCTGCCTCTGTTTTAGTCCTGGGCAAAAATAATTCAGCCTCTGCTTCTGTCCTGGGCAAAATAATTCTGCCTCTGCGTCTGTCCTGGTAAAAATAATTCTGCCTCTGCATCTGTCCTGGACAAAATAATTGTGCTTCTGCATCTGTCCTGGGCAAAATTATTCTGCCTCTGCATCTGTCCTGGGCAAAATAATTCAGTGTTGATAACAATACATTTGAATAGTCGTGCATTCTCTTTTGCATTTGTTATTGACCGGCCATTTGGAGGCAACCTGATGGGGCCCCCAGTGAAAAAGAGTGACACTCCTGGACTAAGGGGTCCCCAAAGGATTGACGTAAAGCTAAGAGAACAGCTGTTTGCTTTGGACGAGTCGGATTCAATGGATTGAGAGGGTATTAAATTAGATGATGAGGTATTAATACTGCTCTTAATCTCAAAAAACCAAGGTGGAAATAATTAACTGCTGGGGGCCTCTTATAAATTGAAGGGATGTGCGCTTTTTCTTGGGTTATGCATTTGATGGCGTAGGCCATTTTACTGGTTGTGATAAGTAGCTCAGGCACAAACCAATATTTTGCTTTGAATAAATACTATAAGGTGGACTATCAGGTGAGCCCATACATGAACTAATAAAGTGCAGCTCACGCAGTTACTATGAATGACTCTGTATTTATTCGTATAAAAAAACTGATCAAGACACCAAAAGACAAAGTAAAAAACATCTATTACACAAGACAATGATAGGGACAACCATAGGCTAATAAAGATAGATTATCTAATGAAAGTTAGGTCAGTGGGCTCTCATATTAAGTATACAAAAGTGAATCAAAGTGAAACAATAAAACACAATTGTAATAACCATGATTAAAGTGCCAGTGCTGTGCAATAATATATAGCCAAGAATTGCCTAGTGGAGTACAATATAAAGTGCACGTGCTAAGCAAATTGATTATATCAAAAAACATTTTGATGTTTTTTAATTTGTCTTTTGGTGACTTGATCAGTTTTTTTATTTCCCCCCAATCACATCCAGGGTTGCCAAAATATATAGACAGGCAATATTAACTGGGAATATGAGGAACGGAACCCCCGAAATTCGAAAAAGGGAAGGGGGGGGGGGAAACAAGGGAATTAAATTGACCTTTTTTGTGCTGGCACAAAATTGCCCCCTGGTACTACAAGACAATATTCACCAAAATCAATACAGTACAAATCATATAATTCTGTCAAATACTCACCTGTAGAATTGGAATTATAAGTATACAGTACGTCCTGTTCCAGATAGTTTACTTACACTTGGGTTATCCTCCGCCAGATGGCGCTGCACTGCAGACACATGTAAAACAGGCTCCTCCCGGCCCCTCAAATACCCGAGGACCTCCCACAAATCCCCAGCATTGAAAAGCAGTGAACAAGAAGCCGAAAACTGGTAACTTATAACAATGATAACAATCACCATACAGGGGATCCAGAATAATGCAAAAAACAGGGTGGGGTGGAGCAGGATGTACTGTATACTTATAATACCAATTCTACAGGTGAGTATTTCACAGAATTGTATTATTCTTAGTATACAGTACATCCTGATCCAGATAGATTACTTACACTTGGGACATCCAATAGCAGTGTCCATAAAGTAGGGTGGGTTCCCCAATAAAAAGGTAACAGCAGACAGTTTAAACCACTGCCGCCTGCAAAACCTTGCGGCCAAAAACAGCATCAGCTGAGGCCTTAACATCAACCTTGTAAAACTTTGAAAAGGTATGAACAAAAGACCAAGTAGCGGCCTTGCACACTGGTGCAATAGAAGCCTGGTGCTGAAAAGCCCAAGAGGCACCAATAGCACGAGAAGAAAGAACAATAAAGCAAAGGGAGGATTCTTCCCCTTAGCAGAGTAGGCCTGAATCACAGGCTGACGAATCCACTTGCTGATAGTAGACTTGGCAGGAGCCAAAAACCCTTCCTAGGACCAGAAGGGACCACAAGAAGAGCATCAGTGTTCTTGAAAGGTGCAGTAGCCACCAGATAGTACTTCAGACACCTAACCAGATCCAAAGAGTGCAAAACTCTCTCCTTAGCATTGCTAGGGTTAGGGCACAAAGAAGGAAGAACAATATCCTGATTCAAATGAACGGCAGACACTACCTTTAGGCAGAAATTCAGGTTTGAACGAAACAACACCTTGTCCTGGTGCCTCTCAAAGTAGGGGGGCCGAATGGACAGCACCGCCAACTCAGACACACGCCTGACAGAAGTGATAGCTACCAGAAACACAACCTTGAGCATAAGAATGGCCAAGGCAGCATCCTGCACAGGTTCAAAGGGAGCACCCTGCAAAGCAGGCAAGACCAATTCCAAATCCCAAAAACAGGGACCATAGGTTGTCGTGGGGAACGCACATGAGCAACCCCCTAAAAGCAGTCTTAATCAAGGAATGCTGAACAAAAGACTTCTGAAAGAAGACAGACAGGGTAGAAACCTGACCCTTCAAAGTACTGAGTTAGAGACCGACTCCAACCTATGCAGTAAAACTCCAGATCCCTGGGAACTGAGAACACCCAACAGGGAAGAGACCAAGACTCAACCAGACAATGTAGGTACACCATACCATATAACAGATGGAAGAAGAAGTCATCTTCCTAGCCTTCGCCATGGACTCAACCAACGAGGTAGACAAACCTTTCTCCATCAAGATGGTGATTTCAGCAGTCAGGCCGTCAAGGCCAGAGTTTGTAAATGGGATGGCGTAAGTGGTCCTAAGTGAGCAGATCTGGCACTCCAGGCAGAAAGCACTGATCTACTGCCATCTGCACCACGTCTGCGAACCACACTCTTCTTGGCCACCTGAGGCCACCAGAACCACTGGCACCCCTTTCAGAGCAATCTTGCGCAGAACCCTGCCTAGCAGGGGGAATGTAGAAAGACATACAGAAACTGAATGTCCTGCCATGACATTACTAAAGCATCCATGGGCACGGCCAGAGGATCCTGGGACAGGGAGACAAAGGCCGGGAGCTTGTGATTGTGACGGAACGCAAACAGATCCACATCAGTTTGGCCCCAACGGTGATACAGAGATTGGGACACCCTGTTGCAGAGGGACCCCCCCCCCCCCGGAATGTATACCGCTGAAATGCAAGGAACATTGGCCTCCACCCAGATCAGAATCAGACACTTCCTGGAGGACCCTCTTGCTCCGGGTCCCTCCCTGATGATTGATGTAGACAACTGCCATCAGAGTGACCATGCGCCCCTGAGCAGGCAGGCCCTGAAATGAGTAGTCAAACGAGTCAGAACTAACCTGATCGCTCACAACTTCAAGACATTGATAGGTGAATAGGCCTCCTAAGGGCCGCACCTCCCCTGGAACCGCAGGGACCTCCAGAAGAAACCCCCCCCCCCCAACCTGATAGACTGGCATCCGTGGTGACCGTCTCCCAGGAAGGAGCAAGAAGGTTCCGCCCCCCAATAGGTTCCTTGAGTCCATCCACTGCTCCTCATTGGGGGGGGGGGGGGGAGATACCCAGACCCTGTGCAGGGATGCTGGGTCCTTGTCCCATACAGACAATAGGAGAAGTTGCAGAAACCCCAAGAGGGACTGAGCACAATGGGCCGCTTCGAAGCGCGCCACCATCAGGCCCACTAGCTGCATCCCCTGCCTGGTGAAGGGACGGGGACAGCTAGGAGGAACTGAACTTGTGCAAGCAGATTGTCCACCTTCTTCTGAGGAAGGAATATCCTTGCCTGAATTGTGTCCAGATTCATTCCTAGGAATGAAGTTACCAAGGAAGGGGACAGTGAGGACTTGGAGTGTCTGATCACCCATCCAGATGACTCAGGATGGACACCACCAGCTGAGTATCCAACTTTGCCAGATGTAAAGGCTGGGAAGTGATGAGGACGTCCAGGTAGTGCAGCACGCGGACGCCCCTTGGCCTCATCAGAGACATCAACCCCGCCAGCACCTTGGTGAGCACTCTGGGAGCTGAAGAGAGGCCAGATGGCAAGGCCACAAATTGGCAGTGTTGATCTTCCAACGTGGATCTAAGGAATCTTGTTGTCCTGAAAACACAAGGATGTGAAAGTAAGCATCTTTGATATCCACAAACGGCATGAAGCCCCCGGGTCGCAAGGAGCAGATGGCCGAGCGCAGAGTTTCCATGAGGAAAGCGCCTGTACTTGACAATTTGCTGAAGATCAGTACATCCAGAATGGGCCAGACTGACCCATCTTTTTTGGGAACTGTGAAAAGGTTGGTGTAGGGTCCCTTGCCTCTGTCTGTTAAGGGAAATCTCCAAATGACCCCCAGACCCAGCAGACCTTGCACGGCCTGCACCAGCACCTGAGCAGAAGCAGGGACCAGGAGTGGGAGGGCGCACAGCAAACACCATCTTGTAGCCGGAGGACACTACCTCCTAAATCCACCGGTCTGAGGCGTGATGCCTCCAGACTTAAGCAAGGTGCTGCAGCCGTCCCCTCACCCAGGGCGCCCCATCATGCTTGAGGGGACTTGGGAGAGGATTTGGGCATAGCCCCCCCAGAGGAGCCAGGGTGTTGTCTTCTGCTCCTGGGACATGGAGCTGCGCGAGCCCCCGCGAAGGACGCCCCTGGTTCCTGTTTAACACCATGGTGGGGGGTGGAAGGGGGGCCCTGGCCCCGAAAGGCCCGAGACAGCCGTCTGCGCTGTGGTAACTTACCTCTCTTACCAAACAGGTCTAGGCGGGCCCCAAACAGACGTAGCCCCTTAAAGGGGAGCCCAGCAAGGGCCTTCTTCGCAGCATTGTCAGCACCCCACTGTCGCAGCCAGACCAAGCGACATATAGCCACCACAAGGGCAGAAGTTCTTGCACACATTCTAATGCTGTGATCCAATGCTAATAGGATACATTTTACAAATACATCACAACTGGAGAGTGCATTAAACACATCCCAAGGGAGATCATCAGGGGCACGATCAAGCATTTTTTCTGATGAGGGTTCTAGCGGCCACAGCAGTAATGGCAGAGGCACAGACTGGGTGCAGCGCCGTCCCCGCACATGCAAAGGCATGGGAGGCCAGCAGGTCAATGCGCCGGTCCTCAGCATCCCAACGGGTAGTATAATCAGGGGGATGCAAGAAAGGGGTGTTAGATAGCCCTATGATCGGGACATCCACCTCGGGGGGGGGGGGGGGGATGACCAACATTTAACCATCTCAGGGGGAAAAGGATACTTCCTATCCCAATCCCCTGGAACCCCGGGAAGTTTACTGGGGCACTCCCATTCCTTGAGCACAAGGGTATGGAAATGTGCGTGCTCTAGAAATTCCAAACGTGATGTTGCTGTATAGCCTCACCAGGGAGAGAGATAGACAGAACCTCAAAGATCTGGATCAATAATCTGTCAGTGTCATCCTGGGCCCAGGGGTCAGGGCCAGAGTCTTCATGACCCTTTGGTCTCTCATCAGATGAGCCTGAGTCCGAAAAGAGCTCTCCTTCATCAGAAGGGGTATAGCCACACAGATTCATAAACTCCTCAGTTCCCATAGGGAAAACAGTAACATTAGGCGTCAAGTGCCGCTTCTTACCAGGGCCCTTACGCGCTAAAGACCTCGCAATAATCTGTTCAGCCGTAGGCAGTCTAGGAGGCAAATCAGGCTGAGAATCCCCACTTGTGTGCGACTCAGCAGGAGTGAGATTTAAGCCTGGGAGAGTAGGTGAAGTGAAACGAGGTGCAGCCACTGACAGGCCAGATTGCAAAGCCAGCGCTTGCTCAGCACAGGGTACGCAGACCCATGCCTTGTCAGCATCAGCATGAGGTTGTCCACACGCTATACACAGCCGGTCTTGTCCCAAAGGGACTCCGGTCACATTATCCTTAGATGCCTCCATATGGTGATTATCAGGCACAATATGCCAGTAGGGATTGACGCTGTAAAGCAACCCTGGATGCCCCAATGACCCGCTAGGGAGTGGGAGTAAATTTACAAGGCCCACTATCAATTACACCGGGCCGGGATAAGCCAATGGATTCACCCTCTGAAAGACACAATGAGAAGAAGGGTGTCAGAACCGAAACACACTACAGTGAATTATAAAGCCGCCCACAAGGGCACTTACGGACCACTGTAAGTAAGAACGTCACACGCACGCGCGACCAGACAATATGGCGCCAAGTACCTCGAAGGGCGGGCCAGAGCGAGTCGTGACGCGGGGCGCGCCATGCCAGGCCCCGCCCCCCCGAAGAGCGCGAAGTCCAACAGACAAGAAGCCAATGAGGACGCAGAAGCATTTGAGGTAACGCCACCACCTGGCGCGGAACATCCAAATGAAGGAAAAGGCGCGCGGCGGCGGCATTTACAGTGTAAAAAGACAAGTCAGCGCGGTGGTTGCTACCACATATACCAGTCCAAGCAGACATTAAAAAGAGGGCCATAAGCGTGTAATCACAATACACTGACATCCACACCCCCCCCTTCTTTTCCTCCCGAGGGCTACGGGGAGAATGAGGGAGGATGGCGGCCCTTTATACAGGGCCCACTGCTACCGGGGCATGGGACAATAATGCGGGAGGGGCATCCCATAAAGGCTCACCATCAGCCTATACCGCCTACCCTTTGGTGGGGGACTGCGGTGGAGCAGCGCTCCTTAAGCACACATGGTGCTGCCTACCTTCACCCGACCAGCGCAGCCCAGGCTGGGAGGCACATCACATCAAGGACGGGTGGGAATAGTTCAACAGGGCCGCAGGCTTTAATAGGCCCGCTCACCTGCGACAGAGTGATAATTTCATGTCTTCGCAGTAAGAACTGCAGAGAAATCTGGGGATTTGTGGGAGGTCCCCGGGTATTTGAGGGGCCGGGAGGAGCCTGTTTTACATGTCTCTGCAGTGCAGCGCCATCTGGCAGAGGATAACTCAAGTGTAAGTAATTATCTGGAGCAGGACGTACTGTATACTAAGAATAATTTTATTGTAATTTTATTTGTACTGTATTGATTTTAGATTAGGGGAGAAATACAGTTGTTTTTACTTTTGTCTTGTCTTGTATGACTGATTGTGTTACGTGTATTCATTCTGTATGTTTAATAAATTGAGATCTTTTTTGTATTGATATTGTTCTTTGGTGCTCTTTTTTGGGGTGATTGCGGGTAGGGCACCCGCAGTCCCTCTTGTGAAAGTGGTTATAGAGCTTAAGTGTAGCACATTAGATTTATTAGGTGGTGCCCCTCCATTTGTGGCATTGTGGTTTTTGCAGTGGTGCAGACCCATTCAATTATATTGCTCTGAATAGGCGCCTACCTGTTGCTGCATTCATACTTGAAAACTATACTGTATATATATTGCCTAAGAGTGTTTATGGAACAGGGAGCCATTTAGCTAGACTGAGGAAGCATATTATGGAATCAGGGGTCCAAGGCAGCCGCCAGGTAGGGGAGGGACACAAAGTACAAATCCAGTCTTGCTCCGTAAACTCTGGCGGTGGCAGCTCACAGTCTTAGAAGCAGTAATAGTAAACAGGGACATGTCACAGCCCTGGCCCGGCTTACTGTACCATCAGCCTCTACTAACAAGATGCCATAAACAGCAGCGGAGATGAAGTTCACTCTTCCTGCTTAATTTGACGAGCCCCCGGCGCCCTCCGCGCGGCATAGACGGAGAAATTGACTGCCTGCTCGCCCGCCGAGGGAGTCATTCCCTTTTTTCCCCCCTGTTTTAAGTAGCTGATAATGTGGCCTTTCTAATGCGGTGCTCTCTGCTCCCTGGCATTTCAACAAAAGCACACAGCCGTCTCCCCATTGCAAGCGGGTTAAGCAATGTGACAGGTGGCTGCGTTTTTTTGATGGAGCAGCCAATTAGAGACGGCTAGAGGACTCTGGGTAAACAATGCTGACTGTCTGGCAGGTAGAGAGAAGCCGGTGTGGCCAGAGGTTAGGTGGCACATCGCTGCCGGCGCACAGTTTATTCTCGGCAGCCAGCCCAGATGCCGGTGACACGGGTCAGATGTTTCGTTCAGATCTCGACAGGCGCGCTTCACGTATCTTCTCCTCCAATAAACGGAGCACAGAAAACCTGAGGCCGTGTAGCTGCTTAAAGGGAAACTAGAGGGCTTTTTTTAAACTTTAAAAGCATTTACGTATTACATACAATGCAAAGCATGCTGGGGTTCTTAATGAGAGGAGATTTAAGGTCATGGCCTTGTCGAATTACATCTGCCTCTCCGGGGCGACGTAAACTCATAGTATTATTGTGGATTTTCTACCCCGGGGCCAAATGCATCTCCCGGTAAGACAATGTGACATGTTACATGGCTAGAAATGTACGACATTGGTTGAAAGAGCATGACCAAGGCTTCCAAGTACTGTGCCCCCCTAAATCCCAAGACTTGAAGACAATTAAGCATCTGTGTGACCACCTCCATTATTGTGTTAGTTCTATGGATCCTACCCCACCCTTCAGCAGCTGTGGATGGCACTGCAGTCCCCACAGCGCCATGTACCTGCAACAACCTACCAGAAACTTATTTGCAATGGTTGGAAGAGCATGACCAAGGCTTACAAGTACTGCTGTGGCTCCCTAAATCACAAGACTTTAACCCAATTGAGCATCTGTGCGAATACCTCTATCGTGGGGTTTGCTCTATGGATCCTACCCCACCCTTCAGCATCTGTGGGTGGCACTGCAAGCCCCACGACGCCGTAGGTACCTGCAACAACCTACCAGGAGCAATGGTTGGAAGAGCATGAACAAGGCTTATAAGTACCAATAAGGCTCCCTAAATCATAAGACTTAAACCCAATTGAGCATCTGTGCGACCACCTCTATCATTGGGTTCGCTCTATGGATCATATCAACTGTGTGTGGCACTGCAGTCACCATGGCACCAAATACCTGAAACAACCTACCAGGACTATTGAGTCACTCCCAACCTGACTAAATGCAGTCTGTGCTGCACACAGCGATTACTCGAGATATTAGTGCGACTGTATACTTGTGCAGTAAACAATTTCGGGGGGAGATCTATGGCTTTAGATTCACATCACCATACCACCCCTTGCTGCCTGACACAGTTTTGACAGCGTGGCCAGGGAAGTCCTGCAGGAGTTAAAGCCTCCTCTGGAGCGATTAGAATCTGTACAGTAACTAGGTTCATTTAGGGCTCTTTTTGCTCAGCCCAGACACCACCTCTCACTAATTGTGACTTGAATCACAAATTACGCAAAGGATGTAAAAAAAAAAATCTTCAAACAGAGTGAACAAAGAGCGGCGAGGAATGCAAGCGCAAGATAAAGATTAAAGCCCCGGGCCGACTGGATGCACTCGGCTTTGTAGGGCACACAGATGCTGCACGAACATAAAGGCACTTATACTTGTAAGGCCTATCCAAACCTATTCCAGACCTAATTAGCAGCACTGTAATCAGCGGCTCATAAGGCACCGATGTGGGCGATAGCCAGGCAAAGTGCATCTTTAGAGAAGAGTTCGCAATGGCAGCTACCCAGATTTTTTTTTTCTGTGATGGGGTCATTTAAATTTGTAGCGTGGCACCAATATGAAAAAGAATAAAGCTGTGTCCTCCAACAACGGTTCAGGCCTAGTGGATCTCAACACAGAAGAAAAATACCGTTTTGCGAGTACTCACCTTTAAAACGGATATTATAAGTGTGACATACACTCCGCTTCAACTCTTCATGACATTTGGGTTATTCTCCAGTAGAGGGAGAACTTCTGCAGAGATGAATGCAAAAAAGGAGATCCTCCCAGTCCATAAATACCTGGGACCTCCCACCAATTCCCCAGTGTAAGATAGCAGTAAGGGGACCAGGAAGAACCAAACATAACAATACTAACAACCAAGAAACAATGGTTCACCATATAAAGGATTCGGAATACCAAAAAAGTTGGGTGAAGCGGAGTGTATGTCACACTTATAATAGTACTCCCAAAACGGTATTATTCCAAGTGTGACATACACTCCGCTTCAACTCTTCATGACATTTGGGACATCCAATAGCAGTGTCCGTCATGGGTGGGAACCATAAACAGTAAAGAATGCACCAACTTAAACCACTGCAGCTTGCAGAACCTTGCGGACAAAAACGTCATCCGCTGAAGCCCGCACATCAACCTTGTAAAACTTGGAAAAAGTATGAACGGAAGACCAGGTAGCAGCCTTACAAACTTGTTCAACAGAAGCCTGGTGCTGAAAAGCCCAGGACGCACCAACAGCACGAGTAGAATGCGCAGTGACCCTAAAAAGGGGGAGTCCTCCCCTTAGCCGAATAGGCCCCAACAATGGCCTGACGAATCCATTTGCTAATGGTAGACTTGGCGGGCGCCAAACCTTTCCTGGGCCCGTAGGGCACCACGAAAAAGACATCCGTCTTGCGGAAAGAAGAAGTAGTCACCAAATAGTACTTAACACATCGAACCACATCCAAATTGTGCAAAACCCTCTCCTTGTCATTGCTAGACTTGTCCTAGACTAGGACACAAGGAAGGGAGAACAATATCCTGATTGAGATGGAAAGCAGAAACCACCTTAGGAAGGAAATCTGGCTTAAAGCGAAATATCACCTTGTCCTGGTGTCATTCAAAGTAAGGGGCCTGAATCGACAGAGCCGCCAACTGAGAGACACGGTGAACAGAGGTAATAGCCACCAAGAAGGCAACCTTCTGAGTGAAAACAGAAAGAGCAATATCCTGTAACGGCTCAAAAGGAGGACCCTGGAGAGCAGAAAGAACCAAATTAAAATCCCAAACAGGAACCATAGCCTTCCGAGGGGGTTGAACATGAGTGACCCCCTGGAAAAAAGTCTTAACCAGCGGGTGTAAAGCAAAAGATCTTTGGAAGAAAACAGACAAAGCAGAGACCTGCCCTTTCAAGGTACTAAGCTGGAACCCAAGATCCAGACCGCGCTGAAGAAACTCCAAAATCCTAGGGATCGAAAACACCCTGCAAGGCCAGGCCCTAGCCTCACACCAGTCAATATAGGACCGCCAAGTCCTATAGTAAATGCCAGAAGAGGACCGCTTCCTAGCTCTAATCAAGGTCTGAACAACAGCCTCAGACAAACCTTCCTCCTTTAGAATGAAGGTTTCAGCAGCCAAGCCGTCAAAGCCAGCATTTGTAAATTGGGGTAAAGTAGTTGACCCTGAGATATCAAATCCAGAAACATGGGCAGCCGGTACTGAACTACCGCCAGCTGTACAACGTCAGCATACCAAACCCGTCCTGTCACCTTAGGGCCACCAGAATTGCTGGTGCACCTTCCAGAACTACCTTGCCCACCCTGGAGAAGAAAGGAACAGGAACCCCAGATCCTTCCAGGCAAGGGACAAGGCATCCACTGCCAGGGCTAGAGGATCTTGAGATAAAGACACAAAGGATGGGAGATTGTGATTGTGCCGTGAGGCAAAGAGATCCACCTCCAGAGTCCCCCCACTTGTGACAAAGGGACCGAACAAAACTCCGAGATTGAGAGACCACTCCCCTCGGCGAGAGAACCCCCTGCTCAGGGAATCCGCCTCCGTGTTCTCCACTCCCGGAATGTAGCCTGCCGAAATGCAAGTAACATTGCTCCCTGCCCAAGTCAGGATAAGAGAGGATAAGAGAGGATAAGAGAGACTTCCCTGAGGGCACTCCTTGGTGATTAATGTAGGAAAGGATCTGCCCCTCATCAGGTTGCTCGACTCCAGCCACCACCGAAATGACTGCTGAACCCTGGGAGACATCCTGAAAAGTTGATCCAAGGACTATGGACATCTGTCCTAATGCGTCAATAGGTGAAGTTGGAGAGATCTCATGTGAAACTGAGCAAACGGGACTGCCTCGAAGGAAGCAACCATCAATCCCACCAGTTTCATCCCCAGATGGATAGAGGGGCAAGGATCGGCCAGAAGAAGGCGGATCAGATCCTGAACCCCCTGCACCTTGGGCTGAGGTAGAAACACTCCGGCTTGAATGGTATCCAGATCCATGCCCAGGAATGAAAACTTCCTTGACAGAGAGAGAGAGTCGACACCACCTTGTGGGTGTCCAGCTCCGCCTGACGGAGGGAAGGAGCTGAAATCAGTAGGCCGTCCAGATACGGCACAATGCGAATGCCCACCAGAACCTTGGTGAAGACCCTCGGCGCTGAGGTCAACCCGAAGGGAAGGGCTACAAAACTGAAAAAAATTGATTGTACACCGCGCACCTAAAGAATCTCTGATGCGCTGGAAAAATTGAAACATGCCGATACGCATCCTTGATGTCTATGGATGTCATAAAGTCCCCTTGACGAAGGGAATTGATGGCCGAGCGCAGAGAGTGCAGAGACGCCGTGCGGAACATCTTGGTTCTGATGAACCAGTTGAGGATCTTCAGGACCAGAATGGGTCTTATGAAACCATCCTTTTTGGGAACCGTGAAAAGATTGGAATAGTAACCCCTGCCTCTCTCTCGTGTCCAGAAGATTCTTTTTTTTTTTTAACTGCTAACAGGAGCCCCTGTACAGCCTGAGGGTCCGAGGGCACCCGAGACATTAAAAATCTTGGAGGAGGCCAGTACTGGAACTCCAGTTTGTACCTGGACAAGACCACTTCCAGAATCCATCTGTCTGTGACCGCCCGGGCCCAGACCTGGAAGAAGAGTCGCAGCAGTCCCCCCACTCGTACGGGTGAGGGCGCCCCTTCATTGTTGACCTGGTTTAACAGCGGACTTGAGCTTGGAACCCCAGGCAGAAGCGGGACGGGCCCGACCTCTGCCTCTGTTCCAGGAAGAACCTCTGCCCCCAGAGTAGGCAACATCTCTGACAGCTCTGACACCACGAAAGGACAGGATTTTTATCTGCTGTATTTAGCCATTAGGAGCGGATTATCATGTATCTACTACATATGGGCTGTTTACAATTTTTTTAAACTTCATCATTAAAAGCTAATTTTTATATTACGTTTGGATGGACAACATACTGGACTGTACCACGAAAGGAAGGGTTGAAGGAGCTCGCCCCCCCGAAAGGACCGACGCTGCTTCTAACGCTGAGGTAACTTACCTCCCTTAGCAACCGCATCCAACTTATCTCCAAACAGCCGCGTACCCAAGAAGGGGAGGGCTGTGAGCGATTTCTTGGCCGCAAAGTCCACCGCCCACTGGCGAAGCCAGACTGATCGGCGCATGGCTACCAAGAATGCCGAAGTTCTCCTACACATGACAATAGTGTCCTCCATAGCGGTCAATACAAATTCCATGAATTTGCACCTCTTAAGGTTAGTGAACTCGGCGCTGGCCGGGTCAAATTGGGCGTCAAGTAACAAGTCCCTAACCAAAGACCTAGTAGCCACCATAGCAAGTGCAGATGCACAATATCCTGCGGAGCCTCCAAATGGTGATTTTTTAGATAGTCGCAAGACCTAGGGAATTATGCTAGTAAGCAACCCCGGGATGCCCCTTTAAAGTCCCTGTGGGAGGATTTTGAAAAAAGTGTAAACTTTTAATGCTAGGGATTCCTAGGAAAGACATGAATGAAGAGGACCCCATAAGCACAAGTACACACACACACACACACCCACACACAATTAAACATATGTGGCAGGATCAATGTCATAAAATGAATATATTAAAACATATAGATATTGAAATATATAAAGGTATGCATAGGTACACCTAGGCAGGCAGCGCTGGCAAAATAACCGTGGTGCCGGAGGACGGCAGACGCAGCCCCAAGAGAGTCTTCCATAAGGAAGCATGAAGTAAAACACCAACACAGACACTCGAAATGGAAAATAAAAAACACACACAACATGCATACAATTAAAGACCCCCCTCCCCCCCCCCCGACGGGTAATAGAGGGACCTGGAAGGGGGGAGATCCCGCACCGTACGGTGCACAAGGGAAGAAGGGACAGGGCATCCCCAACCGGGATCACGAACCCGGATTCCGCCTACCACATGAGGTCTCACGTGGGAGCATAGGCTCCCTATCACACCTAAAGAGGTGTATCCTACCCTCACCAGGACCTGCAGCCAAGGCTGAGAGGCTCATACAGTACTAGGAAACAAAGGTCAGTCAGAAATAGGTACAAAATGGAGAAGCGGATGCTGACAAAAAGTCCCAATCAGCAGCTTTACACCGTGCATTAGTAGGTGCCACCATGAAGCACTGATTGGATGAGTACCTGCACATGCGCCGTGGTAACGGTGGAAAGGTGAGTGATCAGGGGGTGGGGGTTCACACAGGGGGGCATCGTACATCGGGACACCCCAGGTGCAGTGAGTATGGTGGTTGTGAAACGGCCCCACAGCCAGACAGGGTCTTGAAGGGCTGTATCAAGGGACCGCACAGCATGATCTTGGGATGTCAGCGGTGGCCACAAAGATAGTACACTATAGTTTCCTATCTGAAGCCCTATCTGGTTATGGGAGCATCTGTCCTCCAGGAGCCGTCATTAGGTCGCAAAGATTTCCTACCTTCTCCCACAGGAAAACATGGAAATGGTGTTGCAAGCATTAACATCAGGGTGAATGTCAATCTCGTAAGTGCACTTGGGCTCAAGGCCCTTATTTAAAGATTGCACCAGCCTCATTCCAATGTTGGTTAGTCAGCTTGCTTTCTGAACCCAGCTTTGATCGACCAAAACCCAGCTGGATTGGCCCAGAAGTCTATAAGATTCTTGGACTGATCGATTCCCTCCCCCCGGGGCATCCAAAATCGGGATGCCCCACTGTGTGAAGCTCCCCCAGGTCGCTCCATTCACGGCCCCACGGCGTGCCAGGCATTTGTGAATGGCTGGCGCGGGCACGCTCCCTGTTAGAGGGAAGCGAAGGATGCGGCCGTCAGAACCTCTGCTCATAGACGTGCCGTGGGACCGGGAGAAGGTGCGCTCGTCTCGACGTCCTGGGGGGTTTCACACAGCGGGGCACACCCTAAGAAAGGACCAAAACCAATGATAGTCAAAAGCCTGGGTTTTGGTCCACTTTAAGACTTGCTATCTGCTTTGACCCTCAGCTGCTGTTCCGACCTTTTGCTTCCCTGCCCACCGCTTCTGCCTCATCCGTTCTGTGGTCTTTGTCTAGGAGAGCTTCCGACCTTCCCGGCATGACCCTGATTGTACCTGCTAGGGATGAGCGAATCGATCCGGACGAACCCGAATTAGTTTCGAATTTCAGGAAAAATGTGATTCTGAACAAATCTGAATTTGCCCGCGATTCGATCGATCGAAGTTATCCTTTAAACTCTATTTATTTCAATTACAGGCATTCTAAAATGGTGGAAGCACATGTCTGGACATATTTCCTGGGGCAAGGTATCATGGGAAAGTCACATGCAGCCTATCAGCAGCCAGGAAGCCCGGTGACGTCACCGTGCTATATAAACCGGCAGCCATTTTCCTTCTGCGCAGTTCAGCATTGTATTGCGGCCAGAGCAGAGCTGGTTACAGACAGGGACAGAGTTAGAGATAGGTAGGGAGAGTCAGAGAGACCGACAGAGAGGTAGACAGAGCCAGGGAAAGATATTGAAAGATAGGGAAAAACGGAACGATCCAGCCAGGGACAGCATTGAAGTGACAGGGATTTTTTTTTTTTATTATTTTCATTAGCCAGATCAGTTTTCAATTCAATTTCAGTTCTTTGTGCTGTAAACCTGCCTTGCCACTGTGCATCCCATCTATGCAGTGGCATATTTAACCCTGTTACACCCAAGCATTTCTCATAACTGGATTAGTTTTAATATTTTTTTGTCTGGTTTAAATACACCAGCCCACATGGGCATCCCAAACCAGCACGTCACCCTGTTATACTAAATAAGCGTTGTTCAGCCTCATTTTAATTAAGCTATTGCATTTTGAATTGGGTTTTGTCTGCTTTAAATACAACAGCCCACACGGGCATCCCAAACCAGCACATGTCACCCTATCTGTTATACTAAATAAGCATTATTCAGCCTCATTTTAATTAAGCTATTGCATTTTGAATTGGGTTTTGTCTGGTTTAAATACACCAGCCCACATGGGCATCCCAAACCAGCACATGTCACCCTGTTATACTAAATAAGCATTGTTCAGCCTCATTTTAATTAAGCTATTGCATTTTGAATTGGTTTTTGTCCTGCTGCCAAAACACAAGGCCGCAGGGTATCCCAAACCTGCACGTAGCACCCTGTTATACTAAATACCCTTGTTCATCCTCCGCTTAATCAAGCTATTGCATTTTGAATTGTTTTTTGTCCTGCTGCCAAAACACTAGGTCGCAGGGTATCCCAAACCTGCACGTAGCACCCTGTTATACTAAATACCCTTGTTCATCCTCAGCTTAATCAAGCTATTGCATTTTGAATTGGTTTTTGTCCTACTGTCAAAACACCAGGCTGCAGGGTATCCCAAACCTGCACGTTGCACCCTATCTGTTATACTAAATAAGCTTGTTCAGCCTCAGCTTTATTAAGCTATTGCATTTTGAATTGGTTTTTGTCCTGCTTTTAAAAAAAACACCAGGCCGCAGGGTATCCCAAACCTGCACATAGCACCCTGTTATACTAAATACCCTTGTTCATCCTCAGCTTAATCAAGCTATTGCATTTTGAATTGGTTTTTGTCCTGCTGCCAAAACACTAGGCCGCAGGGTATCCCAGACCTGCATGTAGCACCCTATCTGTTATACTAAATAAGCGTTGTTCAGCCTCATTTTAATTAAGCTATTGCATTTTGAATTGGGTTTTGTCTGCTTTAAATACAACAGCCCACACGGGCATCCCAAACCAGCACATGTCACCCTATCTGTTATACTAAATAAGCATTGTTCAGCCTCATTTTAATTAAGCTATTGCATTTTGAATTGGGTTTTGTCTGCTTTAAATACAACAGCCCACACGGGCATCCCAAACCAGCACATGTCACCCTATCTGTTATACTAAATAAGCATTATTCAGCCTCATTTTAATTAAGCTATTGCATTTTGAATTGGGTTTTGTCTGGTTTAAATACACCAGCCCACATGGGCATCCCAAACCAGCACATGTCACCCTGTTATACTAAATAAGCATTGTTCAGCCTCATTTTAATTAAGCTATTGCATTTTGAATTGGTTTTTGTCCTGCTGCCAAAACACAAGGCCGCAGGGTATCCCAAACCTGCACGTAGCACCCTGTTATACTAAATACCCTTGTTCATCCTCCGCTTAATCAAGCTATTGCATTTTGAATTGGTTTTTGTCCTGCTGCCAAAACACTAGGTCGCAGGGTATCCCAAACCTGCACGTAGCACCCTGTTATACTAAATACCCTTGTTCATCCTCAGCTTAATCAAGCTATTGCATTTTGAATTGGTTTTTGTCCTACTGTCAAAACACCAGGCTGCAGGGTATCCCAAACCTGCACGTTGCACCCTATCTGTTATACTAAATAAGCTTGTTCAGCCTCAGCTTTATTAAGCTATTGCATTTTGAATTGGTTTTTGTCCTGCTTTTAAAAAAAACACCAGGCCGCAGGGTATCCCAAACCTGCACATAGCACCCTGTTATACTAAATACCCTTGTTCATCCTCAGCTTAATCAAGCTATTGCATTTTGAATTGGTTTTTGTCCTGCTGCCAAAACACTAGGCCGCAGGGTATCCCAGACCTGCATGTAGCACCCTATCTGTTATACTAAATAAGCGTTGTTCAGCCTCATTTTAATTAAGCTATTGCATTTTGAATTGGGTTTTGTCTGCTTTAAATACACCAGCCCACATGGGCATCCCAAACTAGCACATGTCACCCTGTTATACTAAATAAGCGTTGTTCAGCCTCATTTTAATTAAGCTATTGCATTTTGAATTGGGTTTTGTCTGGTTTAAATACACCAGCCCACATGGGCATCCCAAACCAGCACGTCACCCTATCGGTTATACTAAATAAGCGTTGTTTAGCCTCATTTTAATTAAGCTATTG
This sequence comes from Gastrophryne carolinensis, assembly GCA_027917425.1. NCBI lineage: Eukaryota > Metazoa > Chordata > Amphibia > Anura > Microhylidae > Gastrophryne > Gastrophryne carolinensis. The sequence continues at coordinate 636,379,146 of CM051234.1, forward strand.
CATTTTGATTTGGGCTTTGTCTGTCTGCTTTAAATGCAACAGCCCACATGGGCATCACAAACCAGCACATGTCACCCTGTTATACTAAATAAGCATTGTTCAGCCTCATTTTAATTAAGCTATTGCATTTTGAATTGGGTTTTGTCCTGCTGCCAAAACACTAGGCCGCAGGGTATCCCAAACCTGCATGTAGCACCCTGTTATACTAAATACCCTTGTTCTTCCTCAGCTTAATCAAGCTATTGCATTCTGAATTGGTTTTTGTCCTGCTGCCAAAACACTAGGCCGCAGGGTATCCCAAACCTGCATGTTGCACCCTGTTATACTAAATAAGCTTGTTCAGCCTCAGCTTTATTAAGCTATTGCATTTTGAATTGGTTTTTGTCCTGCTGTCAAAACACCAGGCGCAGGGTATGACAAACCTGCACGTTGCACCCCGTTATACTAAATACGCTTGTTCAACCTCAGCTTAATCAAGCTATTACATTTTGAATTGGTTTTTGGTCTGCTACCAAAACACTAGGCCGCAGGATATCCCAAACCTGCACATAGCACCCTATCTGTTATACTAAATACGCTTGTTCATCCTCAGCTTAATCAAGTTATCGCATTTTGAATTGATTTTTGTCCTGCTGCCAAAACACTAGGCCACAGGGTATCCCAAACCTGCACATAGCACCCTGTTATACTAAATACCCTTGTTCATCCTCAGCTTAATCAAGCTATTGCATTTTGAATTGGTTTTTGTCCTGCTGCCAAAACACTAGGCCGCAGGGTATCCCAGACCTGCATGTAGCACCCTATCTGTTATACTAAATAAGCATTGTTCAGCCTCATTTTAATTAAGCTATTGCATTTTGAATTGGGTTTTGTCTGCTTTAAATACACCAGCCCACAAGGGCATCCCAAACTAGCACATGTCACCCTGTTATACTAAATAAGCGTTGTTCAGCCTCATTTTAATTAAGCTATTGCATTTTGAATTGTTTTTTGTCCTGCTGCCAAAACACTAGGCCGCAGGATATCCCAAACCTGCACATAGCACCCTATCTGTTATACTAAATACGCTTGTTCATCCTCAGCTTAATCAAGTTATCGCATTTTGAATTGATTTTTGTCCTGCTACCAAAACACTAGGCCGCAGGATATCCCAAACCTGCACGTAGCACCCTGTTATACTAAATACGCTTGTTCATCCTCAGCTTAATCAAGTTATCGCATTTTGAATTGATTTTTGTCCTGCTGCCAAAACACTAGGCCACAGGGTATCCCAAACCTGCACGTAGCACCCTGTTATACTAAATACCCTTGTTCATCCTCAGCTTAATCAAGCTATTGCATTTTGAATAGTTTTTTGTCCTGCTGTAAAAACACCAGGCCGCAGGGTATCCCAAACCTGCACATTGCACCCTGTTATACTAAATAAGCTTGTTCGGCCTCAGCTTTATTAAGCTATTGCATTTTGAATTGGTTTTTGTCCTCCTGTCAAAACACCAGGCCGCAGGGTATCGCAAACCACCACGTTGCACCCTGTTATACTAAATAAGCTTGTTCAGCCTCAGCTTTATTAAGCTATTGCATTTTGAATTGGTTTTTGTCCTGCTGTCAAAACATCAGGCTGCAGGGTATCCCATATTGCCAATTTTCATAGTATCTGGTGCAGAGAAGCAGTTCCTTACTTTATTTAGCTTCTGTTTTTTAAAGTAAACACGTTTTTTAAAGTACCTATTGCGCATTTCAAATACATAAAAATGTCAGGCAGACAAGTGGCAGGATGTTCAAAGAGGAGTGGCAGAGGTCGCAGCAGACTAGGGGTGAGTGGCAGCAGGAGTCACGGTGAGAGACCGATCTGCCAGTATTTGCTAGCGGTCGTGTCTCCACCAGTAACGCATCTGCCGTGGTAGATTGGTTAACGCGGTCATTCACATCATCACAAGTTGCATCTGAAACCCCCAGTCTAGGGTCGGTAGGTTCCTCTGACACAACCCTGAGTTGCCATGCCCGTGAGCAGTCCCTGTCCTCCCATTGCCTCTGTCCTACGCCGTTCCCTCCCCCAGCGACATATCCTATGCTTTGGGTTCAGCTCCACTCTTTAGTGAGGAGGACGATCAGATAGAGGACAGTCAGCAGCTACTGCCCAGCCAAGAAATGGAGGTGGCTTCTTTAGCTAGGCAGACAAATAGTGATGTGGAGAGTGTCGTGGGTGTTGCGAGAGTTCCAGCTCCTGCGCCAGACACTGTTGAGGAAACCGAGAACATCAGTGACGTGCAGCCACAACTCGGTGATGAGGATGATGATGAAGCCGATCGCACTTGGGAGCCGGGTGATGAAGGGGCTTCATCGTCATCATCAGGAGAAGAGGGGTGCAGGTTGCCCCGGAGTCAGCAGCTCAGGCAGCAAGGTGTTAGCAGCATGGTTGGCAGTCAGCATGGGGGCACAATTGTAAAGCCTGGAGCCGGCCGGGGCCGGGGTAGAGCACCTGCTGTGCGGCAGGCTAACTTATCAGGAGGTAGTGGAGCAGGGGTTCCTGGAGTTGGCGACAGTAGCAATGAATCAGTGAGGCCTGTTGGTGGGAAAAGTAGCTACTCGGCAGTGTGGCAGTTTTTCCTGAAGCATCCACAGGAGGGTAACATGACCACATGCAAGATATGTAGGCAGAAGGTGAAGCGTGGCCAGGGCCCAAATGTTGGCACCACGGCCCTGCGTCAACATAGGATGCGTCACCATAAAGCGGCCTGGGAGAACCGAGGCTCCGAAGAGGTGGTGCAGCCTGCTTCCTCACCAGATGGCACGCCGCTCCCAATTTCTGCCAGCCAAGGCTCCAGCACCTCAGCCGAAGGCAGCTGTGCATCATACCCATCCTCTGTCGCTCCTGCTCCTCCAAGTCATGCATCCCGCCAGCAATCCATCAGTGAAGCCATGTCCAAGAGACAGCAGTATGCGCCCACTCATCCTACGGCGCAGAAGCTGAATGTGCTCCTGTCCAAGTTGCTGGTGCCGCAGTCGCTCCCTTTTCAGGTGGTGGACTCTGCACCTTTCAGAGAACTGATGGCTTGTGCCGAGCCGAGGTGGAGAGTCCCAAGTCGTCATTTCTTTGCCAAGAAGGCAGTACCAGCGCAGCACACTTTTGTTGAACAGAAGGTGGCCAGTCCTTGAGCCTGTCGGTGTGTAGCAAAGTGCATGGCAGTGCCGAAGTCTGGAGCTGTAACATACGGTCAGGGACAGTACATGTCGTTTACGGCCCACTGGGTGAATGTGGTCCCTTTGCAGCAGCAGCAACTTGGGACAGGTCACGCCGCTTCGGCCTCCGCGCTCTCTGGCCGTTGTGCCTGTGACACCGTGCGACTCTGCCTCCTCATCGCCCACCATCTCCTCACCCTCCACTGTAGGCTCAAGTCTCAGTGCCCCTCCAATCTACCATGTGTGCAGGGCACGGAGGTGTCACGCTGTGCTTCACATGGTTTGTCTTGGCGAACGGAGTCACACAGGGGAGGAACTGCTTAAATTTATTCATCACGAAATCCAAACATGGCTTACTCCAAGAAAACTTAAAATGGGAATCATGGTTACCGACAATGGGAAGAACATTTTGTCTGCGCTGCGACAAGGACGCCTGACCCATGCGCCCTGCATGGCTCACGTCTTCAATCTGGTTGTCAAGCGGTTTCTGAAGTGTTCTCCCGATCTGCAAGACATCCTAACAACTTCAAGGAAACTTTGCATGCATTTCAGCCACTCATACACTGCCAAACACACCCTTCTTGAGCTACAGTGTCAGAACGCTAGCCCCCAACATAGTCTGATTTGCGATGTTTCCACCCGTTGGAATTCCACCCTTCACACATTGGACCGATTACATGAACAGAGAAAAGCCATCACGGATTTCCTGATGATCCAAGCGGATAGGGGGACTCCCCTGTGTAACTTCAATGTCAACCAGTGGTAGCTCATACGTGACACCTGCCGTTTACTCAGGCCCTTTGAGGAAGTCACTTTATTTGTCAGTCGGCAGGATTACGGGATGAACGACGTGATTCCACTGCTTCATGTACTACAGCACATGTTGGAAACCATGGCTGGTCAGGGCACTGGAGACATGGCGTCTACATCTTACGGCCACATGAACCCCGTTGGAGCTGAACTGGAGGAGGGGGGAGGAAGAGGAGGAGGCGTGGCCCAGTGAAGCACAGTTTAGGCTTGGCGAAATGGCTGGTTTAGCTAGTCAGCGGACAGGAGAGGAGGGTTGTGAGACAGAGGACCCAGACACACCGTGGCAGTATGCAGTGGAGATGGAGACAGGTAGTCCCTCCGAGTCACTTGCGCAAATGGCAGGAAACATGCTCACGTGCTTGCGTAGTGACCCCAGAATTGTTTCCATTTGTCGGCGGGATGACTTCTGGCTCTCCACCTTATTGGACCCCCGCTTCCGGCACAAAATGGGGGCATTTTTTAAACCCGCCGAGAGGGAGGACAAACTGAACTACTACAAAGACATTCTATGTAGTCAGTTGGCCGATGCCTATCTGCGCCATGGTCCATACTCTACACCCGCATAGTGAGGCTACTCATGAGCAGCAGGAAGACCTGGAGCAGGACCTGAACCAGCAGGTCATATCATACCTTGACATGACCATGCCAACACACCTTGAGGACCCGCTGGACTTCTGGGCAGCCAAACTTGGCTTGTGGCTGCAACTAGCAGAGTTTGCCCTGGAAAAGCTGTCCTGCCCGGCAAGTAGCGTGTCATCTGAGCGGGTGTTTAGTGCGGCGGGGGCCATAGTTACGGCGAGGAGAACTCGTCCGTCAACTAAAAATGTGGAGAGACTCACCTTTGTGAAAATGAATCAGGGATGGATCAGCAAGGATTTCCACCCACCAATGGCTGATGTATGCGACTAAATTCAGCATGGTGCCACGTTTTACAGTTTCCAAATGGTGCAAAACATATTTATGCGTTTAGGCCAATTTTTGGGCTCCTGCTGATGCCAACTTCAGGGTGTGCCTTTCAGCCAATTTTGGGCCTCCTGCTGCTGCCAACTGCAGTGTGTCTTTCAAGCTATGTTTGGGCTCCTGCTGCTGCTGCTTGCAACTCCAGGGTGTGATTCATCCAATTTTTGGGCTCCTGAAGCCAACTCCAGTGTCTCTTTAAAGCAATGTTTGGGCTCCTGCTGCTGCTTGCAACTCCAGGGTGTGATCCATCCAATTTTTGGCCTCCTGCTGCCAACTCCAGTGTCTCTTTCAAGCTATGTTTGGGCTCCTGCTGCTTGCAACTCCAGGGTGTGATTCATCCAATTTTTGGGCTCCTGAAGCCAACTCCAGTGTCTCTTTAAAGCAATGTTTGGGCTCCTGCTGCTGCTTGCAACTCCAGGGTGTGATCCATCCAATTTTTGGCCTCCTGCTGCCAACTCCAGTGTCTCTTTAAAGCAATGTTTGGGCGGCTGCTGCTGCTTGCAACTCCAGGGTGTGATTCAGCTAATTTTTGGGCTCCTGCTGCTGCCAGCTCCAGGGTGTGTTTTTCAGGCACTATAGGGGCCCCTCATAGTGATGCCACCTCAACTCTCTGCAATTGTGCCGCTCTGCGATTCTATTAGCGATGCCTCTGATCTGCATGTCATAATTATTTACAGTATTATTTCACTAACCCAGCATGCATTCTATGCGTGTTACAGCAAGGCAGAATGGTTTACAACCCTATTGAGGCTCTAGGAAGCTCAGAAATAGCCGTTTTTAATAGCATTTCGTCGCGAATAAATTCAGACCGAAACAAATTGTCGGAAAATTCAGCGAATCAGCCGAATCGAATTTTTCAAAAGTTCGCTCATCTCTAGTACCTGCAGCCCAGCTCGTCCTCCCTTATGGGGGGCTCCAGGGGACAACAAGTGCATCTTAAAAAAGGAATTGCTGGTAAAACTAGGAACAAACCATTGGTTGGAAGTAGGACATTGCTTCTTAAAATGCAAACCTGCAGAGAAAAATTCATCCGGCTTAATAAAGACTTCCCGGCAGGAGAGCAGGGAAAATGTAATCATATACATACAGTTGGAGATATTCATATAGTGTTGGAATGTCTGACTGGTCTGGAGCCGCATCGAGGAAGAAAGCAAAGCGCCGAGTGTGCTCAGAGGCACATCAGTTTGAGGCGTTTGGACAGGCATGGCCACATTTCTCCGGCATTCTACGCCTGCGTTACCCAACACAATAAATTATTCATAGGCAAGGCCAGTGGGAGACTCTCTCTCGCTCATCGTGGCCATAAGATGCTGGAAGTTTTATCCAGTTTTAAAGTGCGCACGGGAGAAAACCAGAACAAAATGTAACTTAATAAAAAATTATTTTGATGTATTTAAAATGGCAAACACATATCCGGAATGTGGTTTAAACGCATGTATATAACCCTTTAAAGGATGGTCCTGAATATAGACCTGTAGAATTGAAGTGCATAGTCAGCTTGTGTGATGAGGCCATTTTTTTTCCAATCTAGGATGATTACTCCTGCTGGCAAGCATTGAATTTAAAGCAGAACAAAACCCACTGAACTTGTCAAATACATTTGGCCAAAGCCCCTGCCAATACTCCCCTCTTAGGGTGTAGAACTAGAAATGGATATTTTCACTTTTTGAATCATCCTGGAACACTGTTTTTTTTTTGCTGTCGCTCTCTGTAAGATGTCAGGTGATCAGTCGTTGCATAGGTGTGGCGATGACATCATTGCCACACACAACAGTGCCAATGAATAGAGGAGGCGGAGCATTACAGCTAAAACAGGCGCCATTATCTGGGATTAGAGTAAAGTAGGGGCAGTCAAAATTGTCAAGAGGTACTCCTCATTGGGGGAGCAATTCAGGGGATGCTAGTTAAAAATGTGGGTTTTGGTGTGATAGGGACTGAGTAATAATAAAACAACAGTTACCTGTCAGCTCACAGGCTGTGAGAAGTTTATCAGCGAACCATGGAAGAATGCTTTACAGGCAATCACGAGTGTGGACAACCCTGAGGAGAACCACTCTGCCACCCATGGCCCTGAGGAACAATTAACAGCTCTGGTGAAGCCACTACTGTTGCTCAAGTGATACCTTTGAATAAAGGCACAGTATTACCTATCAGGAGTTGGGAGTGTCCGGCGGAACTGGATGCGGAGGGCAAAGGGCTCCATTGCCCTGTGCCTGAACCGGGCTCCGCCAATCACTTGTGGAGGTAATTGGTGCAGGACACAGAGCTGAGAGGGGCCTTTTATAGGGTTATTGAGAGGATATCATTATCTGCCCTATAAAAAGTTCCTCCCTGTGGTGGCGGACGGTGACATGACAGAAGTCAGCACGTGGAGAAGGAACAGAGATTTTCTGCCTTGGTGAAGACCGGGAGGGAAGTTTACTGCCGCTGTTGTGTGTGCCAATTATGTCATGGCCACATATATGCAATGAATAATCACCTGCCATCTTATATCCATTTCTTGTTTTACACCCAAAGAAGAGAGTATTGGCAGGGGCTTTGGCCAAATGTATTTCACAAGTTCAGTTGGTTTTGTCTGCTTTAAAAAGGCCACTACAGCCAGCATGGCCCTGTTTTTCAAGTTCCCCCCTGCCCTGCCTCCCTTCCCTAGAGCTGAAGCAGGGGAGGGAGTTACATTAAAAAAAAAGCAATCCAGCAGTGAGGAAGGGCTGACTCTAGCATCAGGCACCGCCATCTTTCCTTCACCTGCCTGGTGCCACCGCAGAGCGTGTTCTCCGCTCTCCCATTCACTTAAATGGGAGAGCGGGAGTGCATACAGGGCGGAGGACGTGGGACGTGCAAGCACTGCGGAAAGTTGGTGCCACGCGGCGAAGGTGTCTGATGATCATCACCACTCAGTTGCGGCGGAGCCAAGTCCCTTTTTTTTTTTTTTTTTTTTTTTTTTAGGAAGGGTGGCAGGGGACCTAAAGGGCCACTCCAGCCAGCATGGCCTGTTTACTAACGGTCGGAGAGGTGCCGCCATAGATTCTACAGAGCTGGCATTTAAAGGGTTAAAGCAGAATTGTGGATGTGGTAGAGTCCTGCTTTGCATGATCTAGTATACGGACTGAAAAAAAATCCAAAATAAAAATGTTACCTCTTCATCATGGATAAGCGTCCATCTGTCAGGCAGTTTTGGTTAGGCCACTTCAGTCCAGTTCCTGGAACGTTGGGAGGCTCGTCTACTCCTAGCCAATCATGAAGTGCTCTGCCAGCACCATACAAGAGACTCTAAGCGAGTTCAACGTGAGGAGAAGAGACAAGGAAGCAGAAGATCGGTGGAAAACAAGTTAATTTAACCCTTTATGCTAGAGAGTGTACAACCGCTTTGCCAGTTTTTTATTTTCTTTCATCACAGTTAAGCTTGAGATGTTCCCTTGACAGTTTGTCCTTTTACTCCATTTCCTCCCGTAAGCTTTTTATATCATTTCCTGCCACTATCAGGACATCAGTAATCCCGACTCTTCCCCCTTTGAAAGGTGATATCTGGCATCAGCTGCAACCAGATCGGGCGGCTTAAACTCCTCTTTTGAAATATGATTTTACAGAACTTTTGCCGCGTTCGATAAGCCGCAGGATCCTCTCCATCCAGCCGCTGCCACCTGTCAGTCTCCCGTTATCGTGCGGCAACACACTTACTTGCTATCTAGTTACACATTTACCGGCCACCTTTTATGGGGTATCAACAGGAGGGATGAATGAGTCCTGTATTCTCCAGAAGATATGGAACACAGACAAGGACTCACAATCAATTATCCATCCGGTAGTCCAGGAAGGGGGGGGGGGGTGGATCCTCCATATTAATATTTGAATGCTATAATAAAAAATAATGCATCTGCATCCTATGTTCGATGTATTACTCCACAGAGGACAATGAGAAAACAAGTCTGAGTTTCCTCTCAGTTACCATTGTTTTCAGGCAATGGAAACCATTTCACCGAATGGAGTTTTGACTTGGACAACTTTTCAGATCCAACTTTCATGATCAAGTGCAAAGTGTGTAGATAAGAACACGTAGGTTTGAATCGTATCACAACTTTTCCTGAAAGAAGAAGATTTAAGGCGGACTACCGGTCTAATGCCTTGAATTGGGATGGCCATTGTCTAGAGGTCCGTACGAAGATGGAAAGAAACACCTCATTATCTTCATACCGTACATCCAGCATGACTGCAGGTGGCGGTCCTGGAAGTGGTCTAGCTCCAAGCCTCCTGATTCATCGGAATTACTGCACTGGTTCAGTCGTTCGTAGTCTTAGGGAAAGCCAGGGTTCCAACAATCATGGTAAGCTTCTGGGATCTTTTTGGGTACAGGCAACAGGTGCTATTACCTCAAATGGTTTATTTTCCCTCCACACATCCAACCAAAAAGCATACATATGTGAAACCCAGTTCCTCACAACAGGCTCTTGCCACAGGATTCCAATTTCATATGGCCTCTCGGGCCTATTCACAGTTCACACCTAGGACCACTTCGCCTTGGGACAGCCTCATCTTCCTCTGAGCTCTCTTATCTTTTATGCCGGCTCCATTTTGGCAGCACATCAATTCCTTTGGGCGCTTCTGCCTTGACAATAGTTTGGCTGCAGGCCTCTAGCCCGCCCAGCTCCTGGTGCCTCATGCCAGCCCACACAGCAGCCCTCATCTACGCCTCATCAGCCCCTTTATAGGCCTTCTGGCCTAGGTTGGAGTGGCCAGCAGGATCCACACAGCTTCCCATACTGGCCAGAGACCAGGGCTCTAAGGAGTGCATCTCAAGCTGCCCCTTAAAGCGGAACTTCAGTTAGAAAGCCCCCCCCCCCCCCATCTTGCCATGCTACCCTGGTGTTGAGGCAGGGGGAGTTACTAAGAAAAAAACCCATACCTTAGCCAGGTGCCCGTGCCGCTCCAAATCCTGGGCGCAACCATCTTGTCTGGAAGACACAGGGCCGCATCCTGCGTCCTGTGGGGGCATGGCTAAGGTATGTTTTTTTTTTTTTCTTTGCAACCAAGTGCCCCCGGGTTCCCTCAGCACCAGGGTAGCATGTCAGGGCAGGGTCCTTTTTAACTGAATTTCCGCTTTAAAGAGCCAGGAACTGAAGGAACACTTGCCCTCAAGAAAAATAACCAGAACTGCCGAGAGAATAATTGGCTCATCTCTCCCTTCACTGGAAATGCAGTTTAAGTGCTGCAATCCCACACAGGTTATTTCTTTAGACTTATAGTGATGCCACTGCCGCTGCTCGTGTCACAGGGGGCTTTTCTTGATGCTCTCCACAACCCCGACACTCCCCTCTACTACGCTCCGCTTCCAGGTTCTGGACCCATGACACCGCCAGCTGCCAATTGCTGTCCCCGCTAGGGCCATGTTGAATGACCACCAGCGGTCACAAGGGTTCAGGACCGGACACTGGCTCATTCATCTCCAGACTCGGAGTTTGTGGTACCTGGGTTGCAGGGGCTAAAGCATGGGGTGGGGGGGGGGGGGCATCCTGATCAGTGATGCCAGTCACAAGTAGTGGACCCACACCACCCAAAAGAGTTTGGGCCCTTTTATGTCATCAGGTCGCAGATCTATGATCCCATGTACTAAAACTTCCAGACAATCATTGCATCTGGCAATTAAGAACCTGAACATGGGCAATACAAGGCTCAGAACTGATAGTTCATATCCATGCTGTGGGACCACTGTGGCCTGCTGTGCTCGCTCACACGGAGAGCTCCAAGACACAGAATAGCTGCAGGACCTCTCCTTTATGTGGTCCTGGAAGAATAAAATAAAAAAAAAAAAAAAAAAAAAAAACTTTCGAGAGACACACGAGACAGGCATCAGGTGAGCTTCTTGATGGCTAATTATAGCCACTGGGTTTAGAGTTCCTTTAAAGTGGACCAACACCCAGGATTTTGACTATCCTGGGTTTTGGTCCACTTCGGTGGGGCACCCCGATCGGGGGTGTCCCGCTCTCTGAAACCCCCCAGAAACCCCCAAAAACTCACCTCTCCCCGCTCCCACGTGACCGCGCCGTCCAATCTCCACCGACGTCCAAGCGGGTGACAGCGGCGTCCAAGACAGCGCGTCCGCCGCCTCCCGCACGTCACTCTCGGCGTGCGCCCGCCCGCGCCGGCCATTCACAGACGGCCGGTGCGGGCACGTTTAGAGGGGCGCGCGGGAGGCGGCGGCGGATCAGGTAAGGAGTTTGGTTTTTTTTGGGGGGGGTTTCACTCCGCGGGACATCCCGATCTCGGATGTCCCGCGGTGAGTGAGGTGATCGGCCGATCACCCCTGGGTGTTGGTCCACTTTAAGTAGATTCTTTGTGTGCCAATGTTGGTCGCATGGAATGTATTTTGCCCATAAGTTGGGCAAAATACCATTCCACATTCACAAGATTGCCACAGCTGCATCCATCAGTTCATTACACTGATGCCGGGGACCAATAGGCAGGCTGTTGTAAGATACAAAGGTCTATTTAAAAAGTCTCTTCAATAGCCTCTTAAAGTGGCTCAAAACCCTCGCCGATTGAAAATCGGGATGCCCCGCTGTGTGAAACTCCGAAGGTTGCCCCGTTCACTTACCTTTATTCCCGGTCCAACGGCGCATGCACGGCTGCAGCCGTATCCCCGCTATCCCTGGGAGGCTGGGAAACTGGGTGATGTCGCAATGCTTGCTTCCCATTGATTTCAATGAGAACAGCCTCGCGAATGACGTAGTCACAGCAGGCGGCTCTCATTGGATGAGAACCCGTGCATGCACCTCTGTGGAGCATAGCAAGGTGAGTTTTTAAGGGAGAACAAGGGGGTTTCACACAAAGGAAAATCGCAACTCAGGAAATCCCGGGGGCATGGAACAAAACCCAGGAAAGTCAAATTCCCGGGTTTTGTTCTGTTTTAAAGTGGCCCAAAACCCACGCTGATCAGATTAGGAATCTATAAGATTCCTGGGCAGATCGATTCCCTCCACTCGGGGCGTCCAAAAATACAATTCTGTGATTACTCACCTGTAGAATTGGTATTATACGTATACAGCACATCCTGTTCCAGATTATTCCTTACACATGGGTAATACATCCACAAGATGGCGCTGGACTGCAGAAAACAGCTTGTGGCTCCTCCCGGCCCTATATAAGTCAGGGACCTCCCACAAAGTCCCCAGTATTGACGACAAGCAGTTAACAAGAAGCCGGGAGAACAATAATAACCAGAATTCAAAAATGAACATATGAACAATCACCATACAGAGGTGACTAGAAATAATGATAACAAGGGTGGGATGGAACAGGATGTGCTGTATACGTATAATACCAATTCTACAGGTGAGTAATAACAGAATTGTATTATTCTAAGTATACAGCACGTCCCGTTCCAGAATATTCCTTACACATGGGGCATCCAATAGCAGTGTCCGTAAGGTAGGGTGAGATCCCCAAAAAGTAGAGATCAGTTTAAACCACTGCCGCCTGCAGAAATTTGCGACCAAAAGCAGCATCAGCTGAGGCCCTAACATCGACCATGTAAAACTTAGAAAAGGTATGAACAGAAGACCAAGTAGCGGCCTTGCAAACTTGTTCAACAGAAGCCTGACGCTGAAAGGCCCAAGAAGCACCAATAGCACAAGTAGAATGAGCAGTAAGGCGGAAGGGAGGCTCCTTCCCCTTAGCAGAATAGGCCTGTACCACAGCCTGACGGATCCACTTGCAGATAGTGGACTTAGATGGAGCCAGACCCTTCTTAGGTCCAGACGGGAGCACAAAAAGAGAATCAGTCTTCCTGAAGGATTCAGTAGCCACTAAATAGAACTTCAGAGTCCTGACCACATCTAGAGAGTGTAAAATCCGCTCCTTAAGGTTAGTAGGATTAGGGCACAGAGAAGGCAAAACAATGTCCTGATTGAGATGAAAGGCAGACACAACCTTAGGCAGAAAATCTGGCTTAAAACGAAATACCACCTTGTCCTGGGGTCTATCAAAGTAAGGGGGTTTGATGGAAAGCGCCGCCAACTCAGAAACACGCCTAACAGAAGTGATAGCCACCAAAAAGACTACCTTAAGCGTCAAAATGGACAAGGGGCCTCACGCAAAGGCTCAAAGGGAGACCCCTGCAAGGCAGATAAAACCAAGTTCAAATCCCAGACTGGTAACATAGGCTTATGTGGAGGACGCACGTGAGTAACCCCCTGGAAGAAATTCTTAACCAGACGATGGTGAGCAAAGGATCTTTGGAAGAAAATGGCCAAAGCAGAAACGTCCTTTGAGGGTACTAAGTTGAAGACCCAAATCCAAACCATGTTGCAGGAATTCCAGAATCCTAGGGATAGAAAACACCCGACAGGGAAGCGACTTAGACTCGCACCAGTCAATGTAAGCATGCCAGACCCTATAGTAGATGGATGCCAAGGACTTCTTCCTAGCCCGATTCATGGTATTAACAACAGAGGCAGGCAGCCCCTTTTCCATCAAAATGGAGGTTTCAGCAGCCAGGCCGTCAAAGCCAGCGTTTGAAAATTGGGATGGCGTAGCTGCCCCTGAGTGAGCAGGTCTGGATCCTTGGGCAGAGCATACTGATCTACTGCCAACTGCACGACGTCTGCGAACCACGTTGTATCCAGAGTCATGCCCAGAAAGGACCTCACCATTGACGGTGACAGGAAAAACTTGGGGTGGTTGATCACCCAGCCGAAGGACTCCAGTGTGGACACCACCAGCTGAGTATCCAGCTCGGCCTGAGAATGTCGTCCAAGTAAGGAAGGATGCGAATGCCCCGAGATCTCAACAGAGCCAGTACGCCCGCCAGCACCTTGGTGAATACCCTGAGAGCTGAGGTGATACCGAAAGGCAAGGCCACAAATTGATAGTGCTGATCCTCCAGAGCGAACCTGAGGAATCTCTGATGACCTGGAAAGATTGGTAGATGAAGGTAAGCATCCTTGATGTCTACAGAGGTCATGAAGTCCCCTGGGCGTAGTGAATTGACAGCTGAGCGCAGAGTCTCCATGCGAAAATGTTTGAATCTGACAAATTTGTTGAGGCACTTTAAATCCAGGATAGGTCTGATGTACCCATCTTTTTTGGGAACAGTGAAAAGATTGGAATAGTAGCCTCTGCCCCTTTCCCTCAAAGGCACCTGGCAGATGAACCCCCAACTCCAGAAGGTTTTGGACAGCAAGGCACAGACCCTGAGCTGACAGGGGGTTTTGAGCTATCCGGGATTTGATGAATCTTGGGGGTGGCCAGGCTGCAAACGCTATCTTGTAACCGGAGGACACTACCTCCTGAATCCACCGGTCTGAGACGTGAAGCCTCCAGACGTGAGCAAAAAGCTGAAGCCGCTTGGGTGAGGATTTTGTCTTGGGACCCCAGGAGAGGCCAGGACGGCCACGTCCTCTGCCCCTTCCCGAGTGATCTCCGCGGGCCCCAGTAAAGGAAACTCCTCGGCCAGTTCTGGAGCCACGGAAGGATGGGAGAAAGGCACCCATCCCCCGAAAGGACCGGGATGGCCTCCTATGTTGAGGTAACCTACCACCCCTGGCAAACAAATCCAAACATTCACCAAAGAGGCGCAGGCCCGTAAAAGGGAAAACAGTGAGAGCCTTCTTAGCAGCATTATCAGCTACCCACTGATGTAGCCAGACAGAGCGGCGTATAGCCACCAACAGGGCAGAAGTCCTACCACCCATTCTAATGGCATCATCCATGGCAGACAGAACATATGCAACAAATTCATAGCAAAGCAGGAGATATCTATACTCTTCTCCTCCCGCATCATCAGAGGCCCCCTCTAAGACTCTTAAGCAAACCTTTAATTGCAATAACTGTAATGGCACAAACCGGGCGTAGCGCGGTCCCCACACAGGCAAAAGCATGGCAAGCCAGTTGGTCCATGCGCCGGTCCTCACCATCCCTCAGGGTAGTAGTGTCAGGAGAATGCATGACAGATGTATTGGACAGCCCCAGAACGGGACGTCCACCTCAGGAGGACATGACCAACGCTTAATCACATCAGCAGGAAAGGGATACCTCTTGTCCCAACTCTTGGGCACCCCTGGCAGCTTGCTAGGCCGCTCCCATTCTTTGAGCACCAGATTATTAAAGTTCGACTGCTCAGGAAATTCCAAACGTGGTTTAACCGTATAAAAAAGCTCACCCTGCTGCTGCAGAGTCACGGCAGGAGGGGAGATACAGAGCACTTCAAAAATATGAGCCAAAAGCCTGTCAGTGTCATCTGAGGACCATGGATCTTCCCCAAAGGGAGACCCTGTACCACCATAAACCCTATGCTGCTCCTCAGATGATTCTGAATCAGAGAAAAATTCCCCCTCCTCCAGGGGGGAATAACCAGTAGTGTCAAAAAATACCATTTTGTGAGTACTCACCTGAAAAATGGATATTGTTGGTGTGCCACACACCCCGCTTCACTTTTAAATATTCTTCACTTATTGGGTTAACTCACCGCCAGGTGACGCTGTGCAGAGAGGAAGTCTTGTAACGAGCCCCCTTCCGGCCTATATATACCTGGTACCTCCCTTCAATCACCAGTATATTAAAAAGCAGAAAGACAAGGTACCAGTATTTTACCGGTAACCTCAAATAAATCAATATAAATAAAGGCTTCACCATATAAAGGCTTCGGAATACCGAAAAGGGTGGGAGTGAAGCGGGGTGTGTGGCACACCAACAATATCCATTTTTCAGGTGAGTACTCACAAAATGGTATTATTCTTGGTGTGCCACACACCCCGCTTCACTTTTAAATATTCTTCACTTATTGAGACATCCAAAAGCAGTGTCCACAAGGGATGGGCATCTCAAGGCCAGGTGAAGCATAACTTAAATGACTGCAGTCTGCAGAACTTTGCGGCCAAAAACAGCATCCGCTGAGGCTCGCACATCAACTTTGTAAAACTTAGAAAAAGTATGAACAGAAGACCAAGTGGCGGCCTTACAAACTTGTTCAACAGAAGCTTGGTGCTGAAAAGCCCAAGACGCCCCAATGGCGCGAGTAGAATGAGCAGTGATACGAAAAGGGGGAACTTTCCCCTTAGCAGAATAGGCCGCAGTAACGGCCTGACGTATCCACTTGCTAATGGCAGATTTGGCTGGTGCCAAACCCTTCTTAGGCCCATGGGGCACAACAAAAAAGGAATCCGTCCTACGAAAAGGAAACGTGATAATCAAGTAGTACTTAACACAGCGTACTACATCCAAACAATGCAAAACCCTCTCTTTGTCATTCTTAGGATTAGGACACAAGGAGGGAAGAACAATATCTTGGTTCAAATGAAAAACAGAAACAACCTTAGGAAGAAAGTCTGGCTTGAACCGAAAGACCACTTTATCCTGATGCTTCTCAAAGTAAGGCGCCTGGATAGACAAGGCCGCCAACTCCGAGACACGCCGGACCGAAGTGATCGCTACCAAGAAGACAATCTTCTGAGTCAGGGTAGACAAAGCAATATCTTGCAAAGGCTCAAAAGGAGGAGAACCAAATTCAAATCCCACACCGGGAGTAATGGTTTCCTGGGAGGCCGCACATGCGTAACCCCCTGGAAAAAAGTTTTAACTAAAGACTGAAGCGCAACACGCTTCTGAAAAAAGATAGATAAGGCAGAAACTTGCCCTTTCAACGTACTAAGCTGCAGACCAGAGTCCAGCCCTGACTGTAAAAACTCCAGAATCCTGGAGACCGAAAAGACCCTACAAGGAAAAGATCTTATCTCACACCAAGCGATATAGGCTTTCCAAGTCCTATAGTAGATGATAGAAGAAGACCTCTTCCGGGCACTGATCAGAGTCTTAACGACTGAATCAGAAAGGCCCTCCTCCTTCAGGATGGAGGTTTCAGCAGCCAGGCCGTCAAACCCAGCGCTGGTAAATTGGGGTAACACAATCGCCCCTGAGTGAGCAGAAGAGGCAGAACGAACTGGTCCACTGCCAGCCGAACGATGTCTGCGAACCACACTCGCCTTGGCCACCTTGGGGCCACGAGAACGGCGGACACCTTTTCAAGAGCCAACTTCCGAAGCACCCTGCCCAGCATGGGTATTGGAGGAAACAGGTATAGAAATCCCAGAACTCCCCAGCTCAGGGACATGGCGTCCACTGCCAGAGCCAGAGGATCCTGGGAGAGCGACACGAAGTTCGGGAGCCTGTGATTGTGATGAGAGGCAAACAGGTCCACCTCCGGGGTCCCCCATCGGAGACACAGTGAGCGAAACACCAGAGGATGGAGAGCCCATTCTCCCAGACGGGGCAAGCCCCTGCTCAACCGGTCCGCTACCTGGTTCTCCACTCCTGGAATGTATACCGCCGAGAGACAAGGAACATGGGCCTCCGCCCAGGTCAGGATCAGGGACACTTCTCTGAGAGCACTCAGACTGCGAGTCCCTTCCTGAAGAATGATGTAAGCAACCGCTGTTTGATTGTCTGAACGCACCTGGACCAGAAGGCCCAGAACGTGCTGAGTCAGGAGAGCAAGCACCCGACGGATGGTTCTCAGTTCCAGAATATTGATGGGTAAGTGGGCCTCTTGAGGTACCCACTGCCCTTGAAACTGCAGCTCCTTCCAGAATCCGCCCCATCCCAACAGACTGGCGTCCGTGGTGACAATTTCCCAAAGGGGGGTCAGGAAGGACCTGCCCTACACAAGATTGGTCGAGACCAACCACCACAGGAGGGACTGCCGGACCCGGGAGGACAACTGGAAGGACTGATCCAGCGACCGGGGCTGCTGGTCCCAAGACGCTGACAGAAAAAGCTGGAGCGTTCTCGTGTGAATTTGAGCAAAGTGAAGAAACAGTCTGTGTTGATGAGAGTCCAGGCCGGGACGAACTGACCCATCTATCTTGGGGACTGTGAAAAGATTGGAGTAGAAACCGAGGCCCATCTCTAAGCGCGGTACCGGCCGGATGACTGCCATCTCTAACAGATTCTTTACCGACGCAAGGAGCCCCTGCGCGGCCAAAGGATCGATGGGCACCCGAGACCGAAAGAACCGTGAAGGAGGGCGAGACTCGAATTCCAGCTTGTAACCGGACAACACCACTTCCTGGATCCATCTGTCTGGAACCTCTTGGTTCCAAACCTGGGAGAAGTGTCGCAATAGTCCCCCCACCCGCACGGGTGAGGGCAGCCCCTCATTGCTGAGCGGGCTTATCAGCAGGCTTGGGGCCCCAGGACTGAGTGGGCCGGCCACGGCCCCTCCCCCGAGTCCAACCTGCACCTCTGGTAGCGGGAAAGGAAGCCCCCTTACACGCTCTGAATCCTGGAAAGGAAGGCTTACCAGAACTTGCCCCCCTAAAGGGACCACGAGGCCTCTTGCGTTGTGGCATCTTACCACCCTTTGCGACTGAATCAATTTTCTCCCCAAACAGACGCAACCCCAAAAAGGGGAGAGCTGTGAGCACCTTTTTAGAAACTGCGTCCGCCGACCACTGACGCAGCCATACTGACCGGCGAATAGCCACCAGCATAGCCGCTGCCTTGCTACTCATAGCCAGCGCATCGTCCTGAGCGGATAGGACATAGGACACAAAAGATTCACACTGCTTAAGCACAGTAAACTCTTTACAAGCGGGATTGAGATCCTCATATAGCCCCTGAATTACAGACCTAATCGCCAATAGAAGAAGGGCTGAAGCACACACCGGGCGCATCGCTGACCCGGCATAAGTAAAACCATGGCGAGCGTACTGGTCAATCCGACGATCTTCCCCATCTTTAGGGACAGTGGTCTCAGCAGACTGTACCATAGCCGTGCTGGAGAGCCCTAGCACAGGGGTATCGACGTCAGGAGGGACAGACCAAAGCTTCACCAACTCTGGCGGAAAAGGATAACGCTTTTCCCAACTGGAAGGGATTCCAGATAACCGCGTGGGATGTTCCCATTCCTTAAGGACCACCCTCTCAAAGTGGTGCTGTCTGGGAAAAACCCAACGCGGCTGAGGCTCTTTAAACAACTGACCCTTTGGCAGGGTGACAGCCTCAGGCGGATCTAAATTCAAAATTTTAAACATTTGAGCCAGAATGGAGGGGGTGTCAAAAGCAACCCCCGCCGACCAATCGCCAATCGCATCAGCCTCAAGCTGATCTGCAGGCTCATCTGACTCCAACAGGAATTCTTCCTCATCCGGGGATCCATCGGACCATTCCACAGGCTCACATAACTCGTCCTGTGGAGCCGAAGGTACCGGAGTCAGGTGCTTCCGTTTTGCAGGGGCCTTTAACCCTGCTTTAATGGGCACTACTTTCCGGGGGCTGGCCGACCGTGCCGCCACCTCGGATTGCGAATCCCCACTTTTGACAGTGTCATGCGGGGTCCGGAACAGGGAGGGAGAGGTAGGAGATGATGAAGGTTGCGACGGGCCAGCAGCCGAAGCAACAGACTGACGCGCAATGCTCTGCTTTGCACAAGGGATGCAAATAAAGACATCCTCAGCTGGGAGCAGAGCCCCACAACTTATGCACCCCCCGAATGGCTCAGAAGAACCGTTTCCGGCAATAACGGAAGCCTCCATATGGTGATTTATGGTATTTGCAAATTTTTTGGGCTTTAAGGCATAAGCCAACCCGGGATGCCCCCTTATTAGTAAATGTCCCGGAAGGGAGGATTTTTTTTTTTTTTTTTAAAAAGGAAGGTCCCCCTTAATAATTATATATATATATATATATATATATATATATATATATATATATAGATTATATATGTATATTCTTAAATATAAAAATATCCCAATATTCTTTTTTTTTTTTTTTTTTTAAAGAAAGACTAGCCAAGTAACATAGAGCCGGAGGGCCACCATAAACAGGGATCCCGGGATCTGTAAGGAAAAGAAAAACCACATGCGTGTAACAAGCCAAAAAACCTATGTATGCATGGCACCAAAGTGCCTTTAAATGAGCAAGAAAAGACCGCAACCCTGCCCCTTAATAAATTCAAAACATGATGCCTCCTTAAAAACACTCGCCCCCATATCTACATATTATAGATATTTAACTCCCACTCAACGGCCCCACCAGGGTGGGGCCGCTTACCTGAAAGGACCAAGAGCAGCAACCGGAGGGACGAAGCAGCAGCACAGGTAAATACAACCATGTGCGGCCGCGCCCCCCCCCCCACGTGACTTCCTTTTAAACTTGAAAGGAAGGAAGTGAAGCTGGGGCCGGCCGCATGACGCTACCACCGGCGCCACGCCCCCATCACCGCGTCACCGGGCCCCGCCCCCTAAGCTCGATCAGTGCGGCCAAATCATCTAGGAATTAAAACCAGATGAGCCGCTACACGCGCACAACAAGGCAGGAGGCGGCGGAGGGGGGAGGAGGAGAGGAAAACAGCATAGCGCAGCCATACCGACAGAAGATCTGCCATACAGTGGCCGCAAGGAGACCAGCGGGGAAGGGGAGAGGGGGCTGTGGAAACTCAGGCGGCAAGCCAACCTGCCCAGCGCGGTCCGCCCAACCGCCCCCAAAGCTGACCTAAACACACAAACCGGCCAGGACTATAAAAAACAGACCTGGCCGAAAGGGAAAAGAGTGCACACATGCTGTGCAGTCTGCTCAATGCATAAAGTAAAACACACATGTTATCATAAAGTTATACTGTGAAAAACACACACACAAAATACACAACCCTCAAACCCCCCCCCCCCCCCCCCCCCCAAAGTGAAGGGAGAAGGGACCGTAACGGGAGAGTAAGGGGCTACGGGGACCCTCGGGACAGGGGCATCCCATTTCTGGATCACCATGCCGGATAGCCGCATTGCCCCCAAAAGAGGGGGTCGAGCGGAGGAGATAAGCTCCTAGGCACCTATAGTGCCATCTACCATTTGCCCAGTGAGCAGCCTAGGCTGGGAGGCTTCCATTCCACCATCAAGGTATACACACTCAAACCAGGCAGAAATAGACCAAAAGGGGGGTGCCGGGGTAAGACCCCGGCTACTTGTAAGCAGGAGACTTCAATCTTCTGTCTTGTCGTCAAGCAGAGAGAAAAATACTGGTGATTGAAGGGAGGTACCAGGTATATATAGGCCGGAAGGGGGCTCGTTACAAGACTTCCTCTCTGCACAGCGTCACCTGGCGGTGAGTTAACCCAATAAGTGAAGAATATTTAAAAGTGAAGCGGGGTGTGTGGCACACCAAGAATATTTCCTCAGCTTCCACAGGAAAGAGGGAAATGGCGGGAGATAAATGCTGCTTCTTAGCAGAAGCCTTATGCGAGGCAGACCCAGCAATATGTTTCTCAATGCTGGCCAACCGTGCAGCCAAATCAGGCTAAGACTCCCCGCTGGTATGCTCCTCGCAGGGGGTCAGATGCAGGCATGGGCGGGTAGACGAAGCCTGAGGGGGCGCAGACCCATCAACAGGTAACCCAGACTGCAGTGCAAGTACCTGCTGGGCGCAGGATAAACATACCCTGACATCACTGATTGGGGATACCCCACACGCAACACATAGCCGAGCGGCTCTGAGCTCTCTGATTGGACGATCACCCGCGTAGGAGCGTGGGGAGGCGAGTCTTTATGGGTGTTCTGGGGGGTATCACACAGCGGGGTACCCCACCGAAGTGGATCAAAACCCAGGATAGTCAAAATCCTGGGTGTTGGTCCACTTTAAAGCAGGACCAAAATGCACCAGCGGCCGCCCTGGAAAATTCCAGAGCCGTGGTGCTGGCTTTCCCTCAGAATTGGGATGCCCCCAGGGCGCCTGTAACCACTCACCTTTCCCTGATCCAATGGCAGTCCATCAAATGTGGCCTTTCCCTTATAGTTGCATTAGACGCCATCAAGCTTTATTGAGATTTACTGTGTGAACAAAACATTGGTCTAACATCAACACATGACAACCAAATTCATGCTGCCAAATTGTAGTAAATAAATAATAATAAAAAAAAATCAGGGGAATAGATTGAGAACCACAGCGCGCACTTGTTTGACAGATAAAGGACTTCCATCCCACTCCTCGAAGGCTGTAAATTTAAATGATTTTTTTTCGGTGAGCGTTAAACAGACCGGTTATTTTTCCGAAGTGATATTAATGTTCTGTGGTCAGTATTATTGAACCTCGAAAGCAATAAAGTTTATGAGTCGATAAATATTACATTTGCAGGGTAGTTAAGATTCTGCCTCTGTCCCCGGCGCTTATTACACATTGTAAGCGGCGAGTCCACAATACATTATTCATATTGGGGGGTGTCACCGTGGTGATGGATTGCCGGGAGAGGCTGTCCTTTAAATAAATCAACAAATAAAAATGCAAATCTTAACATTTTCGGGCTGCAACCTTCCTCCCCGCGTCGCGAGCGGCAAAAGGGAGATTTCCACATTCCATCAACAGTGAGCGGAGAGAACAATTAACGACCTGCTCCGTCGCTAAGTGGGAGATTAATTTGGCGATGGAGGCTTTTATCACCCGCGTATGCCGCTGCGCTGACCGCCTCTGACCACTTGCACTTTTCTCGGAGAAGATAATAAAATAAGGAAACAAGTTTTATCTGACATTCGCTGTCACTGTGTTGGAGCTGGAAATGTCAGCGTCCCAGCCCCCCCTCCCCTCCCCCCCCCCCCCAGAGCGGACACCTCCCCGAATAAGTTTTTGACTTCTCAGAAGTTTGGTGTTTTTTGTTTTGACTTTGGAATCTCAGATTGGAGACATGGAGCTCGATTCGGTGTACTCGCACCCATTCCCATTGCTCATGATTCAGCAGACCGTTTATCTGGAGCAAGATTATTTGGGTGAGAGATCACACAAGATACTGTCCAAAAGTGTAAACTTGTGCGATTCACAGAGTGTTTTTTTTTTTTTTTTTTTTTTTTTTACAGGGAGTTTTTGGCAAGCTCAGGTTTTCCGGTGTGGCCATGGCAAGACATGGGCGCTTCATGCTTTTTTTCCCCCATCGATAACAAATCATGCCGGTATAGTGGCATGGCTTTTATCAATGAAAATGTCGCCCTAAAAAGCCATCTAGCCCAGGCACCAGGGCTGGTAATCCAGGACTCATAGGCCGTGCCTGCTGGCCCCTGGCCTTGACAGTTTACCAGTCCTTATGCCCCTTTGATATGGGTTTGGCGCTCTTCTGAGAGGGCAGTGGTGGTACGCCGTCTGATTACCTGCACTCACCATTTGGGACACCAGGGGTGCGGAAGAAGCTGGTGCCCATTGATATTGGACACGGGGTTCTTTCCGGAGTGCTCACGGAACCCCTAGGAGGTTCCCAAACTCATACTGTAGCCAGTGTGAGTAGCTTATCAGGGCTGGACGCGACTCTAGCAGTGTGGAACTATAGTCAATTTTGACAGTAGTTCCACTTTACTATAGTATGTGCTTTTTTTTTTTTTATTATAGTATGCTCACAGAACCCCTAGGAGGGTCCTGAACTCATACTGAAGGGCATAAGGGCTGGTAAACCAGCAGCACCAGGGGCCAGCCAACGCAGCCCCTGAGCCCTGGGTTACCAGTCCTTATATTCTATTTCTACTTTAAGAAAAAATAGTTTCCACCAGACATTTATGCACTGCTAGTTAGCAGTGGGGTAACACGACCCAGGCTGCCACGCCGCCACACGAGATACTCTCCAAAAGAGGCATGGCTTTTATTAATGAAAAATACAATTCTGTGAAATACTCACCTGTAGAATTGGTATTATTAGTTATACAGTACGTCCTGCTCCAGATATAATACTTACACTTGGGTTATCCTCCGCCAGAGGGCGCTGTACTGCAGAAGCATGCGAAAACAGGCTCCTCCCGGCCCTTCCTATACCCAGCGACCTCCCACAAATCCCCAGCATTGAAAAGCAGTGAACAAGAGGCCGGGAGAATTCAAAAACCACCCAGAACAACTGTTAACACTAACAAGATAACAATCACCATACAGGGAATCCAGCAACAACAGGGTGGGGCAGACAAGCCTTTTTCCATCAAGATGGAGGTTTCAGCAGCCAAGCCGTCAAAACCAGAGTTTGTAAATTGGGATGGCGTAAGGAGCCCTGAGTGAGTAGATCTGGCGCCTCTGGCAGGACGTACTGATCTACTGCCATTTGTACCACGTCTGCGAACCACACCCTTCTTGGCCACCTTGGGGCCACTAGAATCACTGGCACCTTTTCCAGGGCAATCTTGCGCAGAACCCTGCCCAGGGGAAATGGGGGGGAATACATACAGGAGGCGAAATTTCTTCCAAGACAACGACAGAGCGTCCGTGGCCACAGCCAGAGGATCCTGAGACAGGGAGACAAAGGCCGGGAGCTTGCGATTGTGACGGGATGCAAACAGATCCACATCCGGTAGACCCCAACGGTGACACAGGGACTGGAACACCCTGTTGCAGAGGGACCACTCCCCTTGTCGGGAGGTCCCCCTGCTCAGAGAGTCTGCTAGTAGATTTTCCACCCCCGGGATCTAAACAGCGGAAAAGCATTGAACATTGGTCTCCGCCCATGTCAGAATCTTCAGAACACTTCCTGGAGGGCACCCTTGCTCCGGGTCCCTCCCTGATGATTGATGTAGGCCACTGCCGTCCTGTTGTCTGAACGTACCTGAACAGACATTCCCTGCAGGTGATCGGTCAACTGTTCCAGAACCAACCTGACCGCCCGTAGTTCCAGAATGTTGATGGGTAAATGGGCCTCTTGAGGGCCCCACCTGCCCTGGAGCCTCAGGGACTTCCAGAATCCCCCCCAACCTGACAGACTGGCATCCGTGGTGACCGTCTCCCAGGAGGGGGCTAGAAAGGACCTGCCCTTTAGCAAATTCTTGTGGTCCAGCCACCACGAGAGGGACCTTATGACCAACGGGGGAAGTACACAAAACTTGTCCAGGGACGCAGGATCCTTGTCCCATACCGAGAGGAGGTGAAGCTGTAAAGGCCTCAAAAGGAACTGAGCAAAGGGCACCGCCTCGAAGCTTGCCACCATCAGACCCACCAGCTGCATTCCCTGTCTGAGTAAAAGCTGGGGGCACGAGAGCAGGGACCACACCTGCACAGTCAGGGCTTCCACCTTCTGTTGGGGAAGGAATATTCGTGACTGAACCGTATCCAGAATCATCCCCAGGAATGGGGTCACCTACGAAGGGGACAGAGAAGACTTGGGGTGATTGATCACCCAGCCGAACGACTCCAAGGTGGACACCACCCGCTGAGTGTCCAGCTCCGTCTGCTGTAGGGGCCACGAGGCGATGAGGATGTCATCCAGGTAGGGCAGCACTCGAATGCCCCCGACCTCAACAAGGACATCACTCCCGCCAGTACCTTGGTGAACACTCTGGGAGCTGAAGTGAGGCCAAATGGTAGGGCCACAAACTGATAATGTTGATCCTTCAACGCGAATCTGAGAAACCTTTGATGTCCCGGAAACACAGGAATGTGAAGGTAAGCATCCTTGATGTCCACAGTTGTCATAAAATCCCCTGGGCGCAGAGAGCCAACGGCCGAGCGCAGAGTTTCCATGCGAAAGCGCTTGTGCTTGACAAATTTGTTTAGGATCTTTAAATCCAGAATGGGCCTGACTGACCCATCTCTTTTGGGTATTGTGAACAGATTGGAGTAGAACCCTTCTCCCAATTCTCTCAAGGGAACCTGGCAAATAACTCCCAGATCCAGAAGGTCTTGCACTGCTTGCAGCAGGACCTGAGCCGATGCCGGGTCCTGGGGAATCCGGGACCTGACGAATCTTGAGGGGGGCCGTACAGCAAACACTATTTTGTAGCCAGAGGTAACTACCTCCTGAATCCACCGGTCCGAGACTTGGTGCCTCCAGACATGCATAAAGTGCTGTAGCCGTCCCCCCACCCTGGCGGGCGAGGGCACCCCATCATGCCTGAGGGGTCTTGGGAGGGGCTTTGGGCTTGGTTCCCCAGGAGGAGCCGGGACGTAGCCCCTTGCTCCTATGCCAGGAGTTCCGAAAGGGCCGAGGCTGTCGCCTGCGCTGTAGTAACTTACCTCCTTTAGCAAAGAGGTCTAGGCGGTCCCCAAACAGGCGCAGACCCTTAAAGGGAAGCCCAGTAAGGGCTTTCTTAGCGGCATTGCCTGCCGCCCACTGGCGCAGCCATATCACGCGGCATATAGCCACCGCCAAGGCGGAAGATCTGGCACACAGCCTAATAGCATCATCCGATGCAGACAGGATAAAGTTCACAAACGCATCACAATTAGTAGGCAGCTCGTCTGGGCAGTCAAGAACATTCCTGATCATGGCCCTGAGTGCCACAGCAGTAATGGCCAAGGCACAAACCGGGCGCAGCGCCGCCCCACCAAATGCAAAGGCATGACATGCCAATTGGTCAATGCGCCGGTCCTCAGAATCCCGAAGCGTAGTGGTATCGGGGGAGTGCATAATAGAGGTGTTAGACAGCCCTAAAACCGGGGCATCGACCTCGGGGGGTGATGACCAGCACTTGACCATATCAGCAGGGAATGGATACTTTCTGTCCAAACCCTTGGGGATCCCGGGAAGTCTACTGGGATGTTCCCATTCCTTCAACACTAGGTTATTGAAATGGGTTTGCTCAGGAAACTCCAATCGAGCCTTAGCAGTATGAAATAGCTCACCCCTTTGGTGGGAGCCGCAACAGGGGGAGGGATGGACAGAACTTCAAAAATCTGAAGCAGTAGTTTGTCAGTATCATCCGGGTCCAGTGGTCTGAACCGGAATCGTCATGACCCCTTGCCTTCTCATCAGAAGATTCTGAGTCAGAGAATAGCTCCCCTTCGCCCGAAGGGGTATGGCCATAAAAATGTGAAAACTCCTCAGACTCCATAGGAAAGGGAGCCGAATTAGGGATTATGTGCCGCTTTTTAGCAGTGGCCTTGCACGCTAGAGAAATAGCAAGCAATTTTTCAACACTGGCCAGTCTAGTGGCCACATCAGGATGAGAATCCTCGCTTGTATTGGGGGTTAGACTCAGGCTTGGGGGAGTAGGTGAAGTGAGGCGAGGTGCAGGCCCAGCCACAGGAGGGGCGGGAAGTACCATTAGCGCCTGCTGTGCACAAGGGACGCAGACCCGTGCTTGTCCCTAGGGAACCCTGTTCACAATATCCTGGGATACCTCCATATGGTGATTAATAGGCACAATAGGCCAGTAGGGATTGACGCTACAAGCTACCCTGGATGCCCCAATGACCCACAGGGAAGTGGGAGTAATTTAATTATGTCCACTGGTAATTAAGCCGGGCCGGGAGAAGCCACTGGTGTTCGACCGTCTGAAAGACATAATGGGAATAGGGATGTCAGAGCCATGCGTAGTAGCAAGCCAAATAAAAAACCGCCCACGAGGGCACTTACAGATCGAGGGAGGAGGAGACTGTTACCACATGTGCGCGTGAAGAGCATCGAAATGGCGCCAAGCGGACCTCGAAGGGCGGGCCAGAGCGGGCTGTGACGCGGAGCGCGCAAGCCAGGTCTCCGCCCCCCCCGAAGAGCGCGAAGCTCTGAATTAAGTTCAGTTGTTAGAAGGTCGAAGTGAATGACACACTTAGAGACAGATTTGCCGATGAAGACGTAGCAGCGTCTGAGGCAACGCCGCACATTCAATATGAGGAGTGCGCGTGGCGGCGACATATATATAATAAAAAAAATTTAACAGCGCGCCACTGACACCAGGATACCAGTAAAGGACAGTAATAAGGGCAAGCGTGTAAGCATACACTGACCACCACACACACCCCCCCCCTTTCTTTCCCCCCAGACTACGGGGGGAACGAGGGAAGATGGCGACCCTTTGTAAAGGGCCCACTGCTACACGGGGCATGGGGAATAGCGCGGGAGGGTCATCCTCTAGGCTCACCATAAGCCTAAACCGCCTACCCTTTGGTGGGGGACTGCGGTGGAGCATGGCTCCATAAGCACACAAGGTGCTGCCTACCTTCACCCGACCGACGCAGCCCGAACTGGGAGGCACATCACATGGAGGACAGGTTGGAGTAGTCCAACAGGGCCGCAGGCTTTTATAGCCTCGCTCACCTGCGAGAGCGTGATACTTCATGTCTTCGCAGTCAGCACTGCAGAGAAATCTGGGGATTTGTGGGAGGTCCCTGTGTATATGAAGGGCCGGGAGGAGCCTGTTTTCGCATGCTTCTGCAGTACAGCGCCCTCTGGCGGAGGATAACCCAAGTGTAAGTATTATATCTGGAGCAGGACGTACTGTATACTAAGAATATGAATTTTTATTTTATTTTTTTTCACTAAAGTATGCCACCCTAAAAGCCAACTAGCCCAGACACCAGAGCTTGTAACCCAGGACTCCCGTACCACCAGGCCCCTGGCCTTGACAGTTTACCAGCCCTTATGCCCCTTTGGTATCGATGGTATCCAGGCGTGCAGCAGGGGTACACCATCTGAATATCTGCACCCCTCATCTGGGACACTAGGGGTGCGGAAGAGCCTGTTGCCCATCGGTATGGACACAGGGTTCTTCCAGGGGTGCTCAAGAAACCCCTGTAAGGCTCCTGAACTCATTCCGAAGGGCATAAGAGCTGGTAAACCGGAATCACCAGGGGCCAGCCACTACAGCCCCTGAGCCCTCAGTTACCAGCCCTTATGTCTGGTGCCCGGCTAGTTGCCCATTTTTTTTTTCGGGGGGGGGGGGGCAAGCTTTTGTTTCGTAAAGCAGAACTACCTATCAGCACTGGCCGCGGCTCTAGAAGTGTGGAACTATAATCAATTTTGACACTTTAATAAAAAAAACACAAACATACTATAGTAAAAAAAAAAATGCCAATTCTCCCTTTCATTCATAAAAATCGTCCTGTCTATAGCAACATGGCTATTTTCAATGAAAAAAGCATGTCAGCTAGTGAAGTGGGCATTTCCCACCAGCCTTGAGCGGGCAAGAGATGGGCGCATGTGAGAAAAAAATCCTGCCCAAAAGACCCTGTAAAAAAACAAACTTCGAATCACATTTTTGGAGGAAATTCGTGTGCAAGTCCTCGCTCCAGAAAAAAAAAGTTTCCTGAATCTGCTGAATGAGAAAGGGGAAACTGTGCGAGAATGGGTTTTCTCACCAAAAACACAGATTGCAATCTCACCCCATCGCTGAATCGAGCCCATAGTCATATCCTGAGTTTGTAGAGCCAATACAATACGGCTGTCAATTTCACAGCTATTTCACTCCTTGGAAGCGGACAGTCCATGGAAGAGAATCAATTGCTCCAGAGCAACTAGCTGGCTAGGGTGGACCTACATTAATAGCCTGCTCCACCCGTCAGCCATGATCCTTGGCAATGCCAGTGCTTGTCCCCAATAACAGCAATCCCCTGGCTGATGAATCAAAACGATTCCAGGGTCTGCCCCTGACATTCACCAGAGTTGCGATGCCCCACTGAGTGAAGCCCCCCAGACTGCCAGTCTCCCCTTACCTATCACTGTTGTATGACATGAGGAAGGGGGCCTCCCCTGAAAGCTTGTCTTTGCCCCGTTATCTGACTCAATAAAGGAGCAGGACCAGCGCCTGCCTATGAACTGCTCTTCTCCTGAGTTTGCCTGAAAGAGGAACAAAACCCACCAGCGGCCGGTCTGCCAAGAATCTAAAAGATTCCAGGGCTTGCCACTTACTTCCCTCCCTGATGCAAACTGAATCGGGAAGCCCTGCTGTGTGAAACCCCCCCAGGGAGCTGGTACTAACTCACCTTTCCCGCGTTACAATGGGCTCTGGTCCAGTCAGAGCCGTTTGCCTTTTGGCAATTGTTTACAATGAGCAGTGTGCACTGCGCGCATCCCGGGGTGGCCATGCACTCCCAGCCCAACCATTTAGATAGACTGTGGCAGGAGTGTGCACTCCCCATTGTAGGCAATCAGAGCCTTTTGCCGAAGGATCTAAACATGGCAAAGGATTGGATAAGAGCCAGTTGGACGGAAGAGAGGCGAGTTTTAATGGGTTTCACACAGCAGAGCATGCCAATGTCAAATTCCTGAGTTTTGTTTTGCTTTAAAGAGGAACATTGGGGGAGGTTATAACTTCCCCCAAATCTCAATGGATGCCCCCCCCCCTCCGGTTTCACAATTATTTCCCCATTCACCAGGGGGAGCCATATTCCGGGTCCATCGGATTCCGGGAGGCGCCATCTTGCATCCCATCACGCACTGCGCGTGGCCACTGATCTTGCACCTGCACAGTGCCAATGAATGGGATGCAATGGAGCTGCCCGAAATCCAGCAAGATTTCGCTGAGAGGTGAGGGACTTTGAAGGGCAGGGCTAAAGCCATACTGTCATTTACAAATGGCTAAGCCAGCGGGGGGGGGGGGCAGAGGATCAGGCCCTGAAGCAGCTGGATGTCGCCGCAGGTAAGTAGGGGCCGATGGGGGAGGAAATTGGCCCCTTTTTATTTTAGGTCCAATGTTCCTCTTTAAAGAATCCATACACTGGAATTGCTGGCAGAAGGAACGATCCAGTTTAAATGTGAAAAACCCATGGATACAAGTCCGGAGTTCCCCCTTTATTTCCCCCTCTAGCATTAAGGTTTTCTAGTCATAAATATGCACAGGACCCAATTTCTCCCAGGAAGGAGGCATCTGTGAGTTGAGCCAAGCACAGATCACAGACTCCCTGCTGATTCTCTCACACCTCTGGGCCGGGAAGGCCCCGATGGGTCTGAAGCCAATGTAACCCCCTGGCTGTGAGCTTCCTCACATCAAAGACAAGAACCTCAGACAACCGGCACCAATGAAAATTGGACCGTAGCCACTGTGTGTCCCAGCACCAAGCCAGATACAGAACAAAAACGGGCCCACAAAACCGCACATAGACATACAATTCTTAGAGCCATGCACCAGGGGAACCTAGGGAAATGGAGATCTTGGGTTCTGACCCCTTTAGGGACTCCATCTTTGGGCTCATTGGATGCCTGGCACCTGCAATAATATAACACCAGACGAGAGGTGAGCGTTTTCTAATAAGCCTTCCAGCCGGCTCGGGATAATTGGAGCGGCCTCTCAGCAAACACGTCTTTTATTTACAATGAGCAGTGCTCACTGCCGCATCCCCGAATGGCAACCGTGCACTCCCACCCCAGCCATTCAGATAGGAGTGTGCACTCCCCTTTGTAAGCAATCAGAGCCCTTTGCCGAAGGATGTAAACGCGGCAAAGCGCTCTGATAAAATAAGAGCCCACTGGGTGGAGGAGAGGTGAGAGGTGAAACCCAGTGGGCAAACTGGGTTTCACACAGCGGAGCATGCCAATGTCAAATACCCAGGAACAAAGGGGGAGGTTAAAACCTCCCCGATCTGCTGCCGCATCCGGTTTTACCTTTGGCCAATATTTATCCACCTCACTGTGGGATGCATCCTCTGGGTCCCTCAGATTCCAGGTGGCCTTCCGATGGGCGGCGCCATCTTGCATCCCATCATGCACAGTGCGCAGTCCCCACGAATGGGATGCAATGGAGCCGCCTGAAATCCCACGAGACTTCGCTGAGAGGCGTGGGACTTTGAAGAGCACAACTAAGCTGTGTTGTCACTTAAATGACTAAGCCGACGTGGGGCAGAGGATTGGGCCCTGAAGCAGCCAGATGTCACCGCAGCAGGTAAGTAGGGGCCGATGGGGGAGGAAATTAAGTAGGTAAGTAGGGACCGATGGGGAAGGGGGGGGGGGGCACCCAAACCCACTGTGAAGGAACAATCCAGTTTAAATGTGAAAAACCCATGGATACAAGTCAGGAGTTCCCCCTTTATTTCCCCCTGTAGCATTAAGGCATTCTAGCCATAAACATTCACAGGACCTAATCTCCCCCAGGAAGGAGAATTAGCATTTGTGGGTTGAGCCCTGGCTCAGATCACAGGCTCCTTACTGATTCTCTCACACCTCCAGGCTGGGAGGGCCCCGATGGGTCTGAAGCCAACGTGACCCCATTCAGAAAGGCTGTGTCAGGAGTGTGCACTCCCCATTGTAGGCAATCAGAGCCCTTTGCCGAAGGATGTAAACACGGCAAACCGCCCTGATTGGATAAGATCCCACTGGGCAAGGGGAGAGGTGGATTTTACTGGGCAAACTGGGCGCCATCTTGCATCGCATCATGCGCGGTGCGCGGCCCCCGATCTCGTGCCTGCGCAGTGCCCACTGGGATGCAATGGAGCCGCCCAAAATCCTGCAAGACTTTGCTGAGAGGCGCAGGACTTTGTAAGTGACAGCACGGCTTTAGCTATACTCTTCAGACGACTAAGCCAATGGAGGGCAGAGGATCGCGTCCTGAAGCAGCCGGATGTCACCGCAGCAGGAAGTAGGGGCCGATGGGGGAGATCAGGGAAATCAGCCTTTTTAATTTTAGGTCCAATGTTCCTCTTTAAGAATAACTTGCTCCATACACTGGAATTGCTGGCAGACAGAAGGGGGGGAGACACCCAAACCCATCTTTTCCAATGTGCTGTAAATGATGCCGATATCAGAACTTTATCCCCATCAGTCTAGTAAATGCTTTAAAGTATTAAATCTTTGGATTTACCACTGCCTTTGTCCACTTACATCTGCAATAATATAACACCAGACGAGAGGTGAGCGTTTTCTAATAAGCCTTCCAACCGGCTGGGGATAATTGGAGCGGCCTCTCAAAGAGGCATTCAGCGGTTCCCCCCGCGTCTAAAGTGGTTTATTCACCCTCTATTTCAGGTAAATTGTCTCTTATCTTGGACGGTGATGAAATATTGATGAAAATGGGCACGAGAAAGCTGCCACCAGCAAGAAATACTATTCTGGAATATAATTAATCCCCATTTCAAAAGTAATGCATTTAAATTTATATCCAATGCCGCAGACGGCCCGAGACGCCAATCCCAATCAGGTTGGATTATGGGATCCGGGTAACTATTCCTGTCAATTACCGAGGCTTGATTTTCAATTTATATTCAAAAGAAGAAGAAGGCTCGTTCCCATACATGGCAGAACGTCTCAATTCTGGGCAAGTTTCAATTACAGAGGATTTCCACCGCCAGACAAACAAATAGATTTACAGCCAGAAACGCCCTATAGCTCGTGTGCTCAATGGGGAAAAGGTGATGAGAGGGAGCACGCAAAAAGGACAAAAGAGAAAAAAAAAAAAGACAAAAATGGAAATAAAGAAGAAGGACGAAAGAAAAGTTAGAGAAAATACATTAAACCGGACCTTCAGCATCATTTAATGAAAAGTCGAAACCCTTAAACTATTCCCCAGCATCTAAAATCAATATATATTACGTTTTTAGACACAATTTTATTCTGTCCCCCACTGGGCTGCAACTCTGTTTAGTATTTTAGGATACGGGCGCTGCCATCTTGCCTCAGATGCATCACATACTGAGGAGAGGAGAGGGCAGGGTATAGCTGTGAGCCGAGCAGAGCTGGGGTCAGGAAAAGGACAGCAATCCCCGAATGCAGAGCAGCACAGTCAAAAGACACTTCCTGTTTGCAGGCAGCCAGAGACTCAATGGGCCGCCATCTTGGATGTTTAAAGGCTCAGAAAATGTAGTTGATGCAGGTAGGATGATTTTTAATGTGGGCAATCTGTATGTACAGGGTGGGGAAACATATAAGATAGACTCTTATTCAGGGTGAAGGTCCGGTTTAAAAGGGTCTGTAAACTTCCGGCCAGTCCACCACTCAGAAAGCTTCTGATTTCAGAGAACGGGGCTCCTGGTGTCCTCTGGCGCTGCAGTGAATAGAGGGGGCTGTGCACAAGCAAAATGGCTGGTGGACAGCAGCAGGGCCACGACCAACAGGGAGCGCTGGTCGTGGCCCAAGGAATTCTGGGGAGAATACTCGTGACACCCAGCGTCTTCAGAAACCAGGAGGTTTCTGGGTGGCGGATCGGCCTGGTGTTGCTGCGGGGGAGATAAGGTAAGTGTCTGCTTGTTTTTTTTTTTGGAGGGGTTTACAATCCTTTTCAAAAGGAAAAGAAAATACAATTCTGTGATTACTCACCTGTAGAATTGGTATTATGAGTATACAGTACGTCCTGCTCCAAATCTAATACTTACAGTTGGGAATATACTCTGCCAGATGGCGCTGGACTGCAGAGACATCGAAAATAGGCTCCTCCCAGCCCCTCAAATACCCAGGGACCTCCCACAAATCCCCAGCATTGAAAAGCAGTTAAGGAGAAGCCGGGAGCATTAAACAATCCAAACTATCAACTATAACAATGATAACAATCACCATACAGGGGATCCAAGAAAATGCAAACCAAGAGTGGGTTGGAGCAGGACGTACTGTATATTCATAATACCAATTCTACAGGTGAGTAATCACAGAATTGTATTATTCTTAGTATACAGTACGTCCTGCTCCAAATCTAATACTTACAGTTGGGAAATCCAATAGCAGTGTCCATAAAGTAGGGTGGGATCCCCAAGAAAAATTTGCAGCAGGCAGTTTACACCACTGCCGCCTGCAGAACCTTGCGGCCAAAAACAGCATCAACTGAGGCCCTAACATCAACCTTGTAAAACTTTGAAAAGGTATGAACAGAAGACCAAGTAGCGGCATTGCAAACTTGTTCAACAGAAGCCTGGTGCTGAAAAGCCCAAGAGGCACCAATAGCACGAGTGGAATGAGCAGTAAGGCGGAAGGGAGGATTCTTCCCCTTAGCAGAGTAGGCCTGAATCACAGCCTGACGAATCCACTTGCTGAAAGTAGACTTGGCAGGAGCCAAACCCTTCCTAGGACCAGAAGGGACCACAAAAATACCATTTTGTGAATACTCACCTGTAAAATGGGTATTATAAGTATGTCACACACCCCGCTTCAAGACATTCATTACATGTGGGTATACTGACCTGTAGATGGCGATCTTGCAGAGATGTCAAAAAAAGTAAGATCCTCCCGGCCCATAAATACCTGGGACCTCCCACTCATTCCCCAGTATAAAGATAGCAGTAAGGTAAAGGGACCAGGAAAGCCAATTAAAACGAACAAAGGTTCACCATATAAAGGATCCAGAATACAAAAGGGCAGGGTGAAGCGGCGTGTGTGACATACTTATAATACCTATTTTACAGGGAAGTATTCACAAAAATACAATTCTGTGAAGTACTCATCTGTAGAATTGGTATTATACGTATACAGTACGTCCTGCTCCAGATATAATACTTACACTTGGGTTATCCTCCGCCAGAGGGCGCTGTGCACTGCAGACATGCAAAAACAGGCTCCTCCCGGCCCTTCATATACCCAGGGACCTCACACAAATCCCCAGCATTGAAAAGCAGTGAACCGGGAGAATCCAACCACCAAACCAACCGGTAATGATGATAATAACAACAATCACCATACAGGGGATCCAGAATAATGCAAAAACCAGGGTGGGGTGGAGAATGACGTACTGTATACGTATAATACCAATTCTACAGGCGAGTACTTCACAGAATTGTATTATTCTAAGTATACAGTACGTCCTGCTCCAGATATAATACTTACACTTGGGACATGCAATATCAGTGTCCATAA
The DNA here is from genome assembly GCA_027917425.1 of Gastrophryne carolinensis. NCBI lineage: Eukaryota > Metazoa > Chordata > Amphibia > Anura > Microhylidae > Gastrophryne > Gastrophryne carolinensis. The sequence goes on from CM051234.1 coordinate 636,414,505, forward strand.
CAGTAGGGTGGGATCCCCAACAAAAAAGGCAACGGCACGTAGCTTAAACTACAACCGCCTGCAAAACCTTGCGGCCAAAAGCAGCATCAGCTGAGGCCCGAACATTAACCCTGTAAAACTTTAAAAAGGTGTGAACAGAAGACCAAGTAGCGGCCTTGCAAATTTGCTCCACAGAAACCTGGTGCTGAAAGGCCCAGGAGGCCCCAATAGCACGAGTCGAATGAGCAGTAAGATGGAAGGGAGGACTCTTCCCCTTAGCAGAATAGGCTTGAACCACAGCCTGACGGATCCACTTGCTGATAGTAGACTTGGCAGGAGCCAAACCCTTCCTAGGCCCAGAAGGCACAACGAAGAGAGCATCAGTCTTCCTGAAAGCCGCAGTGACAACCAGGTAATACTTCAAACACCTGACCACATCCAAGGAATGCAGAACCATTTCCTTGTCATTACTAGGATTGGGGCACATGGAAGGAAGAACAATGTCCTGATTCAAATGAAAAGCAGACACAACCTTAGGCAGAAAACCGGCTTGAAGCGGAAAACCACCTTGTCCTGGGGTCTCTCAAGTATGGAGACTGAATGGATAGAGCAGCCAGCTCAGACACATGCCTAACTGAAGTTTTGGCCACCAAAAAGACAACCTTGAGAGTAAGAACAGCCAGAGCAGCATCTCGAATAGGCTAAAAGGGAGCACCCTGCAAGGCAGATAAAACTAGGAGGCCGATTCATTAATAGCGCCAGGTAGCGACAGATGAGCGCAAGTAGCGTGATTTTCACAGCGCCCGCTAGTATTCGCTGTGCTTGGCCGTTGTTCGCTTGTTGACAGCGACTCAGTCGGTGTGTGGTAATGTTGAATACGGGGTTAGGAGTCGCTGTTTCACAGGTTCCGCGCTGTATGGGTGCGCCTGACAGCGAATGGCCATAGCGAACGGCTCCCAGCATATTCATTAACAAATCACGCTCAAAAAATTCTCGTGCTGTGAAATGCTTGCTTAAACCCCAGAGCGCTGGCGGCGATGGCTTAAAAGTAGTTTTTAACCCCCAAACAACTATATTTTTTGATTAAAAAATTAAACAAGTTTTTCTAAACATTTTGTAATATGAATACATTAATATCAGACCTGTAATATCAATTCTGCACAAATGTTTTTTTTTTTTTTTTTTTTTACCTTAAAAAAAATATCTAACATTGCCGTAGTGGTCACAGAATTTTTGACAGTTAAAAAAAAACAAAAAAAAAACAGTCATATCAATTAATTATGAATATTTAAAGATTGCTCCATTGAAATGCATTGGAGAGCGCCAGGTAGCGAGAGGTCATACCTGGCGCTGTGATGGGATTAGCAGCGGCGCTGTTCGTTGCAGTCCGCTACATGATGAATCCCGCGCTAGGTGACGCTCTCGCCGGCGCTAGCCTCATTTAGCGGGATAAATGCGTGATTGTGTCCGCCGCCTGGCGTTCTGGAGTCGGTAGCCGCCGCTACCTGGCGCTATCCCTTGATAAATAAGGCCACAAGTTTAAATCCCAAACGGGGACCACAGGTTTACAAGGGGGACGCGCATGAGTGACCCCCTGAAAGAAGGTCTTAACCAAATGATGATGAGCAAAGGTCTTCTGAAAGAAGACGGACAGGGCAGAAACCTGACCCTTCAGAGTACTGAGTTCTAGACCTAACTCCAAACCATGCTGTAAGAACTCCAGAACCCTGGGGACAGAGAACTCCCTACAGGGAAGAGACCTAGACTCACACCAGTCAATGTAGGTACGCCATACTCTGTAATAGATAGCAGCAGAAGTCTTCTTCCTAGCCTGCACCATAGTGCCCACCACAGAGGCAGACAAACCCTTCTCCATCAAGATGGAGGTCTCAGCAGCCAGGCCATCAAAGCCAGCGTTTGTAAATTGGGATGGCGTAGGGAGCCCTGAGTTAGCAGATCTGGCACCCCTGGCAGATCGTACTGGTCTACTGCCATTTGAATCACGTATGCGAACCACACTCTTCTTGGCCACCGGGGGGCCACTAGAATTACAGGCACCCCTTCCAGAGCAATCTTGCGTAGAACCCTGCTCAGCAGGGGGGATGGTGGAAATACATACAGGAGCCGAAACTCTTTCCATGACATGGCCAGGGCATCCGTGGCCAAGGCCAGAGGGTCCTGAGACAGGGACACGAAGGCCGGGAGCTTGTGGTTGTGGGGGGTACGCAAACAGGTCCACATCCGGTAGACCCCAACGGTGACACAGGGACTGGAATACCCTGTTGCAGAGGGACCACTCTCCCTGACGGGACGTCCCCCTGCTCAGAGCATCTGCAAGCAGATTCTCCGCCCCCGGAATGTAAACAGCCGAAATGCATTGTACATTGGCCTCCGCCCATGTCAGAATCTGAGACACCTCCTGGAGGGCACCCTTGCTCCGAGTCCCTCCCTGATGGTTGATGTAGGCAACCGCCGTCTTGTTGTCTGAGCGTACCTGGACCGACAGTCCCCTCAGGTGTTGGGTCAACCGCTCCAGTACCAACCAGACTGCCCGCAGTTCCAGAATGTTGATGGGTAAGTGGGCCTCCCGAGGACCCCACATCCCCTGGAAGCGCAGGGACTTTCAGAATCCCCCCCAACCTGACAGACTGGCATCCGTTGTGACCGTCTCCCAGGAAGGGACCAGAAAAGACCTGCCCCCAGTCAAGTTCCCGAGGTCCAGCCACCACGCAAGGGACTGTCTGACCGAGGGGGGAAGCACACAGACCCCGTCCAAGGACGCTGGGTTCTTGTCCCATACTGACAGAAGGTGAAGCTGCAGAGGTCTCAAATGGAACTGAGCAAAGGGCACCACCTCGAAGGTCGCCACCATCAGGCCCACCAGCTGCATTCCCTGCCTGATGGAGGGCTGGGGGCATGAGAGCAGGAACCTCACCTGCGCAGTCAGAGCTTCCACCTTCTGTTGAGGAAGGAATATCCGTGACTGAACCGTATCCAGAATCATTCCCAGGAATGGGGTCACCGAGGATGGGGACAGAGAGGACTTGGGGTAATTGATCACCCAACCGAAGGACTCCAGGGTGGACACTACCAGTTGAGTGTCCAACTCTGCCTGCCGCAAAGACTGAGAGGTAATGAGGATGTCGTCCAGGTAAGGCAGCACGCGTATGCCCCTTAGCCTTATCAGGGACATCACCCCTGCCAGCACCTTGGTGAACACCCTGGGAGCCGACGTGAGGCCGAATGGCAGGGCCACAAATTGGTAATGCTGATCTTTCAGTGCAAATCTGAGAAACCTTTGGTGTCCTGGAAACACCGGGATGTAAAGGTAAGCATCCTTGATGTCTACTGACGTCATGCCGTCCCCTGGGCGCAATGAGTCAATGGCCGAAGGCACAGAGTTTCCATGCGAAAATGCCTGTTCTTGACAAATTTGTTGAGGATTTTTAAATCCAGAATGGGCCTGACTGACCCATCCTTCTTGGGTACTGTGAAAAGGTTGGAGTAGAACCCCGTGCCCCTGTCTCCAAAGGGGACCTTGCAAATGACCCCTAGATCCAGGAGACCCTGAACGGCCAGCAGCAAGACCTGGGTTGAGGCAGGGTCTTGAGGGATTCGGGACCCAATGAATCTGGTGGGGGGCCGTACAGCAAATTCTATCTTGTAGCCGGAGGACACTACCTCCTGAATCCACCGGTCTGAGACGTGGCGCCGCCAGACGTGCTTGAAGTGCTGTAGACGTCCCCCCAGCCTGACGGGTGAGGGCGCCCCCTCATGCCTGAGGGGTCTTGGGAGGGGCTTTGGGCTTGGGCCCCCAGGAGGAACCGGGACGGTGTCCTCTATTCCTGTGCCAGGAATCTGCGCGGGGCCCCGCGAAGGACACCCCTTTTCCCTGTTTAGCCCCGTGGTAGGGGATTGAAAGGGTGCCCTGGCCTCGAAAAGGCCGAATCTGACGCCTGCGCTGGGGCAACTTGCCTCCTTTGGCGAAGAGGTCTAGACGGTCTCCGAACAGGCGTAGCCCTTTAAATGGAAGCCCAGTAAGGGCTTTCTTAGCGGCGTTGTCAGCCGCCCACTGTCGTAACCAAACCGCGCGGCGAATAGCTACCGCCAAGGCAGAAGATCTGGCACACATCTTTATAGCATTGTCCGATGCAGACAGGATAAAGTTTATGAACACATCACAGTTACAGAGTATTGACAGTATCAGAGGGCAACTCATCTGTGCCATCGAGTGCATTCCTGACCATGGCCCTGAGCGCTACTGCCGTAATGGCTAAGGCGCAAACCGGGCACAAGGTCGCTCCCCTAAATGCAAAGGCATGGCATGCCAATTGATCAAGACGCCGGTCCTCAGAGTCCTGTAGCGTAGTAGTGTCAGGGGAGTGCATAATAGAGGTGTTGGACAACCCTAGAATAGGAGCATTGACCTCGGGAGGCGATGACCAGCACTTAACCAAGTCAGCCGGGAAGGGATACTTTCTATCCACACTCTTAGGGATCCCAGGCAGTCTGCTGGGATGTTCCCATTCCTTAAGCACGAAGCTATTGAAATGAGTCTGCTCGGGAAATTCAAGACGAGCCTTAGCAGTATGAAAAAGCTCACCCCTTTGTCTGGGAGCAGCAACAGGGGGAGAGATGGACAAAAATGTGAAGTACTCACCTGTAGAGTTGGTATTATACGCATACAGCACGTCCTGCTCCCGAATAGTCATAACATGTGGGTAATCCTCCGCCTCCGTGCACTGCAGACATGTAGAAAACAAGCTCCTCCCGGCCCTACATATACCGCAGGACCTCCCACAAATCCCCAGCATTGAAAAGCAGTGAGAAGAGAAGCCAGGAGGAACCAACCACCCAGAATAACTGGTAGCAATATCTTAATGATAATAATCACCATACAGGGGATCCAGAATTAGTGAAACCAGGGTGGGGTGGAGCAGGACATGCTGTATGCGTATAATACCAACTCTACAGGTGAGTACTTCACAGAGTTGTATTATTCTAAGCATACAGCACGTCCTGCTCCCGAATAGTCATAACATGTGGGACATCCAATAGCAGTGTCCATAAGCAGGGTGGGATCCCCAGAAAAAGCAAGGCACAGCGGACAGTAAATGCGCTGTCACCTGCAAAACTTGCAACAGGCATGACATGAGCAAGGGCTCTAACGTCAGTCTCATAACAGGACCATGAAGGTATGAACAGAGACAGGCCATAAGTCTAGTAATTGAACTAACAGAGAAAAAACCCTGGTGCCGAAGGGCCAGTGATACCCAAGCACCCATGGTAACGGAGTAAACAGTAAAGGGGAAGAATCACTCCCCTGAAGGAACATAGGTCAGTCTTAATTATCGGGAAGCCAAGGCTTCCTCAAGATCAGGGAGCATCCAGAAGGATCAGTCCAAAGGTGCAATGGCACTGGAATAGACATCAGGTGCATACCTAAGGAGGCGCCCATAGACTCCAAGAACAGCAGTTCCCCCTAAAGGCCAAGAAGGCCGGCATGGGGAGAAGTGCAAAACCTGTAGAGGGATGTAGGCCCTCATATTAGTATTAATAATAATCAGCCCATGGCTAGACTAAGGAACTGAATCAAGGGTCCAACAGACCACCTGAACCGGAAGCCCAGTGTAAAAGGAACACCCCCAGGCATGGGGTGCCTGTAGCCGTATCCATCTGTATAAGTATATATGTGAAAAATTGATCCCCACAGGGACTTATGGAACTACTGGGGAGGTGCAGCTAAGCAATCCCAAAGAGAATACTCTACAAGGGTGACAGAACCAGACTCCTTCAGGAAGGCCAAGACAGACCTACGCCTTCAGAGTCCCCAGATGGGGAGCTAACCCCAACTTACGCTGTAATGGCTTTAAAGGCCCTGGGAACCGATAACGTCTCACAGGGAAGAGACTAAGGCCCATGCCAGTCAATATGGGATACCACCAAGCCGTTATAGGCGGAGTAAGGGTAAGCTGGGGAGCTAGCTCCCAAACCCCCTCTCATACTAAGTCACCCAGAAGATGAGGCCCGTCCACAAGGGGCGAATGAATCAGCAGTCAATCCCCAGACAGGAGACCTTTTATTGGAAACAGGAAGAGACCTTATAAGGGCAGAACCGCACCCCAACAGAGATATCACAATTCAGCAGCCTTCAGCAGAGGCGTCTGTGAACCATTACTCCCAGGGCCGCCTAGGCCATAGATCCCATGGGACTCTATCAGGCCAGCCGTGCGCAGAACCCAAAGGTAGGGTGATGAAGAGAAGGCATATGAAATAACAAGGCTATGCCTAAATACTCAGGCCCCCTGACCGGAGTCAGAATATCCTGGGACAGTAGGAACAAGGGCAGAGGCCCTGTGTCAGGAGGGAGACCCCTCAGAGCCACACTAGGCTCCCCGGGCAACACCGGGATAGCATAACCTGCCGCTAAGGGCATCCATTGAAGCGAATACCGCTGAGAAGCAGGGGGGGTAGAACCCCGCCCAGGCCAGGAACAGGGACCCTCCAGAGGTAGCAACCTGTCACAATCTTTAGACCAGAATTAGAAACATGCCATTGTCTTTCAACAGACCAGGAGTCCCCCATAAACCGACCGGTCCTGAAGGAGGAGAAGGCCCGCCATATAGAGTCAACGGGGGCTCACCGTTTCAACAAGCCCAGCAGGTAAGATGGACCCTCTAGGGGGCCCAACCTAGAACCACATGGGAGTGTGGAAGGGATTTACCTTTCCCCTGCCAAACCTGTGAGACTTGGTACCAAGGGTGACCATACTCTAGGAGATGCTGGTAAGGAAGGGGAGTGCCCCCCTGACGGGGCCCTTGCATATGGGAAGCTCCAGGGGAACCACCTTACCAAGAAGGCATGAGCACAGACCAAGCACCGGGGTGCTGGGACATATGTAGGTTTAGTAACCTACTGCATCGAAGAGCCCGAGGGCTCGGTATATAAATGACATCCTCTTGATGTGCCACCGACAGGCCCACCAGCTGCCATCCCGCTTGGTGAAGGCAAGGCGCCAGTAAGGGGGGGGCAGAGCCCCGTAAACAGGGGTCCCCTAATGCCAGAGAAGAAGGCAGCAAGCCTGAACCGATTTCCCAGGAACGGGGAATTTTGCTGTTGATAAGCCTGCTCGGTCGCAGATGTTCGATTTGCTTCATCTTGTGCAGAAATGGTTGGAGCCGGAGCAGTCTACACCGGCGCAGATCGTCAAGAAGGTCATGGTGGACCATTTTTTCCAGACCCTGCAGCCGAAGTTACAGCGGTGGGCTGGACAAGGCGACCTTCAGACTGCTGAACAGTTGGTCAACGTCGTTGAGAGATACGTTGCGACCGAGGAACATCTTCGGGATGCCCCTGCAGAACCTGCAACCACTAAGACCAGCAGACCGGTGGGTAAGCAAGTCCCCCTTGGAGGTGTGTGGAGGGGTGTAAGAGGGCAGAAGACTGACCCTGACCCCCAGAGGCCCCCTAATCCTAGGGATGACTTCCTGGCAAGGAGGTTCCGGGGTCCCCAGTGTTGGAGGTGCCGTGAGTCGGGACACATAGCCATGGATTGCCCCCTCTCCCCTGAGCCTATGGAATGTGACGCTGCCCGCAGAAGGTCTCTGTTAGCAGAACCGGGTTGTGCCGCCAGTCAGCGGTTAGAGCCTGAGACACAGATTGTGACTGTAAAACTGAATGGTTGCCCAGTGAAGGCACTATTGTACTCAGGTAGCCAGGTAACTTTGGTCCGGCCAACCTGGTGCATGGTGGTTGTAAACCAAAGAGAAAGCTTAGTGTGCTTTGCATCCACGGGGATATCGTGGCTTACCCTGTAGCCGTGGGTAAGTTTGAGACCCCCGTGGGAACATTGACCCATGAAGTTGGCGTAGTAAAACGCCTTGTCTATGATGTTGTAATTGGGAGGGATTTCCCATGTCCTGGCCCTTGTGGGAAAGGCGTAGCGCTTCTGCCGACAGCGAAGTACCTCCAGCAGAACCGGTAACCCTCCCCGTCGTCAAGTCCGTTAAACGTGTGGCCCCGAACAGGTTATATAATAGGCCGACCAGGGTGAGGGCCTTTAATCCTGGTGACTGAGTTCGGGGAATAGTGCCCACGGGTGAAAGAGAGAAGTTTAAAGTGGAACATAAGCTGGGGAATGTAGATGTTGTGTCTCGAACCCACTGTATGGTCGCTGAAGATTGTCAGACCGCGGGTCTGAAGAAGGGGGGGGGGGGTATATGGTAAAGTGTATAAAAATTGTCATAAATGGTGTGTATTTCTCCCCTGCTAGGCTGTATCAGGCACAATCCGTGCCGGGTTTTCAGGACCCAGGTCACTTTCCCCAATCCTTTTCAGCTTTGTTCCATGATCTCAGACCGTGCACAGGTGATCAGGCTGAATGCAGGGGAAGCCTGAATAAAAAGGAGTCACACGGCCTGCCAGTTGTCTATTGACGGAGCCCAGGCTGAGGTGCACAAGTGGTGAAGAAAAGGACTTTATGTGGCAAGTAACTGTGTGACATAAGTGCTTGATAGATGAGAATATATATATATATATATATATATATATATATATATATATATATATATCTATCGAGAGAGAGAGAGAGAGAGAGAAATAGAAACAGATAAAGAAAGAAAAAACTAAAAAGATACTAAAGAGCAATATAACAAGGAAGCAAAAACACAAATGAAAGAAATAAAGAAAAAACTATATTATATTAACTAACATTACATTCACTACAATAGAGGGGGGCGTGTCAGGTCTCAGTACACTCCGTCCATTGCAATGAATAGAGAAAGAGTGGCAGCGCTCAGGTGGGGGCAAAATCCTGACAACCTATGATTTCTGCCCCCTGTGTGGGATGTGATGTAGCAATCAAGTGAGTTATTGATCACTGGAGTGGGACAGATCAGCTGTGGGAGACAAAAGGTGAGCGCCCTTTTTTACATGGGTGGTCGAAGTTTAAGGGTCCTGGAGTCTGTAAAGAAAAAAAGGAACCAGAAAAGGAAGAGATAAAAGAAAATAAGGAATGTGAAATAAAGAGAAAGAAAGAAAAAAAAAAAAAGAAATGAAACAAAGATAAAAGGAATAAGAAAGAAAGAAAGAAAGAAAAGAAATTAGGGAAACGACACAGGATATGTATATATTGCAGAATGTAACGGTGTGTTGTACCCCTCCTTACTCCTTCCCTTTTTCAATTCTGTACCCCCTCCTATTCTTTCGAAAACCAATAAAATCTGATTATACTAGAAGGAATGAGAAAGAAAATATAGAAAGAAGAAACGGGATGAGAAAAAGAAAAGGAGGAATGTGAAAGAGAAAAAAAAAATTAAAAAAAAATAAAGCAAAAGATAAAAAGAAAAGAGAAAGAAATAACAAAAGGACGAAATACAGAAAAGAAGGAATAAAGTATAGAAAGAACAGAAGGGATTAGAAAGAAAGAAAAAGAGGAATGTGAAGTAGAGAGAAAGAAAATAAATAAATGAAAACTGGGGACACAAAGATGAAAACATATAAGGGAGGACAAAGAATAAAATAAAGAAAAGGGTGTGCCAGAAGAAAAGTCGGACAGAAACAACCATTGGGAAGATGTGTGTCACATGTCCACCATGTGAGGTGGGACCTTCCAAGGAGCAGGGGCCCTGGAACCTGCGCTGCGAATCCTAGTGCTGACGCCGGCCCTGATGGACTTATTTTATAGATGTAATAAAACCTTTATAATTCATTGCCGGCATTCTTACCGCAAGGCGTCTTTGTGGCCAGGGGACCATTTGGCACTTTCCACTTCCGTTGCTGGCCCGGCTGCAATGGGGGATGTCGCTGCATTCTTCCAAGACCCTGAAAAGAGACAAATCCTCTAAAGCAAATGGAAAAAAGGTCAGTGGAAGAGCTGCAGTGTTTGTGGGATATCCTGAGCCAGATGCACATGCAGCAGTATTTCGGGGCCCAAATGCTGCACCTATCACCAGCCATATACCTGTAGCCTTTGCAGTGTCTTTACTGTCCAGCAGATGGCGATAAAAGAAAATATTGAATACTCCAGTGATTACTGCAATTTTTTATTTCGTGTTCTGTAAACACAGAGCGCAATGAAAGTGGCTATATCAGCTGGTATACCGGCCCTGGTGTCTAAAAGATTAGACCTTAGGTCAAATGGATTTGAGATGCCTCACTGTGTAAACTCTCCACGATCGTCCACACTCTGACAGGCTGCGGGAGGGAGTGTGCCAGAGACCACATGGAGAATGGGGATATGGGCGCTCCACTTTCCTATGCCAGGGATTGTAAGCTCTTCCCCTTCTGTATCCTCCCTTATACCCTAATAGATTGTAAGCTCCTCTCCTTCTGTATCCTCCCTTATACCCTAATAGATTGTAAGCTCCTCTCCTTCTGTATCCTCCCTTATACCCTAATAGATTGTAAGCTCTTCTCCTTCTGTATCCTCCCTTATACCCTAATAGATTGTAAGCTCTTCTCCTTCTGTATCCCCCCTTATACCCTAATAGATTGTAAGCTCTTCTCCTTCTGTATCCTCCCTTATACCCTAATAGATTGTAAGCTCTTCTCCTTCTGTATCCCCCCTTATACCCTAATAGATTGTAAGCTCTTCTCCTTCTGTATCCCCTCTTATACCCTAATAGCTCCAAGGCTTCCCGGACAGCTAAAACCGCTGAGAAGGTGCTTCTACCTTGGATCGAGCAGTGCTGATGACGGGAAAGCAGTTGCTCCGCTACTGACGACAAGCGCCAGAACAAAATCTTTGCCAGTATCTTTCTATCAACATTGAGAAGGCTGATGTGGCGCCAGTTCTCAATCATCGAAGAGTCCTTTCCTTTTGACAGAAGGATCACAGCCGAGCGCCTCATGGTGGGAGGGAGGGAACCCTCTGCCAGACAGCAATTAAAGACCTCCACCAAATTTGGTGCCAGGATGGTCTTAAAACATTTATAAAATTCAGCTGTCAGACCATCTGACCCGGGTGACTTTTTGATGGCAAGGTGATCAATCGCACTTACCACCTCATCGGCAGTGACCGGCTCTGTCAAGCTAGTGATGGAAAGGTCACCATATTCCAATCCTGGAGTAGAGTCCAGGAAACTTTCCATCCTTGCCCAGTCAAGAACCTTTCTGCCCAGGAGGTCAGCATAAAAGGACCTAATAATCTCCAGGATCCCAGATTTAGATCTTACCAAGGAACCTGTGCTATCCTTCAGACCAAGGACAGTCTTGAAAGCTGCAGCCTGTCTGCAATTCTGATAGGGATCGGGTGAGTGGTATTTCCCATAATCCCTTTCCAGAACCAGAGAAGCATGCCGGTCATACTGTTTTCTTTTTCCTAGGCCCCTGAAAAGCCCAGCAATTCTCATTTTGGTCAGCTCCCACCACTCAGACCTGCTGCTGCAAAAATCCTTAATGGAAACCTGTGCCTGAAAAAAATCCTCAAAAGATTGTCTTACCCCCTCCTCCTCAAGGAGAGCCGAATTCACCCTCCAGATGCCCCTTTCTCTAGGGGGTGTGTCAGAGGCATTCAAGACCATCGATAGTAAAAGCTGATCGGGGAACTCGACCGCCTGCAGCCGCGGAGGCTGAGAAGCAGAGCCTTCTTTCAAAAAAAAAAAATACCGTTTTGTGAGTACTCACCTTTAAAACGGGTATTATGAGTGTGCCATACACTCCACTTCCTTCTACATGACATCTGGGTAATCTCCAGTAGAGGGCGAACTTCTGCAGAGATGAATATGCAAAAAAGAAAGCCCCTCCCGGTCCATAAATACCTGGGACTTCCCACCAATTCCCCAGTGTATAAAAGCAGTAAAGGGACCAGGAAGAACCAAATATAACCGTAACAATCAAAAACAATGGTTCACCATAAAAAAGCCCCAGAATACCTGAAACAAACAAGGGTGGGGCGAAGTGGAGTGTATGGCACACTCATAATACCCGTTTTAAAGGTGAGTACTCACAAAACGGTATTATTCTAAGTGTGCCATACACTCCACTTCTTTCTACATGACATCCGGGACATCCAATAGCAGTGTCTGTCATGGGTGGGAACCAGAAACAGTAAAGAATGTACCAACTGCACGAGTAGAGTGCATAGTGACCCTAAAAGGGGGAGTCCTCCCCTTAGCAGAATAGGCCCCAACAATGGGCTGACAAATCCATTTGCTAATCGTAGATTTAGCAGGCGCCAAACATTTCCTGGGCCCGCAGGGCACCACGAAAAAAGCGCCCGACTTGCGGAAGGAAGAAGTAATCACCAAATAGTACTTCACACAGCGAACATCCATTTTGTGCAAAACCCTCTCCTTGTCATTGTTAGGCTTAGGACACAAGAAAGGGAGAACAATGTCCTGATTGAGGTGGAAAGCAGACACCACCTTAGGAAGGAAATCCGGCTTAAAAACGAAAAACCACATTATCCTGGCGTCTCTCAAAGTAAGGGGCCTGAATCGACAGGGCCGCCAACTCCGAGAGACGCCGGACAGAGGTAATAGCCACCAAGAAAGCAACCTTCTGAGTGAGAACCGAAAGAGCAATATCCTGTAACGGCTCAAAAGGAGGACCCTAGAGAGCTGAAAGCCAAAAAAACCAAAAAAAACCAAATTCAAATCCCAAACAGGGACTACAGCCTTCCGAGGGGGCTGCACATGCGCGATCCCTTGGAAAAAAGTCTTAACCAGCGGGTGTAAAGCAAAAGACCTCTGGAAGAAAACCGACAGAGCAGAAACCTGTCCTTTCAAAGTACTAAGCTGGAACCCAAGATCCAGATTATGCTGAAGAAACTCCAAAATCCTGTAAGCCTGCAAGGCAAGGCCCTAGCCTCACACCAATCAATATAGGACTTCCAAGTCCTATAGTAAATGCCAGAAGAGGACCGCTTCCTAGCCCTAATCAGGGTCTGAACAACAGCCTCAGACAAACCTTCCTCTTTCAAGATGAAGGTTTCAGCAGCCAAGCCGTCAAAGCCAGCTTTTGTAAATTGGGGTAAGGTAGATGACCCTGAGATAGCAGGTCCGGCAGCAAGGGAAGCCGGTACTGGTCTACGGCCATCCTTACAACGTCTGCGTACCAAACTCTTTTTGGCCACCTTGGAGCCACCAGAGTCGCTGGTGCCCCTTCTAGAACCAGTTTGCGAACCACCTTGCCCAGCATGGAGACAGGTGGAAACAGGTACAGAAAACCCAGGTCCTTCCAAGCCAGTGACAAGGCATCCACTGCCAAAGCCAGGGGATCCTGAGAAAGAGACACAAAGGCCGGAAGTTTGTGACTGTGCCTCGAGGCAAAGAGATCCACCTCCGGAGTCCCCCACTTGCGGCAAAGATCCAGAAAAAACCTCGGGGTTGAGAGACCACTCTCTGTGGCGAGAGGATCCCCTGCTCAAGGAATCCGCCTCCGTATTCTCCACTCCCGGAATGTAGACTGCCGAAAGGCAAGGAACATTGCTCTCCGCCCAGTGCAGGATCAGAGAGACTTCCCTGAGGGCACTCCTGCTGCGAGTCCCTCCTTGGTGATTTATGTAAGCCACTGCCGTTCGGTTGTCCGAACGCACCTGAACCGGAAGACCCCGCAACTGTGTGGTAAGCCGAGCCAGAACCAGTCGAATGGCTCTGAGCTCCAATACATTGATGGGGGTGTGAGCCTCCTGGGGACCCCACACCCCGCTGAACTGATGACTCTTCCAATAACCTCCCCAGCTCGACAGGCTGGCATCGGTGGTAACCGTCTCCCAACAAGGGACCAGAAAGGATCTGCCCTTCACCAGATTGCTCGAGTCCAGCCACCACCGAAAGGACTGCCGAACTCTGGGAGACATCTTGAAAGGTTGATCCAAAAACTGTGGACTCCTGTCCCAATACGTCAATAGGAGAAGTTGAAGAGATCTCATGTGAAACTGTGCAAACGGCACCGCCTCGAAGGAGGACACCATCAGACCCATCAGTTTCATCCTCTGTCGGATAGAGGGACAAGGACTGTCCAGAAGAAGACGGATCCGGCCCTGAATCCCCTGGGGCAGAAACACTCTGGCCCGACTGGTATCCAGATTTATGCCCAGAAATGAAATCACTCGAGACGGGGAGAGAGAAGACTTGGTGCGGTTGATCACCCACCAGAGCCTCTCCAGGGTCGACACCACCTGGTGGGTGTCCAGTTTCGCCTGCTGAAGGGAAGAAGCTGAAATCAACAGATCATCCAGATAAGGCACAATGCGAATGCCCTGAGATCTGAGCAGAGCCATTACGCCTGCCAAAACCTTGGTGAAGACCCTCGGTGCTGAGGTCAGACCGAAGGGAAGAGCTACAAATTGATAATGTTGATCCTCCACCGCAAACCGGAGGAATCTCTGGTGTGCCTGAACAATCGGAACATGCAGATACGCATCCTCGATGTCATAAAATCCCCTTGGCGAAGGGAATTGATAGCCGAGCGCAGAGTCTCCATGCGGAACTTCTTGGCTCTGATAAACCTGTTGAGAACCTTGAAATCTAGAATGGGTCTCACCGAACCCTTCTTTTTGGGAACCGTGAAAAGGTTGGAGTAGTAACCCCTGCCTCTTTCCCACGGAAGCACCGGGCATATAACCCCCATGTCCAGAAGGTTTTTTACTGCTAACAGGAGCCCCTGTGCAGCCTGAGGGTCCGAGGGCACCCGAGACCTTAAGAATCTTGGGGGCGGCCAGTACCGGAACTCCAGTTTGTACCCGGAGGAGACCACTTCCAAGATCCAATTGTCTGTGACCTCCGGGGCCCAGACCTGGAAGAAGAGCCGCAGCCGTCCCCCCACCCATGCGGGTGAGGGCACCCCTTCATAGCTGAGCCGGTTTAACGGCAGGCTTGGGCTTGGAACCCCAGGCAGCCGCGGTACGTGCCCGGCCTCTGCCTCTGTTCCAGGACGAGCCCCCGACACCTGAGAAGGCCAGACCCCTAGACGCTCTGGCCCCTCGAAAGAAAGGAGTGAACGAGCCCGCCCCCCGAAAGGGGTGGCGCTGTTTCCTCCGCTGAGGTAACTTACCTCCTTTAGCAACAGTATCCAATTTATCTCCAAACAGCCGCGTACCCAAGAAGGGGAGAGCTGTGAGCGACTTCTTGGCTCCAACGTACGTTGTCCACTGACGGAGCCAGACCAGTCTGCGCATGGCAACCAGTAAGGCTGACGTCCTACTACACACGACAATAGAGTCTTCCATCGCAGCCATGACAAAATCCATGAACAATTCCATCGCAGCCATGACAAAATCCATGAACAATTCGCACTTTTTAAGTATAGCGAACTCAGCGCCATCTGGATCAAGCTGAGCATTATTCAGCCAGTCCCTGATAAGAGACCTGGTAGCAAGCGACACCAGGGCAGATGCACTAACAGGCCGCAGGGCCGAGCCCACGTTGGCAAATGCGTGGCACGCCATCTGATCAAGGTGCTTATCCTCGCCATCCTTAAGGGAGGTGGCGTCAGGGGTGTTCAGCACAGAAGAGCTGGTCAAACCTAAAACAGGCGCGTCAACCTCGGGAGGAGAAGACCAGCGCTTGACCGCCTCCACCGGAAAAGGATACTTCTTATCCCATCCCTGAGGCACACCAGGAAGCCGGCTGGGCCTCTCCCATTCTCTAAGTATCAGTGCATCAAAATGACCCTGGGTAGGGAATTCCAGATAGGGCTTGTGGGCCCCAAAAAATTCCCCCTTCTTAAGAGGGGGCGCCTCAGGTGGATCAATATCCAACACGTCCAATAAATGTGACAAAACAGTGGCCGTATCAACGTCATCTCCCAGCGCCTGCCCGATATTGGAATTCCCAGGCTGACCATAGTCAGCCTCTGAATCCTGATACAATTCCCCCTCCTCTAACGGGGAATAATCGGACAAATCAGCGGACTCGTCGTCAATATCCCATAAAGGCTGGGCCGACGACAACTGTCTCTTTTTAGCCTGGGCCTTCTTGCCCACCGTGCTAGCAATCATTTTCTCTATGCTGGCCAACCGAGCCCAAACATGAAAAAGCGACTCCCCACTGGTACCAATGTCACTTGGGGTACAGATCAGGTGGGGAGGGGAAGGCGATGAAGTGGGAGGAGCCGACCCAGAAGGCTGGGTACCAGACTGCCGCGTTATGGCCTTTTGTGCGCATGGTATACAAATCAGCACATTCTCCCTCGTAAGGGATACCCCGCACCCCACACATGGCCCGGATTGTCCCGAAGGGACCCCGGGCCCGGTATCCTGCAGAGCCTCCATATGGTGAATTTTTGTGGTCAGTCACAAGACCGCAGGGAATTACGCATAAGCAACCCGGGATGCCCCTTAAAAGTCCCGGTGGGAGGATTTTTGGGTGAACAATTTTTATAACTAGGGACCCCAGGACCAGGAGGGATCCCTTAATATGCACATATACAGGGCAACCTGTAACACACAAAATAAGCCACATAAGAGCAGAGCAGTGTAGAATGCAAAGCATTTGATCTAACAGCCACACAAAGGAAATATATATATATTATATATATATATTATATATATACCACAACACAGTAAAACCAGTGGGGGCCCCTGCTAAATAGGGACCCCCGCGCACACACAAGCTAAAGAAAATGGCCATCAGGCCCTTACCACCCCGAGTGCAAGCTGCCTGCCAGGGAAGATGGCCCCCACGCAGCCTCGTGCCTGTGAAGGGAGAGCAGGGGGAGGGCGTGCCAGCGCCGAACGCGCGTTTCCAGAGGCCACGCCCCCCTCCCAGCAACGCGGACCCCTAGCCAACGAGCACTCATCACGCCAAATAAGGGGGCCGGGCTACCGCGGCCGCGCCAAGAGCCCGGCCCCGCCCCCTTCCCAAACGAAGCCCCAGGCTGTAGTTAGACCTTGAGGCCAGTGACAGCAAGCACACACACACACACACACACACACACACACACACACACACACACGTGAAACACTCACACCGTGATTAAGGCTGGGTAAAACGAAATGTCGGCCAAAACGAAATATATGCCAGGCCCCCCCTCCGGAAGGGGGGGAATCCAGCCAGGAGCCGGCCATAAGCCTAACGGGACGGGGCATCCCACACCAGGATCACCAAGAAACCTGGATAACCGCTTACCCCATAGTGAGGTCTCACGGTGGAGCAGTGCTCCTGCTGCACCCATAGGGTGCTCCTACCATCACCAGGACCCGCAGCCTAAGCTGGGAGGCTCAATACAGTGTAATTTAGAAGGGTCCTGGCAGTAATAGGGATAATAGAAGGCCGGGCCGGCCCCGGCTTACCTGTAAGCAAGAAGTCCTCATCTTCTGTCTTGTCGCCTTCTCTGCAGAGAAGAAACTGGGGAATTGGTGGGAGGTCCCAGGTACTTATGGACCAGGAGGGGCTTTCTTTTTTGCATATTCATCTCTGCAGAAGTTCGCCCTCTACTGGAGATTACCCAGATGTCATGTAGAAGGAAGTGGAGTGTATGGCACACTTAGAATAACCTGTCTATTCTACTCTGACTGCTACTTCAATGAAAAGTGAAGCCTGTGAGGTCTGAGGAGTGCTTAATGTGCACATCTTCCAGACCTGCCTCTCTAACCATGCTATTCAAAAAGAGACTATCGCAGCCCAGCTTGCCTTTAAAGCCTCTACTATCCATGGGCCTAGTCACTGTGTTAAAATCACCTCCAAAGACCACTGGCCGGGCTGTAAAAAGGAACGGCTTGATCTTTGTAAGGAGGCATTTCCTGCCCCACGTAGTTTGGGGTCCACAGATATTTATTAGGCGCAGGTCCTGCCCCCTTACAATGACGTCCAAGACCATGCACCTCCCGATTTCCACCTCGGTTTTAAAAAGCACCGCCACTCGGCTGTAAGGCTCGGCCGCAAGAGACCAAAAAGAGGGTCCGTGCCTCCACTCCCGCTTCACAGCGTGAATGTCGGCAAGACTGGACAATCTGGTCTCCTGCAAAAACAAAATGTCAGCATCAAACTGGCTGAGAAAAAATAAGGCCATAAAACGAGCGCTTACTGATTTAATGCTGGCAACATTAATGGTTGCCACCTTTATCGGAGGGGGAACTGCCATCAGAGTCATTCGGGAGAATGTCTCTTAGCCTTCCTTCCGGCCTCACTATCGGATCCCTCACGCTTACTGGAGGAGGCTTGTGTTTCCTCCTCCATATCTGAGGCCTCAGAATCAAATGAAGAAGTCTCTATTGAGTCCTCAGAAAGTGCCTCAAACCGGTTGAAGAGCTGCACCCCATGGCTCTTCCCCGGTTCAGGCACTCAATTGTCCTTTTTTCTTTTCTTCTTGGTAGCAAACCTGAGAGCAAGGTAATCCTGATCCTCAGGGGAGAGTCCAGACCACGCTGTCTTGAGATCTGAACTCCCACCCTGCTCAGAAGGTGGTGTAGGATCAGGATCACCTAGCCCCAGCATGCGAGGTTTTACAGCAGGGGCCACAATTACTGGGACCCCCTTGGTACTTGCAGTGCCAGCCCCCCGGGCCGCCTCAGCTATTAAATTACTCGATCTTACATTGGTGGTTGCTGACTTGGGGGCAGACTGGGGATTCACCTTAGGGACCCCTGCAGATGGTACAGGAGCGGGCACAGGGGCCTCAGGAACCCCCAGCTGAGTGGGGGGAGGGACCGTAGACGGGACAGCATAAGAATGTTCCTCCCTATCCAGCCGCAGCATTTCCTGCACCACTTCCCTGTCCAGGTTGTGCCAGGCCTCCGACTATAAGGGTGGCCGAGCTGGTTACATAGATTACATCGGATTGTATTGCAGTCCTTAGCCAAGTGTCCCAAGCCCTGGCACAACGAGCACCTAAGAAGCGAGCAGGAGGAGCTGAAGTGACCCTTGGCCCCACATTTATGGCAAACCTTGGGCTGACCAGGATAAAAGATGGTCAGCCGGTCACGGACAATATAGGCAGAAGATGGCAAGTGGGTGACCTGGTTGCCATTCCTGCAGAGCCTCAGGGTCACTGACCAGCCCCCGGTCCAGATATCCCGATCGTCTAGGATCTTCTTCAGGGGAGTGAGAACATCACCATAACGCTTCAGCCAGACAGTCAAATCAGAGGGGGGAATGGACTCATTTCTAACCAGTATGGTGACATTTTTCACGAGCTGCTGTCTGGAGACATGGATGGGAGTTAACCCCTTCCAGGCAGGATCTTGCTTCAGCAGCTCGTACTGCTCCCAAAATAAGTCCATTCCTTCTGGTCTGACGAAGCTTAAATCATGTTCTGCACTCCCTACTGGACTGATCAGGGCAAAAATGTCTGCGGCTGTGAATCCCATTCCCAGTATGAGATCCACCACCGCCCGCCGGGTGATAACTGGCCCCTCCCCCTCCCACCTAAGCTGGACCAGGTTGCGCCTATTGAAGCCGCTGGCAGGGGCGTTGGCCTCACTGGGCACAGACATCCTCTCACCAGCAGCTTCTCCACCACGCCTGGCAACCTGGGCATAGGATACAGGGGACTGCACTGCAGCACCAACAACATTATTGGCCCTACTCCCTGTGCCACCTCGCTGGATGAAATACAGGGCAGGGCAGACAGCAGGGGCCCCAGCATTAGGTGGCACAGTCTTCTTATTGTCCACCTGAGGTGCAGGTGAGGGGACAGGCACAACATCAGCAGCAGTCACAGCAGCGGGCCCAGCAGAAAGTCCAACAATAGAATGAACCCCTGTGGACTCAACCCCAGACACAGCAGCAGTAACAGGAGCAACAACATCAGTAACAGCACCCAAACCAGCTGAAGCAGAAACAATAGAAGCCCTGCCAGCAAGACCCAAACCTGCGGGTGAGTCACCCATGGCCCCAGGCCCACCAAGTCCGGCGCACCCAGGAACCCAAATGGGTGCCAGGATGGTACTTACGGCTGGCGCCACCTCACCCTTTTCAGGGCAAGGAGCGCCACAGTCTTCTATACCCCCTGACACAGCGCCTATGGCGCACTCCGCAGGCTGGCTGGACAGATGGACATCGTCCTTAGCTGGCATGGGCTCCTCAGGCTGGCGGCTGTCCTCTGGAAGATCTGCTCCAGTAGGGGCTTCCTGGATGCCCAGCGATGTCACGCACTCAGGATGTGTTGCCTCAGCAAGAGAGTCTTCCAATGATGGTTCCGGGGCTCCCGGCTCTGCTACTGCTGCAACTTTGGGTGGAGGTACAGCTGGAGAATCCTTCACCATCGGGGTCTCATCCACATGGTCGGCCTCTTCCTCCTTCACAGTGGGGCCTGAGCGCTGCATGGACTTAAATCGCTCCTCGCTTTTATATTTTTCTTTAAAGGCCCCACTGCTTGATTTCCAGCGGCGGAATCATCCATGCTGCCTGGGGAGGCACTCCCAGGAAAGCCCCAGGCTTCACAGGCCGCTGGTAATTAGGAGCAGTTGTGTGTCCTGGCTCTCACAGAGTGTGACCAAACCCACCTAATTACCCTAATAGATTGTAAGCTCTTCTTCTGTATCCTCCCTTATACCCTAATAGATTGTAAGCTCTTCTCCTCCTGTACCCTCCCTTATACCCTAATAGATTGTAAGCTCTTCTTCTGTATCCTTCCTTATACCCTAATAGATTGTAAGCTCTTTTCCTTATTTTTTCCTCCCTTATACCCTAATAGATTGTAAGCTCTTCTCCTTCTGTATCCTCCCTTATACCCTAATAGATTGTAAGCTCTTCCTTCCATGTACTCAATACTCAGACAGGTTGTCTAAGTTGCCGTGGCAGTGAAATGAGGTGGTTTTTCTGTGTAGGGTCGGAGTCATTACGATACTAAGCGCAGATATTAAAAGCTCCCGTGGGCCTGTTAAATAAGGGAAAATATTGTTGATTCTCTGCAGGTGAAGCAGAAACATTAAAAGGCGGCGAGCACATAAAGCTCTCCCGATGAAAGCGCCATCATTGATCGCCACTAATAGTACAAATGCGAGGTGCCGGTGAATGGTTTGCCTGGATACGGCGACACCAACACAAAGCGTTCGCCGTCTCTCCGGTGAGGAGTAATGGGGCCTGAACCCCTGTTAGTCAAAACCGATTTGGTTTCAAATTAGAAATTGATTTTGGCCGTGACACATGTCGTCTGGAGGCGGAGAGCTTTTATTGCTGCTCACTGGAAGGGATTAGCTTTGTGCGCCATTTGGTTTTAACATTAATTGGATTAAAAATAAAAAAGGTTACTCAAAATCTCTCTTAAAGTGGACCAAAACCCAGGATTTTGACTATCCTGGGTTTTGGTCCTTTCCCCGGAGGCACCACGATCGGGGATGCCCCACTGTGTGAAACCCCCTAGATCGCCGATGCCAACTTACCTCTTCCCAGTCTTACTGCGGCTCAGAGCACGCTGCAAACCGCATTCCCCTCTACCCTTTAACAGGGAGCGTGTCCGCCATTCACAAATGCCCAGCGTGGCCATGCTAGAGGGATAGCGGGAATGCGGCCGCAGCTCGCGCATGCACCGTCAGACCGTGAAACAAGGCAAGTGTATGGGGGCAGCTGATCGGCATGGGTTTTCGTCCACTTTAAAGCAGAAAAAAACCCTGGTTTTGTTCCATGTCCCCAGGGCTTGAGTTGGGAAGCCCCTTAGTGTGAAACCCTCTTGTTCGCTCTTAAAAACTCACCTTATTATGCTCCCATGGTGCATGCGTGGGTTCTCATCCAATGAGAGCTGCCCGCTGTGACTACTTGATTTGGCAAGCGGCTCTCATTGAAATCAACGGGGGAAAGGTGAGCTTTTTGGGGTTTCCCGGGGGGTGGGTTCACACAGTGGGGCATCCTGAATCGGGACTTGGCAGGCTCTGGAATCTTTTGTTCTGCTTTAAAGTGGACCAAAACCTAGTATTTTGACTATCCTGGGTTTTGGTCCTTTCCCCCGGGACGTCCCGATCGGGGACGCCCCGCTGTGTGAAACCCCCCAGATCGCCGAGCGCAACTCTCCTCTTCCTGGTCCTACAGCGCATGCGCGGCCACCTGTCCAATCAGCGTGCTCAGAGCCGCTGACATCACGTCATCTAAGATGGTGTCTAAAGCCAGCGGCTCTGAGCGTACTGGCAGCCGCATCCCCCGCTTCCCTCTAAAAGGGATCTTGCATGTGGCGGTTATGCACAAAGGCTGTGCATGCGCCGTTGGACCTGGTAGCAGGACCTGGTTTTATTGGGGGGGTTTCACACAGTGGGGCATCCAGATTTATAGATTCCAGGGCCAATCGAACTGGGTTTTGGTCCACTTTAACTTGTAAATGGAGTCATGTCTGTAAAGTAAGACTGAACCAGTGGATGCCGCAATGGCTACGCATCAGCTTATGTACCTACACCTGAAAGGCTGGTTAGATTTGTGGTAGAAAATGAACTAGGGATTTTTACGTGATGGGGTGCGCTAAAAGCTTACACCCAAAACAGCAGATTTTCAGACTCCAGAGCCAGGTGTAATAGGTTTTGGTCTGCTTTAAAACAGTTGATCCAGAGGAATTTGCATCTCTGCACCCAAGGCAAGTATTAGTCATACTTTACATCCGTCGACAGATGGGCCTTAGTTCCATTATACTGACGGACTCCCTCACCTTTACAGGTGGTACCTCGCAGCAGCTCCTGATCAGCCTGGACTTCCTCGGCTTTCTCCCCAGATTGTGCTCCTTCGGGTCTGCGCAGCTTCTTGCAGTTCTTGCTGGATGGTGGAGTGGGGAGCCCCACCGAAGACCCCCTCGTGGGACTATAAGAAAGAAAGTCGGAGATTACTCTGCCTGCTCATTAAACACAAGCCAAATCAAATGAAGACATATTTTTATCTATATTGTAGCAAACCAAATCAAATGAAAACACATTTTAACATATATCTCGTAATGTAATTATTGTTCAAGCTGCTGTAACCCCTGCCGTGGTTGGCTTTCCTCCCCCAATGGAATCCTAAGGATCTGCCAATAGCCTGCAACCATTCTTCTGAATGTGACTAATGGCAGGGGCCCGGGAGCCAGCACAAATATACTGTTTTGTGAGTGCTCACCTGTAAAACGGGTATTATGAGTGTGCCATACACTCCACTTCAAATCTTCATGACATGTGGGTAATCTCCAGTAGAGGGCGAACTTCTGCAGAGATGAATATGCAAAAAAGAAAGCCCCCTCCCAGTCCATATATACCTGGGACCTCCCACCAATTTCCCAGTGTAAAAAAGCAGTAAGGAGACCAGGAAGAACTAATTATAACATTAACAATCAAACCAATGGTTCGCCATATAAAAGCTCCGGAATACCAGAAAAAAGGGTGGGTTGAAGTGGAGTATATGGCACACTCATAATACCCGTTTTACAGGTGAGTACTCACAAAATGGTATTATTCTAAGTGTGCCATACACTCCACTTCAAATCTTCATGACATGTGGGACATCCAATAGCAGTGTCCGTCATGGGTGGGAACCAGAAACCGTAAAGAACGTACCAACTTAAACCACTGCAGCTTGCAGAACCTTGCGGCCAAAAACAGCATCCGCTGAAGCCCGCACATCAACCTTGTAAAACTTGGAAAAAGTATGAACGGAAGACCAAGTAGCAGCCTTACAAACTTGATCAACAGAAGCCTGGTGCTGAAAATCCCAGGATGCACCAACAGCATGAGTAGAGTGCGCAGTGACCCTAAAAGGGGGAAGTCCTCCCCTTAGCAGAATAGGCCCCAACAATGGCCTGACGAATCCATTTGCTAATGGTAGACTTGGCGGGCGCCAAACCTTTCCTGGGCCCGCAGGGCACCACGAAAAAGGCATCCCTCTTGCGAAAAGAAGAAGTCACCAAATAGTACTTAACACAGCGAACCACATCCGAATTGTGCAAAACCCTCTCCTAGTCATTGCTAGGCTTAGGACACAAGGAAGGGAGAACAATATCCTGATTGAGATGGAAAGCAGACACCACCTTAGGAAGGAAATCTGGCTTAAAACGAAAAACCGCCTTGTCCTGGTGTCTTTCAAAGTAAGGGGCCTGAATCGACAGAGCCGCCAACTCAGAGACACGCTGAACAGAGGTAATAGCCACCAAGAAGGCAACCTTTTGAGTGAAAACAGAAAGAGCAATATCCTGTAGCGGCTCAAAAGGAGGACCCTGGAGAGCCGAAAGAACCAAATTCAAATCCCAAACAGGAACCACAGCCTTCTGCGGGGGCAGCACATGCACGATCCCTTGGAAAAAAGTCTTAACCAGCGGGTGTAAGGCAAAAGACCTCTGGAAGAAAACCGACAGAGCAGAAACCTGTCCTTTCAAAGTACTAAGCTGGAACCCAAGATCCAGATTATGCTGAAGAAACTCCAAAATCCTAGGAATCGAAAACACCCTACAAGCAAGGCCCTAGCCTCACACCAACCAATATAGGACCTCCAAGTCCTATAGTAAATGCCAGAAGAGGACCGCTTCCTAGCTCTAATCAAGGTCTGAACAACGGCCTCAGACAAGCCTTCCTCCTTCAGAATGAAGGTTTCAGCAGCCAAGCCGTCAAAGCCAGCGTTTGTAAATTGGGGTAAAGTAGTAGACCCTGAGATAACAGATCCGGCAACATGAGAAGCCGGTACTGATCTACGGCCAGCCTTACAATGTCTGCGTACCAAACCCTTCTTGGCCACCTTGGAGCCACCAGAATTGCTGGTGCCCCTTCTAGAACCAGTTTGCGAACTACCTTGCCCAGCATGGAGACGGGCGGAAACAGGTATAGAAAACCCAGATCCTTCCAAGCAAGGGACAAGGCATCCACTGCCAGAGATAGAGGATCCTGAGAAAGAGACACAAAGGCCGGAAGTTTGTGATTGTGTCTCGAGGCAAAGAGATCCACCTCCGGAGTCCCCCACTTGCGGCAAAGATCCAGAAAAACCTTGGGGTTGAGAGACCACTCTCCTTGGCGAGAGGATCCCCTGCTCAGGGAATCCGCCTCCGTGTTCTCCACTCCCGGAATGTAGACCGCCGGAATGCAAGGAACATTGCTCTCCGCCCAGTTCAGGATCAGAGAGACTTCCCTGAGGGCACTCCTGCTACGAGTCCCTCCTTGGTGATTGATGTAAGCTACCGCCGTTCGGTTGTCTGAGCGAACCTGAACCGGCAGACCCTGTAAATGTGAGGTCAGCCGTGCCAGAACCAGTCGGATGGCTCTGAGCTCCAAGACATTGATGGGGGTGTGAGCCTCCTGAGGACCCCACACCCCGCTGAACTGATGACTTTTCCAATAACCTCCCCAGCCCGACAGGCTGGCATCCGTGGTAACTGTCTCCCAACAAGGGACCAGAAAAGATCTGCCCTTCAACAGGTTGCTCGACTCCAGCCACCACCGAAGAGACTGCCGAACCCTGGGAGACATCCTGAAAGGTTGATCCAATGACTGCGGACACCTGTCCCAATGCGTCAAAAGGTGAAGTTCCCCGCTGACACCAATGTCACTTGGGGTACGGATAAGGCGGGGAGGGGAAGGCGATGAAGCGGGAGGAGCCAACCCAGAAGGCTGGGTACCCGACTGCCGCGTCATGGCCTTTTGTGCACATGGTATACCGATCAGCACATTCTCCCCCGTAAGGGATACCCCACACCCCACACATGGCCCGGATTGTCCCAGAGGGAGCCCGAGCCCAGTATCCTGTGGAGCCTCCATATGGTGATTTTTGTGGTCAGTAGCAAGACCGTAGGGAATTTACGCAAAAGCAACCCGGGATGCCCCTTAAAAATCCCAGTGGGAGGATATAAGGTGATCAATTTTACACTAGGGACCCCAGGACCAGGAGGAACCCCTTAATATGCACAATTATGAAGCAATCTGCAACACACAACCAGGCATATCAGTTACTTTACAGCGTATATATATATATATATATATATATATATATATATATATATACCAAAATACATAATTGACAAAACAAGCATGATCATTCAAGGACATAAGCCTGCACAGAAGGGGGCCCCCCCACCAGAAAGTGGCCCCCAAATAGCCAAGGCAGTGGCCACCAGGCCCTTACCGTCCCCCAGAATCGGCAGCAGCAATGCAGCAAGATGGGCCCCCGTCTCTGAGGAGAAGCGGGAAGAGAAGGGGGGCGGGCCAGCGCCGAAGGCCCTACCCCCCTCCCAGCAGCGCGGATCTGGCCAGAGGGAGGCCCCACAGAAAACGCGCCGAATAAGGGGGGCCCGGCCCCGCCCCCCTTTCTAAACACAGCCTGAGGGAGAGAAGCTCCCCAGGCTGAAAGGAAAAAACCCCAGCAGGCTAGGCCAACGTAAATGCACCCATTCATCAAGGGAAAACTTCCACTGTGAAGCACACAAACTCACACACACACACACTGACAGTGGTAACATCAACACACATTCACTTATAAATGTGTCTACAAATATGCCAAAAAAGGGGGAGGCCGAGGATGACGGCCAGCCAGCCCCCCCCCCCCCCCCCAGAGGGAAGTAAGGGACCAGGAAGGGGGGGGGGGGAATACGGCCGGAATACGGCCACAGGCCTGGAGGGACGGGGCATCCCACACCAGGATCACCAAAACCTGGGTAACCGCCTACCCCAAAATGAGGTCTCACGGTGGAGCAAAGCTCCTTCCGCACCCATAGGGTGCTACCTGCCCTCACCAGGACCCGCAGCCTAAGCTGGGAGGCTCAAATAGGGACATTTTAGAAAGGGTCCTGGCAGCAATAGGGACAATAAACAGCCGCGCCCAGCTTACCTGCAAGTAAAAGAAGTCTTCATCTTCTGTCTTGTCGCCTTCCCTGCAGAGAAGGAACTGGGAAATTGGTGGGAGGTCCCAGGTATATATGGACTGGGAGGGGCTTTCTTTTTTTGCATATTCATCTCTGCAGAAGTTCGCCCTCTACTGGAGATTACCCACATGTCATGAAGATTTGAAGTGGAGTGTATGGCACACTTAGAATAGCTTGATTAATGGATTGTGGGGCAACACAGGAAGTGAGGGTTAGGTTGCAAGGTCAGATCCAGCGATCAGGTGAGTTGGTGATCAATGGCTTGTGAGTTGCTAATCGACTGTAGAGGACAAACGACAAGTATGGCTGAATCGCTTTAATAGACACTGATGGAAGAATCAATATTTTGTTAAAGCAGACCAGTAGTCCGAAATGAATTTAGGCCCCTTTTAAAATGGACCAAAACCCAGGATTTTGACTATCCTGGGTTGTGGTCCACTTCTCCGGGGCACCTCGATTGGGGTTGGCCCTCTATGTGAAACCCCCCAGATTGCTCCCATCAACTCACCTCACCACGGTCCTACGGCGCATGCATCGTCCAATCAGCATGCTCGGAGCCGCTGAGGTATGCACGACTAAACGACATCTTAGCTCAACGGCTCCAAGCGCGTTGGCGGCCGTATCTGGTGTTACCCTCTAACAGGGAGCACGCCCGTGCAGGCCATTCACAAATGGCCGGCGCGGGCACACGTCATGCTAAAGGGATAGCAGGGATGCGGCCGCAGCCTGCGCATGCGCCATTAGACCAGGATTAAGGTAAGTGTAGCGGGCGACCTGGGGGGTTTCACAAAGCGGGGCATCCCGATTTTGGATGCCCCATGGGGAGGGAATGGATCGGCCCGGCAATCTTATAGATTCCCGGGCTGATCCAGCAGGGTTTTGGTCCACTTTAACAACGATGCATTTTGGTGCGCAGCTTATTTCGAAACGTGAAGGGAGGGCGCTCACAGCCCAGAGATGTGGGGATGCATCTGCTGGAAGCAGGCACGTTCTGCGGCCAGTTTTACAGCCCTGGAATCTTTTAGATACGAGGGAGGACCACAGTGGGGTTTTGTTCCACTTTAAAGAGGAACATCGGACCAAGAATAAAAAGGGGCTGATCCCCCACCCCCCCATTGGCCTCTACTTACCTTTTGGATGTCGTTGCCGCTGCCGCCTGCTGCAGAAAAATCCAGTGTCTTCAGGCCCCGATCCTCTACTTCCCTGCTGGCTTAGCCATCTGTAAGTGACAACACTTCAAAGTTCTGTGCCACTCAGAGAAGTCTCGCAAGATTTCGGGTGGTTTCATTGTATCCCATTCATGGGCGCCATGCACAGTGCCTGATGGGATGTAAGATGGCGCATCTCGTCGGAAGGTCGCCCAAAATCCGAGGGAACCAGAAGATGGATGTCTCAGCAAGGTGAGTAAATAGTGCACAAAAGGAAAAACCGGAGGTGGGAGCAGATCAGTGAGGTTTGGGGAGGTTTTATCCCCGCCGATGTTCCTCTTTAAATGTGCTTAGTAGTTAGTAACATAGTATATAAGGCTGAATAAAGACTTTAGCCGATCTAGTAAAGCCTGTTTATCTCCTTCCAGTGGTCTAGTAGCCATAGCTGGAAATATTACATGCAAGGAGGGCATCCCAGCCACTATAGATCTCCTTCCAGTGGTCTAGTAGCCATAGCTGGAAATATTACATGCAAGGAGGGCATCCCAGCCACTATAGGTCTCCTTCCAGTGGTCTAGTAGCCATAGCTGGAAATATTACATGCAAGGAGGGCATCCCAGCCACTATAGATCTCCTTCCAGTGGTCTAGTAGCCATAGCTGGAAATATTACATGCAAGGAGGGCATCCCAGCCACTATAGATCTCCTTCCAGTGGTCTAGTAGCCATAGCTGGAAATATTACATGCAAGGAGGGCATCCCGGCCACTATAGATCTCCTTCCAGTGGTCTAGTAGCCATAGCTGGTAATGTTATTACATGCAATGAGGGCATCCCAGCCACTATAGATCTCCTTCCAGTGGTCTAGTAGCCATAGCTGGAAATATTACATGCAAGGAGGGCATCCCAGCCACTATAGATCTCCTTCCAGTGGTCTAGTGGCCATAGCTGGAAATGTTATTACATGCCAGGAAGGCCTCCCGGCCACTATAGATCTCCTTCCAGTGGTCTAGTAGCCATAACTGGTAATGTTATTACATGCAAGGAGGGCATCCAGGTCACTTTTGAACTCTTTTAGAGTTTCCTTTATTACTACCTACTCTGGCAGAGAGTTCCATAGTCCCACTGCTTTTACAGAGAAGAATCCCCTCCTATGTCAGTGGAGGAAGCATTTTTCCTCTAACTATAACCCAAGAGAATGAACAAAGGGGGTGGGAGCAGCTCAATCACTATTTATACAAAATTATTATTATTATTCAGGGCCTGGGAACCAATTCACCGCCCAGTTTAACCCTCTCATCAACTAAATATCAAGCAACAAACATGTCTAGCTATGTGGAAAGACAGAGACTGCCTTGCCGGGGCAGTGTGGCTTCCACATGTATCTGCAGATATATGCAACCAAATCTCTGTCTTTCCACATAGCTAGACATGTTTGTTGCTTGATATTCAGTTGATGAGAGGGTTAAACTGGGCGGTAAATTAGTTCCCAGGCCCTGAATAATAATGTTGATAATTTTGTATAAATAGTGATTGAGCTGCTCCCACCCCCCTTTGTTCATATAACCCAAGAGCATCAACTAAGGTTATAGGAAAAGCGCTTCCTCCACTGACATAGGAGGGGATTCTTCTCTGCAAGAGCAGAGTGTAACTATAACCCAAGGGCATCAACTAGGGTTACACTGTGGGGTTTAAATAGTTCATGGCACAGACCTTTGTTTTGACCCCCAATATAGTTATACATAATTAATAAATCACCCCATAGGTGTCTCTTTTCTAAACTAAATAAACCTAATCTTTCAGGGTCCTCTAGTCCCTGCAGTCCATTTATTACCTAAGTTGCCTTCATTTGAATGTGCTCCAGTTCTGATATAGTTACATAGTTAACATGGGATCGGAGTTGGGAAGAGTTCTTTACCTTCTGGTGCCCAGAACTGGACACAACATTCTATGTGAGGTCTGACCAGTGTTTTGTGCAGAGGTAAAATAGTGCTCTGGTCATGGGCATCTATGCCCCTCTTAATGCACCCCATAATCCTGTTTGCCTTAGCAGCTGCTGCCTGGCATTGATCACTATAGTTGTTAACTAAAACCCCCACGGTCCTTTACCATTGTAGTTTTACCAAGCATTTCCTTATTTAGTGTGTAATCATGGCACACATTTCTCCTTCCCATGTGCATAACCTTACATTTATGTGTTACACGGCACCCATAGTGTTGAAATGGTGAATACAGCAGTTCACCCAAAATAGTTCCAAATCACTGCACCCCCTCCACAGCAATCAATACATCAACCAAATATATATCATGAATTCATAAATTATTTATTGCCAAATACCCATAAAAATCACATAACAAACAATTAAAAAACATATAACACTGGACCGCACATTCCTGTCCCCTCCGCCCCTCATGCGGCTGCAATACACACACATTATCATCAGCGTTGATGTGTGCAGCTGATTGGGGGAGCGGTCTGGGGGCAGGGCCGTGATGTCACCGGACGGCTGCGCAGCTCCGATTGGAGACCAGGAACGAGCTGTCTGAGAGCGTGCAAGCAGCTTCCGGCCAGAGCCGTGCTGCTCGCCCGGACGCGCGCCCTGCAAACAAAGGTTAGTCTCTATATAAAAGGCAGCATAATGGGGGATCACTTATACCTTGAGAAAGTGGCCTGTGAGCAGGGGGCCACGAAACGCGTTGGGGGATTGTCACGCGAACTGGGACATTCTTGGGGGGATACCCAGATTTGCACACTCAGGTGATGTGTTTGCTCATTTGTTGTAATCTAGTACTTAGGTTTTTTCTTCTCTTGCCACATTAGCATTCATTGAATTATGGTTTGCACAAATTTCAGCACTATTGCACTTTATGAATTGTTTACAGTACTGGCACTTTATTGAAATTTAATGTTTGTAGGATTGGGATTATGGGTTTAATTGGGATGCCCCTGAGAATGTGCGGTCCAGTGTTATATGTTTTTTAATTGTTTGTTATGTGATTTTTATGGGTATTTGCCAATAAATAATTTATGAATTGATGATATATAATTGGTTGATGTATTGATTGCCATTGAGGGGTGCAGTGATTTGGAACTATTTTGTGTGAACTGCTGGATTCACCATTTCAACACTATGGGTTTGATTTAGGATATAAATAGTTTCCCATCGCTGCACGGCCACAGGTATTGGATTGAATTGCTTTTCTTTATTTGTATTGTGGTGCGGAAATTTGCAATTTTACTGCCCATGCTTCCAATGTATCTTCATTTGTTGGTAGCTGCATGCTGTCCTCTTTTTGTGTTAATTACTTCACACAGCTTCATCGGCAAAGTTTGAAACTTTGCGGTTTAATCCATAACCTAGGTCATTAAAATAGATGATGAGATATATATATATATATATATATATATATATATATATATATATATATCATCTATTTTAATGACCTAGGTTATGGATTAAACCGTAAAGTCTCAAACTTTGCCAATGAAGCTGTACCACGCAGCGTCAGGTGAACACCAGGTGCTGTATGTGAAAACCATATATATTATATGTGTCAACCTCTAATAGTGTCACATGTATCACTAGCGGTAGCTCAGTGTAAAGCGCCGGCGCTGTATGTTCAGCAGCGCCATGTAGTACCTGTCCCTCAGTATCGCTCTCCCATACATTTCAATGGTGTTTTTTGCTTGTGTATAAATAGCGTTTTAATTATTTTTTTTAGGATCAAATTATTGTGTGATGTCTCCTGCCCGGCAACCAAACACTTATATTGTTATATTTTGATTTTTTTTTAATGCAGAATTGTATGGGTTGTTTCGCCATTGCAGTGTCATTGTTACAGTGTATATACAATGTCATTTTTATGTGTTTTCACTCTGATGCTGCTGTATATGTGTTGAGAAACAGACTTTTTTCATGTAGCGCCTGGTGCTCAAGTGCCTAGAGTGAGCGCCGATTTTGTGTTTGATTTTCTTAAATATGGGCTCCAGCGCCGAGTATCGGATGTACTTAACTGGCGCTACCCATCGTTCGCTGCAGTGTTGTCCTGTTATATGTGGCGCTGCTCTGCGTGGCTTTACCCCCAGAGATCACATCAATGCTGGACAGAACACTACAGCGTCACTTGTCCAGCCGCTATGCTGTTATAGCACCAGACACCGTCTGTAGTGAACTCTTGCAGATGCTCTAAGTGCCGCTACATAGATGCTTAAATGGCAATACGTGACACTAGTCTTAAATTAGCCTCCACATGTGAAGATCACACAGATTCTAAGCAAGTAAAACTGAAATGCTCCTTTAATAAGTTGGTCGCTCTCTGTAGATGGAAGCAGACACTTCGCTAAAAAGGTTTAAAAAAAAAAAAAAAAAAAAAAAAAATGGAGGCAGATTGCTCCTATTATTCAAAGCAGCCATAAAGCAGGGCGCCGGGCTGTAAACACCTCCACGTTGTGAATAATTTAGAGCAGAGTTTGGTGCAATCTGAATTTTTCTTCAGGGATGAGAAGTTAAATACCTTTAATTTGTTCTAATTATTTCAAATTTGCAAGTTAATTATGGCTGATCGTTAAATAACAGAAAAGGACGGCGCTCTCCTCAGAGCTTTACCTTCCACCCCGCGCATTACTTAAGCTACATTTTTTGCACGCATGAATTAACTTTCCAAATAATCAGGCGCTTTGGCTAAATGGCGGCGGCAAAATGAGCGCCGGCAAAGAGGCATTAATGGACGTTACAAAAGGCCGCTGGGAGACATGGGGGAGCGCAGCCCGAGGACATCTAATGGGGTCTTATTTACTAATCTTTAGGCTCGGGCGCGGTGGAGCTGCATTAAAAAGGCTCCTTTATGGAGCGGCCGCCGCTGCTTCCTGCACACAATAAAAGAAAATGTCCATTCGGAGACAGCTCAATCTGCCCGGAAAGTGAAAGTTCTTAAAATAAAACTTACTTTCAAAGCGCAGCGATCGCTTGACGATGAATGATGCTCAGTCGGCTGTGAAAGGAAAAGGATGGAGAACCGGTAACTAAAGTGGCCCTTAAAGGGGACCAAAAGCCAGGATTTTAACTATCCTGGGTTTTGGTCCTTTCTCCACTGTGTGAAACCCCCCAGATCGCCTGAACAAACTCCTCCCGGTCCTACGGCACATGCGCCGTCAATCATCCAATCACCGCGCTCGGAACCGCTGATGTCACGCCATCAAAGGCCAGCGGCTCAGAGCCCGCTGGCAGCCGCATCCCCCGCTTCCATCTATCAGGGAGCTTGGCCGTGCTGGCCATTCACAAATGTCTGGTGCAGGTACGCGCCCCGCGGGAGGGATAGTGGGGATGCATCCTCGGCTCGTGCATGCGACGTTGGACCGGGAAGCAAGGTAAGTGAATGGGGCGACCTGGGGGGGTTTTCACACAGCGGGGCAAGGTGGCGGCACCCATATCCTAGAGTCCTGAACAGAGTTGCAGCCCGGTGTGGGAAAGAATAATAAGTGACTAAAAAAACATAAAAATACCATTTTGTGATTACTCACCTGTAAAATGGGTATTATAAGTATGTCTCACACCCTGCTTCGGAATGATTAATAACACGTGGGTTATGTCCAGTAGGGGGCGAACTTCTGCAGAGATGACCAGAAAAAAGAAGCCCCTCCCGGTCCACAAATACCCGGGACCTCCCACACATTCCCCAGTATAAGAAAGCAGTAAGGGGACCAGGAAGAGCCAATAAAAGCAACGAGAAAAAAATTCCACCATATAGAGGATCCAAGATACAACTCAGGGTGGGACGAAGCAGGGTGCGAGACATACTTTACTCACCTGTAAAATGGGTATTATATCACAAAATGGTATTATTCCAAGTATGTATCACACCCTGCTTCGGAATGATTAATAACACGTGGGACATCCAATAGCAGTGTCCAAAAGGGTGGGGATCCCAACAGGCAATAATGCACAAATTTAAACCACTGCAGCTTGCAGAACTTTGCGGCCAAAAACAACAACCGCTGAGGCCCGCACATCAACCTTATAAAACTTGGAAAAAGTATGAACAGCAGACCAAGTAGCAGCCTTACAAACTTGTTCAGCAGAGGCCTGGTGCTGAAAAGCCCAGGAAGCCCCAACAGCACGAGTAGAATGAGCAGTGATCTGAAACGGGGGAACCCTCCCCTTGGCCGTATAGGCCCCAACAATGGCCTGACAAATCCACTTAATGATGGTAGACTTGGGGGGTGCCAAAGCTTTCCTGGGCCCGGAGGGCACCACGAAAAAGGCGTCCGTCTTACGAAAGGGAGAAGTAGCCACCAAATAGTACTTCACACAACGAAACACATCCAAAGAGTGCAAGACCCCCTCCTTGTCATTGCTAGGCTAAGGACACAAGGAAGGGAGAACTACATCCTGATTGAGATGGAAGGCAGAAACCACCTTAGGAAGGAAATCTGGCTTAAAGCGAAAAACCACCTTGTCCTGGTGTCTCTCAAAGTAAGGGGCCTGAATGGACAGAGCCGCCAACTCAGAGACACGTCGAACAGAGGTAATAGCCACAAAAAAGGCAACCTTTTGAGTGAGCATAGAAAGTGCAACATCGTGCACCGGCTCAAAAAGGAGGCCCCTGGAGGGCCGACAGAACCAAATTCAAATCCCAAACGGGCAACAAAGGCTTTCTAGGGAGCCGCACATGAGTGACCCCCTGGAAAAAAGTCCTAACCAGAGGATGTAGAGCAAAAGACCATTGAAAGAAGACCGCCAGAGCAGAGACCTATCCTTTCAAGGTACTAAGCTGGAACCCCAGTTCCAGACCGTGTTGAAGAAACTCCAAAATCTTAGGAATCGAAAACACCCTGCAAGGCAAGGCCCTAGCCTCACACCAGTCCAAATAGGACCTCCAAATCCTGTAGTAGATGCTAGAAGAAGATCTCTTCCTAGCTCTAACAAGAGTCTGAATCACAGCATCAGACAAACCTTCCTCCTATAAGATGGAGGTTTCAGCAGCCACGCCGTCAAAGCCAGCGTTTGTAAATTGGGGTAACGTAGTTGACCTTGAGTGATCAGATCCGAAAACAGGGGCAACCTGTACTTATCTACCGCCAGCCGTCTGCAAACCAAACCTGTCTTGGCCACCTTGGGGTCACCAGAATTGCTGGCGCACCCTCTTGAGCCAGCTTGCGCACCACCCTACCATGGAGAAGAGGGGAAACAGGTACAGAAACCCCATATCCCTCCAGGCAAGAGACAAGGCGTCCACTGCCAGGGCCAGAGGATCCTGAGACAGAGACACAAATGTCGGGAGCTTGTGACGCAAGGCAAAGAGATCCACCTCCGGAATCCCCCACTTGTGACAGAGGGACCGGAATACCTTGTGGTTGAGAGACCCTTCCCCTCGGCTAGAGGTTCCCCTGCTCAGGGAGTCCGCCTCCGTGTCTTCCACTCCCGGAATGTACACTGCTGAGATACATGGAACATTGCTCTCCGCTCATGCAAGAATCAAAGAAACTTCCCTGAGGGCATTCATGCTGCGAGTCCCTTCCTTGGTGATTGATGTAAGCGACCGCAGTTTGATTGTCTGATCGAACTTAAACCGGTAAGCCCCATAGGTGATGCGTCAAACATGGCAGAACCAACCAAATAGCTCCAAACATTGATGGGGTGTGAGCCTCCTGAGGACCCCACAGCCCCTTGAACTGATGTTTCTTCCAAAAACCTCCCCAGCCCGACAGGCTGGCGTCCGTGGTAACCGTCTCCCAACAAGGGGTCAGAAAGGATCTGCCCCTCATCAGGTTGCTTGGTTCCAGCCACCACTGAAGGGACTGCCGAACCCGGGGAGACATCAGGAATGACTGATCCAATGACTGCGGACATCTGTTCCAGGCCAACAATAGATGGAGCTGGAGCGACCTCATGTAGAACTGAGCAAAGGGAACTGCCTCGAAGGAAGCCACCATTAATCCCACCAGTCTCATCCCTAGCCGGATAGAAGGACGAGGTTTGGACAGGAGAAGACGTATCAGATCCTGAACCATCTGCACCTTGGACTGAGGTAGAAACACCCTGGACTGAACGGTATCCAGATTCATGTCCAGAAACGAGATCTCCCTTGAGGGGGAGAGAGAAGACTTGGGATGGTTGATCACCCAGCCGTACCTCTCCAGCGTCGCCACCACCAACCTGGTGTCCAGCTCCGCCTGACAGAGAGGATGCCGTAATGAGGAGGTCGTCCAGATACGGCACAATGCGAATGCCCGAAGTCAATCTGAAAGGGAGGGCCACAAACTGAAAGTGTTGATCTCCCACCACAAACCTGAGAAATCTCTGGTGTACTGGGAAGATTGGTACATGAAGGTAAGCATCCTTGATGTCTATGGACGTCATGAAATCCCCCTGAAGGGAATCGATGGTTGAGCGCAGAGTCTCCATGCGGAACTTCTTGGTTCTGATGAACCTGTTGAGAAGCTTCAAATCCAGAATGGGTCTTATGGAGCCATCCTTTTTGGGAACCATGAAGAGATTGGAATAATAGCCCCGCCCTCTCTCCAAGAAAGGCACCGGACATATGACTTCCATGTCCAGAAGATTCTTTACAGCCAACAGGAGCCCCTGCGCAGCCTGGGGATCCGAGGGCACCCGAGACCTTAGGAATCTGGGAGGAGGCCGGCACTCAAACTCCAGTTTGTACCCGGAAGAGACCACTTCCAAGATTCATTTGTCTGTGACCTCCCGGGCCCAGACCTGGAAGAAGTGCCTCAGCTGTCCCCCCACCCGCAAGGGTGAGGGTGTCCCCTCATTGCTGAACCGTCTTGGCAGCAGGCTTGGAACCCCAGGTGAGGCCTGGACGTGAGCGTCCTCTGCCTCTGTTCCAGGAAACACCTCTGAAATTAGAGTAGGCAAAGCCTCTGCCTGCTCTGGCACCGCGAAAGGAAGGATTGAAGGAGCCTGCCCCCCCGAAAGGGGCGACGCTGCTTCTTACGCTGAGGTAACTTTCCGCCTTTCGCCACTGAATCCAATTTATCCCCAAACAGCCGCGTACCCAGGAAGGGTAGCACTGTGAGTGATTTCTTAGCGCAATGTCCTGCCCACTGGCGTAACCAGTCCGATCGGAGCATAGCCACCAGCAATGCCGAGGTTCTACTACACAAAATAATTGCGTCATCCATAGCAGATAAAACAAAGGTCATAAATAATTCACACCGCTTAAGGGCTGTGAATTCCTCACTGGCCGGGTTAAGCTGGGAACCACTCAACAGGTCCCTAACCACAGACCTGGTAGCCACAGTCACGAGCGTCGAGGCACAAACAGGCCGCAAGGCTGAACCCACACTGGCAAAGGCATGGCATGCCATCTGATCAATGCGTTTGTCCTCACCATCTTTAAGAGTGGTGGCGTCTGGAGAATGTACAACGGAGTTGTTGGACAATCCCAGAATGGGTGCATTGACCTCGGGAGGGGACGACCAGCACTTCACCACGTCCACTGGGAAGGGATACCTCCTATCCCATCCTTGAGGAACACTGGGGAGCTGGCTAGGCCTCTCCTATTCCTTAAGAATCATGCTTTCAAAATTATTCTGATTTGGGAACTCCAAGCGAGGCTTAGAAGTCCCAAAGAATTCCCCCTTCCACGGAGGGGACTCTGCTGGAAGAGAAATAGCCAGTACCTCAAATAGATGGGCCAGGACTTTGGGGGTATCCACGGCATCCCCCAGCGCCTGCCCAGCATCAGTATCAAAAAACTGCTGATCCTCAGCATCAGATTCCTCAAACAATTCCCCCTCCTCAAGTGGGGAATAATCAGACCAGTCAAGGGAATCATAGTCATCAAAATCCAATACCTGCGTGGTCGTACGAGGCCTCCTCTTAGCTGGGGCCTTTCTGGCCGCAGAGCTAGAAATCTATTTCTCGATGTTGGCCAATCTAGCGCATACATCAAATTGCGACTCCCCGCCAATGACCGTGTCACTTGGGGTACGGATAAGGCGGGGTGGGATAGGTGATGAGACCGGAGGCACGGACCCCCGACTGCAGCGTTATGGCCTGCTGAGCACATGGTATGCAAATAAGTACATTATCCCCCGTAAGGGATACCCCACAACCCACACACTGCCGGGATTGCCCCAAAGGAAGCCCGAGCCTGGAATCCTGGGAAGCCTCCATATGGTGATTTTAAGGTAGTCGCAATGACCAGAGGGAATTACGCTGCCAGAGCTACCCGGGATGCCCCTTTAAGTCCCTAGTGGGAGGATTTGTAGGACCCCAAATTTGCTCTAAGGGACCCTAGTA
Organism: Gastrophryne carolinensis; assembly: GCA_027917425.1. Taxonomy (NCBI): domain Eukaryota; kingdom Metazoa; phylum Chordata; class Amphibia; order Anura; family Microhylidae; genus Gastrophryne; species Gastrophryne carolinensis. Next base: position 636,452,567 of record CM051234.1, read on the forward strand.
CCGGGAGAACCCCCTTTTTGTAATAGGTATTGAGTCCTCCTAAAAGACACAATGGGAAGGGCCCATGAGAAAGGCACACAATCAATGCACATAATCATACAGCAACAATATAAATATATAGAAATTTCTAAACATATATGGAGGACATGAAAGGCGCTGCCCCAAAACGCTAGAACGGGGCACAATAATAGCATGAAAACAAGTATATGGGCGCCACAGGGTACACACAGCAGGAAAATGGCGTCCATCCACCAGAGATCCAGTGAAAGAGAGAGAAGGGAAGGGCGGGCCAGCGCGGATCGCGTGTCGCGCCTGGTCCCGCCCCCTTCCCTCAGCACTAGAGGGACGCAGATCCCAGCGAATAGCTGGGCTCCGCAATGGTGCCAGAAGAAGAGGGGGGCGGGCCGCAGCGATCGCGCCGAACGCTCGGCCCCGCCCCCAGTCCGAGCGCACCTGAGGGGAAGAAGCTTCCCCAACAAAAACGCAGCCACCAATGCGGCCATAAGGCCCAGTAGTAACAGAGACAGTGAAGCACAAGCACACACCACACACATAAACCATTAAATAAAGTTATGAGGGAAAGAAGCCCCCCCCCCCCCATAGAGGGGCACAGGGAGACCCGGAAGGGGGGAGAATCCCACACTACAGAGTAAAAAAGATATCAGGGACAGGGCATCCCAAACCAGGATCACCAACCTGGATACCGCCTACCCCTTAAAATGGGGTCTCATGGGGGAGCATGGCTCCCTAAAAACACCTCTAAGATGTAGTCTACTGTCGCCTGGACCTTCAACCAAGGCTGGGAGGCATATATGGGACTTAAACAAGGTCCGGGCAGAAATAGAGAAAAAAGCCATCTTCTGACTTGCTTGGCGTCTGCAGAGACTAAAACTGGGGAATGTGTGGGAGATCCCGGGTATTTGTGGACCGGGAGGGGCTTCTTTTTTCTGGTCATCTCTGCAGAAGTTCGCCCTCTACTGGACATAACCCACGTGTTATTAATCATTCCGAAGCAGGGTGTGAGACATACTTGGAATAAAAATGTAATAAATATTAATTTTAGGGGAATAGTTTAAAGTGGACCAAAATCCAGTTTTTTGACTATCCTGGGTTTTGGTCCTTTCCCACGGGGCACCCCGCTGCTTGAAACCCCCCAGATCGCTGAAACCAACTTGCCTCTTCCCGGGCCGCTCGTTCAATCAGCACGCACAGAGCCACTGATGTTACATCCTCTAAGGCGTCGTCTAAGGCCAGCGGCTCCGAGCGCATCCCCTGCTACCCTCTAACAGGGAGCATGCCTGGGCCGGCCATTCACAAATGCCTGGTTTGGCACGCGCCCTGCTAGATGGATAGTGGGGATGCGGATAGATGGATAGTGGGTCAACCTGAGGGGTTTCACATAGCAGGGCATCCCGATTTTGGATGCCCCGCGGGGGGGGGGGGGGGACCGATCAGCCCGTGAATCTTATAGATTCCAGGACCAATCGCAGTGGGTTTTGGTTCACTTGGTTTGAGCTTTTCATTAAATGATGCTGAAAATTTAATACATACCACTTGTGAACACCCCTTTAGACTCCACACCTTTAGATTAAGCCCACAAGATCTCTTCCAATGTGTTCCACTACTTGTACACTCATAATTGGCATGTATTATAAGTGATTTTCTTTCTCATGTGTTATTGCTCCATTGTATATCACCAAAGATAATGACATTTTATCTTAATTGCCCTTCGCTGTGGTAGGAAGGACTATACCCTGAAAGCAAAGAAGCTGCGTTCTATTTAGCAGACCATCGAAAACTGAAACATTCCACCGCACCAAACAGATTTCACCCAGCCGACATGTTTTATGAGCCCTCTTGGAGAATACATCACAATAACAAATAGGAGTAAAAAAGAGAAGCCGATGCCCCAGAAGACGTATGTACACAGATGACGGCGCCATCCATCCTTCAGCGCCCGGTTACTGGAAATCTGTCACGTCGCCACTCGCGTTTGTCATGCAGTTTACTTTTATGTCCTACGCGATAAAGCACCGGCCAAACCTTGCCAATATTTTTGGGAGCTTGAATGACTATCAATGGTACCGAAACACTGACTAGACTGTAAAATAATGGTAGGATTGTGGCAACGGAACAAAAGGCAATGTGGAGGCTACTCTACACACCAGAATGGAATAGTGGAAGAAGGAACCTCTAGTCATTTGGCTGCCGGGGTGGTTGGACCTCTAGTCACTGGGCTGCCAGGGCCGAGGGGATCTCTAATCACTGGGCAGCCAGGGTGAGTGGACTTGTGGACTTTTAACCATTGAATTAGAGTTCTGCTTTAAATCAGGACTAAACTGCAGAGAGATAACCACAGGCTCCATTATTACTCCCCCCCCCCCCATGGGGCTACTATCAGGGTTGGCAAACCCAGACAAATACTATGTGCCCCTGGAATTTCTGCCCAAGCAGATATACCCAATCGACTGAAATAGAGAGGGTGGCAAGGAATGGAGGGTGGTTGGCAGCAGTTCAGGGCGTCGAGGACAAGAGGAACCTTTAGAAGAATAGTGGGGGTTGAAAGATGATCAGCAGAAGTAGAAGAAGCTAAGGACTCAAGGAGAACAGTGAAGGAGGCAACAAGGACCAGAAGACACATAGCTAAATGATCACATGGCATGACACAACCCAAATGGTTTCACTGAGACTCTCTTGCAGAACATCTTCCAGCCCTCGCTTTCCTCTCTGCTGCTCAAGTATCCTCTGGTCCTCGTTACATTACAGTACACCACTACTTCTCATTCCCAGCCAAGCTCCGAGGCCCGTTCCCAGGCCAAGCGCCGAGGCCCGCTCCCAGGCCAAGCCCCGAGGCCCGCTCCCAGGCCAAGCCCCGAGGCCCGTTCCCAGGCCAAGCTCCAAGGCCCGTTCCCAGGCCAAGCTCCGTTCCCAGCCAAGCTCCGAGGTCCGTGCCCAGGCCAAGCCCCGTGCCCAGGCCAAGCCCCGTGCCCAGGCCAAGCCCCGAGCAAAGGCCAAGCCCCGAGCAAAGGCCAAGCCCCGAGCAAAGGCCAAGCCCCGAGCAAAGGCCAAGCCCCGAGCAAAGGCCAAGCCCCGAGCAAAGGCCAAGCCCCGAGCAAAGGCCAAGCCCCGAGCAAAGGCCAAGCCCCGAGCAAAGGCCAAGCCCCGAGCAAAGGCCAAGCCCCGAGCAAAGGCCAAGCCCCGAGCAAAGGCCAAGCCCCGAGCCCAGGCCAAGCCCCGAGCCCAGGCCAAGCCCCGAGCCCAGGCCAAGCCCCAGGCCCCGTACCCAGGCCAAGCTCCGAGCCCTGTTCCCAGCCAAGCCCCAAGACCAGTTCTCAGCTATACCCCGAGCCCCGTTCCCAGCCAAGCCCCATTCCCCGTTCCCAGCCAAGCCCCATTCCCCGTTCCCAGCCAAGCCCCATTCCCCATTACCAGCCAAGCCCTGTTCATTCTTCAACACACTACAGATTCATGGAGGAGGTTACAGCTTGACATATATTTCAAAGTTGATATCTGTACTTGGAACTAGATAACTGGACACTCTTCCCCTGCAATTGAGAGGCCACCAACTTCTCCTACAGGGATGGATTCATAGAATCTAGGCCTACCTGCCATCGCTGGACAGAGCCTTGTCCTGGACCAGACATAATGCCATTTTTGAGTGTCTGATACAGAACAGGAAATGAAGGCAAGTAAAATGGTCTCAAAGTTCAGGGCTTACCCCTTAATTAGACAGCGCAAACTTTTTTTTTGGGGGGGGGGGGAACTGCCGCACTCGTACCTGGTCCACTTGGGTGGGTGCACGGTTCGCGGAGACGCCGCAAAGTCCAAAGTTTCTGTGAAGAACCAGCACTCCAGTAATAGGTTTCATCAAAAAACGTGTATTATAAATCCACCGAGATACAAATTATGTGAAGCCAAATTCAGGTCAATAGGTTGACTATTGAGGGTGCGGGAGGGCCCCCTTCTTCAGGATCAACCTTTGCCATGACAGTATAATCACAGCAAATGAGCAAACATGAGACTAAGCATGCATGTGGCTTTAAATATATACTATGGGGCCAAGCATGCCCCAGGAAGTCAAAAAATCGCACCTGACGTCATAATAACGTCACTGGTGCTATGGCAACCATAGACCACATAGGTGTATTACAATTCTTATAGTAAGCGTTGCAAATAAGTAAAAAAAATAAAATTTTGTGATTTCTCACCTTTAAAATGGGTATTATAAGTATGTCACACACCCCGCTTCCAAGATTAATACCATTCGGGTTATGTCCAGTAGAGGGCGAACTTCTGCAGAGATGACTAGAAAAAAAAGGAGCCCCTCCCGGTCCATAAATACCTGCGACCTCCCACACATTACCCAGTATAGGAAAGCAGTAAGGGGACCAGGAAGAGCCAATAACAAAACTAATTAACCGAACAAGGTTCACCATATAGAGGATCCAGAATACAAATCAGGGCAGGATGAAGCGGGGTGAGTGACATACTTATAATACCCATTTTAAAGGGGAGTAATCACAAAATGGTATTATTCCAAGTATGTCACACACCCCGCTTCCAAGATTAGTAACATTCGGGACACCCAGTAGCAGTGTCCAACATGGGCAGGGATCCCAAAAAGGCAATAATGCAAAAATACAATTCTGTGATTACTCACCTGTAGAATTGGTATTATGAGTATACAGTATGTCCTGCTCCAAATCTAATACTTACACGTGGGATATACTCTGCCAGATGGCGCTGTACTGCAAAGACATCGAAAATAGGCTCCTCCTGGTCCCTCAAATACCCGGGGACTTCCCACAAATCTCCAGCATTGAAAAGCAGTTAATGAGAAGCCGGGAGAATTAAACAATCCAAAATATCAACTATAACAACAATGATAAAAATCACCATACAGGGGATCCAAGATAATGCAAAACCAAGGGTGGGTTGGAGCAGGACGTACTGTATACTTAAATTACCAATTCTACAGGTGAGTAATCACAGAATTGTATTATTCTTAGTATACAGTACGTCCTGCTCCAAATCTAATACTTACACGTGGGACATCCAATAGCAGTGTCCATAAAGTAGGGTGGGATCCTCAAGAAAAATCAGCAGCAGACAGTTTAACCCTTTCGCTGCCAGCCTACCTGCAGCATTTGCCACTCCCTGTTGCCAGACTGAGTTTGACTGTTTCGCGCTACACATGTTCAACTGTCATTTTTGAAAGAATTTCCAGGGATTTCCCAGGATAATTATATATTGTTTTTTTCAACAGAGTCTGGGCTTTAACATGAAATGTCTTGTTTGTATTTTTTAGGTGTATTCTCAACATTTTTGGGTGAAATGTGTGAAAAAAATTAAAAAAAATATATTTTTTTACAATTTGTCGAGTTTTTTGTAATAAAAAATGTAAGTTTGTCAATAAAATCTTATTGCGTGAGAAACCCCAATTTCTCCCGGTTACAGCGATACCACATATGTATAGGTAGACACCCTTTCCTGCCCAGAAGCCTTTTATAGCTGCTGGATGACAAATGGTTAATTCAAAAAAAAAAATGACATAGGGTCCCCCTTCCCGGGGAGGGAGACCCCATTTTTTTTTGGATTTTTAAGGGTTAAAAACCCTTAAAAATCCAAAAAAAAAAAATGACGTGGGGTCCCCCTTACCCAAAGTAACCAGCCCGGGACCAGCTATGGGGGCTTGTAGGCACAGAGTGGGGGGGCCAGCTTTGGTGGCCCCCCCACCCTGCAGCCTACGAGCCCACATAGCCTATGTGGGCCCGGGCTCTTCTGCCCCCCCCTGGCCTTTGGGGAGGCAGGTAATGGGGGTGCGGGGGTTAATGGCAAGCCACCCGCTAGGGCAGGTGACTTGCCACCCCCCCAGCCTTGTGAACTGGTATAAGGGGTCTCATGGACCCCTTACCAGCTCACAAAGGGTTAATGTGAAAAAAAAACACCACACAATAATAAAAAGTATTTTATTAGAAAAAAAAAAAATTTTTTTTTACTGTACTTACCTTCGATTGCAAGCTCTTGTCCCTCGCCGCTCAGCTGACAGATGCCGGTGATCGGCATCCAGAGAAGGAGAAGGCAGGAGATCAGAGGATCTCCTGTCACCTCCTTCCAGGGCACCGATCACCGGCATCTGAGAAGCTGAGAAAGCTGAAGCCGGTGATCGGGACCGGGATGACGTCATAAGCCCCGCCCCCAAGGGGGCGGGGCTTAGAGGCAAGATGGCGGCCGCCATCTTGAAGAAGAGAGGAGAGAGCCTCCCAGGCTCTCTCCTGAAGAACGGTAAGTCCTGGGGGGGGATCGGAGGCCCCCCAGGTGAAGAGGAGGGACAGCGGGAGCCAGCGCACACACAGGTAAGTGAATGTCATTTTTTTTTTTTTTTTTTTTTTACAGTTAGCAGCTGCTGCTGCAGAAGCGGGGGGGGGGCGGCCTATTCCGGGGGCTCTCCTGGAGCCATCCGACCCCCCACGGGGGATCGGATGGCACCAAATTAAAGAGGAGACCCGGCCGGATCCAACAAGGGGTCAGGTGAGTATTTTTGATTTTTATTTTTTAAACTAGAAGCGAGGAAAGTCAAGCACGTAACACCTACGGGCTTGGCACTTAAGGCCCAGCCAAGCCAGCACGTAGGTGTTACGTGCTTGGCACCAAAAGGGTTAAACCACTGCCACCTGCAGAATCTTTCGGCCAAAAGCAGCATCAGCTGAGGCCCTAACATTAACCTTGTAAAACTTTGAAAAGGTATGAACAGAAGACCAAGTAGCGGCCTTGCAAACTTGTTCAACAGAAGCCTGGTGCTGAAAAGCCCAAGAGGCACCAATAGCACGAGTGGAATGAGCAGTAAGGCGGAAGGGAGGATTCTTCCCCTTAGCAGAGTAGCCCTGAATCACAGCCTGACGAATCTACTTGCTGATAGTAGACTTGGCAGGAGCCAAGCCCTTCCTAGGACCAGAAGGGACCACAAAAAGAGCATCAGTTTTCCTGAAAGGTGCAGTAGCCACCAGATAGTACTTCAGACACCTAACCACATCCAAAGAGTGCAAAACCCTCTCCTTAGCATTGCTAGGATTAGGGCACAAAGAAGGGAGAACAATATCCCGATTCAAATGAAAGGCAGACACTACCTTAGGCAGAAGTCAGCTTTGAAACGAAACACCACCTTGTCCTGGTGTCTCTCATAGTAGAGGGGCTGAATGGAAAGCACCGCCAACTCAGACACACACCTGACAGAGGTGATAGTCACCAGAAATACAACCTTGAGCGTAAGAATGGCCAGAGCAGCATCCTGCACAGGTTCAAAGGGAGCACCCTGCAAGGCTGACAGAACCAAGTTCAAATTCCAAACAGGCACCATAGGCTTACGTGGAGGGCACACATGAGTGACCCCCTGGAAAAAAAAGTCCGAGGGTGCTGAGCAAAGGACTCCTGGAAGAAAATAGCCAGGGCAGAAACCTGACCCTTCAGAGTACTGAGCTGGAGTCCCATCTCCAACCCATGCTGCAGGAACTCCAAAATCCTGGGAATAGAGAACACCCGACAGGGAATAGACTTAGACTCACACCAGTCAATGTAGGCACGCCAAGCCCTGTAATAAATGGAGAGGAAGACTTCTTCCTAGCCTTTATCAAAGTATCCACCACCGAAGAAGACGATCAAGATGGAGGTTTCACGAAGATTCCAAAACTCCTCAGTTCCCATAGGGAAAACAGTGACATTAGGTGTCAAGTGCTGCTTCTTAGCAGGGGCCTTACGAGCTAAGGACTTAGCAATCAACTGCTCAACAGTAGCCAGTCTAGAAGACACATCAGGCTGAGAATCCCCACTAGTATGCAACTCAGTAGGAGTGAGGTTTAAGCTTGGGGGAGTAGGCGAAGTGAAATGAGGTGCAGCCACTGGCAGGCCAGATTGCAATGCAAGCACCTGCTCAGCACAGGGTACACAGACCCGCGCCTTGTCAGCGTCAGCATGAGGTTGCCCACACGCTACACACAGCCGGTCTTGTCCCGAAGGGAACCCGGTCACATTATCCTGGGATGCCTCCATATGGCGATTATAGCGGCGCTATACGCTGATAGGGAATAACGCTATATAGCAACCCCGGATGCCCCAATAACCCGCTAGGAAAGTGGGAGCATTATTTTTACAAGGCCTACAAGTTATACATTAATACAGGGCCGGGAGAAGCCAAAAGGGTTTGCCCCGCCTGAAAGACATAAGCAGACAAGACCTGTAAGCACACAGTAAAAAAAGTGAAAGACATAAAGCAGCCTGCGAGGGCACTTACGGACCGCGGTAGGTAGGGGTCTTCGTCGCGCATGGGCCAACCAAGCAGGTTAAAGATGGCGTCGGTATACCTCAAGCGGCGGGCCGGTATCAGAGATGACGCGGAGCGCGCCATAGGCGGGCCCCGCCCCCCCCCCGAAGAGCGCGAAGCCAGAACGTGCAAGCAGCCAATGATGGCGCACCAGCGCCTGAGGTAATGCCGCCACTAAGCGCGGAACCAAGTCAGCGCGCGGCGGCAATTTTAAAAAGACAGTAAAGGTAAGTCAGCGCGGCGGCTGACACAAGGCTAAACAGAGTAAAATGAGAGTGTAAAACACAGAATGCATAGCATACACATTTACACACCCCCCTCTTTTCCTGCAAAGGCTACAAGGAGAACGAGGGAGGACAGCGGCCACTTAAATAGGGCCCACCGATGGGCAGGGGCAAGGGGCACTAGTGCGGGAGGGGCATCCCATAGAGGCTCACCATAAGCCTGAGCCGCCTACCCTTTGGTGGGGGATTGCGGTGGAGCAGCGCTCCTAAGCACCTAACAGTGGTGCTGCCTACCTTCACCCGACCAGCGCAGCCAAGGCTGGGAGGCATATTACTAGTGGAACGGGTGGGAATAGTCCTACAGGGCCGCAGGCTAATAGCCCCGCTCACCTGCGAGTAGAAAGCCATTTCTCGTCCTTCACAGCCAGACTGCAGAGAAATTCTGGGGATTTGTGGGAGGTCCCCGGGTATTTGAGGGGCCGGGAGGAGCCTATTTTTGATGTCTCTGCAGTCCAGCGCCATCTGGCGGAGTATATTCCCAACTGTAAGTATTAGATTTGGAGCAGGACGTACTGTATACTAAGAATATTAAACCACTGCAGCTTGCAGAACTTTGCGGCCAAAAACAGCATCCGCTGAGGCACGCACATCAACCTTATAAAACTTGGAAAAGGTATGAACAGAAGACCAAGTAGCAGCCTTACAAACTTGTTCAACATAAGCCTGGTGCTGAAAAGCCCAGGAAGCCCCAACAGCACGAGTAGAATGAGCAGTGATTTGAAAAGGGGGATCCCTCCCCTTGGCAGTATAGGCCCCAACAATGGCCAGACGTATCCATTTACTAATGGTAGACTTGACGGGCGCCAAACCCTTCTTGGGCCCAGAGGGCACCACAAACAAGGCGTCCGTCCTACGGAAAGGAGAAGTAGCCACCAAATAGTACTTCATACAACGAACAACATCCAAAGAGTGCAGGGCCCTCTCCTTGTCATTGCTAGGCTTAGGGCACAAGGAAGGGAGAACCACATCCTGATTGGGATGGAAGGCAGAGACCACTTTAGGTAGGAAATCTGGCTTAAAACGGAAGACCACCTTGTCCTGATGTCTTTCAAAGTAAGGGGCCTGAATAGACAGAGCCGTCAACTCAGAAACACGTCGAACAGAGGTAATAGCCACCAAAAAGGCAACCTTTTGCGTGAGAATGGAAAGTGCAACATCCTGCACCGGCTCAAAAGGAGGCCCCTGGAGAGCCGACAGAACCAAATTCAAGTCCCAAACAGGCAACATAGGCTTTCGAGGGGGCCGCACATGAGTGATCCCCTGGAAAAAAGTCTTAACCAAAGGATGGAGAGCAAAAGACCTTTGAAAGAAAACTGACAGGGCGAACACCTGCCCTTTCAAGGTACTAAACTGAAAACCCAGGTCCAAACCATGTTGAAGAAACTCCAAAATCCTGGGAATCGAAAACACCCTACAAGGCAAGGCCCTAGCCTCACACTAATCAATATAGGACCGCCAAGTCCTGTAGTAGATGTTAGAGGAAGACTTCGTCCTAGCCCTAACAAGTGTCTGGATCACGGCATCAGACAATCCTTCATCTTTTAGAATGGAGGTTTCAGCAGCCACGTTTGTAAATTGGGGTAACAAAGCTGACCTTGAGTGACCAGATCCAGAAGCAGGGGCAACCTGTACTGATCGGCCGCCAGCCGCACGACATCTGCGAACCACACCTGTCTTGGCCACCTTGGGGCCACCAGAATTGCTGCCACATCCTTTTGAACCAGCTTGCGCACCACCCTGCCTACCATGGAGAAGGGAGGAAACAGGTACAGGAGACCCAGATCCCTCCAGGCAAGGGACATGGCATCCACTGCCAGAGCCAGAGGATCCTAAGACAGACACAAAAGCAGGGAGCTTGTGGTTGTGACAGGAGGCAAAGAGATCCACCTCCAGGAACCCCCACTTGTGACAAATGGATAGAAATACCTTGTTGAGGGACCATTCCCCTCGACGAGAGGACCCCATGCTGAGGGAGTCCGCTTCCATGTTCTCCACACCTGGAATGTACACCGCCGAGATGCATGGAACATTGCTCTCGGCACATGCAAGAATCAGAGAAACTTCCCTGAGGGCACTCCTGCTGAGAGTCCCTCCTTGGTGATTGATGTAAGCGACCTCCGTCCGATTGTCTGATCGAACCTGAACCGGTAAGCCTTGGAGGTGATGCGTCAAGTGCGACAGCACCAACCGGATAGCCCTCAGCTCCAAGATGGTGATGGGGGTGTGAGCCTCTTGAGGACCCCACAGCCCCTGGAACTGATGTTCCCTCCAGAAACACCCCCAGCCCGACAGGCTGGCATCCGTGGTGACCGTCTCCCAACAAGGGGCCAGAAAAGATCTGCCCCTCAGAAGATTCCTCGGTTCCAGCCACCACTGAAGAGACTGCCGAACCAGGGAGACATCACAAATGAGTGATCCAAAGACAGAGGGCATCTGTCCCAAGCCGCTCACAGATGAAGTTAAAGAGGCCTCATGTGAAACCAAGCAAAGGGAACCACCTCGAAGGAGGCCACCATCAACCCCACCAGCCTCAACCCTTGCTGGACGGACAGGCGAGGGTTGGACAGAAGAAGACGTATCAGATCTTGAACCATCTGCACCTTCGACTGAGGCAGGAACACTCTGGTCTAAATGGTATCCAGATTCATGCCCAGAAAGGAAACCTCCCTTGACGGGAAGAGAGAAAACTTGGGGTAGTTGATCACCCAGCCGAACCTCTCCACTGTTGTCACCACCGTCCTGGTGTCCAGCTCTGCCTGGCTGAGAGAGGATGCCGTGATGAGAAAGTTGTCCAGATACGGCACAATGCGAATGCCCTGGGCTCTGATAAGGGCCATTATACCCGCCAACACCTTGGTGAATACCCTTGGTGCCGTGGTCAGCCCGAACGGGAGAGCCACAAACTGATACACAAACCTGAGAAACCGCTGATGACCTGGGAAGATCGGCACATGAAGGTAAGCGTCCTTGATGTCTATGGACGTCATAAAGTCCCCTGGACGAAGAGAATTGATGGCCCAGCGCAGAGACTCCATGCGAAATTTCTTGGTCCTGATGAAGAATCTTTAAATCCAGAATGGGTCTTATGGAACCATCCTTTTTGGGCACTGTAAAAAGGTTGGAATAATAGCCCCGGCGTCTCTCTGAGAAGGGCACCGGGCAATGACTTCCAACTCCAGAAGATTTTGTACAGCCAACAACAGCCCCTGCGCGGCCCGGGGGTCTGAAGGAACCCGAGACCTGAGGAATCTGGGAGGAGGCCGGAACTCGAACTCCAGCTTGTACCCGGAAGAGACCACTTCCAGGATCCATTTGTCTGTGACCTCCCGGGTCCAGACCTGGGCGAAGTGCCGTAGCCGTCCCCCCACCCGTGAGTGTGAGGGCGCCCCCTCATTGCTGAGAGGGCTTGGCAGCAGCCTTGGGTTTGGTTCCCCAGGCAGTTCCGGGGCGGGCACGTCCTCTGCCCCTACCCCAGGAGTCACCTCTGAACGCAGAGTAAGCAACCCCCCTGCTTGCTCGAGAGCTGCGAAAGGAAGGATTAAAGGAGCCTGCACCCCGAAAGGAGCAGCGCTGCTTTTTGTGTTGCGGCAGCTTTCCTCCTTTCGCCATCGAGTCCAATTAATCTCCAAACAGGCGCATACCCAAGAAGGTTAGCCCGGTGAGTGCCTTCTTAGCCGCCATATCAGCCGCCATATCAGCCGCCCACTGGCGCAACCAAACCAATCGGTGTATAGCCACAAGCAAAGCCGAGGTTCTACTACACATGCATATGGTATCGTCCAAAGCTGATAAGACAAAGGTCGTGAACAAATCACACCTCGTAAGCGCTGCAAATTCATCACTATCAGGGTTAAGATGGGAACCATTCAACAGGCCCCTAATTACAGATCTAGTAGCCACGGCCGTGGGAGCTGAGACACAAACAGGACGCAGGGCCGAACCCACACTGGCAAAGGCATGCGACGCCATTAGATCAAGACGACGGCCCTCACCATCCTTCAGCGTGGTGGAGTCTGGTGAGTGCACAACCAATGTGTTGGACAACCCCAGAATCGGAGCGTCGACTTCTGGGGGTGATGACCAACGCTTCACCGTTTCCATCGGAAAGGGAAACTTCCTATCCCACCCCTGAGGGACCCGGGGAAGCCGGCTGGGCCTTTCCCATTCCTTAAGAATCAATTTGTCAAAATGTTTCTGATCTGGAAACTCCAGGCGAGGCTTAGTGGCCCCAAAAAATTCCCCCTTTTGCGGAGGGGCCTCCGCAGAAGAAGAAAGAGCAAGCACCTCAAAAATATGGGACAGAAGTCTGGGGGTATCCACAGTATCCCCACGCTCCTGCCCAGCATCAGCATCCAGGAACTGCTGATCATCAGAGCCATCAGATTCTGAAAACATTCTGAAAATTCCCCTTCTTCCAGTGGGGAATAATCAGACCAAACAAGGGAGTCATATTCCCCAAAATCAAAATGCCTTCTCTTAGCTGGGGCCTTCCTGGCCGCAGAGCAAGCAATACATTTTTCAATGTTGGCCAATCTAGCACAGACATCAGATTGCGACTCCCCGCTAATGACAACATCACTTGTGGTCAAAGCCAGGCGTGGGGGTGTAGGCGTTGAGGCCGGCGGCGCTGACCCAGACGCCTGGGACCCGGACTGCTGCGTAATTGCCTGCTGAGCACATGGTATGCAAATAATCACATTATCCCCCGAAGGGATCCCGAGCCCGGTATCCTGGGAAGCCTCCATATGGTGATTTTTTATGGTAGTCGCAATGACCCGTGGGAATTACGCTATGAAGCTACCCGGGATGCCCCTTAAGAAGTCTGTTAGTGGGAGGATTTTTAAGACTCTAAATTTAGCCAAGGGACCCAAGGACCGGGAGAACCCCCTTTTTAAGGATTCCCCCTGAAAGACATAAAAATAGGGGCCCAGTAAGCAAGGCAAACACTCCAATCCAATATACAATGCAATCATACATGGCAAATCAAAATGACTGTATATACATATAATATACATATAAAATGTATATTCGTCTATTAAGGCAGCAATATAACCCATCACCACTCACAGGGTTAATGGCCGCCACAGCGCTAAACAAGGACACCAGGCCCGCTATACCAGATAATAAAATGACTAAATCCCGCAGGGCACTCACTCAGACAGGCAGCAATGGCGACGTTACAAGCCTGAGGGAAGGAAGAAGAGGCAGAAGAAAGGCGGGCCAGCGCGGATCGCCGCCAACGCGCCCGGCACCCTCCCCTGACAAGAATGAGGGGGAGAAGCTCTCTTCTCCATAATGCGGAGCCAGCCCAGGCGGCCAGCTCCAAAACAGGGCCGTAATATGAGGCACTGTGGCAACACACCACACACACACACAGCAGAGAAACAAAGCACTCAAGTACACTAAGGGAGAAGGAACACCCCCCCCCCCCTACAGTTGCGGGAGCAGGGAGAAACGGAAGGGGGGTCCCAAACTACCCAGAGTAGGGAAGGATAAAAAATGGTCAGGGCATCCCAAACCAGGATTGTAGCGATAACCCTTATCGCCAGAGGGCTTCACCGCCCGAGACGTCCTTTTCCCAATCGTAAGAGGTGCTGCTGGAATTCCAGAGTCGTCCGTGAGGAAACAGGAACAGCCCTTACAAGGGCTAGTGAATTGTAATATAGTGTTTCCCCCAATAAGAGACAGAACTTCAGTATTGAGGGTGAAGGTGAAGTGTTTATTAGTGCCACTCTAGGCCTTATATACACAAGTCTCCCTGCAAGGTGGACCTGATGGAGAACTGCATGACACACACACCGACCAATAGCAGCAGGGCACACAATCCCTCAACTCTGCTGGTGACGCAATCAGGAACACAATAGACGTCTGTAACACAATCAATTAGAACAATGCCATTGTCTGTGACGTAATCAATCAACACAATGGCAGTCTGTAATACAATCCAAACTACAATGACATTGCCTGTAACAGTATCAAAATACAATGACATTGTCTGGAACCTAATTAAGAAAAAGGTCAGTGAATGACCCGGTGGGCAATTGAATAGTGATGACATCCAAAAGGTAGAGCGTCTGTCACAAGGATCACCAACCTGGTAGCCGCCTACCCCCTTTAATGGGGTCTCACGGAGGAGCAAGGGAAGAGACAGCCATCTTCTGACTTGCTCGCCGTCCTGCAGAGACGATTACTGGGTAATGTGTGGGAGGTCCCAGGTATTTATGGACCGGGAGGGGCTCCATTTTTTCTATTCATCTCTGCAGAAGTTTGCCCTCTACTGGACATAACCCAAATGTTATTAATCTTGGAAGCGGGGTGTGTGACATACTTGGAATATAATAAATATGCAGGCGTCATACTTACCCTGCGCTGGGCGCTCCCGTCCGTGTGGGGAAGAGTTCCCCCGCACGCCAAGACCTGCCGCTGCCCCCTCACAGGGGGAGACAGGCAGCCTTGCGTCATTCGGGCAAATCTGCCCGGCGACGTGTGACGCAGCACTAGGGGGCCTCTCATTGGCACCCCAGTGCTGCGAGACTGGCGCTCTATCTGCAGCTAGAGGCCGCAGACAGTGCATCAGTGGCTGTCCCTGTCTAGTGCGGCAGTGTTGACTCCGTCAACGCGCCCACTAGCAGGGTGAGGCGACTCCCGCACATATACAGTGTTATTTACATTGCCCTGGGAACTGGGAAGGGAAAAGGGGACTTGGAATAGAGGGGAAAACGGAAAAGGAAGACAAAGGACAGGGAAA
Source organism: Gastrophryne carolinensis (assembly GCA_027917425.1). Classification (NCBI taxonomy): domain Eukaryota; kingdom Metazoa; phylum Chordata; class Amphibia; order Anura; family Microhylidae; genus Gastrophryne; species Gastrophryne carolinensis. Next base: position 636,467,916 of record CM051234.1, read on the forward strand.
CAGAGGACAGGGGAACCAAAAGGCAGGAAGAAAATGTCAGAGGGAATAAACGGGGGAAGGGGGAGGAGACCAAGTCCAGTATAGATGTTAATAAGAGGGACAGTCTGCGGAATCATCAGCAAAGGGGGCAGAAAAGAGGGGGAAGGGGGACACCTTGCAAAATCAATGGCCGGGAACAGAACCTGTGGCGGAGAGGGGACAGGCCAAAGGCAGAGTGGATATTAGTAAGAGGGACAGTGGATGTTAGTAAGAGGGACAATCTTTGTAAGAATTGAGCGGGGACAAATCTTATGAAACAGGCAATTCTAGTAGTGAAAAAGTGGTGAAAAAGAAGGGACAAAAGTACAAAGTGGTGAAAAAGGAAGGACAGAAATCCAAATAGAGGGACAACAGAGAGAACGAGTGAAAGAGGAAAGTAAGGGAAGGAGAAAGGGAGGGAAATCTGGGGGAGGGGAAGAGGAGGCCGCCGCCAGGTAGGAAGCTACAACTTATTGCTGTTGGATAAAAGAAGATGTGCAGTACTAAATATGTGCAGTCCTAACAAAGCCTTAAATATCAATAGGAGTTTGTATTAGTTCGATAGAAAATAACCGACTATCTCTTCTCAAGGAAAAACAGTTATAACCAAACAAAGTATTCAAACCGCGGGGTTGTACAGTGTCCAATCGATGTATCCAGAAAGTTTCCCGTTGAAGGAGGCGGTTATTCCTGTCACCGCCCCTGGTTGGTTTAGGAACATGTTCAATAACCATCCCTTTAAGGTCTTGCGGAAAATGGCCTAGCTTGGCAAAATGTATTGCCACCGGTTTTTCATAGTCTTCCTGCCCGCCATTACTTGCTCTACCCTGATGAACACAGATATCGCTTTTATGTAATAATGGTGGACAGGAAGACTATGAAAAACCGGTGGCAATACATTTTGCCAAGCTGGGCCATCTAGATACTAGATGTAACTGCATGTGCTGGGGTCCAAACAGTTAAAAATGCAATATAGTGCACGTCTGGTTCCAGCCACATTAAAACTCCCTGAAAGCACAAATGGCTTTTTAAGTCTGTGATTTATTGAATGACATTTCCGTCCTTAATGCCTGCTATTTATACGGCACTTCCCCCTGCACAATGCAGCACCCCGCTGGCTCGCTCTTATTACACCGCGCGCCTCTAATGTCTTCCCTTTGTACCAGTCATCCGACTTGATGGGTGACAACCATACATCACAGGGTATGCTTTGTATCTCTATACCTGCTCGGGCTCCTCACAACGGCAGCAAAAAGAGCAAGCCGGGAACGCTGCTGAGGACAGAGGCGCCATCTCACAACCCATTGATGGAGTCTTTAAAAAAAAAAAAAAAAGACAAAGCTATACAGGAAAAGAGTGAAGAGCACCTCTAAAGTGGAACTGGGGTTTACCCTACAACCTCTGTCTTTACCTGAAGTATGAACCATTAGGAAAAGTCTGCCCTGATCCTAGCAACGCTTATGTCATTGATATCAACCTGCTTTTGCTCTTTAGAGGGCCTTGCACCCATTTCCTAACCGATAATCGATAATAGAAATGGAGACTCTTGTACAGGAACAAGAAAGCCGGCAAGAAAGAAAACCGGTTTAGAGCAATACCACCGATGTCCCCAGGAAACATAAGAGAAGCACATAGAAGGTTAACGGCCGAAGGAGACCACACACTCCATCTAGTCTGCCCTTATGTGTATACTGTATATTCTCTTTATCGTAGGGTAGATGTGTGCTTATCCCAGACATGTTTAAATTCAGTGACTGTCGATTTTTCAACTACCTCTGCTGGGAATTTGTTCCCAACATCTACTACTCTTTCTCTAAAAAAATATTTTCTAACATTGCTCCTGATCTTCCCTTCGACTAGCTTCAGGTTGTGCCCCCTTGTGCTATCATTAAGTTTCTTCCTAAAAACATTTCCCTCATGAACCTTATTCAATCCTTTCACATATTTAAAGGTCTCAGTCATGCCCCCCCCTCTCCCTTCTTTCCTCCAGACTGTACAAATTAAGTTCTCATCATATTATACATCATAGCATATTACACATTCAACATTTTGGCTGAAGTCTAATTTAAAGTGGAGCTATCACCAGGATTTTGACTATTCTGGTGACATGCTTTTGCCCCAGGGGCATCCTGAATTAGTATTTTTATTAATATTGAGATATGAATCCTAACAGGATGTAGTCGGCGGTTCAAATGGCAGCAGTATGGCTTCATGACCGTGCCTCCTGGTGCACTCCAGCAAAGATTCATTCCCTTACAAAGGCTTTATTAAAAAAAAAAAAAAAAAGGAGACATGGACCGTTTTGGGCACTGAGATGTGAGTACTTAAAGTGGACCAACACCCTCCCAAGATCGGCCCGAAAATCTATAAGATTCCCGGACCGATCAGACCCCCTGACTGCGGGGTACCCAGATCGGGGGTGGCCCGCTGTGTGAAACCCCCTCGAACCCCCACAAATCCTACCTTCACGTCGTTCCAGTGGCGCCCGCCGCCACCTCCCGCGCGTCCCTCTAGCAGGACGCGCCCTGTAAGAGTGACGCGCGGGAGGCGGTGGCGGGAGCGATCTCTTGTCCGTCGGCGGGGATTGGCAGCGGCGGTCACGTGGGAGCGAGGAGAGGTGAGTTTTTCTGGGTTTCTGAGGGGTTTCACACAGCGGGGCACCCCCGATCGGCAAAGTTAAGATTTACAGAGGCATTCTGGGGGGTTATGTGCAGGGGAGGCTCAAGCATTCTGGATGCCCCACAACTTATCATATAGTGGCAGGGACCAACACCTGTGCCGCAGAAGGATTGTGTGAAGGTTTCTGGGTTTTCATCCACTTTAAAGAGGTACAAAACAGAGGAATTTCACTTTCCCGTGTGTTGGGAAAAAGTTGGGGATGGTCGACTGTGTATCCCCCCCCCCCAAGATCACCTGATTCATTCGCCTTCCCGGAGTTTCCAAGGCACAGACCCAGCCAAAACTGAGAGCACCGATCGGCTGGGCTCAGCCAATCACTGTGCTTGATTTCACTTGGCTTCCTTTGGCTCATGTGGCCGAATCCCCCACTCAGTTTCTAGATGTGGTGTGCCTGCACCGACCATTCAGATAGGCCTGGCGCAGGTGTGTGCACAACTAGAGGCAAGCAAGTATGTGGCCGAGAAAGTAAGTGGAGCTGGGGATTTCACACAGCGGGCAACCCAATTCAGGATGCCCCAAGGAGTGGAACTTGGATGGCCCTGGAGTTGTTTAGTCAGCAAGGCCTCCTAAGTTCCTCTTTAAAGGAGCATAGCTCAACTAATTGGGTTATTTGTGCACAAAAGCTATTGAAAAGCATTGATGATTTCAAGATGCACCATTGATAAAGAATGCTACATGTGTATGATACAAAGTGTATTTGATTTACTGCATCTTCTGCAGATCTGTTCAATCTAAAAGCAAACTAAACAGGGTCCTATTGAGATAAGGGAACCATCTTCAAAACGCTCTAAAACTTTTAGGACGACCGAGGTCATTTTGGCACTGGTATGATCACTGAACATGCAGCCAGTTAGGAAGTATCCCCTGCTTCGACTAAATCATTGTAGACACCCGGAATGGGTCAATCTGCATCACTCACCTTGAATTACATTGTAAAGTCACAGAGGTCCCTTCTGGATGTCAGACTCCTCTATGCAAAGACTGAAAGGACATTGGGATGCTGGTGGTAAAGGACAGAATGGGAAACCTGATTTTGTATCGGACCCTGGCTTGTCTGATCAGAATCCTTTGCATTTGGCTGACGACGTTTCTTTGTGCTCCATCTGTCTTGGCTGACAATGACCCTTTGAGTTGGTGACCTTGGTTTGGCCATTGATGAGCTCCCATGCTTCGGCCTGGTCTTATTTGATGCTCAGTGGTGCTGAACTCCGTCTCTGGAAGATTCAGAACTTATCTTTTGACTGAAGCAGCTTACATTTTGCAGTAAATGGTGCCCTCTTTAAAGCGGGTGCAAACCCACTTGCGACTAGCCCGGGAATCTAAAAGACTCCTGTGCCAGCCACTAGCCTGCCCCCGGGACATCCTATAGCTGAATGCACCGCTGTGTGAGACCCCAGGAGTCACTGGTATACTCACATTTACCACTGGCTCCCACCACGTTGTGAACGCAGGCTGCCTCATCCATGTAGCTGCGAGCTCCTGTGCTCAGGTGATCTCAAAATTGTGTTTGTGGGCATATCATTAAAAATCCCTGTTTTTTTTTTCTTCAAAACTGGGCAACTGCCGAGGGGGCAGCATCATGTCCCAGGTACTTGATGGAGCCAGTAGTTCATAAAGAATTAAGAAGCCGCTGGGCAAGATTACATAGTTAATACGGTTGAAAAAAAAGAAGATATGTCCATCAAGTTCAACCAGGTGTTGGGGTAGGGGGAAGTTATTTTTTATTTTATGTTTTACTGGTATCAGTTAATAGTAGCTGTTAATGTTAATTTCTTTTAAATACGAGTCTAGTCTATTTTGAAGCCGTCAGCTGTTGATGTTGTAACAAGCTCCTGTGCAAGGCTATTCCACAGATTTATAGTTCTTATGGTAAAATTGATTGTCGCCTCCGGAGATTGAATTTCTTTTCAAAGGGAGCGCCCCCTTGTCTTTAGGGGGGATTTTACCTGAAATAGTGTTTCCCCATATTTTTGTATTGCCCATTTATATATTTATGCAAGGTAATCATGTCCCTCCTCTGAACTGGACGGCATATTCCAGGTGAGGGAGCACCAGTGCCTTGTAAAAAGGCAAAATTACATCCCTATCCCGTGATTCAATGCCTCTATCAATGCATGATACCTTGGTGGTCTAGAAGCAGCTGCTTGGCATTGCATGCTGTTATTTAGCATGTGGTCTATCAGTACCCCCAGATCCTTCTTAACAAGTGACTCTCCCAGTTTTACTCCCCCGAGCATATATGTGGCCTTCAAGTTATTCCCAAGTGAATGAAGCTTGTGAACATCTTCCATAGACTGCATTGTGTTACGTCTGTGTCATCTGCAAAAATGGAGACAGTGCTTCTAATTCCATCTTCTATGTCATTTATAAGTTGAATAATAGAGGCCCGGGACTGAACCCAGGGGTACGCCAACCGGTAACCATTCAGAGTAGGTATCATTAACCACAACTCTGTGCACACAATCCTTTAGCCAGCTTTCAATCGAGTTAAAAACTATTTTCTAATCCTGAAGATCTTAATTTCCCCAATAAGCATCTATGGGGGGCAGTGTCACACTGCACCATCCAGAGACCCCAGATCTACAGCCGCCCCTCTGTCCAGGCCTCTACTCACCTCCCCATCGAAGCCAATCAGGTCAGTCTGGCAGCTTCTGTCCTTAGTAAAACCGTGCTGTTGTCACTTAATATTATGCATAGTTACATATTTGTGTATGTAGTCCCTTAATACCCCCTCAAAAAATGTTCTCATAATGGATGTTAAACTTACAGGTCTTTAATTGCCCAGAGAAGACCTAGAGGCCTTTTTTAAAATGGGCACCACATTTGCCTTGCGCCAATCCCTTGGCACTATACCAGTTGTTAGTGAGTCTTTAAAGATCAAGAACAGAGGTGATGAGATAACTGAGTTCTTTAGGAACTCTTGGGTGAAGTCCATCTGGTCCTGCAGCCTTATTCACATTTAAATGATTTAGTCTTTCTTTGAGGATATCCATGTTTAGCTTGTTGAGAATTATAATTGGGCTATTGCTATCAGTGGCATCTCCTGTGTTGGCTCCTTGCTCCTCTCTTGTGTACACAGAGCTAAAGAATCCATTCAACAGCTCCGCCTTCTCTTTATCCCCAGTGACCATCCCCCCCACCCCCCCATTATCTGAATTTGTACATTTCTCTGAATTTGTACATTTAAAACGTTTAGGGTTTGTTTTGTTTTCTTTGGCCACATCTCTCTCATTTTGTGCTTTTGCCAATTTCTTTCTTACATGCTTTATTTACTAATTTATACTTTTTAAGGGTTACAGCTGAGAACTTAGCCTTGTAATTTTTAAATGCCCTTTGCTTGTTCTTTATGCCCATTTAGCCGCAGGAGTCAGCCATGAGGGGGTTAACTTTAGCCGCTTATATTGGTTACCCATGGGATTAAATTTTGCAACATTGGTACTCACAATTTATTTAAAGCACTCCCATTTGGCATCTGTAACCTAATTCCTCAACAGATGCTCCCAGTCCATGTCCTGGAGTGTAGCTCTGAGCCTGGGGAAGTTGGCCTAAAATTCAGTGTTTTTACTCCTAGACTGAAAATGTTTCTTACAGTTTTTGTTAAATACAACTATATTATGGTCACTGTTACCAATATTTTCAGGGACTGTTACTGCCCCTATCAAATTCTTATTAACAAATTTTTAAATATTATCAAATTCTAAAAATACCATTTTGTGATTACTCACCTGTAAAATGGGTATTATAAGTATGTCACACACCCCACTTCAGACATTAATTCATTAACATGGTACTCACCGCTAGGTGGCGCTGCTTTGCAGAGAAGTCCAGAAAAAGCAAGCCCCTCCCGGTCTATACATACCTGGTATCTCCTAACAATTCCCCAGTATTCAAACAGCAATAAAAGCAAGATACCAGGAGACCAAAACACAAAAGTAACCCTCAACTGTGAATAAACACAACTTCACCATATAAAGAGGGCGGGTGAAGTGGGGTGTGTGACATACTTATAATACCCATTTTACAGGTGAGTAATCACAAATGGTATTATTCTAAGTATGTCACACACCCCACTTCAGACATTAATTCATTAACATGGGACATCCAACAGCAGTGTCCAAAATGGGGAGGGTATCCAACCAGGCAATAATGCAGACACACTCAAACCACTGCAGCCTGCAGAACCTTGCGGCCAAAAACAGCATCCGCTGAAGCCCGCACATCAACCTTATAAAACTTTGAAAAGGTGTGAACCGAAGACCAGGTAGCAGCCTTACAAACCTGCTCAACCGAAGCCTGGTGCTGAAAAGCCCAGGACGCACCAACAGCACAAGTAGAATGAGCAGTAACACGAAAAGGGGGAGCCTTCCCCTTGGCAGAATAGGCTCCAACAATCGCCTGACGAATCCATTTACTAATAGAAGACTTGGCCGGAGCCAAACCCTTCCTAGGCCCACAGGGCACCACGAAGAAGGCATCCGTCTTACGAAAAGGAGCCGTAGTACGCAGATAGAACTTGACACAACGTACCACGTCCAAGCAGTGCAACGCACTCTCCTTGTCATTCTTAGGCTTAGGACACAAAGAAGGAAGAACAATGTCCTGATTAAGATGGAAAACAGAGACCACTTTAGGAAGAAAGTCCGGCTTGAATCTGAAAACCACCTTGTCCTGATGTTTCTCAAAATAAGGGGCCTGAATCGACAGGGCCGCCAGCTCTGAAACACGCCGAACAGAAGTGATGGCCACCAGAAAGGCAACCTTCTGAGTCAGAGTAGACAAGGCAATATCCCGCAAAGGCTCAAAGGGAGGAGCCTGAAAGGCAGAAAGGACTAAATTCAAATCCCAAACAGGGAGCAACGGCTTCCTAGGAGGCCGCAAATGCGAAACCCCCTGGAAAAAAGTTTTGACCAAAGAATGGCTTGCAAAAGACCTCTGAAAAAAGATAGATAAGGCAGAAACCTGCCCCTTCAAAGTACTCAGCTGAAGACCAGATTCCAGCCCTGACTGAAGAAAATCCAAAATCCTGGAAACGGAAAAGACCCGGCAGGGCAAAGATCTAGATTCACACCAATCAATATACGATCTCCAAGCCCTATAGTAGATGGAAGAAGAGGATCTCTTCCTAGCACTAATAAGAGTCCGAATGACCGAATCCGAAAGACCTTCCTCCTTCAAGATGGAGGTTTCAGCAGCCAAGCCGTCAAAGCCAGCGTTGGTAAACTGGGGTAACACAACTGACCCTGAGTGAGAAGATCTGGCCGAAGAGGCAGATCGAGCTGATCCACTGCCAGACGAACGATGTCCGCGAACCACACCCGCCTTGGCCACCTTGGAGCCACGAGAATGGCGGGAACTCCTTCCTGAACCAGCTTTCGCAGAACCCTGCCCAGCATGGGAATCGGAGGAAACAGATAAAGAAACCCCAGATCCCTCCAGCTCAGGGCCATGGCGTCCGCCGCCAGAGCCAGAGGGTCCTGGGACAGAGACACGAACGTCGGAAGCTTGTGATTGTGACGAGAGGCAAACAGATCCACCTCCGGCGTCCCCCACCGAAGACACAGGGACCGAAACACCTGGGGATGGAGAGACCATTCCCCCCGGCGGGACGAACACGGGCTCAGAAAGTCCGCCTCCGTGTTCTCCACTCCTGGAATGTAAACTGCCGAGATGCAAGGGACATGAGTCTCTGCCCAAACAAGAATCAGAGACACCTCTCTGTGGGCACCCAGACTGCGAGTCCCTCCCTGGTGATTGATGTAAGCAACCGCCGTCCGATTGTCCGACCGCACCTGCACCGGCAGGCCTTGCAAATGATGTGTCAATTGAGACAGAACCAACCTGATGGCTCGCAACTCCAGAACATTGATGGGCAAGTGAGCTTCCCGAGGGTCCCACTGCCCCTGAAACTGAAGATCCTTCCAGAAACCTCCCCATCCTGACAAACTGGCATCCGTGGTGACAGTCTCCCAAAGCGGGGTCAGAAACGACCTGCCCTTCAGAAGATTGTCCGAGACCATCCACCACAGAAGAGACTGCCGAACCCGAGGGGACATCCGGAAGGACCGATCCAACGACCGCGGTCGCCGGTCCCAAGACGCCAAAAGATGAAGCTGAAGCGTCCGCGTGTGAAACTGTGCGAAGGGAACTGCCTCGAATGAGGCCACCATCAACCCCAACAGTCTCATTCCTAGCCGAATGGACGGGCGAGGATTGGAAAGAAGAAGCTGAACCAATTCCTGAATCAAAAAGGACCTTGGCCTGGGGGAGAAAGACTCTGTGCAGGCAAGAGTCCAATGACATCCCCAGAAAAGTCACCACCCTGGCCGGGACCAGAGAGGACTTGGGGTAATTGATCACCCAGCCGAACCTCTCCAACATAGACACCACCAAACTGGTGTCCCCTTCCGCCTGACTGAAGGAAGGCGCCATGATGAGGAGATCGTCCAGGTAAGGTACAATGCGAATCCCCTGAGCTCTGAGCAGGGCCATCACTCCCGCCAACACCTTGGTGAACACTCTCGGCGCAGATGTGAGGCCGAACGGAAGAGCTACAAACTGAAAATGCCGATCCTCCATCACAAAGCGAAGAAACCGCTGATGAGCCGGAAAGATCGGGATGTGAAGGTAAGCATCCTTGATGTCTATGGACGTCATAAAGTCCCCCTGCCGAAGTGCACCGATCGCAGACCGCAGGGTTTCCATGCGGAACTTCCGGGGACGAATAAATCTGTTGAGAAGCTTCAAATCCAGGATCGGACGGAACGAACCGTCCTTTTTGGGTACAGTGAAGAGATTGGAATAAAACCCGCGCCCCACCTCTGAAGGAGGGACCGGGCAGATGACTGCCAATTCCAGAAGATTCCTTACCGCCGCCAGGAGCCCCCGTGCGGCCAAAGGATCCGAGGGCACCCGAGACCTGAAAAACCTTAGAGGAGGGCGGGACTCGAACTCCAGCTTGTAACCGGCCGACACCACCTCCCGGATCCACCTGTCCGAGACCTCCTGGTCCCATACCCGGGAGAAGAGTCGCAACCGTCCCCCCACCCGTACGGGTGAGGGCGCCCCCTCATTGCTGAGCGGGCTTGGCCGCAGGCTTGGGCTTGGAACCCCAGGCGTGAACGGGACGGCCACGGCCTCTACCCCTATTCCAGCTGGCGCCCCTGGAGGCCGGGGAGCCCGCACCCCTGCTGGCTCTGGCTCCCCGAAAGTACGGAGTAAAAGAGGCCGTCCCCCGAAAGGAACGGCGAAATTTCTTGCGCTGAGGTAGCTTGCCCCCCTTGGCAACAGAATCCAGCTTTTCACCAAAAAGCCTCAAACCCTGAAAGGGAAGGGCCGTAAGCGATCTTTTAGAATTAAAGTCAGCCGTCCACTGTCTCAGCCACACTGAACGACGAATAGCCACCAGCAGAGCCGTAGCCCTGCCACACATCAACATGGCATCCTCCTGAGCGGCCAGGATAAACGACAAAAAGGATTCACAACGCTTAAGAGCCAGAGACTCCTCACAGGTAGGATCAAGGTCCACACCTAAATCCCTGACCATGGACCTAACCGCCAAAGACAAAAAGGCGGAAGCACAAACAGGCCTCAAAACCGAACCCGCACAGACAAAGCCATGACGGGCCAGCTGATCAATCCGGCGATCCTCGCCATCCTTGAGAGAAGTAGTATCAGGGAAGTGAACAGCCGCCGAATTAGACAGCCCCAAAACCGGAGCATCCACCTCGGGGGAAACAGACCACCGCTTCAACAAATCCACTGGAAAAGGATACTTCTTGTCCCAACTAGGCGGGACCCCGACAAGCCGCGTAGGCTGCTCCCACTGCTTAAGGACCACGTCCTCAAAATGCTGCTGACTGGGAAACTCCAAGCGCTGCTTGGAACCCCCAAAAAGCTGACCCTTAGGCCGAGGAGTAACTTCCGGCGGATCCAAATCCAAAACCTCAAACATTTGAGCCAGAATAGTGGGCGTATCAAGAGGGGGCCCCTCTATCAAGTCCCCCTCAGCGCTAGACAACTGCTGAACCTCTGAATCCTCCGTCTCCTCAATAAGCTCCCCCTCTTCGAGGGGACGATCCGACCAATCCAGTACCTCAACTTCCTCATCGGAGTCCTGCGGAGGCGGAGACAGATGTTTTCGCTTGGCAGGAGCCTTCTGAGCGGCCATAGCGGAAAACATTTTCTCGAGGCTGGCCAACCGGGCGCCTACCTCAGATTGCGAATCACCCCCAACGACCACGTCGCACGGGGTCCGGAACAGGCGAGGAGGGGAGGGAGAAGGCGCGGTAGAAGAAGTCCCAGGCACCGAGGTGTCGGACTGGCGCTCAATGTTCTGCTGTGCACATGGAATACAAACGATCACATCATCCCCTGGGAGCGGAGTCCCACATCCCCCACACAGCCTGGACTGCCCCGGGAGAGCCCTGTATGATGGAATCCCGGATATTATCTGAAAAACACAAAAAAACATTCAATCAATCAACACTGACCAAGAGGGGGGGGGGAGAGAGAGACAGGAGGGGGAGAGGGGCGCAGACCCAATAACAGCCATAATACAGGCAGCTGGATAGTGCCCCAATAATAAAACATAGCAGTCCCCCCTCACTGAGCGCTCCTCTAACAGGACGCTCCGACGCTGTACTTAAGGCCAAGAGCCTACCTGAGCCCCCGCGAAATGGCGACTGGACGGCAAAAGACAGAGAGGAGAGGCGGCGGCCTCAGCGAGCGCGGGACCCGTGTAGCCCCGCCCCTCCCCATCTAACAGGACACTACGCGCTTCTGACAGACACGGCGCGGGTCGCGCTTGGCGCGGGCCCCGCCCCTCAAAACAAAAACGCGCGAGCCGCGGGCGCCACAAGGGAATGGCGCCCGCATAAGCCATCGAGCGGGCCCGCGGCCCACATGCCGCGTGGTCCCGCCCGCCTAAGGCAGGGTCCCCGGCGCTTCCACACAGGCGGGCCGGTGGCGCAGCGCGCCGCCCGGCCCCGCCCACCGTAAAATCAAAGTCTGCCCACCGGCAGACAGGGCATGAAACCGGCGGGTAACAGGCCGGCGGGCACCCCCACCCGACCCGACCCCACCTGGCCAAAATACCGGGGTTCAGGGAGCCCAAGCCCCCGAAAACAGGACGGCCCCATACCAAGACCGCCCGTCCCAGACAAAGAAACACGCACACACACACACACATACACACCCAGTATAAGGATTAGGTAAACACTAAGGGGAATATAAGGGCTGGGGCATCCCACGTCCGGATCACCACACCGGATCACCACTATGCCCCATAATATAGGGTCGAGTGGAGGAGCTAATCTCCTAGGCACCAATGTGCCATCTACCCTTGCCCAGCCTACAGCCTAAGCTGGGAGGCTACCATTAAATAAGGGGATAAGGGACAAAAAAGCCGGGCAGAAATAGACCGTAGGGGGGGGGGGGGCCGGGGTGATACCCCGGCTACCTGCAAGCAGGAGACTTCTTTCTTCTGTCTTGTCGCCACGTTGCAGAGAAGAACACTGGGGAATTGTTAGGAGATACCAGGTATGTATAGACCGGGAGGGGCTTGCTTTTTCTGGACTTCTCTGCAAAGCAGCGCCACCTAGCGGTGAGTACCATGTTAATGAATTAATGTCTGAAGTGGGGTGTGTGACATACTTAGAATACATATAACTTAAAAACTTAGGCTGATCAGTTACCTTTATCCCAAACCCATTTGTCTTGGTTATAGTACATGCTACCGGTCTGGCTTCTGGCCTGATATAATTCAGTTAACAGACCAGGGGTATATTAAACAGAGCTGGTGCCATTCGGGGCTGGCAGGGGCCTGTTTACTGGTGGTAGTGAAAGGACCACACATCCTGTCAGGGTCTTAAAAGCCTTCATCAAGGAACCATACAGCAGGAACCCGATGGCAGTGGCGTCAGCCGAGACCACGAGGTAGGGTGATTCCAAATCTTGTTGATCAGTCTAATAGAAAGTAGCTCCCCCAACATTCAAGTCCCCCCCAAGCATGTCAGGGCCTTAAAGGCCTGTATCAAGGGACCCTACATACATAATCTCGATGGCTGTGATGTATTCAGATTCCTAATCCTGCTGATCGGTCTACTAGCAAGTAGCTCCCCCTGACATTCAAGTCTTCTCTTCTGGCTCAACTTTTTGTAAACCAATGGCGTGTCAACCCCAAGGACCTGTCAAGATCCTCATATGCCCAGGCTTCCTGCCAGTTACATGACAAAGGATCAGTCTAGGTGTGCAGTAAATCCACATGAGACAGGCAAAAGTGTGTGGCCAGGAAAGGGTTTCTTTTTCAGAGCCAGTAGCAGCCAGACATGTAAAGACGTTGCCGGATAATAGGGAGAGAGCGCGGTAAACACTTGGCTCAACCTGACAGCAGTGAAATGTGGAATTATCTGCGGATAATTCCCAGGCAGCCAGTTTGTTTCTGCTCGACTACTACCGTGTCATAGCTCTCCAGCAGCAGCAGCGTAGGTAGTCTTCTGGGCCCCTGCCCGCTCTTTTTACTGCGAAAGGGGGAGTCAGGTCTGGCTCATCATACTGAAAAGACACTGCTGTAACAACTTCTGGTAAAAGGGAATTATTTTGCTGTAACGGTACTATGCACCTATCGCAGCAGGATTTTCATTAAACATCTTTAATCTCTGGCTCCCAACTAGTTACAGGGTCTATAGCTCTGGTCCCCAACCTGTGGCTCAGGAGCCACATGTGACTCGCGGACTCTTGCTTTGTGGCTCGCAGCCTGCCTTGGATTAATGTGTTAGCCAAGTGGACGATCCTGCCAGCTTATCTGTTGTTGCAGTTCTCACAATAACAATTCTCAGTCTCCAATTGAGCTTTTTCCTGGAATCCGCAGGCAAACCAACACATCTGACATTTAACCACCTAGCCACCTAGGGATCCACCTCTATAGGGGCATAATATAATATTTTATGGAGTAAGGAGGACTTGCGTAGTGACCAATACTTGGTGGCCCAAATCAGTTTCATGGTGATAAATGTGGCTCCCAAGGTAAGAAAAATTGGGAACCCCTGGTCTATAGGGTCGATTCAGCACTGATTTTTTTCTTTTGAGTTAGAAAAAACTTTTTTTTTTACAAAATATGCACAGCTAAATATTGTGCTGAATTGTCAACAAAATCATAACAGAGTCACAGGCTGCTATGTGGAGAGACCCATGTTAGGCTTAATATAGGGGGCTAAAGAGACCAAAACACCCTCTACCCACTACTCAAAGGCGCTTTTCTAAAATGGAAAGTATTTGCACAGTAGCAAACACAAGGAAAAATAGCATTACCCATCAATCCTTGCAGCAGGCGGAGCTATGCAAATCATCTCTTAATGTCTCTGAGCAATCCAAGGCCCTTAAAAAAACGCTAAGGGTACAATGACAAGGATTAGCTTTAAACAGAATCATGAGAAAAATATTGAAAAAAGGGAGGAAATAAAAATTCTCACAGTTCTGAGTCACCCCTTATAACTGAATTGTGAACGGTGTATGTGACATGTGTCTGACACCCCCCCCCCCCCCCCCCATAATATTGGGATATGGTTCCTTGAATGCTTCATAGTAGTAACCTTCAATCCCCAGTGCCCCAAAACAGTCTGTGTTTCTTTATTGTTATACTAAAGCATATGCCCAGTATTCATAGAAACACTAACAGGATGCAGTATGATGTTCGAATGGCCGTATGCAGAAGTACCCCCTGGTGCTCTCCAGTGAGGATTTATTCAGTTACACACACATAGCTCAGCACTGAGGGTCAGCCTTATCAGTTATAATAACAGCAATATATTTGAAAGCACTATGGATGGGAGCCTACTTGGCTGGCCATGATCTGGGGCCTCTCTCTGCAAGGTAATGTGCTGGTGTCACACTTCCCTCGTGTACCCCTTTTTTTTTCTTCTCTTTTCTACTTACCCTGCTTCCCTTCTCTCTCCTTGTAGGGCTTGGTATGACCGCATGCCCACCACAAAAAATTACTACGTATTACTTTATCATTATAATTAATATTAATGTTTTGTTATAATTGATAAATGCTGACCTAAGGGCTTGCAGCCTAGTAGGTTAAGCTTTAATGTAATGCCTAAAACTTCAAAAATTTCAATAAAAAAATTGGAAACAAAATTTGAAAGCACTACAAGCTAAATTGCCACGTACATCACGACCACTGGTCACTGTGGAAGTTGCAAACCTCAGCCGTAGCTTCATATTAGTTCCTTTAGCGCAGTTTCCCACACTACATGAACACTGAATCGGAAAGCAGAAGGGGAAGCACTGCCGACAGTTGTCTGCTGCGGGAGCATCCGGACCTGCGCCCGGAAAGTGAGCAAGTCCTCTGGGATTTTCTCTTACTTTTGGTCCACTTTTAATTTGCTGCACAATCATCTTTGGGATAGAGCCCATAGCATTACATGGGAGGTGATTCTCTGGTGATTGCAGAGTGATCTCAGTCTCCCTGCAATCAAGGTACTATAAATAAAACTCCGGGGCATCCACTAAGGTTAGAGGAAAGATGCATCTTGCACCAGCATTGGAGGGGAATCTTTACAGTAAGAGCAGTGAGACTGTGGACCTCTCTGTCAGAGGAGGTAGTCATGAAGAAAGAAAGGAAAGAGTTCCAAAAGTGGCGTTGATGCCTTCCTTGCATGTAATAACATTTCCAGCTATGGCTACTAGACCACTGGAAGGAGATAAACAGACTGAACTGGATGAGCGGAGGTCTTTTTTCAGCCTTATACAGTATGTTACTATGAAGTGCATTGCACCTATGTGAAGTAGTAACTGACTGTTTCCCTTTATTTACCTGGCCACAGAGCCGTTGCTCAGCAGGAAAGTGCCCAATGAGGGTGTAGTGCCCACCGCTGCCTCTCGGGTATGTACTGCTGCCAGACCTCTATAAAAGAAAAGCACAATACACATCATTAATAGGACTGATCACTACAAATAAGCCGATACAGAATACACAATATAAAAGAGATTGTCCATCCAAGATTTAACTTTCAACTGTGTGCAGGAGACTCCCCCTCAGCAGAAGCAGATGTGCGCACTCCGTGTGGCAGAACGTCTGGGGGGACGAACATGCGCATTTACAAGTGCATACACATGGTTCAGCAGAGGTGGACATGTGCATTTGGGAGTGCGTACATGTGCATTTGGGAGTCCGTACATTAGAGTCTGGGAATGAGGAGGTGACTGAAGCATGTTCTCGAGCTCTCAGAGGCCTCCCTGCTGATTATTAGGCAGCGTCACAGCTCCAAGAACCGCACCCATATGCGTCAAAAGAAAAATCCCCCAGGGCATGCCGAGAAGTGGCCAGAGGCAAGGTGGAGAGGCGTGGCCAGAGGCAAGGTGGAGAGGCGTGGCCAGAGGCAAGGTGGAGAGGCGTGGCCAGAGGCAAGGTGGAGAGGCGTGGCCAGAGGCAAGGTGGAGAGGCGTGGCCAGAGGCAAGGTGGAGAGGCGTGGCCAGAGGCAAGGTGGAGAGGCGTGGCCAGAGGCAAGGTGGAGAGGCGTGGCCAGAGGCAAGGTGGAGAGGCGTGGCCAGAGGCAAGGTGGAGAGGCGTGGCCAGAGGCAAGGTGGAGAGGCGTGGCCAGAGGCAAGGTGGAGAGGCGTGGCCAGAGGCAAGGTGCAATGGCGTGGCCAGAGGCAAGGTGCAATGGCGTGGCCAGAGGCAAGGTGCAATGGCATGGCCAGAGGCAAGGTGCAATGGCGTGGCCAGAGGCAAGGTGCAATGGCGTGGCCAGAGGCAAGGTGCAATGGCGTGGCCAGAGGCAAGGTGGAGAGAAGTGGCCAGAGGCAAGGTGGAGAGAAGTGGCCAGAGGCAAGGTGGAGAGAAGTGGCCAGAGGCAAGGTGGAAAAAAGTGGCCAGAGCCAAGGTGGAAAAAAGTGGCCAGAGGCAAGGTGGAAAAAAGTGGCCAGAGGCAAGGTGGAAAAAAGTGGCCAGAGGCAAGGTGGAAAAAAGTGGCCAGAGCCAAGGTGGAAAAAAGTGGCCAGAGCCAAGGTGGAAAAAAGTGGCCAGAGCCAAGGTGGAAAAAAGTGGCCAGAGGCAAGGTGGAAAAAAGTGGCCAGAGGCAAGGTGGAAAAAAGTGGCCAGAGGCAAGGTGGAAAAAAGTGGCCAGAGGCAAGGTGGAGAGAAGTGGCCAGAGGCAAGGTGGAGAGAAGTGGCCAGAGGCAAGGTGGAGAGAAGTGGCCAGAGGCAAGGTGGAGAGAAGTGGCCAGAGGCAAGGTGGAGAGAAGTGGCCAGAGGCAAGGTGGAGAGAAGTGGCCAGAGGCAAGGTGGAGAGACGTGGCCAGAGGCAAGGTGGAGAGAAGTGGCCAGAGGCAAGGTGGAGAGAAGTGGCCAGAGGCAAGGTGGAGAGAAGTGGCCAGAGGCAAGGTGGAGAGAAGTGGCCAGAAGCAAGGTGGAGAGAAGTGGCCAGAGGCAAGGTGGAGAGAAGTGGCCAGAAGCAAGGTGGAGAGAAGTGGCCAGAGGCAAGGTGGAGAGGCGTGGCCAGAGGCAAGGTGGAGAGGCGTGGCCAGAGGCAAGGTGGAGAGGCGTGGCCAGAGGCAAGGTGGAGAGGCGTGGCCAGAGGCAAGGTGGAGAGGCGTGGCCAGAGGCAAGGTGCAATGGCGTGACCAGAGGCAAGGTGCAATGGCGTGGCCAGAGGCAAGGTGCAATGGCGTGGCCAGAGGCAAGGTGCAATGGCGTGGCCAGAGGCAAGGTGCAATGGCGTGGCCAGAGGCAAGGTGCAATGGCGTGGCCAGAGGCAAGGTGCAATGGCGTGGCCAGAGGCAAGGTGCAATGGCGTGGCCAGAGGCAAGGTGCAATGGCGTGGCCAGAGGCAAGGTGCAATGGCGTGGCCAGAGGCAAGGTGC
This sequence comes from Gastrophryne carolinensis, assembly GCA_027917425.1. Lineage (NCBI taxonomy): Eukaryota > Metazoa > Chordata > Amphibia > Anura > Microhylidae > Gastrophryne > Gastrophryne carolinensis. The sequence goes on from CM051234.1 coordinate 636,485,479, forward strand.
AATGGCGTGGCCAGAGCCAAGGTGGAGAGAAGTGGCCAGAGCCAAGGTGGAGAGAAGTGGCCAGAGCCAAGGTGGAGAGAAGTGGCCAGAGCCAAGGTGGAGAGAAGTGGCCAGAGCCAAGGTGGAGAGAAGTGGCCAGAGCCAAGGTGGAGAGAAGTGGCCAGAGCCAAGGTGGAGAGAAGTGGCCAGAGCCAAGGTGCAGAGAAGTGGCCAGAGGCAAGGTGCAATGGCGTGGCCAGAGGCAAGGTGCAATGGCGTGGCCAGAGGCAAGGTGCAATGGCGTGGCCAGAGGCAAGGTGCAATGGCGTGGCCAGAGGCAAGGTGCAATGGCGTGGCCAGAGGCAAGGTGCAATGGCGTGGCCAGAGGCAAGGTGCAATGGCGTGGCCAGAGGCAAGGTGCAATGGCGTGGCCAGAGGCAAGGTGCAATGGCGTGGCCAGAGGCAAGGTGCAATGGCGTGGCCAGAGGCAAGGTGGAGAGAAGTGGCCAGAGGCAAGGTGGAGAGAAGTGGCCAGAGCCAAGGTGGAGAGAAGTGGCCAGAGCCAAGGTGGAGAGAAGTGGCCAGAGCCAAGGTGGAGAGAAGTGGCCAGAGCCAAGGTGGAGAGAAGTGGCCAGAGGCAAGGTGGAGAGAAGTGGCCAGAGGCAAGGTGGAGAGAAGTGGCCAGAGGCAAGGTGGAGAGAAGTGGCCAGAGGCAAGGTGGAGAGAAGTGGCCAGAGGCAAGGTGGAGAGAAGTGGCCAGAGGCAAGGTGGAGAGAAGTGGCGTGGCCAGAGGCAAGGTGGAGAGAAGTGGCCAGAGGCAAGGTGGAGAGAAGTGGCGTGGCCAGAGGCAAGGTGGAGAGGCGTGGCCAGAGGCAAGGTGGAGAGGCGTGGCCAGAGGCAAGGTGGAGAGGCGTGGCCAGAGGCAAGGTGGAGAGGCGTGGCCAGAGGCAAGGTGGAGAGGCGTGGCCAGAGGCAAGGTGGAGAGGCGTGGCCAGAGGCAAGGTGGAGAGGCGTGGCCAGAGGCAAGGTGGAGAGGCGTGGCCAGAGGCAAGGTGGAGAGAAGTGGCCAGAGGCAAGGTGGAGAGAAGTGGCCAGAGGCAAGGTGGAGAGAAGTGGCCAGAGGCAAGGTGGAGAGAAGTGGCCAGAGGCAAGGTGGAGAGAAGTGGCCAGAGGCAAGGTGGAGAGAAGTGGCCAGAGGCAAGGTGGAGAGGCGTGGCCAGAGGCAAGGTGGAGAGGCGTGGCCAGAGGCAAGGTGGAGAGGCGTGGCCAGAGGCAAGGTGGAGAGGCGTGGCCAGAGGCAAGGTGGAGAGGCGTGGCCAGAGGCAAGGTGGAGAGGCGTGGCCAGAGGCAAGGTGGAGAGGCGTGGCCAGAGGCAAGGTGGAGAGGCGTGGCCAGAGGCAAGGTGGAGAGGCGTGGCCAGAGGCAAGGTGGAGAGGCGTGGCCAGAGGCAAGGTGGAGAGGCGTGGCCAGAGGCAAGGTGGAGAGGCGTGGCCAGAGGCAAGGTGGAGAGAAGTGGCCAGAGGCAAGGTGGAGAGAAGTGGACAGAGGCAAGGTGGAGAGAAGTGGCAAGAGGCAAGGTGGAGAGAAGTGGCAAGAGGCAAGGTGCAATGAAGTGGACAACGGAGAAGGTGGGAAGAGGTGAGTAGGGAAGAAGCGGGCAGAGGTGAGTAGGGAAGAAGTGGGCAGAGGTGAGTAGAGAAGTGGGCAGAGGTAAGTAGAGAAGTGGGCAGAGGTAAGTAGAGAAGAAGTGGGCAGAGGTAAGTAGAGAAGAAGTGGGCAGAGGTATGTAGAGAAGAAGTGGGCAGAGGTAAGTAGAGAAGAAGTGGGCAGAGGTAAGTAGAGAAGAAGTGGGCAGAGGTAAGCAGAGAAGAAGTGGGCAGAGGTAAGCAGAGAAGAATTGCTGAGGTAAGAATAAGCGGGCACAGGTGAGGACAGCAGAGGTGAGGCAGGAATAGGTGATGTGGAACAATGTGGGTGGTGTGAATCAGTAAAAGGTGAGGCAGGAAGAGATTAAAAATACAATTGTGTGAAATACTCACCTGTAGAATTGGTATTATAAGTATACAGTACGTCCTGCTCCAGATAGATTACTTACACTTGGGTTATCCTCCGCCAGATGGCGCTGCACTGCAGAGACATGCAAAAAACAGGCTACTCCCGGCCCCTCAAATACCCGGGGACCTCCCACAAATCCCCAGCATTGAAAAGCAGTGAACAAGAAGCCGGGAGAATTTGACTCCAGATAGATTACTTACACTTGGGACATCCAATAGCAGTGTCCATAAAGTAGGGTGGGATCACCAACAAAAAAGGTAACAGCAGACAGTTTAAACCACTGCCGCCTGCAAAACCTTGCAGCAAAAAACAGCATCAGCTGAGGCCTTAATGTCAACCTTGTAAAACTTTGAAAAGGTATGAACAGAAGATCAAGTAGCAGCCTTGCAAACTTGTTCAACAGAAGCCAGGTGCTGGAAGGCCCAAGAGGCACCAATAGCAAGAGAAGAATGAGCAGTAAGGCGAAAGGGAGTATTCTTCCCCTAAGCAGAATAGGCCTGAATCACAGCCTGACGGATCCATTTGCTGATAGTAGACTTGGCAGGAGCCAAACCCTTCCTAGGACCAGAAGGGACAACAAAAAGAGCATCAGTTTTCCTGAAGGACGCAGTGACTACTAGGTAATACTTCAGACACCTGACCACATCGAAGGAATGCAAAACCCTTTCCTTAGCATTGCTAGGATTAGGGCACAATGAAGGAAGAACAATATCTTGATTCAAATGAAAAGCAGACACCACCTTAGGCAGAAAATCCGGCTTAAAGCGGAACACCACCTTATCCTGGGGTCTCTCAAAGTATGGGGGCTGAATAGACAGAGCCGCCAGCTCAGACACACGCCTGACCGAAGTAATAGCCACCAGAAAGACAACCTTGAGGGTAAGTACAGCCAGAGCAGTATCCTGAATAGGTTCAAAGGGAGCACCCTGCAAGGCAGACAAGACCAAGTTCAAATCCCAAACAGGGACCATAGGTTTTCGTGGTGGACGCACATGAGTAACCCCCTGAAAGAAAGTCTTAACCAAAGAATGCTGAGCAAAAGACTTCTGAAAGAAGACAGACAGGGCAGAAACCTGACCCTTCAAAGTACTGAGTTGGAGACCCGACTCCAACCCATGCTGTAAAAACTCCAGAACCCTGGGAACTGAGAACACCCGACAGGGAAGAGACCTAGACTCACACCAGTCAATGTAGGTACGCCATAACCTATAATAGATGGAAGAAGAAGTTTTCTTCCTAGCCTTCACCATGGTCTCAACCACCGAGGCAGACAAGCCTTTCTCCATCAAGATGGAGGTTTCAGCAGCCAGGCCGTCAAAGCCAGAGTTTGTAAATTGGGATGGCGTAAGGAGCCCTGAGTGAGCAGATCTGGCACTCCTCGTAGAACGTACTGGTCTACTGCCATCTGCACCACGTCTGCGAACCACACTCTTCTTGGCCACCTGGGGGCCACCTGAATCACTGGCACCCCTTCCAGAGCAATCTTGCGCAGTACCCTGCCCAGCAGGGGGAATGGAGGAAAGACATACAGGAGCCGAAATTCCTGCCATAACATAGACAGAGCATCTGTGGCCAAGGCCAGAGGATCCTGAGTCAGGGAGACAAAAGCCTGGAGCTTGTGATTGTGACGGGATGCAAACAGATCCACATCCGGTAGACCCCAACGGTGACACAGGAACTGGAATACCCTGTTGCAGAGGGACCACTCTCCCTGACGAGAGGTCCCCCTGCTCAGAGAGTCTGCCAGTAGATTCTCTGCCCCCAGGATGAACACAGCCGAAATGCATTGAACATTGGCCTCCGCCCATGTCAGAATCTGCGACACCTCCTGGAGGGCCCCCCTGCTCCGGGTCCATCCCTGATGGTTGATGTAGGCAACCGCCGTCCTGTTGTCTGAGTGCACCTGCACAGACAGACCCCTCAGGTGATTGGTCAACTGCTCCAGTACCAACCTGATCGCCCGTAGTTCCAGAATGTTGATGGGTAAGTGGGCCTCCTGAGGGCCCCACCGCCCCTGGAACCGCAGGGACTTCCAGAATCACCCTCCATCCTGACAGACTGGCATCCGTGGTGTCCGCCTCCCAGGAGGTGGGCAGGAAGGACCTGCCCCCCAGCAAGTTCCTGTGGTCCAGCCACCACGAAAGGGACCGCCTGACCAAGGGAGGAAGCACACAGACCCCGTCCAAGGACGTTGGGTCCTTGTCCCATACTGACAGAAGATGAAGTTGTAGGGGCCTCAAATGGAACTGAGCAAAGGGCACCGCCTCGAAGCACGCCACCATCAGGCCCACCAACTGCATTCCCTGCCTGAGGGAGGGTTGGGGACACGATAGCAGGAACCTCACCTGCGCAGTTAGAGCTTCCACCTTCTGTTGAGGAAGGAATATCCTTGACTGAACCGTATCCAGAATCATTCCCAGGAACGGGGTCACCGAGGAAGGAGACAGAGAGGACTTGGGGTGATTGATCACCCAACCGAAGGACTCCAGGGTGGACACAACCAGCTGAGTGTCCAACTCTGCCTGCTGTAGAGACCGAGAGGTGATGAGTATGTCGTCCAGGTAGGGCAGCACGTGTATGCCCCTTGACCTTACCAGAGACATCACCCCCGCCAGCACCTTGGTGAACACTCTGTGAGCTGAAGTGAGGCCAAATGGCAAGGCCACAAATTGGTAATGTTGATCTTTCAACGCGAATCTGAGAAACCTTTGGTGTCCCGGGAACACAGGGATGTGAAGGTAAGCGTCTTTGATGTCCACAGACGTCATGAAATCCCCTGGGCGCAGGGAGCTGATGGCCGAGCGCAGAGTTTCCATACGAAAGCGCCTGTTCTTGACAAATTTGTTGAGGATCTTTAAATCCAGAATGGGCCTGACTGACCCATCTTTTTTGAGAACTGTGAAAAGGTTGGAATAGAACCCCTTGTCTCTTTCTCTTAAGGGGACCCTGCAAATGACCCCCAGAAGACCTTGCACGGCCTGCATCAAGACCTGAGCTGAGACAGGGTCCTGGGGGATCAGGGACCTGATGAATCTTGTGGGGGGCCGCACAGCAAACTATCTTGTAACCAGAGGACACTACCTCCTGAATCCACCGGTCTGAGACGTGGTGCCTCCAGAGGTGCGCAAAGTGCTGTAGCCGTCCCCCCACCCTGACGGGCAAGGGCGCCCCATCATGCCTGAGGGGGCTTGGGAGAGGATTTGGGCTTAGACCCCCAGGAGGAGCCAGGACATCGTCCTCTGCTCCTATGCCAGGAATCAGCACGAGCCCCCGCGAAGGACACCCCTTTTCCCTGCTTAGCACCGAGGTAGGGGAGTGAAAGGGGGCCCCAGTAAGGGCCTTCTTTGCAGCATTGTCAGCAGCCCACTGGCGCAGCCAAACTGCGCGGCATATAGCTACCACCAAGGCAGAAGTTCTCGCACACATCCTAATGGCATCATCCAAGGCAGATAGGATAAAGTTTACAAACACATCAGTTAGACAGTGCATTAAACGTATCAGGTGGCAATTCATCAGGAGCACCTTCAAGTACACTTCTGATCAGGGCCCTGAGTGCCACAGACGTAACGGCCGAGGCGCAAACCGGGCGCAGCGCCGTCCCCACAAATGCAAAGGCATGGCACGCCAATTGGTCAATGCGCCGGTCCTCAGCATCCCGCAGAGTAGTAGTGTTAGGGGAGTGCATAATGGAGGTGTTAGACAGCCCTAGAATAGGAGCATCCACCTCGGGAGGCGATGACCAGCACTTGACCATATCAGCAGGAAAGGGATACTTTCTGTCCCAACTCTTAGGTATACCGGGAAGTCTACTGGGACGTTCCCACTCCTTAAGCACGAGGTTATTGAAATGGGTTTGCTCCGGAAATTCCAAACGAGCCTTAGCAGTATGAAAAAGCTCACCCCTTTGCCTGGGAGCCGCAACAGGGGGAGAGATGGACAGAACCTCAAAAATCTGAACCAGCAATCTGTCAGTATCATCCGGGGTCCAGGGGTCAGAGCCAGAATCGTCATGACCCCTGGGTCTCTCGTCAGATGACCCTGAATCAGAGAACAGCTCCCCTTCGTCCGATGGGGTGTAGCCACACAGATGCAACAACTCAGACTCCATAGGGAAAAGAGTGGCATCAGGGGTTAAGTGACGCTTTTTAGCAGTGGCCTTACGCGCTAAGATATTAGCAATCAATTTTTCCCCGCCCCCCCCCCCCCCCGAAGAGCGCGAAGCTCACAGACAAGCAGCCAATGATAACGCAGAAGCGTCTGAGGCAACGGCGCCGTCCGGCGCGGACATCCAAATGAAGGAAAAGATGCGCGTGGTGGCGGCCATGTAATAGTAAAAAAGACAAGTCAGCGCGGCGGCTGACACCACATATCTAGTCATACACTAATCACTATACACACTCACCCACCCCCCCCTTCTTTCCCCCCCGAAGGCTACGGGGAGAATGAGGAAGGATGGCGGCCCTCTGTACAGGGCCCACCGCTACACAGGGCATGTGGCACTAAGGCGGGAGGTGCATCCCATAAAGGCTCACCATCAGCCTATACCGCCTACCCTTTGGTGGGGGACTGCGGTGGAGTGTGGCTCCATAACCACGCATGGTGCCGCCTACCTTCACCCGACCAGCGCAGCCCAGGCTGGAAGGCACATCACACGAGGAACGGGTGGGAGTAGTCCAACAGGGCTGCAGGCTAATAGCCCCGCTCACCTGCGAGAGAATGATAATTTCATGTTTTCGCAGTAAGCACTGCAGAGAAATCTGGGGACTTGTGGGAGGTCCCCGGGTATTTGAGGGGCCGGGAGGAGCCTGTTTTTGCATGTCTCTGCAGTGCAGCGCCATCTGGCGGAGGATAACCAAGTGTAAGTAATCTATCTGGAGCAGGACGTACTGTATACTAAGAATAAAGCAGAGGTGAGGCAGACAGAGGCGGGAAGGGGTGAGGTGGGCAGAGTTAGGGGGAGATTAGAGATAGGCAGAGGTGCCAAGGACCAAATATGATGGTAGTGTGGGCCACAGGTTATGCATATCAGCTTTTGAGAGAAAGCGGTTGGGGTACCATTTGATTAGTAAGTTTACTGACCCCAGACTCATGACACAGGGACTGACACCATTGCAAATCTCACCGGCTAGGCTCCGGTCTGGTCTCTAGTAGCTGTTCCTGCTTGGCAAGCAGTTTGGCCTCCTGCTGCTCCAGCAGCTGCTGCAGGCGCTCCTTCTCCACCTCCAGCTCCAACTTCTGCAACATTAACTCATGCTTCCTGCGCTCGGATGCTGCTGAATCCTTCACACGCGTGGCCACCACATGACTGGGGCCAGATACGGCAGAGAGCCTGGAATAGGAGCCATCATCTGGGGGTCTGGTGAGCACAAGTTCCGGTGGTCCCCTTCCCGGGGTGCTGTGGGGCGCTCGGCGCAAGCAGCAATGAGACAGGGGGTTGTCTAGGGTGCCGTCACAGATGTGGCCCCGATTCACGTCTGGTAACTCTGCACCACAGCACCTCCTCAGCAGACCGATCTCTGATGCGCACCGATCTGCCCGGCAATAGAAACCATGTTTAGACGGGGGATCAGTGCTGCAGAACGGGCGCACTGCAAAGGACGAGGCGCTTTCCAAGTCACTGCTTGCCTTATGGCACTGACCAAGGTAAGAGCCGTTCAGTTCACCCTCAGTGGGCTGTTGCTGAATTCTTGACACCTGAGATTGAAAAGAAAAAAAAAAAAATAAAGAAAAAATTAGGTCTAGAAATACCCCTGGCAAAAGAGGATTTTAGCCAAGGTAAAAATTATAAAAACACATTACACCCCCCCCTCCCACCCACAATGAATAATAATCAGCATTTAAAGTGGACTAAAACTCCCTCCCTCGCATGCCTGGACGAGCGGCCAGGCATGCTATGTAGGACCGGGAAGAGGTGAGTTAACTTCAGCGATCTGGGGGGTTTCATTCAGCGAATCGTGGTGCCCCAGGGCAAAGGGCCAAAACCAGAATAGTCAAAATCCTGGTTTTTGGTCCATTTTAACCTATAGGTAAAGTGGTCGCCTAATTTCCTCTCCCCGGAACATCGCAATTTGAGATGCTTTTTGTGTGAAACCTCACACATTCCTAGTAAAACATACCTGGTACTCAAACCAACGGTGCATGTGTGGGTGCACCACGCTGTATGTTAATGGCTGGCATGGGCTCGCCCCATGCTAGAGGCGATGCGGCCACGCTCTGCTCCATCCGGCTCAATACAGCCCTTACACAGAGCGCCATAGGACCCGGGAAAGACGAGTTTGTCTAGGAAATCTGGCGGGTTTAACATGTGGGGGGCAACCCAAATCATGATACCCCGGCAGCAAGGACCAAAATCCTGTGTTTTGGTCCACTTTAAGGTGACATACAGAGCCACTGGCACTGGGGTCCAGCTGGACTAGACATTAGTCATCTCCGTGTTTATGCAGTAAGTCCAACCTCCAGGGGACACTTGAGGAAACGGAGGAGATTGGAGGGGCTAATGTACCTGGGGGAAAAAAAAAATAATTTTATTGTGGAGTGTCGATTCTCCTGGGGGCCTTTGACATCACCCAAGAGTAAAGAAATAAGATGACTTGAGAAGTGTCCATTCTCTTGATGGACATTGACATTGCCCAAGACTAAAAGAATAAGAAAAGACCTGGCGGATGTTCACCTCAACCAATAGTAAAGAAATAAGTAGAAAAGACATGGGAAGTGTCCATTCTCCTGGTGGATGTTCACCTCAACCAAGAGTAAATCCATAAGGAGAAAAGACCTGGGAAGTGTCCATTCTCCTGGCGGATGTTGACCTCAACCAAAAGAAAAGAAATAAGGAGAAAAGACCTGGGAAGTGTCCATTCTTCTGGCAGACATGGACCTCAACCAAGAGTAAATAAATAAGCAGAAGAGACTTGGGAAGTGTCCATTCTCCAGATGGATATTGACATTGCCCAAGAGTAAAAAAAATAAATAAATAAAAAATAAGAAGACAAGACCTGGGAAGTCTTCATTCTCATGGCAGACATTGTCCTCAACCAAGATTAAAGAAATAAGGAGAAAAGAGCTGGGAAGTGTCCATTCTCATGGCAGATGTTCACCTCAACCAAAAGTAAAGAAATAAGGAGAAAAAACCTGGGAAGTGTACATCCCCATGGCAGATGCTGTCCTCAACCAAGAGTAAAGAAATAAGAAGAAAAGACCTAGGAAGTGTCCATTCTCCTGGCAGATGTTCACCTCAACCAAAAGTAAAGAAATAAAGAGAAAAGACCTGAGAAATGTATATTCTCCTGGTGGATGTTCACCTCAACCAAGAGTAAATCAATAAGGAGAAAAGATCTGGCAAGTGTCTATTCTTCTGGCAGATGTTGACCTCAACCAAGTGTAAAGAAATAAGAATCAAAGACCTGGGAAGCATCCATTCTTCTGGCTAACGTTGACTTTGCCCAAATGTAAAAAATTGAGAAAAAAAAAAATAGATTTCACTCCTCAATGGCTGCATGGCCAAGTCTGCTTCCAGCTATTTCCTAAGTATCATTGAAAGACATTTGCATCCTTTCTTGGCGAAGATCGTCGAGGTAGATTAGCACAGAGTTTCTCAACTAAACACTTCCAGGTGTTGCATTATCCTTTATTACTGGCAAACTTTTGCCTCTAACAAGATGTGCCGACAAAAAGGATGATCTGGCCCATGAATTATTCATAAGCGTTTCTCTGCGTGCCCGGGGCGTCATCCGTGGCCTTTTCCAGGTCGTACGACACCAATTAGAGGCAAAATTTTAAATAATTCAATGAGCTGAACTCTCTAGCCGTTTAACATATAGATATCAGTGAGGTAAACAAGTTAAAGCTAATGGGCCCTGGGGGTTTGCCGACACTGCTCGGCAGCGGGCTCAAAGGCTGCTGCTGGAACAGACAGCCAGAAAGGAAAAACGCTTGCTATGTTTTAATCGGATCTTAGGCGCCCCTCCGGGAGCTGTGTGCTCCTCCTGCTCCCCGAATAATATGATTAGGGTTATTACCCGCACTCTCTTTCAAAGACGCTGAGCTGAAGAGAAAATTGGTTTTGTATGTAAACTCGTACACACCTGCAAAGTGAATCCAGTCACTATGAAATGCAGCTGGGCAAAACAAATGCAAGCATGTGGTTACGACCTATCCCAACAGCTGCTTTTGGGGACGCAGCACTGATTGGGACATGCATCATAATATATGGTGGTTGTGTGCTTTCCTGAACAGGCTCTGGTCAAAGTTCTTCAATCTGGTTCATCAGCTCTTTAGTAAGTCCATGAATAGAGACTCCTGAACATGCAAGCACGGAGAAAGTACCAAAAGATTCATACCAGGCTGCTAACCCTGGCCAGCAAAAAAACAGACCATTGCAAGAGCCTTGGAGCTACAGCACTGGTCACTTAGGCAGGTGGTCTCTAGGATGAATGGCTTGCTTATCAACGAAAAGCTAACGTATGTTAAAAGATCCCCTTTAGAAATGTATCTATCTATCTGGGAGCACTGGATGGGATGCTCTAAACTTCATCCTGATTTTTCAATGGTAGAATAATCTATAGAATGTGTTGGTCAGAACTGAGTAACACTTTGGTTTGGTGTGACCCTACCACCTTATAACTGGGGCTGGTTCAAACTCAATGCTTCCCATATTTACACAGAAAAAATTGTTGGGCATAGGCACCTCCCAACTATAGTATATCTGCCTTTGGGTTTGATCACGCTGCAGTCGAAAGAAAAATCGATGCCTTATAATCATTAAAAAAAAATGTATGTATTTATTGATTCATTTCGATATAACAAGGAGAGACCTAGTCTCCAGAGCGGAGAAAAAAAGTGTACAATATACAGATCAGACTTCACAATTCATAAATATACATACATACATACGAGTTGATCGCTGTAAAATAGTTAATATTAATATTAAAAAGTTTCTTTTTGATATGGTTGGTTTTGGGTGGACTAGTTTCGCCTATGCAGCTTTCTTTAGCACCCTCAAAGTTATCAGTGTATGATATGGTGGATCTATATCCAAAACAGAAAAATAACATAATAGTATTACCAGTAGTATGAACACTGAGGTGTATATAACCCATAGATCACAGGTCTAAAAATAGGGATACAAGATAACTGTACCAGTCTGATATATACAGAAATCATAGCAGCAGCATTTCAGCATGGCCGCATAAGCGCAACTAGTCCTCCCAAAACCAACCAAATTGAAAGGAAACTTCCTATTTTCCAAGTCATCCTTCAGCTTGACCGACCACATGGAGAGATTATACTCCACCCCCTGGGAGGAAACACAAAACAGGAACAGAGTATAAAGGCCCCGCCCATTCCTCCCCTCCTCAGTTCTTTGTGTTTTCTGTCTGGGAAATCTGTGGACAGAGTGTGCCAGGATGTGATAGACTTCGGACAGTTTGCCGTTTTAGTTTATTTATTTTATTTTACACCACCAGAGTACTGCAGTAGCACACTGTTCCAGACAATATTCCCAGAGGAGATCCATCTGAGGTTTGGACTACAGTTGGGGCAAATTCCTACATAGTCTTTCATTTTGCACTAGTTGTGCAATATACCTTTAAATCCAACAACTAGGTTTTGTTGTCGGTATGCTGTGCCTTTAAGTTATTATGATGTTGGGTGCCTGTCTTACTGCTAGTCTAATGTTATTATAGTATTGTTTTATTTAGTGTTCCGTTTTTTGGCACTGAGGAAATTTCCCGTCATTTCCGGTTTCGTCAGGAAGCCGAAAATCAGAAGTGGAAAGGCGGCATTTCTTCAGCCGGACGTTCGGATCACAGGCGAGACCGCTTCATCCTCCAGGACAATTGGCATTCACCCCGTAAGATCAACTCGAATGTATATTTACGTATGAATTGTCCGATCTGTATATTGTACACGTTTTTCTTCGCTCTGGAGACTAGGTTTCAAAATAAATAAGTAAATACATGACTTTTTTACTGATTATAAGGCTACAATAATTACCATCATTTTCACTAGTGTGTGTGTTGGTGCGTCTTATGGTGCAGATTTAAAGAAACTTACATTAGGGGGGTTCTGCATACCGCATGTAATGGGGGGATTCCAGGGCCAAATTAAACCAGACCTAAAACCTGAATAATACTATTTTGTGATTACTCACCTTTAAAATGGGTATTATAAGTATGTCACACACCCCGCTTCCACTATTCCATGACATATGGGTTATGGTCCAGTAGGGGTGAACTTCTGCAGAGATGAAAGCAAAAAAGAAGCCCCTCCCGGTCCATAAATACCTGGGACCTCCCACACATTCCCCAGTATATGACAGCAGTAAGGGGACCAGGAAGAACTAATAAAACATTCTTAACAATTAAAGGTTCACCTTATAAAGGATCCAGAATACTAAAGGGCGGGATGAAGCGGGGTGTGTGACATATAATACCCATTTTAAAGGTGAGTAATCACAAAATGGTATTATTCCAAGTATGTCACACACCCCGCTTCCACTATTCATGACATATGGGACATCCAATAGCAGTGTCCATCATGGGTGGGATCCAAATACAGCAAAAAAAATGCACCAATTAAAACCACTGCAGCTTGCAGAACCTTGCGGCCAAAAACAGGATCCGCTGAGGCCCGCACATCAACTTTGAAAAAGTATGAACGGAAGACCAAGTAGCAGCCTTACAAACTTGTTCAACAGAAGCCTGGTGCTGAAAAGCCCAGGAAGCCCCAACAGCATGAGTATAATGAGCAGTGATCTTAAAAGGAGAACCCTCCCCTTAGCGGAATAGGCCCCAACAATGGCCTGACGTATCCATTTACTAATGGTAGACTTGGCTGGCGCCAAACCTTTCCTGGGCCCGGAGGGCACCACGAACAAGGCGTCCGTCTTACGAAAAGGAGAAGTAGCGACCAAATAGTACTTCACACAACGAACCACATCCAAAGAGTGCAAAACCCTCTCCTTGTCATTGCTAGGCCTAGGACACAAGCAAAGGAGAACTACATCCTGATTGAGATGGAAAGCAGAAACCACCTTAGGAAGGAAATCTGGTTTAAATCGAAAAACCACCTTGTCCTGGTGTCTCTCAAAGTAAGGGGCCTGAATAGACAGAGCCGCCAACTCAGAGACACGCCGAACAGAAGTAATAGCCACCAAAAAGGCCACCTGAGTGAGCACAGAAAGTGCCACATCCTGCATCAGTTCAAAAGGAGGCCCCTGGAGGGCCGAGAGAACCAAAGGCTTTCTAGGGGGCCGCACATGAGTGACCCCTTGGAAAAAAGTCTTGACCAGATGATGCAAAGCAAAAGACCTTTGAAAAAAAGACAGCCAGGGCAGAAATCTGACCCTTCAAAGTACTAAGCTGGAACCCCTGATCCAGACCATGTTGTAGAAACTCCAAAATCCTAGGAATCGAAAACACCCTGCAAGGCAAGGCCCTAGCCTCACACCAGTCAATATAGGACCGCCAAGTCCTATAGTAAATGGTAGAGGAAGACCTCTTCCTAGCTCTAATCAAGGTTTGAATAACCGCCTCAGACAAACCTTTCTCCCTCAGGATGAAGGTTTCAGCAGCCACGCCGTCAAAGCAAGCGTTTGTAAATTGAGGTAACGTAGTTGACCCTGAGAGATAAGATCCGGAAACAGGGGCAGCCTGTACCGATCTACCTCCTTTCCCTCTCCCTCTCTCTCTCTTTTTATTTCTCCACCCTCCATCCAATCATCAGACAGGGGGCGGGGTTTCTTCGTTTCCAGCATCTAAGCAGGAAGTGTCATTATTTCACCACCTGCTCAGTATGCTGATATCTTTCTTAAAAGGAGCAATGGATCCCCATCTGTTTTAAGGTAGGATTAAGGGGTGAGGTAACCCCGAAATGCGTTACCTTTGAATGGGGAGCCCAGGATATTCACTCCACACAGGTCATGCTATATTTTAAAATGTTACATTAAATGTTATGTTTTATCACACTTGGTGAGCTGGACCTGCAGCACTGTGCCGATCTACCGCCAGTCTTACGACGTCTGCGAACCAAACCTGTCTTGGCCACCTTGGGACCAGAACTGCTGGTGCCCCCTCTAGAGCCAGCTTGCGAACTACCTTGCCTACCATGGAGAATGGGGGAAACAGGTACAGAAACAGGAAACAAGTACAGAAACCCCAGATCCCTCCAGGCAAGGGACAAGACATCCACTGCCAGGGCCAGAGGATCCTGAGACAGAGATACAAAGGTTGGGAGCTTGTGATTGTGGCGAGAGGCAAAGAGATCCACCTCCGGAGTCCCCCACTTGTGACACAGGGCCCGAAATACCCTGCGGTTGAGAGACCATTCCCCTCGGCGAGAGAATCCCCTGCTCAGGGAGTCCGCCTCTGTTCTCCACAACCCCCTGAACTGATGATCCTTCCAGAAACCTCCCCAGCCTGACAGGATGGCATCCGTGGTAACCGTCTCCCAACAAGGGGCCAGAAAGGATCTGCCCCTCATCAGATTGCTTGATTCCAGCCACCACTGAAGGGACTGCCGAACCCTGGGAAACATCAGAAAAGACTGATCTAAGGACTGTGGACATCCGTCCCATTTCAGCAATAAATGGAGTTGTAGCGACCTCATGTGGAATTGAGACTGCCTCGAAGGAGGTCACCATCAAACCTACCAGAGTCATCCCTAGCCGGATAGAAGGGCAAGGGCTGGTCAGGAGAACACGTATCAGATCCTGAACCCTCTGCACCTTTGGCTGAGGTAGGAACACTCTGGCCTGACTGGTATCCAGATTCATGCCCAGAAAGGAGATATCCCTTGATGGGGAGAGAGAAGACTTGGGATGGTTGATCACCCATCCGAACCTTTCCAGCGTCGCCACCACCGTCCTGGTGTCCAACTCCGCCTGGCAGAGGGAAGAGGCTATAATGAGTAGGTCGTCCAAATACGGCACAATGCGAATGCCCTGGGCTCTGAGCAGGGCCATTATGCCTGCCAGAACCTTGGTAAACACCCTCGGTGCCGAGGTCAGCCCGAACGGGAGGGCCACAAACTGAAAATGTCCCACCACGAACCTGAGAAATCCCTGGTGTGCTGGGAAAATTGGTACATGAAGGTAAGCATCCTTGATGTCTATGGACGTCATGAAATCCCCCTGATGAAGGGAACCGATGGCTGAACGCAGAGTCTCCATGCGGAACTTCTTGGTTCTGATGAACCTGTTGAGAAGCTTCAAATCCAGGATGGGTCTTATGGAGGTTGGAATAATAGCCCCGGCCTCTCTCTGAAAGAGGCACCGGGCATATGACCGACATGTCCAGGAGATTCTTTACAGCCAACAGGAGCCCCTGCGCCGTCCGAGGATCCGATGGCACCCGAGACCTTAGGAATCTGGGAGGAGGCCGGGACTCTACCTCCAGTTTGAACCCAGACGAGACCACTTCCAATATCCACTTGTCTGACCTCCTGGGCCCAGACCTGGAAGAAGAGCCGCAGCCATCCCCCCACCCGCAAGAGTGAGGGTGCCTCCTCATTGTTGAGCTGGCTTGGCAGCGGGCTTGGGCCTGGAACCCCAGGTAGAGGCTGGACGTGCACGTCCTCTACCTTTGTTCCAGGAATCACCTCTAAAGCCAGAGTAGGCAAGACCTCTTCCCCCTCTGGCATCGCGAAAGGAAGGATTAAAGGAGCTTGCCCCCAGAAAGGAGCGATGCAGCTTCTTACGCTGAGGTAGTTTCCCACCCTTCGCCAGAGAATCCAATTTGTCTCCAAACAACCGCGTTCCCAAAAAGGGCAACGCTGTGACTTCTTGGCCGCAATGTCAGCCGCCCACTGGCGCAGCCAGACCGATCAGCGCATGGACACCAACAGGGCCGAAGTTCTACTACACATGATAATAGTGTCGTCCATAGCTGACAAAACAAAATTCATGAACAATTCACACCTCTTAAGGGTTGTGAATTCAACGCTGTCCGGGTTGAGCTGGGACCCATTTAACATGTCCCTAATCTCAGACCTGGTAGCCACAGCCATGAGTGCCGATGCACAGACAGGCCGCAAGGCAGAACTCACACTGGCAAAGGCATGACATGCAATCTGATCAATGCGCTTGTCCTCGTCATCCTTAAGGGTAGTGGCGTCAGGAATATGTACAACGGAGGTGTTGGACAATCCTAAAATGGGCGCGTTCACACCGTGAAGGCGACACGGCTTCTCCCATTCTCTAAGAATCATGCTGTCAAAATGATCCTGATTTGGAAACTCCAAGCAGGGCTTAGAGAACCCAAATTCCCCCTTCTTCGGAGGGGCTTCCGCTGGTGGGGAAATATCCAGAACCTCTAACAGATGGATCAGGACCCTGGGGGTATCAACAGCATCCCCCAGCGCCTACCCGGCATCAGAATCATAGAACTGCAATTCCTCAGTCTCAGATTCCTCAAATAATTCCCCCTCCTCAAGCGGGGAATAATCAGCCCAATCAGGGGAGTCATAATCATCAAAATCAATTACCGGCGTAGCCGGTGACAGATGCCCTTTCTTAGCAGCGGCCTTTCTGCCCACTGAGCTAGAAATAAGACCCTTAAGTCCCAAGTGGGAGGATTTATAAGTGCCCCAAATTTCTGCTAGGGACCCTACGACCGGGAGCACCCCCTTTTAAGCAAGGCACAGGGAGTCCTCCTGAAAGACACAAAGGAGTGGCCATAAGCACATGCACACACATATATATATATATTACATACCATCATAAATCAATGGAAAAAGTGACTAACGCTGGACTAGCTGGACTAGCGCTGTCCCCTGACAGAATGGGGCACATGGCTAAGTCAGGTATATAAAAAGGGGGGAGCCCGGGAGGGCACTCACGTGCTTTGTACAATGGCTGCCACCGCACTCAGCTCAGAGAGGGAGAGTGTGAAAGGGAAGAAGAAGGGGCGGGCCCTGCCCCCCTACTCACACTACCAGCAGCACGGTTCCGAGCCGTGGGCTGGGCTCCGCAATTGGCTCAAACACAGAAGGGGGGGCGGGCCGTGGCAACGCGCGAGCCCCCGCCCCCACCCCCTTAACACCGCAGCCTGAGGGGAAGAAGCTCCCCTCAGCAGAAGCAAAAAATGGCGACCAGCCAGTAAAGTGAAGCACCAAGCACACATACACACACACATTCAACTTGAAAGAAAAAGGAAAAGTCCGCCCCCCACTGGAGGGTTAACAGAGGGACCCGGAAGGGGGATAATCCCGTACCAAGTATGGTGTAAGGGATATTTATGCAATTAGGGACAGGGCATCCCAAACCGGGATCACCAACCCGGATTCTGCCTACCCCTTTATATGGGGTCTCACGGGGGAGCATGGCTCCCTAAACACCTATTAAGGTGATTCCTACCCTCGCCCGGACCTGCAGCCAAGGCTGGGAGGCTAATATTGGGCTTAATGTATAAAGGTCCGGGCAGAAATAGGGCAAATAATGGCCGGGCGTAAGCCCGGCTTACCTGCAAGGAAGAGAAGCAGACATCTTCTGACTTGCAGAGAAGGAACTGGGGAATGTGTGGGAGGTCCCAGGTATTTATGGACCGGGAGGGGCTTCTTTTTTGCTTTCATCTCTGCAGAAGTTCGCCCTCTACTGGACCATAACCCATATGTCATGAATAGTGGAAGCGGGGTGTGTGACATACTTGGAATAAGAGTCTATCTTATATGTTTCCCACACCCTGTAATACAGATTGCCCACATTAAAAATCATCCTACCTGCACCTATTGCACTTTTTGAGCCTTTACACATCCAAGATGGCGGCTCACGGAGGAGCATCAGGCAGACTGCAGACAGGAAGTGTCTTCTGACTATGCTCATCTGCATTCTGGGATTGTCCTTTCCTTGACCCCAGCTCTGCTCTGTGTGTGCAAAGCACAGCTATAACCCCGCCCCCTGTGCTTTATCCCGCTCCCCTCTCCTCAGTGTGTGTGATGCTTCGGAGGCAAGATGGAGGCGCCTGTATCTGAGAGTCCTGAACAAAGTTACAGCCCAGCGGTGAAGAATAATTAAGAAACTAAAAACTTAAAATATATTAATTTTAGATGCAGGGGAATAGTTTTAAGGGTTTGGGAGTTTCATTAAATGATGCAGAGGGTCCAGTTTAAGTGTGGTAGAGGCCCCAGGGCACAAAATTTAGTGTAGACCCCAGATACAGAATTTTTTTCCTTTAAAGTAATAGCACATCCAAGTAACTGGTTGGTGGTAGTCTATCACTCACAATTGAAAGAACTTCAGATCAAGTCCCTTGTACCATCAAGGACATATTGCCTGTCATTAGGCAGGCTCCAAGATCCGCCCCCGTGCCATTAGTCACAGTGATGCTGGCACACACACTGCAATGGGCTTTCCATGCCCATCACAGTGAATAGAGTGGGTATGCAGATGTTACTTGCTAAAGGTGGCCGTTCATGTAGGCCCCGCTATGTGAAACCCCCTAGAATACCCAGTACAACTTACCTCGCCAAAAAGCCCACAACACATCCATTGCTTGGCAGTAGCATGACGAATATTTTTTAAAGGATACGGGGGGGGGTGCACCAAGTTCAGCAGGGCTTCCATTCAGCTTCCCCAGCTTCATGTTAATATATGCAGGCAGCGCCCGTGGGGGGCAATATTAAATGTGTCTTATGTGTGTATGTACATGTTTTTATGGGAGGGTTTAGTGCAGACCTAGGCATTGTAAGGCCCGGGGGGCGTATACAGCCCTTTGATTGGCTCGGACCAGCCCGGGCTGAGCTGGCTGAAAGAGTCCCTCCGCTCGTGCTGCCTGCGAGGCAGGAGGCCCGACCCACTGCGAAGAGGGACGGGCGGGCGCCCGACAGTGAAGAAGAGCCCAACCAGTGGAGGAGAAGGAGATAGGCTCCGGCGCCATCTTGCCTGGGTGGAGGGGCGGGACTCATAAGTGCCCTGACTGTAAGCCATCCTCGGGCTGCTGAGGAGAGTAAGGGAAGTGGGGCTGCATTTGCTCTGCCCAGTGTGGTGGAGAAGTGAGCTACTGACATCTATGTGCCGATATCCCCCCTTTCTGTGGATCCTACCAACCGGTATCACCCTCCCCTCCAGTTATCAGCTAAGTAGTGCACATGATCCTTGTCACAAGAGGACTTTAGCACTCAAAATGTCCGCTAAAAAAAGAAAGGTAGATGCTGAATGCAGGATTTTCCACAAGAATTTACTGCTTTTTATAAAGAAATACAATTAATATTATGCAGAATTGAGTTCAGCCTTTTGGCCCGGCCAATATTTTTAGTTTCTCATGTGGCCCCATGGAAAAAATAATTGCTCACCCCTGGTTTAGTGTATAAATGTTATCTTTAGTGTAAACTTATCAATTTGAGTGTGGAGCACAATTTATAGGGGATATTTTGGGGCCATCTGGGGCCCTAAGCTTGTACTCTTTATACAGTTTTGTTTATCCCTTGCGTTGCTGGCACCTCTTCAGTGGCTGTGCGCACCCAGGGTATAATATCATTAATATATGCAGCCAAAGAAGAGGATTGAGAGTCCCACCTGCACCGTGGGGACACCGACAAGGTATGTATTATTAGTGATCAGCAGGGGCATCCCAAATCGGTATGTTCCAAAACAGAGGATAGTGAAAATCCTGGGTTTTGATCCACATTAAAGCAGAACAAAACCCGTGCCCGAAGGGGCATCCACAATTGGGATGCCCTGCAGTGTGAAACCCCCCAGTTTGCCCACTACAAGTCCCCTTTCCATGCTCAAATGGCGCATGTGCAGGATCTCATCCAACGAGGGCCGCCTGCCGTAACCACTTCTTTTGGCATGTGGCTCCTATAGACCTGAATAGGCCTAAATGGCTGGGATGGGAGCACGCCGCCGGGGATGTACGGGATGCGGCAGCACATGCTCCCCATTCACAACAATGAGAGCAGTTTGCTGAATAGAGTAGTCATGGCCAATGGATGAGTGTGCGCATGCGCCATTGGAGTCCCTGTTTTGTGCAGGGACTTTTTGTTCATTAGAACCACATTCCCAATAAGGTCTGAATCTGTATTTAATCTAAATCATACCACTGGACTTTCTCAAGATCTTAGCCCAAATGTAAACCATACACCTTGGTGGTGTTGGGAGGACATATGGATTAATACTATAATAGATTGATGGGACCAAAAAATGTTGAACAGAACTAGCTGCGACATGCCCGTCTATAAAGTGTATTGTCTCTTCATTCCAGTCACCAGGAACATCTGCAGCTGTAGACTGGAAAATGCTTTATATATTTCCCTTCAGCTGAGGAGATGCAGGCTCTGAAGTGATGAAGGTGTTGAGGGAACGCAGCGGGACACCCGGTAATTATAACCCTACTGCAACAATTACAAGTCATTATGTGAGCAGTGATGAATTGCAGCTTGCTGAAAAAAAACGACAAGAGTCCTGGAGCTACATCGGAGGGTCACCATCAAATAATTAAAGTATTTGTAGAGCTGGTGACTCTGATAAGTAATTAAGGTGATAAAGGCACTCTCATTGAGCAAAAATGTAAATAGGACAAGCTCCTCAGTATAAACAACTGTGAAGGGAAGAGGTATGACCAGACCCCCATGCAGATGGCAAGATATTTGTGCTACTGTAAACATGGCTGTTTCTAGAGGAGGGCAAGCAGGGCGATTGTGTTGGGCGAAAGGCCTTTGGCCCAGCCATACAGTTTTCTGCAGATAGGTTGGGGTCACTGTTAGTAGTGTCGGCTATACACCAAGCCACATATACTCCCCATATTGGGCTCAGTAATGCGGAGGGGACACTGCCTATTGCTAAAGCAGAGGCACAACATGGCAATTATTGGTATGGGGCAGCAGGATGGGGAAGAATTTTTTCCTTGGGTGGGTGCTACTTTGCCTTAAGTCTTAAAGTGGACCAAAACCCAGCGTGATCAGCCATGGAATCGGAGCCACTGGCTTAGACACCGTAGCTCAGTGGCTCCGAGCACAATGCACAATGATTGGACGAGCGGACGTACATGCGCCCTAGGAGCGTGAAGAGGTGAGTTGCGCTCGGCGTTCTTGGGGGTTTTCCCCAGGGAAAAAAAACGTAAACCCAGGATAGTCAAAGTCCTGGGTTTTGGCCACTTTAAAGAAGATCAGGGGAAGTTAAAACCTCCCACAAACATTGACCTGCTGCCCCCTCCCTCCGGTTTTACCTCGCCAGAGGGGTCCCTGAACTTGTGCCTGCGCAGTGCCCATGAATGGGATGCAATGGAACCTCCAGAAATCCCGCAAGACTTAGGTGAGCTGCGAGATCGTCGTGGGACATTGACGAGTGTGGCTAAGGTTGGGCTTGTCAGAGATGGCAGGGTGAGAATCGGGCCCTGAATAAGCCGAGTGTCCAAAAGGTAAGTAGGGGCCGATGGGGGGAGGGGTCCCAAGTTATATGTAGTTATTATTAAAAGCATTAAATCATTGGAGATTCATAAAAAAAGGAAAAAGGAAGAGAAACAGTGGGTGTGGCAACAGTGATGTGATGTAAGCACACTGTGATCAATGTGAGAGGAGAGGACTGGGTTTCAGAGCTGCAGAGAGGCAGCCAATCAGGACGTCTGGGCAGGGAGTGTGTGTGTGGGGGGGGGGGGGGGGGTGTTTCCATTCTTGGACCACTGAAGGTTGATTGATGACCCAGATCAGCAGGGCGGGGACTGAAAGCTGAATGAGGAAGTGATTTTCCTCACTAAGCAGGCAGGCGAGGAAGGACAGCACTGTAGCCACTCAATGAAAGGTAAGCTGGTGATATTTTTTTAAGTGGACTATCCCGGGTTTGGTCCTTGCACCCTGTGTGAAACCCCCCAGGTCGCCTAAACAAACTCACATCTTCCTGGTCCTACGGCACATGCGTGGCTGCTCATCATCAGAGCGCTCGGATTCCACTAACGTCCCTTTGTCTTAGGTGAGCAGCTCTGAGCGCGCCGACAGCCACATCCCCTGCTATGCCTCCCCTGTAAGAGGGTTGTGGATGTACCGTTGGACCGGAAAAGAAGGTAAATGTATGGCCGACTTGGGGGGTTTCACACAGCAGGGCATCCCGATTTTGGATGCCCCGGGGGGGAGGGAATCAATCGCCGTGGGTTTTGGTGCACTTTAACTTTTAGACTTGTCAAACACTTTAAGAAGCGCATTCCCCTGTGGGAGGAAGACGCAGTCACAGGGCATCGTAACAGCAGTGACAAATCTCTGCTCCCCAACCACCGCTTGGGGGAATGCAGCTTCGCCATTCTCCAAATGTTCAGGTATAATTTTGCTCTTTCACCAGATCGGTATTTAAACTTCACAAAACACCACAGGGACCATGTCCGCCGGTGGCGCGCCGCTACGACCCGCAGCCGCTTTTTGTTTATAGTTCACGAGGGTTGTAAATTATTAACAAAGAACACCATTCGGCATCAACAGGAACAATTAAAAGATTACCGAGAGGAAAGGGATAAATAAAATTAGAATAAAAGTAAAAAAGGAAAAGAAAAAAAAGAAAAAGTACATTGGGGTTGCATCAGCTTCTCTCTTAGTCTAGAGGAGCTTGTGGTGGGATAAAGATGTAAAATTTCTCAAACATTTAAAATTCAAAGTGTCTGGAGAGCAGATTCATCTAAAATTTATTCTCCGGGACTGATATTTAGCCGGCTGCTATCGGATCCGATTGCTCTTGTGCGCGAGCTTTAGACAACTTTCTAAAGGTTTTATAACACAAAAGGCTGACATTTCAGGTGCTGGGCTCCGGCGTGTCATTAAAATGAGATTGAAGTAGGAACATTTGTGCTTTCTGCGGGAAAAGCTCACTTTGTTAGAGAGATAATGGCAGCAGCGAGGAGAGAGAGAGAGAGGACACGTTGGATGTATACGCTCGCGCTCTAACCCTTGTTTTTAGTTCGTCGCGTTCTGCTTTTATATAGATGGCTGGCTTAGAAATTGGTGTCGTAGTTCCTTACATGCTGGTAATGGCACCATGTAAATTTAGATTTTGATAGGAACAAAAAAAAAATTCCCTAAGCCCAAAAAGGGTTCACTAACACTTGCACCCCCGGGCATCTTGGTTTAGGATTGAGATGCCCAGGGGTTTAGATTTTATCAGACTTACAGTATGTGGACCTCCTCCAAGCATGTGCTTTGGAGTGGCTGCTTGGGAAGCTAGCTGGGGTTTTGGGGATCCCTCGTCTCGCAAACTTGCTGTTCATCCATCCATCTGCCCTTTTACCCCACATTTACCTACTCTTCTTGGACTGCTACCGTCCACCCCTCCATGTGGTATCTCGAAAATGGCTACCTGTGCATGTAGCTCCTGGTCCTAGGGGTTCTCTCAGTTCTTAGAGGTTAGCGGGGGATGTGGCTGCCAGCATGTTTGGATCGAATCCATTCGCATTAGATGAGCTCCTGGACTAATGGGCGGGAGCGGATCCCAGCGTGCTAATTGGACGAGTGTCAGCGCATGCACCGAAGGACTGGGAAGAGGCGAGTTCGATCAGGCAACCTGGGGAGTTACACACAGTGGGCAAGGTCCAAAACCCAGGATAGTCAAAATCCTGGGTTTTGATCCACTTTAAAGAGGAACGTCGGAGGCCCAGGAGACTTAAAGACTCCAGGGGCACCCAAGTCCAATTATTTGGGGAATGCCGAACTGGGATACCCCACAGTGTGAAGCCCCAAGATCTCTTGTTCAACTAACCGGCTCATGGAGCCCTCGCAACTCGGGCCACACAACTACCACCGGCTCGATCTCATCGCCAAGTTACAGCTGCCTTGGTTTCAAGACAATAGCTCTACTCATTCACTAGCTGTCTCTAGGGTTTTGGCAGCAGGACAAAAAACAATTCAAAATGCAATAGTTTGATTCAGCTGAAGAAGGATGAACAAGCGTATTTAGTATAACAGATAGGTTGCCAAGTGCAGGTTTGGGATACCCTGCGGCCTAGTGTTTTGGCAGCAGGACAAAAACCAATTCAAAATGCAATAATTTGATTCATCTGAAGAAGGATGAACAAGCGTATTTAGTATAACAGATAGGCTGCGGCCTAGTGTTTTGGCAGCAGGACAAAAAACAATTCAAAATGCAATAGTTTGATTAAGCTGAAGAAGGATGAACAAGCGTATTTAGTATAACAGATAGGCTGCTAAGTGCAGGTTTGGGATACCCTGCGGCCTAGTATTTTGGCAGCAGGACAAAAAACATTTCAAAATGCAATAGTTTGATTTAGCTGAAGAAGGATGAACAAGCGCATTTAGTATAACAGATAGGCTGCTAAGTGCAGGTTTGGGATACCTGCTGGTGGTTTATCATTCTTTTTTTAAGCGCAAGCCTTAATTGACAGGCGCTGCATTGCATCATGGGATAAGCTCTTATTATCTTTTTACTATAAAACTCCTGCCACACTGCCATGCCACCAGCCTTGTCAAAGTCGCCGAGTTGCGACAAAACGCGTCGGCGGTGGCCTGTGGCGGAGTTCATTTTTATAGAGGTACCCAACGTTACTATTCTGTGCCCCCCTGCGGCTGTCGGATTCCAGGGCTGGCTGAACTTTGAATTGATTGAATGCCGTTTTTATCCTTGTTGGCTTGTGAGTGCATTTCTATTTTTACTAATTAAACACTTTATGATACCGAATTGCACTATGTTTGGTCTGGTTCTGTGTTCTTTGCATATAATCTGCTGAGATTTGGACCTGCATACGTTGTGGTGAGCCAGTGCCTTAAAGAGGAAACGCCCTGAAACTGACTACAGCTTTTATAGTTGTATGTTTGTGAAGCCTTATTTCGTCTCATAGCTGGTAAGCATTTATATTGTTGGAAAAGGATTGGATCCAGTCACGATCTGATGTGCATGTGCTGTGGGACTCCATTTATCATCTAGCTTTGGTGCTCTGTATAATACATACATTTTTACAGTTATAGATACTAACCAAATCCATCTCAGATTACTTTGATCTAAATGATACTGCAGAGGTCACACCAATAACCCCGTGGGAGGCTCACAACAGGGTCATTAGAGGGAAATTGATTCAACAAGCCTCTAGATTGAAACGAGAAAGAGAGCAAGCCTCCGAAAACCGGAAACAGCCCACAAAGCAAAAAGGTCAACAGACCTACTGATCTCCCTTACAAAAGCTAGAGAGAAATTGAAAGATTTACTGAGACAAGACGTAAAATGTGCAATCAAGAGATGCAAAGAATCTATTATGAATGAGGCAACAAAAGTGGGAGATTACCGGCACGGGCCTTAAAGAAACAGCAAACAATTAATTATATAGAGGGGATCCTAGATGAAAGGGAGGTAAAACAAAACACCACAGAGCAGATTGCGAAGCATTTTAGGAAATACTACACTGAACTGTACGCTTTGGAACAACAAAACCCATGACAGATAGAGGGTTTGAGAGCTTGCATTAGATACTATTTTGAACAATAGGGAATGCCCAAGCTGGCCCTAGACTTAGAAAAACCAATTGAAGAATTAAACAAACTGCAACTGGTAGGGCACCGGGGCCGGACGGTTTCACTGTGTCATACTACAAACTATTCTCTGTTCATCTAAGCAAATACTTTCTCTCAGCATTCAACTGCCTTACAGCTAATCCAATTCTATCTCAAAGAATATGTTAGAAGCCCACATCCGTTACATACAAATGCAGGAAGGACCCTGTAACATGCACTAGCTACAGACCTATTCCTTTTTTAAATGTAGACCTAAAGCTCTTTTTGAAGATAATTGTGAATCACCTACCACCCCTGTTGCCCAAACTTGGACCAAACTGGGTTCAATATGAACAGAGAAATCAGAGACAACACGATTAAAACTTTGATCATCATACATAAAGCCACACTAACAAATAAACCAGTCTTATTACTTACCTCGGATGCTGAGAAAGCATTTGATCGAGTGAACTGGCATTTCCAGCAGGACATAATAGAGCACATTTGCCTACAAAAAGACTCTTGCAGAAGAATGAATGTCCCTGAACTTCTCACAGACAGCAAGAATTGAATTAGATGTCCGAACTGTTTACGATACAAAACGGAATGAGACAGGGCTGCCCACTGTCTTCCCTACTGTTAGCACTTACCCTAAAACCATTTCTGAGACAAGAGTGAGCTAATGGAAACATTCAAGGACTGAGAATAGGTGGGACAGTGCACAAAAAATCACAGCATATGTGGATGATCTTCTTTTCATTTCCAGTCCACTAATAGCACTGCTCAATCTCATGAAGGAATTTGAGAAGTATGAGAGACGTGCGAAGAGACTGAGACTTACAGGTAACATCATTTGATAGCTTGATAACCACATCTCCCCCGGGGAAACAAATCATCTCACAAATTTTCAAAATGTTTAGTAACCAGGATCCCAGCCACGTTTTTGTGATGAATGGGAGAAAGATCTAGGCTTTCAGCTATCAAAAGCCCAGTGGAAAAGCATTTCCTTATAAGCACATAAATCTTCCATATCGGCCAGAACCCAAGAGTCAGGATACAAATACCCATCTCGATTGTATCACACACCTTCCAAACTACACAAGATGTTTCCTACGAGCTTGCCGATTTGCTGGCGGTGCAATGCAAACACAGGGCACTTTTTCCATGTAAGGTCAACCTGCCCTGGGATCTCCGCATTCTGGAATTCAACAGCTAGATTCAAATATCCTGGGCTTGGAAATTCAGCCTAAGCCAGACAAATTCTTATTACATTTTACATCTGTGAGCCTTAGCAAATATAAGAAGTCCACCCTTGTCCACCTAGTTAATGCAGCCCGCTTGACTATCCCAAAATTTTGGAAGCAAATCCACTGTCCAACCATTTCTGAATGGTTTCAGCAAATTCATAATATTAGACAAATAGAGGACCTTACATCTTCCATATATGACAGAGGCCAAAACTACAACGTTACTTGGTTACCCTGGCTCTTATACCAGGAAACGGAGAAATATAAATCAATCATAGCTGAATGAAGGTAGTGGCAGTGATCATCTCTCCTCCTCTCCTTCCTCCCCTTACTTCTCGCTCCTTTACATTCACTTGTTTGTATTTTATGCATACAACATTTCTGATCACATTGGCAGGTAAGTTTTTGGTTACTTGAGGTTATCACATATTCTCCTGTTAGATAAGGGCTTTGGCTTCCATTCCCACTTGGTCCAACACCCCCCTCCCCATTTCAACAAAACAATAGATGAGCGATACAGGGTGATGGTGGGGAAACAGTACTCTATGAATTAGGCAGGAAGAGGTACACAAACTCCACCTCAATTAGGATCATAATGAGATATGAATAAAGCTATGCCGAATATTTTACTTTAATTTCATGGAGATAAGGTATCATTACATGATGTTCATCCTTATGGAAAATGTGTAAAGAGAATGGAATGAATAACCCTTATGTTATTCTTTGGTTTCTGTCTAAAATGAAAGAATATAAAAAAAATAAAGCATAGAATTTGGTGACAAGGGACAAGGGAAGGGGAACACCCCTAGCTTGCCATAAAGGACATGTTTATTAATGGCATTTTTGGCAATGGAAAAAATACAATTTTGTGAGATACTCACCTGTAAAATGGTTATTAAGAGTATGTCACACCCCCCACTTCCCGATATTCATGACACTTGGGAACCCGGCCTGTAGAGGGCGATCTTGCAGCGATGACATGGAAAAAAGGAGCCCCTCCTGGTCCATAAGTACTGTGTTCCTCCCACTATTCCTCAGTCTTTTTAAACAGCAGTGAAGAACCAGGAAGAGCCAATTATATTCCATAATTGTAAAATTATATGAGAATAATAATACCAAATAAAGGATCCCTTAGAGCAAAAAGAGCCAATTATACTCAATATTTGTAAAATTATTTGAAATAATAATCACCATATAAAGGATCCCTCGAACAAAAAAAGGGCGGGGGAAGTGGGGGGTGTGACATACTCGTAATAACCATTTTACAGGTGAGTATCTCACAAAATGGTATTATTCCTAGTATGTCACACCCCCCACTTCCCGATATTCATGACACTTGGGACATCCAATAGCAGTGTCTATAATGGGTGGGGATCCCAAAGGAATAATGCATAACTTAAAATACTGCAGCTTGCAGAACTTTGCGGCCAAAAACAGCATTCGCTGAGGCCCGCACATCAACCTTGTAAAACTTAGAAAAAGTATGCACAGAAGACCAAGTCGCAGCCTTGCAGACTTGTTCAACAGAAGCTTGGTGCTGAAAAGCCCAAGAGGCTCCAATAGCACGAGTAGAATGAGCGGTGACACGAAAAGGGGGAACCTTCCCCTTCGCCATATAGGCCCCAATGATAGCCCGACGTATCCACTTACTAAGGGAAGATTTGGCAGGAGCAAAACCCTTCTTGGGCCCAGAAGGCACAACAAAAGGCATCCGTCTTGCGGAAGGCCGAGGTAGTAACTAAATAATACTTAACACAACGAACTACATCCAAAGAATGTAAGACCCTTTCCTTGTCGTTACTAGATTTAGGACACTAGGAAGGAAGAACTATATCCTGATTTAGGTGGAAAGCAGACACCACCTTAGGAAGGAAATCCGGTTAAAAACGGAAAACAGCCTTATCTTGATGCCTCTCAAAATAAGGGGCTTGAATAGACAAAGCCGCCAGTTCAGAAACTCGGCGGACAGAAGTAATAGCAACCAAAAAGGCAACCTTCTGAGTAAGAATAGGAAGAGGAATATCCTGCAATGGCTCAAAGGGAGCAGCTTGCATAGCCGAAAGCACCAAATTAAGATCCCAAACAGGAAGTAAAGGCTTTCTGGGAGGCCGCACATGCGCGACTCCTTGGAAAAAGGTCTTAACCAAAGGATGAAGAGCAAACGATCTTTGAAAGAAAAT
The DNA here is from genome assembly GCA_027917425.1 of Gastrophryne carolinensis. NCBI lineage: Eukaryota > Metazoa > Chordata > Amphibia > Anura > Microhylidae > Gastrophryne > Gastrophryne carolinensis. The sequence goes on from CM051234.1 coordinate 636,514,346, forward strand.
TGCCAAGGCAGAGACTTGCCCTTTCAAAGTACTAATCTGTAATCCCATATCCAGACCTCGTTACAGATATTCCAGAATTCTAGGAATAGAAAATACTCTACAGGGCAAAGCCCTGGATTCACACCAATCAATATAGGACCTCCAAGTCCTGTAATAAATGACAGAGGAAGACTTCTTCCTAGCTCTAATAAGAGTCTGAATAACCACATCAGAAAGACCTTCTTTCAAGATGGAGACTTCAGCAGCCATGCCGTCAAAGCCAGCATTTGTAAATTGGGGTAACAAAGTTGACCCTGAGTGATGAGATCTGGAAGAAGAGGCAGATGGACACGATCCACTGCCAGCCTTACGACATCTGCGTACCACAGACGTCTTGGCCACCTTGGTGCCACCAGAATTGCTGGCACCTCCTCCAGTGCTAGCTTGCGCACCACCTTGCTGATCATGGAGAATGGGGGAAACAGATATAGGAACCCCAGATCCTTCCAGGCCAGGGACATGGCATCCGCTGCCACTGCCAGAGAATCCTGGGATAGAGACACAAAAGCTGGCAGCTTGTGATTGTGACGAGAAGCAAACAGGTCCAACCGTGGAGTCCCCCACTTGTGACAGAGGAACTAAAAGACCCTTGGATTGAGAGACCATTCTCCCTGGCGAGAACATCCCCTGCTCAGGGAGCCTGCCTCCACATTCTATATCCCCGGAATGTAAACTGCTGATATGCAGGGAACATTGATCTCTGCCCACTGAATGATCAGAGACACTTCCCGGAGGGCACCCCAACTGCGAGTCCCTCCCTGGTGATTGATGTATGCAACAGCTGTTCGGTTGTCTGATCGAATTTGAAATAGCAGACCCTGTAAGAAATGGGTCAGTCGAAGTAGAACAAGACGTATGGCCCGAAGCTCTAACACATTGATTGGAGAATGAGCCTCCTGAGGCCCCCACAATCCTTGAAACTGATGCTTCTTCCCGAAGCCAACCCAGCCCACCAGGCTGGTATCCGTGGTAACCAGTTCCCAACGCGGAGTCAGAAATGACTTGCCCTTCTGGAGGTTGTGCGATATTATCCACCACTGAAGGGACTGCAAAACGTGGGGAGACAATAGACAAGTCTGATTCAATGATAGTGGGCACCTGTCCCACTTTGCCAAGAGGAAGAGCTGAAGCACCCTTATGTGAAACTGGGCATACCATCAATCCCACTAGTCTCATCCCTAGACGGATAGACTGACGAGGGTTGGACAAGAATAGACGAATCAAGTCCTGAATCAGAACCATTTTGGACTGAGGAAGTAAAACCCTGGCCTGAAATGTATCCAGAATCAGGCCCAGGAAGGAAATTTCCCTGGACGGACAGAGAGAGGATTTGGGGTAACTTATTTACCCATCCGAACCTCTCTAGCGTAGAGACCACCATCCTGGTGTCCAACTCCGATTGTTCGAGGGAGGAGGCCGCGATAAGAAGATCGTCCAGAAAAGGCACAATGCGGATGCTCTGGACCCTGAATATAGCCATCACTCCTGCCAGCATCTTGGTAAAGACTCTTGGGGCCGAGGTAAGGCCGAATGGCAGGGCCACAAATTGATAATGCTGGTCTTCTATCGAGAACCTGAGAAATCTCTGGTGACCCAGAAAATAGGAATGTGCAAATAAGCATCCTTGATGTCTATGGATGTCATGAAGTCCCCCTGACGGAGAGCATCGATCGTTGATCGCAGAGACTCCATGCGGAATTTTCTGAAACGGATAAATTGATTGAGTCTCCTTAGGTCTAGGATAGGCCGAACAGAGCCGTCCCTTTTGGGTACCGTGAATAGGTTGGAGTAAAACCCCAAACCCCTTTCCGCTGGAGGCACTAGGCCGATAACAGCCATGTTTAACAGATTCGCTACTGCTGCCCGCAGTCCGTGCGCAATTAGCGGATCTGACGGCATCCGGGACATGAAAAATCTGGGAGGAGTCCGGGACTCGAATTCCAGTTAGTAACCGGAAGAGACTACTTCCAGAACCCATTTGTCTGATACCTCCTGAACCCAGACCTGGAAGAAGAACCGCAGCCGTCCCCCCACCCGTAAGGGTGAAGGCGTCCCCTCATTGTTGAGCAGGCTTAGTGGCAGATTTGGTTTTGGACCCCCAATTCTGACTTGGACGGCCACGTCCCTTTCCTCTATTCCACGAAAGGAACGGCGTTGTTTGTTACGCTGAGGTAATTTACCTCCTTTAGTGACAGAATCCAATTCTTTCTCCAAAGAGGCGCAATCCCACAAAAGGGAGCGCTGTAAGCGATTTCTTAGCTACAATATCAGCTGCCCACTGCCACAACCATACTGACCACCGGATGGCGACTAACAAGGCAGAGGTTCTGCTGCACATGAGCAGAGTATCATCTAAGGCAGAAAGTACAAAAGATGCAAACATCTCACATCGCTTAAAAGTGGCGTACTCATCAGAGGCCGGATCAAGCCCTGAGTAATTCATTAGGTCTCTCACAACAGACCTAATAGCCACTGTCATGAATACCGAAGCACCAACAGGCAGCAAGGCCGAGCCCACACTGGAAAAAGCGCGGCACGCCATTTGATCCATACGCTTATCTTCTCCATCTTTAAGTGTAGTGGAGTCAGGAGAATGCAACACAGAAGAATTGGATAAATTAAGCACAGGGGCATCCACCCATGAGCAGAGTATCTATTAAAAATCCAGTCTCTCAATTAATTAAATATTAATGCATAGATGGCCATTGTATGCTTGCGCACACATAGGAATTTGTCCTCCGCATTTAACCCATCCGTGCAGTGAGTGTACACATGCCCAGAGCGGTGGGCACAGGTGGTGATGACCAACGCTTAACAGTATCAGCTGGGAAGGGATATTTCTTGTCCCAGCCCAAGGGAATGCCAGGAAGCCGCACAGGCTTCTCCCATTCCTTAAGAATAATTTCATCAAAATGCTTTTGATTTGGAAATTCTAAACGAGGTTTAGAGACTCCAAAGAATTCCCCTTTTTGAGGAGGGACTACTTCAGGAGGAGTAATAACCAAAACCTCAAATAACTGAGTAAGAGCTTTTTGGGGTATTCACAACACTTGCTTCACCCTGCTCAATCTCATTACCAACAAATTGCTGTTCATCAGAAACATCTGATTCCTCATAATAATTCTCCTCCTTCTAACTGAGAAGGTTCAGACCAATCAAGCAATTCACAATTGTCTGACTCCCTTGCCGGAGCGGCATGAGTCAAGTGCTTTCTTTTAGTTGAGGCCTTCTTAGGCACAGAGGTAGACATTAATCTTTCAAGATGAGCCAATCTGGCACATAAATCAGCATGCGACTCACCACCCATGACAATATCATTGGGGGTACGGACAAGACATGGCGGAGTAGATGAGGCATTAGCCGCAGGCCCTGAAGCCTGGGCCTCAGTTTGCTGCATAATAGTTAATTGTGCACAAGGGACGCAAAGAATTGCGTTATCCCCAACAAGGGATGCCCCACATCCAAAACATTGCAGAGTCTGTGCAGAGGGAATTGCATGTCCGTTATCCTGGGAGGCCTCCATATGGTGTTTAGTATTATACTATAATTGATTATAGTCGCCAAGTATATATGGGATTTACGCAATTGCTACCCGGGATGCCCCTTTAAATAGTCCCAAGTGGGAGGATTGAAACACAAATGGCCCCCCAAATAAGGCTTAAGTGCTTTTTTTTTTTTATATATAAGGACCAGGAGAAACCCCTTTTTAAATAAGGAGTTTCTACCTACAGAGAAAACAAAAAAACAGTCACCAAATGCACACAATATAAATAAATGACAGAAAAAACTCCCTTCAGCCAAGCTGAAGGATACTCACAGCCCATGCAATAAGCTCACATCATGAGGTAAGGCCACATGGAAGCAGGAAGTCAAACAGAGCATACAGGTGCTCTCTGAATAAAAGCATGCCTAAGCCCTGCCCACTTCCAGGATCACATGGCCAAAAAGGGAGGGAAAATTCAAATCTGAACACAGCCAGAAAACAAAGAGATTTAATAGGTAAGCAAAAAATGCTGCCTAGACAGAGATAGGAAAATCTAAATAAAACATTTCCTTTTAAATAGTATAGTAAAACATAATAAAAATAAGAAATAAAGACTTATTTTATATAGCTTTTTTTTTTTTTTTGTGTGTGCATGGTGACAAATAAGCCCAGATAACGCCCCCCCCCCCTTCCCACCTCCTTTTTACCCAGCAGGGTTAAAGGAGACTAAGGGGAGAGGATAGAAATGCACCCATAAGGCACAAGGGGATTATAAAGGGACAGGGGCATCCCATACCGGGATCACCAACCCGGAAGCCGCCTACCCACATTTGGGTCTCACGGGGGAGAAATACTCCTGTATACACCAGAAGGTGTATGTATCTACCTTTGCCTGAACCACACAGCCAGGGCTGGGAGGCATACAATATAACCAAACAGGTTTAAAGAGTTTCAGACAGAAATAGAGAAAAAAAAGGGGCCGGGAGCAAGCCCGGCTGCCTGCAGCTTGAAGGAGAGTCATCTTCTGAATGCTTCGCCGACTGCAGAGACGAAAAGACTGAGGAATAGTGGAGGAACCCAGTACTTATGGACCAGGAGGGGCTCCTATTTCCATGTCATCTCTGCAAGATCGCCCTCTAAAGGCTGGGTTCCCAAGTGTCATGAATATCGGGAAGTGGGGGGTGTGACATACTAGGAATAGAGAAGCTCCCCTGGAAGCCTCTAGGACCCTTACAAGGAGGCACTCTGAACCAGCAGTCCTGAGGGGAGACGACCGAAGAGAGAGTTGCCTGGGTGTAACCAATAATGCCTGGGGTGGAAACATTTGATTGACAGTTCACCAGTGGTTATGATAGGAGGACCGATTAATTTTTCGGCCATTTTAATAGTCCTTTAATCACATACCGATGTGACCCCGAACCAAATGGTGAAAGAGGAACACAAGGTTCCCTGGATGGCCAAGTTAAAGAATAGCACCAGCAGTTTTTTTTTAGGCAGGACAAACTTTTTCAGCTGCCTTAGGAGCTAGATTCTTTGATGGGTCTTCCTTAGGAGGCCAACAACATAGTAGTGCTATTTAAAATTGCTGGAGATTATGCAACCCAGGAATTGTGCCTCTGACCATCTACAATTAAATCTGAACAGATAGAAGGTTATGGGGGGTCCTTTAGATGTCTATCATAATTACAGTCTTTTGTGTGTTTAGAACTAGGTTGTTCTCTGTGCACCACAGGCTGATTCTCTCTACTTCTTTGAAATAGTCTCTCATTGTTCTCGTGATCAGACTAATACTAGTAGTGGGAGTGAAAGCTCATTATCCAATCACAGGTGGTAGTTGGAGATCTCAAGCTCTTCCTATTTGTTGACTAGGATGTCCGACTTGATAGTATCAGTAGCCAAATTAAGTCAACAAACAGAATCCTAGTATATAAATTGGGGCACTCCACGTGCTGCAGTGCATAGTGGACAGCAATGCTTTCAGTGTCCTCTGTTGACCAGTTTTCTCTGTAAGCAAATTACATAAAGTCCATCTTACTAGCCACACATATAATTTTAGGCCCAATGTTTTTTTTCTTTAAGTAGGACAATAAGAGACATTGTTTGAGGTGGGTATAATGGTGGACTTTTAAAAACCAGATGGAACTACCCCCCACAATCCTAGATCAACTACACAATTTTAAACATGAAGCAGAAATGCCATCCGGCCCAGGAGCTATCTCGATAAGACAATTCTGTGAGTACTCACCTGTAGAATTGCTTTTACTATGCATGGCAAGGCCTGCTTCCAAAAGTCCTTACGTATGGGTTATTCCGCCACAAGGTGGCGCAATGTACTGCAGAAGAGTTGTGGCTCCTCCCGGTACCATATAAAGACAGGATCACCACTAAACCAATCCAGCGTTGACAAGTAGCTATTCAAGAAACCGGGAGATAATAAAAGTAAAAAAGGTAACAAAACCCCAACAAATGTGGATCAATCACCATAAAGAGGCAACCAAGAATAACGATAACAAGGGTGGGGTGAAGCAGGCCGTGCCATGCATAGTAAAAGCAATTCTACAGGTACTCACAGAATTGTCTTTTTCCTATTGCATGGTACGGCCTGCTTCCAGAAGTCCTTACGTATGGGACGTCCAACAGCAGTGTCCGTAAGGTAGGGTGGGATCCCCAAAAAACAGGCAGTTCAAACCACTACCGCCTGAAGTACTTTGCCGCCAAAAGCAGCATCATCTGAGGCCTTAACATCAACTTTGTAAAACTTGGAAAAAGTATGAACAGAAGACCAAGTAGCAGCCTTACAAACTTGTTCAACAGAAGCTTGGTGCTGAAAAGCCCAAGACGCAACAATAGCACGACTGGAATGAGCAGTAACCCTAAAAAGGAGGAACCTTCCCCCTGGCAGAGTAGGCCTGCTCCACCGCCTGACGGATCCACTTGCTGATAGTGGATTTAGCCGGAGGCAAACCCTTCCTAGGTCCAGCAGGAAGAACAAAAAGAGTGTCAGATTTCCTGAAAGACTCAGTGGCAACCAAATAAAACTTCAGAGCCCTGACAACATCCAAAGAATTCCCTTGGAATTAGCAGGGTTAGGACACAAATAAGGCAAAACAATGTCCTGATTGAGATGAAAAGCAGACACAACCTTAGGCAAGAAATCCAGCTTAAGCCGAAACACCACCTTATCCTGATGCCACTCAAAATAAGGAGGTTTGATGGAAAGCGCCGCCAGCTCAGAAACTCGTCTGACCCAAGTAATGGCCACCAAAAAGGCCACCTTAAGAGTCAAAATGGGCAAAGCAGCCCCACGGATAGGTTCAAAGAGAGGACCCTGCAGAGCAGACAACACCAGATTCAGGTCCCAAACCGGCAGCATAGGCTTATGTGGTGGATGCACATGAGTAACTCCCTGGAAAAAGGTCTTAACCAACTGGTGATTGGCAATCACCGGTTGATTTGCCAATCAAAGCTGACACCTGTCCCTTGAGGGTACTAAGTTGAAGGCCCAAATCCAAACCATGTTGCAAAAATTCCAGGATCCTAGTGATAGAAAACCCCCGACAAGGAAGAGACTTGGACTCACACCAGGCAATGTAAGCATGCCAGATCCTGTAGTAGATAAAGAACGAGGACTTCTTCCTAGCCCTAATCATGGTATCAACAACAGAAGCTGGCAACCCCTTATCCATCAAGATGGAGGTTTCAGCAGCCAAGCCGTTAAAGCCAGCGTTTGTAAATTGGGATGGCACAGTTGTCCCTGAGTGAGCAGATCTGGATCCTTGGGCAAGACATACTGATCTACTGCCAACTGCACGACGTCTGCAAACCACACCCTCCTTGGCCAACAGGGGGCCACCAGAATGGCTGGTACCCCTTTCTGGGCTATCTTGCGCAGCACCCTGTCCAGCAGAGGAAAGGGGGGGGAACACAGAGGAGCCGAAACTCCGTCCAAGGCATTGCTAGCGCATCCGTGGCAAAGGCCAGAGGGTCCTGTGACAGGGAGACAAACCTGGGAAGCTTGTGATTGTGGCAGGACGCAAACAGGTCCACATCCAGCTGACCCCAGCGGTGACACAGGGAGCGAAATACCTTGATGCTGAGGGACCATTCCCCCAGCCGAGACGTCCCCCTGCTCAGGGAGTCTGCCTCCTGGTTCTCCACCCCCCGAATGTAAACCGCCAAGATGCAAGGGACATTCTCTTCCATCCAAGACAGTATCAGGGATACTTCCTTGAGGGCTCGCTTGCTCCTACCTGATGATTGATATAGGCAACCGCCGTCTGGTTGTCCAAGCGGATCTGAACAGCACGACCTCGAAGGTGTGTGGTCAGCTGAGAAAGAACCAACCTGATCGCCCTCAGTTCCATGACATTGATGGGAGTATGGGCCTCCTGGTGGCCCCACCGACCCTGGAACTTCAGAGACTTCCAAAAGCCCCCCCAACCGGTCAGACTGGCATCTGTGGTGACAGTCTCCCAGCACGGAGGCAGAAAGGTCCTGCCCACCAGAAGATTCCCTGAGTCCAGCCACCATGAGAGGGACTGTCTGGCCAGGGGGGACAGAGCACATTCCTGATCCAGGGACACAGGGTCCCAATCCCAAACTGACAAGAGGTGCAACTGAAGAGGTCTCATGTGAAACTGAGCAAAGGGGACCGCCTCGAAGCAGGACACCATCAGACCCATTAACTGCTTCCTATGCTGGATGGAGGGATGGGGACACAAGAGCAGAGTCTGTGCCTGCTTCTGAAGGCCCTCCACTTTCTGCTGAGGCAGGAAGACCTTGACCTGAGAGGTATCCAGAGTCATGCCCAGAAAGGACCTCCCCAAAGACAGAGACAGTGAAGACCAGGGATAGTTGATCACCCAGCCAAAGGACTCGAAAGTGGAGGTCACCACCAGAGTATCCTTCTCGGCATGATGAAGAGACTGAGCTGCAATCAGAATGTCGTCCAGGTAAGGGAGGATGCGAATGCCCTGATTCCGCAGCAGAGTCATCATGCCCGCCAGCACCTTGGTGAACACCGGAGGCGCCGAGGTGATACTGAACGGTAAAGCCACAAACTGGTAATGCTGATCCTCTAGAGCTAACCTGAGAAATCTGATGACCTGGAAAAATTGGTACATGAAGATCGGCATCCTTGATGTCCACGGAGGTCATGAAGTCGCCCGGGTGAAGGGTAATGACAGCCGAGCGTAGCGTCTCCATGCGAAAGTGCTTGAACCTTACAAACTTGTTGAGACCCTTCAAGTCCAGGATGGGCCTCAAGGACCCGTCTTTTTTGGGGACCGTAAACAGATTGGAGTAGAACCCCTAACCTCTTCCTGGGTAGGCACCAGGCAAATGACTCCTGACTCCAACAGACATTGAACCGCAAGGCGCGAACCCTAAGCTGACAAAGGATTTTGAGACATCCGGGATCTGATGAATCTTGGGGGCGGCCAGGCTGCAAACTATCTTGTAACCGGAGGACACCACCTCCTGAATCCACCGGTCTGAGACGCTGAGCGTCCAGACGTGAGCAAAGAGCCGAAGCCGTCCCCCCACCCGGATGGGTGAGGGCGCCTCCTCATGCCTGAGTGGGCTTGGGACCCCATGAGAGACCGGGACGACCACGTGATCTGCCATGGCCCCAAGAATCTCTGCGGGTGCCTCCTACGCTGAGGCAGCCTACCATCCTTGGCTAGAACATCCAGACACTCCCCAAAGAGCCGCAGCCCCGTAAAGGGGAGCCCAGTGAGAGCCTTCTTAGCAGCAGCGTCAGCTGCCCACTGACGCAGCCAGAGTGGCACATAGCCACCAAAAGGGCAGAGGCCCTACCACACAGCCGTACCGCATCATCATTGGCAGTAAGGACAAAGGCAACAAAATCAGAGCAAAGCAAAAGGGCCCTATAATCCTCCCCCCTGCTACCAGCCGTAGCGCCATCAACGAGACGCTTGAGCTGTTTCTTAAGGGCAATAGCTGTAATGGCAGCGGTGCAGACTGGACGCAGCCCAGTCCCCACAAATGTAAAAGCATGGCAGGCCAGCTGATCCATGCGCCGGTCCTCAATGTCCCACAGTGTAGTAGTGTCAGGGGAAGGCATGACTGAGGTGTTGGACAGCCCTAGAACGGGAGCATCCACCTCAGGGGGACACTACCATCGCTTGACCAGGTCAACAGGAAAAGGATACCTCTTATCCGACCCTTTGGGCAACGCAGGCAATCTACTAGGACGTTCCCACTCCTTATTAGTGAAATGGCTCTGCTCAGGGAACTCCAGACACTGTTTATCAGGATGAAAGAGCTCACCCTGCTTCCTCTTAGCCACCTCAGGGGGGACAATGTGCAAGATTTCAAAAATGGGAGCCAACAGGTTATCAGTGTCCTCAGGGAACCATGAGTCCTCCCCAGACGCAGACCCAGGGTCGCTGTCTTAACCCTCCTACTGGTCCCCAGAGGAGTCAGAGTCCTGGAAGAGTTCCCCCTCCTCTAGGGGGTAAAGGCCACCAAAAGAATCAGGTCCCTCATCCTCCTCAGGAAAGAGGGAGGGTGCGGGAGCCAGGTGCCGCTTTTTGCCAGAGGCCTTATGTGGAACAGGCCTGGCAAGCTGCCTTTCAATGCTGGCCACACGCAGTGCCAGATCAGACTGTGACCCCCCGCTAGTATCCCCCTCACTGGGGGCTAAATGCAGGCGTGGAGGGGTAGGCGACGCCGAAGGGGGCGCAGAGCTGGGAAGCGAAGCGGGTAACCCAGCCTTGGCCGCAACGATACCCTGGGCGCACGGCACGCACACTGCGGCACTGTTACTCAGAGGGGATGCCCCGCACATGGCACACAGCCGGGATTGCCCTGAAGGACCCCCAAGCACGCTATCCCCAGAGGCCTCCATGTGGTGATTAAGACAGGCGCAATAGGCCAGCACAGGGTAAGGGCTAATAAAAAGCCACCCGGGATGCCTCCCCAAGGGATGCCTCCAGAAACCAGTAAGGGGAGATGAGGGAGGGTAAGGGGTAGGACCAGGAGAAACCACAACCCACAGTTGTCCCGCCTGACAGACATAAGTAAAGACACAAGCATCCCGCAGCACATGCCCCAAGGAAACCAAAAAACCCAAAGGGGACTTACGGACCAAGCAGGCCAAAATCACCAAGTAGCCAGACCACAGGAGGAAGCGACACAGGGAGAGATCACCGCCGCAGCTCCAGGAGGAAGAAGGGCACCAGACGGGCAGCAGAATCAAAATGGCGCCGGCAGAGGAACCTCGAGGGGCGGCCGCATGAGGACGATGCGATCCACAAAAAGCACGAAAATGTCGCTCACGTGACCGCACCATCACACAGCAAACAAAACGCCTCACAGTTATAGCGCCACCTGACACGGAGCGTAGTACAAAGAAGCGGGGAAAACAGTAAAAAACTGTTTAAATCACAGCTTAAAGCACTCGCCGCTACCACCCGCCCCCCGAACACACGCCGGGGGGGGGGGGGTGGAGAGAGAGCAGGCAGCGGCGAGAGCCCAGTCCAGGGATTGGGGGGGGGGGGGGGGGGGGGGCAGAACAAGTCACATACCCCCTCAGAAGCTAGGACAGGAACTCTGCATCCGTAGTAGGCTCACCATAAAGCCTATGGCTGGCTACCCTTTGTGGTACAGGGTCTGCGGCATGGAGCAGCGCTGCTTGAGCACTTGACCCTAGTGCTACTCTACCCTCACCTGATCCGTCAGCCAAGGCTGAGAGGGTCCGGAAACGGGTGGAAATAGCAATGCAGGGCCGCAGGCTTGGTTGACCCGCTCACCTGCGCAATATAAAGAGCCATCTTCTATCTTTGCAGAATCACTGCAGAGAGAACACTGAATTGGTTTAGTGGTGATCCTGTTTTTATATGGTATCGGGAGGAGCCACAACTCTTCTGCAGTACACTGCGCCACCTTGTGGCGGAATAACCCATACGTAAGGACTTCTGGAAGCAGGCCGTGCCATGCAATAGCCCCCCCCCCCTGCCGATTGCCAGCTTCACTCACCTCTGTGCTCCGGCCGCATCCCTGCTGACCTCTAGCATTGTGCATGCTTGCGCCTTGCCTTTCTGAATGAGTGGTGCAGGCAAGCCATGGCTGCAAGGTGGGCGGGGGATGCAACTCAAAATGGAGTTGAATGACTAGTGAGTGCCCTGATTGGCTGAGGGTAGCTATTCCACAACATCTGCATGGGGTTAAGCCCTCTTAAACTGCATACAACACTGATAGTAAAAAAGGGGGCTTTAGAGGAGCAAATAAGTACATTTTATTTTCATAACTGGAGGTCCACTTTAAAGGGAACACCCTCATTTTAGGAGTTTTGGTCCACTTGAATTTCTCTCACGTCGCTATCGCTCAGTGAAATACAATAGCACGATCATTGGCTCCAGCGTACTGCCAAACCCCAAACTTAGAAAGTGAACAAAATGTTAATAAAAATAAATAAGATAATTCTTAGGACAGAAGGTGCTTACCTCCAGAATCCCACTTACTGCATCTGTATGGCGGGCACTCTCCACCAGACAGCATTATCTGCGCCTACTTTCTACTGTAAAGCAGACGTACATTGTGCCAATTGCTCGTCATTAGAAAGCAAGACCGAACACCCATCTGCCCTGCCGAGCACCTCACAGTTCCCAGTAATGCAGAAACCTTCGTACAAGACCCACAGGCCTGCACGTGACTTACAGGTGCGGAAGGGAGAGGGTTAGCCGGCAGCGAATACAGTACATCAGGGGCAATGTGCTTACCTGCCGCGGCTTGACGCTCCTGGCTCCAAGGTCAGACAGAGAACGGTTCAGCTTGTCCTGCTGTTCGGACAGATACTTCTGGTAGAGGCTCAGCAGCTCCTGGCATTCGCGATACTGTTGTTGCAGAGGTGGAAGAAGGATTGTTAAAGAAAAAACAAAAAAGAGAAAATTCAGGCAATAAACAGGCACCTGCTCCAAAAGGACAGACACTTACTGCTGCATAAAAATAAGCAAATGTATTTTGCTAATGGCCAAAACATAACCAAATATTTTACTAACAAATGTCCAAGGCAGGGCTACTTATATAAATGCAGGTTTGTTATATTGTTTTAAAGAGATCAGAGCATAACCAATAAAGAGTGTTCTTTTATTCTACATAAGATATAAAAAATACAATTCTGTGACTACTCACCTGTAGAATTGGTATTATGAGTATACAGTATGTCCTGCTCCAAATCTAAAACTTACAGTTGGGATATACTCCGCCAGATGGCGCTGGACTGCAGAGACATCGAAAATAGGCTCCTCCCGGCCCCTCAAATACCCAGGGACCTCCCACAAATCCCCAGCATTGAAAAGCAGTTAAGGAGAAGCCGGGAGAATTAAACAATCCAAACTATCAACTATAACAATGATAACAATCACCATACAAGGGATCCAAGAAAATGCAAACCAAGGGTGGGTTGGAGCAGGACATACTGTATACTCATAATACCAATTCTACAGGTGAGTAATCACAGAATTGTATTATTCTTAGTATACAGTACGTCCTGCTCCAAATCTAATACTTACAGTTGGGACATCCAATAGCAGTGTCCATAAAGTAGGGTGGGATCCCCAAGAAAAGTCAGCAGCAGGCAGTTTAAACCACTGCCGCCTGCAGAACCTAGCGGCCAAAAGCAGCATCAGCTGAGGCCCTAACATCAACCTTGTAAAACTTTGAAAAGGTATGAACAGAAGACCAAGTAGCGGCCTTGCAAACTTGTTCAACAGAAGCCTGGTGCTGAAAAGCCCAAGAGGCACCAATAGCACGAGTGGAATGAGCAGTAAGGCAGAAGGGAGGATTCTTCCCCTTAGCAGAGTAGGCCTGAATCACAGCCTGACGAATCCACTTGCTGATAGTAGACTTGGCAGGAGCCAAACCCTTCCTAGGCCCAGAAGGGACCACAAAAAGAGCATCAGTTTTCCTGAAAGATGCAGTAGCCACCAGATAGTACTTCAGACACCTAACCACATCCAAAGAGTGCAAAACTCTCTCCTTAGCATTGCTAGGATTAGGGCACAAAGGAGGAAGAAAAATATCCTGATTCAAATGAAAGGCAGACACTACCTTAGGCAGAAAATCAGGTTTGAAACGAAACACCACCTTGTCCTGGTGTCTCTCATAGTAGGGGGCTGAATGGACAGCGCCACCAACTCAGACACACGCCTGACAGAAGTGATAGCCACCAGAAACACAACCTTGAGCGTAAGAATGGCCAAGGCAGCATCCTGCACAGGTTCAAAGGGAGCACCCTGCAAGGCTGACAGAACCAAGTTCAAATCCCAAACAGGCACCATAGGTTTACGTGGGGGACGCACATGAGTGACCCCCTGGAAAAAAGTCCTGATCAGAGGGTGCTGAGCAAAGGACTTCTGGAAAAAATAGCCAGGGCAGAAACCTGACCCTTCAGAGTACTGAGCTGGAGTCCCATCTCCAACCCATGCTGCAGGAACTCCAGAATCCTGGGAATAGAGAACAAACGACAGGGAAGAGACCTAGACTCACACCAGTCAATGTAGGCACGCCAAACCCTGTAATAAATGGAAGAGGAAGACTTCTTCCTAGCTTTAATCAAAGTACCCACAACCGAGGAAGACAGCCCCTTCTCCATCAAGATGGAGGTTTCAGCAGCCAGGTCGTCAAAGCCAGAGTTTGTAAATTGGGATGGCGTAGTGAGCCCTGAGTGATCAGATCTGGCACCAAGGGCAGAGCGTATTGATCTACTGCCAGCTGTACCACGTCTGCGAACCACACTCTTCTTGGCCACCTGGGGGCCACCAGAATTGCTGGCACCCCTTCCAGAGCAATCTTGCGCAGAACCCTACCCAGCAGGGGAATTGGGGGGAGGGGGGGGGGGGAAGACATACAGGAACTGAAAGTCCTTCCATGACATTGCTAGCGCATCAGAGGTCAGGGCCAGAGGATCCCTGGACAGAGAGACAAAAGCTGGAAGCTTGTGATTGTGGCGGGACGCAAACAGATCCACATCTGGTTGGCCCCAACGGTGACACAGGGATCGAAACACCCTGGCTGCATAGGGACCATTCTCCCTGGCGAGAGGTCCCCCTGCTCAGAGAGTCCGCCAGGTGATTTTCCACCCCCGGGATGTACACAGCTGATATGCAGGGGACATTGGCCTCCGCCCAAGTCAGGATCAGAGACGCTTCCTGGAGGGCCCCCTTGCTCCGGGTCCCTCCCTGATGATTGATGTAGGCAACTGTCGTCTGGTTGTCCGAGCGCACCTGAACAGGCAGGCCCTGAAGATGAGTAGTCAAGCGAGCCAGAACTAACCTGATCGCTTGCAGCTCCAAGACCTTGATAGGTGTGTGGGCCTCCTGAGGGTCCCACCTCCCCTGGAACCGCAGGGACTTCCAGAAACTCCCCCAACCTGACAGACTGGCATCCATGGTGACCGTCTCCCAGAAAGGGGCAAGAAAGGATCTGTCCCCCAACAGGTTCCTTGAGTCCATCCACCACAAGAGGGACCTCCTGACCAGGGGGAGAGCACACAGACCCTGTCCAGGGATGCTGGGTCCTTGTCCCATACAGACAATAGGTGAAGTTGCAGAGGCCTCAAGTGGAACTGAGCATAAGGGACCGCTTCGAAGCACGCCACCATCAGGCCCACCAGCTGCATCCCCTGCCTGATGGAGGGATGGGGACAAGCTAGGAGGGACTGAGCCTGTGCAATCAGACTGTCCACCTTCTGCTGAGGAAGGAAGATCCTTCCAGGGCGGACGCCCATACTAAAAACAGGGCCGGGAGAAGCCAAGAAGGGTTCGTCCCGCCTGAAAGACATAAGCAGACAAGACCTTAAGTACACCGTAACAAAAGTGAAGCAGATAAAGCCGCCCGCGAGGGCACTTACGGACCGCGGTAGGTAGGAGTCCGTCTCGCACAGGCCAACCAAGTCAGAAAAGATGGAGTCGGTATACCTCGAGGGGCGGGCCAGTAATAGCGATGACACGGAACGCACCAAAGACGCCCCCTCCCCCCCCCCGAAGAGCGCGAAGCCAAGAAGGCCAACAGCCAATGATGGCGCACCAGCACCTGAGGTAATGCCGCCGCCAAGTGCGGAACCAAGTCAGCGCGCGGCGGCGGTAATTTTAAAAGCAATAAAGACAAGTCAGCGCGGCGGCTGACACAAGAATAAAGACATGTGAAAAGTGAAAGCACAGACTGCATAACATACATATCTATACACATACAGCCCCCCCCCCTCTTTTCCCCCGAAGACTACAAGGAGGATGAGGGAGGATGGCGGCCACTTAAATAGGGCCCACCGATAGGCAGGGACAAGAGGCAATAGTGCGGGAGGGGCATCCCATAGAGGCTCACCATAAGCCTGAACCGCCTACCCTTTGGTGGGGGATTGCGGTGGAGCAGCGCTCCTCAGCACCAACGGCGGTGCTGCCTACCATCACCCGACCAGCGCAGCCAAGGCTGGGAGGCATGTTACAAGTGGAACGGGTGGGAATAGTCCTACAGGGCCGCAGGTTAATAGCCCCGCTCACCTGCGAGTAGAGAGCCAATTTCTCGTCCTTCGCAGCCAGACTGCAGAGAAATTCTGGGGATTTGTGGGAGGTCCCTGGGAATTTGAGGGGGCCGGGAGGAGCCTATTTTTGTTGTCTCTGCAGTCCAGCGCCATCTGGCGGAGTAAATCCCAACTGTAAGTATTAGATTTGGAGCAGGACGTACTGTATACTAAGAATATATATAATGTTCTTGTATACAGAAAAGAAAGCTTAGCAAAAGGTTAAAACACATGACAACTTCACCACACAGTAATAAATAGCTTAAAACTCAGCGGGATACATATTACACCACCACAGAAAGAACCATTGTGTATGAGACTCATCAGCCACAGGAGAAAGGGGAGGCAACAGACAAGGCGTTCATGGGAAAACACCACTATGTCCCTGACACCGGTAGTTTAGCTCCTTCATTCACACACCAATACAGCATCACCACTCAGTTACACCCAACCTTCAGCATCATTTATTGAAAAGCCCAAACCTTTAAAAGACTATTCCCCTGTATCTAAAATTAATATATTTTAAGTTGTTAGCATACTTATTCTTTCCCCCACTGGGCTGCAACTCTGTCCTGGACTCTAGGATACGGGCGCTGCCATCTTGCCCCAGAAGCATCACATATTGAGGAGAGGGGTGAAAAGTGCAGGGGGCGGAGTTATAGCTGTGCTTTAGCTGGGGTCAGGAAAAGGACAGCCATCCCAGAATGCCGAGTGGCACAATCAGAAGACACTTCCTGTCTGCAGGCAGCTTGAGACTCCACAAGCCAGTATCTTGCTGCAAGGAGGTGCAGGTAGGATCATTTTTAATGTGGGCAATCTGTATGTACAGGGCAGGGGGGGGGGGGCATATAAGACAGGCCCTTATTCAGGGTGAAGGTCCACTTAAACATCACCTTTCCTATGGGAACTTGAATGGGAATGGTACCTCCTCCCTGGTACCCAAATGGCAGGTTCCTTGTGGCACCCAAATGGCAGGTTCCTTGTGGCACCCAAATGGCAGGTTCCTTGTGGCACCCAAATGGCAGGTTCCTTGTGGCACCCAAATGGCAGGTTCCTTGTGGCACCCAAATGGCAGGTTCCTTGTGGCACCCAAATGGCAGGTTCCTTGTGGCACCCAAATGGCAGGTTCCTTGTGGCACCCAAATGGCAGGTTCCTTGTGGCACCCAAATGGCAGGTTCCTTGTGGCACCCAAGCGGCACACACAACCATGCGTCTTTTAAAGGGGACTCAGAAGCAGCTATTGCCGAGTCACACATCTTTACAAAGGAGCTATTACCCAAACCCCTCAGCGTGCTTAATGATTGGCTAATAGTCAACTTTGGATTACAACTTACAATCTTATGTCATGATTAAACGTCATGTTCCACAAGATTTAGTTTAAAGACAAGTTTAGTCTGGACGCCACCAGCTACATCCTCTGCTCACCTCGCAGACGTGGCATGACAGCGCCACCCATTCAGGAAGGACAGGTACATCTAGAGGTGATCGGGGATGGGGTCGGAGCGCACTGGTGCGGCAAGGGCGTCGTGAGTATTCCGGGGGGATTCATGGGGGTTTCACACAGAGGGCCTATTCTGGGTGCCCCAAGGACTGTAACACTGGAGGCCTTTTAGACTCCAGGACCTTCGATGTTCCTCTTTAAAGAGGAACACCAGAGAGGAATTTCACTCTCCCGCTGTATCCCCCCCCAGTTCGCCCATTCCACGGCGCAGGCTCTGCCAAAACCGAGCAGGTTTTTGGCCGAGAGGCCGGCTCAGCCAATCAGCGCACCTGATTTCAATCGGCTCCTTTGGGCTCTGCTTACGGCTAAGCTGCAGAGCAAGGCTGCCGTCCAGGGCCCGCCTAGGTTTCTTGCTGTGGCATGCGCATGACATTTCAGAAAGGCATGGCGTGGTTGCGGTCTTGGCAAGGCCTTTGGGAGAAGGTGTGTACAACTAGCGATCTGGGAGGGGGTCACAGTGGGGCATCCCAATTCATGCGCAGGCTTTTGTCCAATCAGTGCCATAGGACATGCGCATTAATGATCGGCATTATGGCTCTGTTTAGACATAGATCTCAGCAATAGGGAGCGGCCGCCTCCCCACTTTACCTTTAGACAGGGAAGCACTCCCATCCCCAGCCTACCTGAATGGCTGGGTGCGGGGGTGTGCCTCCCCCATAAATGCTGGGGATGACCGGCATTGTTTACATCGGTGTGAGAGCCAGGGCAAAGGTGAGCTTTGCGGTAGCCCCATGGGGGGGGGTTAGCACATCGGGATACCCCCCAAATCCTTTTTGGATTTCAGAGACGGCTGAACAGGGTTTTGTTCTGCTTTAAACTTCCTTTCAGGAGTAAATCACCTGACAGCAAGTGGAAGCTGGCAGCGCGGCACAGTGACAGGCATGGAGGTAAGCAGCATGTAATTGCGTTTGTGCGCCCACGCTGGGAATCATCCAAGGCGAGAGCTGCCGCCGTGTCACTCGCCGTAATCTCAGCGTCGGCGTTTGTGCAAATTTTTGAATGTAGAGGAAAGTAAAAACTAATAAAATGAAGATGGCGTAATTCAGCTGTCATTTCCCCTAATTGCTCATAATTGTAACAATAAAAAAGATCATTGTCAGCCATATGTGCATCTGTGCAGACGAGGAGTGGACAAATCCACCGAGGGGGGGGAACTGAAACAAGTGCGCCCTCTGGTGGCCGACCCGCTAAGTGCGAGCACAACAAGGAAGAGGTGGGGAGAAGGAGCAGATTTTTTAGGGTTCTAACCATGGAGTTACTCACTTACCTGGGATTTGGTCCACTGAACTGAAGCCTGCATATGCACTGTGGGATCCCCACAGTGGGGCATACAGGGGCATCATCCAGCAATCTATTCTGATTAACTCAGAAACAACAATTCCAACTAAAACCGCGCTACAATAGATTATAAATATTAATATATTATTATATTTAACCACATTTAAACCGGACCAACAGCCTGGCACAGTTGGAAAAGAAAGGTAGTGGCCATTTTGGAGCTTCCTCTCCCAGCATCTCAGCCATGCTGCTGCCTGGATTCAACGGACATAACTGACAATGCACAGTAACAGGAAGCCCAGCAGCACTTCCTGTTTGCAGTTGGCCTGCAAATGCACCAGCTGCCATTTTGTTTTTAAAATTTACTACAGCAGGAGTTAGAAGAAGGCAAATTAATTTTTATGTGCAGAAATCTAAATTGCCCAGAGGAGGGATGCATATGAGCACTGTTTGTTGTGTTGGTCTGGTTTAAGTCATTTTTGACTGTTGGTCCGCTTTAAATTCGTGCTCAAATGAATTAAATAAATGCAAGGAGTATATAACCTTAGTCACATGGGTTCATCAATAAACAATCAATTATAGAAAAGTCTTTAACATTATACTCCGCGATAACATCTTAAAAGTCCAAATAGCTTCTTTTAAATACCAGCACTCGTGCTCAACACTCCTTTAATTCAGTGTATCATCCTTCACCCAGTAAGATAAAATCATGTACCAGATCACAATGATAAGATAGGCCCGTCTCAACCGTTTAGTTTAGGTCCTCTTTAATCAACTTCTTTCTTTCAATCTCGCAGATTAAAACAGACGCTCTCAAGAGATTGGGCTCAGCCTTTCATCCTAGCATCTTTCATCTAGGTCCGATTGACGAAGCGCTTTGGGCGGAGCTAATGCAACACGTGACTTTGTACTCTGTGCTTTTGAAAACTGCCGAATCCCAAGGCCGGGGCCGCGAAGGAAGGTGACATATTGCTGGCCTAAACAGAGATCAGATGATGAAAGGCTGAGCCCAGTCTCTTCGCACAGAGCTTACTGGATTAGGTGTTCGCTTCTACTGTCATTTGGTAAGAGGCTTTTAACTAAGGGCTGAGCTGAGTGCGTTTTTAGCTGTATTTTACTTCCTCTCTCTGTTTGATTATCAAATAAAAAATACCATTTTGTGATTACTCACCTGTAAAATAGTTATTACAAGTATGTCACACACCCCGCTTCCGAATATTCATGACACTTGGGTAACTGTCCTTGCAGAGAAGACATGAAAAAAAGGAGCCCCTCCTGGCCCATAAATACCTGGGACCTCCCATCATTCCCCAGTATAAGACAGCAGTAAAGGGAAGAGCCAAATGTAAACAGCAAAGAAAAAGGTTCACCATATAAAGGATCCCAGAAAACCAAAAAAGGGCGGGATGAAGCGGGGTGTGCGACATACTTATAATAACCAATTTACAGGTGAGTAATCACAAAATGGTATTATTCCCAGTATGTCACACACCCCGCTTCCGAATATTCATGACACTTAGGACATCCAATAGCAGTGCCCATAATGGGTGGGGATCCCAAAAAGGCAATAATGCAAACTTAAACTACTGCAGCTTGCAGAGCTTTGTGGCCAAAAACAGCATCCACTGAGGCCCACACATCAACCTTATAAAACTTGGAAAAAGTGTGAGCAGAAGACCAAGTAGCAGCCTTACAAACTTGTTCAACAGAAGCCTGATGCTGAAAAGCCCAAGATGATCCAACAGCACGAGTAGAATGAGCAGTAACACGAAAAGGGGGAACCTTCCCCTTGGCAGAATAGGCCCCAACAATGGTCTGTCAAATCCATTTACTAATGGAAGACTTAGCGGGCGCCAGACCTTTCTTGGGCCCGGAGGGCACCACGAAAAAGGCGTCCGTCTTACGAAAAGGAGAAGTAGCCACCAAATAATATTTCACACATCGAACCACATCCAAAGAATGTAAGGTCCTCTCCTTGTCATTACTAGGCTTAGGACACAAGGAAGGGAGAACTACATCCTGATTGAGGTGGAAGGCCGAAACCACCTTAGGAAGGAAATCCGGCTTAAAGAGGAAAACTACCTTGTCCAGGTGCCTCTCAAAGTAAGGAGCCTGAATAGACAAGGCCGCTAAACTCGGAGACACGCCGAACAGAGGTAATAGCCACCAAAAAGGCAACTTTCTGAGTGAGCAGAGAAAGAGCAATATCATGCACCGGCTCAAAAGGGGGCCCCTGGAGAGCCAACAGAACCAAGTTTAAATCCCAAACCGGCAGCAAGGGCTTTCTAGGAGGCCGCACATGAGTAACCCCCTGGAAAAATGTCAACCAGGGGATGAAGGGCAAAAGACCTTTGAGAGAAAACCGCCAGGGCAGAAACCTGCCCCTTCAAAGAACTAAGCTGGAACCCCCAGTCCAGACCATGTTGAAGAAACTCCAGAATTCTGGGAATAGAAAACACCCTACAAGGCAAGGCCCTAGCCTCGCACCAGTTAATATTAAGACCTCCGAGTCCGATAGTAGACGTTAGAGGAAGATCTCTTCCTAGCTCTAACAAGAGTCCGAACCACCACATCAGAAAGACCTTCCTCCTTTAAGATGGAGGTTTCAGCAGCCACGCCGTCAAAGCCAGCGTTGATAAATTGGGGTAGCGCAGCTGACCCTGGCGTCTGCGAACCACACTCGTCTTGGCCACCTTGGAGCCACCAGAATTGCTGGAGCCCCTTCTAGAGTCAACTTGCGCACCACTTTGCCCACCATGGATAAAGGGGGGAACAGGTACAGAAACCCCAGTTCCCTCCAAGCCAGGGACATGGCATCCACTGCCAGGGCCAGAGGATCCTGAGACAGAGACACAAAGGCAGGAAGCTTGTGATTGTGACGAGAGGCAAAAAACCTCCAGAGTCCCCCACTTGTGACAAAGGGACTGGAATACCTTGGAACTGAGAGACCATTCTCCTCGCCGAGAGGATCTCCTGCTCAGGGAATCCGCCTTCGTGTTCTCCACTCCCAGGATGTAAATGGCTGAGATGCATGGGACATTGCTCTCTGCCCAAACAAGGATCAGAGATACCTCCCTGATGGCACTCCTGCTGGGAGTCCCTCCTTGGTGATTGATGTAAGCGACCACCGTCCGATTGGACTTGAACTGGCAATCCCTGCAATAGAAGAGTCAAGCGAGACAGAACCAACCAAATGGTCCGTAGCTCCAAAACGTTGATAGGGGTATGAGCCTCCTGAGGCCCCCATAACCCCTGGAACCGATGTTCCCTACAGAAGCCCCTCCGTGGTGACCGTTTCCCAACAAGGGGTCAGAAACGATCTGCCCTTCAACAGATTGCCACAACGAGCACCTGTTGAAAAGTGAAACCGGCCCAGCAACAACGGCCGCAAAAACACATACAAACACACACACACACACACACACACACAATCCACACACCTTTTCCCCCAAATAAAGTAAAACAACCCACAGGAGAAAAGGCCTCCCCCCCCCCCCCCCCCCCCAAGGGGCACAGAGGGACACAGTAGGGGGGAGAACCCACACCAATAGGTGAAAGGGTAAGAGGGACGGGGCATCCCAAGCCGGGATCACCAACCTGGACACCACCTACCCCTTTGTATGGGGTCTCACGGGGAAGCAAGCTCCCATATACACCATAAGGTGCAGCCTACCATTGCCTGGACCTTCAGCCCAGGCTGGGAGGCATACTGCTATAGTTTAAATTAAAAAAGGTTCAGGCAGAAATAGAAACAAAAGGCCGGGGGGTTACCCCGGCTACCTGCAAGGAGGAGACAACCATCTTCTGACTTGCTCGCCGACTGCAGAGACGAAAGACTGGGGAATGATGGGAGGTCCCAGGTATTTAAGGGCCAGGAGGGGCTCCTTTTTCTCATGTCATCTCTGCAAGATCGCCCTCTACAGGACAGTTACCCAAGTGTCATGAATATTCGGAAGCGGGGTGTGTGACATACTGGGAATAACTGAAATAACCGATTATATAGTTGAGAGTGTGTTTTAATCCTCGGGATTGAAAGATAGAAGCTGATTAAAGAGGACCTAAACTAAACGGTTGAGAGGGTCCTATGTTATCATTGTGATCTGGTACGTGATTTTATCTCACTGGGTGAAGGATTATACACTGAATTCAAGGACTGTTTAGCACTAGCTTTAAAAAAAGCTATTTGGACTTTTAAGATGTTATCGCAGAGTATGATGTTATAGACTTTTCTATAATTGATTGTTATAACCTATTCCGATTGAATATGACCCCACGTATGCACAGTGGGATCGCCTGAGAGGCAAACATACCCAGCAAACCGGAGGACAGGGATGTCCCTTTGTATAAACCACCCTCCCCCCTGGTATGTACCCACCCACGGTGCATACACGGGCTCATCTTCAATCAGAATACCTGTGTATGAAAGCTGGGCGATGGCAGCAAATCAGAATGAATTGCCGGGTGACGCAATCCATTCAGATTGGCTGTCATCGTGGAGTGCCGGCTTCCTGTTTCCGATGCTTCCCTCAAGCCGATGTGTGCCCACGCCAGCTGGGACGAATACGTTTTGGTCCGCTTTCCATTCAATCCATTCTGATTGTCTGCCATCGTGATGTGTCGACCGCCTATTGCTAGTTTTTCCTCTAACTCTTGTGCACCCCGACAGTCACCCACAAAAAAAAAAAAAATACAATTCTGTGAGGTACTCACCTGTAGAATTGGTATTATACGTATACAGTACGTCCTGCTCCAGATATAATACTTACACTTGGGTTATCCTCTGCCAGAGGGCGCTGTGCACTGCAGACATGCAAAAAACAGGCTCCTCCCGGCCCTTCATATACCCAGGGACCTCCCACAAATCCCCAGCATTGAAAAGCAGTGAACCAGAAGCCGGGAGAATTCAACCACTAAAAACAACTGGTAATGATAACAACAACAATAATCACCATACAGGGGATCCAGAATAATGCAAAAACCAGGGTGGGGTGGAGAATGACGTACTGTATACGTATAATACCAATTCTACAGGTGAGTACCTCACAGAATTGTATTATTCTAAGTATACAGTACGTCCTGCTCCAGATAAAATACATACACTTGGGACATCCAATAGCAGTGTCCATAGAACAGGGTGGGATCCCCAACAAAAAAGGCAACAGCAGACAGTTGAAAGCACTGTCACCAAGAGCGACACGAGCAAAAGCTCTAACATCAACATTAAAACAACCCTTGAAAGGGTACGAACAAGAAAACAAGAAGCGTTCAAGCAACCTGTTCAACAAGACCTGGTGCTGAAAGGCCTAAAGATACCAAGGCACCAGTGTAATCAGAATAGAATGAGAAGAACTCTACCCCTTAAGAAATAGGCTTAAGTAAAAGCCTAACAGGAGCAAAAACTAAAAGTAGCCCAGGAAGAAGCCAAGCCTTCCCCAGGACCAGAAGGGACATCTTATCCAAGTAAAGGCTAGGCCCAAGGCCGCCTAGCCCCTAGAGGCAGATGAGATCAGGCACATCCAGATGTAGGTGCCCACAACCCCAAGGAGCATCAGTCCCCTAAGGGACAAGAGACAATCCAGGAAACAAATTCCAGCACCTATTGAGGGAAAATAGATTCCCTTGCCTCAGCATTACAAGGAATGAATCCCAGAAGAAGGATAATGTCTCAATACCTGAGCCTAAAACACCACCTTAGGCAGAAGAACCGGCGTAAGGCGGAACACCGCCTCATCTCGGTGAATATACAGTAAAGAAACGAGGGCTAGCTAAACAGATCCGCTCGCTCAGGCACACAGCCGACTGAGGTAACAGCCCCAGAAGGGCAACCATATGGATAAGAACAGAACAGTCAGACAGCATCCGGAATAGAGCCAAAGGGGAACACCCAGCAAGGCAAAACTAATAGAAATCAATCCCAACAGGGACCCTAGAATTATGTGGGGGATGTCACTGAGCAATCCCTGAAAGAAAAGTCAACCCAGGCAAGGAACTGAGTAAAGACTTCTGCAGAAGACGGATAGGGCAGAGCCTGAACCACCAGGGCACCGAGTAGGAGAGCCAACTCCAACCCATGCTGTAATAACTATAAAACCCTGGGAACAGAGCGCGCCCACAGGGGAGAGACCAGAAACTCACCCCAATCCACATGGGTAAACAATACCCCACAATAGACGGAAGAAGAGGCAGAAGAAGCCAACTCCTAGGCTTCCAGAAGTCACAGACACCCAGAAGGTACACCCATTTCCATCAAGGTGGATGAATCAACCGTCAGACCATCCAGACCAAAGTCTGTAGATAGGGATGAAATAGGAAAAGGGGGGGCCTGAGTGAGCAGGCCAGCACTCCTGACAGGACGTAAAGGTCCGCTGTCCACATAACCACATCTGCAAACCACACTCCACTAGGCCACCCAAGGGCCGTCAGTATCACTGGTTCCCCCTTCCAGAGCAAACTTGCACCGAACCCTGTCAAGCAGGGGGAATGAAGGTAAGACATATAGAACAGAATGTCCAGCATAAAGTTACGAAGCTTCATGACCAAGGTCAGAACAATCTGAGACAGGGAAACAAGGGCCTAGGACCCATGATAGGGACGGGCCCAGAAATGATCCACACTAGATGGATCACATGGAGACACAAGAACAAGCACATCCTGTCGCAGAAGGACATCCACAGGAGTGAATATCGCCGATATGCAGGGAACGCTGTCCTCCACCCAGATCAGGAACTGATACCTTCCTGGGGGATCATCCTGCTTCCGAGCCCACACAGATAATAATACAGGCCACTGTCGTCAGACAGACCAAGGGGCCCCCAAATAGCCTGATCCCGCAAGGGAGAAGTCCAGCGATATAGAGCCAACCTGAAGGCCTACTGTTTCAAAATTAGACAGGTGGATGAGCCCCTAAAGGTCCCACCTCCCCCGGAACCACAGGGGAATTTAGGAGAAAAAAGTCCCCCCTCCGTCGACCTGATAGATTTGGTATCCAACTGCAGGAAGACGCAAGGAAGGGGGCACCTCCTGACTGGTACCCCTAGTACAACAGTCTCAGGGGAAACCACCGTACCAAGGCGGAAGGGTACACAGACCCAGCTCCAGGGAAGCTGGAACCCAGTCCAGCATTTACAATAAGAGTAGCAGAAGAGCCCAAGGGCTCTGAGCACAAGGGACAACCTTGAACAGCCACCAACAGGCCCACCAGCTACAATCCAGCCTGGTGGAGAGACGGGAACAGCAAGAGGGACCGAGCCCATGCAACCAGATTGTCCAAGTATAGCCAAGGAAGCAGGTTCCTGTCTGAACCGAATCCAGGTTCAACCCTAGGAATGGAGATACCACTAGGGGGAAAAAGAGGAATTGAGGTGATTGAGCACCCATCCAAAGACTCCCAAAGGACACCACCAACCGAGTAACAAACTCGATCTGACACAGGGATTGGGAAGCAAAGAGGGACGGCCCGGCAGTTCCTCGCGCGGACGCCCGCTAGGTCTCAGTAGAGATATCACCCCCGTTATCGCCTAGGCGGTCACTCAGGGAGCAGAACCAAGGCCAGATAACAAGGCCACAATCAGCAGTGTTGGAGCGCCAACACTCACCTGTAAGGTTCTTGGTGCCCGGAAGGCACAATGGCAATGAAATAAGCGTCTTAGGTCCCCACAGGTGACAAGAGGTTCCTGGACACAGGGCACTGGCGGCCCAACTCAGAGGAACCATGCAGAAAAAAAATCCGCCTGTGAATGTAAATTGCCTCACCTATGGAAAGCCATAATGGGCAGAGTGTCTCCTCCTTTTGGAGGAATGTGGAAAGGTTGTGTAGAGGCCCCTGTCTCTATCTGTTAAGGGCAACCAGCAGGTGAATAAATAAATGTAGCCAGCTCACCAACCTTATATCCGCACGGACAGGGGAGATCCTGAACTCAAAGTCCAAAACTGAATAGGTTTGTCCAGCGTGTCCATAAAAATTAGCTTTTTATTATGATCCAATAAAATCAGCTTATATCCATGAATGTGTAGATAGCCCGAAACCCAGAGACAGAATTTAAATGTGACGCGTTTCAGGCCCGGGTGGGCCCTTAGTCATGGGGCAGTCCACACGCTGTACACAGCCGGTCTTGTCCCGGAGGGACCCCGGTCACATAATTCTGAGATGCCTCCATATGGTGATTATTAATGTGCTATATACCAGTAGGGATTTACGCAATAGGCAACCCTGGATGTCCCAAAGACCCGCTAGGAATGTGGGAAAATTTTGAAGCCCGCTAAAATATATGTTAGGCCGGGAGAAGCCACCGGACTCTTCGACGTCTGAAAGACAGAAGGGGAATAATGGGTGTCAGGGCCATGCGCAACAGAAAGAGTGCTAATGATAAAAACGCCCGCGAGGGCACTAACCGACCTGGGGAGGAGAAGGACCGCCAACACGCGCGCGAAGATCAACAAAATGGCGCCGACCGAACCTCGGAGGGCAGGCCTAAACTGGGCGTGACGCGGAGCGCGCCACTCCAGGTCCCCGCCTCCCCCAAAGAGCGCGAAGCTCTGAAGCGGCCTTTAAAGGCTTGACAAGCCAAGCATAGAATATGCCAGTAAAGGCATCTACTAGTGGATACTCGTAAAGTCTAAATACGCCGCCACCATTCTGACTCCGTAGGCCTGCACAAAATTAGTTTCCTGCCCAAGATGCAGGCTAATAAGGCAGGACGTGCTGTACACTATTGCATATTAACCTAGTTGCCGGTCAGGGGCAAAAGCAAGTTCATAAGCGTGACAGTACCGTACACTAAGACCGCCAACAGACACACACACACACACACACACACCCCTTCTTTTCCCCCGAATACGGGGGGGAAATGAGGGAGGACGGCGACCCTTTACACAGGGTCCACCACTACACGGGGCAATAATGCGGGAGGGACATCCACTATGAGGCTCACCATCAGCCTAAACCGCCTACCCTTTGGTGGGGGACTGCGGTGGAGCATGGCTCCGTTAAGCACACATAGTGCTGCCTACTTTCACCCGACCAGCGCAGCCCAGGCTGGGAGGCACATCACAAGGAGGACAGGGCCGCAGGCTGTAATAGCCCCGCTCACCTGCGAGAGAGCGATACTTCATGTCTTCAAATCTGGGGATTTGTGGGAGGTCCCTGGGTATATGAAGGGCCGGGAGGAGCCTGTTTTTTGCATGTCTGCAGTGCACAGCGCCCTCTGGCGGAGGATAACCCAAGTGTAAGTATTATATCTGGAGCAGGACGTACTGTATACTTAGAATAAAGTGGAAGCGGTTACGAACATTACATGGGGAAAGTGGATGATACCGACACATCCGGCATCCTAGAGAAGACTCCAGGACTGGGCCGAAATGGTTTTGGTCCGCTTTAAAAAGGCCAGTCGTGGATTCATAAAACCTCCAGGGCCAGCCACTGGCCTTCCCAGACTGGGATGCCCCACTGTGTGAGCACCCCCCCCCCCCCTCCCCAGGTCTCTGCAAAACTCACCTTTGCCCTGGCTCTGCCAGCGATGTAAACCATGCCGACCGCATACCCAGGATGCCCCCAGCGGCTGCATTCCCGCCATCCCTCTAGCAGGGCACCCATTTTTCACCAACTGGTTGGTGGTCTGGACACAGGGAGGTGTCCGGATTGCAGGTGCATTAACAGCAAAAAATGGGGGATCGTTACCTTTTTCCTCATTCCCCCAGAGAAATGTTGTTCTCCGATTGGCCGCTGCGGTCACATGGTTGCCGGCAAACCTATTCTTCTATTCCTGGGCACCTACATCATCAGATCATGGCCTGCGGGGACAGGCATCGCGAGATTTGAACAATAGCATTATGGTTCATGATGCAATCCGGCAATCGCTGGCCCTGCCACTGAAACCCCTGGCTATGTGGGACTTTGCCGGCAAAAGAAAGACGTCAGGATGGCGAAACCATCCGAGAAGTACTGCCTGTGGGGTGAAGGATGCAGGGGACATTAGTGAAAATGATTGGGTTTTGGTCAGCTTTAAAGCGGACCAAAGCCTACGTCGATCGACCCGGGAATCGCCAATTGATTCCCTCCCCCCGGGGCATCCAAAATTGGGATGCCCCGCTGTGTGAACCCCAATAGGTCGCCCCATACACTCACCTTGTTTCCCGGTTCAACGACGCATGCACAAGCCGCGGCCCATGCCAGGCATTTGTGAATGTCCGGCGCGGGCACGCTCCCTGTTAGAGGGAAGCGGGGGATGCAGCCGCTGGCCTTGGACGTTAGTGACGGCAGCAGCTCCAAACGCACTGATTGGACGAGCGCCCACACATGCGCCGTGGGTGTAGGAGGAAGCGAGTTGGCATTGGCGATCTGGGGAGTTTCACACAGCGGGGCACCCCCGATCAGGGTGCCCTGTGGTAAAGGACCAAAATCCAGGATGGTCAAAATCCTGGGTTTTGGTCCCCTTTAAGCAGAAGTTGTCCTTTTCAATTCAGGTTCACTTTAAAGTTTTCCAATCCTGTTGCCCCCCCCCCCCCAAAGCAGATTTATCACATTGGAGACCGTCCGGTCTCCATAGAACGCGCAGAAGGGCTCCGCCTGTGCGCTCCCAGCAGTCACCCACAAAAAAAAACTAAAGCGGTTACGAACATTACATGGGGAAAGTGGATGATACCGACACATCCAGCAACCTAGAGAATTGCTTAGACTCCAGGATAGGGCCAAAATGGTTTGGGTCCGCTTTAAAAAGGCCGGTCGTGGATTCATAAAACCTGCAGGGCCAGCCACTGGCCTTCCCAGACTGGGATGCCCCACTGTGTGAGCAACCCTCCCCCAGGTCTCTGCAAAACTCACCAGGATGCCCCCAGCGGCTGCATTCCCGTCATCCCTCTAGCAGGGCACGTGCCAGGCATGTGTGAATGGCCGGCGTGGGCATGCTCCCTGTTAGAGGGTAGCATGAGGAATGTTGCCACCAGCGCGCTCGGATTCGCTCGTATTAGATGAGGTCTTGAACTAAGGGGCTCAAGCAGATCCAAGCACTGATTGGACCAGCAGCCGTAATAGGACAGGGAAGGGCAAGTTTGTTCAGGCGACCTGGGGGGTTTCACAGATCGGGGTCAAAATCCTGGGCTTTGGTCCACTTTAGTAGTCCTTTTCAATTCAGGTTCCACAGCAGGAAAAGTAAACAGGTTTATCACATTGGAGACCGCCTGGTCTCTACAGAACGCACAAGAAGGCCTCCGCGCGGCGCATCTTCCATCAGGCGCGGTATTTAAAGCCACGTGTCATCTCCTAAGTGACCGGCTCCGATACAGACCTGTCACTCACCGCCGTACAAACCCCCCGCCGGAGCGCGTCCCCGCCAGCCGATAGGGCCGCTATATTCCGAGGTGTCCCAATGAAAAATTCATTATGAAGTAATTAACTGGTAAATTATTTATGTAAAGTCATCGTTTCGCCGAATGCCAGAGATTGGCCGCGGTATTTACAGCGAAGGTTGGTTGGTGGGTTGGGACGGCGAAGCCACTCGATCATGTGACAGGGTTATATCTCTCGGCAGATGTCAGCGACGGGTGATAAAAAGCCCCGAGAAGGCTCGGCGAGCGCAATTTCTTCTTTCAGGATTAGTATTCACGGAAGAGTGTTTACTCAGATTTCCCCCTGGACAGAGCGGGAGAGCGGCAGAGACGGACGGCGGTAATCTTCCCGCCGCACCTGCCACATATTACTTTCACAATGTTACAGGATGTCGGGCTGATACCGTGAGCTGGAGACATTATTCCTGGCCAACGTTCAAATCGCAGGGATATTGGAAGAAGGGATGCAGGTGCAAAAGGGGGAGATCGCCGGGTCGTTTTGTGCTTTACATCCTAGTGGATTGGGAAACGGTTCACTTTTGGGCAAGGCGAAGTGGGATTTTAACTCAGGTTTTGTTCCTCATCCAAGGGGAGCCCCGATTTGGAATGCTCCGCTGTGTTAAACCCCGCCCATATTCTTATCTCACCGGCAATCCCACAGCACATGTGCGGGCTCTCCTCCAACCTGGGATCCTACCCATGCATATTAATGAGTGCCTAGGACTATACCAGGTTTTGGTTCATGCCCCGCTGTGTGAAACCCCCCCAGGTCGCCCACTCCAACTCGCCTTTTCCCAGTCCTAGGGCTCACGTGCGGCCTCCCATCTAATCAGTGCAACAGTCGCATCCCTGCTACCCTCTAAATAGGAGCGTGCCTGCGCCGGCCATTCACAAATGGCAGGCGTCCTGCTAAAGCCACAGCGGGGATGCGGCCGCTGCTTGCGCATGTGCCATTGGTCCGGGGAGAAGGTAAATATACTGGGCAGTGGCGCTCAATACCGCCGCTCCCAGTGTAAGAAAGGCTGGCCGCTCTCTGCGGGAGGGTCAAAGGTTGCACCCGGGAGGATTGAGGGATACATACTCCCAGGCGGTGCAGGAGCGAGGTGTCCGAGAGCATATTCCCAGGTGTAGCAAGATGGCAGCACAGAAGACAACAGACTGTAAGATGAGGAAGTCCTTAATAAGCATGCAGTGGTTTGCATGCTTATTAATGAACATTTTTGTTTATTAACCTTAAAGTGTACCATAACCCAGGATTTTGACTATCCTGGGTTTTAGTCCTTTCTCTCAGGGCATCCCACTCTCGGTGGTGCCCCGCTGAGTGAAACCCCCCAGATTGCTGATCACAACTCACCTCTTCCCGGTCCTACACTCGTCCAATCAGCTCAATCAGAGACGCTGACATCACGTCGTCTAAGCCTTCGTCTAAGGTCAGTGGCTCCAAGTGCACTGGCGGTCACATCTCCCGCTTCCCTCTAAACAGGGAGCATGCCCGCGTCGGCCATTCACAAATACCTGACACGGGCACGCGCCCTGCTAGAGGGATAGTGGGGATGCGTCAGTGGCTCGCGCATGCGCCATTGGACCGGGTAGCGAGGTAAGTGAACGGGGCGACCTCGGGGGTTTCACACAGCGGAGCATCCTGATTTTGGAGGCCCCGGGGGGAGGGAATCGATCGGCCCGTGAAACTTATAGATTCCCGAGTCGATCGAGATGGGTTTTGGTCCACTTTAATTGGTTCTCAACCTTTTTATGTCAAGTACCCCCTAGTGACAAGCAGTTACCACCAAGTACCCCCAAGGCATATTTTTCGCCCTATAAGACGCACATATTTTTCCCCAAAAGTGGGGGGGAAATGTCTGTGCGCCTTATCGAGTGAATGTAAAAAAAAAAAAAAAAAAAAACAATACAATTCTGTGATTACTCACCTGTAGAATTGGTATTATGAGTATACAGTACGTCCTGCTCCAGATAGTTGTGATTACTCACCTGTAGAATTGGCATTATGAGTATACAGTACGTCCTGCTCCAGATAGTTGTGATTACTCACCTGTAGAATTGGTATTATGAGTATACAGTACGTCCTGCTCCAGATAGATTACTTACACCCTCAAATACCCAGGGACCTCCCACAATCCCCAGCATTGAAAAGCAGTTAACGAGAAGCCGGGAGAATTAAACAACCCAAACTATCAAACTATAACAATGATAACAATCACCATACAGGGGATCCAAGAAAATGCAAAACCAAGGGACCACAAAAAGAGCATTAGTTTTTCTGAAAGGTGCAGTAGCCACCAGATAGTACTTCAGACACCTAACCACATCCAAAGAATGCAAGACCCTCTCCTTAGCATTACTAGGATTAGGGCACAATGACGGAAGAACAATATCCTGATTCAAATGAAAGGCAGACACAACCTTAGGCAGAAAGTCTGGCTTGAAGCGGAACACCATCTTGTCCTGGTGTCTCTCATAGTAGGGGGGCTGGATGGAGAGCGCCGCCAACTCAGACACATGTCTAACAGAGGTGATAGCCACCAAAAAGACAACTTTGAGAGTAAAAATGGCCAGGGCAGCATCCTGCACAGGTTCAAAGGGAGCACCCTGCAAGGCTGACAAAACCAAGTTCAAATCCCAAACAGGCAA
This sequence comes from Gastrophryne carolinensis, assembly GCA_027917425.1. NCBI lineage: Eukaryota > Metazoa > Chordata > Amphibia > Anura > Microhylidae > Gastrophryne > Gastrophryne carolinensis. The sequence goes on from CM051234.1 coordinate 636,547,161, forward strand.
CATAGGCTTACGTGGGGGACGCACATGAGTAACCCCCTGGAAAAAAGTCCTGATCAGAGAATGCGGAGCAAAGAAAACAGCCAGGGCAGAAACCTGACCCTTCAGAGTACTGAGTTGGAGCCCCATCTCCAACCCATGCTGCAGGAACTCCAAGATCCTGGGAATAGAGAACACACGACAGGGAAGAGACCTAGACTCACACCAGCCAATGTAGGCACGCCAAACCCTGTAATAAATGGAAGAAGACGACTTCTTCCTAGCCTTTATCATGGTATCAACAAAAGAGGTAGACAGCCCCTTCTCCATCAAGATGGAGGTTTCAGCAGACAGGCCGTCAAAGCCAGAGTTTGTAAATTGGGATGGTGTAAGGGACCCTGAGTGAGCAGGTCTGGCACCCTTGGCAGAACGTACTGACCTACTGCCAGCTGCACCACGTCTGCGAACCACACTCTTCTTGGCCACCTGGGGGCCACCAGAATTGCTGGCACCCCCTCCAGAGCAATCTTGCGCAGAACCCTGCCCAGCAGGGGGAATGGAGGGAAGACATACAGGAGCTGAAAGTCCCGCCATGACATTGCTAGGGCATCCGTAGCCAAGGCCAGAGCATCCCTGGACAGGGAGACAAAGGCCGGGAGCTTGTGATTGTGACGGGACGCAAACAGATCCACATCTGGTTGGCCCCAACGGTGACACAGAGATTGGAACACCCTGTTGCAGAGGGACCATTCTCCCTGGCGAGAGGTCCCCCTGCTCAGAGAGTCTGCCAACAGATTTTCCACCCCCGGGATGTACACCGCTGATATGCAGGGAACATTGGCCTCCGCCCAGGTCAGGATCAGAGACACTTCCTGGAGGGCCCTCTTGCTCCGGGTCCCTCCCTGATGACTGATGTAGGCAACTGCCGTCTGGTTGTCCGAGCGCACCTGAACAGGCAGGCCCCGAAGGTGATGAGTCAACTGAGCCAGAACCAACCTGATCGCCCGCAGCTCCAAGACGTTGATAGGTGTGTGGGCCTCCTGAGTGCCCCACCTCCCCTGGAACTGCAGGGACTTCCAGAAACCCCCTCAACCTGACAGACTGGCATCCGTGGTGACCGTCTCCCAGGAGGGGGTCAGAAAGGATCTGCCCCCCAACAGGTTCCTGGAGTCCAGCCACCACGAGAGGGACCGCCTGACCAGGGGGGAAAGCGCAAAGACCCGGTCCAGGGACGCAGGGTCCTTGTCCCATACTGACAAGAGGTGGAGTTGCAGAGGCCTCAAGTGGAACTGAGCATAAGGGACCGCCTCGAAGCACGCCACCATCAGGCCCACCAGCTGCATTCCCTGCCTGATGGAGGGATGACGACAAGATAGCAGGAACTGAATCTGCGCAATCAGACTGTCCACCTTCTGCTGAGGAAGAAAAATCCTTGCCTGAACTGTATCCAGATTCATTCCCAGGAATGAAGTCACCAAGGAGGGAGACAGAGAAGACTTGGGGTGGTTGATCACCCAGCCAAATGACTCCAGGGTGGACACCACCAGCTGAGTATCCAGCTCTGCCTGATGTAGAGACTGGGAAGTGATGAGAATGTCGTCCAGGTAGGGCAGCACGCGGATGCCCTGAAACCTGAGCAAAGACATCACTTCTGCCAGCACCTTGGTGAACACCCTGGGAGCTGAAGTGAGACCAAAAGGCAATGCCACAAATTGGTAGTGTTGATCCTCCAGAGCGAACCTGAGGAACCTTTGATGACCTGGAAATACAGGAATATGAAGGTAAGCATCTTTGATGTCCACAGACGTCATGAAATCCCCTGGGCGCAGGGAACTGATGGCAGAGCGCAGAGTTTCCATGCGAAAGCGCCTGCACCTGACAAATTTGATGAGGATCTTCAAGTCCAGGATGGGCCTGACTGACCCATCTTTTTTGGGCACTGTGAAGAGGTTGGAATAGAAGCCCTAGCCCTTTTCTCTTAAAGGGACCTCCAGAAGGCTTTGCACCGCCTGCACTAGATCCTGAGCTGACACAGGGTCCTGAGAAATCCGGGATCTGATGAACCTTGGGGGCGGCCAGGCAGCAAACTATCTTGACACTACCTCCTGAATCCACCGGTCTGAGACATGAAGTCTCCAGACGTGAGCAAAGTGCTGAAGCCGTCCCCCCACCCAGATGGGTGAGGGCGCCCCATCATGCCTGAGGGGGGCTTGGGAGAGGACTTAAGCTTGGAGCCCCAGGAGGAGCCAGGGCGTCCACATCCTCTGCCCCTACCCCAGAAGTCTCCTCGGGCCCCAGTAAATGAAACCCCCTCCCTTGTCTAGCACCACGGTAAGGGGAGGAAAAGGAGCCCTGACCCCGAAAGGGCCGAGACTGCTGCCTGCACTGGGGTAACCTGCCTCCCTTAGCAAACAGGTCCAGGCAGGCCCCAAGCAGGCGTAGTCCTTTGAAGGGAAAACCAGTGAGGACTTTCTTGGCAGGGTTGTCAGCAGCCCACAGGCGCAGCCAAACCGAGCGGCGTATAGCCACCACAAGGGCAGATATTCTGCCACACATTCTAATGGTGTCATCCAAGGCAGAGAGGACATAGGTCACAAAAACATCACAACTAGAGAGTGCATTAAACGACTCCCTAGACACATCATCAGGGGCACCATCAAGGATACTTCTGAGCAGGGTCCTAATAGCCACAGCCGTAATGGCACAGACCGAGCGCAGCGCCGTCCCCACACATGCAAAGGCATGAGACGCCAGCTGATCAATGTGCCGGTCCTCAGCATCCCACAGGGTAATCAGGGGAGTGCATGAGGTGTTAGATAACCCTAGAACCGGGGTATCCACTTCAGGAGGGGATGACCAACACTTTAAGACATCAGCAGGAAAGGGATACTTCCTATCCCAACTATTAGGTACACCGGAAAGCCTGCTGGGGCACTCCCATTCTTTGAGCACAAGTTTATTAAAATGGGCTTGCTCAGGAAATTCCAAGCATGACTTAGCAGTATGAAATAGTTTCCCCTGTTGCCTGGGGGCCGCAACAGGGGGAGAAAGACAGAACCTCAAAAATCTGAGCCAACAGTCTATCAGTATCATCTGGGGCCCAGGGGTCAGAGCCAGGATTGTCATGACCCCTGTGCCTCTCATCAGATGACCCAGAGTCAGAGAATAGCTCCCCTTCTTCCAAAGGGGTATAGCCAGACAGTTCCAAAAACTCATCAGCTTCCATAGGGAAAAGAGTGACATCAGGCGTTAAGTGTCACTTTTTTGCAGAGGCCTTACGCCCCAAGGTATTAGCAATCAACTTCTCAACACTAGCCAGTCTGGAAGACACATCAGGCTGAGAATCCCCACTCGTATGCAACTCAGTGGGAGTGAGATTTAAGCTTGGGGGAGTAGGTGAAGTGATACGAGGCGCAGGCCCAGCCACTGGAAAACCAGGCTGCAGCGCAAGCACCTGCTGGGTACAAGGTACACAGACCCGCACATTGTCAGCGCTAATAGGGGACACCCCACAAGCTACACACAGCTGGGGTTGTCCCGAAGGAACCCCGAGCACATTATCCTGAGACGCCTCCATATGGTGATTACAACGGCACAATAGGGCGATAGGGAATCGCTGGTGCCCCTTCTAGAAGCAGTTTGCGAACTACCCTGCCCAGCATGGAGACAGATGGAAACAGGTACAGAAAACCCAAGTCCTTCCATGCCAGAGACAAGGCATCCACTGGGATCCTGAGAAAGACACAAATGCCGGAAGCTTGCGATTGTGCCTCGAGGCAAAGAGATCCACCTCCGGAGTCCCCCACTTGCGGCAAAGATCCAGAAAGACCTCGGGGTTGAGAGACCACTCTCCGTGGCGAGAGGACCCCCTGCTCAGGGAATTCGCCTCCGTAATCTCCACCCCCGGAATGTAGACTGCCGAAAGGCAAGGAACATTGCTCTCCGCCCAGCGCAGGATCAGAGAGACTTCCCTGAGGGCACTCCAGCTCAAGTCCCTCCTTGGTGATTTATTTAGGCCACTGCCGTTCGGTTGTCCGAATGCACCTGAACCAGAAGGCCCCGTAACTGTAGGGTTAACCGAGCCAGAACCAGACGAATGGCTCGGAGCTCCAATACAGTGATGGGGGTGTGAGCCTCCTGGGGACCCCACACCCCGCTGAACTGATGACTCTTCCAATAACCTCCCCAGCCCGACAGGCTGGCATTCGTGGTAACCGTCTCCCAACAAGGGACCAGAAAGGATCTGCCCTTCACCAGATTGCTCGAGTCAAGCCACCACCGAAATGACTGCCGAACCCTGGGAGACATCCTGAAAGGTTGATCCAACTGTGGGCTCCTGTCCCAAAAGCTCAATAGGAGAAGTTGAAGAGATCTCATGTGAAATTGTGCAAACGGCACCGCCTCGAAGGAGGACACCATCAGACCCACCAGTTTCATCCCCTGTCGGATAGAAGGACAAGGACTGGCCAGAAGAAGACGGATCAGGTCCTGAATCCCCTGCACCTTGGTCTGGGGCAGAAACACTCTGGCCCGACTGGTATCCAGAGCGCGAAGCCATACACGTGACAAGCAGCCAATGCGCCTGGGGTAACGGGGTAAGACAGACAATAAATGCAACCAAGTCAGTGCGGCGACTGACAACAAGCATAATAAAATAATGTAGTGAAGCACAAATACACATACACACAACCCCCCCTCCCTCCCCCTGAGGGCTACAAGGGAGAGCGAGGAAGGACAGCGGCCACTTCCCACCGATAGACAGGGGCAATAGTGCGGGAGGGGCATCCCATAGAGGCTCACCATATGCCTATACCGCCTACCCTTTAGTGGGGGATTGCGGTGGAGCAGGGCTCCTAAGCACCTGACAGCGGTGCTGCCTACCATCACCCGACCAGCGCAGCCAAGGCTGGGAGGCATATTACTAATGGAACGGGTGGGAATAGTCCTACAGGGCCGCAGGCTAATAGCCCCGCTCACCTGCGAGAAGAGAGAGACATCTTATTGTCCTTCGCAGTCCAGACTGCAGAGAAGATCTGGGGATTGTGGGAGGTCCCTGGGTATTTGAGGGGCCGGGAGGAGCCTATTTTCGATGTCTCTGCAGTCCAGCGCCATCTGGCGGAGTATTACCCAAGTGTAAGTAATCATCTGGAGCAGGACCTACTGTATACTAAGAATAAAAAAGTAAACTCACCTGTTACCGGCTCTCCCGCGTTGCCTGCCACACTGCGGAAGCCCAGAAGAAGGCAGAGGAGTGGCGGGCTCTGTCCCTGTCCCTGCTATCGGTGTCTTTTCAGGCAGGGATAGCAGCGGCAGGGCCATCTCCATCTACTGCCTCTTCCGGCTGGGCACGCGAGCCCCTGGGTCACTGCAGCAGGTGGGCGTGGCCATCAACGACTCAGTGCAGGCCACACCTCGGCGCAGGCCTATATGAGGGATGGGGGGGGATGCCACACTGCCTATATGGAGAATGGGATAGGGGGTGCCACACTGCCTATATGGGGAATCAGGGAAAATGCCACACTGCCTATATGGGGAATGGGATGGGGGGGAATGCCACTCTGCCTATGCCATTGGGGTATCCTCCATGGCCTATGGGAATAGGAGGGGGATGCCATGCTGACTATACGGGGAATGGGATGAGGGCATGCCACACTGCCTATGGTATGGGGGCATCCCACACGGCCTATGGGAATGGGATAGGGCATGCCACACTGCCTATGGGAATAGAATAGGGGGAATGCCACACTGTTTGTAATGGTGTGATAAGGTTACCGAAATGAGTGGGTCAGGGGCCTTGTAGCCCTTTTCGACACAATAAAGAATAATGTTTACTGTTAAAAATATACCAGACCTGTCAGACCCCCCTGTTGGTGCACCCTTGACCGTTGCCAAGTACCCCCTAGGGTATGTGTACCGCAGGCTGAGAAAGTTTCTCAACCTGCGGCATGCATACCCTAGGGGGTATTTAGCAATGTTCAGGGGTGCTCCAACAATAGGGGTCTTACAGGTTTGGCATATTTTAAAGGTACTTTATACTTACTTTAAAAAAGGGCTACAAGGCCCATGACCCACTTATTTCAGTAACATTAGTAACTAATCTCCTTCTTGGAAGTACTTGATTGTAATCCTCTCTAAAGACAAGGGGGCACTCCCTCGCTTCACCTGGACAAAAAGAAATTTAGTCTCCCAGAGGCGACAATCATTCTTTACCATAAGAACTAGAACTATCTGTGGAATAGCCTCCCATAGAAGCTTGTTACAGTGTCAACCGCTGACAGCTTCAAAAATGGATTAGATGTTTATTTAGAAGAAAATAACATTAACAGTTACTATTAACTGATATCAGTAAAAAAGTGAAAAAATAACTTCACAAATGCCTGGTGCGGGGACGCGCCCCCTGCTAGAGGCATACCGGTGATGCGGCTTGCGCATGTGCCGCTGGACCAGGAAGCAAGGTAAGGGCATAGGGTGGCCTGAGGGGGTTTCACACAGCAGGGCATCCCGATTTTGGATGCCCTGGGGAGGAGGGAATTGTTTGGCCAGGAATCTTATAGATTCCCAGACTAATCGCGCTGGGTTTTGGTCCACTTTAAACCAATAGAAATATATCACATTATCAATATATATATCAATCACCGGTAATTTGATGGCTCCAGTGTACCTCGGCTCTTCATTATTGGTCATGTGAATTTATTCCTTTCATTCACCTGGCTACGCACTATCGTTGTTTTGATAGCTTCCACTTTTAGTAACTATTTTTTGTTACTATCTTGCACTTCTTATGCAGTTAGATTTGCTTATTTTTTATTTGGCACTGGCACTTTATCTAGCTCAAATATATTGCACTGCACGTCTGGTTACCTATTCTAATTAATTGTGAATTATCTATTTATGTATTGCCCCATATTTATATATGCATTAGAGCCTCTATAGGTATGCCCTGGTCTTTGTCTTTACATGTTTTTTAATATTGTCCTTTGTATTTATTTGCTGCAATATATTTCTATCGGTTTAATAAATGCTTTATTACATTTATCATATTCAGTGTGTGCGGCGTATGATTAGGGGATCTTGAGGGCCGTCCTGGTGCTCTATTTTCATTTATTTATTCTCAGTGGTCTTACCCCTCTTTTTGATTTTGGCTGTGCGTACCCCAAACAGTGCGTCTAACTATTCCCAGGTTTTCTGCGCTTTAGGCGGGTGAGCACAAACCGAAGATGCGTGTGCCTCTTAAAAAAAAAGTGTTTAGTCCGCCTTTGAAAAAAGCTGGCATGGTCACCGGAGGTGCACCGCTGAACAAGTCTCTCTCCGAGACGAATAGTTTAATGAACTTGGATCCCTCACACAGCGCAGTGTGAGCTTAAGTGCTCAGCTCGCCTTGTTTATCGGCTCCTCCGTAATATAAAAGATTTACTCCGCGTTCCACTCCGCTGACTTGTGCCGCCATCGCCGCAAACACAGTTTACATATATTGGTCGAATGGTAAATTCCTCCCAATAAACGCCATAAACTAACAAGGCCCAATCAACAGGGGGGGGGGGCGGGAATGTGCAATTTCTCAGCAGTGCCGTCGTCGCCGCCATAAAGAACATCTATCCTGGAAAGGAAAGCTGCGTCCCATTATGCCGGGCATCAGGAGCAGGACGGTAAAGACCCGCGTCTCGTCATCACCCAGCCACTCGGTTATCATCAGAACCACTGGGAGGAATTCGATCAGTTTCATTTACGGTCCTGGGGAAGGAGACTGCTCATCTTGCTATAAAAATAAAATTCTGTGATTACTCACCTGTGGAATTTATTTTATGGGTATCCAGCACAGGTTGCTTCATCTTCAATTCTTCACTATTGGGTTATCCGCCACCAGGTGGAGCAGTCGACTGCAAGAAGACTTGTGACTCCTCCCGGCCCATAAAAGGCAGCAAATTACCCATAATACCCAGTGTTGAAAAGCAGTAATGCAAGAAGCCGGGAGGCAAAGACCATGTTACGTAAACACAGCCCCACAATGAACTCTCTCAAAGTAATCACCATAACAAGGCAAGAGGATAACAAAACAAGGGTGGGATAAAGCGACTCGTGCTGGATACCCATAAAATCAATTCTACAGGTGAGTAATCACAGAATTGTATTTTTCTGGGTATCCAGCTTCATCTTCAATTCTTCACTATTGGGACATCCAAAAGCAGTGTCCAAGAAGAAGGGTGGGATCCCCAGTGAGCAACAGCAGGCAGTTCAAGCCACTACCGCCTGAAGCACCTTGCGACCAAAAACAGCATCAGCTGAGGCCCTAACGTCAACCTTGTAAAACTTCGAAAAGGTATGAACTGAGGACCAAGTCGCGGCCTTACAAACCTGTTCAACTGAAGCCTGGTGCTGAAAAGCCCAAGAGGCACCAATAGCTCTAGTGGAGTGAGCTGTTACATGGAAAGGGGGTTCCTTCCCCTTGTCAGAATACGCTTGCACCACCGCCTGTCTGATCCACTTGCTGATAGTGGTTTTGGCCGGAGGCAAGACCTTCCTAGGTCTGGCAGAGAGAACAGAGTCTCCGAAAAGACTCCGTGGCAACCAAATAGTACTTAAGCGCCATGACCACATCCAGAGAAAGAAGATTCCATTCCTTAGAATTAGAAGGGGCAGGACACAAGGAAGGCAAGACAATGTCCTCATTGAGATGAAAGGCAGAGACAACCTTAGGCAAGAATTCGGGTTTGAGACGGAAGACCACCTTATCCTGATGCCGCTCAAAATAGGAGGCTTTATAGAAAGCGCCGCCAGCTCAGAGACGCGACGCACCGAGGTGATAGCTACCAAAAAGACCACATTTAGAGTCAGAATGGATAGAACGGCATTGTACAAGGGCTCAAAGGGAGGACCCTGGAGAGCAGAAAGCACCAAGTTCAAATCCCACACCGGTAACAAAGGCTTACGTGGCGGATGCACATGGGTAACTCCCTGGAAAAAGGTCTTGATAAGCCTATGATTGGCGAAAGATCTTAGGAAAAAAATTGCCAAGGCCAAAACCTGACCTTTGAGGGTACTCAAGACCATGTTGTAGAAACTCCAAAATCCTGGAAATGGAAAAAGCGCGACAAGGAAGAGACTTAGACTCACACCAGGCAATGTAAGCGTGACAGATCCTGTAGTAAATCATAGAAGAGGATTTCTTCCGAGCCTGAATCATGGTACCGACGACCAAGGCCGGCAAACCCCTATCCATCAGGATAGAGGTTTCAGCAGCAAAGCCGTCAAAGCCAGCGTTTGTAAATTGGGATGGCGCAGCTGTCCGAGTGAGGAGCTTTGGATCGTCTGGCCTGACGAAGTGATCCACCGCCATCTGGATGATGTCCGCGAACCATACTCTTCTCGGCCAGCGGGGGGGCACCAGAATGGTAGGTACCCCCTCCTGGGTTAACCTGCGCAGCACACGACCCAGCAGAGGAAAGGGAGGAAAAGCATAGAGGAGTCGAAACTCAGTCCAAGGAATTGCTAGCGCGTCCGTGGCGAAGGCCAGAGGGTCTCTTGACAGGGAGACGCATTTTAGAAGCTTGTGATTGTGACGGGACGCAAACAAGTCCACGTCCGTCTGCCCCCAGCAGCGACACAGGGCGTGAAAGATTTTGTTGCTGAGAGACCATTCCCGCAGACGAGACTATCCCCCTGCTCAGGGAGTCCACCTCCTTCACCCCCGGGATGTAAACTGCCGAGATGCAGGAAACATTCTCTGCCCAAGACAGGATCAGGGACACTTCCTTGAGGGCTCATTTGCGCAGATTCCCACCCTGATGATTGATGTAGGCGACCGTTGTCTGAGTGGACCTGGACCGCACAACCCCGTAGGTGGGGAGTCAACAGAGAGAGGACCAACCTGATCGCTCTCAGCTCCAGAAGATTGATAGGTACATGAGCCTCCTGCGGGCCCCACTGGCCCTGGAACTTCAGAGATTGCCAGAACCCTCCCCAACCGGTCAGACTGGCATCCGTGGTGACAATCTGCCAGCACGAAGGGGGAAAAGATCTGCCCACTAGAAGGTTCCTCAAATCCAACCACCACGAGAGGGACTGTCTGACCAGAGGGGACAGAGAGAATTCCTGCTCCAGTGACACCTTTGTCCGATCCCAAACGCCAAAAGATTCAACTGAAGAGGTCTCATGTGGAACTGAGCAAAGGGTACAGCCTAGAAGCAAGACACCATGAGGCCCACCAACTGCATCCCCAGATGGATGGAGGGAAGTGGACACGACAACAAGGCCCACGCCTGCGTCTGAAGACTCTCCACCTTCTGCTGAGGAAGGAACATCTTGACCTGAGAAGTATCCAACGTCGTGCCCAGGAAGGACCTCACCAATGACGGAGTGATTGAAGACTCGGGATAATTGATCACCCAACCGAAAGCTTCGGCAGTGGACGCTCTCAGCCTGTTGAAAAGATTGAGCAGCAATCAGCAAGTCGTCCAGGTAAAGAAGAATGTGAATGCCCTGGCCCCTCAGGAGGGCCATGACACCCGCCAACACCTTGGTGAACACCCGCGGGGGCAAAGAGAAACCGAACGGCAAGGCCACAAACTGGTAGTGTTGTTCCTCCAAGGCGAACCTCAGGAACTTCTGATGTCCCCGGAAGCTAGGAACGTGCAGGTAGGCATCCTTGATGTCCACCGTGGTCATGAAGTCGCCGGACCGAAGGGAGCTCACCGCCGACCATAAGGTCTCTATGCGCAAATGTTTGAACCTGACAAATCTGTTGAGGCCCTTCAGGTCCAGGATGGGTCTCAGGGAACATTCCTTCTTGGGCACCGTGAACAGATTGGAGTAGAACCACCGACCCCGCTCCTGAAGAGGCACAAGACAAATCACTCCGGATGATAGAAGCCGTTGGACAGCCAACCTCAGGCCCTGCGCAGTCACAGGGTTCTGGGAGATCCGGGACCGAAGAAATCTCGGGGGCGGCCAAGCTGCCAGCTCTATCTTGTAGCCGGAGGACACCACCTTCTGAATCCACTGGTCCGAGACGTGATGTCTCCAGACGTGAGCAAAGAGCAGAAGCCGTCCCCCCACCCAGATGGGTGAGGGTGCCTCCTCATGCCTGAGGGGCCTTAGTGGGGGGCTTGGACTTGGACCCCCAGGAGAGACCGGGACGCCCGCGGGAACTACCTCGTCCCCAGGAGCCCCTGCAACTGCCAGAGGAGGAAGAGCCGCGTCCCCCTCGGAAGGGCCGAAAGGAAGAAGACCCCCGAAAGGGCAGTGATTGCTTCCGGCGAGGGAGCCAGCCATCCTTGGCCAAGAGAGCAAGACGCTCCCCAAAGAGACAAAGTTCCGTGAAAGGAAGACCAGTGAAAGACTCCTTGGCGGCAGTGGCAGCAGCCTACTGCCGCAGCCAAATGGAACGACGGAGAGCAACCAGTAGAGCCGAAGCCCTACCGCCAAGCCAGACAGCATCGTCCATGGCCGAGAGCGCAAATACTCGTCCGCTCGCTTGCGGGATCGGGCGGCCTCCACAAGACACTTAACCTTCTTTTTAATGGCAATGGCGACAATAGCCGCGGCACAGACCGGGCGTAGACCAGCCCCCACAAAAGTAAAGGCATGACAAGTGAGCTGATCCATGCGCCGATCAGCATTATCACGCAAGGTAGTAGTGTCCGGAGAAGGCATAACAGACGTATTGGAGAGCCCCAGTACGGGAGCGTCCACCCTCCGGGGGACAAGACCAAAGACGGACCAACTCCTCCGAAAAGGGATACCGTCTGTCCAGCCCCTTAGGCACCGAGGGTAGCTTATTGGGCCTCTCCCATGCCTTAAGAACCATCTTGGAGAAATGGCTCTGCTCCGGAAACACCAGGCATTGTCTATCAGGACGGAAAAGCTCCCCCGCTTCTTTTTGGCCGCCTTGGTGGGGGCAATGTGCAAAGACTCGAACACCGCAGACAACAGTCTATCCGTATCATCAGGGAGCCACATGTCCTCGTCCGAGGAAGACCCAGGGTCACTGTCCAAGTCCCCCGGACGGTCCCCGGAGGAGTCGGAGTCATGGAATAACTCACCCTCCTCCACAGACTCACGGCTCAAAGGCTCATAAGCATCATCATCAGCAAAAAGAGAATAAGCCGGTTCCAGATGTCGCTTCTTACGAGAGACCTTGCCGGCAGCCGGGTGGGCCAATTGCCGTTCAAGGCTGACCACGTGCAACGCCAGGTCCGAATGGGACCCCCGGCTGACCTCCCCCTCACAGGGGGCTAAATGCAGATGCAGGGGCGCCGCCGGTAAAATAGGACTGGGAAGTGGGACGCTAGGCCCCTCCTGTTCCGCAATAACGATCTGGGCGCAGGGGACACAAATCGCGCTGTGACCGCTCAAAGGGGATGTACCACACATAAGGCACAATGGAGCCCGCCCCGAGGGGCCCCCAAGCTCGCTATCCCGAGAAGCCTCCATTATGGTGATTATAGAAAAAATATTTATCTATCCACGGGTAACCGGCGCTAAGCCTGACCCGGAGTCCCCCCACAAGGTCCCCTAGAATGTCAAAACTGGGGAGCAGATGCAGGGGGGGAGTGGATGGGCCGGGAGAAACCACAAGAAAAAAGGAGGGAGCTCACCTGAAAGATACAAGAAGGGCCAAGATGAGCATCCCACAGCACATGCACACATATATAAAAGAGGGCCCCGCAGCAGACCGGAGGGCCGGGGAGACAGCAGGCCCAGCTCGCAAGAGCACACTGTCAATGGCGCCGGAAAAGGCCGGAGCGAGGCCCCGCCCCCCCGGCAGCACGCAAACCTCCCGGCGCCAAGGAAGGCAAAATGGCACCCAGAGAGGACAGGGAGGGATCCCCCTCCACCCTGGCAATCCACCCCCGCCGCGGAGCACAGCCAGGACTGCAAGGAAACTCTGGGGTATTATGAGTACTTTGCTGCCTTTTATGGGCCGGGAGGAGCCACAAGTCTTCTTGCAGTTGACTGCGCCACCTGGTGGCGGATAACCCAATAGTGAAGAATTGAAGATGAAGCGACCCGTGCTGGATACCCAGAAAATAAAGCCACCAGGGGCAGCGTCCAGAATATATATATCAGCTTAACCCAATGATTGGTGGCTTATAGCAGTGGCAATGTTTAGACCGTTTGCCACTGTCCGTACCTCTTCTCCACTTTTAAATTGAAGAAGAAATCAAAGTTTACGGTTTCACCTTATAATTTTTTTCTTTTGAAATATTTGGGAGTGGCCCTTGGCTCTGACACCGCATAATAATCAGCATAATGGGCAGGGTCTGTAAGACAGGAATTCTCATCACACTGGCTCTTCTCCCTTTCTCCCAGTGTCCACAGTCTGATCATGCGAAACTTTAGACCACCAGCTTAACCCTATGATTGGTGGTTTATAGAAGTGGCAATTGTTAGACCTCTTCTCCATTTTTAAATTGAAGAAGAAATCAAAGTTTACGGTTTCACCTTATAATTTTTTTTCTTTTGAAATATTTGGGAGTGGCCCTTGGCTCTGTGATGCCGCATAATAATCAGCATAATGGGCGGGGTCTGCAAGACAGGAAATCACACTGGCTGTTTTCCCTCTCTCCCAGTGTCCACAGTCTGATCATGCAGAACTTTAGACGACTATAGCAAAGGAATTCAGGGGGTGTGCCACTACCATTTGCCTTATTTCTACTTTCAGAAGCAGCTGAGTTCTAGCATTAAGGGAGAGCTCAGCTACCATGAGCTTAGCTGCTAAATAGCAGTTTATGCACTTTGTCTACAGAGCCCCTTTAATTTTGAAACTGGGTCTCAGTGCTAATAAGTTTGGCACAAAAAAATACAATTCTGTGTTTACTCACCTGTAGAATTGATTTTACTGTGTACAGCACGGCCGGTTTCATTTCAATCATTACTTCTGGGTATTCCGCCACAAGCTGGCGCAGTTGACTGCAGAAGACTTGTGGCTCCTCCAGGAATCACCCATAGACCTCCAGTGTTGAAAAATACAATTCTGTGATTACTCACCTGTAGAACTGGTATTATATGTATACAGCACGTTCTGTTCCAGAAGATATTCCTTACACTTGGGTTATACATCCAGTAGATGGCACTGGACTGCAGAGACAGAAAAGTGGCTCCTCCCAGCCCCATATATACCAGGGACCCCCCACAAAATCCCCAGTATTGAAAGCAGTTAAAATGAGACCGGGAGAACTATAACCATTATAAAAAAAATTTGAACATAAGAACAATCACCATAAAGAGGTAACTAAAGATAATGATAACAAGGGTGGGGTGGAACAGGGTGTGCTGTATACATATAATACCAATTCTACAGGTGAGTAATCACAGAATTTTATTATTCTAAGTATACAGCACGTCCTGTTCCAGAAGATATTCCTAACACTTGGGACATCCAATAGCAGTGTCCGTAAGGTAGGGTGGGATCCCCAAAATTAACAGCAGACAGTTTAAACCACTGCCGCCTGCAGAACCTTGCGGCCAAAAGCAGAATTAGCTGAGGCCCTAACATCAACCTTGTAAAACTTTGAAAAAGGTATGAACAGAAGACCAAGTAGCGGCCTTGCAAACTTGTTCAACAGAAGCTTGGTGCTGAAAAGCCCAAGAGGCACCAATAGCACGAGTAGAAGGAGCAGTAAGGCGGAAGGGAGGCTCCTTCCCCTTAGCAGAGTAGGCCTGTATCACAGCCTGACGGATCCACTTGCTATTAGTGGACTTAGCCTGAGCCAAACCTTTCTTAGGTCCAGACGGAAGCACAAAAAGAGCATCAGTCTTCCTGAAGGATTCAGTAGCCACCAAATAGAACTTCAGAGTTCTGACTACGTCCAAAGAATGTAAAACCCTCTCCTTAGGGTGAATAGGACTAGGACACAGAAGGCAAAACAATCTCCTGATTGAGATGAAAGGCAGAAACAACCTTAGGCAGAAAATCTGGCTTAAAACGAAACACCACCTTGTCCTGGTGTCTCTCAAAATAAGGAGGCTTGATGGAAAGCACCGCCAACTCAGAAACACGCCTAACAGAAGTGATAGCCACCAAAAAGACCACCTTAAGCGTGAGAATGGACAAAGGAGCCTCTTGCAAGGGCTCAAAGGGAGACCCCTGCAGGGCAGATAAGACCAAGTTCAAGACCCAGACTGGTAACATAGGCTTACGTGGGGGACGCGCGTGAGTAACCCCCTGGAAAATGGTCTTGACCAGGGGATGCCAAGCAAAGGATCTTTGGAAAAAATAGCCAAAGCAGAAACATGGCCTTTCAAGGTAATGAACTGAAGACCCAGATCCAAACCATGTTGGAGAAACTCCAGAATCCTAGGAATAGAAAACACACGACAGGGAAGCGAGTGGGATTCGCACCAGTCAATGTAAGAATGCCAAACCCTGTAATAGATGAAAGAAGAGCACCTCTTCCTAGCCCTGATCACGGTATTCACAACCGAGGCAGGCAGCCCTTTTTCCATCAAGATGGATGTTTCAACAGCCAGGCCGTCAAAGCCAGCGTTTGTAAATTGGGGTGGCGTAGGTGTCCCTGAGTGAGCAGATCTGGAACCCGTGGCAGGGTGTACTGATCTACTGCCAACTGCACGATGTCTGCAAACCACACTCTTCTTGGCCAACAGGGGGCCACCAGGATGGCTGGCACCCCTTCCTGAACTATCTTGCCCAGCAGGGGAAACGGGGGAAACACATACAGGAGCTGGAACCTCATCCAAGACATTGCCAGGGCATCCATGGCAAACAGATCCACATCCAGCTGACCCCAGCGGTGGCACAGGGAGCGAAACACCCTGCTGCTGAGGGACCATTCTCCCAGACGAGAGGTCCCCCTGCTCAGAGAGTCTGCCTCCAGATTCTCTACCCCCGGGATGTACACAGCTGAGATGCAGGGAACACTTCTTTGAGGGCCCTCTTGCTCCGGGTCCCTCCCTGATGATTGATGTAGGCAACCGCCGTCTGGTTGTCCGAGCGGACCTGAACAGCCCAACCCCTCAGGTGTGGGGTTAAGTGGGGGAGAACCAACCTGATCTGAGGGAAGATTTGGGGTGATTGATCACCCAGCCGAATGACTCCAGTGTGGACACCACCCGCTGAGTGTCCAGCTCTGCCTGATGAAAGGACTGAGAGGCGATAAGCATGTCGTCCAGGTAGGGAAGAATGCGAATGCCCTGAGATCTCAGCAGGGCCATCACTCCTGCCAGCACCATGGTGAATACACTGGGAGCCGAGGTGAGATCCTCCAGAGCGAACCTGAGGAATCTCTAATGACCTGGAAAGATAGGTACGTGAAGGTAAGCATCCTTGATGTCTACAGAGGTCATGAAGTCCCCTGGGCGTAGGAAAATCACAGCTGAGCAAAGAGTCTCTATGCGAAAGTGTCCGAATCTGACAAATTTGTTGAGAAGCTTTAAATCCAGGATAGGTCTGATGGACCCATCCTTTTTGGGAACAATGAAAAGATTGGAATAATAGCCTTTGCCCTTTTCCTTCAAGGGCACCCGGCAGATGATACCTAGATCTAGAAGGCCTTGGACAGCGGGGGACAGACACTGAGCTGACAAGGGGTTTTGAGCTCACCGAGATTTGATGAATCTTGGGGGCGGCCAGGCTGCAAACTATCTTGAACCGGAGGATACTACCTCCAGAATCCACCGGTCTGAGACATGACGCCTCCAGACGTGAGCCAAGAGCCGAAGCCGTCCCCCCACCTGGATGGGTGAGGGCGCCCCTTCATGCCTGAGGGGGCTTGGGGGAGGACTTAGTCTTGGAACCCCGGGGGGGGGGGCAGGGCGGCCACGTCCTCTGCCCCTGCCCCAGAAATCTCCACGGGCTCCAGCAAAGGAAGCTCCCCGTCCCATTCTGGAGCCCCTGAAGGAAGGAGAAAAGGCACCTGAACCCGAAAAGGACCGGGCTGCCTTCAACGCTGAGGTAACTTGCCTCCTTTAGCAAACAAGTCCAAATGTTCCCCAAAGAGGCGCATCCCCTTGAAGGGAAAATCTGTGAGAGCATTCTTAGCAGCGTTGTCAGCTGCCCACTGGCGCAGCCAGACCGAGCGGCGTATCGCCACCAACAAGGCAGATGCCTTGCCACACATTCTAATGGTATCATCCAAGGCAGAGAGAACATATGCAACAAATTCCTCACAACGCAGAAGAGCTCTATACTCTTCACTACCACCATCGTCAGGGGCCCCATCTAAGAGACCCCTGAGCAGGTTTTTAATAGCAACAGCCGTAATAGCAGAGGCACAGACCGGAGGGAGCGCGGCCCCCACACAGGCAAAAGCATGGCAAGCCAGCTGATCAATGCGCCTGTCCTCCCCATCCCTTAGTGTAGTAGAGTCAGGAGAATGCATGACGGATGTGTTGGACAACCCCAGAACTGGAGCATCCACCTCGGGAGGACATGACCACCGCTTAACCATTTCAGCAGGAAAGGGATACTGCTTATCCCAACTCTTTGGCACCCCGGGGAGCCGACTAGGCCGTTCCCACTCCTTGAGCACTAGATTATTAAAATGAGCTTGTTCAGGAAACTCAAAGCGTGGTTTAACAGTATGAAACAGCTCCCCCTGCTGCCGGAGAGCCATGGCAGGAGGAGAGATACAGAGTACATCAAAAATGTGAGCCAAAAGTCTGTCAGTATCATCTGAAGCCCATGGGTCATGCTCAGAATCGGCACCATACTCTCTAGGATGTTCCTCAGATGATTCTGAATCGGAAAACAATTTCCCCTCCCCTAGGGGGGTATAACCGGTAACATCAAAAAATTCCTCTGCCTCCATAGGAAAGAGGGAAACACCAGGTGATAAATGCCACTTCTTAGCAGAAGCCTTACGCGGGCCAGAGGCAGCAATATGTCTCTCAATGCTGGCCACCCGAGCAGCCAAATCAGGTTTAGACTCCCCACTGGTATGCACCTTACTGGGAGTCAGATGTAAGCGTAGGGGGTAAGCGAAGCCCGAGGGGGCGCAGGCCCAGCCACCAGTAACCCAGACTGCAATGCAAGGGTCTGCTGGGCACAGGGAACACACACCCTGACATCATCACTTATAGGGGATACCCCACACGCAGCCAGGCTTGTCCCGAAGGAACCCCGAGCACATTATCCTGAGAAGCCTCCATATGGTGATTATTGTGGCACAATAGGCCAATTGGGACTGACGCCAATAAGGCTACCCGGGATGCCCCAATAGCCCGCTAGGGAAGTGGGAGATATAAAATACAAGAGCCCTCCAATAGGGAGTTAACACTAAATAGAGGGGATAGGACCAGGAGAAACCACTAAAGTTTGACCTGCCTGCAAGACATAAGCAAACAGATCCCGTAAGCAATGAGCAATCCAGAGAATACAAAAAAAAAAAAAAAAAATCAGCCCGCAGGGGCACTTGCAGACTGCGATAGGGAGACGCCAGACACACGCAGCAGAAAACGTAAAATGTCGTCCGCATATACCTCGAGGGGCGGGCCGCGGAGACAGTGATGCAGAACGCGTCAGCCGGCAGGCCCGCCCACCCGAAGAGCAAGAAAACGCGTCCACGTGTCAAGACCAGCCAATGATGGCGCAGCTGCACCTGAGGTGATGTCACCGCCGACCGCGGAGTACAAGCGTGCAGCGGTGGCGGCGGCAAAGAAACCAGTGCAACCAATTCAAACAGGGATCAACACATAAAACATATGTTAAATATATGTATACATAAGACATGCACCCCCCCCCCCCCCCGAGATCTCCAGGGAGAGCGAAGGGGAAACGAAGGCCAGCCTAAGGGAGCCAACTGCAGGGACAGGGGGCGAGGGGCATAAGATGCGGGAGGGGCATCCCATAAGGCTCACCATGGGCCTGTATCGCCTACCCTTTGGTGGGGGACTGCGGTTGGAGCAGCGCTCCTTAGCACCTAGCAGCGGTGCTGCCTACCTTCACCTGAACCAGTGCAGCCTAAGCTGGGAGGCAATAACAGGAAACGGGTGGGAATAGTCCTACAGGGCCGCAGGCTAATAGCCCCGCTCATCTGCAAGTAGAGAGAGCCATCTTCTAGTCATCGCAGCCAGGACTGCAGAGAAGATCTGGGGATTTTGTGGGAGGTCCCTGGTATATATGGGGCCGGGAGGAGCTACTTTTCTGTCTCTGCAGTCCAGCACCATCTCCTGGATGTATAACCCAAGTGTAAGGAATATCTTATGGAACAGGACGTGCTGTATACTTAGAATAGCAGTTATGCAAGAAGCCGGGAGAGAAACCATTATAAAAAATACACAGCCTCACAAAAAATAACTTTTGAACAAATCAAGAGGCAACCAAGGATGATAACAAGGGAGGGATGAAACAGGCCGTGCTGTACACAGTAAAATCAATTCTACAGGTGAGTAAACACAGAATTGTATTTTTCCAAGCGTACAGCACGGCCTGTTTCATTTCAATCATTACTTCTGGGACATCCAATAGCAGTGTCCTTAAAGTAGGGTGGGATCCCCAATGAGTAACAGCAGGCAGTTCAAGCCACTACTGCCTGAAGCACCTTGCGGCCAGCATCAGCTGAGGCCCTAACATTAACCTTGTAAAACTTAGAAGTATGAACAGAAGACCACGTAGCGGCCTTACAAACTTGTTCAACAGAAGCCTGGTGCTGAAAAGCCCAAGAAGCACCAATAGCCCTAGTAGAGTGAGCAGTAACGCAGAAGGAAAGTTCCTTCCCTTTGGCAGAATAAGCTTGCACCACCACCGGTCTAATCCACTTGCTGATAGTGGATTTGGCTGGAGGCAAACCCTTCATAGGTCCAGAAGGAAGAACAAAAACAGAGTCAGACTTCCTAAAGGGCTCAGTAGCAACCAGATAATACTTGAGCGCCCTGACCACATCCAGAGAATGAAGGTTCCGTTCCTTGGAATTAGCAGGGGCAGGACAATAGGAAGGTAAGACAATGTCCTCATTGAGATGAAAGGCAGATACAACCTTGGGCAAAAATTCCAGGTTAAGACGGAACACCACCTTATCCTGATGCCGCTCAAAATAAGGAGGTTTCATGGAAAGCGCCTCCAGCTCAGATACTCGATGCACCAAAGTAATAGCGACCAAAAAGGCTACCTTAAGAGTCAGAATGGACTGAGCGGCCTTACAGAGGCTCGAAGGGAGGACCCTGTAGAGCAGAAAGCACCAAGTTTAAATCCCAAGTCGGTAACAGAGGCTTACACGGCGGACGCACACAAGTAACTCCCTGGAAAAAAGTCTTGACAAGCCTATGATTGGCAAAAGATCTTTGAAAAAAGATTGCCAGAGCCGAAACCTGTCCCTTGAGGGTACTAAGTTGTAGTCCCGAATCCAGACCATGCTGCAAAAACTCCAGAATCCTGGGAATGGAAAATTCACAACAAGATAGAGACTTGGACTCACATCAAGCAATATAAGCATGCCAGACCCTGTAGTAAATAGTGGACAAAGATTTCTTCCGAGCCTGAAGTATCAACAACGGAGGCCGGCAAACCCTTGCCCATCAAGATAGAGGTTTCAGCAGCCAAGCCGTTAAAGCCAGCGTTTTTAAATTGGGATGGAGCAGCTGCCCCTGAGTGAGAAGCTCTGGATCATCGGGCAAGACGTACCGATCCACCGCCATCTGGACGACGTCCGCGAACCATACCCTCCTCGGACAGCGGGGGGCCACCAGAATGGCCGGTACCCCCTCCTGGGCTATCTTGCGCAGCACACGACCCAGCAGAGGAAAGGGAGGGAATACATAAAGGGACCGAAACTCCGTCCAGGAAATCGCTAGCGCGTCAGTGGCAAAGGCCAGAGGATCCTTTGAGAGGGAGACGAATCTTGGAAGCTTGTGATTGTCTTGTCGCTGAGAGACCATTCCCCCAGATGAGACGTCCCCCTGCTTAGGGAGTCCGCCTCCTGGTTTTCAACCCCTGGAATGTAAACTGCCGAGAGGCAGGGAACAGTCTCCTCCGCCCATGATAAGATCAGAGACACTTCCTTGAGGGCTCGCTTGCTTCGGGTCCCTCCCTTATGGTTGATATAGGGCACCATTGTCTGATTGTCCGAGCGGACTTGAGCGGCACGACCCCGAAGGTGGGGAGTCAACCGGGAGAGCACCAACCTGATCGCCCTCAGCTCTAGGATGTTGATGGGCGCGTGGGCCTCCTGGGGACCCCACTGACCCTGGAACTTCAGTGACTGCCAAACTCCCCCCCCCAGCCGGTCAGACTGGCGTCCGTGGTGACAATCTCCCATCGCGGAGGCAGAAAGGACCTGCCCACCAGAAGATTCCTCAAATCCAACCGCGAGAGGGACTGTCTGACCAGAGGGGACAGAGCAAACTCCTGATCCATGGACTCCTGAGTCCGATCCCAAGTCGACAAGAGATGTAACTGAAGAGGTCTCATGTGGAACTGAGCAAAGGGAGCCGCCTCGAAGCAGGACACCATTAGGCCCACCAACTGCATCCCCAGACGGATGGAGGAGTAAGGACACGACAGCAGGGCCCGCACCTGCATCTGAAGATCCTTCACCTTCTGCTGAGGGAGAAAAAACCTTGACCTGAAAAGTATCCAGCGTCATGCCCAGGAAGGACCACTCCAAAGACAGAGATAGTGAAGACTTGGGATAGTTGATCACCCAGCCGAAGGACTCGAGAGTGGACGTCACCACCTGAGTATCCATTTCGGCCTGATTAAGAGACTGAGCAGCAATCAGAATTTCGTCTAGGTAAGGGAGGATGCGGATGCCCTGGTTCCTTAGGAGAGCCATAACACCAGCCAGCACCTTGGTGAAAACCCGAGGAGCCGAGGTGATACCAAACGGCAAGGCTACAAATTGGTAGTGTTGATCCCCCAGAGCGAACCGCAGGAACCTCTGGTGACCTGGGAAGATCGGAACGTGAAGGTAGGCATCCTTGATGTTCACCGTGGTCACGAAATCGCCCGAAGGGAACTTACGGCCGATCGTAAAGTCTCCATGTGATAGTGCTTGAACCTGACGAATTTGTTGAGGCCCTTTAAGTCCAGGATGGGCCTCAGGGAGCCGTCCTTCTTAGGCACCGTGAACAGGTTGAAGTAGTACCCCCGGCCCCGTTCCTGAAGAGGTAACTGACAAATGACTCCGGACGCCAGAAGACATTGTACGGCCAAATGCAATCCCTGAGCCGACACAGGGTTTAGAGATATCCGGGACTGGAGGAATCTTGGGGGCGGCCAGGCTGCAAACTATCTTGTACCTGGAAGAAACCACCGGTCTGAGACGCGCAGTATCCAGACGTGAGCAAAAAGCCGAAGCCGCCCCCCCCCCCCCCACCCGGTCGGGTGAGGGCGCCTCCTCAAGCCTGAGGGGCCTTGGTAGGGGGTTTGGGCTTGGTTCCCAAGGAGAGACCGGGGCGACCGCGGGATCTGCCTTGACCCCAAGAGTCTCTGCGACTACCTGAAAAGGAGGATCCATGACCTCCCCTTGAAGGGCGAAAGGAAGGAGGATCCCAGAAAGGGCCGAACCTGCTTCCTTCGCTGGGGTAACTTATTGGGGTGTTGCCACTCCTTAAGAACCATATTTGAGAAATGGCCCTGTTCCGGGAACTCCAAGCGTTGCTTGCCAGGGCAGAAAAGCTCGCCCTGCTTCTTCTTCGCCACCTTTGGGGGGGACGACGTGTAGTGTTTCGAAGACAGCCGACAAGAGTATCGGTATTATCTGGGAGCCAGGCATCCTCATCCGAGGAGGACCCTAGATCACTATCGTACTCGCCCTGACGATCCCCAGAGGACTTCGAGTCACGGAACAACTCCCCCTCCTCCGGGGAGTCACGGCCGCCATACATGTCAAGGCCCTTTTCCTCATCGGCAAAGAGGGACAAATCGGCGTCTAGATGACCAGAGGCCTTGTCCACCGCCGATAGGGCCAGCTGTCGCTCAATGCTGGCCACGCGCAGCGCCAGATCTGATTGCGACCCCCTGCTAGCTTCCCCCTCGCTGGGGGCTAAATGCAGGCGCGGGGGGTAGGGGTTGCCGTAGGGACTGCAGGACTGGAAAGAGAAGCACTCATTCCAACCTGTTCCGCAATAATAATTAGGGCGCACAGAACACAAACCGCGCCACCACCACTCAAAGGGGATGCCCCGCACATGACACACAGCCGAGCCTGCCCGAGGGGCCCCCAAGCTTGCTATCCCCAGAAGTCTCCATATGGTGATTATCAAGGGCACAATAGGCCAACACAGGGTAAAGGCTAAGAAGAGCAACCCGGGATGCCCCCAAATGATGCCCAATTGGGATTGGATTGGACCAGGAGAACCACAAACACTGCTATCCCGCCTGTAAGACAAACATGAAACACCATGAGTATCCTGCAGCACATGCACCAACAATGTAACCCCCGCAGAAAGACTCATGGACCAACTGTGAAGGCGAGCGCCGTGCGCGCAGAAGAGACAGGCAGACACACAGGAAGTAGATCTACGGGAAGGGCCCGGCGTGCGTCCAGAGACGCCACCGCCTGCAGACAGCGTGGGTATGGGCCCGCAGCAGCTCGCGACCTCCCCAGCAAGATGGCGCCAAGCAAGGAACGGGAAGCTGATGTGATACGCGTTATCCCACGGCGCCGCCCCCA
The DNA here is from genome assembly GCA_027917425.1 of Gastrophryne carolinensis. Lineage (NCBI taxonomy): Eukaryota > Metazoa > Chordata > Amphibia > Anura > Microhylidae > Gastrophryne > Gastrophryne carolinensis. Next base: position 636,570,704 of record CM051234.1, read on the forward strand.
ACGAAGGGCGCAAAGCCACCCTCGCAGCATGTGAAAGACGCCCAGCACCATGAGCGGGGACGGCGCCCCCGGCAACTCCCGTAGCGCCTCCCGCCACGGAGCGTAGTACTGCCTAGGAGGCAAGAGGGTCCGGTAGCGGGTGTGAATAGGCTTACAGGGCCGCAGGCTTGTTTGCCCCGCTCGCCTGCGAAAACATAGAGAGCCATCTTCTGGTCTTCGCAGTATGACTGCAGAGAAAACACTGGGGGTCTATGGGTGATTCCTGGCTTTTTATAGGGCCGGGAGGAGCCACAAGTCTTCTGCAGTCAACTGCGCCACCTTGTGGCGGAATACCCAGAAGTAATGATTGAAATGAAACAGGCCGTGCTGTACACTTGGAAAAAGGATGTGAGCAATGATAAAATACAATTCTGTGATTACTCACCTGTAGAATTGTTTTTACGGTGTACAGCACGACAGGTGGCGCAAGCGACTGCAGGAAGACTTGTGGCCCCTCCCGGCCCATAAAAGGGCCAGAATTACCCAGAAGATCCCAGTGTTTGAAAGCAGTAATGCAAGAAGCCGTGAGGCAAGGACAATGTTAGGATAACACAGCCCACTAAAAGGAAACTCTCTCAACAAAAATCACCATAACAAGGCAAAAGAGAACAATGACAACAAGGGTGGGATGAAGCAAGGTGAGCAATCACAGAATTGTATTTTTCCAGGTGTACAGCACGGCTTGCTTCATTTCAATTCTTTACATGTGGGACATCCAACAGCAGTGTCCAAAAAAGAAGGGTGGGATCCCCAGAGAGCAATGGCAGGCAGTTCAAGCCACTACCGCCTGAAGCACCTTGCAGCCAAAAACAGCGTCAGCTGAGGCCTTAACATCAACTTTGCAAAAATTGGAAAAAGTATGAACCGAAGACCAAGTAGCGGCCTTACAAACCTGTTCAACTGAAGCCTGGTGCTGGAAGGCCCAAGAGGCACCAATAGCCCTAGTGGAGTGAGCTGTAACACGGAAAGGGGGTTCCTTCCCCTTAGCAGAGTATGCTTGCACCACCGCCTGTCTAATTCACTTACTGATAGTGGATTTGGCTGGAGGCAAGCCCTTCCTAGGTCCGGAAGGAAGGACAAAAAGAGAATCAGACTTCCAAAATGACTCAGTGGTGACCAAATAATACTTGAGTGCTCTGACCACTTCCAGAGAATGAAGGTTCCGTTCCTTGGAATTAGCAGGGGCAGGACAATAGGAATGTCCTCATTGAGATGAAAGGCAGAAACAAACCTTGGGCAAGAATTCCGGCTTAAGACGGAACACCACCTTATCCTGATGCCGCTCAAAATAGACGCATCGAAGTGATAGCAACCAAAAAGGCCACCTTAATAGTCAGAATAGAAAGAGCAGCTTGGCACAGGGGCTTGAAGGGGGGACCCTGAAGAGCAGAAAGCACCAAGTTCAAATCCCACACCGGTAGCAGAGGCTTACGCGGTGGAGGTACATGAGTGACTCCCTGGAAAAAGGTTTTGACAAGCCTATGATTAGCGAAATATCTTTGGAAAAAAATTGCCAAGGCAGAAACTTGTCCCTTGAGGGTACTCCATTGTAGACCTAGACCGTGTTGAAGAAACTCCAGAATCCTGGAAAGGGAGAAGATGCGGCAAGGGAAGGCCTTAGATCACACCAGGCAATGTAAGCGTGCCAGACCCTGTAATAAATCATAGAAGAGGATTTTTTCCGAGCCTGAATCATAGTATTGACAACTGAAGCCGGCAAACCCTGATTCATCAGGATGGAGGTTTCAGCAGCCAAGCGCTCAAAGCCAGCGTTTGTAAATTGGGGTGGCGCAGCGGTCCCTGAGTGGGGAGCTCTGGAACTTCGGGCAGGACGTACTGATCCACCGCCATCTGGACGACGTCTGCAAACCATACTCTCCTCGGCCAGCGGGGGGGCACTAGGATGGTCGGTACCCCCTCCTGGGCTATCTTGCGCAGCACACGACCCGGGAGGAAAGACAAAGGAGTCGAAACTCCTTCCAAGGAAATGCCAGCGCATCCGTGGCGAAGGCCAGAGGATCTCTTGACAGGGATACGAATCTCGGAAGCTTGTAATTGTGACGAGACACAAACAGGTCCACGTCCGGCTGACCCCAGCGGCGACACAGGGCATGAAAGATCTTGTTGTTGAGAGACCATTCCCCTAGGCGAGACGTCCCTCTGCTCAGGGCATCTGCCTCCTGGTTCTTCACCCCGGGGATGTCAACCGCCGAGATGGAGGGAACCGTCTCCTCTCCTCCTTGCCCAAGACAATATCAGGGACACTTCCTTGAGGGCTCGTTTGCTCCGAGTCCCTCCCTGATGATTGATGTAGGTGACCGTCATCTAATTGTCCGAGCGGACCTGGACCGCACGACCCCGAAGGTGGGGAGTCAACTGGAAGAGAACCAACCTGATCGCTCTCAACTCCAAGAGATTGATAGGCGCGTGGGCCTCATGAGGGCCCCACTGGCCCTGGAACTTCAGCGATTACCAAACCCCTCCCCAACCGGTCAGACTGGCGTCGGTGACAATCTCCCAGCACGGAGGCAAAAAAGACCTGCCCACTAGAAGATTCCTCGAGTCCAGCCACCTCGAGAGGGACTGTCTGGCCAGAGGGGATAGAGCGAATTCCTGCTCCAAGGGCTCCTGACTCCGATCCCAGACGGTCAAGAGATTCAACTGAAGGGGTCTCATGTGGAACTGAGCGAAAGGCACAGCCTCGGAACAAGACACCATGAGCATCCCCAGACGGATGGAGGGATGAGGGCAAGCCAACAAGGCCCGCGCCTGCATCTGAAGGCCCTTCACCTTCTGCTGAGGAAGAAACACCTTGACCTGAGAAGTATCCAGCATCATTCCCAGGAAGGATCTTACCGATGAAGGAGAGAGAGAAGACTTGGGATAATTGATCACCCAACCAAAGGACTTGAGGGTGGACACTACCATCTGAGTATCCCTCTCTGCCTGATGCAAAAATGGAGCTGCAATCAAAAGGTCATTAAAGTAAGGAAGAACGCGAATGTCCTGGCTCCTCAGAAGGGCCATGACACCCGCAAGCACCTTGGTGAACACCCGGGGGGCCGAGGCGATGCTGAACAGCAAGGCCACAAACTGGTAGTGTTGATCCCCCAGAGCAAATCTCAGGAACCTCTGGTGCCCCAGGGAGACAGGAACGTGCAGATAGGCATCCTTGATGTCCACAGTAGTCATGAAATCGCCTGGCCGAAGAGAGCTCACCGCCGACCGTAAGGTCTCCATGCGGTAGTGTTTGAACCTGACAAATCTGTCGAGACTCTTTAGATCCAGGATGGGTCTTAGGGAACCGTCCTTCTTGGGCACCGTGAACAGGTTGGAGTAGAACCCCCGCCTCCGTTCTTGAAGAGACACATGGCAAACCACTCCTGATCACAGAAGATGTTGAACGGCCAGCCTCAGGCCCTGCCCCGTCACAGGATTTTGGTAGATCCGTGACCGAATGAATCTTGGGGCTGCCAAACTGCCAGCTCTATCTTGTATCCGGAGGACACCGCCTCCTGAATCCACCGATCCAAGACGTGTTGCCTCCAGACGTGAGCAAAGAGCCGAAGCAGTCCCCCCACCCGGCTGGGTGAGGGCGTCCCCTCATGCCTGAGGGGCCTTGGAAGGGGGCTTAGGCTTAGATTACCCAGGCAAGGCCGGGATGACCTCGGGCTCTACCTCGCCCCCATAAGTCTCTGCTGCCACCAGAGAAGAAAGACCCTCGTCCTCCCCGAGAGGGACGAAAGGAAGAAGAGCCCCGAAAAGGCCGTACCTGCTTCCGTTGTTGAGGAAGTATCCCGTCCTTAGCCAGGAGGTCCAACCGTTCCCCGAACAGCCGAAGTCCCAGGAAGGGAATACCTGTGAGAGCTTTTTTGGCTCCCCATACTCCTCCGCTCGCTTGTGAAGTTTGGCAATATCCGTGAGACGCCTTACCTTCTACTTAATAGCCATGGAAAAAATGGTTGCAGCACAGACAGGGCGCAGACCGGTTCCCTCAGAAGTGAAGGCGTGACAGGCTAGCTGATCCATGCGCCTGTCAACATGATCCCGCAAGGAGGAAGTCTCAGGAGACGGCAAAGCGGAGGGATTGGAGAGCCCCAGAACAGGAGCATCCACTTCCGGAGGATGGGACCATAGGCGAACCAAATCCTCAGAAAAGAGATACTGTCTGTCCAGACCCCTAGGCACCGACGGCAACCTATTAGGCATCTCCCATTCCTTAAAAAACATCTTAGAGAAGTGGCCTTGTTCAGGAAAGACAAGGCGCTGTCTCTCCGGCCGAAAAAGGTCCCCCTGTTTCTTCTTGGCCGCCTTAGGAGGAACAATGTGCAGAGTATCAAGTACCACCAACAACAGCTGCTCAGTATCATCCTGGGGCCACTCGTCCTCGTCAGATAAAGACCCGTGGCTACTGTCAAGGTCGCCCCCGACTACCCCCGGATGAGTCAGAGCCCTGGAGCAACTAACCATCCTCATCGGCAAAAATGGTGCGAGCTGGCTCCAAATGGCGCTTCGTAATCTTGGCCTTGCCAGCGGCCGAACACGCCAACGGAGGCTCAATGCTAGCCAGTCTAAGCTCAAAATTACTACGCGGGTCCCTGCTGGCCTCCCGCTCACTAGGGGCCAGAAGCAGGCGCGGGAGAGTCTGAGGCCGGAGGAGCAATGGGACTGAGGCCGGCAACACTCGCCCCATCCCGATCCGCAATAGCGCTCTGGGCGCAGGGCACACAAACCCCGTTGTGACCACTCAGCGGGCATGTACCACACACAAGACAAAGCTTAGCAAGTCCCGGGGGGTTCCCAAGCACGCTACTCCCAGAAGCCTCCATTATGGTGATTATGATAAGAAAGACGGGTCTCAAGGCACTAAGACGTCCCAGAACCGTACAGAATAAACCCCAATTTGACTCTCAGCACCCTAACCCACAGGGCAGGAAAGGGTGGAGGGGGGTGGGGCGGGGGGGTGGTGTATGGACCGGGAGGAACCACAAGAATCTCAATATGGGACTCTGAAAGACACAAAAGGGAGCAGATAAGCGTCCCACAGCGCATGCACAGCCAATATAAAACACAATAATAAAAAAGGTACCAACAAGAAAAGACTGGACTCACCAAAAGGGAGCCAGTTGAAGAGCCTGTGCAGCCTGTCAGCAGACCAAGGAGCGACGGCGTGAGGTAAAAATGGGAACTTTACTTCAGGAAACTCTGTGAGAAGAGTTCCGCCGGCTGGCCCAAGCAGCACCTCAAGGCCCCCCCCCCCACCCCATAATGTAGAGGAGGCAAGAGGAGCCGGAGCGGGAAAGGTAAGTATATTGTGAGGTAGAAAACGTGAGAAAACACACACACAGCATAAAATGCACAAGAATAAAGCATGTGGGACACATAATGAAAAGGGAAAAAATACCATTTTGTGAAATACTCACCTGTAAAATGGGTATTATAAGTATGTCACACACCCCGCTTCAAGATATCCATAACATGTGGTAGTACCGACCTGAAGAGGGCGTTCTGCAGAGATGATAGTAAAAAGAAAGCCCCTCCCTGATCCATAAATACCTGGGACCTCCCACTCATTACCCAGTATAAAGAAGCAGTAAGGTAAGGGACCAGGAAGAGGCAAATATAAGTCAAAACAACGCAAAGTTCACAATATAAAGGATCCAGAATACAAAAAGGGCGGGTGAAGCGGGGTGTGTGACATACTTATAATACCCATTTTACAGGCGAGTATTTCACAAAATTGTATTATTCTAAGTATGTCACACACCCCGCTTCAAGATATCCATAACATGTGGGACATCCAATAGCAGTGTCCATAAAAGGGCGGGGATCCAAAACAAGGCAACAAGGTACAACTTAAACCACAACAGCCTGCAGAACTTTGCGGCCAAAAACAGCATCCGCTGAGGCCCGAACATCAACCTTGTAAAACTTGGAAAAAGTGTGAACAGAGGACCAAGTAGCGGCCTTACAAACTTGCTCAACAGACGCCTGGTGCTGAAAAGCCCAGGACGCCCCAACCACACGAGTAGAATGAGCAGTGACACGAAAAAGGGGACTCCTCCCCTTGGCAGAATAGGCCCCAATGATGGCCTGACGAATCCATTTACTAATGGAAGATTTGGCAGGAGCCAAACCTTTCCTAGGCCCAAAGGGCACCACAAAAAATGCATCAGTCTTACGAAAGGAAGACGTAACCACCAGATAATATTTCACAACACGAACTACATCCAAGGAATGCAGCGCCCTTTCCTTGTCGTTGCTGGGATTAGGACATAGAGAAGGCAGAACAATGTCCTGATTCAGATGAAAGGCAGAGACCACCTTAGGAAGAAAATCCGGCTTGAAACGAAAGACCACCTTGTCCTGATGCCTTTCGAAGTACGGAGCTTTAATGGACAAGGCTGCCAACTCAGAAACACGCCTAACCGAAGTGATAGCCACCAAAAAGGCCACCTTTTGAGTAAGTGAAGACAAAGCAACCTCATTCAAGGGCTCAAACGGAGGACCCTGAAGAGCAGAAAGAACCAGGTTCAAATCCCAAACTGGAACAAAGGGCTTCCTAGGAGGCCGTACATGCGTAACTCCTTGGAAAAAGGTCTTGACTAAGGGATGAAGTGCAAAGGACCTTTGGAAGAACACCGCCAGGGCAGAAACCTGCCCCTTCAAGGTACTAAGTTGAAGCCCCAGATCCAGACCATGTTGAAGAAACTCCAGGATTCTGGAAATGGAGAACTCCCGACAAGAGAAAGACCTACTTTCACACCAGTCAATATAGGACCTCCAGGTCCTATAGTAAATAGTAGAGGAAGAGCGCTTCCTGGCGCTAATAAGAGTCTGAATCACCGCGTCAGAAAGACCTTCCTCCTTCAAGATGGCGGTTTCAGCAGCCACGCCGTCAAAGCCAGCGAAGGTAAATTGGGATAGCGTAGCCGACCCTGGGTGAGCAGGTCCGGCAGTAGAGGCAGAACGAACTGATCCTCTGCCAGCCTTACCAGGTCTGCGAACCAAACCTGCCTTGGCCACCTTGGTGCCACCAGAATCGCCGATGCGCCCTCCATGGCCAGCTTGTGCACCACTCTGGCTACCATTGGAAACGGAGGGAACAGGTAAAGAAACCCCAGATCCCTCCAGTTCAGGGACATGGCATCCACCGCCAGGGCCAGTGGATCCTGCGAGAGAGAAACAAATACCGGAAGCTTGTGATTGTGACGAGAGGCAAAGAGGTCCACCGCCGGGAACCCCCACCTGAGGCAAATCGAGCGAAACACCTGAGGACTGAGAGACCACTCCCCCTGACGAGAGGAGGCCCTGCTCAGAGAGTCCGCCTCCGTGTTCTCCACTCCCGGAATATAGACTGCTGAGATACACGGGACGTGGCTCTCCGCCCAGTCCAGAATCAAAGACACTTCCCTGAGGGCACTCCTGCTGCGAGTCCCCCCCTGGTGATTGATGTAAGCAACCGCCGTCCGGTTGTCCGACCGGACCTGAACTGGCAGGCCCTGCAACTGATGAGTCAAGAGAAACAGAACCAACCTGATGGCTCTCAACTCCAGAACATTGATGGGCTCGTGAGCCTCCTGCGGGCCCCACAGACCCTGAAACCGGAGGTCCTTCCAAACACCCCCCCAACCTGACAGACTGGCATCCGTGGTGACTGTTTCCCAACACGGTGCCAGAAAAGATCTGCCCTTCAACAGATTGACAGACCCCAGCCACCATTGCAGGGATCGACGAACTCGGGGAGTCATCAGGAAGGACTGATCCAACGATAGTGGAGACTTGTCCCAAACCTTCAACAGATGAAGCTGAAGCGTCCTTGTATGAAACTGCGCAAAGGGAACTGCCTCGAATGAGGCCACCATTAACCCCACCAGCCTCATCCCTAGCCGGATGGCCGGACGAGGGGCCGACAAGAGAAGCCGAACTAACTCCTGAATCAAAAGAATCTTGGCCTGGGGCAGAAACACCCTGGCCTGCGAAGTGTCCAGAGACATTCCCAGAAAGGTCACTACTCTGGACGGAGAAAGAGAAGACTTGGGGTGGTTGATCACCCAACCGAACCTCTCCAGAGTGGACACCACCACCCTGGTGTCCAACTCCGCTTGGTTGAAGGAAGAGGCCATGATCAGAAGATCGTCCAAATAGGGCACAATGCGGATACCCTGAACCCTGAGCAGAGCCATCACCCCCGCCAGCACCTTGGTGAACACCCGAGGAGCCGAGGTAAGACCGAAAGGGAGTGCCACAAACTGAAAATGCTGATCCTCCACCACGAACCTGAGAAACCTCTGGTGTGCTGGAAAAATCGGAACGTGTAGATAAGCATCCTTGATGTCTATGGACGTCAGAAAGTCTCCCTGACGAAGAGAGTGAATAGCCGAAAGCAGCGTTTCCATGCGGAATTTCCGCGGCCGGATGAACCTGTTGAGAAACTTCAGATCCAAGATGGGTCGGACCGATCCGTCCTTCTTGGGTACCGTGAACAGATTGGAATAAAAACCCCTGCCCTGATCTGAGGGGGGCACTGGGCAAATGACAGCCATGTCCAGAAGATTCTCTACTGCCACCAGGAGCCCCTGCGCCGCCAGAGGCTCCGAAGGCATCAGAGACCTGAAAAATCTGGAAGGGGGGGGAGCTCGAACTCCAGCTTGTAACCGGAAGACACCACTTCCCGGATCCATCTGTCCGAGACCTCTTGATCCCAGATCTGGGAGAAGTGTCGCAGCCGCCCCCCCCACCCGCATGGGTGAGGGCGCCCCCTCATTGCTGAGCTGGCTTAGTAACCGGTTTGGGCTTAGAGCCCCAACTGTATCCTGGACGGGCACGTCCTCTGCCCCTGCTCCCAGAATCTCCTCTGGAAGAGGGGAAGGCAAATCCCCTGCCAGATCTGGCCCCACGAAAGGAGGGGGTAAAAGAAGGCGCCCCCCGAAAGGGACGGCATTGTTTCTTGCGTTGAGGTAACCTACCACCCTTGGTAACAGAGTCCAATGTCTCTCCAAAGAGCCGTAATCCAACAAGAGGTAGAGCCGTCAGTGACTTCTTGGACATAAAATCGGCCGCCCACTGGCGCAACCACACCGACCTCCGAATAGTCACCAGCAGAGCCGACGTCCTACCACACATCATCAAGGTGTCATCCAAGGCTGTTAACACAAAAGATAAAAACAACTCACACCGTTTAAGGCTAAGGAACTCGTCACTACCAGGACGAAGCCCGGAAGAAGTCAACAGATCCCTGACCACAGACCTGGCAGCCAACACCATTAGCGCCGAAGCGCAAACGGGCCGCATGGCTGACCCAACGCTAGCAAAACCATGACAAGCCATCTGGTCAATGCGTTTATCCTCTCCATCCTTGAGGGTGGAACAATCAGGACTATTTAAAACAGAGGAGTTGGACAACCCCAAAACCGGTGCATCCACCTCGGGGGGGGGGGATGCCCAGCGCTTAACCGCCTCCGAAGGGAAGGGATATTTCTTATCCCACCCCTGAGGAATGCCAGGGAGCCGAGCCGGCCTGTCCCATTCCTTAGCAATAATTTTGTCAAAATGCCTTTGCGTAGGAAACTCCAAGCGCGGCCTGGATTCCTCAAACAACTCACCCTTCTGCTGTGGCGCCTCCTCGGGAGGGGAATATTCAGAACCTCCAACATCAGAGCCAGAGCGTGAGGAGTATCCGAGAATCTCCCCAAGTCACCAAGCTCGGCATCAGCGCCAAAAGACTGCTCATCGTCCGAAATATCTGAATCCTCATAAACCTCCCCTTCCTCTAGCGGGGAATAATCAGACCAATCCAGATTATTAACGTCATCAAGGTCATCCACCGGCGGAGCCGGCGACAAATGCTTTCTCTTAGCCGGAGCCTTACGGGCGACCGAGCTGGAGATAATTTTCTCAAGGTTGGCCAATCTGGCGCACATCTCAGATTGCAGCTCCCTGCCCATGACGACGTCACACGGGGTGCGTATCAAGGTGGGAGGGGGAGATGAAGCGACCGGCGGTGCTGACCCAGACGCCTGGGGTTCGGACTGCCGCGTAATAGTTTGCTGTGCACAAGGTATACACAGAAGTACATCGTCCCCAGTAATGGATACCCCACACAACATACACTTCCGGGGTTGCCCCAAAGGGGTCCCGAGCCCAGTATCCGGGGATGCCTCCATAAGGTGAACTTTTAGTAGTCGCTATGACCCAGGGAATTACGCCAATAAGCAACCCGGGATGCCCCTGTAATGTCCCGAGTGGGAGGATTTAAGATCAATAAAATGAACCCAGGGACCTAGGACCGGGAGAAACCCCCTAAATACTACGGAAGATCCTCCTGATAAACCTCCGCCTGAAAGACAGAAAGAACCCAATAAATGCCAAATAGGACTACTGGAAAGAAATAAAGAAAGAATGAATAGGGCCCACAGGGCCACTCACAGATCCGTCGGAAGCAGGAGCAATGGAGACCTTGCAGCGTCCATGAGGGGAGAAGCAGGCCGAGATTGGGGAGTGGTCAGCGCGGACCGCGAAGATCAAGCTCCGCCCCCTTCCTTTACCAGTAAGGAGCAACAAGCTCCGCAGCGGCGCCAGAAACAGAGGGGGCGGAGCCGCGCCGAAAGCCCGCCCCCCCCCCCGATGTAGATGCGAGGGAAGAAGCTCCTCACTCACTGCCCCTCAGAGACCGGCGCCGCCGAAATCCCGCGGCGCCGGTCTCAGTGACACAGACAGCGGGTGCGACCGCGGAGTCCTGCGGAGCACCCGCCCCGCTCGCTGCAGGAAACACACAGACAACGGGGGGCTGGCCGCGGCAGCGCGCCGAGGGCCGGCCCCGCCCCCCTGAAGTGTGTGAGGGGAAAAAACTCCCCTCACAAAAGTGAAGAGACCGGCGCCCCGGCTGCAATGGCGGCCGCGGCACCGCAAACAGACAGTAGAAAACACACACACATACATTCATAGTCACACCACACAGAATAAAGTGAATAAAGTGAATAAGTGAATAAAGTGAATAAGGACTAGCCCTAAGAGAGGGACCCCCAACCCCCACTGTGGTAAAAAGGGGTACTATGGAGGGACCACCCAGGGGTAAATATCAAGGGACGGGGCATCCCAAACCGGGATCACCTACCCGGTGTAACCGCCTACCCTCTTATTTAGGGTCTCACGGTGGAGCTCTGCTCCTAAGCACCAGAGGTGCCAATATACCCTCGCTCGGGCCAGCAGCCAAGACTGTGGAGGCATGTATCTAAGGTCAATCCGGGGAAAAAGGGGTCCGAGCGGAAATAATCAAACAACAGGCCGGGAGTTATCCCGGCTACCTGCAATCCCCCTGTGCAAGGAGGAGACATCATCTTCTGACTTGCTCGCCGTCTGCAGAGATGGAAAACTGGGTAATGAGTGGGAGGTCCCAGGTATTTATGGATCAGGGAGGGGCTTTCTTTTTACTATCGTCTCTGCAGAACGCCCTCTTCAGGTCGGTACTACCACATGTTATGGATATCTTGAAGCGGGGTGTGTGACATACTTAGAATAAAGGAGTGGTTCCTCCCCTCCCCCCGCTGTTCCTCACCATAGCCTATGGCCTGCTTATTCTGAGGAAGAGTCTGCGGCCCAGAGCGTAGCTCTGCCGAACGCCTGACCCTCAGCGTTCCCCTACCTGCACCTGATCCGCATCCATGGCTGGGAGGCAAGAAGGGTCCCGGAAGCAGGTGGGAATAGGGCTTGCAGCGGCCGACGGGCTAGTAATGCCACACTTATCTGCGAAGTCCATGGAGCGAGAGAAAGAGACCCCCTTCGCAGTCAGACTGCAGGAGAAGACTGGGGTCTTCTGGGTAATTCTGTCCCTTTTATGGGCCGGGAGGGGCCACAAGTCTTACTGCAGTCGATTGCGCCACCTGTGGCGGATTACCCACATGTAAAGAACTGAAATTAAGCAAGCCGTGCTGTACACCTGGAAAAACAAGTGAGTTAGCAGTTAAAGTGTATGTCAGTTACCTTATTGCAGACAAATAAGCTGTCTTATGTAATAAGCAAGTGATGCAGACAGCCACAGAGGGAATGTAGAGTCTGCTGGTTCCTGGTTCCATCTCCCCATGTCACACGTGACCCTCAGAAGAAAGACAAACGTGTCTCCAGACCTTTATACACAGGTAGGACCCTCCCCTCTGGGATGAGCCATGGTCTCCACCGCTTAGCAGTGGCTAGCTAAAACTCATAAAAACTAATATGTAGCAGGTCCTAGAGATCCAATCCTGGTGCCAGCAGATACAGCCAGGCGCTGTGCTAGCTATGATACTAGACACTGCAGTTTTATATGGGCCCTACGCATCCAGAAATGATGAGACATATACATGCATTATGATCTCCAGATTACAAAAATGTGTTTTGTTTATGAATTAAACCGGAACTTCAGCATGCTTTAATGAAAAGCCCAAACCCTTAAACTATTCTCCATCATCTAAAATTAATATATTTTAAAATTTTAAGTCACTTACTTATTCTTTCCCCCACCGAAATGCAACTCTGTTCAGGATTCTAGGATATGGGTGTGGCCATCTTGCCTCAGAAGCATCACATACTGAGGAGAGGAGAGTGTGATAAAGTGCAGGGGCGGGGTTATAGCTGTGCTTTGTACAGACAGAGCAGAGCTGGGGTCAGGAAAAGGACATCATTCCCAGAATGCAGAGAGGCACAGTCAGAAGACACTTCCTGTTTGCAGGCTGCCTGATGCTCCAGGAGCCGCCATCATGGATGTTTAAAGGCTCATAAAATGCAGTAGATGCAGGTATACAATTTTTAATGTACAGGGTGTGGGGTTAGGCTCTTGTTCAGGGTGAAATCCTGCTTTAATGTTCCCAGTCACTTCCAAATTGTCCAGCATGTCTGGAATGATGCTTTGAAAATCCCCAGGCTCACCATAGGCGTTTCCTGCCAGCTGGAGTAAGGTGTGCTGGCTGCCAGTTGAATCTTTAACTGGGAGCTTCCTTGAGCAGAGGCCCCCCTGCTGAAGCTGTGTGCGTTAGCTGGAGTCTTTTGTTCCTTTCGGGACCTGAGCTGGCCAGAGGTGTGATGTTATATTTTCATCATAATCCCCATAGTCCTCTACTTAGACAATACCAGGGTGTAAGTCATTTTAGGCTCCAGCAATCACTATCTTATACAAGACCCTGTGGGTCTGTAAGAAATAGAGAATTCCCATGAAATATTAGAGATATAAGTTTTAAATATCTAAACTAAGTCTCCAAGTACCAGCTTGGATGGTAATTGAGCCTCTTAGATGCCAATTTGGCATCAACCCAGACATTTTGGCAGCGGTCGGATGGACACAATAGATTTGGGTGTATAAAGGATTCTTAACTATGTAACGTTAATGAAGTCAATACCTGGTCATGAAATCCTTTTGTGAGTAGATGTGCTGTCTAAAGGGCGGGGCTAGTCCTTTCCAACAGGAAGTGAGGTGGCCTAGAAAGACTGGAGTAATATTTGGGCAGTTGGGAGAGGACCAAGGAAAAGAAAAGACGCGTGTGCAGGAGGGCCCTGCATTGGTAACTATGAGCAAGTAATCATAGGCCTAGCTGGCAATTGTAAATAGTAATAGTACATTCTAGAAATTGTTTAGTGTCATTGTTAGCCCCTCTATACTGTCTGCGGGTTAATGTAAGTGTTTAAGCCCTAATTTTATATATATTTTGTAGTATTTTTACAAATGTACAACTGTCCTGTATCATTGGTCTGTACAATCTTTTAGACATTCTCATTGGTGCGATTCGTCATCCACAACCTGGAACCTACAGTGGGCAGTTATTGTTAACCATTTATATATTTTTATATTTTTTATGGTTTTTTATAATAATTGTTTACATAATTTGGCGAGCCAGGCAGGAGTATTACATTGTTTACAGTTCCAGTGGCTGGAGAATAGGGGGATATTTGCTAGGCTGACTCGATAACAGGGATACCTGGTTAAAGTGGTCCAACAACCCCCCCCCCCCCCCCCCCAGCACAGACCCTTGCAATCTTTACCCGAGCCTTAAGCAGCCAATGAAATGTGGGCCCAGCGGCTGGAAAAAGTAAGCAACCCCAACAACGTGACCACCGGTGGCCAGTCGCACAGCTGTATTTCGCCAGCTAATCGAGGTACAGCGAGCCTGTCACAAAGTCGGACACTCCGATTTGGGATGCCCCGGGGCATAGGTCAGTCACCATGAGTTATTTTCCACTTTAAGGGTCCAACAGAGTTCGACAGAGCAGAGAGTGGTCACATTGCCAATTCCCTCCAGCTAATCGGAATCACTGGGAGGTGGAGTGTGCATCAGCATATCAATACTTAGGAAAGCATCTACAGCCTGAAAATGGCTGGAGAAGTGGAATCTTTAAAGATGAAAACCACCAAGGATTTTCACTATCCCAAATGTCGTTCCTCTCCAGCAATGTGGTGTGAAATCTCAGCAAATCTCAACTTCCACTCCATTCACACCTTCGCAGCCCACCCGACTTCAGATCAGCTAGGAAAGATGAATGGAGCATGTGCTGCTTCACCACATATCCGCCACAGCCATTTAGAAATACATGGGGTGGGTACACAGGCTTTGTGGTGAGCAATCATTTAAAAGGACAAGTATCATATCCTTCCTCTTCTGGCGACGAGCGGTGGATATTTTCATCACACACACTCCTCTGTCTGGAACCAGCAGAGCATGTAAATAACCAATAAGTTGAGTGGCTGTTACATTGTATGAGGGGTGTCAAATTCATTTTTACCACATCAGTATTAGCATAATAACAATGCAACCATTGAAATGTATAGTTAAATGTAATTCAACTAGTTTTTCCCCAGGATAGATGCAGAATTATTTTGCTCAGGGCAGTCCCACAATCAATTTTTCCCACCCCACCTGGTACTATGCAGCTAGAAATACCCCCGCTATAACCCCTGTGGTGGCAGTACATTTGGTCGGTTAGGTTGTCTCGGAAATATTTAGCCCAGGACAGATGCAGACAATATATTGCCCAGCACAGCCCCACAAATAATCCCCTCCCCCCAGGCACTATCTAGACATAACCCCCCACTATAACCCCTCTGTGGTGGCAGTAAGTTGGGCGGGTTAGGCAGTCTAAGAAATATTTAGCCCAGGACAGATGCAGACACTGGAATATTTTGCTCAGGACAACCCCACAATCAATTTTTCCCACCCCTCCTGGCACTAGCTAGAAATAACCCCCACTATAACCCCACTGTGTTGGCAGTAAGTTGGGTAGGTTAGGTAGTCTTTCAAAAATGTAGCCCAGGACAGAGGCAGACAGTGAAATATTTTGCCTAGGACAGATGCACCCTCCGAAATATTTTGCCCAGGACAGATGCAGACACTGAATTTTTTTGCCCAGGGCAGCCCCACAATCAATTTTTCTCACCGCACCTGGCACTAGCTAAAAATAACCCTCACCATTACCCCTCTGTGGTGACAGTAAGTTAGGCGTGGTGCTGGTTGCACAGAGCAATCACCACAACACTGGTAAATGCTCCTCTTCATTTCTAGAGCATTAAAAAAGGTGCGAGCTGGCCACTTTTATAGGCACAGCATCTAGGGCTAGGATTAGAGGCTTGACTGTGGAGCACAGCATACCCCCGCATCACCCAGCGGCGTCACACACACACTTGCCTACGTCAGCAGGATTAGATGGGGGTTCCGAGTTCCACAGTGGGGCAGAGCGTACCACCACATCAACCCACGGCGTCGGCAGGAGTAGAGAGACAAGGCCAGTGAGAAAGACACACAAAAAAGCTTGGAGGGTCAGATCTAGCCCACGGGCCTTGAAGTTGACTTGTGCTGAAGCGCACCGTTTCTCAACCTGCAGCACACATACACAAGGGATAATGTTTCAATGTTAAAATATAATGAACGAGTTAAACAACCCCTGTTAAGATTGCCCCTGTGTTTAGGGGCAACATTAACAGGGGTTGTTTAACCTGTCCATTACATTTTAACAGTGAAACATTATCACTTCTTACATTAAAAGCACTACGAGTCCTCTGGTCCACTTATTTTGATACAATTGTTGCTTGTCACTGGGGGTACTTGTCATAAAAAAAGGGTAAAAAGGACCAGAATCCTGGGTTTTGGTCCTTTCTCCCAGGGCACTCCGATCGGGGATGCCCCACTGTGTGAAACCCCCCAGATCGCCGAGCGCAACTTACCTCTTCTGAGCTCGTAGCTGCTGAGGTCACGCAGTATAAACTTTCGCCTAAGCCACAGCCTGCTAGAGGGATAGTGAGGATGCGGCCTCGGCTGGTGCATGTACCGTTGGACCAGGAAGCAAGGTGAGTAAACGGGGCGACCTGGGGGGTGTCACACAGTGGGGCATCCCGATTTGGGATGCCTTGGGGGGGGATCGATCACTCTGGGTTTTGGTCCACTTTAAGTACCACTGCTCTACATTATCTGCTGGTTAGAGGCAGAGGAGTTTGTGGAAATATATCCCTAGCCCGTTGCCAGAAGAAGACCTCGGAGGAAAGATTTAAGGATACGGATTACTGATAGCTGCAAGATGATTGGACAGTGTAGCCAGGCAGTGGGAAAAGCAAGCAGGATGCTCGGCTGCATAGCTCGAGGCATCACCAGTGGGAAGAGGGAGGTTGTGATGCCGCCTTATAGAGCCCTGGTGAGGCCACAGCTAGAATACTGTGCAGTTCTGGAGACCTCCCCTGCAAAAAGACATCATTTAAATAGAACGTGTCCAAAGGCCGGCAACAAAAATGGTGGAAGGACTTAATCTTAAAACTTATCAGGAGAGACTTAAAGAACTTAATCTATACAGTCTGGAGGAAAGAAGGGAGAGGGGGGGGGCATGATGGAGACCTTTATATATGTGACAGGATTGTGTAAGGTTCAGGAGGGAAGTGTTTTTAAGAAGAAACTTAATGATAGAACAAGGGGGCCCAACCTGAGCTAGTCTGGGGGAAGATCAGGAGCAATGTTAGAAAATATTTTTACAGAAAGAGTAGTAGATGCTGGGAACAAACTTCGAGCAGAGGTAGTTGAAAAATCGACAGTCAGTGAATTTAAACACACCTGGGATAAGCCCCATCTATCCTAAGATATAGAGAACATACAGTATACACATAAGGGCAGACAAGATGGACTGTATGGTCTCCTTCTGCCGTTACCCTTCTATGTTTCTAGGAGATGGCAGATGATACTTGTCCTTTAACCTGATCAGCTTTTTTTCTTTTTTAAAGTTTAAACTTTAGGATCATCTCTACTTGATGCGACCCATCAAGAACCCATCTTGGCTGTTCAATTCTAATATACTGAGCCTCACTAATTTCATGGAATAAAGTGAAAGGTTGCAAGAAAAAGGATAAAATAGGACAACCCAAGAGCGCGACATTAAGACGTTCGTTCAATGAAGACATAAAACTTTTTTTTTCTCTTCTTTTTCAGACAACAAGAAAATTTTAAGTGCCGTCTGATTTATCAATATGGCTCCTGCCGGTGTTACCCGAGTGGTAACAAATCAAGCGGTGTCACACTCCTGCTGGGAAAATTGGTCGCCTAATGTCACTCCTGGCTTTATTTGTCTTTCTTATTGTCCTTGACTGCGCCTCCATGTTCCTACAAGGAGAGAGCCATTAGAAGTGCGGAGCGCCTCGTGAGGTTACCTTCCCTAGAGCGCCAAAGAAATAATCATTTTAATCATGGAAAACTTTTCATTTCTAGATTCTGCCCTGCTGTGACATAAAACGTGAAATATCCACGTGGCAAGGCCCATCCAAACCTGCATAAATGCCCCCCCCCCCCCCAGATAGAAGAAAAAAGGTTCCCTGGCAACAAAGCCTTCAAAGCTAGTTCTCAGAAGGGCATTTTAATGGACCTTAGACCTGCCATTGCCAACGAGGCTACAAAAGTTGAAATGCTAGAGAGAGGTCACAATTAGAAGAACGACGAAGCATCAATTAACTCCTTGATTTGTTCTAGTAACCCATTCACCCATTCATAGAAAGGACGCTCTGATTATGGAAAGGGTGAAGAGGGGAGCCACCAAACTAATCAGAGGAATGACAGATCTTAGTCATGAGGAAAGATTATGAGAGTTAAATCTGTTTAGTCTTGAGAAGAGATGATTGAAGGGGGACATTAACTTGTATAAATATTTAAATGGCCAATACAAAAATATCCGAACCTATCTGCATATATATAGAAGAAAGGTTCCCTGGCAACAAAGCCTTCAAAGCTAGTTCTCGGAAGGACATTTTGACGGATCTTAGACCTGCCATTGCCAACGAGGCTACAAAAGTTGAAATGCTAGAGAAAGGTCACAATTAGAAGAACGACTAAGCATCAATGAACCCCTTGATTTGTTCTAGTTATTGGCTTTCAGTCATCATGGTCTGCCATTAAAGCAGATCAAAACCCCCTTAACCTACACCTCACAAATGTAAGAAAATACCATTTTGTGAATACTCGCCTGTAAAATGGGTATTATAAGCATGTCACACACCCCGCTTCAAGATATCCATAACATGTGGGTAATACCAACCTGAAGAGGGCGATCTGCAGAGATGATACGGAAAAGAAAGCCCCTCCCGGTCCATAAATAACTGGGACCTCCCACTCATTACCCAGTATCAAGAAAGCAGTAAGGTAAGGGACCAGGAAGAGCCAAATATAAGTCATAGCAACGCAAAGTTCCCAATATAAAGGATCCAGAATACGAAAAGGGCGGGTGAAGCGGTGTGTGTGACATACTTATAATACCCATTTTACAGGTGAGTATTCACAAAATGGTATTATTCTAAGTATGTCACACACCCAGCTTCAAGATATCCATAACATGTGGGACATCCAATAGCAGTGTCCATAAAAGGGCGGGGATCCAAAACAAGGCAACAAGGCACAACTTAAACCACTGCAGCTTGCAGAACTTTGAGGCCAAAAACAGCATCCGCTGAGGCCCGAACATCAACCTTGTAAAACTTGGAAAAAGTGTGAACAGAGGACCAAGTAGCAGCCTTACAAACTTGCTCAACAGAGGCCTGGTGCTGGAAGGCCCAGGACGCTCCAATCGCACGAGTAGAATGAGCAGTAACACGAAAAGGGGGACTCCTCCCCTTAGCAGAATAGGCCCCAATAATGGCCTGACGAATCCATTTACTAATGGAAGACTTGGCAGGTGCCAAACCCTTCCTAGGCCCAGAGGGCACCACAAAAAAAGCATCAGTCTTACGAAAGGAAGACGTTACCACCAAATAGTATTTCACAACGCGAACCACTTCCAAAGAATGCAGAGCCCTCTCCTTGTCGTTGCTGGGATTAGGACACAGAGAGGGCAGAACAATGTCCTGATTTAGATGAAAAGCAGAAACCACCTTAGGAAGAAAATCTGGCTTGAAACGAAAAACCACCTTGTCCTGATGCCTTTCGAAGTACGGAGCTTGAATGGACAAAGCTGCCAACTCAGAGACACGCCTAACAGAAGTGATAGTCACCAAAAAGGCCACCTTTTGCGTAAGTGAAGACAAGGCACCCTCATTCAAGGGCTAAAACGGAGGACCCTGAAGAGCAGAAAGAACCAAGTTCAAATCCCAAACTGGAACCAAAGGCTTCCTAGGAGGCCGAACATGCGTAACCCCTTGGAAAAAAGTCTTGACCAAAGGATGAAGCGCGAAGGACCTCTGAAAAAACACCGCCAGGGCAGAAACCTGCCCCTTCAGCGTACTAAGCTGGAGCCCCAGATCCAGACCATGTTGAAGAAACTCCAGAATCCTGGAAATAGAAAATTCCCTACATGGGAAAGACCTACCTTCACACCAGTCAATATAGGACCTCCAGGTCCTATAGTAAACGGTAGAGGAAGACCGCTTCCTAGCGCTAATAAGAGTTTGAATCACCGCATCAGAAAGACCTTCCTCCTTCAAGATGGTGGTTTCAGCAGCCACGCCGTCAAAGCCAGCGATGGTAAATTGGGATAGCGTAGCCGACCCTGGGTGAGCAGGTCCGGCAGCAGAGGCAGAACGAACTGATCCTCTGCCAGTCTGACCAGGTCTGCGAACCAAACCTGTCTTGGCCACCTTGGTGCCACCAGAATTGCCGACGCGCCCTCCAGGACCAGCTTGCGCACCACTCTGGCTACCATTGGAAACGGAGGGAACAGGTACAGAAACCCCAGATCCCTCCAGTTCAGGGACATGGCATCCACCGCAAG
This sequence comes from Gastrophryne carolinensis, assembly GCA_027917425.1. NCBI lineage: Eukaryota > Metazoa > Chordata > Amphibia > Anura > Microhylidae > Gastrophryne > Gastrophryne carolinensis. Next base: position 636,590,933 of record CM051234.1, read on the forward strand.
AGCCAGTGGATCCTGCGAGAGAGACACAAATACCGGAAGCTTGTGATTGTGACGAGAGGCAAAGAGGTCCACCGCCGGAAACCCCCACCTGAGGCAAATCAAGCGAAACACCTGGGGACTGAGAGACCACTCCCCCTGGCGAGAAGAGGACCTGCTCAGAGAGTCCGCCTCCGTGTTCTCCACTCCCGGAATGTAGACTGCTGAGATACACAGGACGTGGCTCTCCGCCCAGTCCAGAATCAAAGACACTTCCCTGAGGGCACTCCTGCTGCGAGTCCCTCCCTGGTGATTGATGTAAGCAACTGCCGTCCGATTGTCCGACCGAACCTGAACTGGCAAGCCCTGCAACTGATGAGTCAAGCGAAACAGAACCAACCTGATGGCTCTCAATTCCAGGACACTGATGGGCTCGTGAGCCTCCTGAGGCCCCCACAGACCCTGAAACTGAAGATCCTTCCAGACACCCCCCCAACCTGACAGACTGGCATCCGTGGTGACTGTCTCCCAACAAGGGGCCAGAAAGGATCTGCCCTTCAACAGATTGACGGAACTCAACTACCAGTGAAGGGATCGCCGAACCCGGGGGGTCATCAGGAAGGACTGATCCAACGATAGTGGAGACTTGTCCCAAACCACCAACAGATGGAGCTGGAGCGTCCTTGTGTGAAACTGCGCAAAGGGAACTGCCTCGAATGAGGCCACCATCAATCCCACCAGTCTCATCCCTAGCCGGATGGCCGGACGAGGGACGGACAAGAGAAGCCGAACCAACTCCTGAATCAAAAGAACCTTGGACTGGGGCAGAAACACCTTGGCCTAGGAAGTATCCAGAGACATTCCCAGAAAGGTCACTACCCTGGACGGGGAAAGAGATGACTTGGGGTAGTTGATCACCCAACCGAATCTCTCCAGAGTGGATACCACCATCCTGGTGTCCAACTCTGCTTGGCTGAAGGAAGATGCCATAATGAGAAGATCGTCCAAATAAGGCACGATGCGGATACCCTGGGCTCTGAGTAGAGCCATCACCCCCGCCAGCACCTTGGTGAAAACCCGAGGAGCCGAGGTAAGACCAAAAGGGAGTGCCACAAACTGAAAATGCCGATCCTCCACCACGAACCTGAGAAACCTCTGGTGTGCTGGAAAAATTGGAACGTGTAGATAAGCATCCTTGATGTCTATGGACGTCAGAAAGTCTCCCTGACGAAGAGAGTGAATGGCCGAACGGAGCGTTTCCATGCGGAATTTCCGTGGCCGGATGAACCTGTTGAGAAACTTCAGATCCAAGATGGGTCGGACCGATCCGTCCTTCTTGGGTACCGTGAACAGATTGGAATAAAAGCCCCGGCCCTGGTCTGAGGGGGGCACTGGGCAAATGACAGCCATATCCAGAAGACTCTTTACTGCCACCAGGAGCCCCTGCGCGGCCAGAGGTTCCGAAGGCACCCGAGACCTGAAAAATCTGGGAGAGGCCGGAGCTCGAACTCCAGCTTGTAACCGGAAGTCACCACTTCCCGGATCCATCTGTCCGAGACCTCCTGATCCCAGACCTGGGAGAAGTGTTGCAGCCGTCCCCCCCACCCGCATGGGTGAGGGCGCCCCCTCATTGCTGAGCTGGCTTAACAGCGGGTTTGGGCTTAGAGCCCCAACTGTATCCTGGACGGGCACGTCCTCTGCCCCTATTCCCGGAATCTCCTCTGGAGGAGGGGAAGGCAAATCCCCTGCCAGCTCTGGCCCCACGAAAGGAAGGGGTAAAGGAAAACGCCCCCGAAAGGGACGGCGTTGTTTCTTGCGTTGAGGTAACTTACCACCTTTGGTGACGGAATCCAATTTCTCTCCAAAGAGCTGTAATCCTACAAAAGGTAGAGCCGTCAGCGACTTTTTGGACATAAAATCGGCCGCCCACTGGCGCAACCAAACCGACCGCCGAATAGTCACTAGCAGAGCCGACGTCCTGCCGCACATCATCAGAGTGTCATCCAAGGCGGCTAGTACAAACGACAAAAACAATTCACACCTTTTAAGGCCAAGGAACTCGTCACTACCCGGATGAAGCCCGGAAGAAGTCAACAGGTCCCTGACCACAGACCTGGTAGCCACCACCATCAGCGCCGATGCACAAACGGGCCGCATGGCTGACCCAACACTGGCAAAACCATGACAAGCCATCTGGTCAATGCGTTTATCCTCACCGTCTTTGAGAGTGGAACAATCGGGGTTATTTAAAACAGCAGTGTTGGACAACCCCAGAATCGGTGCATCCACCTCGGGGGGGGGATGCCCAACGCTTTACCGTATCCGAAGGAAAGGGATATTTTTTATCCCACCCCTGAGGAATACCAGGGAGCCGAGCAGGCCTGTCCCATTCCTTAGCAATAATTTTGTCAAAGTGTTTTTGATTAGGAAATTCCAAGCGCGGCCTGGATTCCTCGAAAAACTCCCCCTTTTGCTGTGGAACCTCCTCAGGAGGAGAAATAGCCAAAACCTCAAACATCTGAGCCAGAGCGTTAGGAGTATCCGAGGATCTCCCCAAGTCCCCAAGCTCAGCATCAGCGCCAACAAACTGCTGATCGTCTGAATTATCCGATTCCTCATAAACCTCCCCTTCCTCTAGCAGGGGAGTAGTCAGACCAATCCAGGTTATTAACATCATCAAGGTCATCCACCGGCGAAGCCGGCGACAAGTGCCTTCTCTTAGCCGGAGCCTTACGGGCGACCGTGCTGGAGAGTAATTTTTCAAGGTTGGCCAATCTGGCGCACATCTCAGATTGCAGCTCCCCACCCATGACAACGTCACACGGGGTGCGTATCAAGCTGGGAGGAGGAGAGGAAGCGACCGGCGGTGCTGACCCAGACGCCTGGGGTCCGGACTGCCGCGTAATAGTTTGCTGTGCACAAGGTATACACAGAAGTACATCGTCCCCAGTAATGGATACCCCACACAACATACACTTCCGGGATTGCCCCGAGGGGAGCCCAAGCCCAGTATCCGGGGATGCCTCCATACGGTGAACTTATGTGTAGTCGCTATGACCAAGGGAATTACGCATATAAGCAACCCGGGATGCCCCTTTAATGTCTCAAGTGGGAGGTTTTGAAGTCAGTAAAATTTAACCCAGGGACCCTAGGACCGGGAGAAACCCCCTAAACCTAACGTAGGTCTACCTGGAAGACACAACAGAACATAATATAAGCACAACGGAAACAGAAATGCAAAAAAGATAGAAAATATAGATGGGGCCCACAGGGCCACTCACTGTGACTTCCTTTGCCTAGAAGATGGCGTCCGCACCTCACGAAGAGCCAGCAGCAGCACGGAGGCAGAGAGGAGAAGGGGGCGTGGCCAGCGCGGAGAGCGCGATGTCCGTGGCTCCGCCCCCCTTCCAGGTCAGAAACCAGGCTCCGCGGTGGCACCTGCCGAACGGGGGCGGGCCTCGGCGTCCCGCCGAAAGCCCTGCCCCGCCCCCTGTACCAAACGCGTGGGGGGAGATCTCCCCTCACAAGCGCAAGGCCTGAACAGAGACCGGCGCCGCCGCGATAGCGGCGGCTGCGGCGCCGGTAACGAGGCAGCCAGACAGGGGGGCGGGCCGCGGCGATGCTCCAACGCCCGTCCCCGCCCCCTGTACTCAGCATGTGAGGAGAACTCTCTCCTCACCAGCGCACTGTCGCCATGACAGGGAACCGACGCCGCGGCAATGGTGGCGGCCGCGGCGCCGGTAAGGAGAATAGAAACGGCAGGAGGGCGGGCCGCCAACGCCCGGCCCCGCCCCCTACTAGCAAAAGCTGAGGAGAGGGTTCTCAGCCATGCCACCATGAGAGGCTGGCACCGCGGCGGCTGCAGACCTCTAACAGTAAAAAACAAAACAGAGACACTGAATAAAGGCCCCCAACACCCCCCCCCCCTCGAGGAGAAGGGCATCCGGAGAGGGGAACACCACCTGGGGTGAAATGGCCGAGGGACAGGGCATCCCAAACCAGGGTCACCAGCCCGTTTAACGGCCTACCCTCTGGTACAGGGTCTCACGGTGGAGCTTAGCACCTGAGCACCTAATGTGCCATTCTACCCTCGCCCAAACCTCAGCCAAGGCTGGGAGGCATGTGTGGTAAATATAAGGGTATCTGGGCGGAAATAGAAATAAAAAGCGGGCCGGGAATAATCCTGGCTACCTCAAGTCCCCCTGTGCAAGGAGGAGGCATCATCTTCTGACTTGCTCGCCGTCTGCAAAGATGAAAGACTGGGTAATGAGTGGGAGGTCCCAGGTATTTATGGACCGGGAGGGGCTTTCTTTTCCCTATCATCTCTGCAGATCGCCCTCTTCAGGTTGGTATTACCCACATGTTATGGATATCTTGAAGCGGGGTGTGTGACATACTTAGAATATGTAAAGTCATGCACTTGGGGTCTAAAAACCTGAAGGCCACACATGTCCTGGGGGGGGGGGGGGGGGGAGTAATACTGGGAGAGTCACTTGTTGAGAAGGATCTGGGGGTATTGGTAGATCACAGGCTAAATAACAGCATGCAATGCCAATCAGCTGCTTCCAAGGCCACCAAGATATTATCATACATAAATAGTGGCCTGGAATCATGGGATAGGCAAGTAATTTTGCTTCTTTACAAGGCACCTGTGCGCCCTCACCTGGAATATGCCATCCAGTACTGGGCACCCATTCATAGAAAGAACGATGGACTATGGAAAGGATGCAGAGAAGAGCCAGCAAACTAATAAGAGGAATGACAGATCTTAGTTATGAGGAAAGATTCTGAGAATTAAATCTGTTTAGTCTTGAGAAAAGACAACTAAGGGGGGACATGATTAACTTGTATAAATATTTAAATGGCAACGTATGCATAGGATGGGTTTGCTTACTAGCGATGTAGATGTGAAAGGGATAGCGGCACGTGGGTGCATATCACCTGGTCTTGTGCAGTGTTAGCGGATTATTGGAAAGAGGTAATGGATTTGATAGGTAAGGTAGTAGGAATCCACTAATAGAGGACACCACAATCCCCCTAGAAAAAAACAGGATATAAACGGCACCACCCTATAGTAGTCAAAAATAATTAAATGTCCAATTTATTATTCACAAATTCACATGGATACAAACATTTAAAAAACATTAAAAAAAAAACACATAATAATACTGACCACCGGGGGGCACTAAAAGCAAGCTAATTCTCCTATCAAAAATTAAGTGTAAACTAAATACAGTCTCAAAACACTCTTATTAACAAGGAAACCCCTTCATAATTCAAACAGCATATCAAAGTGCATAAAAAACATTTATATGTGCAAAATAATGCATTAAAGTGCAATCAAAATAGCCTATGAGGACAGCCAATGTAGAAAAAGGGATAATCAAAACAATAGTCATAGGTGCCAAATGTACTATATATTACCCACAAGGTAGCTTGCATAACAGCGTGTCACCCCCACCCCAGCCAACATTAGAGACAAACTATGTAGGAGCCATTTTAAGAGGCCAGGGAATTGGCTTGGTGATAAAGATGATGGTGTGGTGCTTGTTCTATCTGCCCATACATGCAAAAAGAGAAAATACAATTCTGTGATTACTCATCTGTAGAATTGGTATTTTGAGTATACAGTATGTCCTGCTCCAAATCTAATACTTACAGTTGGGATATACTCCGCCAGATGGCGCTGGACTGTAGAGACATTGAAAATAGGCTCCTCCTGGCGCCCCTCAAATACCCAGGGACCTCCCACAAATCACCAGCATTGAAAAGCAGTTAAGGAGAAGCCGGGAGAATTAAACAATCCAAACTATCAACTATAACAATGATAACAATCACCATACAGGGGATCCAAGAAAATGCAAACCAAGGGTGGGTTGGAGCAGGACGTACTGTATACTCAAAATACCAATTCTACAGGTGAGTAATCACAGAATTGTATTATTCTTAGTATACAGTACGTCCTGCTCCAAATCTAATACTTACAGTTGGGACATCCAATAGCAGTGTCCATAAAGTAGGGTGGGATCTCCAAGAAAAATCAGCAGCAGGCAGTTTAAACCACTGCCGCCTGCAGAACCTTTCGGCCAAAAACAGCACCAGCTGAGGCCCTAACATCAACCTTGTAGAACTTTGAAAAGGTATGAACAGAAGACCAAGTAGCAGCCTTGCAAGCTTGTTCAACAGAAGCCTGGTGCTGAAAAGCCCAAGAGGCACCAATAGCACGAGTGAAATGAGCAGTAAGGCGGAAGGGAGGATTCTTCCCCTTAGCAGAGTAGGCCTGAATCACAGCCTGACGAATCCACTTGCTGATAGTAGACTTGGCAGGAGCCAAACCCTTCCTAGGACCAGAAGGGACCACAAAAAGAGCATCAGTTTTTCTGAAAGGTGCAGTAGCCACCAGATAGTACTTCAGACACCTAACCACATCCAAAGAATGCAAGACCCTCTCCTTAGCATTAATAGGATTAGGGCACAATGACGGAAGAACAATGTCCTGATTCAAATGAAAGACAGACACAGCCTTAGGCAGAAAGTCTGGCTTGAAGCGGAACACCACCTTGTCCTGGTGTCTGTCATAGTAGGGGGGCTGGATGGGGAGCGCCGCCAACTCAGACACACGCCTAACAGAGGTGATAGCCACCAAAAAGACAACTTTGAGAGTAAGAATGACCAGGGCAGCATCCTGCACAAGTCCAAAGGGAGCACCCTGCAAGGCAGACAAAACCAAGTTCAAATCCCAAACAGGCATCATAGGCGTACGTGGGGGATGCACATGAGTAACCCCCTGGAAAAAAGTCCTGATCAGAGAATGCTGAGCAAAGGACTTCTGGAAGAAAACAGCCAGGGCAGAAACCTGACCCTTCAGAGTACTGAGTTGGAGCCCCATCTCCAACCCATGCTGCAGTAACTCCAGGATCCTGGGAATAGAGAACACACGACAGGGAAGAGACTTAGACTCACACCAGTCAATGTAGGCACGCCAAACCCTGTAATAAATGGAAGAGGAAGACTTCTTCCTAGCTTTAATCAAAGTATCCACAACTGAGGAAGACAGCCCCTTCTCCATCAAGATGGAGGTTTCAGCAGCCAAGCCGTCAAAGCCACAGTTTGTAAATTGGGATGGCGTAGTGAGCCCTGAGTGATCAGATCTTGCACCAAGGGCAGAGCGTACTGATCTACTGCCAGCTGTACCATGTCTGCGAACCACACTCTTCTTGGCCACCTGGGGGCCACCAGAATTGCTGGCACCCCTTCCAGAGCAATCTCGCGCAGAACCCTGCCCAGCAGGGGAATTGGGGGGGGGGGGGGAAGACATACAGGAACTGAAAGTCCTTCCATGACATTGCTAGCGCATCCGAGGTCAGGGCCAGAGGATCCCTGGACAGAGAGACAAAAGCTGGAAGCTTGTGATTGTGGCAGGACGCAAACAGATCCACATCTGGTTGGCCCCCACCGGGGACACAGATTGAAACACCCTGCTGCATAGGGACCATTCTCCCTGGCGAGAGGTCCCCCTGCTCAGAGAGTTCGCCAGGTGATTTTCCACCCCCGGGATGTACACAGCTGAAATGCAGGGGACATTGGCCTCCGTCCAAGTCAGGATCAGAGACGCTTCCTGGAGGGCCCCCTTGCTCCGGGTTCCTCCCTGACGATTGATGTAGGCAACTGCCGTCTGGTTGTCCGAGCGCACCTGAACAGGCAGGCCCTGAAGATGAGTAGTCAAGCGAGCCAGAACTAACCTGATCGCTCGCAGCTCCAAGACATTGATAGGTGTGTGGGCCTCCTGAGGACCCCACCTCCCCTAGAACCGCAGGGACTTCCAGAAACCCCCCCAACCTGACAGAATGGCATCTGTGGTGACCGTCTCCCAGGAAGGGGCAAGAAAGGATCTGCCCCCCAACAGGTTCCTTGAGTCCATCCACCACAAGAGGGACCTCCTGACCAGGGGGGAGAGCACACAGACCCTGTCCAGGGACGCTGGGTCCTTGTCCCATACAGACAATAGGTGAAGTTGCAGAGGCCTCAAGAGGAACTGAGCATAAGGGACCGCTTTGAAGCACGCCACCATCAGGCCCACCAGCTGCATCCCCTGCCTAATGGAGGGATGATGACAAGCTAGGAGGGACTGAGCCTGTGCAATCAGACTGTCCACCTTCCACTGAGGAAGGAAGATCCTTGCCTGAACTGTATCCAGATTCATTCCTAGGAATGGAGTAACCAAGGAAGGGGACAGTGAGGACTTGGGGTGATTGATCACCCACCCAAATGACTCCAGAGTGGACACCACCAGCTGAGTATCCAACTCTGCCTGAAGTAGAGACTGGGAAGTGATGAGGATGTCGTCCAGATAGGGAAGCACGCAGACGCCCTGACATCTGAGCAGAGACATCACGCCAGCCAGCACCGTGGTGAACACCCTGGGAGCTGAAGTGAGGCCGAAGGGCAAGTCCACAAATTGGTAGTGTTGATCCATCAGAGCAAACCTGAGGAACCTTTGATGACCTGGGAACACAGGAATATGAAGGTAAGCATCTTTGATGTCCACAGAAGTCATGAAATCCCCTTGGCGCAGGGAACTGATGGCAGAGCGCAGAGTCTCCATGCGAAAGCGCCTGCCCCTGATGCCCCTTGTTGAGAATCTTAAGTCCAGGATGGGCCTGACAGAACCATCCTTTTTGGGTACTGTGAATAGGTTGGAATAAAAGCCCTTGCCTTTTTCTCTTAAAGGAACCTGGCAGATGACCCCCAGCTCCAGGAGGCCTTGCACTGCTTGCACTAGCTCCTGAGCTGACACAGGGTCCTGAGGAATCCAGGATCTGATGAATCTTGGAGGGGGATCGGCAGCAAACTCCAACTTGTAACCGGAGGACACTACCTCCTGAATCCACCGGTCTGAGACATGAAGCCTCCAGACGTGAGCGAAGTGCTGCAGCCGTCCCCCCACCCGGATGGGTGAGGGCGCCCCATCATGCCTGAGGGGGCTTGGGAGAGGATTTAGCTTTGGGACCCCAGGAGGAGCCAGGACGTCCACGTCCTCTGCCTCTACCCCAGAAATCTCCCCGGGCCCCAAGGAAAGATACCCCCCTTCCCTGTCTTGCACCACGGTAAGGGGAGGAGAAGAAACCCTGACCCCGAAAGGGCAGAGATTGCCACCTGCGCTGGGGTAACCTGCCTCCCTTAGCAAAAAGGTCCAGGCGGTCTCCAAACAGACGCAGTCCTTTAAAGGGGAAACCCAGTGAGGGCCTTCTTGGCAGCGTTGTCAGCAGCCCACCGGCGCAGCCAAACCGAGCGGCGTATAGCCACCACGAGGGCAGTAGTTCTGGCATACATTCTGATGGTGTCATCCAATGCTGATAGGACAAAATTTACAAAAACATCACAACTGGAGAGTGCATTAAACACCTCACAAGGCAAATCATCAGGGGCACTATCAAGCATATTTCTGATAAGGGTTCTAGTGGCCACAGTAGTAATGGCAGAGGCACAGACCGAGCGCAGCGCCGTCCCCGCACATGCAAAGGCGTGGGATGCCAGCTGATCAATACGCCGGTCTTCAGCATCCCGCAGGGTAGTAGAATCAGGGGAATGCATGACAGAGGTGTTAGATAGCCCTAGGATCGGGGCATCCACCTCGGGGGGGGGGGGGGGGGGATGACCAACATTTAACCACCTCAGCAGGAAAGGGATACTTCCTATCCCAACTCTTTGGAACCCAGGGAAGTTTACTGGGGCGCTCCCATTCCTTGAGCACAAGGTTATGGAAATGTGCCTGCTCTGGAAATTCCAAGCGTGATCTTGCTGTATGGAAAAGCTCCCCTCTTTGCCTGGGAGCCTCAACAGGGAGAGAGATAGACAGAACCTCAAAAATCTGGGTCAATAATCTGTCAGTGTCATGCAGGGCCCAGGGGTCAGAGCCAGAATCGTCATGACCCCTTAGTCTCTCATCAGATGAGCCTGAATCAGAAAAGAGCTCCCCTTCATCAGACGGGGTATAGCCACACAGATACCAAAACTCCTCAGTTCCCATAGGGAAAACAGTAACATTAGGCGTCAAGTGCTGCTTCTCAGCAGGGGCCTTACGCGTTAAGGACTGCGCAATAATCTGTTCAACAGTAGCCAGTCTAGAAGACACATCAGGTTGAGAATCCCCACTAGTATGCAACTCAGCAGGAGTGAGATTTAAGCTTGGGGGAGTAGGTGAAGTGAAACGAGGTGCAGCCACTGGCAGGCCAGATTGCAATGCAAGCACCTGCTCAGCACAGGGTACACAGACCCGCGCCTTGTCAGCGTCAGCATGAGGCTGCCCACACGCTACACACAGCCGGTCTTGTCCCAAAGGGACCCCGGTAACATTATCCTGGGATGCCTCCATATGGTGATTATAGCGGCGCTATACGCCGATAGGGAATAACGCTATATAGCAACCCTGGATTCCCCAATAACCCGCTAGGGAAGTGGGAGTATAATTTTTACAAGGCCTACAAGTAATATACTAAAACAGGGCCGGGAGAAACCAAGAAGGGTTCGTCCCGCCTGAAAGACATAACCAGACAAGACCTTAAGTACATCGTAACAAAAGTGAAGGAGATAAAGCCGCGAGGGCACTTACGGAACGCGGTCGGTAGGAGTCCATCGCGCATAGGCCAACCAAGCAGAAAAGATGGCGTCGGTATACCTCGAGGGGCGGGCCAGTAAAAGCGATGACACGGAACGTGCCAAAGACGGGCCCCCCCGAAAGGCCAACAGCCAATGATGGCCCACCAGCACCTGAGGTAATTCCACTGCCAAGCGCGGAACCAAGTCAGCGTGTGGTGGCGGTAATTTTAAAAAGTAGTAAAGGCAAGTCAGCGCGGTGGCTGACACAAGAATAAAGGCATGTGAAAAGAGAAAGCACAGACTGCATAACATACATATCTATACACATACACCCCCCCCCCCTTTTTCCCCGAAGACTACAGGGAGGATGAGGGAGAACGGCGGCCACTTAAATCGGGCCCACCGATAGGTAGGGGCAATAGTGCGGGAGGGACATCCCATAGAGGCTCACCATAAGCCTGAACCGCCTACCCCTTTGGTGGGGGATTGCGGTGGAGCAGCGCTCCTAAGCACCTGACAGCAGTGCTGCCTACCTTCACCCAACCAGCGCAGCCAAGGCTGGGAGGCATATTACTAGTGGAACGGGTGGGAATAGTCCTACAGGGCCGCAGGTTAATAACCCCGCTCACCTGCGAGTACAGAGCCAATTTCTCGTCCTTCGCAGCCAGACTGCAGAGAAATCCTGGGGATTTGTGAGAGGTCCCTGGGTATTTGAGGGGCTGGGAGGAGCCCATTTTCAATGTCTCTGCAGTCCAGCGCCATCTGGCGGAGTATATCCCAACTGTAAGTATTAGATTTGGAGCAGGGCGTACTGTATACTAAGAATATGGGTAGTAAACACACATACTGGCGTTAAATATAAGATCAGACAATTCATCAATTGTAAATTTGTGGGAGTCCTATATGCGTTGTCATGTGGCTGCCCAAAAATCTATGTGGGTGAAACAAAGAACGCCTTAAAAGCCTGCATACAGGCCCACATCTATAATATACAACTGCCATTGAGGAACTTACAATTAGGTAAGGTGGTGCCCCCGGTCGTTCTCCATGTGCACAACAGCGATTTCAAAAGCCTGAAGGTCGTAGGATTAGAGAAGGCGAGTATGGGACAGAGAGGAGGCAACCTTAAACGCCGGTTGCAACAGCGTGAACTCCCATGGATATTCAACCTAGATACCCAGGCACCCATTGGGCTCAATGAGGACTTAGCTTTTACACCATTTTTGGGGGATAGTTAATGTAGTTTTTTGTTTGTTTTCCCTCTTGGGTCTTAAATTAGCTTTAGGGCACTTTCACATAGTTGGGTGGTTTAGGTATGCACTGGTTACATATTTTTGTATGTTGATGAGGTTAATATTTTTTTCATTTAAGTTTTTTAGATTAACGTTTTGTCCTCAGTAAATTTGTGTCCCAGTGGTAACATCATTTGAAGAGTTGGAATGGCGTGGGAGTTGCCTGGTGAAATATACTATCGAAAGTCCGGTTGGATATCTGTCAATGAACCCACGGCTATGAAGATATGCTGGATGTGTGCCTCTCTGGAGGATAATACCTTCGAATCATATCATCTTGTTGTGTCATCTTTTACTGTGTGTTGGGGTATTCATATCTGTATATTGATTAGGTTGGGGTTCCTTTTAAATTGGATTGTAGTAGGGTGGTCCTTTTTGGGTCCTTAATTGGCCCCCTTGCACCATTATGTGGGCCTTGTAGAGGTCAAATACAAGGGGATGCCCCCCCCCCCCCCCGGCTTACCTGTAATGAGGAGGTGGGATCTCTTTTTGGGGCTTTTAATATGGGGTCTTTACCATATCTTTAGGGAGCCCCTGTCTTATATGACAAGTATTCCGGGGTAGGATTCAGACCTGGGTACATGTAGTATGGCCGGATAAATGGGGACACCATGGACGCAGGGGTGATTATGACCTTGGCATCCCGAGTATCGTGGCACAGGGGCATTGTTTAGCATAGGGTTACATTTTGGGGCTGTTCTATCTAGTATCTTGCTTTTAGATGGCCCCTTCGGTCTTAGGTCCGCTTTATTATAACGCCCTGTTCTAATACCAATGGCTAGAATTACTGGCACTGGTGCTTGTAGCCACAAGTAGTATCTCCTGGAATAATGTTAATAAATGCTTTTTAGGAACTAGATTTATTTACTATGGTAGAATTATTGTGAGGTGGTTAGGTAATTTGCATGTCTATATTGTGGTTTGTGTGTTTACTAGAATAACCTTTTTCCCCTAGAATACATTGGCTTCCTTGTACTCACCTGCCTCGTTCTGCTCCGCTGACGGGTCCCGCCGGGTAGTACTCTGGTACACCCGGCGGCCGGTCCTACTCCCGCTCGCGCTGGTTTCCATCTGCCGGCGTCTCAGCACGCTGGTGCAAGGCAGGGCCACTGCCGCACTTCCAGCCAGAGTGCGTCGTACGGCTTCAGCTCTTTGCTATAGGCTGGGGCCGCCGACGCACTTCTGGTCGGGGTGCGTGTGGCGGCGTCACGCCGTGCGCCTGTCATTGGCGCGGGAGCGGGGTAGGTCAGTATATAGGGGGGCAATGTGGGAGTTGTTTTAGGACCTTTTGCCCAGATGAAGTAATGGGTTGCTGCCGTTATGAAACGCATCAAAAGGCTGGGGCGGGGGTGACACGCTGTTATGCAAGCTACCTTGTGGGTAATATATAGTGGTACATTTGGCACATATGACTTGTTTTGATTATCCCTTTTTCTACACTGGCTGTCCTCATAGATAGGCTATTCTGATTGCACTTTTTGCACGTTAATGCATTATTTTGCACATAATACCATTTTGTGAATACTCACCTGTAAAATGGGTATTATAAGTATGTCACACACCCCGCTTCAAAACATTCATTACACTTGGGACATCCAATAGCAGTGTTCATAAAGGGTGGGGATCCAAAAAACAAGGCACAAACTTAAACCACTGCAGCTTGCAGAACTTTGCGGCCAAAAACAGCATCCGCTGAGGCCCGAACATCAACCTTGTAAAACTTGGAAAAATTGTGAACCGAAGACCAAGTAGCAGCCTTACAAACCTGCTCAACAGAAGCCTGGTGCTGGAAGGCCCAGGACACCCCAACAGCACGAGTAGAATGAGCAGTAACACGAAAAGGGGGAACCTTCCCCTTGGAAGAATAGGCCCCAACAATGGCCTGGCGAATCGATTTACTAATGGAAGACTTGGCAGGAGCCAAACCCTTCCTAGGCCCAGAGGGCACCACAAAAAGGGCGTCAGTCCTACGAAAAGGAGAAGCAGCCACCAAATAGTACTTCACACAGCGAACCACATCCAAAGAACGCAAAACCCTCTCCTTGTCATTGCTGGGCTTAGGACACAAGGAGGGAAGAACAATATCCTGATTCAAATGAAAAGCAGAGACCACCTTAGGAAGGAAATCTGGTTTGAAGCGGAAAACAACCTTGTCCTGATGACTCTCAAAGTAAGGAGCCTTAATAGACAAGGCTGCCAACTCCGAAACACGAACGGAAGTGATGGCAACCAGAAAAACAACCTTCTGAGTAAGCGTATAGAGTGCAATATCCTGCGAAGGTTCAAAAGGAGGACCCTGCAAGGCAGACAAAACCAAATTCAAATCCAAAACTGGGAGCAAAGGCTTCCTAGGAGGCCGCACATGCGTAACCCCCTGGAAAAAGGTCTTAACCAGAGGATGAAGGGCAAAAGACTTTTGAAAGAAAACCGTCAGGGCAGAAACCTGCTAAGCTGCAAACCTTGGTCCAGACCATGTTGCAGAAATTCCAAAACCCTAGGGATAGAAAACGCCCTGCAAGGCAAGGCCCTGACCTCACACCAATCAATATAAGACCTCCAAGTCCTATAATAGATGGCAGAGGAAGACTGCTTCCTAGCCCTAACCAGAGTCTGAATTACAGCATCAGAAAGACCTTCCTCCCTCAAGATGGAGTTTTCAGCAACCACGCCGTCAAAGCCAGCGTTGGTAAATTGGGGTAGAGCAGTGGCCCCTGAGTGAGCAGATCCGGCAGAAGGGGTAGGTCTAACTGATTCTCCGCCAACCTTACCACGTCTGCGAACCAAACCTGTCTTGGCCACCTTGGAGCCATCAGGATTGCCGACGCGCCCTCTAGGGCCAGCTTGCGCACCACTCTGCCCATCATGGGAAACTGAGGGAACAGGTACAGAAACCCCAGATCCCTCCAGTTCAGAGACATGGCATCCACTGCCAGAGCCAGTGGATCCCACGAGAGGGACACAAATGCCGGAAGCTTGTGATTGTGACGAGAGGCAAAGAGGTCCACCTCCGGAGACCCCCATCGGTGGCAAAGCGACCGAAACACCTTGGGGCTGAGCGACCATACCCCCCACTCAGGGAGTCCGCCTCCGTGTTCTCCACTCCCGGAATGTACACCGCCGAGATGCATGGGACATTGCTCTCTGCCCAGGCAAGGATCAAGGACACTTCCCTGAGGGCACGCCTGCTGCGAGTCCCTCCCTGGTGATTGATGTAGGCGACCGCCGTCCGATTGTCCAACCGAACTTGGACCGGTAGGCCCCGCAACTGATGAGTCAAGTGAGCCAGAACCAGCCTGATGGCTCTCAGCTCCAGAACATTGATGGGATCGTGAGCCTCCAGAGGCCCCCCACAGTCCCTGAAACTGAAGATCCTTCCAAAATCCCCCCCCAACCCGACAGGCTGGCATCCGTGGTGACCGTCTCCCAACGAGGGGTCAGAAAGGACCTGCCCCTCGTCAGATTGTTTGGTTTCAGCCACCACCTAAGGGAACGCCGCACCCGGGGGGACATCAGAAAAGACTGATCCAATGACAGCGAGGACCCGTCCCAGGCCGCCAAGAGATGAAGCTGGAGCGTCCTTGTGTGAAACTGGGCAAAGGGAACCGCCACGAACGACGCCACCATCAATCCCACGAGTCGCATCCCTAGCCGGATGGACGGACGGGGAATGGATAGAAGACGCTAAGTCAATTCCTGAATCAGAAGAACCTTGGCTCGGGGGGAGAAACACCTTGGCCAGAGAAGTATCCAGCGACATTCCCAGGAACCCCACCACCCTGGAGGGAGTGTGGCAGGACTTGGGATAGTTGATCACCCAACCGAAACTCTCCAGACTGGACACCACATTCCTGGTATCCAGCTGCACCTGACTGAGGGAAGACACCATGATGAGAAGATCGTACAGATAGGGCACGATGCGGATACCTCTGGCTCTGAGTATGGCCATCACTCCTGCCAACACCTTGGTAAAAACCCTTGGAGCTGAGGTAAGGCCAAACGGAAGAGCCACAAACTGAAAATGTTGATTGTCCACGACAAACCTGAGGAATCTCTGGTGTGCCGGAAATATTGGAATATGCAGGTAAGCATCTTTGATGTCTATGGACGTCATGAAGTCCCCCTGACGAAGTGAGTGGATGGCTGAGCGCAGAGTTTCCATACGGAACTTCCGGGGACGAACAAACCTGTTGAGCAACTTCAGATCCAGAATGGGACGAACGGATCCGTCCTTCTTGGGCACCGTGGACAAACTGGAATAGAAGCCCAGGCCCCGGTCTGAGTGGGGCACTGGGCAGATGACAGCCATGTCGAAAAGACTTGCTACTGCCACCCGAAGCCCCTGGGCGGCAGAGGATCTGACGGCACCCGAGAACTGAAGAATCTGGGAGGGGGCCAGAACTCGAACTCCAGCTTGTAACCGGAAGACACCACTTCCTGAAGCCACCTGTCCGAGACCTCTTGAACCCAAACCTGGGAGAAGAGTAGCAGCCGTCCCCCCACCCGCAAGGGTGAGGGCGCCCCCTCATTGCTGAGCCGGCTTGGCAGCGACTCTAGGCTTGGAGCCCCAACTGTGTCCTGGACGGGCCCGACCCCTGCCCCTGGTCCAGGAATCACTTCTGGACGAGGGGAAAGCCGAGCCCCTGCCGACTCTAGCCCCACGAAAGGGGTGACGCTGCTTCTTATGCTGAGGTAACTTACCTCCCTTTGCCATCAAATCCAATTTTTCTCCAAAGAGCCGCAACCCTGCAAAGGGAAGGGCCGTGAGCGACCTTTTGGACACAAAATCAGCCGCCCACTGGCGTAACCAAACCGACCGGCGGATAGCCACAAGCAGAGCCATAGCTCTGCTACACATCACCAAGGTGTCGTCCAGGGCGGACAGTACAAAGGATAAGAAAAACTCACAGCGCTTAAGGTCGGCAAACTCCTCACTAGCCGGGTCAAGCCCGGACGAGGTCAATAATCCTCTAACAACTGACCTGGCAGCTACCAATACAAGCGCAGAAGCACAAACTGGCCGCAAGGCCGATCCAACACTGGCAAAACCATGACAAGCCATCTGGTCAATGCGTTTATCCTCACCATCCTTGAGGGTAGTGCACTCCGGAGAATGGAGGACTGAGGAGCTGGACAACCCCAAAACAGGAGCATCCACCTCGGGGGGAGACGACCAGTGCTTCACTGCGTCGGCCTCTACCATTCCTTGCGAATGATACCATCAAAATGCTTTTGATAAGGAAATTCCAAGCGGGGCTTCGTCTCTTCAAAGAACTCCCCCTTCAGCGGAGGAGCTGCCTCGGGGGGAGAAATAGCCAGGACCTCAAACACCTGAGCCAGGACCCTGGATGTATCCGAGGAATCCCCCTGGCCCTGCTCGGTATCAGCGCCCACAAACTGCTGATCGGAGTAATCAGACCCCTCATACAGCTCCCCTTCCTCACGCGGGGAGCAATCAGACCAATCCAGGGAGTCAAAATCCTCCCTATCAAAGGCCTGCGCAGCCGAATACAAATGTTTCCTCTTTGCCATGGCCTTTTTGGTGACGGCACTAGAAAACAATTTTTCAAGATTGGCCAATCTGGCACACACCTCAGATTGCGACTCCCCACTAATGACCACATCACACGCACGTGTCAGGCGAGGGGGAGACGGGGAGGAGACCGGCGGAGCAGAACCAGACGCCTGAGATCCGGTCTGCCGAGTAATAGCCCGCTGCGCACAGGGTAAACATAGAAATACATCATCCCCCAAAAGGGATACCCCACACCCCAAACACAGCCTGGATTGCCCCGAGGGGGGCACAAGCCCAGTATCCGGGGAAGCCTCCATATGGTGATTTTTTTAGTACTATATATAGTATATACAATTAAATGTGTACACTGCTCTTTTTATTTTTGGGAATTATGCAATAATGCAACCCGGGCTGCCCCTTTAAGTCCCGAGTGGGAGGATTTTAAACCAGCTGAAAATTAACCAGGGACCTGGACCGGGAGAACCCCCCTTTAATATGATCAATGGTCCGCCTGGAACACAAGAACACAAGCACACACTCAGACCATGCTAAATGTATATAAGATAATAACAAATGACAGTGATGGCCATCAGGCCCCTCACCCGACCTTCGGTACCGCAGGTAACGAAGCGCAGTGTGCAGTAAGAGGAGGGAGGGCGGGCCAGTGCGGTTCGCGCCCGGCCTCACCCCTCCCCCGTCTCTCCCGGCCTGAAGCCGGGACATGAAAAGCCGCGCTCTCAGCACGGGGGCGGGCCATAGGCACGCGCGAGCGCCCGGCCCCGCCCGGAGGAGAAGAAGCTCTCATGGGCTCGCCGCCGCCATTGCAGGCAGCACTCTAAACGTGCCGGCGCCGCGGGACATCCGGCGCTGTGAAAGTAAAGCACGCACAGTAAAACACACACACGCACACATAAAAGACAGGAATCCATGAGGGACCCGCCCCCCCCCAAGGGTACCTGGGAGAGGGGGAATCCATGCCAGGGAAGGGCCAATGGACGGGGCATCCCAAACCGGGATCACCAACCCGGATAGACGCCTACCCCTTGTTATGGGGTCTCACGGCTCCTAGGCACCAGGGGTGCCAACTACCTTTGCCTGGACCAGCAGCCTAGGCTGGGAGGCAGGGAATATTAAACAAGGGGATCCGGGCAGAAATAGAAGAAAAAAGGGGGGGCCGGGAGTCATCCCGGCTACCTGCAAGGAGGAGACATCATCTTCTGACTGATGAAGCCTGGGCAATGAGTGGGAGGTCCCAGGTATTTATGGGCCGGGAGGGTCTGACCTTTTTTTGTTATCTCTGCAAGATCACCATCTATAGGTCAGTATACCCAAGTGTAATGAATGTCTTGAAGCAGGGTGTGTGACATACTTAGCATATCAAAGTGCATAAAAAAATGTATATTCTATTTGAATTATGAAGGGGTTTCCTGGTTAATAAGAGTGTTTTGAGATTGTATTTAGTTTACACTTGATTTTGGATAGGAGGATTAGCTTGCTTTCAGTGCCCCCCCGGAGGTCAGTAGTATTATGTATTTTTTAAATGTTTTTTAAATGTTTGTATCCATGTTAATTTTGTGAATAATAAATTGGACATTTGATTTTTTGACTACTATTGGGTGGTGCCGTTTATATCCTGTTTTTTTCTAGGGGGATTGTGGGTTCCTCTTGGTGGAATCATTGTGTGCATAGCCAGGTGAGCACGCCCTACTTACAGGCTGGTGCGGTCATTTCTTTGTGTTAGTTGCCCTAGGGTAGTAGGAACCCGGATCCCTAGTTCAATTTCCTTATGTCTCCTGGGGGTGGTTGAATTGCTTTCGGAGGTGAGGGCGCTGAAGTCATTATTGAGTTTGTTGCTCTTTTACGCCAGGAAGTGTATCTTGTTAAATTGGAGACACCCCGCTAAACCCTCCGTACAAGCTTGGGAGTCCTTAGTTAACCAGAAACTCACTATGTACAAGCTGACATACGCTGCTACGGGTGTGCCGGATAAGTTCTGGCTGCAGTGCCAGGATACCGCCTCTAAAGATAATTAAGAGGGGGTGGTGGCTGTTGCTTTATAGGGCAATGCTGTTGACCCTTGCTTAGCCTGAAGTAGGCATTTAGATGTCCGAGTCCAGAGTGAGTGTCGGGTGAGTGATTGTCTTGTTTTGTATAGGTCATTAACTGGAAGATACAAACTGAGCTTGGTGCCTGTGGCACCTTATCTTGATATGTAACAAGTCTTGGTTTTGTTGTTTGTTGGAAATGCAAATAAAAAGAAACTTTAAAAAAATATATTTAAATGGCCAATACAAAAAATACGGGGAAACACTATTTTAGGTAAAAGCCTCTCTAAGGACAAGGGTGCACTCCCTCCCTTTGACTGGAAAAAAAGAAATTCAGTCTCCGGAGGCAACAATCATTCTTTACCATAAGAACTATAAATCTGTGGAATACCCCCCCCCCCCTCCAGAAGCTTGTTACAGCATCAACTGCTGACAGCTTCAATAAAGGATTAGATGCTTATTTAGAAGAAAAGAACATTAACAGTTAATGGCTATTAGTAAAAAAAAATAAAATAAAACTCCCCCAACACCCTTGGTTGGACTTGATGGACATACATCTTATTTCAACCGTATTGACTAAGTAACTATGTAACAAATCAAGGTCTGCACTGAAATTTCAGACTGAGTGGGAAGAAGAAGAGGAAGAGGAAGAAGAAGAAGGGCAGTCGTGCTTTTTTTCTATGCGGGCTCCTGGTCCAGCAGATAACCCAGCCCCTATGCCCTTCGGTACAGGCCCGATGCTGGAGAGGATAGGGATGCAGTGAGAGGGCCTCTGCCAATGAGGGCCACATGTCAGAAACACATGTCCACAAGTGGAAGATATTTGGACTGTGTACATTTTAAGCTAACCCTTGGCATTGCACAAGCGCCTTTCTGATTGTTCTGGATGGCTTAGAGACGTAAAGAGGATTTGCATGGCTCCACCCACTGCAAGGAGTGATGGGTAATTTTATTATTTATTGTGTTGGGCTCTGTGTAAATACTTTCGGTTTTAGGAAAGCGCCCTCTTTTCCTTTACTTTTCAGTAGAGGGTCTTTTGGTCTCTTTATCCCCCCTATTTTAAAGCAAAACTATTTGACTACACACAGGGTCTTGTTCCAGTGCTACGTGAAACTCACGAGAATGCCCAGAAAAACTCATCTTTCCCCAGTCCAACAGCACATGCTCTCGTCCAATCAGAGCAGTTTTCCGTGACTGTATAATTTGGCAAACAGCTCTGATAGACGTCCATGGGGAGCACAAGTGGCTGCATACCCAGTGGTGCGTGCCCCTATCCTAGCTTATCTGAAGACATCACGAAGGCTGCAATTGTAAACAATCAGAGCTGTATGCCGCATTACATAGGCATGGCAACCGACTCTGATTGGATGAGAGCATGTGCATGCGCCATTGGACAAGGGAAAGGTACACAGATAGCGGTGATGTGGGGTTTTCACACACTGGAGCATCCCAATACAGAATGCCAGTGCCGGGCCGTCCTGGATATTGTTGCAATCTAACATGGGTTTCTTCACATTGGTGGCTTGTCGCTTTGCCTTGGGGAGTGCCGCAATCTTGCCGGAAAGCAGAGAACCTTTAAGTGAATGGGTATCGGAAGAACACATGGACCCGGGGGATGCCACTTTGTGTATTTTCCAGCAGCTGCCGGCCCGGGAGGACAGCGCTGGTCCATAGATCAGGTAAGGTTTTTTTTTCTTCCCTTCTACCCCCAGGGGCTACTTTTTTGGATTGGCATTCCTCTTTAAAGTGGATCAAAATCGAGGATTTTGACTATCCCGGGTTTTGGTCCTTTCCTCCAGGGCACCCCGCTGCGTGAAACCCCCCAGATCGGCGAGCCCAACTCACCTCTTCCCAGTCCTACGGCCGTTCGACCAATCAGCGCGCTCGGAGCAGCTGGACTTAGGCGAAGGCGTGACGTCAGTGGCTCCGAGCGCACCGACAGCCGCATCCCCCGCTTCCCTCTTACAGGGAGCATGCCCGCGGCAGCCATTCACAAATTCCTAGCGCGGGCATGTGTCCTGCTAGAGGGATAGCCGAGATGTGGCCGCAGCTCGTGTATGCGCCGTTGGACCGGGAAACAAGGTATGTGTTGGGGGTTTCACACAGCGGGGCATCCCGATTTTGGATGCCCCAGGGGGTAGGAAGCTGGGTTTTGGTTCACTTTAAAGCGGAATTCCTCCCCTACCCCCATGCTGAAGCAGGACGTGGGAGTTACAGAGGAGAAAAAAAAGAAAAAACTCTGACTGACCCACCATCTTGCCAGAAAGCAGAGAACCGCATATGCCAACTCTGTGCACCCTCCTATCCACCCATTCAAGTGAATGGGCGGTGGGAGCGCATGGGTATGCTGCTTTGTGTATTTTCCAGTGCCTGCAGGCCCAGGCCCAGGCTCGGGCTCGGGGGGATTGGGCTGGCCCATGGATCAGGTAATGGTTTTTTTTTCCCCTTTCTTTCTAAATCCCCCCTCCTTTGTAACCCCCCTGTGGATTACTTTTTTTTGGGAGTGAAATTCCACTTTAATGTGACCAACTAAATCCACCTCATGGCTTGTCAAAAACCGGGTCAAGTGGAACCGGCCTTTGGCCTAAAAAAATAAGCAGCATTTCACTTTGGCGGTTTTTGAGGGAGGCGATTCTTGCCACGTGTCCTCTCTTTCGGGGCTTTTTTTCACGGTATAATTGACCAACATTTTTGTTATTTAGGTCATCGCTTCTCTTCATCTCCAGCATTACGCGGGCGTTTCAGCCGCCACCTTTGGAGATAAACAATAATAAAGAAGTATTCTGGGAATCAATCTTGGTGGCGGTGGCATTCGTTGGTGGAGGGTCGGCGTGAAATGATTTCCCTAAGAAATAACAGCTTTGAGGATAAGGCTGCGAGTAAGATGTAATTACGCCGGGCAGGGCGCTCTTCTCCACATAACGACTTTAAGACGACATGAAAGGTTTCCGCGGCCCCTGCAGGAGTTGTGCCACATAGCTACCCCCATTCCTTTGTAAATTGAAGCTTCAAAAGAGGCTTCACAGCTACAGCATTTAAACGGGGCGCGCATACCCTACAAACACACTTTTTCCCAATTAACCGGTTCATGGCCAAGCAGAGCATCAGCATGCCTTTAAGGGGGGAAAAAAAAAGGAAGCCACAGAGGTTGACCAAGTGTTAAACTAAAGGCTTTAGGTTTTAGCTAGCAACAGAAATTGTGCTGGTCATAAAAATAAGGCAATACTGCCATCTGAAGGCTGGAAACCACAGCTACAGCAAGAGCCGAAAACAAATGTCCATCAGATTCTAGAACTATAAAAGAAAGGAGCAGCGAAAAATAAATAAATAAATAAACAGCGAAATACAATACAATAGTACTTTAGTCCATCCAGTTCAGCCCGTTTATCAGTTGTCTAGTAGCCATAGCTGGTAAAGTTATTGCACGCAAAGAAGTCATCCGGGCCACTTTTGAACTTACAGGCTGATTCATTACTAACGCCAGGTAGCGACAGATATAAGAGTCTGTAGCGCGGATTTCAGAGCGACCACTAGTAGTCGCTGTGCTCGGCCATGGTTCTTCGTTTCAGAGCACCTTAGTTACTGGCCGGCATTGATGAATGTTGTGTGAGTCGCAGTACTACGCTGTATGGGACCGAACGGTAGCACCAGATCAGTGCGACTGACTCACACCACAATCATCAAAAAAACAGCCTCACACAGCGCCGGCGCTCAAAATTGGGTCGTTGTAGCCCATAGCACCAGAAGCTGTGCGATTAAAGGCTGTTTTTGAACATGTATCCAGTAGTAAAGCGAAAACATGTGGAATTACATTGTTAATACATTGCAACATGAACACATAATACCAGACATGTAAGGACAATTATGCTTATAAATATTAATTAAAAAAAAAAATAAAAAATGTCATTTTCTAGCCCAAGATACATGTCAGAAAGATTCGAGTTTTTATTTAAAAAAAAAAAAAAAAAAAAAATGGGATCAGGAAAGGGATTTAAGGATCATCCATAGAAATGTATGGGATAGTGCCAGATAATACATGGCGCTCTGCAATGGGATAATGATGAATTGTACGCTACATGGCATTGTTCTATTCGCTCAACAGATCCGGCTTCATAAATGAGTAATTGCGGCGTTCACATGCCGCAGTACAGGCACTACCTGGCGCTATCCCTTTATAAATAAGGCCCATAGTGTATTTCCCAGGACTACCTCCTCCGGCTGAGAGTTCCTTAGTCCCACTGCTCTTTCAGAGAAGTATACCCTCTCAGTGCAGGATTGACAAAGAGGCTTCTTATAGGAATCGCCAACTTTGTTTCGCACACCGGGCATCTCCTACTCTTATACTCAGGCTTGGAGCCAGGTTTAGCCTTAGATATCTTCAAGGCAGGTGTTTTGGGGAGCTTGGTCTAACAACAAAAAAATTGGATCTGGATTGCGTTGATCCCATACAAAATCTCCCATAGATGCCTATGGGCATCCTTTAAAAACTGGGAATGCTGAATTGCTGCAATTCTTAACCCTCTGTATGCCATAGAGGGAGGCCAGAAAGAATATAGGTAGGTAGCACACATGCGCTTAGCAGGGAACCCCCTGGTGCATGGAAGAGACGCCATTGCCGACGGGAGGAGAAGATTTGCCTCCCCTACTTTCATCAAATAATAAAATTATCGCACACTGCTACAGAGGGCTGACAGAGAGCTTCTGAACAGCACTGCAGCCCTCACCTTTCCTTTACACGCGGTGCAGCAAGCTTGTAGCATCAGCCTCCACCGCGTTGCCTGATCGTCCAACCGAACAAACCTCAGATAGTGGGGGGGGGGGGGTGAATGGGGACCGGCAATCTTGCCCCCGGACCCGGGAAATGAGTCTGCCCCGCACAAAACCCACACCGCCAGTATTTGCCTAAAGCCGTCGGTTCAGAAGCTGGTAGTCCGGCCTTCAGTTTTTTATGTGTTCCTGGAGCCAAAGGGAGAAGCCAAAGCTTTATTCATTTCTACCGGTCATGTGTTCCTACCTAGGGGCAGAACCATAAGGTCTCACTAGTATGCTGCCCGGGGATGTTTTGAGAAAAAAGTTGACCCTGTATTAAATACTTCTTTTCCCCACGTATACATGAAAAAAAAAAAAAGAATTTGGGCCAACACCAACCCTTGCACTACTCCACTAGTAATGGTGATCCAATGCGAGTATGTGTCATTGAAAACCACCCTCTGTTTCCTATCATTAAGCCAATTACAAATGTACACAGGATTTCCCCCAGGCAAAGCATTCTCATGTTTTATACCAGTCTTCTATGTGGCACAGTAGCAAATGCTAATGCTAGCAAAGGCCAGATATATGGCATCCAGTGATCCAGTCTTACTTTCTCATAAAAGCTGATCAGGTTTGTCTAGCAGGACTGATTCCTCAAATCCATGCTGATAAAGAGTTTTAAAGATCACTTTCACCAAGATACTCCAGGATAGCACCTTTTAGAAAACCTTCAAACAAACAACTTGACCACCACAGATGTTAAACTTAGTTCCCAAGTTCCCATTAGACCCTTTTTTGAATGTTACCAACACATTTGCTATGTGCCAATCCTGTGGAACAGCCATTATGAAATCTTTAAATACTAAAAATAATGGCACATTGTTCACCGGGGAACCATGTACATCATCGGTTTTGAGGTGTATTTATCGTGATTTGACTATTACCTAGAATTTACTTTCTGCAACTGCGAAATTCATTGCCTAAACCCTCAATGTAAACATCTGTGGAGTTACGTGTTGCATATTTTCCAATGCAACAACTGTCTAAAACTAAAAATATATTGTAAAAAGAATTGCTTGTATATTACTGTATATAATTTCCTTTTAAACAAGTGGAGTGTATGCCATCTGGACCTGAGGATTTATAATCTTAATCTGTTTATTGCGGTGCTGCACGTCCTTGGTTAGACGGGTGACATTTAAGTGAGAGTTTTAATTATTTTTTTGCATTGCACCTTACCTGGGAATATAGAAGCAAAGACGATGTTTAGTAAATTGCCTTTCTCTGCATTCCCCTCTATAGTCACCCCACCCCCTTCTTTTCAGGGGGTCCCCACTTTCAGGTTTGTAGCTTTTACTGTCTACATAACTATAGAACACTTTGGGGTTAGTCTTTCAGTCTTCAGCTTTGCCACCCTAATCTGTTGGTTACATGTTTTTTTTCCATTATGGTTTTGCAATGCTTCCATGGTTCCCTCTTGCTTTAAACATTTAAATGCCTTGTTTTTTGTTAACCCCCCCCCCCCTTTACCATTTTGTTTAGCCACATATGTTTACCATTATTTCTACCCTTTTTATTCCCACGTGGTATAGATCCATCACTTTGAATATTAAGAATTTCTTTAAAAGTATTCAAAGTATTCCATTTAGTGTCCATACTCTTTTTGGCATATGTTCCCAGTCAATGTGGCATAGGACATATCTTACCTGATTAAATTTTGCCTTTCTGAAGTTCCACATTTTTGTGGCTCCATAAGGCACCCTAGTGACAGGCGAAGATATTATGATTCAAAAGGTGCCCCCCTCCCCAACTCATATCTTAGGTACTTTCTCTGGTACATTGGTTAGTATTTAGTCTCCCCCTATTTGGCAGCTTGCACTTGTTGGGAAAGGTAGCCATCATTTATTGTTGACAGAAATCTATTCTCAGATCTAAAGGTTTTAGCTTCTCGAATTATATCTGAGTAGTTAAACTATACCTCATTTCAATTAGTGGCTTTATCGACTTATCTCAACAGCAGGTCACGCTTGTAGCAAGCCCTGATCAGTATTTTATTTTTGCTTTTTTCCTTACAGATTCCATATGTTTGTCTCATATAAAATCGCTCATATATCCTCCCAAAGTGTGGCCTGTAACCAGGATTTTACAAATTAGCAGACTCCACCCCCTTGCAATTTTTACATTCCCTCCTAAACACACAATGCTGTAGGGTCACTGCCCAGCAATATCTTGGTTACCCCCCCCCCCCCCCCCCCATTCGGCCATATTGTTATTATTACTTCTAGTTCATCCATTTTATTTGTCACGCTTCTAGCATTGGTAAGTCCGTGGCTATGGCAGTGCCACGTTCCAGGCACACACTAACTTTTTGCCACCTTGACCTACTTGGGAATAGTAAAGAAGCAAAGAACCTGAAAATCTCTGATTCCATGTATATAAATGTATTCTAGAGTAAACTGATTACTTTGCTTCAATTGGCGACCCCGCTCAGCCAACCAGCACACTCGCTTTCACTCAGCTCAGCTGCTGGCTAAGCTGCCGAGCGGCTCCAAAGGGTGCCGAGTGCGCCTCCATCCACCTTCCCAGCTCACCTTGTAGGCTGGGTGCGTGCATGGCTAAAGGTGAGCGGGGATACACCCCTTGCACAGAGACACAGCGAGTGCCCCAGGAAAAGGTGAGTGTATTGGGGCTTCTAGGGGTAGGTGGGAGTTTACACAGCGGATGCCCCAAGAAGTGGAAAGCGAATAGGGAAGTTCCTCTTTAAATCGGACCTTCAGCATGATTGAAT
Organism: Gastrophryne carolinensis; assembly: GCA_027917425.1. NCBI lineage: Eukaryota > Metazoa > Chordata > Amphibia > Anura > Microhylidae > Gastrophryne > Gastrophryne carolinensis. The sequence goes on from CM051234.1 coordinate 636,617,897, forward strand.
GAAAAGCCCAAACCCTTAAACTATTCTCCAGCATCTAAAATTAATATATTTTACATTTTTAGTCACTTATTCTTTCCCCCACTGGGCTGCAACTCTGTTCAGGACTCAAGAGCAGAGGGGGGATAAAGTGCAAGGGGGGTTATAGCTGTACTTTGCACAGACAGAGCAGAGCTGGGGAAAAAGGAAAGGACAGCAATCCCAGAATGCAGAGCAGCACAGTCAGACACTTCCTGCTTGTAGGCAGCCTGATTCATGAGCCGCCATCTTGGATGTTTAATGGCTCATAACATGCAGTAGATGCAGGTAGGATGATTTTTAATGTGGGCAATCTGTATGTACAGGGTGGGGAAACATATAAGATAGATTCTTATTCAGGGCGAGGGTCCGGATTAATGTGGGCGATGTGTATGTACAGTGTGTGGGAAACATAAGATTTGCTCTTATTCAGGGTGAGGGTCCGGATTAATGTGGGCAATCTGTAGGTACAGGGTGTGGGAAACATATAAGATAGGCTCTTATTCAGGGTGAAGGTGCACTTTAAGGAGGACCTAGAATTTCTTCTAACGCTCAGCAATAACCGCAACTAAATAAGCAGAAAAAAAAAATCCCTCCAAGGTTCTCTTGCCAACACCAATCCATCCTAACAACTCCAAACAGCCCGCAGCGAGTTGGCCTGAAGAACAGGCGTCCCTTCGCCTCCGGGGGGTGCCGCGGAGTGGGAGCTCGCATTAGCATAAATCCAATGTCAGATAAGCCGGGGTGAGATAGAGACCGCGGCGAGGCGCCACTGCAGAGCCCGACAGCGGCAGCACCATTTAGAGATGCAAATGAAGCCATTATGTTCAATAATGATATGAAAATATGAAGAGTTCAGCATGTTTTTCTCCCGGCCCTGATGTCGGTTAATGGGATGTGCGCTTATGTAAATAAGCGCCATTAAAGCGAATGCCAAAAAAGCCCCCCCTTAATAAATTCACAGTAAAGCGGCTGATTTAGGAGGGGTTTAAATGCCGCCAGCTCTCGCTTATTAGACAGGAGTGCATGATTACGCTTAAACTTCATTACCGCCGCCAGTCAGCAAAACTCCATCAATTATCCCGCCATAATGGAATGAGAATAGGCCCGAGGGGGGTGGGGGGTGCAGCTAAATGAAAAATTTCACATCCCGGCCAATTACTTAGAAATACAGAGGTGGGGGGGTGTCAGGCGAGGCTGGGTGGGTCCATCTTGCCACCTTGGAGAGATCTTAGCTGCTGGGTTTTCACAAATACTTAGGAAATAAAAACAAGAAGAAAAAACTCCCTGAACTCCTCCAAAAGGAAAGGAAGGAAGGAAGGATCGAGAAAACTAGTGGATAGGTCTAATAAAGCTACGTGGGAAATTTTCTGCCCCGGGTCAGCAGGTGCTACTCCACCCCATATGTGACAAAGAACGGGTACAGCGGACAATTCCGGCAACGGCGGGTTGTTAAAATAAAAAACTAAAATAACAAACTTGGCCGTTGACTAACTATCTTCAGACCACTCCGTCCAGTGGTTCCCCCAGAGAGGAAACACAAAGAACTGGATGTAGACAGGAAGGGGCGGGGCTTTTAATCTGTCCAGTTTGTGTCTCCTCCCAGGGGGAGGAGCCTACTCTCTCCGTGTGGTCAGACCGATATATGAAATGAAAAAAAAAGGGAAGGAAGGGTCGAAATCGGCAACAAAAAAAATATAGGCAAGAGAAAATTCTTTGTACAATCTGTTTCTCTAGATTTACTGAGGCGTGCCGCTCTTCTGTACACATAGGGTTGTTACAAACTCCCCCAAGCCCCCCCCCCACGGCGCATCTAAGAGCAGCGGCCGCATCCTCTGCTTCCCTCTAACAGGGAGCGTGCTAGCGTTGGCCATTCATAAATGCCTGGTGCGGGTACACGTCCTGCTATAGGGATAGCAGGATGCGACCGCTGCTTAGACGCACCGTGGGACCAGGAAGAGGTGAGCTGGTCTCGGCGACCTGGGGGGGTTTCCCGCAGCGGGGCATCCTGATATTGGATGGGGGGAGGGGGGGGGAAAATCGATCGCCGCTGGTTTTGGTTGACTTTAAAGCAGCGCAAAACCCTTGCAGTGCAGCCCTGAAAGTTGAAAGGCTCCAAGGCCGACTCCAGGGCAGGCATGTTCGCCCCCCCAAGGCACCCCAATCACCTTTGTTCACCGGTCCAACGGTGCATGCACGAGCAGCGGCTACATCCCGCTATCCCCTTAGCAGGGGGCGTGCCCACGCAAGGCATTTGTGAATAGCCGGCGCGGGCTCGCTCCCTGTTAGAGGGGAATGCGACCGCCAGCTCACTCAGATCCGCTCACCTTAGATGAGTTCCTGGACGAAGGGGCTCGAGCGTGCTGACTGTTGTTCGGACGACAGGGGGGCAAGGGCTAAAACCCAGGATAGTCAAAATACTGGGTTTTGGTCCACTTTAACTTCCCGAATTCTCCCATTTGGGAGTGCGCGCATGCAAGTTTGTGTGGCTGGGAGTGCTGGTCTAGGCATCTAGTGTCACCTAGCAACAGGGAAAGAGGGACTGAGCACAGCCACAGTCTCCAAAGCAAGTTCTGCATCTTCTCTTCACCAGCTGACCTCGTAAGAATTTGCAGCAGTGCCCAAAAGACACAATGTATGCGTTTGTTTACATTAGCGCAGCAGCACGATACAACACATTGTAACGAATGACAGATGTCCAGGAGAAATTGCTACTACAGTCATTCATAGGAGGAGTATTTATATGCAGTGAAGGCTTCAGGAGGAGTTTTAGAGAAAATCTACACGTATAAGCCGCTAAATTAAAGAGGGCCAAAACCCAAAATTTTAACTAGCATCCCCTGAATTGCTCCGTCCATGAAGAGCATCTTTTGCCTATTTTTAATGCTCCTGCTTCACTCTAATCCCAGATAATGGCACCCGTTTTAGATGTAAAGCTCCGCCTCCTCCATTCATTGCCACTGTTGTGTGCGGCAATGATGTCATCGCCACAACTATGCAATGACTGATCACCTAATAACTTACAGAGAGGAACAGCAAAAAATAAAGTGTTCCAGAGCGATTCGAAAAGGGAAAACATCCCTAAGAATGGAGTATTGGCAGGGGCTTTAGCCAAATGAATTTCACAGGTTCAGTGGGTTTTGGTCCGCTTTAAGCGTTACCGTGACCTATAGTTTTACAGAAGTGCAAAGAGAGCATGTGCAAAATAGACAGGAAATGAAAGGATATCTTCCCTCTCGGTGGCGATGAGGTTGTTCTGCTCCTCCAGGTGCCGGATCTTCTTCTCGAAGGATTGGTGCTCGCTCTTTAATCGTTCCTCCGTCACTTCCTTCTCCTCGCTCACCCTGGTGGGACAAAGATGGTCTCATGAACATCCCTCACAGGATGCCGGGCGGCCTGCAGTAGCCATCACCCTCACAAACTAGCACATCCACGCTCACCGCAGGGAAGGGCCTTTTATACAGGTCAATGTGCCGATGCTTCAGCGGGATTAAAGTGGACGAAAACCCAGGATATTGACTCTCCTGGGCTTTGGTCCTTTCCCCGGGAGCAACCCGGCCATGTGAAAGATCGCCGCAGCAAACGCACCTTATCCTGGTCCCACAGAGCGTCTCATAGCAGCAGCTCTGATGGCTGCATCCTCCGCTTCCCTGTAGCAGTGCGCGTGCCAGCGCCAGGCATTTGTGATACACAGGCACACTCCCTGTTAGAGGGAGGCGGAGGATGCGGGTATCAGAGCCGCTGCTCTTAGATGCGTCGTGGGACCAGGATAAGGCGAGTTGCTGCGGCAATCTGGGGGGGGGGGGTCACGCAGCGAGTGCCCCCATGGTAAGGGCCATAATCCAGGATAGTCAAAACCTTTGACTATCTTGGTTTTTGTCCCTTGCTTCTGGAGCACCCTGATCAGGGATGCCCTACTGTGTCAAACCTCCCAGGTCGCCTAAACTGTAGCACCCAGCCTGCCCCTGCTTGCTGCTGGGAGGGGCCTTTTATGCAGGTCAGTATGCCGACGCTGCAGCTGAATTAAAGTGGACCAAAACCCAGGATTTGGACTTTTCTTGGTTTTTGGCCCTTGCCCTCAGGGCACCCTGATCTGGGATGCTCTGCTGTGTGAAACCCCCCAGGTCGCCTGAACTAGCTCACCCTTCCATTGGTCCTACGGCACATGCACTGCCCCCTGCTCAATCAGCGCATCCGACTGCGTTGAAGCAAGCTCGTCTAAGGAGTTGAGCTCTGTCAAGTACACTGGCAGCCGCATCCCTGCTACCCACTGACAGAGCGTGCCCCCCACCAGCCATTCACAATGCCTGGTGTGGGCGCCACACACCCTGCTAAAGGGACAGTGGGGATGTGGTGCTGCTATCGCATGCCCCGTTAGACCAGGGCAGAAGCCCATATAGCTGGTGCCCAGGATGGTTTTGCTTGACAAGGGGAACCGCATGCAGTTTTTATTTTTTTTTCCCCTCTTCAGGGTTAACCCTTGACCCTTGACCAGACCAACAGCCCGGAACAGTTGGAAAAGAAAGGTAGCGGCCATTTTGGAGCTTCCTCTCCCAGCTGCCTGGATTCAACTGACAATGCACAGTAACAGGAAACCGAGCAGCACTCTAAAATTTGCTACAAAATACATTATGCGCAGCAACCTAAATTGCCCTGGGGAGTGATGCATATGAGCCCTGTATGTTGTGTTGGTCTGGTTTAAGTCATTTGACTGTTGGTCAAATTATAAGTGGTATTATAAGTATACAGCATGTCCTGTTCCAGAAGATTCCTTACACATGGGTTATACATCCACAAGATGGCGCTGGACTGCAGAAAACAGCTTGTGGCTCCTCCTGGCCCTATATAAGTCAGGGACCTCCAACAAATTCCCCAGTATTGACAAGCAGGTACACAAGAAGTCGGGAGAATGAAATCCCAAATGAACAATCATTATACAGAGGTAACTAAGGTAACAATGATAACAAGGGTGGGATGGAACAGGACATGCTGTATACTTATAATACCAATTCTACAGGTGAGTAATCACAGAATTGTATTATTCCAAGTATACAGCACGTCCTGTTCCAGAAGATTCCTTACACATGGGACATCCAAAAGCAGTGTCCGTAAGGTAGGGCGGGATTCCAAAAGTAACAGCGGGCAGATTAGACCACTGCCACCTGCAGAACTTTGCGGCCAAAAGCAGCGTCAACTGAGGCCCTAACATCAACCTTATAAAAAAACTTAGAAAAAGTATGAACAGAAGACTAAGTGGCGGCCTTGTAAACTTGTTCAACAGAAGCTTGGTGCTGAAAAGCCCAAGAGGCACCAATAGCACGAGTAGAATGAGCAGTAAGACGGAAGGGAGGCTCCTACCCCTTAGCAGAATAGGCCTGAACCACAGCCCAACGGATCCACTTGCTGATAGTGGACTTAGCTGGAGCTAAACCCTTCTTAGGCCCAGAAGGGAGAACAAAAAGAGCATCAGTCTTCCTGAAGGATTCAGTAGCCACCAAATAGAACTTCAAGTTCCTGACCACATCCAGAGAATGTAAGACCCTCTATTTAGGGTTACTAGGATTAGGGCACAGAGAAGGCAACACAATGTCCTGATTGAGATGAAAGGCAGGCACAACCTTAGGCAGAAAATCTGGCTTAAAACAAAACACCACCTTGTCCTGGTGTCTCTCAAAGTAAGGAGGTTTGATGGAAAGCGCCGCCAACTCAGAAACACGCCTAACAGAAGTGATAGCCACCAAAAAGGCTATATTAAGAGTCAATATGGACAAAGGGGCCTCACGCAAGGGCTCAAAGGGAGACCCCTGCAGGGCAGATAAGACCAAGTTCAAATCCCAAACTGGTAACATAGGCTTACGTGGAGAGCACACGTGAGTAACCCCATGAAAAAAGGTCTTAACCAGACGATGGTTGGCAAAGGATCTTTGGAAGAAAATAGCCAAGGCTGAAACATGACCTTTGAGGGTACCAAGTTGAAGACCCAGATCCAAACCATGTTGCAGGAATTCCAGAATCCTGGGGATAGAAAATACCCGACAGGGAAGCGACCTAGACTCACACCAGGCAATGTAAGCATGCCATACCCTATAGTAGATGGATGACGAGGACTTCTACCTAGCCTGAATCATAGTACTAACAGAGGCAGGTAGCCCCTTTTCCATCAAGATGGAGGTTTCAGCAGCCACGCCAGTCAAAGCCAGCGTTTGTAAATTGGGATGGCGTAGCTGCCCCTGAGTGAGCAGATCTGGAAACTCGGTCAGGGTGTACTGATCCACTGCCAGCTGCACGATGTCTGCGAACCACACTCTTCTTGGCCAACAGGTGCCACCCGGATGGTTGGCACCCCTTCCTGGGAAATCTTGCGCAGCACCCTGCCCAGCAGAGGAAACGGAGGGAACACATAAAGGAGCTGAAAGCACATCCAAAACATTGCTAGTGCATCCATGGCCAATGCCAGATGGTCCTGGGACAAAGAGAAAAAGACTGGAAGCTTGTGATTGTGACAGGACGCAAACAGGTCCACATCCGGCTGCCCCCAGCGACGACACAGGGAGCGAAACACCCCGTTGCTGAGGGACCACTCTCCCAGCCGATACACCCCCCTGCTTAAGGAGTCTGCCTCCAGGTTTTCCACTCCAGGGATGTAAACTGCCGATATGCAGGGGACATTCTGCTCCGCCCAGGACAGTATCAGGGACACTTCCTTGAGGGCCCTCTTTCTCCGGGTCCCTCCCTGATGATTGATGTAGGCAACCGCCGTCTGGTTGTCCGAGCAGATCTGAACCGCCCGACCCCGAAGGTGTGGAGTCAACTGGGCGAGGACCAGTCTTATTGCCCTCAGTTCCAGAATGTTGATAGGGGTATGGGCCTCCTGAGGGCCCCACTGACCCTGGAACTTCAGGGATTTCCAGAAGCCCCCCAACCTGTCAGACTGGCATCCGTGGTGACTGTCTCCCAGCAAGGGGCCAGAAAGGATCTGCCCATTAACAGGTTCCTTGAGTCCAGCCACCATGAAAGAGACCGCCTGGCCAGAGGGGACAGGACAAACACCTGATCCAGGGACACAGGATCCCAATCCCATACTGACAAGAGGTGAAGTTGAAGAGGTCTCATGTGAAACTGAGCACATGGGACCGCCTCGAAGCAAGACACCATCAGACCAGCTGCATCCCCTGCCGGATGGAGGGATGGGGGCAAGACAGAAGAAACCTTGCTTGAGCTTGAAGACTCTCCACCTTCTGCTGAGGGAGAAGAATCTTGACCTGAGATGTATCCAGAGTCATGCCCAGGAAGGACCTCACCAAAGACGGGGACAGGGCCGACTTGGGGTGGTTGATCACCCAGCCGAAGGACTCCAGTGTGGACACCACCATCTGGGTATCCAGCTCTGCCTGCTGGAAGGACTGAGACGTGATGAGAATGTCATCCAAGTAAGGATGGATGTGAATGCCCCGAGATCTCAGCAGAGCCATTACTCCCGCCAGCACCTTGGTGAATACCCTGGGAGCCGAGGTGTGGCAAGGCCACAAACTGGTAGTGCCGATCTTCCAGAGCGAACCTGAGGAATCTCTGATGACCTGGAAAGATTGGTACGTGAAGGTAAGCATCCTTGATGTCTACAGAGGACATGAAGTCGCCCGGACGCAGAGAATTGACCGCAGGGTTTCCATGCAAAATTGCTTGGTTCTGACAAACTTGTTGAGACACTTTAAATCCAGGATGGGCCTGGAGGGACCCGTCCTTTTTGGGGACAGTGAAAAGATTTGAATAGAAGCCTCTGCCCCTTTCCCTTAAAGGCACCGGGCAGATGACTCCCAACTCCAGAAGGTTTTGGACAGCAATGCACAGACCCTGTGCTGACAAGGGGTTTTGAGCCATCCGGGATCTGATGAATCTTGGGGGCGGCCAGGCAGCAAGCTCTATCTTGTAACCGGAGGATACTACCTCCTGAATCCACCGGTCTGAGACATGAAGCCTCCAGACGCGAGCATAGAGCCAAAGCCGCCGCCCCCAACCCCATACCCCCCCCCCCCCCACCGGGATGGGCGAGGGCGCCGCTTCATGCCTGAGGGGGCTTGGGGGAGGACTTAGGGTTGGGACCCCAGGAGGGGCCGGGGCAGCCCCAATAGTCTCCGCGAGCCCCAGCAAAGGAGACTCCTCGACCAATTCTGGAACCATGGAAGGAAGGGAGAAAGGCACCTGTCCCCTGAAAGGACCGTGACGGCCTCCTACGTTGAGGTAGTCTGCCACCCCTGGCAAACAAGTCCAAACTTTCACAAAAGAGGTGCAGCCCCTTAAAGGGAAAGCCAGTGAGAGCCTTCTTAGCAGCATTATCAGCTACCCACTGACGCAGCCAGAGAGACCACACATTCTAATGGCATCATCCATAGCAAACAGACCATAAGCAACAAATTCATAGCAAAGCAGGAGAGATCTATACTCTTCTCCTCCCGCGTCAGAGGCCCCCCTCTAAGAGACTCTTCAGCAAACCCTTAATAGCAATAGCTGTAATGGCAGAGGCACAAACCGGCCGCAGCGCGGTCCCCACACAGGCAAAAGCATGGCAAGCCAGCTGGTCCATGCGCCGGTCCTCACCATCCCTCAGAGTAGTAGTGTCAGGGGAGTGCATGACAGATGTATTGGACAGCCCCAGAACGGGCGCGTCCACCTCGGGAGGACAGAACCACCACTTAATCACCTCAGCAGGAAAGGGATACCTCTTGTCCCAACTCTTGGGAACCCCAGGGAGTCTGCTAGGTTATTCCCATTCTTTGAGCACCAGATTATTAAAGAGTCTGCTCAGGGAATTCCAAACGTGGTTTAACCGTATGAAAAAGCTGCGGAGCCACAGTAGGAGGGGAGATACAGAGCACTTCAAAAATATGAGTCAAAAGCATGTCAGTGTCATCTGAGGACCATGGATCTTCCCCAAGGGGAGACCCGGTACTACCATAAAACCTTGGGCTGCTCCTTAGATGATTCTGAATCAGAGAACAATTCCCCCTCCTCCAGGGGGGAATAACCAGTAATGTCACAAAATTCCTCAGCTTCCAAAGGAAAGAGGGAAACAGCGGATGATAAAAGCCTTACACAGGGCAGACACAGCAATATACATTTCAATGCTGGCTACCCGTGCAACCAAAATCAGGTTGAGACTCCCCACTGGTAGGCACCTCACTAGGAGTCAGATGTAAGCGTGGGGGGTAGGCGAAGCCAGCGGGGGCGCAGGCCCAGCCACAGGTTACCCAGACTGCAGCGCAAGTACCTGCTGGGCGCAGGGTACACACACCCTGACATCACTTATAGGGGATACCCCACACGCCACACATAGCCGGGCTTGTCACGAAGGAACCCCAAGCGCATTATACTGAGAAGCCTCCATATGGTGATTATCGTGGCACAGCAGGCCAATATAGGATTAACGCTAATAAAGCTACCCGGACGCCCCAAGAGCCCGCTAGGGAAGTGGAAGATATATAGGTACAATAGCCCTTACCGCTAAACCAAGGGGAGAGGACCGGGAGAAACCACAAAAAGTTTGACCCGCCTAAAAGACATAAGCAGACAACCCCATAAGAAGACAATCAAACTATATCAAATACAAAAAAAGGCACTTACGGGCCGCGGTAGGTAGAGAGTAGCCACGCAGCACAGGAGTCAAAATGGCGCCCGCATATACCTCCGAGGGGCGGGCCGCGGAGAAGTGATGCCGAAAACGCCCCCCCCCCCCCGCAGAGCGCGAAACGCGCCCACGTGATTAATACAGCCAATGATGACGCAGCAGCGCCTGAGGCGATGTGCCCACCATCCGGAGCGTAGTACAAGCGAGCGACGGCGGCGACATTAAGTAAAAACAGTGGCAACGCACAAGCACACAACACCCCCCCCCCCCCCCCCCCGGAGATCTCCCCAGGGAGAGCGAGCAACCTAAGAGAAGGGGCCCATCTAAAGGGGACAGGGGGAAAGGTAACCCCAGAGAGCAGGAGGGGCATCCCATAAGGCTCACCACAGGCCTATACCGCTTACCCTGTTAAGGCAGGGACTGCGGTTGGAGCAGCGCTCCTTAGCACCTGACCCCGGTGCTGCCTACCTTCACCCGAACCAGTTCAGCCGAAGCTGGGAGGCAGTGGGTTCGGAACGGGTGGGAATAGTCCTACAGGGCCGCAGGCTAATAAGTCCCGCTCACCTGCAGAGCATAAAGAGCCATCTTCTATCTTCGCAGCCCAGACTGCATTTAAAGCGACCTTCACTCTGAATAAGAGTCTATCTTATATGTTTCCCACCCCCTGTACATACAGATTGCTCACATTAAAAATCATCCTACCTGCTTCTACTGCATGTTATGAGCCTTTAAACATCCAAGATGGCGGCTTATGGAAGCCGCCATCTTATCAGGCAGCCTGCAAACAGGAAGTGCCTCCTGACTGTGCTGCTCTGCATTCTGGGACTGCTGACCTTTACCTGACCCCAGCTCTGCTCTGTCTGAGCAAAGCATAGCTATAACCCGCCCCCCTGTACCTTATCCCACTCTCCTCTCCTCAGTAAGTGTGATGCTTCTGAGTCAAGATGGCGGTGCCCATATCCTAAATTCCTGAACAGAGTTGCAGCCCAGTGGGGGAAAGAATAATAAGTTAGTGACTAAAAACGTAAAAATATATTAATTTTAGATGCTGGGAAATCGTTTAAGAGTTTGGGCTTTTCATTAAATCACGCTGCAGGTCCGGTTTAAGAACTGGGGAATTTGTGGGAGGTCCATGACTTATACAGCCACAAGCTGTTTTCTGCAGTCCAGCACCATCTTGTGGATGTATAACGCATGTGTAAGGAATCTTCTGGAACAGGACGTGCTGTATACTTGGAATAAATCTTTATGTAGGTTACAAGACACTAACGGCCCAAACCACAATATCCCTCAGATATATTCCCTCTTTTAGTGTGATCCCTCTTAATAAACCAAAAAGGAGGGAGGGGGACCGGGAGGAACCACAACCCAATCTATAAGGGCCCAACCTGAAAGACACAAGCGGAGAAAGGGGCCATAAGTATCCCACAGCACAAGCACAATAAAAATATAAAACAAGGGACTCACGACACCGACAGCGATGGATCACCGGAGCCACACAGCCAGCAGAGGAGCAGCAAGGCAGGAGAAGCAGCAAGATAGCGCCCGCAGCTAGCTCCACGCGTTTCTCGAGGGCCCATAGTGCGGCCCCGCCCCGACGGCGCGAACACAGCGCCCGCCTCTTGCCTCCTCACAGCAATCAGACAAGATGGAGGCCGACCTCCAAGCAGCCAAAGCCGCAGGGCAGCCCACGGAGGGGCACGTGCACACACCCCGAGCCAGGGACAAGGCCTGCGGCCTCAGGAGAGGCCGCCGAGCAGCGTCGCCCCCCCCTCACAGTGTAATGTGCCAAAGATGGAGGGGAGAGGGAGCAGGAAGGGACACTTGAGGGAGCGAGGGAGGTAAATATGGCCAGCGCAGAACAAGTAAAGTGCAATCACACACACGCACATCTAAGATAATAAAGCTTGTGGGGCAGAGGGAAAAACAGCATACCGTAGGTGGGCCCCCCCCATAGGCTCACCATCAGCCTATGGCCGGTTACCCTTTAGACAGGGTCTGCGGCCCAGAGCCTAGCTCTGTAAAAACGCCTGACCCCGGCGTTCTCCCTACTGTCACAGTCCCGATCAGCCAAGGCTGGGAGGCAGTAGTGGGTCCACAGGATCAGTGGGGATAGGGTCCACAGCGGCTGACGGGCTAGGAGGCCCCGCTTAGCTGCAATATCCAAGAGAGTATCCAACAATCTTCAGCAGCAGACTGCAAGATGAACACTGGGAAATCATAGTGAGACACCAGCTTTTATAGGGGGCCGGGAGGAGCGGCAGCTTTTGATCTTGCAGTCGAGCGCCATCTAGCGGCGGAAAACCCACATGTAGTTACTTCTGGGACAACCTGGACTGGATATAGGGAAAAAAAGGCTACAGAATTTTGTAAATATAGATTTTTTTCACATATTTCACCAAAAAATATTGAGAAAGCACTGAAAAATTACAAGCAAGACATTTCAGGATAAAGCGATATATATATATATATATATATATCTAATATTCCAGTGGAAATTCCTGCAAAAGTCACAATTAAACATGCATCGTGTTAAATGCTTGAAATTGTCTGCCATTACAGCGCAACAAAATCTCTAGGTAGGCTGGCACTGAAAGAGTTAAAGCGTTTCAGCAGCCAAACATAAAACAGGGTACAAGGGTACTCCCCTTTTGCCCCCTGATCGGTTCTAGTCCAGCGATCAGCAAATTACCTGATCAGTGGATCTGAGCCGTCCAAGGCCAACACATGGGGTAGGGATTGATGGCATGCCACTCTCGTGACCTGACATTACCACACCCTCTGCATTCATCTGAAGGATGGACATATAGGCAGTGTGGCATTCCCCTCTCCCATTCCCCATATAGGCAGTGTGGTATCCCCCATCCCATTCCCCATATAGGCAGTGTGGTATTCCCTCCTTCCATTCCCCATATAGGCAGTGTGGCATTCCCCCCCCCCGTTCCCCATATAGGCAGTGTGGCATTCCCCCTCCCATTCCCCATATAGGCAGTGTGGCATTCCCCCTCCCATTCCCCATATAGGCAGTGTGGCATTCCCCCTCCCATTCCCCATATAGGCAGTGTGGCATGCTCCCATTCCCCATATAGGCAGTGTGGCATTCCCCCTCCCATTCCCCATATAGGCAGTGTGGCATCCCCCCTCCCATTCCCCATATAGGCAGTGTGGCATGCCCCCCTCCCATTCCCCATATAGGCAGTGTGGCATGCCCCCCTCCCATTCCCCATATAGGCAGTGTGGCATGGCCCCTCCCATTCCCCATATAGGCAGTGTGGCATTACCCCTCCCATTCCCCATATAGGCAGTGTGGCATTCCCCCTCCCATTCCCCATATAGGCAGTGTGGCATTCCCACTGTCGGCATCTCTTGGTTATATGATCCCCTACTAGGGCTGGCTTCTGGCCCGATATAAAGCCTCTAACGGACAATGTTTGTATCTAATAGAGCTGGCATTGGACATGTACTAAGGCAGTGGTTCTCAACCTTTCTAATGCCGTGACCCCGCAATACAGTAAATACCTGATATGCATTATGTATTCTCATTGTTACAAATCAAACATAATTTAAACATAGCGATTCATTACAAACAATATTTAATTATATCTTGAGAAATATTTATTACTAATTCCAATAAATAACATTTCACCATGGCATAGCATGTGTCGGAAACTGTCATTTCTACGCCTCTTATTGAAATTAGATAGGAGGCTGCGGCAGATTGTGTGCTAACTCGAGATTCTCGGGAGCTCTCTTCCACAAAATCCACCGCACTCACAATGAAATCAATAGGAGGCGGATTCAGAATATGGGAAAATAGTGGGAGATATGGGAGATAATTATACATTGGGGAACAGTGTGAACTACATCTTATAGTGGTCTCTTATAGTATAAGACACGGTGTAAATGTATGGTGCTTTGCTGTGTACTGTGTAATGATTACACACAAAGCACCTTACACTTACACAGTATTGTGTGTATGGTGTGTGTACTGTTATTACACCAGCAGGCGTCTCGCAGGCTCTCTTGGCTTCTGTCCTCTGGCGTTTGCTGTGTCCGCCCACTGATGACGTCAGCAAGCGCCGGACCCACGTAATGCGCTGCTATGAACTGTGGAGCGTTCCCCCCGCCCCTTAGGCCCGGACGGATGATGCAATCACATCTGCGCATGCGCGCAGGCATTTAGTTTGGAATGCGCATCCATAACGGCCTGTGTTCCAGCTGTATAGCGCTGCTGCAGAGCAGCTAAAGCCATCAGAAATATCTATTTTCCGATGGCTTTAGGCGACCCCTGTGTTTTGGTCGTTCGACCCCCGCCAGGGTCCCGACCCACAGGTTGAAAACCGCTGTACTAAGGGAAACATACCGTGCGATTTGGTCGGCACCACATTCTCTCCGCGACCCCCCGGCCGCCCCACACTCTCTGCGACCCCCCGGCCGGCCCCACACCTTTATTACACATGGTTAGTAAGCACTCTTCCATTGCTTTCCATACCTTTTAGTTTGGGTCAATGACCCATGGCTAATGGCCAGCCACACCAAATGCTAGCCGAGTCTCCCCCTAATGCCATCTGCCATTTCTCTTAGTATGGCCACAAAATGCCCTTTATCCCAGCTCATCCTAGTCCCAGGATCGGCCTTACCTGGCCAGCTCCTTGATGAGATTGGCTATGCGCCTTTTGTCTTCGGGGCATAAATCCTTTAGAGAGGCACTTCTCGCCCCCGCTTCACTCTGAGCCTCCTGGATAAGAAAAGGGCCAATAAATTATCATTCTTGTACTTAGAACATCTTAAAGGATAATTCCACTTTTGATCTGCCTTTGTAAAAGCTTCCATTATTGTGTGGAAAAATGACGTGCTGAACATTCTTGCCTGTTTGTTTGCAACTTTGTGTTATAAAAGAAGACTGTGGTGTTTTGGAGTAATGAATAAGGAGGGAGGGGGGGTGGGAGTGTTTTGGAGTACATATAAGAGACTTCCTGACTCTGACTTGCTAATCATCTGATTGGCTGAGGCAGACACGACCCCTTCTGCATTAATTCAAACTCTGCAGAAAAACAATCTTGTGTACCAGTAGCTAAAGGGTTACTGGCTGCATCCTCACCTGGAGAGGTCATTACTGCTGCGTGATTTAGCTAAAGCTGCTGATTCTGGAACTTGCAGTCAGTTGTTTTTACTCAAGGCCCAGAAAACCACTCCCACTTTAGGATCACAGACACAGAAGAAAATAAGAAACTTGGGAACAGCGAGCTGATAAATAAATCACAGGTCTGGGGGCACATTCCTAACACACAGCTTATTCTACATTCCTAATGAGGAAAACAATAGGGCAGCGCTTTAAAGCGGCACAAAACCCGAGGAATTAGACTTTTTATTTCATCCAAGTTCAAAAAGCCATCCAACAGATTAGGCAGTATAAAAATATGTGAAATAATAGATCCCGGCGTCAATGCGTTTCGGGCAGTTACTGCAAGATCCAAAGCTGTAACTCCTCCCGGCCCCCTATAAAAAGAGGTGTCTCAGTAGAATCCCCAGTGGTAAAAAAGCAGTAATAAGCAGACAGTCCGGGAGGCCAAGAAACCATGTTAAATCACATAGCTTCAGCATGTACTCTCTCCAACAAAAAATTAAGGACAACGGTCCAATATAAAAATGGTAACCACCATGACAGGCAAACCAATAGATAGATAGATCTGGATATATTCAAAAACAATTCTACAGGTGAGTTTCACAGAATTGTATTTTTCACTATATCCAGTCCAGGTCGTCCCAGAAGTGATGACATGTGGACATCCAAAAGCAGTGTCCATTAGGGCGGGATCCCCAGTGCGGAACAGCATGTAGTTCATTTCACTACCGCCTGAAGCACCTTTCGGACAAAGACAGCATCATCTGAGGCCCTAACATCAACCTTGTAAAACTTTGTAAAGGCATGAACAGAAGACCAAGTAGCGGCCTTACAAACTTGTTCAACAGAGGCTTGGTGCTGAAAAGCCCAGGAAGCACCAATAGCTCTAGTAGAATGAGCTGTAACACGAAAAGGGGGTTCCTTCCCCTTGGCAGAATATGCTTGCACCACCTCCTGTCTGATCCACTTACTGAGAGTGGACTTGGCCGGAGGCAAGACGTTTCTGGAACCCTCAGTGAGAACAAAGAGCGAATCCGACCTCCTGAAGGATTCAGTCGCAACTAGGTAGTACTTAAGGGCTCTGACCACATCCAAGGCATGGAGGGTCCTTTCCTTAGAATTAGTTGGTGCAGGACAAAGGGAAGGCAAGACAACTTCCTCATTAAGGTGAAAGGGAGAAATGACCTTAGGTAAAAAAAAAAAAAAAAAAAAAAAAAAAAATCAGGCTTAAAACGAACCACCACCTTATCCTTATGCCGCCCAAAGTAAGGAGGCTTCATACAAAGCGCGGCCAGCTCTGACACGCGACGCACTGAGGTGATAGCTACCAAAAAGACCACATTTAGGGTCAAAATAGACAAGGCAGCATCACACAAGGGCTCAAAAGGGGACCCCTGGGGAGCAGAAAGCACCAAATTCAAATCCCACACCGGTAATACAGGCTTACGCGGTGGACGTACATGGGAAACCCCTTGGGAAAAAGTCCTGATCAGTCTATTATTGGCAAAGGATCTTTGTAAAAAGATGGCCAAGGCCGAGACCTGGCCCTTGAGGGTGCTCAGCTGTAGACCCAAGTCTAAGCCGTGTTGCAAAAACTCCAAAATCCTAGAAACAGAGAATGTGCGACAAGGGAAACTCTTGGATTCACACCAAGCAATGTAGGCATGCCAAACTCTGTAGTAAATCATGGAAGAAGACTGCTTCCGCGCCTGAATCATGGTCTGAACAACTGTGGCCGACAGCCCCTTCTCCGTCAGGATTGAGGTCTCAATAGCCAGGCCGTCAAAGCCAGTGTCTGTAAATTGGGGTGCCGCAGCGACCCCTGAGTGAGAAGTCCTGGGTCGTCGGGCATCATGTAGCGATCGACTGACATCTGAACTATGTCCACGAACCAACTCCGTCTCGGCCAGCTAGGAGCCACCAGGATGGTGGGCACCCCCTCCTGGGCTATCTGGCGCAGTACACTCTGCCCAGGAGTGGAAACAGAGGGAATGCATAAAGGAGCCCGAACTCCGTCCAAGGGATTGCCAGAGCGTCTGTGGCGAAGGCCAGAGGATCTCTTGACAGGCAAACGAACCTCGGAAGCTTGTGATTGTATCTGGATGCAAAAAGGTCCACATCCAGCTGACCCCAGGGGAGACAGAGCCTGAAAGATCTTGTTGCTGAGAGACCATTCTAAGGGAGTCTGCCTCCTGGTTTTCCACCCGCAGGGATGTAAACCGCCGAGATGCAGGGAACATTCTCCTCTGCCCAAGTTAGAATCTGTGTCACCTCCTTGAGGGCTCGTTTGCTCCGAGTCCCCCCCGGTGATTGATGTAGGCAACAGCCATCTGATTGTCCAAGTGAACCTGTACCGCACAGCCCCTTAGCTGGGGAGTCAATTGAAGAAGCACCAACCGGATCGCTCTCAGCTCCAGGAGATTTATGGGCAAGTGATTCTCCTGTGGACCCCACCGACCCTGGAACTTTTGCGTCTGCCAGACGACTCCCCAGCCGGTCAGACTGGCATCCGTGGTAACTATATCTCACCGGGGAGTCAGAAGGGACTTGCCCACCAAAAGATTGCTGGGGTCCAACCACCACAAGAGGGACTGTCTGGCTAGGGGAGACAGTGAAAATTCCGGTTCCTGGGACTCCTGTGTCCGGTCCCAGCCGGTCAACAGATTCAACTGAAGAGGTCTCATGTGGAACTGGGCTAAGGGCACTGCCTCGAAGCAGGACACCATGAGGCCCACCAGTTTCATCCCCAGACGGATAGATGGCCGCTGACAAGACAGTAAGGCCTGCCACCTTCTGCTGGGGCAGGAATACCTTGACCTGAGAGGTGTCCAAAGTCATGCCCAGAAAGGACCTCACCATTGAGGGAGCGATAGAAGACTTGGGGTAATTGATTACCCACCCGAAATCATCGAGAGTGGATAACACCGTCCGGGTGTCGTTCTCGGCCTGCTGAAGGGACTGAGCCACAATCAGCAAATCGTCCAGATAAGGAAGAACACGAATGCCCTGGTTCCTCAGGATAGCCATGATGCCCGCCAGCACCTTGGTGAACACACAGGGGGGCTGAGGAGATCCCGAACAGCAGCGCCACAAACTGGTAATGCTGATCCTCCGGCGCAAACCTCAGGAACCTCTGATGCCCCTGAAAAATCGGGATGTGCAGATAAGCATCCTTGACGTCCACCGTGCTCATGAAGTCGCAGGGCCAAAGCGAGCTCACCGCGGACCGTAAGGTCTCTATTCTGCCACAGATATATGTTAGAGAAGTCTCTGAGAGGTTGTGAGTGCAATCTCTATATAAGCCGGAAGCAGATAGCTGAACTCACTGACTGACTCATTCACAGCTCTGCCAGTTAAATGTAGAGAGGATACAATGGTCGTGATTCCAGGTACTTTTAATGGCTTTACCTTGAAGAATGAGCTGCCATGCGGTCAAAACACAATGCTTCATGCAGACTGAAGAGAAGGGTGTCAGTACACAGTCGCGATGGAGGACAGCCACAAGAAGCCGGAAGTGATGTCAGACAAGGGGAAAGACAGGCAGACGAGAATCATGGGAAATGTAGTCAGAGATACAGCATGAAAACAGAGCTAGAATGCATGAAAGAAACGTATCGTTATGAATACAGACTTGTAAATACATGTAAGTGAACTGGAATAAGCTGAATAGACAATATGCGACTAAACAAGATGGGAATTTTACAGCTGGGACAGCATACTCCCCGTCTGAAATCCTTGGATTTCACTATATAAAACGACATACAATGAATGTCCGTGGGGGGTAGAATGAAGATTCTAAAACCTAAGGGAGAAAGATGCAATAAGGCAACAACCAAACTGGTAAATGGGTGATCAGGAACAGTTCAATGGTACGTAATCCCAGTTTTGCAGGCTGTTCCTGGCAAAGTCCAGTAAATGAACAACTGAGTCAATGTACTAGCAAAGTTCGTTATGCTTGACTCATTCCTCAACGGGTAACAGGAGGACAGTCTCAGATACAGGTCTGATGAATGCCTTGGAGTCTCCTTGACGAGTGATGGTCACTTCCACCTTACGAACTTTGCCATCCTCGCTGGGAAAAACGTGTGAGATGAGCCCCAAGGGCCACGCATTTCTTTCTACTTTCTGGTCCTTCATCAGAACAAGATCTCCAACCTTTAAGTTTGGTTGGACCTGCTGCCACTTTCGTCGTCCTTGAAGAAGAGCCAGATACTCCTTCTTCCATCTGCCCCAGAAGCAATTGGCCAGATGCTGAACGTGTTTCCACCGTTTCTGATAGATGTTACCAGATGAAGGACCTTCAGGCGGACTGGGAACCGATCCGAGCTTCTGAGTGAGAAGAGTTGCTGGAGTGAGAACAGCAGGAGACTCTGGGTCCGCAGATACAGGAGCAAGAGGTCTGGAGTTCACAATAGCAGACACCTCAGCTAGGAATGTGGCTAAAGTCTCGTGGGTGAGTCTTGAGGTGCTTGAGTCTCTGAACATAGAGTCCAATATCCTACGGGTGATGCCTATCATTCTTTCCCATGATCCACCCATATGAGAGGCATGAGGAGGGTTAAAGATCCATGTACAACCGTTGTCGGCCAAGTAGTGTTGAACTGGCTTAGAGTCTATTTGCAGTTCTCGGCAGGCACCTGTGAAGTTGGTTCCACAGTCGGACCTCAATTGCTTTACTGGCCCTCGGATGGCAAGAAAACGCCTTAAAGCATTGATAAAACTGGAAGTGTCCATGGATTCTATGACCTCAATGTGTATAGCACGTACACTCATGCATGTAAACAAGACTGCCCATCGTTTGCTCTCAGCATGACCACCTCTGGTTCTGCGTGCTGAGACTGTCCATGGCCCAAAGACATCCAGGCCAACATAGGTAAACGGTGGCTCAGTGCTTGTCCTGTCAGCTGGTAAATCAGACATTTGCTGTTGCTGCAATTTACCCCTTGACTTGCGACACGTTACACAGTTGTGAATTAGGTGAGCGATCTGTCTTTTTGCTCCTACTATCCACAGACCTGCGGCTCTTAAAGCACCCTCAGTGAAATGTCTGCCCTGATGTTTGACCCTTTCATGATAATGCCGCATAAGCAATGTGGTAACATGGCAGTGGCCAGGAATAATGAGGGGATTCTTCTCATACATCTCCAACTTGGCCCTGTTCAGGCGACCGCCCACCCTCAGCATACCATGGTCATCAACTACAGGTTTGAGGTTGGCTATAGGGCTGCTTTTAGGAATGTTTTGTTTGTAACGAAGACATTTCAGTTCCAAGTGAAAGGCACTCTGCTGTACACTACGTATCACTAACATCTCACCTAGTGCAATGTCTTCTGCGGAAAGGGGCTTGTGACACACGTGCCAACCACGACATCTAGAGTTATTGTCCTGGGTGTGAAAGCAATGTGCAATGTGAACTAACCTTGCGATGGTGCGTACAAGCTTTAGCCATCTGGAAAAGCGTTCAAAGCGGTGACAGCTCAAGCCGTACCTCGTTTCAGACTTGGTGATGAGAGCACTGACTTCAGGACGAATCTCGGGATCGTTGTCAGGATCTTGGAGATTGAAGTTGTCTTCATCAGATGTTTCTGTACTCTCACTCAGCAAGAACTCTGGACCTGTCAACCAAGTAGATTTTGCAAAGGCACTGACAGATGACGGTCTGGTGGCACAGTCTGCGGGGTTGAGGTGAGATGGAACATAGTGCCACTGCTTAGGGTTAGAGGATTTCCTAATCCTTTCTATGCGGTTACTGACATAGACATAGAAACGTTTAGTCTGATTGGTTATGTAACCCAGGACGACCTTGCTGTCAGTGTAGAACTGAATGTCGTCCACATGAATATCAAGCTCACGTTGTATAAAGTCCGCAATCTCTACAGCCAGTACAGCGCCACAAAGCTCAAGTCTAGGGATGGTGTGCTCTGGTTTAGGAGCCAGTTTCGCCTTTCCAAACAGAAACCCCACATGAACGTTATTGCAATTGTCAATTACCTTGAGATAGGCAACAACTGCGATGGCCTCAGTAGATGCATCTGAGAATATGTGGACTTCCCTTCTCTGGCTTGTGGTGAGAGATGCTGAAGTGTAGCAACGTGGTATGTGAATCCCGTCCAAGGCATGCAGGGATTCTTTCCAGGACTCCCATTTTCGCTGCTTGTCATGGGGCAGTGGAGTATCCCAGTCCTCAATAGCCCCTGAGAGCTGTCTTAGTAGGAATTTGCCTTGTACAGTCAATGGTGCCACAAATCCGAGTGGATCATATAGGCTGTTCACCACTGAGAGGACTCCACGCTTAGTGAATGGCTTGTCTGTACAATTGACCTGAAAGCCAAGTAAATCATTTAGCAAGACCCATCTCAAACCCAGACTTCTCTGTACTGGAGGATTGTCTATGCCTAGGTTCAAGTCTCTGAATTCTGTGGCATGATCAGTGGGCTGAAAAGCTTTCATGACAGCAGTACTGTTGGAGGCAATTTTGTGTAACCTCAGACAAGCTTTAGACAGCATACCTTGTGTCCTTTTGAGCAGGTCTATGGCTTCTTCTGCCGTGGGCAAGGATTTGAGTGCGTCGTCTACGTAGAAGTCTCTTTCGACAAAGTGACGAGCATCCTTCCCGAACTCTGACTCACCATCAGAAGCAGTCCTTCGTAGGCCATACGTTGCAACAGCAGGTGAAGGACTGTTACCGAACACGTGCACCTTCATGCGGTATTCAACCATTTCTTTGTCAGTGTCATTGTCTCTGTGCCACAGAAACCTGAGGTAATCCCTGTGGTCTTTTCTTACGATGAAACAATGGAACATTTGCTCAATGTCAGCCGTAATGGCGACTGGCTCCTTTCTGAATCGCATAAGCACTCCCACCAAGTTGTTGGTCAGGTTTGGGCCTGTGAGGAGAACGTCATTCAGGGATACCCCATGATGCTTGGCACTGGAGTCAAATACGACCCTGATCTGGTTGGGTTTCCTAGGGTGATATACTCCAAAGGAAGGAAGATACCAGCGTTCTTCATGCTCTTGCAAAGGTGGAGCTGGCTCTGCGTGGTCTTTGAGAAATATCTTTTCCATGAAGGCCACAAAGTGATCTTTCATATCAGGCTTGTTTCCTAGCGTACGTTGCAAGGAGGTGAATCTGGATAATGCTTGTTCCCGGTTGTTGGGAAGCCTGGCTCTTTCAGCCCGAAAAGGTAAGGGTGCAACCCAATGGTTAGATTGATCCTTGAAGCATTCACTGTCCATTATTTTGATAAAGTCTTTATCTTCTATGGACAAAGCTACTCGATTATCATCTTGTGTTGTGTGAAACACTGATCCTCCCAAGTCATCGTAAGGCGTAGGAATGATGTCTGTTCCCTTACTGATGGTAGAAAGATGCTCCTTTACCTCGTAGTGATGAGGGCACGGCTTGAAGTGGGTTGTGCGACCATTATTGAGCACAAAGGTTTTAAAGGAGTTCACTTGAGATGGTGCAAGATTCCTGTCCAGACACACATTGCCGATGATTACCCAGCCTAGATCAAGTCTTTGTGCATATGGGGCATCATCTGGACCATTGCATTGTTGGCGTACCTTATGGACTCTCAGAATGTCTCTCCCGAGCAGCAATAGGATGTCTGCATTCATGTCCATAGGAGGAATCTCCTTAGCCAGGTGTCTCAAGTGGGGATGATGATAAGCAGCTTCCGGAGTAGGAATTTCTTCTCTATCATCGGGTATCTGGTCACATTCAATTAACGTTGGTAGGGATATTTGGATATTCTTGTTAATTGGTGAGATGAGGTATCCAGTGGCTCTTCTGCCAAAGGTCTCTATGCGACCAGAGCAAGTGTTAAGGGTGTATGGTATTGCTTCTCCCTTTATACCGAAGATCTCAAAGAACTTGGGCTTTGCTAGAGACCTGTTGCTTTGTTCGTCTATTATGGCATACATAATGATGGCCTTTTCAGGTCGCCCCTCTGGATAGACACTCACTAGACACACCTTGGCACAGCACTTGGGACCATTCTCTTTGCCACATACTTCCATGCAGGAGGAGGAGACAGTGGTAGTAGCTGAGACTTGAGCTGATGGCTCCCCGCCATGCGCTGTGACGGCCTTGGATGCTGCTTGAGGTTGTGGGTTGTCAGAAGAAGAGGTAGGATGCATGGCTGCAACATGTTTGTCACTATTGCATTCAGAACACTTGATGGCAGCCTTACAGTTTTTAGCAAAATGGTCTGAAGAGGCACAACACTTATAACATACTCCTAGCTCCTTGAGCATGTCTCTGCGTTCTTGCAAAGTCTTTGCCCTAAGCCCACGGCATTCCTTCAGCGGGTGAGGTCTTTTGTGGATAGGGCACATACGGTTAGGGTCTTTGTCTTTAGGGACAGGAGTGTCCTTTCTAGTGGTGCAGGATGCAGTGAGTGGGACGTCTGTCTTCCTAACAGATACTGTCCCCCTTAAGTCTCTACGTTTGCTTGTTGTGCTTTCATACCTTGAGCATGATGATGAAGCTGGTAGAGCAGATTCTGTGAAGTCAAAGCTGGGATCATTCTTCTTCCTAGCTTGGTCACTGATGAATCTGGAGAAATAGGAGAAAGGTGGAAAGGACACGTTGTGTTGTCTTTTGTATCTGGAGCCCATGTCTGCCCATTTTTCTTGCATGCCATATGGTAGTTTGGACACAACTGGGTTAACACCGTGAGCTGTATCAAGGTAACTTAGCCCAGATAGGCGTGGATCCATCTTAGCCAGCTCTAGTTCCCTTAGAAGGTCGCTCAGGTCTTGAAGCTTGCGGTTGTCCTTGTTGGTGATTTTTGGGAAGGTGTGAAGTCTCTTAAATAAGGCACTTTCTATAGCTTCAGAACTGCCATAAGTCTGTTCAAGTCTCTCCCATGCCGCAGCAAGACCTTCCCCTGAGTGACCCGCATGAACTGCTCTCAATGTCTTTACGCGTTCCGCAGAATCTGGGCCCAACCAGTTAACAAGTAAGTCAAGTTCCTCTTTGGCAGTGAGGTTAAGATCATTGATTACTGCTTCAAAGGTGGATTTCCAGGCTCTATAATTCTCAGCGTGGTCATCAAACTTTGAGAGACTAATGTTTATCAGCTCCCTGCGTATCATGTATCTGGCAAAGTCCGACATGTCTGATCTCCCACCTCGTGACACCAGATTACCTTGTGATATCCCTGGGGCGTGTAAATACTCTGGCATATGGGGCTGAGATGAATCAGGGTTAAATGATGTAGCATAAGGGTTAAGCTGAGGTTTAGCCTCTGGAGGATCTGCTGGTATGATGCTGGAAATTACCTTTATCTGGGTAGGTGGCATCATCTGATGCTTCATAGGTACGGCTGTGTGGTAGGTTTGAAGTGCTGCTGGTGTAGGCAACATAGCGGGCGGTGTAGGAGATGATTGCTTCAGCACGTAGTTGGCAGTGCGGTCAGCTGGGTCTTCCACTTCCATTCCGGCAGGAATGGAGCCGTCTAGGTCGGTATCTTGGCCTAATGCTTGTTCAAGAACCTTTAGCTTGGCTAAGGCGGCTGCTTCCTCCTTTTCCATCTGGAGAATTTTTAGCTGGGCCTCCGCTTCTCGATTCACCATTTCTGCCTTTGCTTCTGCTTGCCTTTGTGCCATCTCTGCTTCCCTCTTCGCCATTTCTGCCCTTGTTCGCCTTTGTGCTATCTCTGCTTCCTTCTTGGCAAAGGCGCTCCTGACGCTAGCTTCTTCTGCATCAGCACGGATTTCTATGAGCCTGTCATGTAATGCTGACCTTCTGGAGCGGGACGTTCTAGAAGATGATTGTGTACGTTTTGTTGAGGTAGACTGGTGAGACCTTACTTCTTGCAGGTGTGCGATGCGGAGTTCTGCCTTATCTTTGGCGTCTTTCACTATGGTATCTTTAGTTTGGAGTAAAGTCTCTGTCTCAGCTAGCTCTGCTGTAGCGTCATCAAAATCAGCGTTACTAAGGAATGTGATGTACTTTGCAGACAGGCGCTGGTAGCCTTCGTAGGCGGCAGATAAGCGATTTAATGTTGTGGTTATTTTTGCTGCGTCACTGTCATTGCGTGAGATGGCTGCTATATAGTGTTCAGTTCTTTGCCATAAAACATCAAGATTATCACAGAATTCTTCTTTATTCACTTCATAGTTCTCTATAATCTTTAGTGTGGGTTTGCTAACACGCTTGGATCTTACAATTTGCTCTTCCTGGAACATGGAATCTGTTCCCTGTTTATCTGAGTCTCTGGTGGCAGGATTCACTTCCCTTTGTTCAATGACTGAGGAATCTATATGGCCTTTTGTGGACATGTTACTCCCCGTTTATGTGGTACTGTCTCTTTAAGATGGGGCTGCGGTGTAATCACAATGCTGTGGATGCGATGTGCTCCTAAAATGGAGGACAGCTCTATGCTTGCTTGCAGACTGTGTGTAGATCTTGCAGGGACTGCGGATTCAGCTGTGTTTTGACTATTCTGCCACAGATATATGTTAGAGAAGTCTCTGAGAGGTTGTGAGTGCAATCTCTATATAAGCCGGAAGCAGATAGCTGAACTCACTGACTGACTCATTCACAGCTCTGCCAGTTAAATGTAGAGAGGATACAATGGTCGTGATTCCAGGTACTTTTAATGGCTTTACCTTGAAGAATGAGCTGCCATGCGGTCAAAACACAATGCTTCATGCAGACTGAAGAGAAGGGTGTCAGTACACAGTCGCGATGGAGGACAGCCACAAGAAGCCGGAAGTGATGTCAGACAAGGGGAAAGACAGGCAGACGAGAATCATGGGAAATGTAGTCAGAGATACAGCATGAAAACAGAGCTAGAATGCATGAAAGAAACGTATCGTTATGAATACAGACTTGTAAATACATGTAAGTGAACTGGAATAAGCTGAATAGACAATATGCGACTAAACAAGATGGGAATTTTACAGCTGGGACAGCATAGTCTCCATGCGGAAATGTCTGACCCTGACAAACCTGTTGAGACCCTTCAGGTCCAGGATAGGTCTCAGCGTTCCGTCCTTCTTGGGCACTGTGAACAGGTTGGAGTAGAAACCTTGACCCTGTTCCTGGCGAGGCACGGGACAAATCACACCTGACAGCAGAAGGCGTTGAACGGCCATTCTCAGGCCCTGTGCCGTCAAAGGGTTCTGGGATATCAGCGACTGAAGAAATCTTGAGGGCGGCCAAACTGCCAGCTCTAATTTGTAACCGGAGGAAACCACCTCCTGAATCCACCGATCCGAGACATGCTGTCTCCAGACGTGAACAAATAGCAGAAGCCATCCCCCCACCCAGAAGGGTGAGGGCGCCCCCTCATGCCTGAGAGGGCTTGGCAGGGGGCTTGGATTTAGCTCCCCAGGAAGGATTGGGTCGGCCGCGAGACCTACCTCATCCCCAGGAATCTCTGCGACCACCTGAAATTGAAGAGCCTCTTCCTCCACGAAAGGGAGCGATAGAGAGATGAACCCTGAAAGGGCCGCGCAGGCTTCCGTCGCTGAGGGAGTCTCCCATCCTTAGCCAGGAGGTCCAGACGCTCCCTGAATAACCGGAGCCCCAAGAAGGAGATACTAAGGAGTGATTTCTTGGCCGCAGCGTCAGCAGACCATTGCCGCAGCCAGATCGAGCGACGAAGCGCAACAAGCAGGGCCGAAGCCCTGGCGCCAAGCCGGACACTATCGTCCATAGCTAAGACTACAAATGCAATAAAATCCACGCAAGCTTTGAGGTCTTTATACTCCTCCACCCGCTTGCGAGACTTGGCAATGTCAACAAGATGTCTCACCTTCCTCCTGATGGCTAAAGAGACAATGGCCGCGGCACACACAGGGCGAAGCCCAGCACCCACAAAGGTGAACGCATCACAAGCCAGCTGATCCATACGCCTGTCAGCAGGGTCGCGCAAGGAGGCAGTATCGGGAGACGGCATAACCATAGTGTTGGATAACCCCGACACAGGGGAATCCACATTGGGGGGACAGGACCAGAGGCGGACCAGCTCCTCAGGGAAGGGATACCGCCTGTCCAGGCCCTTAGGCACTGATGGTAATTTATTAGGTCTTTCCCATTCTTTAAGAACCATATTGGAAAAATGGGCCTGCTCAGGGAAGACAGGCCTCTGTCTCTCAGGCTGGAATAAATCACCCTGCCTCCTCTTAGCCGCTTTAGGAGGGACGATAAGCAAGGTCTCAAACACTGAAGACAGCAACTTCTCTGTATCGTCAGGGAGCCACATATCATCGCCCGAGGAAGAACCAGGGTCACTGTCATAGTCAACCGACTGATCCCCTGAGGTAACGGAGTCCTTAAACCATCATCGGCAAAATCCCAGTAATCTGGTTCGATGTGCCGATTCTTACTCGTGGCCTTCCCAGTAGTGGTGCGAGATAGCTGTCTCTCCAGGCTGGCCACCCGGTATGCCAGATCGGCTTGGGACTTCCTGCTGGCTTCCCCCTCGCTGAGGGCTGAATGCAGTCGCGGGGGTGTTGGCGAGGCCGCAGGTAAAAGAGGGCTAGGGGGAGACGCCCGCCCTATCATGCTCCAAAAATACCCTCCTAGCGCAAGTGATACAAACTGTGCTAAGTCCGCCCAGGGGGCTGGAACCGCACATGGGGCAGAGCTTCACCTGCCCAGATGGGGCCCCTAGCTCGATATCCCCAGAAGCCTCCATTATGGTGATTATAGTGAAAATGATATAGGTTACAAGGCAGTAACGGCCCAAACCTAAGAGATCCCCAATTTAGTCCCTCTTTTAGTGATCCCTCTTAAAGGGAGAGGGCGCGGAGAAAGAGGGGGGGGTGGTAGGAGACCGGGAGGAACCACAACCCTCAGCTGGCAAAGGGGGCCCACATAGAAGACACAAGCAGACAAAGAGCCATGAGATCCCACAGCATATGCATCAAGAAGAAGAGCATAAGAAATAAAGAGATAAAGAGATGGACTCACGTAACCGACCAGCGACGCGCTGGGGACAGCAGGAGCCGCGTAGCCATGACGCAAAAAGCGCAGCACGCCCCGCAAACACACACCACGAGGCATCAGAAGAACGAGCCCCGCCGAGCTCCGCTCCCCCCCTTGCAGCGCGTCAAGATGGAAGGGAGAGGAAGAGGAGCCAAGGGAACGAGGGAGGTATGTATGTCATGAGGTAAAAAGTCAGAAAGAGCATATGAATCATGCAAAACAGTAAATAATAAAGCTTGTGGGTACAGATGTGGCATAACTCATGGGCATAAGGGGGTTCCTCCCCCGACCCCCAATAGGCTCACCATCGCCTATGGCCGGCTACCCTTTAGGGAGGGTCTGGGAGGCAGAGGTGGGTCCAAGGGAACAGTGGGAATAGGGGTGCAGCGGCCGACAGGCTTAGAAAGCCCCGCTCAGCTGCAGTATCCAGAGAGAGTATCCAAGACAATCCTAGCAACAGCTACTGCAAGACGAACACTGGGGATTCTACTGAGACACCTCATTTTATAGGGGCTGGGAGGAGTTACAGCTTTGGATCTTGCAGTAACTGCGGCACTTGGTGGCGGACTACCCACATGTCATCACTTCTGGGACGACCTGGACTGGATATAGTGAAAATATAAGTAGCTTACCTTTCACTGAGTGGCTCCAGCGCTGTCCTTCCTCTACTGTCTGCCTCCTTAGTGAGGAAAATAATTTCCCCATTCTGGTCATCTTTCCCACCTTGCTCATGTGGTCCACCAATCAACCTTTGGGGGACTAAGAATGGAAACACCCCCCACTCCCTGCCCAGACGTCCAGAGTGGCTGCCTCTTTCTGGAGCTATAAAGCCGTCGTTGTGAATGCGCTGACAGGCAAAACAGACTCTCATCCTGCAGCATCTCTCATCCCCCTTATCCGATCACACTATGATCACACTATGAGCTGACAGGCTGGAGAGGCTGTAAGCCTGCAGCATCTCTCATCCCCCTTATCCGATCATATTATGAGCTGACAGGCCGGAGAGGCTGTAAGCCTGCAGCATCTCTCATCCCCCTTATCCAATCACATTATGAGCTGACAGGCTGGAGAGGCTGTAAGCCTGCAGCATCTCTCATCCCCCTTATCCAATCACATTATGAGCTGACAGGCTGGAGAGGCTGTAAGCCTGCAGCATCTCTCATCCCCCTTATCCGATCATATTATGAGCTGACAGGCATGGAGAGGCTGTAAGCCTGCAGCATCTCTCATCCCCCTTATCTGATCACATTATGAGCTGACAGGCCGGAGAGGCTGTAAGCCTGCAGCATCTCTCATCCCCCTTATCTGATCACATTATGAGCTGACAGGCCGGAGAGGCTGTAAGCCTGCAGCATCTCTCATCCCCCTTATCCGATCACATTATGAGCTGACAGGCCGGAGAGGCTGTAAGCCTGCAGCATCTCTCATCCCCCTTATCCGATCACACTATGAGCTGACAGGCTGGAGAGGCTGTAAGCCTGCAGCATCTCTCATCCCCCTTATCCGATCACACTATTAGCTGACAGGCATGGAGAGGCTGCAGCATCTCTCATCCCCCTTATCCGATCACACTATGAGCTGACAGGCATGGAGAGGCTGTAAGCCTGCAGCATCTCTCATCCCCCTTATCCGATCACATTATGAGCTGACAGGCCAGAGAGGCTGTAAGCCTGCAGCATCTCGCATCCCCCTTATCTGATCACACTATTAGCTGACAGGCTGGAGAGGCTGTAAGCCTGCAGCATCTCTCATCCCCCTTATCCGATCACACTATTAGCTGACAGGCTGGAGAGGCTGTAAGCCTGCAGCATCTCGCATCCCCCTTATCCAATCACACTATGAGCTGACAGGCATGGAGAGGCTGTAAGCCTGCAGCATCTCTCATCCCCCTTATCCGATCACACTATGAGCTGACAGACTGGAGAGGCTGTAAGCCTGCAGCATCTCGCATCCCCCTTATCCGATCACACTATTAGCTGACAGGCTGGAGAGGCTGTAAGCCTGCAGCATCTCTCATCCCCCTTATCCGATCACACTATGAGCTGACAGGCCGGAGAGGCTGTAAGCCTGCAGCATCTCTCATCCCCCTTATCCGATCACATTATGAGCTGACAGGCTGGAGAGGCTGTAAGCCTGCAGCATCTCGCATCCCCCTTATCCAATCACACTATGAGCTGACAGGCAGGATAGACTCTCAGCCTGCAGCAGCTCACTCCGTGGCAGCCTGCAGCAGCTTACCAGCGCTGCGATTGGCTGCCCGACGCATGGGTAGTGTCTATGCCGCAATTGGCTGCAGGAACATCCCTGCCCACGTGAGGGCCGGGCAGCCAATCGCAGTGCTGGATTTCCAGTGAGGGGAGCGAGGTTAGGGTAAGGTTTAGAAGCGTCCGGTGGGGGGGTGCTAAGGCATTCTGGGCGCCCCCCCCAAGACTTTCATTTTTAGTTGCGCCCACCAACACTCTCACCGTACAGGGTGTTTGTCTGCTTTTAAAGACCCACCCCTATGTGCTTTTCTGCATATTATATTGTCCCAGGCTGTTTCCTGTTCCTGGTGAGAAGAACTGAAAAACGCCACTGAAAGTAGACTTTAGTTTTAAACACAAGGGCGTTGATTCAGTAAGAGCTGAAAAATATTCTCACTCTGAATCGACCTTAATGAAAGTCAATGGCACCTTCTGCTACAGTGTACAAATGACTAAAACGTACCATTGCCTTTCATTGTCTTAGCTGGTGATTCAGCAACAGTGACATTCTCAGGCTTTTTTTCTTCAAAGTGAATTTTTTACTACAAATAATTTTTTTCAACTCTTACTGAATCGAGGCCAAACAGTGAAAGTCAGAAGTGAGTAGAATGCGTTACCTGAGGATCTCGCTGCTGCGGCCAGTCTGGCAAGCGCTCCATGGTGGCTGCTGGGCCGGGGACCCCGCCCTTTCTATCTTCAGGCTTTGCACTCTTGAACTTAGAAGCCAACCTGAGATTATTTTCATTGCAGAGACCTGCAGAGCATGAAGATGGCATCAGACGGGGACAGGAAGTCACTGCACACCTCACACGTCACCCTCACATTCGAGGCTGTGTGAAACTCACTCACCACATTAAGGCGTGCACATGAAAGCGGAACGAAACTCACCTGGGCCCACAATGGAATCTAAAAGATTCCATGGATGGCCGCTGGCATTCCCCAGGGGCATCTCGAGTTGGGATCCCCCTGTCCTGAGTCCAACAGTGCATGTGCGGACTCTAATCCAATGAGAGGAGTTTGCCTTGACTGTGGCTCATAGTTTTAAATGTGGAGCGAGAGCAGCCGCATTCCCTGCATCCGCTGGCTGTGTACGCGCTCCCGTCCCAGCCATACTGTTAAGCTGCTAGGAATGCTCACCTCATCCCGGCCCTATGGCACATGCACGGCCGCTTGTCCATCCCTCTAACACAGCGGTTCTCAACCTTTCTAATGCCGTGACCCCGCAATACAGTTCCTCATGTTGCGGTGACCCCAAACCAAAAAATATTTTTGGTGGCCACTTCAAAACTGTAATTTTGCTACAGTTATGGTTCGGAATGTAAATACCTGATATGCATTATGTATTCTCATTGTTACAAATCAAACATAATTTAAACATAGTGATTAATCACAAAAACAATATTTCATTATATGTTGAGAAATATGTATTACTAATTCCAATAAATAACATTTCATCATGGCATAGCATGAATCCGCCTCTTATTGAAATTAATAGGAGGCTGCGGCGGATTGTGTGGTAACTCAAGATTCTCGGGAGCTCTCTTCCACAAAATCCGCCGCACTTACATTTAAATCAATAGGAGACGGATTCAATGCTGGAAACTGCTGATTTCAGCAGTTTCCTCATTCAGAATATGGGAAAATAGTGGGAGATATGGGAGATAATTATACATTGGGGAACAGTGTGAACTACATCTTATAGTGGCCTCTTATAATATAAGACACTGTGTAAATGTCTGGTGCTTTGTGTAAGTGTAAGCCGCTTTGTGTACTGAGTAATGATTACACACAAAGCACCTTACACTTACACAGTATTGTGTGTATGGTGTGTGCACTGTTTTTACATTATTAACCTTTTTTTACACCAGCAGGCGTCTCGCAGGCTCTCTTGGCTTCTGCCGCCCACTGATGATGTCAGCAAGCGGCGGAAACACGAAATGCGCTGCTATGGACTGTGGAGCTTTCCCCGCCCACTTAGGCCCCGGACGTATGATGCAATCACGTCTGCGCATGCGCACAGGCATTCAGTTTGGAACGCGCATCCATAACGGCGTACGTTCCAGCTGAATAGCGCTGCTGCAGACGGTATTGCGTCTTCTCAGCGGCTAAATATGTATTTTCCGATGGCTTTAGGCGACCCCTGTGTTCTGGTCGTTCGACCCCCGCCGGGGTCCCGACCCACAGGTTGAGAACCGCTGCTCTAACAGGTAGCGTGCCCGCACCGGCCATTCACAAATGCCTGGTGTGGGCTTGCGTCCTGCTAGAGGAAAAGGAGGTAAATGTATGGGGCGACCCGAGGGGTTTCACACAGCGGCGGTGCATCCTGATTTTGGATGCCCCGGGGGGGAAGGGGGGGGGGGGAGGGGGGCAAGTCTAGCTGAGAAGAACCAAGCATGACGGCAGCCGCATCCCCACGGCCTCTTACCCAAGTGCGTGCTGACCATTTACAAATTCCTCGCGCGGACCCGGCTCACGCATGTGCTGTTGGATCGGCAACAAGACGAAGTGGACCAAAACCCAGGATTTGGGGTTTTGGTCCTTTCCCCCAGGGCACCCCGATTGGGGGTGCCCCGTTGAATAAAATCCCCAAGGTCGCCCGAACAAACTCGCCTCCTCCCGGTCCTACGGTGCATGCGCGGGTGTTTGTCCAATCAGCGCGCTCAGAGCCGCTAACGTCACCTCATCTAAGCCCTCCTTTAATCTGCATCCCCAGCTTCCCTCTAACAGGGAGTGTGCCCACGCTGGCTATTCACAAACGCCTGGCGTGGGCACGCACCCTGCTAGAGGGATAGTCTGGGTGCAGCTCGCACATGTGCCATTGGATCAGGAAGCAAGGTAAATGTATAGGGGGACACTTACCTCGCACAGCGGGGCATCCCTTTTTTGGATGCCCCGGGAGAGGGAATCGATCTATAAGATTCCCGGGGCGATCATGGTGGGTTTTGTTCCACTTTAAAGACTCACAGGGTTGGCCGATCAACTACCCCTGGGGGATCTTGATTCAGAACACTCAGCTTTCCATCGCTACCACGTCGCAATTGTGGGCTGTGGCTGCATCGCGCCCCTGCAGATGAGGCGCGGCCCTGCAGCCAGCTATACATATAGGCAAAGGATGGGAGCGTCACAGCCTGCAGGGAGCCCGAGGATGCAGCCGCTCCCCACTCTGCAAACACTGGGTTCCAAACAGAGCCAACTTCCCCCTAGTTTTGGCCGAAACTCACCTCGGGAACCACACAGCTGGGCATCCCAAATCTGGATTTCCTGGGGGGAGGGGGGAAATCAGGCAGCCCAAGAGTCTTCTAGACTTCAGGGCCACTTTTGATCCACTTTAAAGACTCATAGGATGTATCTGAATGGTTGTCAGCGAGTTCGAGCAGCAGAGAGGAGCTGCCAGAGGGAGGCGCCCTACAATAGTTTCTATTCAGACGACCTTGCTGGGCGGGGGAGCACAAATCAAGGTAAGCAAACTGGTGGTCCCGGGGTTTCACACGCATACACGGGAGCAACCCAAATCAGGATTCTCCTGTAAAGCAGACCAAAACCCAGCCGAGTGAAACCTTGGATTTTGGTCCGCTTGAAACAAGTCACTGTCAGGACATACCTGGGATGTAGACCACTGGCTGCTCTTCGTCAGAGGCTGGAGGAGATATTAAGGGAGAACTACAATGATTTTGCTGGGTCACACTTAATATGCAAGGCAAGCAACACAATGGAATACGGTTGCTATGGACAACTATTTAAAGCGGACCTTCACCCTGAATAAGAGCCTATCTTATGCGTTTCCCCCACCCTGTACATACAGATTGCCCACATTAATCTGGACCTTCACCCTGAATAAGAGCCTATCTTATATGTTTCCCACACCCTGTACATACAGATTGCTCACATTAATCCGGACCTTCACTCTGAATAAGAGCCTATCTTATATGTTTCCCACACCCTGTACATCGCATTAAAAATCATCCTACCTGCATCTACTGTATGAGCCTTTAAACATCCAAGATGGAGGCTTATGGAGAATCAGGCTGCCTGCAAACAGGAAGTGTCTTCTGACTGTGTCGCTCTGCATTCTGGGATTGCTGTCCTTTCCCTGGCCCCAGCTCTGCTGTCTGTTCAAAGCACAGCTATAACCCCGCCCCCTGCACTTTATCCTGCTCTCCTCTCCTCAGTATGTGCAACAGAGTTGCAGCCCAGTGGGGGAAAGAATAATAAGTAAGTGACTAAAAACTTAAAATATATTAATTTTAGATGCTGGGGAATAGTTTTGTAAGGGTTTGGGCTTCTCATTAGATCAGGCTGAAGGTCCGGTTTAATGGGTGCCACGGAGAACAAAGCTTAAGGAGCTGGCGATCCAACGGTGCATGTGCGGGCAAACCAGCAGCAGCCCCAGTATCAGCATCTGCAGGGGAATGGTCAGCCTGCCATTCATGTTTCCCAGCCACTCATTAATATGCACGGCTAGGAACCCCGATTGGAGGAGAGTCCACACACGTGCTGTGCGACTGCCGGGGAGATAAGAATATGGGCGGGGTTTAACACAGCAGAGCATCCCAAATCGGGGGCGCCTCTTAGATGAGGAACAAAATTCCCAGGTTTTGCTTCTCTATAAAGAGGAACTCCACCCAAGAAATTGACCATCTTGGATTCTTTCTGGTGGGGTATCCCGCTGCTGTGTGTATGCCCGAAGAGCGCCCCCAGAACCCAACTTTTCCTTGTTCCCACAGCACATGCGCGGCCCGCTTGGCAGCATTCCTTCCATTCAGTCGCCTTCCCAGCTGCGCTTGTGTCGGCGCCAGCCATTCAAACAAGCCAGCCAAGGGTGCACGCCAACCTAGAGATATGCTGGGGATCCGGATAGCCCAAGGGGCATCCCCCCCCCATCCGGACAGCCCCGGGGGGGCATCCCCCCCCCATCCGGACAGCCCCGGGGGGGCATCCCCCCCCATCCGGACAGCCCCGGGGGGGCATCCCCCCCCCATCCGGACAGCCCCAGGGGGGCATCCCCCCCCCATCCGGACAGCCCCAGGGGGGCATCCCCCCCCATCCGGACAGCCCCGGGGGGGCATCCCCCCCCATCCGGACAGCCCCGGGGGGCATCCCCTTCCATCCGGACAGCCGCGGGGGGGCATCCCCTTCCATCCGGACAGCCGCGGGGGGGCGTCCCCCCCCATCCGGACAGCCCCGGGGAACATCCCTAATACTTCTTAGTATGAAGGGGGCAGGAAACAGCTGCACAATACATCGCATAGAACTCCACTGGGATCAGACATAAGCCTTGACTCACAGCCTCCTTTTCCTTCACTTTCATATTTCCTTCACGTAAATAGTTCGCTTTCTCTGGAATGTTACATTATTGATATTGGCTTGCGCATGATTCAGAGCCTTGACTGTGGATTCGAACACAGCCAATAAAAACGAGGGTGTTTCTGCTAAAATTACGGTGTATATTTCCTGATGAAAGTTTGCTGTCGTTGTGCGAGTTGCAGTGTGATGGAGGCAGTTTACGTGGAGGAATATGAGCGCCTGCAGCTACGCGGCATTCTATGCATCTGCATGTCAGATTTTAAGTTGCATCGCGCACGTTTGGATATCGCTCGCACGCATGACGTTGAGCTATTCGAGCTCACCCGACTGAACCGTGTTTCCCTCGAGAAACTGTATAGTGAGCTGCGGCCATGGTTGGCCCCCACCACAAGGAAGGGGCATGCACTTGCCGGTATGACCAAATTGGTTGTCTGCCTTCAATTTTTAGCGAACGGCTCGTTCCAGAGGCTGGGTGCCCTCTCCGTGGGCATGTCCCAGCCTACGCTGAGCCGCACACTAAACAAGTTTCTGGATGGCATGGCTACCAGGTTTCAAAAACACATTTGTTTCCCTGATAACGTGGTAGCCTGGAATGCGGTGAAGTTAGGCTTTTATGATATAGCCAATGTGCCCAATGTCATGGGTGCGATCGACTGTACGCACGTAGCGCTGGTGCCTCCAGCAGTGGAAAAACATCTATATTAGGTATGTGGTCTTTCAGCCCATCCTTCCATATATGTAACCTAATGTAGCATTGCATATGTTAATATTGAGCTAAATCTCGATCTAAAGCTACTTTGTATATGTTAATGTTCACCTAAATCTAAATATAAAACTACTTTGCATTTTTTATATATGTGGTTTTTCCACCCAAAATTAACTAATAAGGTCCCCTTAACAATGAGAGAGTTACATTTTCAATATAAGTTTTGTAAATGTTTTTTTCTTTTGCAATTACAGGAACAGAAAGAGGTTTCATTCAATAAACGTCCAGTGTGTGGTTGGTCCAGACCTTCGCTTTCTCTGCGTCATGGCTGGATTTCCTGGGTCTACACACGATGCCTATATTCTTCGGATTTCCAGTCTCTATGGGCGTTTTGAGACTGGCAACTTGTCTGGTGGTTGGCTACTGGGTAAGTGTTTATAAATAGCTGACTTGGGTTTGCAATGTGTAACTACTATAAATGTTGGAGTCCCCTGCCTCAACATATGATGTTCTTCCCCTCTGATTTACTGAGATACAATGTAATTATTTATATTGATTTTTTTTTGGTTATAGGCGATTCGGGATACCCCCTTCTCCCGGGGCTAATGACCCCCATCCTGCGCCCTCAGACGCAGCCACAAGAAGCATATAATCGGGCCCATTGGAAGACCCGGGCTGTAGTTAAAAGGGCATTTGGCTTGCTTAAGAGTCGCTTCCGCTGTCTGGACCATACGGGGGGGGGCTCTGCAGTACGAGCCGGCCGAAGTTATAAAAATTATCTGTGCATGTATTATTCTGCATAATTTTGCCATCATGGAGAAGGTGCCCCAATATATGGATGTATCTCCCTCTCCAGCACTTCTGGACATCCCTGAAGAGCTTTATGTTGGCACCCAGAGCTCTGTCAGGGAGCACCTGATTTCCACTAATTTCACTTGCCTCTAACAAGAGAGGGTTTTTTGGGGGAGGCTATGGTGTTTTGACCTTCTACGCCCCTTGCTCTTACTACACTTGCTGCCTTTAGATGTCCGAGTAAGGGGAGCATTGTGGCTGGTGGAGGATCCCTTAGGCTTCCGGGTTGGGGCAAGTTTGGGTTGAGCTGCAGGCTGGCTCAAACTACTCTCTTTTTGCCTTTTAGAAGCCCTGGTAGCCTGATCCTTGTGAGATGGGTGAGAATGGCGTCTTCCACCACCATCTTTAGAAGTGCCTTGGCTGGACCTGGTAGCTGTCCTCCCACTGTGTTGCCTGGAAGTTGAAGGCACAGGCTCTTGCTGGCGTACGCCACGGCGATCCTGCGATCCATGCCGTTTTTGGCTCTTTTGGGGTCGTCTCTTCCCGGTCATCTTGATGTGTGATCAGAAACATAGCTGTGTTGGTGGCTACGCTTTAAATAGTTGTCACAGTCTATGATGTCAGTGCGTACGGCCGCGTGTGCCCCGGAAACCGCTGGGGCGCGCCACATAACGAAAGAGAACCACCCCAAGATGGCCCCCACGCTCTTCACTCGTGTTATTTGCAGGCGTTTATTTGCACGCCAAATGCATGCATAGGCGTTTATGCATCATGGGCTAAACAAGTGGGCCAAAAAATGTTGATTTAACTGCACCTAATGCAGCGAATGTTTGTGCGCACATGTACTATCCGAGGATAGGTCCCGACATTAACCAGGATTTAACATGTTTGGGGGGAGTGCTAATAATAACCTGCTGGCATAATTTGAAATATCTGTATGATGCCTTATTTAATGACATCTGTTTTTCTTCCACCTTTTAGATGATGCTCAGCCATCGGTATGATTACCTGCTTCGACAAATGGACCTTGGCACTGGACATAGTAGCCAAACTACAGGAGGAAACTGACACCACCTTCTATATCCAAATCATCCAACACTGGTCGAACCTAAAAAATGCAGGAAGAGGCCCCGGGTGAGGAAATTCTTCAGAAAACATTTCCCAAGTAAGTACATTACCATTACATCTTAGAAATACACTGACCTTAGGCAGGCCTGTGTTTATGAATGCTATTCTCTTCTAGTGAGTGAATATAGCCATCGAATTAGGCCCACCCAGAGGCGAGGAGTCCGGCCAAGGCTGGAGAGATCTGGGAGACGTGAAGGTGGTGGCAGACCAACCCAAGGTCCTCCCCCCTCCTCTGCAAGTCCAGAAGAACAACCACTGGACATGTCTGCAGAGGAGGGGCATCAGCTGCTCGGCAGGGAATTGGAGGAGATGCCGGACCAGCAGCACTCAGATATGATTATCACACACAGTTACATGCACTGTAAACACACACTCAATTCTTACTTATATACTTTTAGATGCTGAAGAGCCTGGAGTGGAGAACACAGAAGGCCAAGCACCTGAGGTGCAAGGAGAAGGTGGGTGATGTCACACATACATTCTATTTTAAATGTAGTCATTGACAAATATTAAAGCGGACCTTCACTCTGAATAAGAGTCTATCTTATATGTTTCCCACACCCTGTACATACAGATTGTCCACATTAAAAATCATCCTACCTGTACCTACTGCATGTTATGAGCCTTTAAACATCCAAGATGGCGGCTTATGGAAGCCGCCATCTTATCAGGCAGCCTGCAAACAGGAAGTGCCTCCTGACTGCGCTGCTCTGCATTCTGGGACTGCTGACCTTTACCTGACCCCAGCTCTGCTCTGTCTGAGCAAAGCACAGCTATAACCCGCCCTCCTGTACCTTATCCCACTCTCCTCTCCTCAGTAAGTGTGATGCTTCTGAGTCAAGATGGCGGCGCACGTATCCTAAATTCCTGAACACAGTTGCAGCCCAGTGGGGGAAAGAATAATACCGTATATACTCGAGTATAGGCCGACCCGAATATAAGCCGAGGCACCTAATTTTACCACAAAAACCTGGAAAAAGTTATTGACCCGAGTATAAGCCGAGGCGGCTTTTTTCAATTGGAATTGGAGTTGATTTGAGGAATCACCCCTGACCACGCCCCCAGCCATCACCTAAGAATTAAATAAAAATAAATAATACAGTGAGGGGCATCCCTTGTTACAGCCAGTTAGGGGCATCCCTCATTACAGCCATTCAGGTGTAACACAGCACACACACAACATACACACAGCACACACAACACAGCACACAATACAGCACACATACACACACACTCACCAGTTCAGCTCCTGCACAATCTTCAGCGAGGCTCCTTCCAGCCAAGGCGACGGTGCGGGACAGAGTGAGGACGGCGCAGGACGACGGCATGGGACGCGGCCAGTCGCAATGCCCCTGGACGCGGGGCAGAAGAGCCGCCTCGGAGGCTTCAGAACTCGGCGGGGAGATCAGTACACCCAGCGCGAGGTGGGTGTACCAAGATGGCGGCCGGCG
This sequence comes from Gastrophryne carolinensis, assembly GCA_027917425.1. Classification (NCBI taxonomy): domain Eukaryota; kingdom Metazoa; phylum Chordata; class Amphibia; order Anura; family Microhylidae; genus Gastrophryne; species Gastrophryne carolinensis. The sequence continues at coordinate 636,657,232 of CM051234.1, forward strand.
CGCTCCGCGCCGCCACGTCACTGAGGCCCAGGCCGCCATCTTGGTACACCCACCTCGCGCTGGGTGTACTGATCTCCCCGCCGAGTTCTGAAGCCTCCGAGGCGGCTCTTCTGCCGCTTCCTCCGCCCCCTCGCTCAGGTAAGTCAGGTTACTGACTCGAGTATAAGCCGAGGCTGCTTTTTTCAGCCCAAAAAGTGGGCTGAAAAACTCGGCTTATACTCGAGTATATACGGTAAGTTAGTTAGCCTAGAATATTAGATTCATTTCTGGAACAATCCATAGCCTAGAATATTAGGTTAATTTCTGGAACAATCCATAGCCTAGAATATTAGGTTAATTTCGGGAACAATCCATAACCTAGAATATTAGGTTAATTTCGGGAACAATCCATAGCCTAGAATATCAGATTTATTTCTGAAACAATCCATAACTTGAATATTAGGTTCATTTCTGGAACAATCCATAGCCTAGAATATTCGATTAATTTCTGGAACAATCCATAGCCTAGAATATTTAGATTAATTTCTGGAACAATCCATAGCCTAGAATATTAGGTTAATTTCTGAAACAATCCATAGCCTAGAATATTAGCTTAATTTCTGAAACAATCCATAGCCTAGAATACTAGATTAATTTCTGAAACAATCCATAGCCTAGAATATTAATAATATTTTAATCAACAGGTATTCCAAATGCATATACTCGAAATGTTTTTTTTTTTTTTTTTCACAGACAGCACACAGCAGCGATTACAAGAACTGACAGCTGCTGCTCATAGGCTGGTGGGCGGAGCTTGCAGCTTCAATGGGGACCACCGAGGAATAGAATCTTGGGAGCCTGACACTTTTTTGTAAATAATTATCAAATTATAATTTTTTTTTTTTTTTTTTTTTGCAAAATATTAAAAAATTTTTACAAAAAAAAAAAATTAATTTTTTTACTACTTGAAAAAGTTTACGATGTCTATCATTTCTTTAAAACTAATATAAATGTCATGATTCACCAAATCTACTTATGCACATAAATCCAAAAAAAAAGCAAGAAGGAAATGAAAAATATCGAAAGAATCCATGAAATTAAGGTAAGCATGAAAATATGGGATTAGAGAACAAGAAACACCGACAAGGGAGTTATGGTAAGCATGAAAAGAGTGGCACAGAAGAAGAGTTAAGGTAAGCATGAAAAGAGTGGCACAGAAGAAGAGTTAAGGTAAGCATGAATAGAGTGGCACAGAAGAATACATACAGTACCAAGGGAGCTAAAGTGGACCGACACCCTCCTTGATCGGCCCAGGAATCTAAGATTCCCAGGCCAATCCGATCCCTCCGCGCAGGGCATCCAAAATCGGGAAACCCCCCCAGGACGCCCTCTAACCTTACCTTACTCCCAGGCCAATGGTGCATGCGCGGGCCGCATCTTGTGCTTCTCTATAGCAGGGCGCGTGCCATATGTGAAAAGCCGGCGTGGCTGCGCTCCCTGTAAGAGGGAAGCGTGAGATGCGGCTGCCAGCGTGCTGATTGGACAAGCAGCCGCGCATGCGCCGTAGGAGTGGGGTGAGGTGAGTTTTATCCGGCGTTCTGGGGGGGGGGGTTACGCAGCGTGGCCCCCCCATTGGGGTGCCCTGCTGTAGTGGACCAAAACCCAGGATCAGGGTGGATAAAAATCAATGTTTTTTTAAAAAAAAATCAAAAAAATTTGATTTTTTTGATTTAAATCAGATTTTTTTGATTTAAATCGGATTTTTTTTATTTAAATCGGATTTTTTTTATTTAAATCGGATTTTTTTTCAATAAACTGCTTTTTGAGGAAAATATTTTACCATCCAAAGGTTCTTCCATCATGAGATAAAGCTGAGTTGACCAACACCCTGGGGTGATCGGCCCGGGAATCTATAAGATTCCCGGGCCGATCACCCCCCTCACCGCGGGACATCCGAGATCGGGATGTCCCGCGGTGAGGAACCCCCCCGAAAACCCCCCAAAAACTCACCTCCTCGCCCCTCTAGCCGTGCGCGCGCCGGCCGTTTGTGAATGGCCGGCGCGGGCGCGCGCGCTGTCAGAGGGACGTGCGGGAGGCGGCGGCGGACGCGCTGGCTTGTCCGTCTCTGTCAGCGCTTGTCCGTCGCTGTCACCCGGCCACGTGGGAGCGTTTTGAGGTGAGTATTGCGGTGTTTCTGGGGGGTTTTACACAGCGGGGCACCCCTAATCGGGGTGCCCCCCTGAAGTGGGCCAAAACCCAGGATAGTCAAAATCCTGGGTGTTGGTCCACTTTAACTCAGTAGAATAAAGGCTGTATATGTGTAACATTCACAATGCCATGCTCTTCCAGAGGTTTCTGTAGGATTAGTGGGCAGTTTCTCTCCTATATTATCACAGACGCTCGCTTTACTTACGCAGTTCTCAAAACTGAATTTGACTCCGCAGAGGTCCCAGCCTCTTCTTCACAACAAAAATGTTACAACATGAACAGAGTTGAGAAAAAGACCTTAATCCTATTGTTCTACAAACCTATGACTAGTGAGCTACAGAGGACGGCAGGGACAGTAGGATTTAAGTTTTTCATGTGTCGGCTGGGCTGACAGTCTAAGTTTCTTAAAATATATATAGATTTTGTTTAGCCAAATTAGTTAACAAAACATGGATGTTTGTTTAAGCAAATAACTTATGCTGTAATGTTATTGTTTCAGTTGAATAAATCTATTTAAATTGTTATTAAGATCAGGATTATTTTTCTCCTTCCTCAGTACAACAGAACAGTGGTGTCCAAATATGAATGATTAACCCATTAAACTGGGGAGAAAAAAGTAATATAAAAAGTGATTCTAAAAATCTTCATCTACTTGCATGTTAAAATAGCAAGAACTAGTTTAGGTAGAAACTTTGATTTAAATCACTGATTTAAATCAAGCCTTACTGACTAGTGATTTAAATCAAATCCACCCTGCCCAGGATAGTGAAAATCCTGAGTGTTGGTCCACTTTAAGGCAAGCATGTATAGAGTGGGACAGAGGAATATACAGTGCCAGGGGAGTGAAGGTAAGCATGGGAACAGAAGTGAGAGAATAGCTGAAACCGGGGACATGAAAGCGGACCCTCACCCTGAATAAGAGCCTATCTTATATGTTCCCCCCCCCGTACATACAGATTGCTCACATTAATCCAGACCTTCACCCTGAATAAGAGCCTATCTTATATGTTCCCCCCCCTGTACATACAGATTGCTCACATTAATCCGGACCTTCACCCTGAATAAGAGATCTTATATGTCCCCCCCCCCCCCCCCCTGTACATACAGATTGCTCACATTAATCCAGACCTTCACCCTGAATAAGAGATCTTATATGTTCCCCCCCCCCCTGTACATACAGATTGCTCACATTAATCCAGACCTTCACCCTGAATAAGAGCCTATCTTATATGTTCCCCCCCCCTGTACATACAGATTGCTCACATTAATCCAGACCTTCACCCTGAATAAGAGCCTATCTTATATGTCCCCCCCCCGTACATACAGATTGCTCACATTAATCCGGACCTTCACCCTGAATAAGAGATCTTATATGTTCCCCCCCCCCCTGTACATACAGATTGCTCACATTAATCCAGACCTTCACCCTGAATAAGAGCCTATCTTATATGTTCCCCCCCCCTGTACATACAGATTGCTCACATTAATCCAGACCTTCACCCTGAATAAGAGCCTATCTTATATGTTCCCCCCCCCCTGTACATACAGATTGCTCACATTAATCCGGACCTTCACCCTGAATAAGAGATCTTATATGTTCCCCCCCCCCTGTACATACAGATTGCTCACATTAATCCAGACCTTCACCCTGAATAAGAGCCTATCTTATATGTTCCCCCCCCTGTACATACAGATTGCCCACATTAATCCGGACCTTCACCCTGAATAAGAGATCTTATATGTTCCCCCCCCTGTACATACAGATTGCTCACATTAATCCGGACCTTCACCCTGAATAAGAGATCTTATATGTTCCCCCCCCCCTGTACATACAGATTGCTCACATTAATCCGGACCTTCACCCTGAATAAGAGATCTTATATGTTCCCCCCCCCTGTACATACAGATTGCTCACATTAATCCGGACCTTCACCCTGAATAAGAGCCTATCTTATATGTTTCCCACACCCTGTACATACAGATTGCTCACATTAATCCGGACCTTCACCCTGAATAAGAGCCTATCTTATTTGTTTCCCACACCCTGTACATACAGATTGCTCACATTAATCCGGACCTTCACCCTGAATAAGAGCCTATCTTATATGTTTCCCACACCCTGTACATACAGATTGCCCACATTAATCCGGACCTTCACCCTGAATAAGAGCCTATCTTATATGTTTCCCACACCCTGTACATACAGATTGCCCACATTAATCCGGACCTTCACCCTGAATAAGAGCCTATCTTATATGTTCCCCACACCCTGTACATACAGATTGCTCACATTAAAAATCATCCTCTGCATGTAATCCATAAACATCCAAGATGGTGTCTCATGGGACATCAGGCAGCCTGCAAACAGGAAGTGCCTTCTGACTGTGCTGCTCTGCATTCTGGGATTGCTGACCTTTTCCTGACCCCAGCTCTGCTCTGTATGTGTAAAGCACAGCTATAACCCGCCCCCCTGTACTTTATCCCACTCTCCTCTCCTCAGTAAGTGTGATGCTTCTGAGGCAAGATGGCGTATCCTAGAGTCCTGAACAGAGTTGCAGCCCAGTGGGGGAAAGAATAATAAGTGACTAAAAACATAAAATATATTAGTTTTAGATGCTGGGGAACCGTTATTTAAGGGTTTGGGCTTCTCATTGAATCCTGGTGAAGGTCCGGTATAACTGTTGCATTGTGTATAAGCCAAAGAATTCCTTGCATTGGAAATCTGCGTTGGAAGGTTCGATGAAAAACACTGAGAAACATAACGGAAGCGGAAAGCTCGTCCATGGCGCACGCGGCTACGAAGAGGAAACGCAACGCAGCACTCCCGATGGCGGCTCCGCAGCACGCCGACGCACACACATTACCACACAAAAACAAGACGGCTATGAGAAGGCTCTGAATCAGCCCTATAGAGCTCAGTATGAAGGGGACAGGAAACTGCTGCACACTGCATCGCATAGAACTCCACTAGCATCAACATAGAGCTCAGTATGAAGGGGACAGGAAACTGCTGCACACTGCATCGCATAGAACTCCACTAGCATCAACATAGAGCTCAGTATGAAGGGGACAGGAAACTGCTGCACACTGCATCGCATAGAACTCCACTAGCATCAACATAGAGCTCAGTATGAAGGGGGACAGGAAACAGCTGCACACTGCATCGCATAGAACTCCACTAGGATCACCATAGAGCTCAGTATGAAGGGGGACAGGAAACAGCTGCACACTGCATCGCATAGAACTCCACTAGGATCAACATAGAGCTCAGTATGAAGGGGGACAGGAAACAGCTGCACACTGCATCGCATAGAACTCCACTAGGATCAACATAGAGCTCAGTATGAAGGGGACAGGAAACAGCTGCACACTGCATCGCATAGAACTCCACTAGGATCAACATAGAGCTCAGTATGAAGGGGACAGGAAACAGCTGCACACTGCATCGCATAGAACTCCACTAGGATCACCATAGAGCTCAGTATGAAGGGGGACAGGAAACAGCTGCACACTGCATCGCATAGAACTCCACTAGGATCAACATAGAGCTCAGTATGAAGGGGGACAGGAAACAGCTGCACACTGCATCGCATAGAACTCCACTAGGATCAACATAGAGCTCAGTATGAAGGGGACAGGAAACAGCTGCACACTGCATCGCATAGAACTCCACTAGGATCAACATAGAGCTCAGTATGAAGGGGACAGGAAACAGCTGCACACTGCATCGCATAGAACTCCACTAGGATCAACACAGAGCTCAGTATGAAGGGGACAGGAAACAGCTGCACACTGCATCGCATAGAACTCCACTAGGATCAACATAGAGCTCAGTATGAAGGGGACAGGAAACAGCTGCACACTGCATCGCATAGAACTCCACTAGGATCAACATAGAGCTCAGTATGAAGGGGACAGGAAACAGCTGCACACTGCATCGCATAGAACTCCACTAGGATCAACACAGAGCTCAGTATGAAGGGGACAGGAAACAGCTGCACACTGCATCGCATAGAACTCCACTAGCATCAGACATAGAGCTCAGTATGAAGGGGGACAGGAAACAGCTGCACACTGCATCGCATAGAACTCCACTAGGATCAACATAGAGCTCAGTATGAAGGGGGACAGGAAACAGCTGCACACTGCATCACATAAAACTCCACTAGCATCAGACATAGAGCTCAGTATGAAGGGGGACATGAAACAGCTGCACACTGCATCGCATAGAACTGCACTAGCATCAGACATAGAGCTCAGTATGAAGGGGGACAGGAAACAGCTGCACACTGCATCGCATAGAACTCCACTAGCATCAGACATAGAGCTCAGTATGAAGGGGGACAGGAAACTGCTGCACACTGCATCACATAGATCTCCACTAGCATCAGACAGAGCTCAGTATGAAGGGGGACAGGAAACAGCTGCACACTGCATCGCATAGAACTCCACTAGGATCAACATAGAGCTCAGTATGAAGGGGGACAGGAAACAGCTGCACACTGCATCGCATAGAACTCCACTAGGATCAACATAGAGCTCAGTATGAAGGGGGACATGAAACAGCTGCACACTGCATCACATAAAACTCCACTAGCATCAGACATAGAGCTCAGTATGAAGGAGGACAGGAAACAGCTGCACACTGCATCGCATAGAAATCCACTAGCATCAGGAAAGGGGCTCAGTATGAAGGAGGACAAGAAACAGCCGCACGCTGCAGCAGCACACACGCGCACCCCGATAAAGGATACCGTCCCGACTCCAGAACGCAGCAGCTCCTTCCCCAGCAACCTCCGCCATCTTCAAACGCCCGCCAGCCTAACAACCAGCATCTAACCGCCCCTCCAACCACTTCCTAGCCGCCTATTGGTCGACACGAGCCGCTCGCTTCTTCTTATTGGCTCGCCGCTCTGTCGCCAAGAGCTAGACGTTACTGGCGTGTCAACCCGATTCGCGGTGCATTGTGGGACGGGTAGTTCCGGTCGCCGCACCTCTCCTAAGGAAAAAGAGGAGCGCGGACTGCAAATCCCGGCGTGCCGTGCGCTGACAGAAGGACGTTTCCCGTCATACATTGCTGGCAGGTTCTGTGTATCCTGGATACAGGAGAGGAGAGGCGGTGACGGCGTGAGGGAGATGTGAGTAGGGGTGGCGCGGGCTTACCGATAGCCCTCATGGGAGCTCCTGCTATTTGGGGGGGAAGTATGGAAACCTTTCCTATTATTCCCGCAACGCTTTTTTACCAAAACCTTGGTTTGTTGCCTAAGCGTCCGGTTGACGCATGCGCTCTCGCCCCAGCCGGTCTCTGAATGACTTGCCGTTAGGGTACCGCCGCGCATGCGCAATTGGAACACAGACTTTTTAGGTATAGAGGCTTCCCATCCTCCTAGATATTGGGTGCCTGGGGGGGTTCAGTTCCAGTTTTGGGATGCCCCGGGGTGAGGGAGATTTGGCCCATTATACAGGGGAACTTCTCACAGAGCTCTTTTATTTTAATCAAAGGGGCTTATGGAAAAGTTTCCCATCATCCTCCTGGATTAAAGTGGGACAAAACCTGCCGGGCATGCAATGGTCGCGGCAGTACCCCGCTGCCCTGTATTTACCGTGGAGGGGCGTCTATGTGGGGGAGGGGGGACCCATTCCTACCTGTACTCATGGTATTTAATTATATATGGATCCTATGAATCTATTTCGAGTGCTGTTTTTTCTTTTTTTTTGCACCCACATATTACTTACTGAACTTCGGATAGGAGTTACTTAAAGTGGACCAACACCCAGGATTTTGACTATCCTGGGTTTTGGTCCACTTCGGGGGGGGGGGGCACCCCGATTGGGGATGCCCCGCTGTGTGAAACCCCCCAGAAAGCCCCAAAAACTCACCTCACCACGCTCCCACGTGACCGCGCCGTCCAATCCCCGCCGACGGACAAGCGAGTGACAGCGACGGACAAGACAGCGCCGCCGCCTCCCGCACGTCACTGTTACAGGGCGCGCGCCCACGCCGGCCATTCACAAACGGCTGCGTCTAGAGGCGGCGATAAGGTAAGGTGTTTTGGGGGGGTTTCACCCCGCGGGACATCCCGATCTCGGATGTCCCGCGGTGAGGGAGGTGATCGGCCCGGGAATCTTATAGATCACCCCTGGGTGTTGGTCCACTTTAATCCTAGGCTCATCTAAGCACTCAGCCCCAGCCAAGCCTAGCAGCCAGCGGCCGCATCCCCGCTGCCCTATGACAGGGAGAGTGCCCACACCGGCCAATCACAATGCCTGACGCGGGCGCACATCCTGCTGAAAATCTAGCAGGAAGTGGCCGCTGCACCATTGGATCGGGGAGTAGGTGAGTTTCCTGTGCGACCTGGAGGGGTTCTACACAGTGGGCAATCCCAAATTTGGATGCCACAGGGAGGGGCTATGCCTGTGGGTTTTGGTCCACTTTAAACCGGACCTTCAGCGAGATTTAATGAAAAGCCCAAACTCTTAAAAAACAATTCCCCAGCATCTAAAATTAATATATTTTACGTTTTTAGTCACTAACTTATTATTCTTTCCTTCAATGGGCTGCAACTCTGTTCAAGAATTTAGGATACGGGCGCCGCCATCTTGACTCAGAAGCATCACACTTACTGAGGAGAGGAGAGTGGGATAAGGTACAGGGGGCGGGTTATAGCTGTGCTTTGCTCAGACAGAGCAGAGCTGGGGTCAGGTAACGGTCAGCAGTCCCAGAATGCAGAGCAGCACAGTCAGGAGGCACTTCCTGTTTGCAGGCTGCCTGATAAGATGGCGGCTTCCATAAGCCACCATCTTGGATGTTTAAAGGCTCATAACATGCAGTAGATGCAGGTAGGATGATTTTTGATGTGGACACACTGTATGTACAGGGTGGGGGAAACATATAAGATAGGCTCTTATTCAGAGTGAAGGTCCGCTTTAAAGTGGACCAACACCCAGGGGGGATCGGCCCGGGAATCTATAAGATTCCCGGACCGATCAGATCCCTCCCCGTGGGGCATCCGAAATCGGGATGTCCCGCGGGGAGGAACCCCCCAGGAGGCCCACAATCCTTACCTTACCGGCGATCCAACGGCGCATGCGCGAGACGCGGCCGCGTCTCTCGCTTCCCTCTAGCAGGGCGCGCTCCCGCGCCGGCCGTTTTGTGAATGGCCGGCGCAGGCGCGCTCCCTGTTAGAGGGAAGCGAGAGACGCAGCCAATGACAGCGCTCTGGTATGCGCGTCCAAGCGGCTTTGGACGCGCATACCAGAGCGGCTCTGAGCGCTGTCATTGGCCGGACGAGGTCACGTGGGTGCGGGGAGAGGTGAATTTTTGCGGCGATCGGGGGGGTTTCACACAGCGGGGCACCCCCGATCGGGGTGCCCCACCTAAGTGGACCAACACCCAGGATAGTCAAAATCCTGGGTGTTGGTCCACTTTAAGTAGGTGGACGTGTGCATAGGATGGGGGTATGAAGCCTTCCCAGACACTCTACTGATTTCCCCCTTTTCTTTTAGTTGTGATGTCCTGCAGCGACCTCCAGCGACGCCGGGACCGCCATGGCCTCTCACATAGAGAAAATCACGCTGGGCGTCAGCAAGATCTTGGGTAAGAAGCTGTGCCCTTCATAGCCAAACGGCTGACGTGGGCGCGCCTAGCCATAGAGGGATGCTGGAGGGATCACCAGTATTACCAAGTGGCTCGAAACCCACACATCTACAAGATTCCAGCGCAGATTAATGTTCTCCGCCAGGGAGAGCTATGTGAACCCTCCTCAGGTCGGCCAGAAACTCCCTTTGTTTCCCGGTCCAACAGCACATGTGCGAGCTGCCCCGCCATCCCTGTCCACTCTTTAGCAGGGCACATTTGTGAATGGCCGGCACGGGCACACACCCTGTTTAGAGGGTTGCAGGGGATGCAGCCGCCAGTGCGCTCGGATCTGCTCGCCTTAGACGAGCTATTAGACAAAGGGGGAGGAGCAGATTTGAGTGCGCTGATTGGAAGAGAGGCTGCGCATGCGCCGTAGGACTTGTGGGGAAGGATGAGTGAGATTGTGCGACCTAGGGGTTTTTCACGCAGCGAGGCATCCCCGATAGGGGGGCCCCGGGGGCAGGAACCAAGACCCAGGATAGTCAAAATACTGGGTTTTGGTCCAATTTAACCTCCTTAGCGGTGATCCCGAGCGTGACTCGGGGTTAATTTGCGCTGTAAGTAGCGGTAACCCCGAGTCACGCTCGGGATCTATTTGGCAGAGGAGCAGGGCGGCGCAGTCTCCTTACCTTCTCCCTGCGATCCAGCGATGTCCCCGCTGCGATCGCAGGTGAGAGCCGCGGCTGCGGCGTCCGTCTCACTTCCGGGTTCCGTCTCTGTGAGCCGCAGAGGCTCATGGGGGCGGAGCCGTGCGTCAGACAAATGTAATGGTAACGCTTTCGTTACCATTACATTTGCCTCTATCATAACGCCAGGGGGGTTAAAGTGACTATCCTGGGATTTGGTCCTTTCCCCCGGGGACGCCCTTGATCGGGGATGCCCTGCTGTGTGAAACCCCACAGATAGCCTGAAGAAACTCACCTCTTCCCGGTTCTACGGTGCATGCACGGCTGCTCGTCCAATCAGTGCACTCAGAGCCGCTGACGTCACACAATTTTAGACAGAGTCCAGCGGCTCTGAGCGCGCTGGTGGACGCATATTCCCTCTAACAGTTAGAGGGATACCCGGGATGCAGCCACTGCTTGCGCATGCGCCGTTGGACCAGGAAAAAAAGTATACAAAAGTAGGGAAGGTCCCACTCCTTCCAACACACCCTCCAAGATATGGCACCACTACTTATCATATAAAAGAATTGTATATTTATTAGTAATAAAGTCACATAACTTACAAACACTACATACTGATTAAAAACACTAAAGACAAATACTAGTCAATAAGGAAGGAAACAAACCACACTTCTAGGGGCAGGGGAAGGTGGTGGTACAATTAATATATTAGCAATGCATAGTACATGATCTGAAAAAATATATAAAGTGCTTAAGTAGGAAGTGCTAAATAACCATCATAGTGCTAAGTATTAATACACAATATCAATAAAGAATATATATATATATAATATATATATATATATATATATATATATATATATATATATATATATATATATATATATATATATATATATATATACACACACACATATACACATATATATATACACACACATATATATATACATATATATACATATACACATATATATACATATATATACATATACACATATATATACATATATATACATATACACATATATATACATATACACATATATATATATATATACATAATTTCAGTACACAGTAAACCCTAAACAATAAGTGGAAAAAACCCTAGTGAAGACCAGGGCCTTTATCTAATCGTAAATACACAAAAGTGAGGACCAGCCAGGGCGGACCAAGAAATACTATCCCCAAATTAGAGAGCAGAGTAACTTACATAACGCGACCACCAGCCCACTGCCCCTACCGTCTACGCGTTGCGTGACGTCACTTCCTCAGGACTAAACTAAACAAAGTAAGTAAGCGGGGCGACCTGGGAGGTTTCACACAGCGGGGCATCCCGATTTTGGATGCCACGAGGGGAGGGAATTGATCGGCCCGGGAATCTTATAGATCCTTGGGCCGACCATGGGTTTTGAGCCACTTTTAAGGGTAAGTCCACTTTCCATGTAATTTTTTAAAGTGTATATTTTTGTGTGGCAAAATGATGCCTTAAAGGTGCGGATCTGGTCTGGCTTTTTTTTCTCATGTTAGCAAATGTGTTTTATGGAAGCAGTTTTCATCTGTTGTTATTGGCGACGTACACCAAGCGCAGACTTGGTGTACGTTGCCAATAGCAACAGATTGCATATAGTTGCACAGAACACTGCTGCTGGGCCATGTGTAAGGTTAAACCGGACCTTCAGCGTGATTTAATGAAAAGCCCAAACTCTTAAAAAACGGTTCCCCAGCATCTAAAATTAATATATTTTACATTTTTAGTCGCTAACTTATTATTCTTTCCCTCACTGGGCTGCAACTCTGTTCAGGAATTTAGGATATGGGCGCTGCCATCTTGACTCAGAAGCATCACACTTATTGAGGAGAGGAGAGTGGGATAAGGTACAGGGGGGCGGGTTATAGCTGTGCTTTGCTGAGACAGAGCAGAGCTGGGGTCAGGTAACGGTCAGCAGTCCCAGAATGCAGAGCAGCACAGTCAGGAGGCACTTCCTGTTTGCAGGCTGCCTGATAAGATGGCGGCTTCCATAAGCCGCCATCTTGGATGTTTAAAGGCTCATAACATGCAGTAGATGCAGGTAGGATGATTTTTAATGTGGACAATCTGTATGTACAGGGTGTGGGAAACATATAAGATAGGCTCTTATTCAGAGTGAAGGTCCGCTTTAAGTGAGCTCCCTCACCTCAGCAGCGGCCATAGCAGCGGTGTTCTGTGTGTACAGGCCTCACTCCTCTCTTATTGGTCTACAGACTTGGTGTACGTTGCCAATAGCAACTGAATGAAGTTAGGGAAAGCTGCTTCCATAAATCACACATTTTCTAACATAGGTTAAAAAAAAAATACGAGATCAGCTCAGCATCCTGGGCACAAAAAAAATATACACTTTCAAAAATCCTTTTGAAAGTGGACTATGCCTATGTTATTCTGGTTGATTTGGTGGGGTTCAAACTCCCAAATCAGCAAAACCCAGCCCGGCGGGCAGTCGCCCGGCAATTTGTGATGCCCCATAGAGAGGGAGAGCGCCACCTCTAGAGTCTTATAGAGGCCTCGTCCTCTCTTGTGTGTTTCAGAGGCCTCTCCCGGAGTGACAGAAGTGACGTTTGAAGCCATCCCCCCCGCTGAGCGCCACAGAATTGTCTCCTGGGAGCAGGTAAGTATGATGGCCGCCAGCTTCTGTCTGTGCCACGTGGGGCGTTAATTCACAGCTGGGCTTCTGCTTTAAAGAGGAGCAACCACCTATTTGGTGGTCTCCCTCTTTTCGTGGGGCACACCAATCTGGGATGCCCCTCTGTATGAAAGCCTCAGGATTGCCCAGTATACTCGCCTGGACTGAGAACGCAAACCTGGGACACATCCTGGATTTACAAGCGGCCTCCTACACCACACATGTGCCCAGCTACTGGCCATAACGCAGGAGAGCGCCAACTGTCTTCACATACGAGACTTGCGGGATCGGGTAACGGTAAGCAGGGAGATCATTGCATTGCTATGGCACCCTGATCTGAGGTCTGCAGGGAAACTACAAAGGGGTAACTATATAAAAGTGGACCACTCACCAGGATTTTGACTTTGCTGGTGATCGATCCCTGCCCCAGGGGCATCCCAATGTAGTTTGCCCCCCCTGTTTGAAACCCTCCCCCCCCCAAGCCAGCAAAGACAGCATTGCAGCAGCCACGGCGATCAGGTAAGATTACTGCCACCTGGGGGGTTTCACACAGTGGGGCATCGGGTGCAGAATACCACGGGGATAGGCTAGCGGCTGGCCCTGGAATCTTTTACATTCCAGGGTGTTGATTGATCCTCTTTAAAGTGGACCAACACCCTCCACTGATCGGCCCGGGAATCTATAAGATTCCCGGACGATCAGTCCCCTGACAGCGGGGCACCCCGATCGGCGATCGATCACCCCCCGATCACCCCGATCGGCACCCCCCAGAAACCCCTAAATTCCTACCTGATCCTCATTCCAGCGGCGCCCGCCGCCGCCTCCCGCATGTCCCTCTAGCAGGACGCGCACCCGCGCCGGCCATTTGTGAATGGCCGGCGCGGGCGCGCGCCCTGTAAGAGTGACACGCGGGAGGCGGCGGGCGCGCTCTCTTGTCCGTCGCTGCCTCCCGCTTGTCCGTTGGCGGGGATTGGCAGCAGGGCTTTCTGGGGGGTTTCACTCAGCTGGGGCCCCGCCGAAGTGGACCAAAACCCAGGATAGTCAAAATCCTGGGTGTTGGTCCACTTTAAATTATTAAGAACTAGATTCTCTCCAACCCTAATTCTTCCAATCTTCCACCAGGGGGCGCTGAGACACCTTCTTGACCCAGAATAGAGTTTTTATACATGGAATTGAGATGATAGAATTCTAATAATTATATTTATGAATTATACAGGTTTCTGGTCCCCCCCCCCCCCCAGGGGACTAAGAAAATAAAACTCCTTACCTGGCCCCCGGAATCCAGCACCCTTCCCCCAGTTGGGAGATTGGTAGACTAGACTTTCATTTTCAAGAGGAACAACACCCGATTTTCACTTTTCGTGGTGTTTTTCCTCTCAGTAGTGCCCAGCTGTGTGTATCCCCCCAGGTTGCCCCATTCGTTCACCTTCCTGTCGCTCCCACAACGTAGACTTGGGGGAGAACTATTGCGCTGATTGGCTGAGCGGCCTGCTCAACCAATTGGCATGCTCACTTTCACTTGGCTCCGCTGACGGTTAAAGCGGACCTTCACTCTAAATAAGAGTCTATCTTATATGTTTCCCACACCCTGTACATACAGATTGCTCACATTAAAAATCATCCTACCTGCATCTACTGCATTTTATAAGCCTTTAAACATCCAAGATGGCGGCTTATGGAAGCTGCCATTTTTGCAGGCAGCCTGCAAACAGGAAGTGCCTGCAAACAGGAAGTGACTGTGCTGCTCTGCATTCTGGGACTGCTGACCTTTCCCTGACCCCAGCTCTGCTCTGTCTGAGCTAAGCACAGCTATAACCCGCCCCCCTGTACCTTATCCCACTCTCCTCTCCTCAGTAAGTGTGATGCTTCTGAGTCAAGATGGCGGCGCCCGTATCCTAAATTCCCGAACAGAGTTGCAGCCCAGTGGGGGAAAGTATAATAAATTAGTGACTAAACATGTAAAATATATTAATTTTAGATGCTGAGGAATTGTTTTTTAAGAGTTTGGGCTTTTCATTAAATCATGGTGAAGGTCCGGTTTAAGCAGTCGAATGGAGCCGAGTGTGCCGCCGGTCGCATCCCCTGCTTACCTCCTAGCCATCGCGCCCCCGTGACACCCATTCAGAAAGGCCGGACGCAGATGTGCGTGTGGCTAGAGGTGAGCCAAGATGCGGGCACGCCGCAACAAGTGGTCCGCGACAAAGTGAGTGAATGTCAATGTTCTTATTTAAAGTGGAACAAAACCCAGGATTTTCACTATCCTGGGTTTTGACTCTTGCTCGCTATGTGAAACCCCCGAGTGACCCATAAAAACGTACCTTTCTGCCAGTAACACGGCAGATGCACAGGTTCTCGCCCAATCAGCACCGCATGCCAGGCATTTTAAAGTGGACCAAAACCCTGGATTTTGACCATCCTGGGCTTTGGTCCACTCTCCCGGGGCACTCGGGGGTGTCCCGCTATTTGAAACCCCCCCCCCCCCCCCAGATCTCCCGAATAAACTCACCTCACCGCGGTTCAACGTATGAGCGGCCGCTCGTCCAATCAGCACGCTCGAAACCGCTGAGCTATGCACGTCTAAGAGACGTCTTAGCTCAGCGGCTCCGAGCGTGCTGGCGGCCGCATCTCGCCCTTCCCTCTAACAGGGAGCGAGCCCTGCTACAGGGATGCGGCCCACACATGCGCCGTTGGACCGGAATTTAGGTAAGTGTAGCCGGCGACCTGGAGGGTTTTACACAGCGGGAGGGGATGGATCGCCCGGGAATCTTAGATTCCTGGGCCGATCGAGCAGGGTTTTGGTCCACTTTAATGCCCAGCATACGGCTCTATTTAGACAGAAAGCTCTATTTAGACAGAAAGCTTAGACAGGGGAGCACTCCCCTCCCCAGCCTATCTGAATGGCCCAGAGATGCCGGGGGTGCGGCTGCTGATGCTTACATAGCTGTGGGAGCCAGGGCAAAGGTGAGTTTTGCGGCAACCCGGGGGGGGGGGGGAAGCGGGTCACACAGCACAGCGTCCCGATTTGGGACACCCTGGGGGAAAGCCAGCGGCTAGCCCTGGAGTTTTTTAGACTCCAAACCCTCAATGCATCTTGCCAACCTTATCTACACCCTTCATGCTTTGTATGCCCTGCATCAGAGAGATGCTCACCATTTCCCAGGAGAGCTCCATCCCACTTGAGACTGGAAGCAGCTGAACACTCTCGGCAGCCGCCTAATCAGAGGCATGCTTCCTGTCACCCATCATGAGGAAAAGGTGAGCGCCCCCTAAATTCAGGGCTCAGTGGCAGTAGGTAGCTTAGGGCCCCTGTGGGATGTGGTTGCGGGGAGGGTTTTTTATACAGCTTTGCGGTGGGGTTTGGTTAAAGTGGACCAACACCCAGGGATGATCGGCCGATCACCTCCCTCACCGCGGGGCATCCGAGATCGGGGATGTCCCGCGGGGTGAACCCCCCCCCAAAAGCCCAAAAAAACCTTACCTTATCGGCGACGGATCAGCCGCGGCATCCCGCTTGCCCCTCTAGCAGTGCGCGCGCCTGTGCCGGCCGTTTGTGGGACACGCGGGAGGCGGCGGCTTGTCCGTCGCCGAAAAGGTAAGTTTTTTTGGGGGGGTTTCACACAGCGGGGCTTCCTGATCTCGGATGCCCCGCTGAAGTGGACTAACACCCAGGATAGTGAAAATCCTGGGTGTTGGTCCACTTTGATCTGGAGGCTCCCTGGCTTACTGTCATGTCTCCCTCTATATTTACAGAAGCACAAGTGCCTGTTACCGGAGGACCTGAAGAACTTCTACCTGATGACCGACGGCTTCCTCATCACCTGGTCTGTGAAACTTGATGGTGAGTGTGCGGTCCCTGAGACTTCTCACCTCGGCCAGTTCCTAATTAGTTAAAGTGGACCAAAGCCCAGTGCGATTGGCGATTCCCTCCCCCTGGGGCATCCAAAATCAGGATGCCCAGCTGTGTGAAACCCCCCAGGTTGCCCCATTCGCTTACCTTGCCTCCCGGTCCAACTGCGCATGCGTAAGCCACGGGCGGAAGCGGAGGATGCGCCTGCCACCGCACTTGGAGCCGCAGGCCTTAGACGACGTGACGTCAGCGGCTCCAAGTTTGCTGATTGGACGAACGGGGTGCCCCGGGGCAAAGGACCAAAACCCAGGATAGTCAAAATCACGGGTTTTGGTCCACTTTAAAGCGGACCAAAACCAACATTTTTATTAAACTAGCATTCCCTTCAATTGCTCCCCCCATGAGGAGTAACTTTTTGACAATTTTCACTTCTCCCTACTTCACTCTAATCCCAGATAATGGCGCCGGTTTTAGCTGTAAAGCTTCGCCTCCTCCATTCATTCTCACTGTTGTGTGTGGCAATGATGTCATCGCCGCACCTATGCAATGACTGATCACCTGACATCTTACAGAGAGAGACAGCAAAAAACAGTGTTTCAGAATGAATCAAAAAATAAAAATATCCATTTGTAGTTCTACACCCTAATAAAGGAGTATTGGCAGGGGCTTTGGCCAAATCTATTTCACAAGTTCGATTTAATGGTTACGAGGTATAAAGCCAATACACTCAGTGGTAATTAACAGCATACACCTCGGACAAGCGCTTCTGCCTCCTCCCCGCAGGCAAGCTTTATTTATACAAACATACTAAATGGGAATCAATGTAATCAAGCTTAGCGACTATAAACATTATACAGTAATACTGTAAAAGGCATTGTCTCTAATCAAGTGTACAGACTCGTCCATCTATATTTGGTCAGTGCTTTCCACACAGGCGCAGTAGGTAACTAATCATGTCACGCCCCGACCTCCTCAGGTTGTGTTGCTCTCCTATGATGCCATCTTATCTTTGGAACCTGAACTTAGATTTTATTTCTTATTCTTTGGGAACTGGGGAGGGGCTTTCACCTCCGGGCTCATCATCCAATTATACTGATTCACCACAGAGTTTATTCTCACTCCCCCCCTTTGCACTAAGGCGCTCCAGTACCCTGGCTGGTGCTCCAATCGGTGACTATGTCATTTGGCAAACAGCTCTGCAATAGGGAGCACAAACGCCCATATCCCCAGCAGCACGCTCTCTCCCGCCCCAGCCATTCACAGCCCGGAGATGCTGGGGATGCGATTGCTCTCGCTCCCCCTTGTAAACAATCAGCAGTTTGACTAATTACATAGGCACGGCAAGCAGTTCTGATTGGACGAGAGCCGACACATGCGCCATTGGATTGGGTAAAAGCTAAGCTTTACTGGAGTTTCACTCAGGGCATCCCAAGTGGCCGGCCTGGAATCTTTTAGCTTTCAGGGCTGACCGCCCTGGATTTTGTTCCACATATGTGATGCCCCCTGATGCTGGAGGGATTTGGAGAGTTGTACTTGAGTAACAGACCAGTCACCTAATCCCCAGAGCAGTGCGGCCAATACATTAGGGGGTCGGTGACTAACCTGACACTCAAATTCCCAATTCAGCTTTATTCTAGTATACAATATAATCGTATACAGTACGTCCTGCTCCAGGTATAATACTTACACTTGGGTTATCCTCCGCCAGATGGCGCTGCACTGCAGAGACATGCAAAACAGGCTCCTCCCGGCCCTTCATATACCCAGGGACCTCCCACAAATCCCCAGTTTTCTCTGCAGTGCTGACTGCGAAGACATGAAGTATCACTCTCTCGCAGGTGAGCGGGGCTTTACAGCCTGTGGCCCTGTGGGACTATTCCCACCCGTCCTCCTTGTGATGTGCCTTCCAGCCTGGGCTGCGCTGGTCGGGTGAAGGTAGGCAGCACCATGTGTGCTTATGGAGCCATGCTCCACCGCAGTCCCCCACCAAAGGGTAGGCGGTATAGACTGATGGTGAGCCTCTAGTGGATGCCCCTCCCGCATTATTGCCCCACGCCCCGTGTAGCGGTGGGCCCTGTCCAAAGGGTCGCCATCCTCCCTCGTTCCCCCCCTTAGCCCGGGGGGAAAGAAAGGGGGGGAGGGGTTTGTGAGTATGGCGGCCTCAGTGTACCCTATTACTCGCTCATGGCCTTACTATTGCCCTTGACTGGGAATGGGTGTCAGAGCTGCGCTGTTTGCCTTTTGTTTTGTAATGCTGCAGCGTCTCCTTTAGTGTCGTAGTGGCTCTTCTGAAGTAATCCACTCGATCAATTCCCCCCTGCCGTCTATACTGACTATGGGTTTGGAGCTTCGCGCTCTCCGGGGGGACGGGGCCCTGGCTTGGCGTGCTCCGCGTCACGGCCAGCTTTGGCCCGCCCTTCGAGGTTCACTTGGCGCCATTTTACTGCTAGTCTGGCGATTTTCATGATTTCTTTTTCTTGCGCATGGCTCTGACATCTTTGTTCCCTTTCTTTCAGACCGTGGAATCCGGTGGCTTCTCCCGTCCCAGTGTAGCTCCCGGTTGGGCCTATTAAAATTACTCCCACTTTCCCGTGGGTTATTGGGGCATCCAGGGTAGCTTACAGCGTCAATCCCTACTGGCCTATTGTGCCGAATAATCACCATATGGAGGCGTCTCAGGATATTGTGAACTGGGTTCCTTCGGGACAAGCCCGGCTGTGTGTAGCTTGTGGGGTCTTACCTAGCAGCGGTGACAATGCACGGATCTGTGTCCCTTGTGCACAGCAGGCGCTATCGGTTCTTCCCGCCTCTTCTGTGGCTGGGCCTGCACCTCGCCTCACTTCACCTACTCCCCCAAGCCTGCGTCTAACCCCCAATATAAGCAGGGATTCTCATCCTGATATGGCTACCAGACTAGCCAGTGTTGAAAAATGCTTGCTAATTCATTAGCGCGTAAGGCCACCGCAAATAAGCGGCATTTAACCCCTGACTCTGCTCTTTTCCCTACGGAATATTATGAGTTTTCGCATCCATATGGCCATACCCCCTCGGACGAAGGGGAGCTGTTCTCTGACTCAGGGTCATCCGACGAGAAGTCAAGGGGTCATGACGATTCTGGTTCCGAGCACTGGACCCCGGATGATACTGACAGGCTGCTGGCTCAGATTTTTGAGGTTTTGTCCATTTCTCCCCCTGTTGCGGCTCCCAGGCAAAGGGGTGAGCTATTTCATACTGCTAAGGCTCGACTGGAATTTCCCGAGCAAACCCATTTCAATAACCTCGTGCTTAAAGAATGGGAACATCCCAGTAGACTTCCCGGGATCCCTAAGAGTTTGGACAGGAAGTATCCCTTCCCTGCTGACATGGTTAAGTGCTGGTCATCGCCCCCCGAGGACGATGCTCCTATTCTAGGGTTGTCCAACACCTCTATTATGCACTCCCCTGACACTACTACGCTGCGGGATTCTGAGGACCGGCGTATTGACCAATTGGCATGCCATGCCTTTGCATTCGGGGGGGCGGCTCTACGCCCAGTGTGTGCCTTAGCCATTACGGCTGTGGCACTCAGGGCCATGGTCAGGAATGCACTCGATGGCCCAGATGAGTTGCCACCTGATGCTATCACTGCACTGTCTAACTGTGATGTGTTTGTGAACTTTATCCTGTCTGCATCGGATGATGCTATTAGGATGAGGGGCCAGATCTTCTGCCCTGACGGTAGCTATACGCCGCGCGGTTTGGTTGCGCCAGTGGGCTGCTGACAATGCTGCTAAGAAAGCCCTTACTGGGCTTCCATTGGGACCGTCTAGACCTCTTCGCCAAAGGAGGTAAGTTACCCCAGCGCAGGAGGCAGTCTCGGCCCTTTCGGGGCCAGGGCACCCTTTCAATCCCCTACCGTGGGGCTAAACAGGGAAAAGGGGTGTCCTTCGCTGGGTCCCGCGCAGATTCCTGGCACAGGAACAGAGGACGCCATCCTGGTTCCTCCTGGGGGTCCAAGCCCAAAGCCCCTCCCAAGACCCCTCAGGCATGATGGGGCGCCCTCGCCCGTCAGGGTGGGGGGACATCTGCAGCACTTCGAGCATGTCTGGAGGCGCCACGTCTCAGACCGGTGGATTCAGGAGGTAGTGTCCTCCGGCTACAAGATAGAATTTGCTGTGCGGCCCCCACCAGATTCATTGGGTCCCGGATCCCACAGGACCCTGCTTCAGCTCAGGTCTTGATGCTGGCCATGCAGGGTCTCCTGGATCTAGGGGTCATTTACAGGGTCCCCTTAAGAGACTGGGGCAAGGGGTTCTATTCCAACCTTTTCACAGTACCCAAGAAGGATGGGTCAGTCAGGCCCATTCTGGATTTAAAAATCCTCAACAAGTTTGTCAAGAACAGGCACGTTCGCATGGAAACTCTGCGCTCGGCCATCGGCTCTCTGCGCCCAGGGGACTTTATGACGTCCGTAGACATCAAAGATGCTTACCTTCACGTCCCGGTGTTTCCAGGACACCAAAGGTTTCTCAGATTTGCACTGAAAGATCAGCATTACCAATTTGTGGCCTTGCCATTCGGCCTCACGTCGGCTCCCAGGATGTTCACCAAGGTGCTGGCAGGGGTGATGTCCCTGATAAGGGGTAAGGGGCATACACGTGCTACCCTACCTGGACGATATACTCATAACCTCTCGGTCTCTGTGGCAGGCAGAGTTGGACACTCAGCTGGTAGTGTCCACCCTGGAGTCCTTCAGCTGGGTGATCAATTACCCCAAGTCCTCTCTGTCCCCCTCCTCGGTGACTCCGTTCCTGGGAATGATTATGAATACGGTTCAGTCAAGGATATTCCTTCCTCAACAGAAGGTGGAAGCTCTGACTGCGCAGGCGAGGTTCCTGCTCTCTTGCCCTCATCCCTCCATCAGGCAGGGAATGCAGCTGGTGGGCCTGATGGTGGCGAGCTTTGAGGCGGTGCCCTTTGCTCAGTTCCATTTGAAGCCTCTGCAGCTTCACCTTCTGTCAGTGTGGGACAAGAACCCAGCGTCCTTGGACGGGGTCTGTGTGCTTCCCCCCTTGGTCAGACAGTCCCTTGCGTGGTGGCTGGACCACACGAACTTGACAAGGGGCAGGTCCTTTCTGGCCCCCTCCTGGGAGACGGTCACAACGGATGCCAGTCTGTCAGGTTGGGGGGGATTCTGGAAGTCCCTGCGCTTCCAGGGGAGGTGGGGCCCTCAGGAGGCCCATCTACCCATCAACATTCTGGAATTACGGGCAGTCAGGTTGGTACTGGAGCGGTTGACCCACCACCTGAGGGGTCTGTCGGTCCAGGTACGCTCAGACAACAGGACGGCGGTTGCCTACATCAACCATCAGGGAGGGACCCGGAGCAGGGGTGCCCTCCAGGAGGTGTCTCTGATTCTGACATGGGCGGAGGCCAATGTCCAATGCATTTCGGCTGTGTACATTCCGGGGGCAGAGAATCTGTTAGCAGACGCTCTGAGCAGGGGGACATCTCATCAGGGGGAGTGGTCCCTCTGCAACAGGTATTCCAGTCCCTGTGCCACCGTTGGGGTCTACCGGATGTGGATCTGTTTGCATCCCGTCACAATCACAAGCTCCCGGCCTTCGTGTCCCTGTCTCAGGATCCTCTGGCCTTGGCCACGGATGCCCTGTCCAGTTTGCAGTCCCTAGGGTTCTGGAGTTCTTACAGCATGGTTTGGAGTTAGGTCTAAAACTCAGTACTCTGAAGGGTCAGGTTCTGCCCTGTCCGTCTTCTTTCAGAAGTCCTTTGCTCAGCATCATTTGGTTAAGACCTTCTTTCAGGGGGTCTCTCATGTGCGTCCCCCTCGTAAACCTATGGTCCCTGTTTGGGATTTAAATTTGGTTTTATCTGCTTTGCAGGGTGCTCCCTTTGAGCCTATTCATGATGCTGCTCTCGCTGTTCTTACTCTCAAGGTTTTTGGTGGCTATTACTTTGGTTAGGCATGTGCCTGAGCTGGCTGCTTTATCTATTCAGCCTCCGTACTATGAGAGACACCAGGACAAGGTGGTGTTCTGCTTCAAGCCGGATTTTCTGCCTGAGGTTGTGTCTGCCTTTCATTTGAATCAGGATATCGTTCTTCCTTCATTGTGTCCCAATCCTAGCAACGATAAGGAAAGGGTTCTGCATTCCTTGGACGTGGTCAGGTGTTTGAAGTATTACCTGGTTGTCACTGCGGCTTTCAGGAAGACTGATGCTCTCTTCGCTGTGCCTTCCGGGCCTAGGAAGGGTTTGGCTCCTGCCAAGTCTACTATTAGCAAATGGATTCGTCCGGCTGTGATTCAGGCCTATTCTGCCAAGGGGTAGAATCCTCCCTTCCGCCTTACTGCTCATTCTACTTGTGCTATTGGTGCCTCTTGGGCTTTCCAGCACCAGGCTTCTGTTGAACAAGTTTGCAAGGCCGCTACTTGGTCTTCTGTTCATACCTTTTCAAGGTTTTACAAGGTTGATGTTAGGGCCTCAGCTGACACTGTGTTTGGCCGCAAGGTTTTACAGGCGGCAGTGGTTTAATCTGTCTGCTGTTACCTTTTTTGTTGGGGATCCCACCCTACTTTATGGACACTGCTATTGGATGTCCCAAGTGTAAGTATTATATATGGAGCAGGACGTACTGTATACTTAGTATAATACAATTCTGTGAAATACTCACCTGTAGAATTGGTATTATACGCATACAGTACATCCTGCTCCACCCCACCCTGGTTTTTGCATTGTTCTGGATCCCCTGTATGGTGATTGTTATCATTGTTGTTATTACCAGTTTTGGTGGTTAAATTCTCCCGGCTTTTTGTTCACTGCTTTTCAATGCTGGGGATTTGTGGGAGGTCCCTGGGTATATGAAGGGCCGGGAGGAGCCTGTTTTGCATGTCTTTGCAGTGCAGCGCCATCTGGCGGAGGATTACCCAAGTATAAGTATTATATCTGGAGCAGGACGTACTGTATACATATAATACCAATTCTACAGGTGAGTATTTCACAGAATTGTATTTTTGCCCGCCTCTGGTGAGGGAGGAAGAGATTAATTGGTGGGGTGTTACAGAACACTTGGACTTCCTCTTTAAAGAAGACCAAAACCCACAGAGATTCCCCCCCCCCCCCCCCCCCCCGAGGTCGCCCGTAAGCTCACCTTCTTTCCCAGTCCAACGCCTCATCCCCGCTATCTTTCTAGCAGGACGCTTTCCCGCTACAGGAGGTGTGATGGATGGAGGTCAGAATCAATAAAATGAATATATATGTCAACATTCCCTCTCTCCATTAAAATAGATTCCTATTTGCGTTGTATGCTTTAGTGGCTAATAAAGGTGAAATAAACCCTCAGTAAGCCACTTATCTCTGCGCTGATTCCATCCTTTGCTTGTACTGAATTAGAGCAATAAAGTTAATGAAGCACACTGCTATTAACACATTACTGTGAACAAGATGGCGCTGGGGGGCTGGACAACACCTTATTATGTCCGGCCCCCCCAGGCGTCCCTAACATTAAGAATATGATCTGTGGCTGTGGTGACCAATCGTTGAGCCCGTAAATAGATTTCTCCTTATATGATGATGTCCAATAGATGTGTGCTGTGTTTTTTTTTTTTTTTTTTACTTCGATATAAAAATAAAATGCCACTGAGCGGAGTGGCAGAGCGCTCTCCCGTGTAGCTTGGAACACGCTGGCTGTCTGTGTTCTTCGTTACGCGTATATTTCACTCCCTTAGATCAAGGAATCCCTTAGAACAAGGACCGAAGCCCAGGATAGTAAAAATCCTGGGTTTTGGTCCACATGAATGGATTTAGTGCCACATAAGATGCCTGTGTGTATCAGGTGATGTGTAGTAGAGCTCCTCTAGATCTGATATGTAATGTGCTTTGCCTGCAGATACCCCCGTCCAGGTGGGCTCTATGGTGATCAACAGCATCTCCAGCCTGACCCGGCTGAAAGGAGGCTCCCCCGCCAGCTCTCTGCCCAGCACGCCCTCGCTGGCCGACCTGGAGGACAGCTCCGAGGAGGAAGGTACATTCACAGGACAGCCGCTTCCATCTTCAGTGCTCTGACAAGAGGGAGTCCGAGCCCTATATTCCCCTTCTTGTGCTAAGCCCGATTCGGGCATCAAAATAAAAAAACAAATTCTCCATTCACCAGTAATCTCCAGCAGTGGCCTGGATAGTCCCTAGCGGACCCTCACCCTGAATAAGAGCCTATCTTATATGTTTCCCACACCCTGTACATACAGATTGCTCACATTAATCCGGACCTTCACCCTGAATAAGAGCCTATTTTATATGTTTCCCCCACCCTGTACATACATATTGCCCACATTAATCCAGACCTTCACCCTGAATAAGAGCCTATCTTATATGTTTCCCCCACCCTGTACATACAGATTGCTCACATTAAAATCATCCTACCTGCATCTACTGCATGTTATGAGCCTTTAAACATCCAAGATGGCGGCTCATGGAAGTGTCTTCTGACTGTTCCGCACTGCATTCTGGGATCGCTGACCTTTTTCTGACCCCAGCTCTGCTCTGTATGAGCAAAGCACAGCTATAACCCCGCCCCCTGTACTTTATCTCGCTCTCCTCTCCTCAGTATGTGATGCTTCTGAGGCAAGATGGCGGCGCCCGTATCCTAGAGTCCTGAACAGAGTTGCAGCCCAGTGGGGGAAAGAATAATAATTATGTGACTAAAAACTTGAAATATATTAACTTTAGATGCTGGGAATAGTTTGGGCTTTTCATTAAATGATGCTGAAGATCCGGTTTAAAGACGAACAACGCACCCAATTTTGACATTTTGGGGAGTTGTTTCTCAATACGGCAGCATCTCAGATTCCCCACTATGTGTCCCCACCCCGCAGGTCACCCCATACATTCGCCTTCTGTCGCTCCCACGGCGTAGACTCGGCAAGAACGAGCGTGCTGATTGGCTGAGCGGCCCACGCAGCCAATAGGCGCACTCGCTTTCGCTCGGCTCCACTGGCGGCTAAGTATCCAATCGCCAGCGCCAGCCGCATCCCCTCTCCCCTTATAGGCCCGCGCCGCCCACCCACAAAGGCCAGATGTAAGTGTGCGCACAGATAAACGTGAGCGGGGCTGCGGCACAGAGACGCAGTGAGGGCTCCGGAAGAAGGTGAGTGTATTGAGGCTTCCGGGGGTTACACAGCAGGGGCATCTCAATTCAGGATGTCTCAAGGAGTGGAGCTCGAACAGCCCTGGAGTCTTTTAGACTGTGAAGTCGACCAAAATTCTCTCGACCAAATTTAGGAACAAAATAGCGGTTCATGGATGTGCACGCCGTCTGCAAACAGGAAGTGCTTCTGGGCTTCCTGTTACTGTGCATTGTCAGTTGGGAGAGGAAGCTCCAAAATGGCCGCTACCATTCTTTTCCAACTGTGCCAGGCTGTTGGTCCGCTTTATGTCACGTATAATCTGTATTAATAAACTAAGGCAATTGGACTTCCTCTTCCTCCTTGAAGAAAATAATAAAAGGACAAGTCCAGTTGCCTTGATTCATTCCTATAGATTCACCGTGACTTGTATTGATGTCAACCATGTTTTCTTCCAGGGCATCCCGACCGGCCGCATTTTGATTCCAGGAGTGTGAACTTTGAACTGGACCCGTGTAATGGCAACGGGAAGGTCTGCCTCGTGTACAAGGCCGCCAAAGCAGGTCAGCCATCCAGGGATATCGCTGCATTGTTATAGGCTGACACGGAGCACACACAAATGGGTTTTGCTCCACCTTAAGGTAATGATTTGTGGGCGTCAACGCACGGGGGGTGACCGGCAAACTGAGCAGAACACACAGGTCTTGCTCCGCTTTAAACTGGACCTTCAGCCTGAATTAATGAAAAGCCCAAACCCTTAAAAACTATTCCCCACCATCTAAAATTTATATAAGTTTTTAGTCACTTACTTATTATTCTTTCCCCCACTGGGCTGCAACTCTGTTCAGGACTCTAGGATATGGGCGCCGCCATCTTGACACATCACATACAGAGGAGAGGAGAGTGGATAAAGTGCAGGGGGTGGGGTTATAGCTGTGCTTTGCACTGACAGAGCAGAGCTGGGGTCAGGGAAAGGACAGCAACTTAGGCTCTTATTCAGGGTGAGGGTCCGGATTAATGTGGGCAATCTGTATGTACAGGGTGGGGGAAATATATAAGATAGACTCTTATTCGGGGTCAGGATTAATGTGAGCAATCTGTATGTACAGGGTGTGGGAAACATATAAGAGAGGCTCTTATTCAGGGTGAAGGTCCAGATTAATGTGAGCAATCTGTATGTACAGGGTGGGGGAAACATATAAGATAGGCTCTTATTCAGGGTGAAGGTCCGGATTAATGTAAGCAATCTGTATGTACGGGGGGGGGGGGACATATAAGATAGGCTCTTATTCAGGGTGAAGGTCCGGAATTAATGTGAGCAATCTGTATGTATGGGGGGGGGACATATAAGATAGGCTCTTATTCAGGGTGAAGGTCCACTTGAAGTGGAAATGGCTCTCAAAATGACTCAAAGGTCTTTAGGAAATACAATGTTTATTCGGTCAACCAGGGACCTGCTACTTCGATTGCCACCGCCTGAATCACTTGGCATCATTTAGAGAACTGTATGAGCCATGCAAGGGCTCAGTTTATTGTTCATACCAGGGCCCCCTCACATAGTTACACCAATGGAGGCAGACAGAAGAACCCGTGGCCCGCGAAGGCTGTGTGGGCTTGCAGCTAGCAGGGCTGGGGGACATGAAGGCTGGCCCTGGTGGGTATGCCCCGCTGTGTGAGAGCACCAGCAATCTTTTACTTTTCTCCCATCCAATTACTGGCTCTTTTGCTTGCTTAAATACAGGTTTAGACAAAGGAGCTTAAATGACCGTCCTGATTGGATGCCTGGACACATGTCAGATGTCCATTGGATATTTAAAATATATATAGATTTATTAATATTGTTTATTTATATAGCGCCATCATCTTCCATAGCGCTGTACAAAGTAGTGATTACAGACAGGGTAGAAACATACAGTACATAGACTATTACAGATGCAGTGTTACATAGTTTACAATGAATATCCTGAATACAAGATACAATAGGAGAGAGAGCCTCATCCCTAGGAGCTTACAGTGTAAAGGAAGAGGGGTGAAGACGAGGGGGAAGGATCACACACAGTCAGTATTGAGCTTTGTGCCCTTTAGAGAATTGCTTAAAGTGGACCAACACCCAGGATTTTGACTATCCTGGGTATTGGTCCACTTCCCCGGGGCACCCCAATTTGGGGTGCCCCGCTGCCTGAAACCCCCCCAAACACCCCGAAAACTCACCTCTCCACGCTCCTACGTGGCCGCGCCGTCCAATCGGCGCCGACGGACAAGCTGATTGACAGCGACGGACAAGCAGCTTGCCCGTCGGCGCCTCCCGCGCGTCACTCTTGACGTGTGCGCGCCCGCGCCGGCCATTCAGAGATGGCCGGCACGGGCGCGCGCACGTCTAGAGGAGCAGCGGCTGGAGAGGTAAGGTTTTTCGGGGGTTTTGGGGCGTTTACACCCTGCGGGACATCCCGATCTCGGATGTCCCGCAGTGTGTGAGGTGATCGGCCCGGGAATCTTAGAGACTCCTGGGCCGATCACCTCAGGGTGTTGGTCCACTTTAAGCCAGATTATATACTTGTCTGAAGAGGTGAGTTTTAAGGGCGCCTTTGAAGGCTTTGAGGGTTGTGGAGTGGCGGATTGGGCGGGGGGAAGGCATTCCAGAAGATTGAAGCTGCATGTGAGAAGTCCTGGAGGGGAGCATGAGAGGAGGTGACCAGAGTGGAGGACAGGAGAAGGTCGGCAGAAGAGTGGAGGCTGCGTCTGGGTTGGTATTGTTGGAGTAGAGATGAGATGTAGGGAGGAGCCTGGCTGCAGATGAGATGTAGGGAGGAGCCTGGCTTCAGATGAGATGTAGGGAGGAGCCTGGCTTCAGATGAGATGTAGGGAGGAGCCTGGCTGCAGATGAGATGTAGGGAGGAGCCTGGTTGGAGATGAGATGTAGGGAGGAGCCTGGCTGGAGATGAGATGCAGGGAGGAATCTGGTTGGAGATGAGATGTAGGGAGGAGCCTGGTTGGAGATGAGATGTAGGGAGGAGCCTGGCTGGAGATGAGATGTAGGGAGGAGCCTGGCTGGAGATGAGATGCAGGGAGGAGCCTGGTTGGAGATGAGATGTAGGGAGGAGCCTGGTTGGAGATGAGATGTAGGGAGGAGCCTGGCTGGAGATGAGATGTAGGGAGGAGCCTGGCTGGAGATGAGATGTAGGGAGGAGCCTGGCTGGAGATGAGATGTAGGGAGGAGCCTGGCTGGAGATGAGATGTAGGGAGGAGCCTGGCTGGAGATGAGATGTAGGGAGGAGCCTGGCTGGAGATGAGATGTAGGGAGGAGCCTGGTTGGAGATGAGATGTAGGGAGGAGCCTGGTTGGAGATGAGATGTAGGGAGGAGCCTGGTTGGAGATGAGATGTAGGGAGGAGCCTGGCTGGAGATGAGATGTAGGGAGGAGCCTGGTTGGAGAGGAGATGTAGGGAGGAGCCTGGTTGGAGAGGAGATGTAGGGAGGAGCCTGGTTGGAGAGGAGATGTAGGGAGGAGCCTGGTTGGAGAGGAGATGTAGGGAGGAGCCTGGTTGGAGAGGAGATGTAGGGAGGAGCCTGGTTGGAGAGGAGATGTAGGGAGGAGCCTGGTTGGAGAGGAGATGTAGGGAGGAGCCTGGTTGGAGAGGAGATGTAGGGAGGAGCCTGGTTGGAGAGGAGATGTAGGGAGGAGCCTGGTTGGAGAGGAGATGTAGGGAGGAGCCTGGTTGGAGAGGAGATGTAGGGAGGAGCCTGGTTGGAGAGGAGATGTAGGGAGGAGCCTGGTTGGAGAGGAGATGTAGGGAGGAGCCTGGTTGGAGAGGAGATGTAGGGAGGAGCCTGGCTGGAGTAAGCTTTTTTTGGTGAGAGTTTGGAACAGGATTTGCTGTGGGACTGGCGGCCAGTGTAGGGATTGGCAGAGAGGCGCAGAGCTGGCGGGAGGAAAGATGGATGAGGTGAGCAGCAGAGTTCAGGATAGATTGGAGGGGTGCCAGTCTGTTGGTAAGCCACAAAGATGGGTGTTGCAGTAATCCAGTCGGGATGTGACCAGGGCGCACACTAACATTTTAGTGGTGTCAGGTGAGAGGAGATATATAGATTCACATATATGGATGGTATAGTTCAGACATGAAGAAACTCTGTTTCTCATTAGTGATAGTCATATGAGGAGGGAGGGGAGAAAACCCCTCCACACACTGAGAATGTGAGAGCTGAAAACCCCTCCACACACTGAGAATGTGAGAGATGGCATACAACCCCTCCAAGCACTGAGAATGTGAGAGATGGCATACAGGCGGCTAAAACTAAATAATTAACACTAATTCTAATATTTCATTTTCCACCTCACCCCTGTGAATGCGCTGGGGAGATGTCTGACCTTTAATCAGACAAGGGGACACCCACGGAATTCTATTGGCTCAATATGCCACAGACCTGTAGCTGCTCGCTCGCAGATTTACTTCCTAGTCTACTTTCTAAGTGTCCTCTGTTTGTGTTTCCCAGGCGATATGGCGAGTGAGCCCACCGTCTGGTTCCTGGACCGCGCACTCTACTGGCATTTTCTTACGGACACCTTCACCGCCTACTACCGCCTCCTCCTGTGCCACCTGGGGCTGCCACAGTGGCAGTACTCCTTCACCAGCTATGGGCTCAGCCCGCAGGCCCAGGTGAGTACCTCCCATACACCTCTCTGAAGGTTAATGGGGTGTCCGTCTCCAGCACATTCCTGCCAGGTACTAAGCTGCTACCTATGTCCTGGAGCTCCGTACTATATCGAAGCAGACCTAAAGTCAAAACTTGCTTTAGTCCCTTTTAGCGAGCTGCCGAAGCTGCTACATGTGTCCTGGAGCTCCGTACTATGTTAAAGCTAGTAACTATATCAAAGCAGACCTAAAGTCAAAACTTTCTTTAGGTCCCTTTGAGCAAGCTGCTACATGTGTCCTGGAGCACCGTACTATATCAAAGCAGACCTAAAGTCAAAACTTGCTTTAGTCCCTTTTAGCAAGCTGCCGAAGCTGCTACATGTGCCCTTGAGCTCTGTACTATATCAAAGCAGACCTAAAGTCAAAGCTTGCTTTAGGCCCCTTTTAGCGAGCTGCCGAAGCTGCTACATGTGTCCTGGAGCTTCGACTATATCAAAGCAGACCTAAAGTCAAAATTTGCCTTAGGTCCCTTTTTAGGGAGCTGCTGAAGCTGCTACATGTGCCCTTGAGCCTTCTGTACTATATCAAAGCAGACCTAAAGTCAAAACTTGCTTTAGGCCCCTTTTTAGCGAGCTGCTTGAAGCTACATGTGTCCTGGAGCTCCGTACTATGTTAAAGCTAGTTATTATATCAAAGAAAACCTAAAGTCGAAACTTTCTTTAGGTCCCTTGTAGCAATAGCCCCCAGAGCATCCCCATTTGGAATGGCCCTTTGCTTAAAGCAGAACAAAAACCCAGCAGCGGCCAGCCTGGAATCTAAAAGATTCTTGGGCCGATGGCTGGCTTTTCGGGGGCATCCTGATTTGCCGTGTGAAACCTCCCAGTTCGCCCATAAACACTCCACTATTCTAAGTATGTCACACACCCCACTTCAATCATTAATTATTACACTTGGGGTTACTCCACCAGCAGGTGGCGACGTGCAGAGAAGTCATGAAAAACAAGCCCCTGGTCTATACATACCTGGTACCTCTCACTCATTCCCCAGTGTTTCTTCTCTGCAAGATGGCGACAAGACAGAAGAAAGAAGTCTCCTGCTTGCAGGTAGCTGGGGTAACACCCCGGCACCCCCCCCCATGGTCTATTTCTGCCCGGCCTTTTGTTTTATTATCCCCTTGATTATGTAGCCTCCCAGCTTAGGCTGTCGGCCGGGCAAGGGTAGATGGCACTTAAGGTGCCTAGGAGATTAGCTCCTCCACTCGACCCCATATTATGGGGCATAGT
This sequence comes from Gastrophryne carolinensis, assembly GCA_027917425.1. Lineage (NCBI taxonomy): Eukaryota > Metazoa > Chordata > Amphibia > Anura > Microhylidae > Gastrophryne > Gastrophryne carolinensis. The sequence goes on from CM051234.1 coordinate 636,689,217, forward strand.
GGTTATCCGGCCTGGTGATCCGGATTTGGGATGCCCCGCCCTGATGTCCCTGTTAGGTTCCCCCTCCCCGCTTGGTCCCTTCTCCCTGCGCTAGATAGGGGGGGGCTTGTTGTGTGCCTGGGTTATGTTTGCTACTGTGTGAGTGTTTTTCACTTGCTTGTGGCGGGGCCGGGCGGCGTGTGTGCGTGTATTTGCCGCCGGCCCGCCAGTTGTTCAGTTTCATTGCTCGGGGGCTCTGTTGAGCTCCCCGGACTGCCGTGCTCACGATGGTGCAGGGGGCGAGGTCGGACGGCATGGGTGTCGCCAGCTCGCCGGCCTGCTTCTTGGTTGTTGCGGGCGCCATGTACTGGGCGCCCGCTGCTCTGTCGGCTCTCTGGGTGGTCGGGGGCAGGGCCGGGCGGCGTGTCTTGCCGCCGGCCCGCTTGTCTGTCGGCGCGGGCGCCATGTCTAGGCGCCCACTGTTCGCTCCCCCCGGAGATGGTTGCGGGCGGGGCCGGGCAGCGTGTTTGCCGCTGGCCCGACTGTCCGGTGGTGCGGGCGCCTTTGTCCTTGGAGCCCGCTCTCCGGCCCATATTCTTCGTCGTGCGCGGCCCGCGCTTTGCCTGGATTGGTGGGAGGGGCGTGGCCGCAGCGTCTGCCGCGCTTGCTGGGCCCGCCCTTCTTCTCCCTTCTCTACCTCCTCGTGGTGGCCGTCGTTACTACTGTTAAGGTAGGCTGCCTTTTTTCTTACACTGGTCCTTTTAAGGTGGTTCCTTGGCTGGGGGCATTATTGTTTTCAGGTCCCCCCTTTGTGGGGGTTGTGTAGGGTGCTGTCAGCTTGAGTATAGTATTGCTGGGTGCCTTATTGGGCTTCCCAGGCTTTCCACATTTTTTATTATATATTTATGTACATATATATATTTATGTTTTTATTGCCATGTGCATTCACGTGTTCTAGCAGGCTGCACGGCCCAGAGGTTAGAGCATAAGCTTAATAAACTTTATTCCCCTGCGATGCAGGTTCAAATCCATCAATATAAAAATAATTTTAAGGTGTGACTGTTGTCTTTCTTTGTCAGATCCTGGGATCCCACGCTGCAGCGTTCTCCCGGCCTTAGTTACCTGGCTAGTCGGGGTTTTGTCTTTACATTTCCCTTTATTGGCTATTTTTGCAAATTTCCCCATTTCAGGGCCATAAATAAAGAAGATAAAGGGGCATCCCGGGTCGCATATTGCGTAAATCCCTGGGTTATTGCGAATACCATAATTTCACCATATGGAGGCTACCAACGATACCGGAAACAGCCCTTCGGGGCAATCTAGGCTGTGTGGGGATTGTGGGGCGTCGCTCCCAGGGGATGATGTTATTGTATGCATTACATGTGCGCAGCGGAACATTGAGCGCCAGTCCGGTACCTCGGTGCCTGGCTCTTCGCCGCCCGTACCGTCTCCTTCCCCTCCTCGCCTGTTCCGGACCCCGTGTGACATTGTCATGGGTGGGGATTCGCAATCCGAGGTATGCGCCAGGTTGGCCAGCCTTGAGAAGATGTTTTCCGCTGTGGTTGCTCAGAAGGCTCCGGTTAAGCGGAAACACTTGTCCCCGCCTCCGCCTGACTCAGATGAGGAGGTTGTTGAGGCATTGGATCGGTCAGATCGTCCCCCGGAAGAGGGAGAGCCTTTTGAGGATTAGACGATCCTGAGGTCCAGCAGCTGTTTGGTGCTGAGGGTGACCAGGCCATGGGTTCGGTTTCCGACACGCTTTCCATTCTGGCCCAAATGTTTGAGGTTTTGGATTTGGATCCTCCTGAAGCGGCTCCTCTGCCAAGGGGTGAGTTGTTTGAGGTGCCCAAGCAGCGCTTGGAGTTTACCAGTCAACGGCATTTCGAGAATGTTGTCCTTAAGGGATGGGAGCAACCTACGCGTCTCGTTGGGGTGCCGCCTAGCTGGGATAGAAAGTATCCTTTTCCGGCGGACTTGGTGAAGCGTTGGTCTGTCCCTCCCGAGGCTGATGCTCCGGTTTTGGGACTATTTAATACGGCGGTTGTGCATTCTTCTGACACGTCTTCTTTTAAGGGCGGCGAGGATCGCCGGATCGATCAGCTGGCCCGCCATGGTTTTGTCTGTGCGGTTTCGGTCTTGAGGCCTGTTTGTGCTTCGGCACTTTTATTGTTGGGTGTGGATCTTGATCCTACTTGTGATGAGTTTTCTGGCCCTTAAGCGTTGTAATCCTTCGTTTCATTTATTCTTGCCACTCAGGATGATGCCATGTTAATGTGTGGCTGGGCTACGGCTCTGTTGGTGGCTATCCGCCGCTCAGTGTGGCAGTGGACTGCTAATTTTAATTCTAAGAGATTTTTCACGGCTCTTCCCTTTTTGGGGTTTGAGATTTTTCGGTGAGAAGCTTGATTCTGTTGCCAGGGGAGGTAAGTTACCTAAGCGTAAGATATTTCGTCGCTCCTTTTGGGGGGCGGCCCCCTTCAATCCTTCCTTTCGGGAGCCAGAGCCGGCAGGGGTGCGGGCTTCTCGGCTTACAGGGGTGCCAGCTGGAACGGGGTAATGGCCGCGGCCATCCCTTTCACGTCTGGGGCGCCAACCCTAAGCCAGCTGCCAAGGCCGCTCAGCAATGAGGGGGCGCCCTCACCCTTACGGGTGGGGGGGGGGGGCGGCTGCGACTCTTCTCCCGGGTATGGGACCAGGAGGTCTCGGACAGATGGATCCGGGAGGTGGTGTCGGCCGGTCATAAGCTGGAGTTCGAGTCTCGCCCTCCTTTTAGTTTTCTCAGGTCTCGTGTCCCTCCAGATCCTTTGGGGCGGTAAGGAATTTTCTGGAAATGGCAGTCATCTGCCCGGTCCCTCCTTCGGAGGTAGGGCGCGGGTATTGTTCCAATCTCTTCACAGTGCCCAAAAAGGATGGGTCGTTCTGTCCCATCCTGGTTTTGGAGTTTCTCAACCTGTTTGTTCGTCCCAGGAAGTTTCGCATGGAAACTCTGCGGTCTGCGATCATTTCGCTTCAGCAGGGGGACTTTATGTCGTCCATAGACATCACGGATGCATACCTTCACATTCCGATCTTTCCAGCTTACCAGAGGTTTCTTCGCTTGGTGGTGGAGGATCGGCATTTTCAGTTTGTGGCTCTTCCATTCGGCCTCACTTCGGTTCCGAGAGTGTTCACCAAGGTGTTGGCGGGCGTGATGGCCCTGCTCAGTGCTCAGGGGATTCGCATTGTGCCTTTCCTGGACGATCTTTTCATCATGGCTCTTTCCTTCAGTCAAGCGGATGGGGACACCAGCTCGGTGGTGTCCACTCTGGAGAGGTTCGGCTGGGTGATCAACTACCCCAAGGCATCTCTTGTTCCGGCCAGGGTGGTGACCTTTCTGGGGATGTCCTTGGACTCTTGCCAGCCTAGAATCTTTCTCCCTCAGGCCAAGGTTCTCTTGATTCAGGAATTGGTTCAGTTTCTTCTTTCCAATTCTCGCCCGTTCATCCGTCTTGGGATGTGACTGGTGGGGCTGATGGTAGCTTCTTTCGGGGCAGTTCCCTTCGTGCAGTTTCACACGCGGACGCTTCAGCTTCATCTGTTGGTGTCTTGGGACCGGCGACCGCGGTCATTGGATCGGTCCTTCTGGATGTCCCCCCCGGGTTCGGCAGTCTCTACTGTGGTGGTTGATCTCGGACAATCTCTTGAAGGGCAGGTCTTTTCTGACCCTGCTTTGGGTAACTGTCACCACGGACGCCAGTTTGTCAGGATGGGGAGGTTTCTGGAAGGACTTCGGTTCCGGGGGCGGTGGGGTCCTCAGGAAGCCCACTTGCCCATCAATGTTTTGGAGTTGAGAGCCATCTGGTTGGTTCTGTCTCACTTGACGCAGCATTTACAGGGCCTGCTGGTTCAGGTTCGATCGGACAATCGGTCGGCGGTTGCTTACATCAATCACCTAGGAGGGACTTGCAGTCTGGGTGCCCTCAGTGGGGTGTCTCTGCTCCTAGTGGGACAGAGTCTCATGTCCCTTGCATCTCGGCAGTGGACATTCCAGGAGTGGAAAACACGGAGGCGGACTTTCTGAGCCGGCGTTCTTCCTGCCTGGGGGAATGGTCGCTTTGTCTCCGGTGGGGGACGACCGGAGGTGGATCTGTTTGCCTCTCGTCACATTCACAAGCTTCTGACATTCGGGTCGCTTTCCCAGGATCTTCTGGCTCTGGCGGCGGATGCCATGGCCCTGAGTTGGGGGGACCTGGGGTCTCTTTATCTGTTTTCTCCGATCCCCATGCTAGGCAGGGTGCTGCGAGAGTTGGTTCTGGAAGGGGTTCCCGCCATTCTTGTGGCCCCAAGGTGGCCAAGGCGGGTGTGGTTCGCAGACATCGTTTGTCTGGCAGTGGATCAGTTCGTTCTGCCTCTTTGGCCGGATCTCCTCATTCAGGGTCGACTGTGCTACTCCAGTTTACCAACGCGGGCTTTGTCGGCTTGGCTGCTGAGACCTCCATCTTAAAGGAGGAGGGTCTTTCGGATTCGGCCATTCGGACTCTTATCAGTGCCAGGAAGAGATCCTCTTCTTCCATCTATTATAGGGTTTGGAGACCTTATATTGATTGGTGTGAGGCTAGATCTTTGCCCTGTCGGGTCTTTTCTGTTTCTAGGATTTTGGAATTTCTTCATTCGGGGCTGGACTTTGGTCTTCAGCTGAGTATTTTGATGGGGCAGGTTGCTGCCTTGTCTGACTGTTTTTCAAAAGTCCTTTGCGTTTCCTCCTTTGGTCAAGGCTTCTTCCAGGGGGTCTCGCATTGCGGTTTCCTAGGAGGCCTTTTCTCCCTGTTTGGGTTTTGAATTTGGTTATCTCTGCTCTTCAGGCTCCTCCTTTGAGCCTTTGCAGGTTATTGCTCTTTCTACTCTGACTCAGAAGGTTGTCTGGTCGGTTCAGGCTACTCACTTTGAGAGACATCAGGACAAAGTGGTTTTTCCGCTTCAAACCGGACTTTTTTCCTTTAGGTGGTCTCTGCTTTTCTTTTTAACCAGGACATTGTTTTTCCTTCCTTGGGTCCTAAGTCTAGGAATGACAAGGAGAGGGTTTGCACTGTTTGGATGTGGTATGTTTTGTGTAGTATTGTTTGTTTACTACACTTCCTTTTCGTAAGACTGATGTCTTTTTCGTGGTGCCCTGTGGGCCTAGGAAAGGTTTTGGCTCCCGCTAAGTCTTCCATTAGCAAATGGATTCGTCGGGCTGTTGTTGGGGCCTATTCTGCCAAGGGGACGGTTCCCCCTTTTCGTATCGCTGTTCATTCTATTCGTGCTGTTGGAGCGTTTTGGGCTTTTCAGCACCAGGCTTCTGTGGAGCAAGTTTGTAAGGCTGCTACTTGGTCTTTTGTTCACACCTTTTCCAAGTTTTTACAAGGTTGATGTGCGGGCTTCAGCGGATGCTGTGTTTGGCCGCAAGGTTCTGCAAGCTGCAGTGGTTTGAGTCTTGCTTTATGGCCTTGTTGGATACCCGCCCTTTTCTGGACACTGCTGTTGGATGTCCCAAGTGTAATAATTAATGATTGAAGTGGGGTGTGTGACATACTTAGAATAATACCATTTTGTGAATACTCGCCTGTAAAATGGGTATTATAAGTCACATACCCCACTTCACCCGCCCTTTTGGTATCCCGGATTCTTTATAGGGTGAAGTTTTCGTTTACAGTTTGAGGGTTTTTTTCCTGGTACCTTGTCTTTACTGCTGTTTGAATACTGGGGAATGAGTGAGAGGTACCAGGTATGTATAGACCAGGAGGGGCTTGTTTTTCATGACTTCTCTGCACGTCGCCACCTGCTGGGGGAGTAACCCCAAGTGTAATAATTAATGATTGAAGTGGGGTGTGTGACATACTTATAATACCCATTTTACAGGTGAGTATTCACAAAATGGTATTTTCCCCGCTCCAATGGCGCATGCTGAGGTTCTCGTCCAATGAGAGCCACCCGTTGCGACTTAGTCATTTGGCAGACAGGTCACGGCACTTCCGCCCGCCCACTGTGCCTATTCCCTGCCGCCGCTGCCAGGAGGAGGCCTTAGCCACAGATCTCCATAGCGCCTCCGAATCTGAAGTGAGAGATGGCAGGGCCGGCGGCTGCATGAACCTCACGTCTCTGCGGCCAGCCCCGCCCATCTCTCACCCTGCCCACTACCCTCCTCTCCCCTCAGTGTGGGGGTGACAGGGGTGTAACTTGAGGCGGTGCAGGGTGTGCAACCGCATCGGGGGCCAGGGGGGCCTGACACTGTCGCTTCCACCCTATTTATTATATTTGTGATCACTTGGTGTAGTTTAGAGAACTGTATGAGCCATGGAAGGGCCCCATTTAATGTTCGCACCAGGGCCCCCTCACATATAGTTACACCACTGGAGGCAGACAGAAGAGCCCATGGCCCGCGAAGGCTGTGTGGGCTTGCAGCCTTCAGGGCTGGGGGACACCGAGGCTGGCCCTGGGGGGGGTATGCCCCGCTGTGTGAAACCCCCTATCCCCAGAGTTCCGGTAATCTCTTACATTTCTCCCGTCCAATGACGCATGTGTGGGCTTTCGTCCAATGAGAGCTGCCTGCTATGACTACGTCCTTTGGGGAGCACACGCGTGCTCTCATGCCTGCCTTTCAGATAGGCCGGGCAGGAGAATGCGCACTGCCAGGGATGTGGGGGAATGCGGCAGCGAGAACGCCAAGTCTGGATGCCCCAGGGAAAATCAAATCCCCTGGTTTTGTTCCGCTTTAAAGCAGACCAAAACTCATCTCTATCCGCATCCCTCACCTCACAGACAGCGTTTTGCTATTCTGTCCATCCAGCAATTGACCCAGATTGTCCAATTTAAAGTGGACCAACACCCAGGATTTTGACTATCCTGGGTTTTGGTCCACTTCGGTGGGGCACCCCGACCCACTGTGTTAAACCCCCCAGAAAGCCCCGAAAACTCACCTCACCCCGCTCCCACGTGACCGCTGCATCCAATCCCCGCCGACGGACAAGCCGCCGCCGCCTCCCGCGCGTCCCTCTTACAGGGAGCGCGGGAGGCGGCGATGGCGGACGCGCATGCGCCGCTGGAATGTGGAGAAGGTAGGATTGTGGGCTTCCTGGGGGGTTTCACCCCACGGAACATCCTGATTTTGGATGCCCTGCGGGGAGAGATCCCCCCTGGGTGTTGGTCCACTTTAAGTGTCAGGACCAGCAATTGCCCGATAGCATCATGACCCCGCACCTTGCCATTACTGCACTATCATTTATGGAAGAAATGCCCCCGCGATCTGATAACGGAGGGGCCGGGGAATGTCAGGGTAAAGTGAAATGACTTATTCTATTCCCAGAGAGCGAGCGGACTATTGATGGGGCACTGATTTGGCTTTTGGTCCGCAATTTATCTGTTGATGGCATTTCCTTTCTGTGTTTCAGCAATGGATGAACATGTACAAGCCGATCACCTTCACCCGGGCCGCAGCCCCCGAGGAGGAGGCCGGCGCTTTCATCACCAAGCTGGACCCCAACAAGATCTTCAAGAGCAAAAACAAAACGCCCGTCACCAAGAAGAAACTCCCCGCCCCACCCTCGGGATCCCACAAATCCACCCCCAGCAAGCAGCACGCCCCCGCCGGGACCCCCGCGCGCAAGTGAGCGGCCCCGCCAAGGAGCCGGGGCTTTATTTATTTATTTATTTATTTATTCTCCCACCATCAGCTGGAAGTAAACCTTCTCTTTCTAAATCACAAGCCTGCTCTGTTACTTTACTGTGTCTTTTATTTAGTCCGCACTTAAAGGAGCAGTATAATTAAATAGCCACACAATAATACCATTTTGTGAATACTCACCTGTAAAATGGGTATTATAAGTATGTCACACACCCCACTTCAATCACTAATTATTACACTTGGGTAACTCCACCAGCAGGTGGCGACGTGCAGAGAAGTCATGAAAAACAAGCCCCTCCTGGTCTATACATCCCTGGCACCTCTCACTCATTCCCCAGTATTCAAACAGCAGTAAAGACAAGGTACCAGGAAAAAACCCTCAAACTGTAAACGAAAACTTCACCCTATAAAGAATCCGGGATACCAAAAGGGCGGGTTAAGTGGGGTGTGTGACATACTTAATACCCATTTTACAGGTGAGTATTCACAAAATGGTATTATTCTAAGTACCGTATATACTCGAGTATAGGCCGACCCGAATATAAGCTGAGGCCCCTAATTTTACCACAAAAAAAATGGGAAAAGTTATTGACTCGAGTATAAGCCGAGGCGGCTTTTTTAAGCCCAAAAAGTGGGCTGAAAAACTTGGCTTATACTCGAGTATTTACGGTATTTCCCCCCCCCTCTCATACACAAAGACAGAGACACAAAACACAAAGAGAGAGACATACACACACACACACACACGCTTACCTCGGGGGCGCATCAGCGGTGACTGTGTTTCCCTGCTCCTGCCCCTCCTCCTCCCACGTCATCTGACCTCTCTGTGGCAGAGAGCTAATGCGGAACTCGGCGGCCGCCATCTTGCTACACCCAGCACTGTGTGGGTGTATGTCCGCTCTCACCTCCCGGCGCTGCAGTGTCACCGGCTCTTCTGCCGCCTCCTCCCCGCTCCTCCGCCGCCGTCCGGAGCATTCTTGTGCTGCCGCCCGCCGGGGACAGCCGCCTCCTCTCCTCCGCCGCCGTCCGGAGCAGTCTTGTGCTGCCGCCCGCCGGGGACAGCCACCTCCTCTCCTCCGCCGCCGTCCGGAGCAGTCTTGTGCTGCCGCCCGCCGGGGACAGCCGCCTCCTCCCCGCTCCTCCGCCTCGATTCACACCGCAGATCCGGGGACGCACGTGGCCGACACAGCCGTTCCTCCGCTCCCAGCCGCCTGCTCCACAACACAAGGGTGAGTGCGGGAGCAGGCACGGGGGCGGGAAATTTTCACTGACTCGAGTATAAGCCGAGGCAGCTTTTTTCAGCCCAAAAAGTGGGCTGAAAAACTCGGCTTATACTCGAGTATATACGGTATGTCACACACCCCACTTCAATCATTAATTATTACACTTGGGACATCCAACAGCAGTGTCCAGAAAAGGGCGGGTATCCAACCAGGCAATAATGCAAAACCCAAACCACTGCAGCCTGCAGAACCTTGCGGCCAAAAACAGCATCCGCTGAGGCCCGCACATCAACCTTATAAAACTTGGAAAAAGTGTGAACCGAAGACCAAGTAGCAGCCTTACAAACTTGTTCAACAGAAGCCTGGTGCTGAAAAGCCCAGGACGCTCCAACCGCACGAGTAGAATGAGCAGTAACATGAAAAGGGATCCTTCCCCTTGGCAGAGTAGGCCCCAACAATCGCCTGACGAATCCATTTACTAATGGAAGACTTAGCCGGAGCCAAAACCTTTCCTAGCCCCACAGGGCACCACGAAAAAGGCATCAGTCTTACGAAACGAAGACGTAATACACAAATAGTACTTGACACAACGTACCACATCCAAACAATGCAACGCCCTCTCCTTGTCATTCCCAGGTCTAGGACACAAGGAGGGAAGGACAATGTCCTGATTCAGATGAAAAGCAGAAACCACTTTAGGGAGAAAGTCTGGCTTGAAATGAAAAACCACTTTGTCCTGATGTTTCTCAAAATAAGGAGCCTGAATAGACAAGGCTGCCAACTCCGAAACACGCCGAACCGAAGTGATGGCCACCAGAAAGGCAACCTTCTGAGTCAGAGTGGACAGAGCAATATCCCGCAAAGGCTCAAAAGGAGGAGCCTGAAGAGCAGAGAGAACCAAATTCAAATCCCAAACAGGGAGCAACGGCTTCCTAGGAGGCCGCAGATGCGAAACCCCCTGGAAAAAATTCTTGACCAAAGGATGACTTGCAAAAGACCCCTGAAAAAAGATAGACAAGGCAGAGACCTGCCCCTTCAAAGTACTCAGCTGAAGACCAGAGTCCAGCCCTGATTGAAGAAATTCCAAAATCCTAGAAACAGAAAAGACCCGGCAAGGTAAAGACCTAGCCTCACACCAATCAATATAAGATCTCCAAGACCTATAATAGATGGAAGAAGAGGATCTCTTCCTGGCACTAGTAAGAGTCCGAATGACCGAATCCGAAAGACCCTCCTCCTTTAAGATAGAGGTCTCAGCAGCCAAGCCGTCAAAGCCAGCGTTGGTAAACTGGGGTAACACAGTTGGCCCTGAGTGAGAAGATCCGGCCGAAGAGGCAGATCGAACTGATCCACCGCCAGACGAACGATGTCTGCGAACCGCACCCGCCTTGGCCACCTTGGGGCCACGAGAATGGCGGGAACTCCTTCCAGAACCAACTTTTGCAGCACCCTGCCTAGCATGGGAATCGGAGGAAACAGATAAAGAAACCCCAGGTCCCTCCAGCTCAGGGTCATGGCATCCGCCGCCAGAGCCAGAGAATCCTGAGACAGCGACACGAATGTCGGAAGCTTGTGATTGTGACGAGAGGCAAACAGATCCACCTCCGGCGACCCCCACCGGAGACAAAGCGACCGAAACTCCCGGGGATGGAGAGACCATTCCCCCCGGCGAGACGAACACCGGCTCAGAAAGTCAGCCTCCGTGTTTTCCACTCCTGGAATGTACACTGCCGAGATGCAAGGGACATGAGTCTCTGCCCAAACTAGAATCAGAGACACCTCTCTGTGAGCACCCAGACTGCGAGTCCCTCCTTGGTGATTGATGTAAGCAACCGCCGTCCGATTGTCTGACCGAACCTGAACCGGCAGGCCCTGTAAATGCTGCATCAAGTGAGACAGAACCAACCTGATGGCTCTCAACTCCAGAACAATGATGGGCAAGTGTGCTTCCTGAGGGAAGATCCTTCCAGAAAACTCCTCATCCTGACACACTGGCGTCCGTGGGGACAGTTTCCCAAAGCGGGGTCAGAAATGACCTACCCTTCAGAAGATTGTCCGAGACCATCCACCACAGAAGAGACTGCCGAACCCGAGGGGACATCCGGAAGGACCGATCCAACGACCGCGGTCGCCGGTCCCAAGACGCCAAAAGATGAAGCTGAAGCGTCCTCGTGTGAAAACTGCGCGAAGGGAACTGCCTCGAAAGAGGACACCATCAACCCCACCAGTCTCATCCCTAGCCGGATGGACGGGCGAGGATTGGAAAGAAGAAGCTGAGCCAATTCCTGAATCAAAAGAACCTTGGCCAGAGGGAGAAAAAACTCTGTGCTGGCAAGAGTCCAAGGACATCCCCAGAAAGGTCACCACCCTGGCCGGAACCAGAGAGGATTTGGGGTAGTTGATCACCCAGCCGAACCTCTCCAGCATAGACACCACCATGCTGGTGTCCCCTTCCGCTTGACTGAAGGAAGGTGCCATGATGAGAAGATCATCCAGGTAAGGCACAATGCGAATCCCCTGAGCTCTGAGCAGGGCCATCACTCCCGCCAACACCTTGGTGAACACTCTCGGAGCCGAGGTGAGGCCGAATGTAAGAGCTACAAACTGGAAATGCCGATCCTCCACCACAAAGTGAAGAAACCTCTGATGAGCCGGAAAAATCGGAATGTGAAGGTATGCATCCTTGATGTCTATGGATGTCATAAAGTCCCCCCCCCCCCCGCAGGGTCTCCATGTGGAACTTCCGGGGACGAATAAACCGGTTGAGAAACTTCAAATCCAGGATGGGACGGAACGACCCATCCTTTTTGGGTACAGTGAAGAGATTGGAATAATACCCCGCGCCCCACCTCCGAAAGAGGGACCGAGCAGATGACTGCCAACTCCAGAAGATTCCTTACCGCCGCCAGGAGCCCCTGCGCGGCCAACGGATCCGAAGGTACCCGAGACCTGAAAAACCTTGGAGGAGGGCGGGACTCGAACTCCAGCTTGTAACCGGCCGACACCACCTCCCGGATCCACCTGTCCGAGACCTCCTGGTCCCATACCCGGGAGAAGAGTCGTAACTGTCCCCCCACCTGTACGGGTGAGGGCGCCCCCTCATTGCTGAGCTGGCTTGGCAGCTGACTTGGGCTTGGCGCCCCAGGCGTGAACGGGACGGCCACGGCCTCTACCCCTATTCCAACTGGCGCCCCTGGAGGCCGAGAAGTCCGCACCCCTGCCGGCTCTGGCTCCCCGAAGGACGGATTGAAGGAGGCCTCCCCCCGAAAGGAACGGTGAAATTTCTTGCGCTGAGGTAACTTACCTCCCTTGGCAACAGAATCCAGCTTTTCACCGAAAAGCCTCAAGCCCAGAAAGGGAAGAGCCGTGAGCGATCCTTTAGAACTAAAATCAGCCGTCCACTGTCTCAACCACACGGAGCGGTGAATAGCCACCAACAGTGCCGTAACCCTGCCACACATCAACATGGCATCATCCTGAGCGGCCAGAATAAACGACAAGAAGGAGTCACAACGCTTAAGAGCAAGAAACTCATCACCAGAAGGATCAAGATCCACACATAAATCCCTGACAATCGACCTAACCGCCAATGTCAAAAGAGCCGAAGCACAAACAGGCCTCAAAACTGAACCCGCACAGACAAAACCATGGCGGGCCAGTTGATCAATCCGGCGATCCTCGCCGTCCTTGAGAGAGGTAGTGTCAGGAGAATGAACAACCGCCGTATTAGACAGTCCAAAGACCGGAGCATCCACCTCGGGAGGGACAGCCCAACGCTTCATCAAGTCCGCCGGCAAAGGATATATATATATTTTTTTTTTTTTTTTATCCCAGCTAGGCGGTACCCCGACGAGCCGTGTAGGTTGCTCCCATTGCTTAAGGACAATGTCCTCGAAATGCTGTTGACTGGGAAACTCCAAACGCTGCTTGGACCCCCCAAAAAGCTGACCCTTAGGCCGAGGAGCAGCCTCGGGAGGATCCAAATCCAAAACCTCAAACATTTGGGCCAAAATGGAAGGCGTATCAGGAGCGGGACCTTCAGCCTGGTCCCCCTCAGCGCCCAGCAACTGCTGGCCCTCCGAATCATCTAATTCCTCAACGAGCTCACCCTCTTCAAGGGGACGATCTGACCAATCCAGATCCTCAACAACCTCCTCATCGGAGTCCGACGGAGGCGGAGATAGGTGTTTTCGCTTAGCCGGAACCTTCTGAGCGGCCATGGCGGAAAACATTTTCTCGAGGCTGGCCAAGCGGGCGCACACCTCAGATTGCGAATCCCCACCCATGACAACGTCACACGGGGTCCGGAACAGACGAGGAGGAGAGGGAGATGGCGCGGCACCGGGGTGCCGGACTGGCGCTCAATGTTCCGCTGTGCACATGGAATACATATAATGACATCATCCCCCGGGAGCGGAGTCCCACACCTCCCACACCCCCCACATAGCCTGGATTGTCCCGAAGGACCGTTTCCGGTATCTTTGGCAGCCTCCATATGGTGAAATTTATGGTATTCGCAGAACCCAGGGATTTACGCAGTAAGCGACCCGGGATGCCCCTTTATCTTCAATATATATATATATATAAATATGTGTATTTATGTATCCCTGACCATAGGAATTTAGCAGGAAAGATATCCCAATACAGAGTGTAATGCCAACCAGACCCCAACTAGCCAGGTATATAAGACCGGGAGAGCCCTGTAGGATGGGGTCCCAGGATCTGAAGAACACAAGAGACAAAAATAATTCCAGGCACACACACACAGAAAACACAGCTCTGTAAACAAGGCCGCCCCCCCTTTTAACCCCATGCCCAGAATACTGGAAAATAGCCCTGCCCACGTCCCCCAACTAACGGGGGCGAGCGGGCGGAGATGGGGGGGGAGGGGGAATAATCAATTTAAGAAACATAGTCACCGCGGGGCTAGGATTAGACCCCGTCCTTAATAACCAGCAGAGCCTACCTGGAGAACAACTTCCTCTATTTCTTCCGCGACGAAAAATGGCGGCCCCTGCCAGCAACACAGGCACCCGCACCGCCAAGGAGAGAGGAGAACGAGGGGCGGGCCCCTAGAAATGCGGGAGCCACAGTGGCCCCGCCCCTTCCAACCCGGCCAACCAGGACGCGGGCCGCGCAGGACGCGGTCCCGCCCCTCTCCTACGCCGCCAAGCAGCGGACGCCAGTGATGGCGCCCGCACACTCTAACAGACGGACCGGCGGCAATAACCGCCCGGTCCCAACACAACACACACACCACGGCAAAGGCGGGGGCAAGGCCCCCAAGTAAAAATCACACGCCGCGGGCGCCGGGAAAGACCGCGGCGCTCCACATCCAGCGCGCCGCCCGACCCCGCCCACCGCAATTCCTCTCAGGAACCCCAGCGAGGACGAGCGCCAAAACATGGCGCCCACTAAGTTAGCCCAATCATCCCAGGCAACCTCTAAGCGGCGGGCCGGCGGCACACGCCCGACCCGCCCGTAAGTGAAAACAAAAAGGGCAGAGCCACACCACACATAAGTCATCAGCCAGAAAACAAGCAGGCCAACGCGCACAGGCCACCCGTCCCCGTACACACTCACACACACACACACCAAGCATATGAAAGGCCACACTTAATTGGGAAGGAAATATAACCTCTGTACTACAGCTGAAAAGCTCTACCTGATGTGCCAGTTACTTAAAGTGATATGAGTGTAAGGGCATCCCACGTCCGGATCACCACTCCGGAATACCGCTATGCCCCATAATATGGGGTAGAGCGGAGGAGCTAATCTCCTAGGCACCTAAGGTGCCATCTACCCTTGCCCGGCCTACAGCCTAAGCTGGGAGGCTACCAGATAAACAAGGGGATTAACACAACAGAGCTGGGCAGAAATAGACCATGGGGGGGGGGGGGCGGGGTGATACCCCGGCTACCTGCAAGCAGGAGACTTCTTTCTTCTGTCTTGTCGCCATCTTGCAGAGAAGAAAAACTGGGAATGAGTGAGAGGTGCCAGGGATGTATAGACCAGGAGGGGCTTGTTTTTCATGACTTCTCTGCACGTCGCCACCTGCTGGTGGAGTTACCCAAGTGTAATAATTAATGATTGAAGTGGGGTGTGTGACATACTTAGAATAGCTTATAACATGTGTATAAATAATCTGGCGATAGAAACAGAAAAAAATATATGCTTTTCTTTTAAATTGTGTAATGCCAATGGCTCAGTCCATTTGCTGAATAGGGGGATCTGCTGGGTTGTTTTTAGTGAGCTGCTTCATTTAGCCCACTGGTCTCCTAGCAACACTTTACCTCAGAGGCTGACACTGTAACGGCTGTGTGTGTGAGGTGCTGCTTTTGTTATGAGACCAAGTGACTCAAATGTGTAAAATCTATACAAAATAAACTAAACTGACTGAAAACGACTGAAATTCTTCTTTGAATAACTGTGCAGGAAAATCCAAAGGTATTAAAGTGGAACAAAACCCCATTCTAAATCAGGATGCCCACTGTGTGAAACGACCCCTGGATAACCACAGATCCCCCCATTTTTCTGGCGCGCTCACGCAGATAGTCATTTAGACAGGCCGGGCGGCCAGGAAGGTTACTGCTCAGGCTCCCCATCTGCGTGCAAACAGAGCTGATTGGATGAGAGCCCGCGTATGCGCTGTGGGACAGGGAAAGGTACGTTTTCACAGGCGAACTTGGGGATTTCACATATCAGGGCATCCCAAGTCGGGATGCCCCTAGGGGCACAAAACAAAACTCCAGATAGTGAAAATCCTGGGTTGGCCTTTGCTCAAAACACACAAAGCTGAAAGAAAGATCATATGGAAAAATGAAAAATAAGAATATGAAAGAGAAAATGGTAAACTGAAAGATTCTGCAGCAGAGCCAACATGAAGGGAAAACTGTCAAAATCAGCTAAATTACTTCTAGAGCTTTTCTCTCTGTTTTAGATATATGAGTTCTGGCCAGGCAATGTTGCAATGTTGTTATCTTATGCTGGACGGCTGCCAGCACTGAACAGCTGATACTTTGATACATTGTTTCTCCCCTCTCAGCGTGGAACTGATACATTTGTATCTCCCTCTCCTCAGCGTGGAACAGGCCAGAGTGTCGGCTCCGGACACTGACAAGACATAAACATGAGCTATTAGACTCCAGCTGCTCAACACACACATCATTTTTTTCTACATTTGTAATTCTTACTCCAACACTTACCTTCATTCAAAGTACCATTTAAATATAAGTCACCAAGAAAAATTTGCGATACTGCTCCTTTAAAGTGGACCAAAACCCACACCCCATCGGCCTGGAAATCTATAAGATTCCAGGGCCGCTGGATTCCCTCCTACCGGAGCATCCAGAATCGGGATGCCCCGCTGTGTGAAACCCCCCCCAGGTCACCCGGAAACTCGCCTTCTTTCCCAGTCCAACAGCGCATGCACGAGCAATGGCCGCATCCCCGCTATCCCTTTAGCTGGGTGTGTGCCCACACCAGGCATTTGTGAATGACCGGCGTGGGCATGCTCCCTGTTAGAGGGTAGCAGGGGATGCGGCCCCTCTTGTCCAATCAGCACGCTCAGATTCGCTTCCGCCCCTTCACCTAAGGCGAACGGAACCGAGCGTGCTGATTGAGCGAGAGGGCGCGTATGCACCATAGGACCGGGGAAGGATGAGTGGGATCGGGTGACCTGGGGGGTTTCACAGTGGGGTCGGCGCAGGCACGCTTCCTGTTAGAGGGTAGCAGGGGATGCGGCCCCAGCAGGCTTGGATCCGCTCACCTTAGACGAGCTATTAGATAAAGGGGCGGGAGCGGATCCGAGCACATTGATTGGACGATTAACAGCGCGTGCGTCGTAGGACCAGGAGAAGGGTGAGTGAGATCGGACGATCTGGGGGGCATCCCCAATCGGGGTGCCCCGAGGGCAAGGACCAACATCCAGTATTTTAACTATCCTGGGTTTTGGTCCTTGCCCCCAGGACACCCCGATCGACCACTTTAAAGCAGAACAAAACCTAGAAGATTCCAGGGCCGCCCTTATCCCTGGGTGAGCCTTAGATTATAGAGATGCCTCACCTGGCACGGCTGCATCCAATGGAGGACAGGAAATAGCTGCACACTCATGGGGAATTCATAGCGCTTCCAATAGTAGACATGCTTTGCCACAGTGAGCGTCTTTTTTTTCCTGTCCCCCATCATAAAGAGGTTAAAGTGGACCAACAGTCAAAATGGCTTAAACCAGACCAGCACAACAAACAGTGCTCATATGCTCTCAGACATCCCGCGCCGCCATCTTGCTACACCCGGGAATATGCTCTCGGACATCTCACTCCCACACCGCCATTTTGCTAACCCTGGGAGTATTTTCTTGGACCTCTCACTCCTGTGTCGCCATCTTACTACACCCGGGAGTATGCTCTCGGACATCTCGCTCCATGCTGCCATATTGCTGAACCCACAATCCTCATGGGTGGAGCCTTTGACCCTCCCAGTGAGCCAGCTTTTCTTACACGGGGAGGCGGCGTGGCAAGCAAAAGGTTTGGGAGTGACGGCATCGGCGAGGTAAGTAGCTACTGATTGGGGATGCCCTGCTGTGTGAAACCCCCCAGATCGCCAAGCGCAACTTGCCTCTTCCCGGTCCTACGGCACATGCACTGCCGCTCGTCCAATCTGCACGCTGATGTCACGCCGTCTAAGCTTTTCTCTAAGGCGAGCGGCTCCAAGTGCGCTGGCAGCTGCATCCCCCGCTTTCCTCTAACAGGGAGCGTGCCTGTGCTGGTCATTCACAAATACCTGGCGCGGCCATGTGTCCTGCTGGAGGGATAGCGGGGATGCGGCTGTGGCTTGCGCATGCGCCGTTGGACCGGGAAGCAAGGTAAGTGTATGGGGCTACCTGGGGGGTTTCACACAGTGGGGTATCCAAAATCGAGATTAGATTCCCAGGCAGATCGCGATGGTTTTTTTATCCACTTTAACAAGAAGCTACACAGGGGCTGGTTGTTCCCTAACTGATCACAGGCCAAATAATAACATATGAGGTCAGCAGAACATCGGGCGATAGGCTGTACAAACAGCCATTAGGCTATCAGTAGATTGCAGGGAAGGAGATACACGCCATAGCTCCAGCAATACAGAGGCAATCACATACACTAGGTGGGGGGTTAGCGCTGGAGAATAGTAAGCAGAGGAGTAGCTGGGCTTTCTGCCATCCGGGGCAAAGATTCTAAATGGTGCTGCCTACCCGAGCTCAGGACCCCCTTTGGCACCCCCCTGACCTGCTGCACCCAGGGCATGTGCCCCCAGCTACTCCCCTGATAGCATACCTCCCAACTGTCCCTGATTTGGAGGGACTGTCCCTCTTTTGAGCCCATGTCCCCCTGCCCCTCATTGTTCTCATTTGTCCCTCTTTGAGGTGTAACATGCAGATCTGCAGCAATAAATGATTCATTCTCCTATTCAAAGTGTTTCTATTGTTGTAACTGTTACATCCTATCTCCTATCCATCAATCAATGAGGGTGTGTGTGTGTGCCCTTCTATGGTTCCTGGTCAAAGAAGAGTATGGTAGTTGTAGTACCTTTAATTAGACACAAGATTGTGGCAGTGAGCATAGGCCATAGATTTGAATAGAGGATATTCTAGAAAGGTAGAAAGAGTTAAAGTTATACTAAAGGCGCCCAATTGTTGTCCCATTGTCTCAGGTTACATGTTGCACTGTCTCAAACTTCAATCCATTTCAAAAAAGACCCTGTAGTTCCTAAGTTATTAGTAAAACTATTAGAGCATTGGAGATGCAGAGAAACAGTGGGCGTGGCAACAGCGATGTGATGTAAGCACACTGTGGGCTTTACATATGTCATAGAAAATAAAAGCATTGTTGTGCCTAGTTATTACTGCCAGCACATAGTATGACCAGAAAAAGGGGGAGAGAGATGCTGCGGGCTAAGAGTATCTCCAGTCTGCCAGCACCAGAGAGGGTGGGGTTTCTGTAGCTGCAGAGAGAGGCAGCCAATCAGGACATCTAGGGAGAGAGTGGGAGGTGTTTCTGTTCTTGGTCCACTGAAGGTTGATTGAAGGACCAGGTCAGTGGGTTGGAGACTGAAAGGTGAATGAGGAAGTGATTTCCTCACTAAGGAGACCAACATAGCAGGAAGGAGGGACTCAATGTAAGGTAAGCTACTGATATTTATTTTTTGACTTGCCAATCGGTTTAATGTTTAGAGCAGGATGCCAGATAGAAATTGTGTAACAACAGATAGGATAGCGATTGGCTGGAAGGTTGTGGAGGGAAATGTCCACAAACATGTGCTGGTCATGTGATGAGAGGTTTTAGAAGGAAGCTAGAAGTTATACAAAGGAAAGAGACCCTGTTCTATACCACTGGCTCTCAACACGCAGTACTTGTACCCCAGGGGGTACTTTGGGAAGTTTTTGGGTTCACCAACCGAACCTGCTGCCTGCCTTCCTCATCAAAGACCGGGTGTGTGAGGGCAACACAAGTATTGGGCCCAGTGGATATCCTGCAGTAAGTGAAGCCTGTGCTGTGTCCAGGAGCTTTGGGGCCAGTTGGACTACTGCTTTTAATGCCCACAATTAATCCCTGCCCCCTTAGTCTCCCTCTCAGTCCCCTGTACCCAGCCCCCAATGCTATAGCCCCGGGATCATGGTTGGGGGGCCTCAGGAGAGATGCCTTGGGACAGCCAGGGGCTGGTAAAATCCAGGGCTGATTTTTGGCACCAGTCCACCACTGGCTGTGTCCCAGAATGTCTGCCACCTAATAGTTGATAGGTTGTTTTTTTAGAGCATTGACCCCCAGGGGTGGATTAAGTGTGGTGGAGGCCCCAGATACAGTATTTTTTTCCTTTTAAATAATAGCCCAGCCAAGTAACTGATTGGTGGTTGTCTGGCACCCGCCTACTTACTGGAACATCCGATCGAGTCTGTGCCACCCTTGTGCGGGTGCGTGCTGCTCGGGAACTCCTGCTTTGCCATTCTGGGTGGGGGGGGGGGTAGTGTAGTCGTCCGGCTGGTCCAGCAAAAAACAGGTCAATGCATTAAGCTGCCAGCGGCTGTGGTTGGTGGCTTATGTACAGTTGTCTGCAGTTTTGGCTGCTCTTGCACAGGCGTGGGGAGGGGGGGTGGTAACTGCTGCTGATAGCTTTGTTGCTGGCTCCGTGGCCCATCACACCAAAGACTGAAAAGCCTTCTGTGGACCAGACCATAACCCAAAGGTTGGTAGAGGCTCCCTTTGCAGGGCAAGTGGTGGAGGCCCTGGGGCGTGCACTCCTTGCGCCCCCCTCATAATCCAGCCCTGTTGACTCCAGTCTAATCCTTATGTGCCAGAGCTCTAGGGAGTTCTCTGCTTGTGTGCCATGCGTATCTGCTCACATGGTGATTGTGTTCTTGCTGCTGGCCCTGGAGTGCACTGGCAAGGTAAGTTTACATAACCTGGCAGGGCAGGTCAGCCACTAAGTCAATTCAATGTGGATGGGGGGGGGGTGTCTGCTGCTTTTGGCTTTGATCTGGAGTGATCAAACGACCAATGTCAAAGCCCTAGAGGTAGTGACTTGCTGATATAAGATTACATTTGGAGCTCAGCCTCTGAAAAGGTTCCTTTATCTCCAGACTTTCCCAGCATGCAAAGAAGACAGGGGTCACTCATATGGTAGATAGCAGTTGTTGGCCTCTGTTCCCTTCTCAGAGAGGTTCTACTTTAACTAACTAGTATTTTATCCCCAATAACAGAGGAGTAGCCAGTCTTTCTGGCACCCGGGGCAAAGATTCGACATGGCGCCCCCTCCACCTGTTTTCGGGCCCCCCTTTGGTGTCCCCCGGACCCCCCTAGCTATGCCCCAGCACAAGAAGATCAGAGATTTGTGACCCATCCTACATCTCAGATGGCTGAAGAGATATTTTCATCCTTTGAAGTTTAGAATGGAGTCCCTGAGGTTCTAGTGAATTCTCTGGAACAGAAAAGGTTCCTAGTAATGGTGATTATCAAGGAGGCATCTCTTTGATCCTTTCGGGTCACCTGAGGTTTGTAGTGAACTCCCAACAATTTAAGTTTGAGTCCTTACCCTTTGGACCTTTGGCTGCTCTGAGGGCTCTCTTAAAAATAGTGATGGTACTCTGGGCCATTCTACGCCATCAGGGTTTGCGGGTCACTCCTCGACAAGAAAATCTCAGGGCTTTTCGCAGGAGGCCTTGTGAGATGTGGAGATTGTCCTGTGGACAGAGATTTGGGTGGATTATCAATTATCCTAGGTTGCAGATCATACCTTTTAGGCATGGTCCTGAGCATAACAAGGGTGGGCCTAACAATCCTAGCTATTGGAACTAATGGTGGCTTTCCAAGAAGCAGTGCTGCTCACTCAGCTCCATGTTAGACTGCTTCAATTGGCTTCACTTGTTATCCTGTTGGGACAGGTAGGTGAAATGCCTGGATACCAGGGTCATATTCACAGAGTCTTAAAGAGGAACGACACACAGGAGTTTCACTTTCCCGTGTGTTCCTCCATGTGGCAGCATCCCGAATTGGGATGCCCCACTGTGTGTATCCCCTAGCTTGCTCGATCAACTCACCTTCTAGTCGCTCCCAAGGCACAGGTTGAGCTGAAAGCAAGCACTTTAATAGGCTCAGCGTCCCTCTCAGCCAATCACCGCGCTCGCTGTCATTCAGCTCCCTCCAGCACTGCCACATTGATGGCTAAGCACGCGAGCGGTGCCGAAGGGAGCTGAGTGCACCGCCAGTCACATCATCTGCTCACCTTGCAGCTGAGACATGCCCGCACTGCTCATTCAGAAAGGCCGGTGTAGCGATAACCCTTATCGCCGGAGGGCTTCACCGCCCGAGACGTCCTTTTCCCAATCGTAAGAGGTGCTGCTGGAATTCCAGAGTCGTCCGTGAGGAAACAGGAACAGCCCTTACAAGGGCTAGTGAATTGTAATATAGCGTTTCCCCCAATAAGAGACAGAACTTCAGTATTGAGGGTGAAGGTGAAGTGTACTTTATTAGTGCCACACTGTGCCTTATATGCAAGGCTCCATGCAAGGGGACCTCCCCCGTGGACCTGATGGAAGACTGCATGACAAACACACGGACCAATGGGAGCAGGGCACACAATCCCTCAACTCTGCCGGTGACGCAATCAGGAACACAATAGACGTCTGTAACACAATCAATCAGAACAATGCCATTGTATGTGACGTAATCAATCAATACAATGGCAGTCAGAACAATGAATAACGTAATCAATCAACACAATGGCAGTCTGTAACATGCTTAAGAAAAGGAAAGTAATGAACCTGTGTCAAGTCCAAAGGGCAGAGAGTCTGTCACAATGCCAAAGGGCAGAGTCTGTCACACCGGACGTGTGCACAGCTTGAGGGGTGCGGGGATGTGCCCGCAGTGCAGAGACGCCACAAGGGCTCTGGAAAAATCTCCAGTTCCCTGCATTGAGCTGCCAGCGGCTGTGCTTGGTGGCTTATGTGCAGTGACAGCTCTGCACGCACCCATCACTGTAACATTGCTGACGGCGACTCTCTGTCCTTTGGCTGCAGGTTTGCAAAAAAGGCTTAACCAGGCGCGCCCCCACTGCCTTCAATAGCTTTGTTGCTGACCCTGTGGCCCATCAGACCAAAGACTGAAAAGCCTCCTGGATCAGACCATAACCAAAGGTTGGTGAAAGCCCCCTTTAGCAGGGTATGTGGTGGAGGCCCCGGGGCGTGTGCCCCTGCACCCCCCTCATAATCCAACCCTGCTTGTAGAATCTGCCCCCCTGGACATGTCTGTGAATGTTGCATCAGTAAAATAATGGAAACATGGTTCATTTGGCCCTGTATGTCTACTGACCGTATGTGGGGGATGTCTTGGTCACCATGTTGGATCCTTTAATGGAGGCATAAGGCTTTAGTAGCCCTACGCTGTCATCGGATCATGTGAAGAAACACTGGGCCAGTATGAATGAGAACCTTTAAAGTGCTAACCAGTTCTCGAAGCTGTTTTAATGTTTCCAAATTAAAATAAAAGTAAAAAGCCAAACTTGATATGTTTTTGCCAATAAATAAATATTGTTCATGTGAGGTTTACTTTCCTAAATGGTTCTCCAGGCTACGAGGCTTGGGAGATAATAGCCTGTGATAGTGCACTGATAGCTGCCCGTCTGTGACGTGCTTCCAATGAGCACATTAGTAAATGTTGATCATGAAGGATATCTGACAAATATTAGCAGGCGTGCCCCGCGATCTGTCACCACCACAATAGGAGTCATAGTAAAAACAATGCTCTTGTATTCTGTCTTTTGTTTTTCCACTGTCTTTATTACGTTGTTGCAAAGCATTGCGAGACAAAAAAATACATCCATTTCCAGTTATCTTGCCCCAAGACTGGGGGTGACAATTCTTTTGGTCATCATATATCCACTGAGGGGGTCAGGTACCCTGATGTGTATGCAAATATCATGGGTCTGGCAGAACTCTAACATTAAAAGGGGCAGTTGTGCCTTAGAGGTAAGGAAGCGGCCTTGTAATCGGAGGGTGGCGGGTTCAATTCCTGGACATGGCACATGACTGTTCCCCCAACTGCTCCCCGAGTGCCATAATTAGGGCAGCCCACCGCTCCAGGATGGGTTAAATGTGGTGGAAGCAGTGGCCATCTATGCCCCCCCACCAAAAAAAAAATTGCTGGTTGATTTAAATTAGGTAGTTCCTGGTCCCTGCTACTTACTGACCTGTCCACAAGTTTCCACATTGGAGCACGCTCGTGTGCAAACTTCCACCTTAAACAATGCTCTTCAAATTTTGACAACCATAAATCAGGACGAAGTCTGAGCGCGATCCAAAAAATGTGAGCAAATGCATAGGTTCATGACCATGAATCGACCTTTATTACTCTGAAAATGGGCTGCCAGTTCACCTATGTCTCTCAACCTATGTTGCTAGGCTCAGCCCGGCCTTTGAATTGAATTAAATTAGATAGTTCTTGGTCCCTGCTGCTTGTGACCTCAATGTTGAATTATTCACTGGTCATTTACTTGACATGCCTTGTCTACAGCTCCAAGCCTACGCTGCCCATTGTAACCTTAGCCTTGCATTATGACAAGGGCCGGCTCCAGGTTTATGTGGCCACTTTGTGGTGAAGAGTCACTTCACATCACTGAGGAACGTCCCAAATCTGGATGCCCCCTAAGGATCATTTTAATCTACCTTAAAGGGCACCAAACCCCTTTAAACCTGACCTGAGAAAAGAAAATAAAACCTTCTTTAAAGAAAAAAAAAAACGTACCTCTACAGTACTTTCCCTCCCGGCTCGCACTCCCGGCCTCCTTGTTTCCGCCTGGAAGCATTTCCATGGGAACTGCTTCCAGAGCTGCCTCTCTCCGGGGTGGTACCGGCATGTGTGGTGGGATTGCCCAGTAGTTAGGGGATTTTTGTCAAAAATCTTTAGAGTTCTCAGCAAGGTATGTGGTAGATCTGTGGTCAGAGACCCTTGGGTAGCTCCTCAATGCCCCGATCCCCCACAGTTCTAGACTGCAAAAGCAGTTGATGTATTATATCCTATCAGGGGCAAAGCTGGTGATAGCTGGGGCTTGGAGGTCCCCTACTTTGAGCTTCAACGCCTTTAAAAACAAGGTTAACTGCATTATGGCCTTGGAAAAAATGTCCGCCATTCACAATGGGACTTTGGAGCTATTCTAAGCATACAGCACGTCCTGCTCCATCTATAATACTTACACATGGGTTATCCTCCACCAGAGGGCGCTGTGCACTGCAGACATGCAAAAACAGGCTCCTCCTGGCCCTTCATATACCCAGGGACCTCCCACAAATCCCCAGATTTCTCTGCAGTGCTGAACTGTGAAGACATGAAGTATCACGCTCTCGCAGGTGAGCGGGGCTTTACAGCCCGAGGCCCTGCGGGACTATTTCCACCCGTCCTCTTCGGAAGATTATGCTTCCCAGCCTGGGCTGCGTGGGTCGGGTGAAGGTAGGCAGCACCTTGTGTGCTGAACGGAGCCACGCTCCACCGCAATCCCACACCATAGGGTAGGCGGTTAGGCCGATGGTGAGCCTCTAGTGGATGCCCCTCCCGCATTCTTGCCCGTGCCCCTCACAGATTTAGTCCATGGACGCCGTCCGCTTCTCCCTCGCTTCCTCCCGTAAACTCGGGGGGAAAAGAAAGGGGGGGGGTATGTGTGGCAGTCCTAGTGTTAAGTAACATGTTAAGGCCTTTGGTCAGTGTCGCGCTTCTGCTATACAGTTGGGAGCCGTTTGTCTTTTCATTAACAACTGCCTAGACAGCAGCATCGTTTCCAGCGTGTCAGCATCTTTGCATGCGCCTTCTATCCAACTGTTCTACTTATTTCTGTTGGTTAGAGCTTCGTGCTCTTTTGGGGGAGGCGGGGACTCGGCATGACGCGCTCCGCGTCACAGCCTGGTCTGGCCCGCCCCTCGAGGTTCGCTTGGCTCCATTTTGACAATGTTTGCGCGTGGTGCGGTCCGCCTCCTCCCTTGGTCATGTAAGTGCCCTCTGGGGCGGCATGGTTCTATGTGTATTCAGCTGCGCATGGCACTGACTCCACCCCTCTTGTCCCATTATGTCTTTCAGACGCCAGGACTTCGGTGGCTTCTCCCGGCCTAACATATATTACAGCGGGTCCACATAACAAATTCTCCCACTACCTAGTGGGTCTTGGGGCATCCAGGGTTGCCTATTGCGTAAATCCCTGCGGGCATACTGCTCTGATAATCACCATATGGAGGCATCTCAGAATTATATAACCGGGGTCCCTCTGGGACATGACCGGCTGTGTGCAGTGTGTGGTCAGCCCCAGGCTGAGACTGACAGAGCACGGGTCTGCGGACTGTGTGCTGAGCAGGCAGGTCTGCCAGTGGCTGCACCTTCCTTCAATACACCCGTCTCCCCGGACCTAAATATCACTCCTGATGAGTCCCACTCGAGCGGGGATGACCTGCAAACCGTGCCGCGCGTGCTGCCTACGGTGGAGCAGGTGCTGTCTGGATTGGCGGAGCGTATGGGCCCTGGTAAGAAGCGGTCCCTGACGCCTCCTGGCTCTCCGATTCCTAACAATACCGATGACTCTGCTGATATGCAGGACCTTGATCCTTCTGAGGAAGGTGAGCTATTCTCAGATTCGGGCTCCTCGAACAAGATGCCCGGGTGCTGTGATGATTCTGGGCCCGGTTCTTGAGGCCTGTGTGACACAGATGAAATTCTTATTAAGATCTTTGAGGTTTTGTCAATCTCCCCCCCTGGGGAGACCCCCAAGCCTAAGAAGGAGAGTTTCCGTACAGCGCCGCCGCGCTTGGAGTTCCTAGAACAGGATCATTTCCAGAATCTTATATCCCAAGAATGGGAATCGCCTTGTAAACTTAAAGGAGTCCCAGGGGTCTGGGATTGGAAGTACCCTTTCCCTCCTGATGTGGTTAATTTTTGGTCAGCACCTCTTGTGGTGGACGCACCGGTTATAGGGGTTACTAACCCCCCTTTCACGACTGCTCCTTTTTACCGTACCCTTTGGAATGCTGAGGACCGGCGCATTGACAGACTGGCTTCCCACGCCTTCTCGTGTGCAGGGACGGCTCTGCGCCGGTCTGTGCCGCGGCCATCACTGCGGTGGCCGCCAGAACTCTTGTCAGAAAAGTACTAGATCACCGTCCTGAGGACCTCCCTTGGGGGGTGTTTAATGCGCTATCAGACTGTGATGCGTTTGTGAAGTTTATCCTCTCAGCACTGGACGACACCATTAAGATGTGTGCTAGAACCTCTGTCCTTGTGGTAGCTATTCGCCGCCTGGTCTGGCTGCGACAGTGGGGTGCTGACGATGCTACGAAAAAGGCTCTCACTTGCCTTCCCTTCAGAGGACGGCGATTATTTGGGGCCCGTTTGGACCTTTTTGGTAAAAAGAGTAAAGCACCCTTGCGTAGAAGGCCGCTCCGGCCTCCCCGGGGCAGGGTCACCCCTCCACCTCCCTACGTTAGTGTCAAACGCGAACCTGAGGTGTGCTTCCAACTGTTCGGTGTGGATTTCCACCATGGGGTGGGCAGGCAACGCCCTGGGCCCTCTGGCAGGACTAAGTCCAAATCTGCCAAGACCTCCCAAGCATGAAGGGACGCCCTTGCCCTTCTGGGCGAGGGTACTGCTGCAGCAGCTGTCCACCATCTAGGAATGTACCTTCTCCTTCTGGTGGTTCCAGGAGGTTGTTCCCCTGTCAGGGTGCTTCTAGCCCCTGGTTTTCACTCAGGTATTGGTGTAGGCCGTACTGGGCCTACAGAGTTTGGGCTTACTTACAGGTTGCCCTGTACAGTATGGGGCTTTGGCCTCTATATTAACCTTCCTCCTTCCCTCAACAGTATGAGGCAGTCTGGGCCACGCTGGCCTATGGTAGGCCCTGGCAATTCTACTCTCACAGGTAGTCCCTATATGACACCTCTGTCTTGGGACACAGGCGCCCTGTGCAAGGGGGGCTTCCGGCCTCCTGTGGAGTACTAGATCTTCTTAGTTCCCCTTGTGTCTGCTGGACACCAAGACCATTACTAGACGGTGTTGCAGGACCAACCCTGTGGAGTGAGGCATTATTTGTGGCCTCTCTTTCGTTCCCAGGCTACTCGCTATGGCGCGAATGGGGGTGATGTCTCGGACATGCCTGGGGGGGGGGGGGTGTCTGCATTTGGATCTACCGGGTCGCCTTTCCTCTACGTCAGGCCGAGTGGATTGATCGGCCGGCGGTGTCCCCTGGGAGTTACTGGATGGGTGCTCAGTCACCTCAATCCCTCATGGTCCCTTATCCGCTATCTCCATCCCTTGGATTCGGTTCAGGCTTGAGCCTTCTTCCTTGACAACAAAGTGGACTCCTGGTTACGGGGGCTCTGTCCCCCTTTGCTGACATCTTACTTTCACCAGGCGGGATGGCAGCTGGTGGGCCCGTTGGTGGCGTATCAGATGATGTCCCTTATATACTTGGGCTCTTCAGCACAGTAGGTTATTGATCCTACATGGGGTTCCAGCACCCCTGGGGCTTGGTCTGTGCTCATTCCCCCTTGGTAAGGTGGTTCCTCTTGAGCTGATCATATTCAAGGGCCCTGTCAGGGGGCACCCCCTTCCTTACTTGCATCTTCCTGTGAATGGTCACCTTGGGTACCAAGTCTCGCAGGTTGGCGGGAGGGGGGGGAATTCTTCCACAACCCCCCGTGGTTCCTAGGTAGGGTACATCTTACCTACTGGTTTTGTTGAAACGGTGAGCCTTCCGTTGACTCTATACGGCTGGACTTTTCCTCTTTTAGGACCTGTCTATTTGGGACTCTTGGCCTGTTGGAAGACAATGGCCTGTTTTATTATTGGTCTGGAGCTTGAAGCAGGATGCTCCCTCTGGAGGGTTCCTGATCCTGATTTGGGCGGGGGTCTACGTCCCCTGCTTCTCAGCGGTATTCGCTCCAATGGATGCCTTTCAGCGGCAGGTTATGCTATCCTGGTGTCGCTCTGAGAGCCAACTAGGGTGGCTCTGTTGGGTCTTGCTTATACCACAGGGGCTCCGCCCTTGTCTTTACTGTCCCAGAATATTCTGACTCTGGTCATGGGGGCTTAGTAAAATTATGCATAGACTTTCTATTTTATATGCCTTCTCTTCGTTCACCCTAATTGTGGGGTTCTGCGCACGGTTGTGCTGATAAAGAGACCCGTGAGATTGATGGCCTGGGTGGCCTTGTGAACGGTGGTTCGCAGATGCTTCTGCTGAGGTCTGCTGACCTGTTCGCTCTCTCAGGAGTGCCCTTGTCAGGCCCCTTCTTTTGTCGTCCCAATATACAGACTCTAGTCTGGGGCTTGACAGCTGATTCATTCACCCCTTGGAGACGGGCTTATCTTCTGGGTGACTCGGTATATGGGGGGCTAGGAGCAAGCTTCCTTGGCTTCCTCTTCCTCCGTCTATTGGGGTTTATGGTATACCCATATTGATTGGCATGAGTCTTGGTCTCTTCCCTGTTGGACGTTCTCGGTTCCCAGGGTTCTAGAGTCATTACAGCATAGGTTGGGGTTGGCTCCCCATCTAGGTACTCTGAAGGTTCAGGTTCTGTCCTGGCTGTCTTCCTGTAGGAGTCTGGTTCTGTCTTCCTTGTGAGGAGTTCTCTTGGGGATTGCTTAGGTGCATCTCCTAAGTAGTTCCATGGTCCCTGTTGGGATCAATTTTCATTTTGTGCGGATTTTTCCCTGGGGACTTCTGCTGGATGCTGTCTGAGCTGCTTTTGTAGTCCAAGTCGCTTCTCTGGGGGCCCCTGCCTCAGTCAGACGTGTGCCTGAGAAGGTGGATCTGATTACTTAGCCTTGGCTCGATCTATATATATATATATATATATATATATAGATAAATATATCTTTATGCACCCCATGCCGTGGAGGTATTCCTTCTTACGACGGACCTCTGGTCCAAGCGGTGTTTTATGATCATTGTTTTAGTCTGTTTAGTCTAACTACGGACCTTATTATTAATAATGCTAATATGAAGGGTCTACATTCCCTCAACAGGTGTTGCAATTTTTCCCCTGAGGGCTTCTTGTCCCTTAGGGGGACTGATGCCCTTGGAGTCTGCGGGCGCCTCCTTATATATGCGCCTGATATCGCCTGTTTCCAGCGCCACTGCGTCCTTTGGATTAATCCTTGTTGGATGCCTCCTGGTCCTGAGTAAAGCCTTTGGCTTCGTGCTAGTGAAAGGGTCCGTATTCCCGCCTTCGGTCGGGTGACCAGTTCTCATTCCCCTTAGGGAGAGTTACACGTTTTCCACGAGGCTTCTGTTGCCTGTGGGCTGGTTGGGCCGTTACACTGGCCTATTCCTTTAAGGGGGAAGAATCTCCCCTTTTTCATTTTATTCCGTTATATTGGTGCTTGGGTACCATTGGCCCTTCAGCACCAGGGTTTTTCTGTTGAATAAGTTACTAGACTGCTGTTTGTTTTCTGTTCATACCTTTCAAAGGTTCTGTTATGAGATTGACGTTGGAGCCTCTGCTCATGTCATGCCTGTTGCAAAGTTTTACAGGTGACAGCGCCTTTACTGTCCGCTGTGCCTTGTTTTTGGGGATCCCACCCTACTTTATGGACACTGCTATTGGATGTCCCATGTGTAAGTATTATAGATGGAGCAGGACGTGCTGTATGCGTATAATACCAATTCTACAGAATTGTATTTTTCAGGGAGGTGTGGAATCCTTGGGTTCGGAATTTTCTGCCTACAGATTTTGATGTAAACCTAATAAGCATCTGATCCTTCCTCGACCCCTTCCTTTACTCCCCCCCCCCCACCTTACCTCCTTTCCCTTCCTCATAGGGGTTATTTTTCTTTAATTTATTTGAATTGAACTTCTTTAGTAATCTTATTCGATTTTCTTGTTTGCAGTGAATAAGCTTCTGATTGTGGCTTAAACCGGACCTTTACCATGATTTATTGAAAAGCCCAAACCCTTTAAAAATGATTCCCCGGCATCTAAAATTAATATATTTTAAGTTTTTAGTCACTTATTATTCTTTCCCGCACTGGGCTGCAACTCTGTTCGGGACTTTATGATAGGGGCGCCGCCATCTTAACTCAGAAGCATCACACTTACTGAGGAGAGGAGAGTGGGATAAAGTACAGGGTGGGGGGTTATAGATGTGCTTTGCTCAGACAGAGCAGAGCTGGGGTCAGGAAAAGGTCAGCAATCCCAGAATGCAGAGCAGCACAGTCAGAATGCACTTCCTATTTGCAGGCTGCCTGATGTTCCATGAGTCGCCATCTTGGATGTTTAAAGGTTCATAACATGCAGTAGATGCAGGTAGGATGATTTTTAATGTGGGCAATCTATGTACAGGGTCTGGGAAACATATAAGATAGGCTCTTATTCAGAGTGAAGGACCGCTTTAAGTTGTCTGTAATCTTTACATTCTGTGTATGAACAGTATTATGCTTATATAATAAAGTTCCCAATATACACAATAAAAAGATTGATAATGAAAAGTGAGGTGGTGGCAACCCGAAACCCACTCTGGAAAAAGACCCACATTTAACTGGGAAATATATTGCTGCCTGGCCCTTATGCTTAAACAATGTAATAAATAAAGAGTACCTGTGTTCTATTCTGATTGACACAAGCCTGATTAACCCTTACACTGAAACGTCCTTATGAAGTGTACCTGTGTTTGCTTTCTACCAGCGATGCAAGTTTAATGGCCTGTAAACTGTGAATCTGACCGTGATTAATGCATTAAACTTTCCTTTCATGACCCTGCACTAATAAAACAAGCCGATGCTTTCACTGATCCTGCTTGCCGTTAAGTGTCTGTTTGCCTTGATACCATCTTGTCAGCTCCCCATGCTGCGGCCCCAATAACCCTTACCCTCAGCTACTATATCTGTGTGCTGTGACTTTGCTTAAAGAGGAACATCAGACCTTTTTTGATGTTCCTCTCTAACCCTTCCTCCCCCTCCCTCACTGCCTTTTGGATGTCGGCATTATCTAAAATGCCGACATCCAGCAGTATTCCTGGGCCCTTCCACCCCTAACTTAGCCGTCCCAGGGTGAAGGCTGCAGGCTTACCTATAGCCGTTCTCTCTTCAAATGTTGCGCACTGCTCCTCAGATCTCAAGCTCTTCTGCGCTGAGTGCCATTGCAGCCTATGCACGAGATCCGAGGGGCGACGCAGTGCATGCCAGGATTTCAAGATAGCGCTGCCCGACGGAGGACGAAGGGGAAGTGAAGGGATGCCGAACGCAATGCGAGGTAAGGTACATTAACTATCTTGTAAACTGGAGGGGCAAATCAGGTCTGGTTTAGTTTTTACTAACTCCCCATCACCTGAAATGTTGACACCGTGACATGTGTTGGATTGCAAATGAGTTATCTGTGACTATTAATAATGTTGTAACATTCGCAGCCTTTTTCGGATTTTTATTTTATTCAATTAAATAAAGCTTTTACAACAATATAATTAAAATCAGACCTCAGATCACATGGAAACGGGTCCCTTCAAATGGAGGAATGATGGTGGGACTTGGAGAAGAAGCTGGCACACTGCACTGACAGCCAGCCCATATAGACACTGACAGCCAGCCCATATAGACACTGACAGCCAGCCCATATAGACACTGACAGCCAGCCCATATAGACACTGACAGCCAGCCCATATAGACACTGACAGCCAGCCCATATAGACACTGACAGCCAGCCCATATAGACACTGACAGCCAGCCCATATAGACGAGCAGGACAGTGTATGAAAGCCGATCTGCTCGGTGCTTGAACGGCCGGCCTGCTCAGTCTGCTCTCAGTGCTGCCTGAGCGCTGATGGGTGAGGCGCTCACTCGCAGCCGCACTCAACAGGTGGCGGGCAGGTGTTACTTGTGGCGGTGACAGGTGGCTATTCACTAACAGCAGGCTGGCCAATGCTTCAAGGGACAAGAAACAAGGATATGGTGAGTATATGGTGATACCAGATGGTTTCATATTGACAAATAATTGGTATGCCCTTAAAGTGGACCAACACCCAGGGGGGATCTATAAGATTCCTTGGCCGATCAGATCCCTCCCCGCGGGGCATCCGAAATCGGGATGTCCCGCGTGGTGAAGCCCCCCAGGAAGCCCACAATCCTACCTTTTCCACGTTCCAGCGGCGCATGCGCGTCCGCCGCCTCCAGTGAGTCCCTCTAGCAGGGCGCGCTCCCGCGCCGGCCGTTTGTGAATGGCCGGCGTGGGTGCGCTCCCTGTAGGAGGGACGCACGGGAGGTGGCAGCGGACGCGCTCTGCTTGTCCGGCGCTGCCTCTCGCTTGACCGCCGGCGGGGATTGGCTGCAGCGGTCACGTGGGAGCTGGGAGAGGTGAGTTTTCGGGGCTTTCTGGGGGGTTTCACACAACGGGGTGCCCCACCAAAGTGGACCAAAGCCCAGGATAGTCAAAATCCTGGGTGTGGGTCCACTTTAAAGAAGACCAAAACCCACTGAACTTGTGAAATACATTTGGCCAAAGCCCCTGACAATACTCCCTTCTTAGGGTGTAGATCTAGAAATAGGTATTTTCGCTTATCAAATCTCCCTGGAACACAGTTTTTTGCTGTCTCTCTCTGTAGGATTTCTGGTTGATTAGTCATTGCATACGTGCAGCGATGACATCATTGTGACACACAGCAGTGGCAATGAATGGAGGCGGAGCTTTACAGCTAAAACAGGCGCCATTATCTGAGATTAAAGTGAAGCGAGAGCAGTCAAAATTGGCAAAAGGTTCTCTTCATGGGGGGAGCAATTCAAGAGATGCTAGTAAAAAATGTGGATTTTGGTCTGCTTTAAGGCCCTATTCCCCAGCATCTAAAATTATTATATTTCAAGTTTTTTGTCACTTATTATTCTTTCCCCCACTGGGCTGCAACTCTGTTCAGGACTCTAGGATGCAGGCACCACCATCTTGCCTCACATACTGAGGAGAGGAGAGCGTGATAAAGTACGGGGGTGGGGTTATAGCTGTGTTTTGCACAGACAGAGCAGAGCTGGGGTCAGGGAAAGGACAGCAATCCCAGAATGCAGAGAGACACAGTCAGAAGACACTTCCTGTCTGCAGGCTGCCTGATGCTCCATGAGCCGCCATCTTGGATGTTTAAAGGCTCATAACATGCAGTAGATGCAGGTAGGATGATTTTTAATGTGAACAATCTGTATGTACAGGGTGTGGGAAACATATAAGATAGGCTCTTATTCAGGGTGAAAGTCCGGATTAATGTGGGCAATCTGTATATACAGGGGGGGAAACATATAAGATAGGCTCTTATTCAGGGTGAAGGTCCGGATTAATGTGAGCAATCTGTACAGGGGGAAACATATAAGATAGGCTCTTATTCAGGGTGAAGGTCCGGATTAATGTGAGCAATCTGTACAGGGGGAAACATATAAGATAGGCTCTTATTCAGGGTGAAGGTCCGGATTAATGTGAGCAATCTGTACAGGGGGAAACATATAAGATAGGCTCTTATTCAGGGTGAAGGTCCGCTTTAACACTAAAAATTGACCTTCTTTCCAACCTCGCAAAGTTAGGAGGTAAAACAAAGCCTCATGGCGGCCACGCCCCCTACTTTCCCCCCGGATGACGGCGGCCGGGTCATCTGGTGGGGGGGGGGGGGCGTGCCCGCACGGCGGTGGAGGCGGCGTCTGTGCCGTCGGAAGCCCAGACGCGTTTGGGCGGAAGCAGCAGGTGGCGGTGAGTGTCCCGCCGCACTATAAAGGTACTGTGGCAGTTTGTGAGCATCACCCCATCAGAAGCCTTGGGCGCTTGGCGGAGCGCGCGGGGATAGCTGCACGGACCCCTGGATATGACTTATTTGGCGGTATTTGTTTGCTCTCCTGTTATGCTGCATTAATATGTCTTGATTGTCCCTTGCTGTTTCTTGCTCCCACTTAGTTTTCTATATAAGCGGTTTGGGACACATAAATCAATTGACACTTGGCACTTAGCGCTTTGGTTAGAAGGTTTTTTAATTGATTGAGATTATACATGCATTTTATTGTCTTAGAATAGAAATTTAGCACCATGCACTTTATTTAATCATGTCTATTGGGGGGCTTTCTTCTTATATGTTTGTATATAGATTTATTGTTGTAGGATAGATAATTATGAATTGAGTTGGTTTTAGTTATACACCAGCAGGGGGCAGGAGTTTTCCTTAGAATATTATCTCTATGTATTAGACGTAGGATATTATATGAGCAACCTATATCCGCAGGTTTATTCTTTTGTAACATATTACTTTGATATTGTGTGTGAGTAACTGATATTTAATTAGTACTTTATACTATCCAGGGGTGAATTTGGTTTTAATTATGTTTTGTGTATGTATTGTATGTTTTTAATCTTTGTGCTAAGAATAAAATAGCTTTTGAGATTTTTTTCCTAGTGGAGTGCCCAATCTTTGGAATTCTATTTTTTGGTCTTTTTTGTTGCATATGGTGAATAGTGGAATTCCAGGAGCACCTACGGGTTTGATAATTTTTTGGTGGTGCCCTCACACTAGTAGGCAAAATTAAAGTTGACGAATCAGTATGAGCCGACACCTAAAGATCATCAGTCCACTGTTTTCTCTGGTGACAGGTTTACTTGAAATTACGGTGAACACAGCAGCTTTATCAGGACACTGAAATATCAGCACATGCTGTACAGAGCAGCTCAAAAGAAAGGAGGCCGGATGACCCTTTACATTCATTTACAAACAGCGTGATCACTGGAACAGAAAATGACATCTATATTATTCATTTATGAACAGCATGATCACTGGAATAGAAAATGGCATCTATCTAGCGTAGCGCACAATGTGGAGCTGTGGCAGTACCAGCACTAGGGGAGCTAAAGCTCCATACTCGATTAGTGGAGTTCCAGGACAAGACACAATACAGTACATTGAAATAAATTACATTCCAGCCTTGTCGGTACTCTGCCGTTTTCTTCTGGCCAGCACAGTCATTATAAATACAAAGCATTGTGGCTTCGGAAAGCCATTGTCTCAAGTAGAGTCCAGGATTGAAACCCGACCGAATCCTACGGGAGGTACAGATTTGGCGTCGGCTCTATAAACGTCAGTTTTGATTGTTACATATATTCACAAGGTGGCATCTCCATGTTCCCCTTCTCCATCTCCTCTAAATGCTTCTCTTCCTGACTGCTCTGATGATGGAGGCCGATCAAAAGTTTGTAGAGAAAAGCGCCGGTCAGGCTGCCCACTAGAGGAACTACTATGGGTATCCAACACCAGTAGTTCCCGGCCCTGCAAGGAAGAACATACAGAGGGGTTATCAGAAGGAAGAACATACGGAGGGGTTATCAGAAGGAAGAACATACAGAGGGGTTATCAGAAGGAAGAACATACAGAGAGGTTATCAGAAGGAAGAACATACAAGAGGTTATCAGAAGAAAGAACATACAGAGAGGTTATCAGAAGAAAGAACATACAGAGGGGTTATCAGAAGAAAGAGAATACAGAGGGGTTATCAGAAGAAAGAACATACAAGAGGTTATCAGAAGAAAGAACATACAGAGAGGTTATCAGAAGAAAGAACATACAGAGGGGTTATCAGAAGAAAGAGAATACAGAGGGGTTATCAGAAGAAAGAACATACAGAGAGGTTATCAGAAGGAAGAACATACAGAGGGGTTATCCGAAGGGAGAACATACAGAGGGGTTATCAGAAGAAAGAGAATACAGAGGGGTTATCAGAAGGAAGAACATACAGAGGGGTTATCCGAAGGGAGAACATACAGAGGGGTTATCAGAAGAAAGAGAATACAGAGGGGTTATCAGAAGGAAGAACATACAGAGGGGTTATCTGAAGGGAGAACATACAGAGGGGTTATCAGAAGAAAGAGAATACAGAGGGGTTATCTGAAGGGAGAACATACAAAGGGGTTATCAGAAGAAAGAACATACAGAGAGGTTATCAGAAGGAAGAACATACAAGAGGTTATCAGAAGAAAGAACATACAGAGAGGTTATCAGAAGAAAGAACATACAGAGGGGTTATCAGAAGAAAGAGAATACAGAGGGGTTATCAGAAGGAAGAACATACAGAGGGGTTATCCGAAGGGAGAACATACAGAGGGGTTATCAGAAAGAAGAACATACAGAGGGGTTATCAGAAGAAAGAACATACAGAGAGGTTATCAGAAGAAACAACATACAGAGGGGTTATCAGAAGAAAGAGAATACAGAGGGGTTATCAGAAGGAAGAACATACAGAGGGGTTATCCGAAGGGAGAACATACAGAGGGGTTATCAGAAAGAAGAACATACAGAGGGGTTATCAGAAGGAAAGGGGGGTTATCAAAACAGAAAACATACGGAGGGGTTATCTGGTGGGCAAGCTGTTTGAAGGTTTTCTAAGGGATGTTATCCTGAAGTATTTTGGTGAAAATTATTACTTATTACTTCGTATCAGCATGGATTTATAAAGAATCGCTCTTGACATACAAACCTAATCAGCTTTTATGAGGAGCTAAGGGCAAGACTGGATTAGGGTGATTCATTGGATGTCATATAGCTTTACTTTTCTAAAGCATTTGATACTGCGCCCCATAAAAGACTAGTACATAAGATGAGAATGCTTGGACTGGGGGGAAATGTCTTAACGATAGGAAACAGAGAGCGGTTATCAACAGTACATACTCAGATTGGATCACTGTTACTAGCAGAGTACCGCAAGGGTCAATTCTGGGCCCAATTCTCTTCATATTAATGACATAGAAACAGAATTAATCTGTGTAAGGTAATGCACCCCCACCTCCAGCCCAGCTGAATGGCTTGGCACCGAGCCAAGCTTCAGCCATTGCCCATTCGTGTGCGTGGGAATGCTGAAGAGGTGCGTTTTTGTGTTATCCCAGGGGATTTTACACAGTGGGGCATCTTTAAAGAGGATCAACACCCGCCTGGAGTCTATGAGAAATTGTCCTCCACCCATCCACTCACTTCTTTCACAAGCCCCTGGCACAGAGATGCCGCATCCCCAGCAGATCTCCTGCTAGGCCTTTCGGAATGGCCGGCGCAGGCAGGCCTACAGCTAGGAGCGGGAATACGGCCAGCAGCGATTGCTCCATTCAGATTTTCTTGCCGCACTGAGCTCATTGGGTCAAAGGAAATTTGGTAGATACAAAAGCCGGCCAGCGTTTGTAATAAAATTCCAACCTTTATTGATCCATCGTTAAAATTCAAAGTACAGGTAATCCCAATAAAAAAGGGGGGGGCCGGAGGATCCTCTGTCTACGCATGTCATGATTAAGGACCCCCGAGTCTGAAACGCGTAGACAGGATCCTCCAGCCCCCCCTTTTTTATTGGGATTACCTGTACTTTGAATTTTAAGGATGGATCAATAAAGATTGGAATTTTATTGCAAACGCTGGCCGGCTTTTGTATCTACTGCATGGAAATTGCGAGAGGAGCACTCGCAGCCGCAGCCGCCCTGCTACAAGGCTTGGACACTGGCATCTGATACTAAGGTAGAGCTGACAATATTTTTTGTACATTTGATATACATTTTCAAAGAAAATTTGATTGGCGCTAGCACTGCTTATTGGCTGAGCATGGGAACGGGAGAGTAAACAGACGATAGCCGAGGACACACAAAGCAGGACATCCTGAATCTGAATGCCCCACCAGAAAGGAATGATACCCTAGTAATTGTCTTGGGTGTTGCTCCTCCTTTAGGGACCTAAAGTGATTTTGTTTACTTTAGGTATGCTTTAAGAAAAGTTTACTAAGTCAGGTCGTTGATGTTGGCAAGCACAACTTAACCTTTTTGCTGACTGACCCCAGACAACCTTTTGCTGGTGTTAGTTGGTGCTCCCTCCTAGCGCACACCCGCCTCTGCTATCAGGGAGAGCTTATCCATTTGGATACATTCAGGGAGCTCATTAATGTGGAGGCACAGCACACTGCCTCTTTCAGCCTCCAATCATCCAGCTTGTAATCGCTTACGAGTGATAACACAGGCGTTCCCGAGCACTTCAGCCCACATGAGGAAGAGCCGCCCAGCAGCGGTGTGCAAGGTGTGTGACTTCTGTCACCATGTGTACTCGGCCAATTATTATTAACTGCTGAATGAAGGCAAAGCAAAGTCATAATTTACTGAGTGTCAGTATGACGGAGCGTTCCCGCTAGCCTGGCAACAATGGCGGCACCCGGCTACTACAGCAAAGCCTGCTGGCCATACAGCATGGCCCCTAAAAATGTTCCTGGGGACAATTCCACACCTCATGCCTAAAGGCAAAGGTAAACATCCGAATAAAGGAGTCAACTTATAATCTATTAGGGCAAAAGGGAGGATACAGAAGGAGAAGAGCTTACAATCTATTAGGGTATAAGGGGGGAAACAGAAGGAGAAGAGCTTACAATCTATTAGGGTATAAGGGAGGATACAGGAGGAGAAGAGCTTACAGTCTATTAGGGTATAAGGGAGGATACAGAAGGAGAAGAGCTTACAATCTATTAGGGTATAAGGGGGGAAACAGAAGGAGAAGAGCTTACAATCTATTAGGGTATAAGGGAGGATACAGAAGGAGAAGAGCTTACAATCTTTTAGGGTATAAGGGAGGATACAGAAGGAGAAGAGCTTACACTCTATTAGGGTATAAGGGAGGATACAGAAGGAAAAGAGCTTACAATCTATTAGGGTATAAGGGAGTATACAGAAAGAGAAGAGCTTACAATCTTATAGGGTATAAGGGAGAATACAGAAGGAGAAGAGCTTACAATCTATTAGGGTATAAGGGAGGATACAGAGGAAGAAGAGCTTACAATCTATTAGGGTATAAGGGAGGATACAGAGGAAGAAGAGCTTACAATCTATTAGGGTATAAGGGAGGATACAGAAGGAGAAGAGCTTACAATCTATTAGAGTATAAGGAAGGATACAGAAGGAGAAGAGCTTACAATCTATTAGGGTATAAGGGAGGATACAGGAGGAGAAGATCTTACAACGTATTAGGGTATAAGGGAGGATACAGAAGGAGAAGAGCTTACAATCTATTAGGGTATAAGGGAGGATACAGAGGAAGAAGAGCTTACAATCTATTAGGGTATAAGGGAGGATACAGGAGGAGAAGAGCTTACAATCTATTAGGGTATAAGGGAGGATACAGGAGGAGAAGATCTTACAACGTATTAGGGTATAAAAGAGGATACAGAAGGAAGGAAGAGGCTAATCTACCAGAACAGATCTACCAGCAGGACCCTGTAAGTGAGTGTGATAGATATATGGAGACTAGTGTAACCCACCCTGAAATATGAACGTGCGATGTATAATAATATAACAGATCTTACGTGAATACTTCTGTTCCCCATCCGGCAACAGCAGTGAAGAGTCGAGGTCCCAGGTCTCTTGCCGGATTAATGGCGTATCCAGAATTCATCCCCATGGACATTCCAATGACGGTGACCAGGAGTCCTATGACCACGGCTTGTGTGCCGCGCAGGGCCGGGCTATTCTTCTTATCGTTGATGGCACAAATACAGAGCATGAGGGCCGCTGTGCCCACTACCTGCAATGACACAACACAGCAACGCCATTACTGCTAGGAAATGACAATTAGGCAATTAGTAAATGAATGGCAAGGCCTGTAGTTAGGTGGGTGGGAGGGTGCTTTTCTTGTTGATAACTAATATGTGCTCACTAAACTGACATGGCCGAGCTAATGCCAGTCTGATCGTGATACAGGACTTGACCTCACTGTCTCCTGCCATTGCTTAGATATTGAGTTCAGTGTGGTTAACTTCAGTTCATGTTTAGAGGTAAGCCATTCAATGGAGGGTATTATGGTTGATTCAAATGTAAGGCAAAGTACGTTAGGGACAGGTTTAAGGGCTATGTTAGGTGCTGGGGACAGGCGTAAGTGCTATGTTAGCTGTTAGGACCAGGTTTTGGGTAAGGTTAGCTGTTAGGGACAGGTTTAAGGGCTATGTTAGGTGCTGGGGACAGGCGTAAGTGCTATGTTAGCTGTTAGGACCAGGTTTTGGGTAAGGTTAGCTGTTAGGGACAGGTTTAAGGGCTATGTTAGGTGCTGGGGACAGCTGTAGGGGCTAGGTTATCTGTTAGGGCCAGATTTAGGGTAAGGTTAGCTGCAAGGGGCAGGTTTACAGGCTAGGTTAGGTGCCGGGGACAGGTGTAGGGGCTAGGTTATGTGTTAGGGCCAGGTTTAGGGCAATGTCAGCTGTTGTGGTCAGATTTAGGGCTAGGTTAGGTGCTGGGGCCAGGTGTAGGGACTAGGTTAGCAGTTATGCTCAGGATTAGGGATAATATTAGCTGTTGGGGTAAAGTTCAGGTGCTAGGTAAGGTTAGATGTTATGTTCAGGATTAGGGTTAAGTTGAAATTCACGTTCAAGTCCAAAAGGTTATCTACAAGTAGACAAGGTTTCAAAATAGCTAAGAGCTAGGGGACAGGTGTGGGGGCTAGGTTAGCAGTTATGCTCAGGATTAGGGATAATAGTTGTTAGACTAAAGTCTGTGGCTTAGGTTAGACAACATGCTCAGGATTAGGGATAATATTAGCTGTTGGGGTAAAGTTCGGGTGTTAGGTAAGGTTAGATGTTATGCTCAGGATTTGGGATAATATTAGTTGTTGGGGTAAAGTTCAGGTGTTAGGTAAGGTTAGAAGTTATGCTCAGGATTAGGGTTAAGTTGAAGTTCACGTTCAAGTCCAACATGTCATCTACAAGTAGACCAGGTTTCAAAACAGCTAAGAGCTCAGCTAAGAGCTAGAGGACAGGTGTAGGGGCTAGGTTAGCGTTTATGCTAAGGATTAGGGATAATAATCGTTAGACTAAAGTCTGTGGGTTAGGTTAGACAACATGCTCAGGAGTAGGGATAATATTAGCTGTTGGGATAAATTTCAGATGTTAGGTGAGGTTAGAAGTTATGCTCAGGATTAGGGTTAAGTTGATGTTCACATTCAAGTCCAAAAGGTCATCTACAAGTAGACAAGGTTTCAAAACAGCTAAGAGCTAGGGGACAGGTGTAGGGGCTAGGTTAGCGGTTATGCTCAGGATTAGGGATAATAGTTGTTAGACTAAAGTCTGTGGCTTAGGTTAAACAACATGCTCAGGATTAGGGATAATATTAGCTGTTGGGGTAAAGTTCGGGTGCTAGGTAAGGTTAGAAGTTATGCTCAGGATTAGGGTTAGGTTGAAGTCCATGTTCAAATCCAAAAGGTTATCTACAAGTAGACAAGGCTTCAAAACAGCTAAGAGCTAGGGGACAGGTGTAGGGGCTAGGTTAGCAGTTAGGCTCAGGATTAGGGATAATAGCTGTTAGACTAAAGTCTGTGGCTTAGGTTAAACAACATGCTCAGAATTAGGGATAATATTAGCTTTTGGGGTAAAGTTCGGGTGCTAGGTAAGGTTAGAACTTATGCTCAGGATTAGGGTTAATATAGGCTGTTGGGGTAAAGTTCAGGTTTTAGGTAAAGTTAGATGTTATGCTCAGGATTAGGGTTAGGTTGAAGTTCACATTCAAGTCCAAAAGGTCATCTACAAGTAGACAAGGTTTCAAAACAGCTAAGAGCTAGGGGATAGGTTAGCGGTTATGCTCAGGATTAGGGATAATAGTTGTTAGACTAAAGTCTGTTGGTTAGGTTAGACAACATTCTCAGGATTAGGGTTAATATTAGCTGTT
This sequence comes from Gastrophryne carolinensis, assembly GCA_027917425.1. Classification (NCBI taxonomy): domain Eukaryota; kingdom Metazoa; phylum Chordata; class Amphibia; order Anura; family Microhylidae; genus Gastrophryne; species Gastrophryne carolinensis. The sequence goes on from CM051234.1 coordinate 636,731,218, forward strand.
CAAGTGTTAGGTAAGGTTAGATATTATGCTCAGGATTAGGGTTAAGTTGAAGTTCACGTTCAAGCCCAAAAGGTCATCTACAAGTAGACAAGGCTTCAAAACAGCTAGTTAGGCCATCCCAGCAAGATCGCTCTTGGAGTTAAACCTGAGACGCTGCAAGAAATCTCTAAGGAGCCCATCATTTTATCATGTTGTTGACCTACAGGAAGCTACTGATGTCACATATACATGTAGCTCTTTAGACTCTAGACAGGGACATAGCTTGAATTCTCCATTCTCCATCCTCCATTTAGCAGGAGGACCTTGGAAGAGAATGTTGAGTTTTGGTCAGAACATCGGAGCTCAACCGAAAGTGAACCTTTCATCACGACAAGGTCACTAAACCTTCCGCTAACTCTAAGTCGCCCTTAGATAAATCTGATTGGAGGAAAGGTCTGTTATGACCTCAGCAGTGTGTACTAAGGCTGGGCCTTCACAAGCAGCTCTGACAACAGAGATAGACGAGACCAGGGTTAGACCTTCTAGGAACTGGATATAGGAAGGACTAATGTGTTTTGATAGGGAAGTTACCGAGTAAAGATAACGGAGCCGCAATCTCCTCACCTTTACCCCTGTTGTCTTTCTGGAGGGTTTGTATATGTTTGAGTCATTAGTGGCCTCGTGTTATGAACTGCTGCAATCTGCGGCCTCTATAATGAGCCATAGAATGGCCCTGATTGATGCCGCGCTCATCCTGTGCCCGGAACGCAGTCATTTCTTTTCTTATCTCTCTTTCATGCCCCCTTTTTTTCTTGATTTTTCTTTACCTGTTCCTCTCTCTATTTTCTAATTTCCATCCCTTTCCATCAATCTCTTTATTTATTTATAGCTTTCTGTTTCTTTTTTTTCATATTTGTTTTTTGCTTTTTTTTTATTACATATTTTATTTCATTTCTTATTTCACCTTTCCGCATCCTTCCTTTTTTTTTCTTTTGTTTACTCATCCCTTGATTTATTTTAAGTCCTCCCTTTTCCAATTCTTTTATTTTCCCTTTTTCTGTCCCTTTCGTCTTATACAGAATCTCTCTTTTGAAATTCTTCTTTTCCAACCCTCTCCTTCTTGTCCCTTTATTTTTTAGAACTTTAGAACATTTCCTGATCTCCCTCTTTCCCTTGTTTTTCCATCTCTTTCTCTCTCTCTCTCTCTCCCCTTGTCTCTCTCTTTGTCTCTTTCTCTCTCTCTCTCCTTGTCTCTCTCTTTGTCTCTTTCTCACTCTCTCCTTGTCTCTCTTTCTTTTTCCCTCTCTCTCTCATTCTCTCTCTCCTTGTCTCTTTCTCTCTCTCTCTTCTTGTCTCTCTCTTTCTCTCTCTCTCTCTCTCCCTCTCTCTCCTTGTCTCTCTGATTGTCTCTTTCTCTCTCTCTCTCTCTCTCTCTTTCCCTCTCCCTTTCGCTCTCTCTCTCTCTTTCTCTCTCTCTCTCTTAATCTCTTTCTCTCTCCCTCTCTCTCTCCCCCTCTCTTTAGCTCTCTCTTTTGTTCTCTCCCTCTCTCTCTATGTCTAGCTTTTTCTCTCTCTCTTCCCCCTCTCTCTTTATCT